>CM077671.1:381071855-383492586 GCA_039707655.1 Elymus sibiricus | reverse complement strand
ACACGTAGAGAAAACCCGTCTTCAGTCTTTTCCGTTTGGAGGGTCCACCTAACCATCTTGCGTACCACATACAATCCCTGTATAACTTGACACACGGTTAGATCATAGTGAGTTGTCATCATCGCCAAAACACCAAGGTAAGAGAATGCCCTTACAATCTCTCCCTTTTTGGTGGATGATGACAACAACACGATTTGCATTGATAATCTATAAAATAAAAGAGGAGATCCCCCTCTATTTTATAGGCCAACCAATGGGGACAATAAATAAGATGAAACATTTAAGGAGTAAAATGAACGAGATAATAAGTAGAGCTTTTAATAGTAAGGGTACGAAAAGTCTCAGACTCTACTTAAACTCACATAGTCTTCACACAAACTGATAAAAAGCAAATAAGAGTTCAAATGGAAGACGCAATAAAGAGTCCAACAAACACCGCAAACACCCATGCAAATCCTGATAAGGTACTTTCTCCCCCTTTGGCATCAAGACACCAAAAAGGAAAAGAGTGATGCAAGCGCCCCAGAACTCAGTAGATCTCCTCGGTGTCATACTCCTCAGAATCATCATCTCCAGAGCCATCCTCATCATCATCATCAGAAGCAACATCGGCTGTATCAGCAGCGGCAGCAGCAGAGGAGGTGGCAGCAGGCTGAGTCGGGAACTCATCATCAGTCCAAGTGCTATGCTCACAGATCCACTGTTCCTCAGGAGTGATGGTCTTCTCAGAACCACTGGCGGCCTCAAGATTGAGAGCCCGCATAATCTGAATCTGTCTGCGGCGGGCATGCTTCTCGTTGACATGGGCTTCATATAGCTTCTTCTAAACGTGAGTCTGGAGGCAGAAGGTCTTCTTAAGCTTGTCAGAGAGCTTGGAGGCCCAAGATGGCTTGGCACCTGCTGGAAGCTCAAAGTCACTGTCACTGGAAGAGGCGAAGACATCCTCAGGGTTGGCATCAGGGAAGCGAGGTGCAGCATGTTTCTTCTTCCGGAGTTGCTTAACCTCATGCATAATCAGGTTGTCTGGGGAGGTGAGAAGCTCGCCCGGCCGACGAATTGCCCACATAGAGTTGAGGAAACTCATAATAAAGGGAGCATAGGTGGGAACCTTCCGGAAGACGACCGTGGCGTACAGCTCCTCCAACATCCATTTGGAAACATCAAATGTAGCTCCAGAGCTAGCTTTGGTCTTCATTGCAACGAGCAGATCAACAAAGTACCCATGAATCTCATCCTGGTTTCCAACTTTGGGCAGAAGAACATTCTGGAACACTCGGTGTAAAATGTCATAGACCTACTGCAGGTCCTTAGAAGCTCCCATAACCCCCCGCCCGGGAATGTATAGGGGGGCTAATCTATTCTTATCCATAGATTCAGACCGATCATGAGGACTAATGCCGCCATTCCCAGTGAGCCCAGTGTCATCATAGCCAAGGACATTGCAGAAGGCACGCCACGGAACATGGAAGAATTCATCACGACACATGAAGGAAAGATGACGCTCTGCATCAGTGCCAAAGTGAACCGTGGCGTAAAACTGGTGGATGAGCTGCACATCAAAGGCACAGTTGAAAGTCATGAGCTTGATCAGGTCAAATTCTTCACACAAAGCCAAAGCGTCGCCAAAATAATCCATGTTGTTCCGCCAGTGCTCGATGTCAATTGTCCATTGCTTGGCATACTTGTTCTTGTGATGGTCATAGAGCTCGTGCACGATCCGAAACTGAAACTCATTCCGGAACTGAGGGGTGGTCCATCTGGGAGCAACTGGAACCACATACGGATTTTGAAGACTGACCCTCTCCCAATCAGGTTGCTTCCAGGCATGCACGGGCTTGGCAGTTTTCTTGGCAGCCTGGGACTTCTCACGGCGAGAGGAATTGGTGGGGATCACAACTTCTTCATTCTCAGACTCCAGAACAACTCTGCACCGGCGAGCACGCTTCTTGATATTCTTCCGAGGAGCAGAACGAGAGCTAGAGCCACCTGCAGACAAGTACCCGAGAAACACAGAGTGGAAACCCAGAGAAGATGAGAAGATTGTACGCAAAGGAAGGAATAAATTAGGTGCAAAGATTAGGGACAAGAAAAAGAGAGCAGGACTTAGGGAGGCCGGTTCAACCGGTAGCCCTTGCGGTTGTACCGCCGAGGCGGTTGTACCGCTCGCACAGAGCGGTTGTACCGCTGCTGGAAGAACCGGTAGATACGGATCCAGAGAAATGCATCCCTCTTTGAGGTCTCTAATCAACACAACTAATTGAAAGAATAATGTATGATCCTATCTCGTCAATAGTTTTGACTAGAAAACGCGGGAACCGAGTAATGCCCTATCAATGGAAGATTCAATGAAGAACCAAGAACGGGGAGGAAAACTAGGCATTACCGGCATCCATGGGAGAAGATTGGGGAGGGAGGGGCTTCCACGGAACAGATCCGGGGAGGAAGCCACGAATCCGGGGCGCCGGGGGCACTCCGGGTCGGTGGTGGCAGCGGCCGGCGACAGGGGGCACCAGGAGCAGTCGGGCACGAAGGGGATAACTGAATACACCTTCGGCCCGGCCTCCAGATCTAAGTACCGGGTCGCGACCGGTTGTACCGCTCCAGAGGAGCGGTTGTACCGGTCCAACCGGTTGTACCGCTCTAGCGGAGCGGTTGTACCGGTCCAAGTACCGGGCTAGGGAATTAGCGGTAGAACTGCTGTCATCCCCGGTTGTACCGCTGGGACGGGACGCCCGGTGAATTAGCGGTAGAACCGCTTCTACCACCGGTTGTACCGCCCCGGCCATAGCCACCACTACTAGATGATCAAAGCGTACAATCAATTTTAAAAACAAATATGGTGGGGGAAAAGCTCCATGGTTGGAAGAAAAACAAAACACGCCAATGAAGAGCCATGGAGAATGCCCACACCTAGGACTCCAAGCAAAGATGAACACAAATGACAGATTCACACTAAAGGGAGGGGGGCGGTGGTCGAGGCCACCTATGTATGAGTCAATTGGTATGGCACCGCGAAGAATTATCCTTGGGCCCATGACCAAAACTCGTCTTTGAAGCACAAGTGCCATCAAGAATGGCGAATGTGAAAGAGTTTGATTAGTTTATGCATAATAGGAGGAGGGATAGTTCATTGAGAGAACTAGACTCCCCCTAAATCCATGCCTACATCTAAACAGGACATAATGATGAGTGTGGTGGGGTGTGCACTAAGTCAAGCCACATTGCTCGAATCGATGATATTTAGCTCATGCCTTAACTCGCGAAATCTTGCTTCATCTAATGGCTTCGTGAAAATATCTGCAAGCTGTTCCTTGGTATAAAGATGAATAAGATCAATTTCTCCACGCTTGATGTGGTCCCGGATGAAGTGATGATGAATCTCAATATGCTTCGTCTTGCAGTGTTGAACCGGGTTGTTGGAGATCTTGATCGTGCTCTCATTGTCGCAGTAAAGAGGCACTTTGTCACAGTTGACACCATAATCCTTTAAAGTTTGACTCATCCAAAGAATCTGAGCACAACAACTTGCGGCGGCTACATACTCGGCCTCGGTGGACGAGAGAGAAACACAGTTTTGTTTCTTGGAAGACCAACTTACCAGAGATCGTCCAAGAAATTGGCAACCTCCGGAAGTGGACTTCCTTTCCACACGGTCTCCCACCCAATCCGAGTCAGTATATCCAATGAGATCAAATGAATCACCTTTGGGGTACCATAAGCCAAAGTTTGGGGTATGAGCCAAATATCGAAAGATTCGCTTGACAACCACATAGTGACTCTCCTTAGGTGCGGATTGAAATCGTGCACAAATTCCCACACTCAGCATGATATCCGGTCTAGATGCACAAAGGTAAAGCAGAGATCCAATCATGGAGCGATATACCTTCTGATCCACAGCTTTACCATTGGGATCACTGTCAAGTTGGCATTTGAGTTACATCGGAGTGCTGGCCTTTGGAGGATTCAGCTCATCCAACTTAAACCTCTTGAGCATGTCTTGAGTGTATTTGGCTTGGTTGATGAAGGTTCCTTGGCTTCGTTGCTTGACTTCGAATCCAAGGAAGAACTTCAACTCTCCCATCATAGACATCTCAAACTCTTTGGTCATTAGTGCGGCGAACTCATCATTAAAAGCTTTGTTAGAAGAACCAAAGATAATATCATCTACATATAGTTGGCATACGAACAAGTTCCCGTTAACCCTCTTAGTAAAAAGAGTGGGGTCGATTTTCCCAATTTCAAACCCACGATCTTGCAACATCTCGGTAAGGTGCTCATACCACGCACGTGGGGCTTGTTTAAGGCCATAGAGTGCCTTATCGAGAACGTATACATGATTGGGGAACTTGGGGTCCTCAAACCCCGGGGGTTGCTTGACAGATACCAACTCCTTAAGAGGACCATTAAGAAAAGCACTCTTCACATCCATTTGATATAATATGAAATCATGATGAGAAGCATAAGCAAGCAACATACGAATAGATTCAAGGCGAGCAACAGGGGCAAAGGTTTCACCATAGTCGATACCCTCGACTTGGGAGTAGCCTTGAGCCACCAGTCTTGCCTTATTGCGAATAATGATACCATGTGCATCTTGCTTGTTTTTAAAGATCCATTTGGTTCCGATGACATTGTGATTTTCTTTTGGTCTTGGCACCAATCGCCACACTTTGTTGCGCTCGAAGTTGTTGATTTCATCATGCATGGCTTCAAGCCAATCCTCGTCTTCGAGTGCATCTTGTACCTTGAGGGGTTCAAAGCAAGCAACAAACGCATGATGTGCACAAAAGTTTGTTAATTGACGACGAGTAGTTACCCCTCTTTTCAAGCTTCCGTAGACGTTCTTTAGGAGGTGTTGCTTTTTCTGAAGCTTGGCAGCATTCTTGGCAGCTCGTCTTTCAAGAATTTCCTCCATGGAAAGTTGAGGCTTGGTAACTTGACGAGCTTCGGTACTAGCACCGGCTTGCTCAAGATCTTGAGCATGATCTTGATCTTTAGCTTAACCTTGATCTTGAAGTAGATCTTGGTCCTGAGCTTCATCTTGATCTTGAGCTTGCACGGGGGTGTGAACAAGATCTTGAGCATCATGTGAAGTAGAAACATCACTATCGAGTTGATCTTGCCCTTGATCTTGATCACGGGGTTGAGGGCCTTCACTGTGTTCTTCGGAAGCGTGTGGGTCGTGCGTCGGTGATGGTTCCACTTGAGTAGAACATTGTCCTTCTCCTTCAGCCACAAGGGGTACCTCAACGGGTAGGAAGTATCCCACACCCATTCTTCTTATGGCTTGGGGAGGAATTTCATCACCTACATCACAAAGACCACTTTGCTCCACTTGGGAGCCATTATTTTCATCAAACTCTACGTTACTCGTCTCCTCAATGAGTCCTGTGGACTTGTTGAGGACACGGTAAGCATGAGAGTTTGCAGCATAACCAACAAATATGCCCTCATGGGCTCTAGATTCAAATTTAGACAAACGAACACCTTTCTTGAGAATGAAACACTTACAACCGAACACCCGGAAGTATTTGATGTTGGGCTTGTTCCCGGTAAGAATCTCATAAGGAGTCTTGTTCAAGCCTTTGCGGAGATAGAGCCGATTTGATGCTTGACATGCTGTGTTGATGGCTTTGGCCCAAAAGTTGTACGGAGATTTAAACTCCACCATGATGGTTCTTGCCGCATCCATCAACGTCCGGTTCTTTCTCTCCGCAACACCGTTTTGTTGAGGGGTGTAAGGTGTGGAATATTGGTGCTTTATCCCCTCATCACTGAGAAACTCATTTAGGGTGTAGTTCTTGAACTCAGTGCCGTTGTCACTTCTGATCATCAAAATCTTTGCTTCATGTTGACGTTGGACTTCATTTGCAAAGTTGATGACGGTCTGTTGGGTCTCACTCTTCCTCTTGAAGAAATATACCCATGTGTATCTTGAGTAATCATCCACAATTACCAAGCAATATTTTCTTCCTCCAAGGCTGTCAAAAGATGGAGGCCCGAAGAGATCCATGTGAAGGAGCTCTAAGGTCCTCTTTGAGTAGATTGTTGTAGTTGGACGATGAGGTTTTTCATGTAGCTTTCCTTCGATACAGGCACTGCAAGCACGATCTCTGGCAAAACTCACATTTGTCAGTCCAAGAATGTGATCCCCGTTGAGGAGACTTTGCAAAGATCTCATATTGACATGGGCTAGTCGGCGATGCCAAAGCCATCCCACATCAACTTTAGCCATTAGACATGTCGCGGTCTTAGTGGGTCGCTCCGAGAAGTTAATCACATAGAGACCGTTTTCGACATGTCCAACAAAGGCTACTTTAAGAGTCTTGCTCCACAAAAGGGTCACGGTATCAATGCCAAAGAAAGTACTAAAACCCATGATAGCAAGTTGACGAACGGAAAGTAAATTGTATGCAAGGGTCTCAATAAGCATGACTCTCTCAATAGTTAAGGTCGGAGAGATAACCACCTTGCCAAGACCCAATACCTTTGAGATTGCATCATCTCCAAATGAGACTTGGGTGGCCACGGATTCATCGGGTTGAACATCCACCACCAAGTCCTTGCTTCCGGTCATATGATTTGTTGCTCCGCTATCGAGCAACCATGAGACTCCCCCGGAAGCAAAGCCCTACAATAGATCAATGCTTGGATTTAGGTACCCATTTTTGAATGGGTCCTTTCATGTTAGTGACAAGGGTCTTAGGAACCCAAATAGACCATTCAATATGCTCATACGAAGAACCAACAAATTTGGCATAAACATGCCCATCACTAGCACGACACAAAACATAAGAGGGGTTAAAATTGCGGGCCATGTTGGAGGGACTGATCTTGCCCTTCTTGGCACTATCACTCACAACCTTGTCTTTCTTTTTCTCATGAGTAACACTCCCCACTTTGACAAATGTTTCCTTGAGCGGAGGAGCTTGCGTGGTCTTCTTCTTCTTCTTCTTTTTGGATTTGGGGGCAAACCCAACTCCTTCTTTTGCAATTACTTCCTTTTGATTGCTCAAAAGGTCATTGAGATTCTTCTCACCTTGTATACATGTCACAAGGCCTTTCTCAAGCTGCTCTTTTAGCTTAGCATTTTCCTCCACAAGATGTGAATGCTCACAACACGGGTTAGTAGCAGAGGCATTATCAATTAAGACAAAGGGAGGACACGTGGCAATTTCTTTAGTGAGTTTCACTTGGAGTTGATCATGTGACTCTTTAAGAGAAGCATGAACGCTCTTCAATGCCTTATGAGCATTGTCAAGAGAGACAAACTCATCCTTGAGTCGAGCATGGTCAACCCCAAGTGCAACCTTTTCAGATTTAAGAACACAGTTAAGAACAATAGCATGATCATAATCTTTACGTAATTTAGCAAAGTCATCATTGTGTGACTCCTTAAAAGTCAAATGAAGACCTCGCTCTTCCTCTAGAGCAATAGAAAGATCTGCTATCTCGTCGGCATAATCATGACTATGGCCTCTCATCTCCTCAAGAGATTCTTCTTGAGAATCAATCGTGTCATTGGCCTCACCAAGTTGTTCCAAGAGAGCAACGAAGTGCTTCTTGGACTCTCCCTTGAGTTTACCCAAGAACTTGTCAAACTCATTCTCACCCTCTATCGCCTCCTCAAGTTCATCCACACAATCTGACAAAGACGGAGTGGAAGAAACAGAAGTCTTAATGTTTGAGGTTTTGGCGTTGGAGGTTACCTTGGTGATACCTTTTGCCATGAGGCACCTAGCGATGTGGTTCTCATTGGGGGCGTCGAAGAGTGACACCTTTGTTGGGGTGGAGGATGCGATTGCTACAGATTCCATTGCCATTCCTTCACCACTTGTGTCTCCGTCATCACAGTCATCATCCGATGCATACTCTTCTTGAGCCACCAACACTTTGTGTGGAGTCTTCTTGGAGGAGTTGGTCTTGTTGGGGAACGACTTGGCCTTATCTTTGCGGATGAGCTTGCCACCATTGTCTTCCCTCTTCTCATATGGACAATCCACCACAAAGTGACTCACATTACCACAATTGTAACAGGTCCTCACACGTTGCTTGCCCTTTGACCCGTTTGAGTTGTTCTTGGAGAAGTTGGGCCTGGTGTTTCTCTTGTTGCCCCAAAATTGCCTGGACGCAAGAGCCATGTGCTCATGATATGCATATTTGGTGTCCTCGGGGCAACCCTCTTCCTCTTCTTCTTCTTCTTCCTCTTGACAGACCTTGGCCTTCAAAGCAAGGTTGGGGGGTGATTTCTTTGACCGTTGCATGCGAGCGAGAGCATTGTCAGCTGTTGTGTTCAAGATGTTCATTGCAATAAATTCATCCAACACATCACCAGAACACAAGGTGTGAAAGTCCGGTCTTTGACGGATGACAGCGGACATGGCCTTGTTGTAGGGCATGATGGCCTTCAGAAACTTACGCTTGACCCACGTATCATCCACATCCTTGCTGCCATGATCTTTGAGGGCAACCGCGAGGGCAGTCACCCTTCTATAGAGCTCACGCGGTTCCTCATCCTCTATCATTACAAACTCATCTGACTGATCAAGGACAACTTCATAGTTTAACCGTTGAATGCTTGAGCTGCCCTTGTACATGGAGATAATGTGTTCCCAACACTCTTTAGCAACAGTGAAAGGACGCAGGTGAGGTAGGTCTTCAGTAGGAACAGCAGCTTGGAGTATGAACAAGGCGGAGGAATTTAGCTGTTTATCCGCTTCTTCCCTTGGAGTGAGGTTGCGTGGATCACGAGGGTAGAATCCTTCTTCAATGACTCGCATGAGTTGAATTGAGCTATGATCCAAATGAGACTTGATACTGAAAAGCCAATTAGCGAAATCATGTTTCACAAGCTTAGGAGGAGGACCGTGGTTAACTATATGAGGTGGGTGCACCGGTCCTCCATAGACCAAGGGAGGGGGAACTGAGGCAAAAGTCCCCGACCCATTAATTCTTTGAGAACGATTATCAGTACTAGCCCCCTCCTTACCGGAGTTGACATCCGATGCCGAGTTAGTGGGATTAACCACTTGAACCGCATCGGTGGAAAGTTTAAGAGTGTCAGGGAATTCTTTAAACATGGATTTGACCTCGGTCGTCATGGAGGATTTAAGCGAGGACATGGCCTCATTTAAATCCTCACGAGAGACCGTGTTCACACCCACGGCCTCGGGGAGTTCAACCTCCCAGTCCCCGTCGTCAACCATACTCTTCGGGTGGTGAAACCCTTAATAAAGAAACCTGGCTCTGATACCAATTGAAAGGATCGATATGGTTGACTAGAGTGGGGGGTGAATAGGCAACTAACAGTTTTTAACTTTTCTTTAACAATTTAGGCTTAGCAACAAATAGGTTGGCTAGATGTGCAACTAGGTGAGTAACCTATATGATGCTAAACACAACAACAAGATAAGCAAGCAAGATATAACAATATAAGTAGCTTGCACAAAGTAAAGGTAAGAAGTAACCACAAGGGGAACCGATGGAGACGAGGATGTGTTTCCGAAGTTCCTTCCCGGTGAGGGGAAGTACGTCTCCGTTGGAGCGGTGTGGAGGCACAATGCTCCCCAAGAAGCCACTAGGGCCACCGTATTCTCCTCACGCCCTCACACAATGCGAGGTGCCGTGCTTCCACTAGTGGTGCACTTGAAGGCGGCAACCGAACCTTTACAAACAAGGTTGGGGCCCTCTCCACAACTTAATTGGTGGCTCCCAACGAAACCACGAAGCTTCACCACAATGGAATATGGCTTCGAGGTGACCTCTTCCGTCTAGGGTGCTCAAACACCCAAGAGTAACAAAACCCACACAAGAAACTATGGGGGAATCAATTTTCCTTTGGTGGAAGTGTAGATCTAGGTCTCCTCCTTCAATCCCTAGCAAGACAACAAGTTTGGGTGGCTAGGGAGAGAGATTGGGCAAGAAAGCTCAAGTGCATTAATGGTGGAGACAGAGAGGTAAGAGATGAGAAAGAGGTGGAAGAAGCACCTCTTTATATAGGGCCCCCCCATTTCCAACCGTTACAGCCAGATCTGCCATGGGAGCGGTTCAACCGGACAGGTGACCGGTACAACCGGTATAACCGGTATAACCGGTACAACCGGCCAACCACCGGCCAACCACCGGACCACACCAGAAGGTTGGCCCGGATGCAGCAGCCAGACCAGTGCCCCGGACCCCTAAGCGGTACAACCGCTCGAGACCCCGGTTGTACCGGGCTATAAGATTATAGCGGTACAACAGGTCCGGTACCGCCCAACAACCGGACCACAACAGAAACTTGTCCGGTTGTAGCCCGGTGCTGGGCCGGTTCAACCGCCCAGAGCTGCCTTTTTGGGTCTCCCAGCCTTTGGCGGTACTACCGCCCGGGGGCAGCGGTACAACCGCTGGGGACACTTTGGCAGCACCCCTAGTGTATCACCCCTAGAGTGGTGGTTGAACCGGAGGCACAACGCCAGCTGTGCATTTAGGTCGACACCGCGGATTACCTGGCATACAACCAAGGAAAGAGGGGCCTCTCTCTCAATGATGCGGAGAAGAGAATTGGGTGAGGATGGATGTGCGAAAGAACTGATTCACCCAAGACTTTCCAATGTGGATTCCCTCTTAATAGTACGGGATCCCTACGACCAAAGAGAATAAACACGTAGAGAAAACCCGTCTTCAGTCTTTTCCGTTTGGAGGGTCCACCTAACCATCTTGTGTACCACATACAATCCCTGTATAACTTGACACACGGTTAGATCATAGTGAGTTGTCATCATCGCCAAAACACCAAGGTAAGAGAATGCCCTTACAGCTAGTAATATAGAAGCATCATCAAGAAGCAGAGTCGTTTGCCCGGTGTGATGGTATGACGTAAATCAATATCCAACTCTATAACTAATAAACTCACAATACGAAGAATTAATAGATCAAAAATTTACAAAGCTTACTTGTGATCAGAAGGATTGTGAATTACTTCATACAAAATTGTGATCAGACCATCCCTTTTGTTCTACAACAGATGGCGTGTGGATCAGTCACACATCAACATCCCTTTTGTTCTATAGCAAATAGGAAGGGGGAGAAGGGCTGGGCTGAGAGGAAGGGGGGTGGCAACGGTGGGTGGGGCTGGGCTATGGTGACCGCGCCGGCCTGGATCCCGCTGGGCGCCGCCATGAATCCCACCGCAACGGAGGTGCGTGGGACGCAGTGGACGAGGGTCGTACGCGGAGGATAATGGATAGGAGAAGGAGGACGGGGAAGATACCTGCGCCGTCGTGGATCCTGCTGGGCGCTGCACCATAGGAATACCTGCCGCCGACCTCCATCAAGGGCGCCGCTGGGGATGGGGATGGGGAGGAGCGTGACAAAAACAGGCAATCGAGCGAATTGGACGGGGTCGCTTCTTTGACGAAGCGCTGGAATGGGCTGGACGACGGCCCAGTGTACCAGATGCTTTCGTTCCAGCGCTGGACGACGGCCCAGGGTACCAGATGCTTTTGTTTCGGCTTCCAGAGCAGCAGCCCATAGGACAGACAGGCCAGCATTAGACAGATGCGAGACAAATTGTTTACACACAAGATCTGACGGCCAGAAACATCCAGATCTTGAAAACAGACGGTCAGAAACCCAAATCGCTGAGAGGGCTCGCTTTAGGTTCGGTTTTACTGTCCTTAATGGACGAAAGTGATAAAGAATATTGACGCATGCCAATTAGATAGGTCATTACGTTGTCTTTTGGTCTGCATGTACTGACTCCATCTGCCCATAATTCCTTTGAAGCAAAATCAATTGGACCAATGTTGCATGTGATAATCAAACAACTAAGCTAATCTTACAGCTTAGGTACTATATTTGTATGGAGATCAAGGTCGTTAATTCTACACGATAAGTGTATTCCATCCTCGACACCTTGGTATCGTAAGTTCATGTCATGTGTTCAGTTTACATCAGTCATTCTGCGGAATAACTGTACTCAAACTTGGACCCTTCGTTATTGTCAAGTTCATGTCATATCTTCAAGTTACATCATTCATTCTTCCTTGGTGCTTCTCATTGTCCATTTGGTTCATGATATATTGGCCCATAATCATATCAACTCTAAAGTTTGCCCTATCCAAGTATCTCATTCGGGACCTTCCCATGAAAGTATCTCGGGCTTCCTCTTTTCCTTAAGAAGCTGTCGGCAGCTGAACTACGGGACCTGGTGGAACTTCTGACGCAATGTCTACCAAAGTGGAAAGCGACATATCCTTGCCGAAGAGTGGCCAACTCATTCTTATCATCTCGGTCCTCTGCTCGGTGCCCATCCATGCCATGCTAGCTCTCGACCTTCCCATGAGTACCATCAAGGCTATGAACACAATCATTCGAGCTTTCCTATGGTGTGGCAAAGCAAAACGACAAATGTAGACCATTGCTCTGTTGCGTGGGTGATGGTGTGCCTGCCCAAATGTGTTGGCGGTTTGGGAATCCCGAACCTTGCTTGGCTCAACACTGCGATGCAAACATGTGGCCATGGATACAACGAGTGGATGGGAAATAGCATAGAAGAACTTTAGGATCGGTGTCCCAAACGAATCCATGGCACTTTTTCGGGCGGTACAAGAGCTACCGTTGGGTACGGGTTGCTCATAATCTTCTGGGAGGACCGCTGGATGGATAGTATGCGAGTGGAAGATGTAGCGCCAATAATATAATATTTGCCGGCGTCCCACGACGAGCAGGGAAAAACAGGTGGCTTCAAGATGCATTGTCGACTAGATCTTGGGTTAATGATGTGCGCCCTAACCTGAACTTCGAGGCTCTCCAACAATACTTACATATGTGGTAGTAGCTACAAACCGTCCAGTTGTGGGATGGAATGTCGGACGTACTGTCTTGGGCGTGGGAAGGGGATGACAAGTATTCGGTCCGATCGGCGGACCCCTCAAAGATCCACGCGGGGGGGGGGGGGGGGGGAGATGATGCCAACCGTCGATTCCACGTGGAAGTCGAGAGCCCCTCTTCGATCTTGGTTCTTTCTGTGGATTGATAAATCGGTAGTGGACTGCATCGCCTTGCCCGTAGGGGCCTTCTGCATCACGACACCTGCCCATTTTGTGCACAAGAGGAAGAAACCATCGAGCACATCATGCTGGCATGCATTTTTGCAAGGGGTAGTTGGTGGACACTTTGCACAACCATTGTTGAACAAATGTGGAAGCTGACGACACAAGATAGGTTAGCGGATTGGTGCGCAAATAAGCCAAAGGAACTTTATGCCGTCGTCACGCTCATGTTGTGGGAATTATGGAAGCATAAGAATTCCATAGTCCTTGAGGGTGCCTCCCCGTCTCTTAAGGTTTTCATTAAGAGGATTGCAGACGAAGTATCAACCTGCCCCCGAGCAGGACGGCTCAAGTGTGAATGGGACAGGATTTCGGCGTAGATCTACCGGTGGGCGAGACGTGAGTGGTACCGAGTAGCGTCTAGAGTGGATTTGTAAGCTTCGGCTGTGGTGTTGGTTAATGTTCATTACTTTCTGTACCATGAACTGTGGACTCGGTTCTATACCCATCACGTATCTATATAATAGGATACGCACACTCGTGCGTATTCGAGAAAAAATAGAAAGTCCTAGCATTTTTTTTCCTTTTTCATGTAAATTTTTACTTATGTATCTTCCATAACATATTGGGCATGAAACTATAGTTGTCTAGATTGGTTTAATTTTAATCTAAATTATGAATGTTTTCATCGTTTTTATCAGAAGCGTGTGATTTAGTTTTTGATGCAGGATAACATATAACTTAATTTAACTTATTTCAACTGTTATCATTCTGGGATGTGAAGAACAAATGTTTTATGGAAATTCTGGCCATGTACTTGTTATTCAAATTGCAGATTTGTGTGCCTCTGGTAGTAAGGATGGAGTTTGTCAAGCTACTTATATGTATTCTGCTATGCCAATGCATGAAATGATGGAATTTGAAAAGAGTACTGCCTCCACATCCCCATTTGTAATATGACAATGGTCATTCATAACTTCATAGTTGTTCAGATTTTGCAAATTAGAACTCAGTTTAAACTATTTCTCTCTTTCTAGATAGATGATAAAACATGATAATACCATAAATAGACTGTTATTATATTTAGAACCATAGTACAATTAACAACCCTACATTTTAGATTGAAGGAATTCCACAAGGTCTTGTAATATGTAATGAAGCACTATTTTTGTTAAGCTGCAGCACTTTGTTTGACTCTTGGTAAGTAATATGTAATGAATCACTATTTCTGTTAAGCCGCAGCACTTTGTTCGTCTTTTGTTAACCTCGGCCTCATTAATAAAAAGCAATGGCAAACTAAACTTTAACTGTTGAGAAATAGTACTTCCTCCGTCCCAAAATAAGTGTCGCTCATTTAGTACAAAGTTAATACCGAGGAAGTAGTACCGAGATGAAGAGCATTGGAGACAATTGCAACGACGTGCAGCCCTCGAAGCCGTACACACTTCACTTTATTTACACTGACTGACGCATTGATTGCCAGGGAGCTGGCAAAGTTGAAGGTCATCTTTTGGTCTTGTCAACGCCGTTGTAACGACTTTGAAGATGCTTGCCTGACAGGGCTTTGTGGATCTATGGCATGGCCTGTTGCTTAGCTCTGCATCGCGCACTGGGTGAACCTGTGACTTTGCACTGACCAAGCTGCTGCCCAACAATAGATATCACCTCTTCCTGCTCCTTCTCATGTTGTTGGTGATTTCTCCTTCGATGTCTTCACGTATCTATGTACACGCAATGTCATGGCGAATGTTTTCGCGACGCCCCCGCTCGATCGTATGCATGCTCTCAGACCATGTGATCTTCAGATTCGCTATCACGCTCATGGTACGTGTCGGCCGCGAGCTCTAGGTGCTGCTCGGCCCAACTGCCAGAGTTCACTAGCACGAAAGAAAAATAGATGGATTGAGCGACGGGACATTAACCTGGATTTAGCCCTGACCTTCTAGTGAACCATGGCGACGCAGAGCTCGGGGAAGACGATGAGGACTAAGAAGACAGCCTCGAATAATAAAGGAGAAAAAGGCGTGGATGGCGACTAGAGGCCGTGTGGAGCTCGGGGAGGCGGTGCGGGAGCTCAGGATAGCTCGAGGAAGGTCACGGACATTAAGCGCGATGAGACGTAATCTTAGTTCTGCCTTCTGGTGATCTGCAGTTGCTTCTTCTTCTCCTGTTATTTAGGAGCCCATGGTTTTAATCGGGCTCGAGCCATAGGTCACGGACCTTCTTGCTGCCACCGAGCACCGAGGAGGTAGCGGGGAAGTCCCAGGCTGATGTTGCTAAGGAGGCAGCCTCTCAGTGTCAAGGAAGACACGTCCAGCACTCTTGGTACTGTGGTGCAGCCTAAGGAAGTGTCAGCGGTGGAGCCTTGGCCTGAGGTCACGGTCACGCTGGTGCCTCCGCCGAGGCCTGCTGCCCATGCCTCGAAGTCCTGGGCCACTGACCTAGACATGAGGCAGGCAAAGAAGAGATGGTTGGTGACGGAATTTGTTCTGGTGTGGCTTGGCTCTCTCTCCTAAAGGGGGAGCGAGTTGGGGCAGGACGTGCTAGAAGAGACCAGGGCCGCCATGGGTGGAGGCATCGAGGAGATGAACCTCTTCTCATCCGACCTCCGGACACTCAGCTTTGATACTGGAGCCTGGTTCCACTAGCGCCAGCCACCTGCGCGACGAGCCGCCCACAACCTTACCTTGCAGGTCCTGTATACACACTACTCTGCCTGTGAGTTGGAAGCTGGCACCGTGACAATATGAAGGGGTTGACGGTCCTGTATACATACCCAATACAATGGCAAATTGTATAGCTGCACTAGTTCGACGAAGAGATGGTGATAGAAGTGCAATATGGATGGTAGTATAGGTTTTTGTAATCTCAAAATATAAAAACAGTAAGGTAACAAATAGTAAACAGCGAGCAAAACGTTATTGCAATGCTTGAAAACAAGGCATAGCGTCCGTACTTTCGCTAGTGCAATCTCTCAACAATGCTAATATAATTGGATTACATAACCATCCCTCAACGTGCAACGAAGAATCACTCCAAAGTTCTTATCTAGTGGAGAACATAAGAAGAAATTGTTTGTAGGATACGAAACCACCTTAAAGTTATCCTTTCCGATCGATCTATCCAAGAGTTCGTACTAAAATAACACCAAGTTATCCTTTCCGACCAATCTATCTAGAGTTCGTACTAAAATAACACCATATGATACACATCAATCAACTCTAATGTCCCCTAGATACTCCAATGTCACCACAAGTATCCATGAGTTAATTATACGATACACATCAAACAATTTCGGATTCATAATACTCAATCCAACACAACGAACCTCAAAGAGTGCCCCAAGATTTCTATCGAAGAACATTGTATGAAAACGTGCAATCAACCCCTATGCATAGATCCCCTAGGTCACTGGAATCCGCAAGTTGATGCCTCAACATATATCAAGTGAATCAGTAGAATACCCCAATTTCACTACGGGTATCCCACTCAAGACGTACATCAAGTGTTCTCAACAAAAATATTCAATCCAACATAACGACATCTCAAAGGGAAAGATTCAATTCATCACAACATGATAGCAAGGGAATAACATCATATGATCCGACTATATTAACAAAGCCCGTGATACATCAAGATCGTGACATCTCAAGAACACGAGAGAGAGAGAGAGAGATTGAACACATAGCTACTGGTACATACCCTCCGCCCCGAGGGTGGACTACTCCCTCCTCGTCATGGCCTCTGCCGGGATGATGAAGATGGCCACCGGAGATGATCTACCCTCTCCGGCAGGGTACTGGAATGCCTCCAGATTGGTTTTTCGTCGATACAGAGAGTTGCGGCGGCGGAACTTCTCATCTAGGGTTATTTTTGAGGGTTTTTGCATATATAGGATTTTTGGGCGTCGGTTTCACGCGGAGATGGGCCACGAGTAGACCACAAGACACCAGGGCGCGCCAGAAGGGCCTTGCGCGCCCTGGTGGGTTGTGCCCACCTTGTGGCCCTCCAATGAAGCTTCTAGTGCCTCTTTTGTTCCAAAAAAAATCGTCAAAAAGTTTCGTTGCATTTGGAGAACTTTGATTTCTGCACAAAAAATAACACCGCGGTAGTTCTGCTGAAAACAGCGTCAGTCCGGGTTAGTTCCAAAAAATGATATAAAGTTGCTATAAAATTATTGTAAAACATCCAAGAATGATAATATAACAGCATGAAACAATAAAAAATTGTAGATACGTTGGAGACATATCAGCATCCCCAAGCTTAATTCATGCTCGTCCTCGAGTAGGTAAATGATAAAAACAGAATTTTTGATGCGGAATGCTGCCTAACATGTTCATCACACATTCTTTTCTTTTGTAGCATGGACATTTGGACTTTTATATGGTTCAAAGCAATAGTCTATATTTGACATGAAGACTTCAATACTCAAGCATACCAACAAGGAACCATGTCTTTCAAAATATCAACACTAAAGAAAGTTATCCCTAGCCCATCATGCTCAATGATTGATCCATTCATGAAACACACTCGAATATTAACTACACCCAATGCACAAGTATGATCATAGTGCCCCCTAGTTGGTTCTTTATAAGAGAAGATGGAGACTCAAATAAAAGTAAAAATTGCATAAAGTAAATAGATAGGCCCTTCGCAAAGGGAAGTAGGGATTTGTAGAGGTGCGAGAGCTCAAAGCTTAAATTGGGAGATAATTTTTTTTGAGAGGCATGCTTTTCCTGTCAACGAAAACGACCGAGTAGTTCTCAATACTTTCCATGCTAGATATATCATAGGCGGTTCCCAAACAGAAAATAAAGTGTATTCCTTTTTCCACCATTCTTTCACAATCCATGGCTAGCCGAATCCACGGTTGCCTTCCATACCAACACTTTCCAAGGAATTTATTATTTGACAACATAAAGTAAATTTCTTTTTCATTTCGGGACTGGGAATCCCTATTCCTGCCGTACTCTCGTGCAATGACAAGTGAATAAACACTCATCTTGAGAATAACACATCTAGCATGGAAAAATATCGGACACCCCCTACCGTTTCATGACCGGTCTGAGCACACAAAAAGTAAATTCATTTTGAAAACTAGAGATGGCACATACAAATTAGCTTAGAACGGCTTGGAAATACCGCATATAGGTAGGTTTGGTGGACTCATATGGCAAAACAGGGTTTAAGGATTTTGGATGCACAAGTAGTATTTCTACTTAGTACAAGTGGAGGCTAGCAAATAGATTGAGAAGCAACCAACCAAGAAACGAAAATTCACATAAACAGGCATTAAACATAACTAACACCGAATAATGCACCACAAGTAGGATGTAATTTCATTGCATAACTATTGACTTTCGTGCTTGCATAGGGAATCACAAACCTTAACACCAATATTCTTACTAAAGCACAATTACTCATCAACATGACTCACATATTACTATCATAATGTATCAAAACTATTACAAGGAATCAAGTTTAATTTGTCCAATGATCTTCATGAAAGTTTTTATTATATCCCTCTTGAATATCTATCACTTTGGGACTAGTTTCATATGTTGCAATTGCTTTTGACAAGCTCAAACAAATTTAAGTGAAGAACATGAGCATAAAGATTTTCATCTCTCAAAATAATATAAGTGAAGCATGGGAGAATTTCTTCAAAAATTTACTAACTCTCAAATAAATCTAAGTGAAGCATGAGAGTAAATGACAAGCTAGTCCAAAAAGATATAAGTGAAGATCAAGCGAGTAGTTAAGTAAATGGATAGCCATTTCAGAACTCTCTCTCATCTAAAAACTTTCAGATCTAAGTATTTTATTCAAACAGCAAACTTAATAAAAATTCATTCCAATAATAGCACATATCATGTGGACAAATAAAACTTTAGGCTCAACATTGGCTAACTGATATTTGTTTGATGAAGAGAGGTGGGATGCGTAGCATCCCCAAGCTTAGATGCTTGAGACTTCTTAAAATATTTACTTGGTGTACCTTGGGCATCCCCAAGCTTGAGCTTTTGTATCTCTTTCATTCCTCTCATATCCCGGTTTCACCTAAGTCTCAAAAACTTCATCCACACAAAACTCGAAAAGAACTCGTGAGATAGGATAGTACACATAAGAACAAATCAACACTTCATGTACTGCCAAGACAAGTTGCACAATAATTTTCAAACATCATCTACTGTTTACTATCGTTTCCACAATTTATATCTACCAATATAGGCTATGGAAACTATAGGATCAGTAGATAACAAAACTATGACAGCAATCTGTCCAAACAGAACAGTCTGTAGAAATCTATTAAACCAGTGTACTTTTGTAACTCAAAAAATTATGAACATTTAGTACAGGCTAAAGAATTTACATGACAATACTATGTAAAATTTCAGAAACTTTCCACGTTCCAGTAAAATATGAAAATTCAAACACTACAACAAAAGTTTCTGTTTTTACACAGCACACATCAAACATGCAATTAAAGCATCCTAAAAGCAATTCTTGGAACGTTTGATTGAAAAACAAGATTATAAATAACACCTAACAGAAAATAACAAAATATAATGACGATCCAAGCAAAGCACATATTATGTGACGAATAAAAATATAGCTCTAAGTAAGATATACCGATAATGTTGAAGACGAAAGAGGGGATGCATTCCGGGGCATCCCCAAGCATAGACGCTTGAGTCTTCCTTGGATATTACCTTGGGGGTGCCTTGGGCATCCCCAAGCTTAGGTTCTTTTCACTCCTTATTCTCCTCATATCGGTGTCTCACCAAAAACTTGAAAACTTCAATCACAGAAAACTTAACGGAACTTCGTGAGATGGGTTAGTATAATAAATAAAGATCATTCACTTAGGTACTGTCAAGACAAGATTAATAATTGTTCTCACATAATACCTACTTTATTCTACCATTCACATAATTTATATCACTGAATATAAGCTATGGGAACACTAAAACAAGCAAACTATGCATGCAAAACAAAATCTGTCAAAAACAGAACAGTCTGTGAAGATCTGTAGTGTAACCATACTTTCGTGTATCTAAAAATTCTGAAAAATTAAGAAAACCTGAATAATTTGTATATAAACATTGTGTAAAAATTTCAGATCATTATAACGCCCCAGTAAAAAATTAAAATTCCTGTACTGGAGTCAAAAGTTTCTGTTTTAGTTCAGCATCAATTCTACTCATCTTGTGAGTCATCCCAAAGGCTTTACGTGGCACTTTATTGAAATAAAAGACACAAAACATGATTACTACAGTAGATTAATCATGGTAACACACAAAAATGGAAAGTAAAAGTGTTGGATTGTCTCCCAACAAGCGCTTTTCTTTAATGCTTTTTAGCTAGGCATGATGATTTCAATGATGCTCGCATAAAAGTAAAGAATTGAAACATAAAGAGAGCATCATGAATCTCTTGACAAGCACATTTAAGTCTAACCCACTTCCTATGCATAGGTATTTTGTGAGCAAACAATTTATGGGAACAAGAATCAACTAGCACAGGAAGGCAAAACAAGCATAACTTCAAAACTTTGAACACATAGATAGGAAACTTTATGTTATTGCAATTCCTACAAGCATATGTTCCTCTCTCATAATAGTTTTCAGTAGAATCATGAAGGATTTAAAAAAAAATCATACAAAGCATTATTTTCATGATCTACAAGCATAGAAAATTTATCACTCTCCACATAAGCAATTTTCTTCACATTCATAATATTGGGAGCAAACTCAACAAAATAACTATCATGAGATACTTTATTGACATAACCACATTGAATATTAAAATCATGATGACAAGTTTCAAAGTTTCTATCACTTTTTATATCATACATGTCATCACCATAATCATCATATATAGGAGGCTTGCCATCATCATAATAAATTTGCTCATCAAAACTTGGGGGACTAAAAATATCATCTTCATCAAACATAGCATCCCCAAGCTTGTGGCTTTGCATATCAATAGCATCATCAATATTCAGAGAATTCATACTAAAAACATTGCTATCATGCTCATCATTCAAGGAATTCTCATTAAGTATTTTCATAAACTCTTCCTCTACCAATTGAGCACAATTTTCCGAATCCTTATTTTCACGAAAGACATTGTAAAGACGAAACAAATGATGCAACCTAAAATCCATTTTTTTGTAGTTTTCTTTTATGAAACCAAACTAGTGAAAAACAAGAAACTAAAAGATTTAATTGCAAGGTCTAGAGATATACCTTCAAGAACTCACCTCCCCCGCAATTGCGCCAGAAAAGAGCTTGATGTCTACTACGCAACTTTATTCTTGTAGACTTTGTTGGACCTCCAATCGTAGAGTTTTGTAGGATAGTAGCAAGTTTGCCTCAAGTGGATGACCTAAGGTTTATCAATCCGCGGGAGGTGTAGGATGAGGATGGTCTCTCTCAAACAACCCTGCAATCAAATACAAGAAATCTCTTGTGTCCCCAACACACCCAATACAATGGCAAATTGTATAGGTGCACTAGTTCGGCGAAGAGATGGTGATAGAAGTGCAATATGGATGGTAGATATAGGTTTTTGTAATCTGAAAATATAAAAATAGTAAGGTAACAAATAGTAAACAGCGAGCAAAACAGTATTGCAATGCTTGAAAACAAGGCCTAGGGTCCGTACTTTTGCTAGTGCAATCTCTCAACAATGCTAATATAATTGGATCACATAACCATCCCTCAACGTGCAACGAAGAATCACTCCAAAGTTCTTATCTAGCGGAGAACATAAGAAGAAATTGTTTGTAGGGTACGTAACCACCTTAAAGTTATCCTTTCCGATCGATCTATCCAAGAGTTCGTACTAAAATAACACCAAGTTATCCTTTCCGATCAATCTATCTAGAGTTTGTACTAAAATAACACCATATGATACGCATCAATCAACTCTAATGTCACCTAGATACTCCCAATGTCACCACAAGTATCCATGAGTTAATTATACGATACGCATCAAACAATTTCAGATTCATAATACTCAATCCAACACAAAGAACCTCAAAGAGTGCCCCAAGATTTCTATCGGAGAACATGGTATGAAAACGTGCAATCAACCCCTATGCATAGATCCCCTAGGTCACCGGAATCCGCCAGTTGATGCCTCAACATATATCAAGTGAATCAATAGAATACCCCAATGTCACTACGGGTATCCCACGCAAGACATACATCAAGTGTTCTCAACAAAAATATTCAATCCAACATAATGACATCTCAAAGGGAAAGATTCAATTCATCACAACATGATAGCAAGGGAATAACATCATATGATCCGACTATATTAACAAAGCCCGTGATACATCAAGATCGTGACATCTCAAGAACACGAGAGAGAGAGATTGAACACATAGCTACTGGTACATACCCTTAGCCCCGAGGGTAGACTACTCCCTCCTCGTCATGGCCTCCGCCGGGATGATGAAGATGGCCTCCGGAGATGATCTACCCTCTCCGGCAGGGTACTAGAACGCCTCCAGATTGGTTTTTCGTCGATATAAAGAGTTGCAGCGATGGAACTTTTCGTCTAGGGTTATTTCTGGGGGTTTCTGAATATATAGGATTTTTGGGCGTCGGTTTCACGCGGAGATGGGCCACGAGTAGACCACAAGACACCAGGGCGCGCTAGAGGGGCCTGGTGCGCCCTGGTGGGTTGTGCCCACCTCGTGGCCCTTCAGGCCCTCCAACGAAGCTTCTAGTGCCTCTTTTGTTGCTATAAAATTATTGTAAAACGTCCAAGAATGATAATATAACAGCATGAAACAATCAAAAAACAATACCACGGTAGTTCTGCTGAAAACAGCGTCAGTCCGGGTTAGTTCCAAAAAATGATATAAAGTTGCTATAAAATTATTGTAAAACATCCAAGAATGATAATATAACAGCATGAAACAATGAAAAATTATAGATACGTTGGAGACGTATCAATCCCACAAAGAATCAACAGGAAACAATTCAAATGGTCGTTAAGGAATAAAGGATATTAAATACATATATGCACTTTCTCATGTATATACTTTTCTAAGTGGCCAATAATCATCAGGATGTGCATCCACAAAGAACCTTGCACATAAAAAATAAAAATAGTAAAAAGGGATAAGAACATCGTATCCACAAATTAATCCATGACTATATATCTGTGCTCCTAACATAAGAGCAAGGCACATGATACATGACACAAATTGATAGCGTTTGCATAACAACAAATTAGTAAACAAGAGAGCAGATACCGTAGGTACATAGTGTTTCTCAATGTCGTAGATATTGCACTTGAGAGCACTTTGAGGAGTTGATAGGCAATAACCTGCTTAATTCGCATGTGTGGGGGTAATTGAATCATGAACATATTTTTATAGATCTCGATGATATTCCTTTCTCAAATGTCCCATTTTGCAATAAAGTGGCTTTTAAACACATGTAAGAAACACAAAAGTACTGTACATGCCATGATGCAACCTTTACGAGGTTGACTCCCTTTATATATATGCATGAAGTAAATACATGTTACCAAAAAAGTATTAGTATGTAGTAGATAAAGGAATCGTCAAACTTAACATTCTTCATGAATATGTCAAGTATCCAATACTTCTCCAATGTACCTAAGACAAGTACGATGTGTCCCCAGACTTATTCGGTTCGAAGTAGTTAGCATATATAAGTACAAAACATAGGACAAAACACACTTAAATATGTACATATGGATGTAAATTTGAATTCCATGCAATTCTTAGCCAAGGAATTGATGGAGTTGTCCCTATATATTGGATAAAACAAGCAACGCATGAAGGTACTATAACAAATATGCATGCACAAACCTACCAACAATCCAAGAAGTTACAAGTTAGACAAACGAACACATAAATCATGAATACTCCAATAACATCGCAAATCATTCATGTTTTCCAAATTTAATCGAAGTGACGAATGATGATATGATCACACAAAAAGTTCTACATATGAACATACAAACTATGCAGAATATTCAAACCGTCTATCTCACTATTCCATGCCAGTTTCCTTGTAACTAGGCTTTAAATATTCTACAAAATATTGTGTGTGTGTTCGCAACAAATATTATATGTCATATTTTGTGGATCGGGCGTTAGTCAATCAATGGTCAATGTGAGGAAACAATTAAGACGCCATATATATTTGGCGGACACGTACAGTCATTATAATTTTGCAACCTCTAGATAGGGTTTATAGCTTATGAAACACCCCAACATGTCATTTTCATGATGACAGGTGGCGACAAAAGGGTAGATATGTCATACTCAATGTATATGCCGTTATCCGATTTTCAGTTCTAGTGGTAATTAGTCCACTACATTTTAAAACTAATGGTATTAGTCTAGTTAACTAATGCATGTTTTCCCTAGGCCTAGTTTTCATGCTCTGCTACAAATTTAAACCCTTTTGGTTAGCAAGGAGGACAATCACGAACAGGGAGTAGGGAAAGACATTTGGAAAACCCATCATTTTTTTTGAAATTTGGATTGTACTTGACAATGCATCAGCAACAACGTTAACCTTTCCTTTCTTCTACTTGACAATGTAAGGAAAAGACTCTATGAACTCACTCCATTTTGCGTGTCTAAGGTTAATTTTGAGTTGGACCTTTAGATGTTTCAAAGATTCATGGTCAGACTGTATCACAAACTCTTTAGGCCACAAGTAATCCTGCCACGTTTCTAAAAATCGAACAAGTGCATACAACTCTTTATCATAGACGGAATAATTAAGAGTTGGTTCATTAAGATTCTCACTAAAATAGGCGATAGGCTTACCTTCTTGCATTAGGACTCTGCCAATTCCAACGCCACTTGCATCACATTTAATCTCAAATGTGTTACAAAACTCAGGAAGCGAAAGCAACAGGGCTGATGTCAATCTCATCTTCAGTTCTTGGAAGGACTTGTCTTGAGCATCACCCATTTTAATGGAGTGTCTTTCTTTGTTAACTCATTCATGGGTCCAGCAATGGGGCTGAAATCCTTCACGAACCGGCGGAAGAAACCTGCAAGTCGTAGCAAGCTACGTACTTGGCTCACATTTTGTGGAGGCAGCCACTCACGAATAGCCTTTTCTTCATCGACCTCCACGCCTTTACCTGAGACTACAAAGCCAAGAAACACAACCTTATTTGTGCAAAATGTGCACTTTTCCACGTTAGCATACAACTTTTCCTCCCGTAGGATAGCAAGCATACATTTTACATGTCCAATATGATCCTCCAAAATTTTGCTATAAATCAATGTGTCATCAAAGTAAACCACTACAAACTTGCTAATGAAGGACATAAGCGCATGATTCATCAATCTCATGAAAGTACTTGGTGCATTCTATAATCCGAAAGGCATAACCAACCATTCATACAATCCAAATTTTGTCTTAAATGCAATTTTCCGTTCATCACCCTCTTTCATTCTTATTTGGTGGTATCCAGTTCACAAATCAATTTTAGAAAATATGGTGGAACCACAAAGTTCATCAAGCATGTCATCGAGCCTAGGTATAGGGTGTCGATATCTCATAGTTATGTTGTTAATGGATCTACAATCAGTGCACACTCTCATAGTACCGTCTTTCTTTGGAACTAAAAGAATTGAAAAAACACAAGGAGAAAGACTTTCCCTTACATACCCTTTGTTAAGAAGATCTTCTACTTGCCTCTGAATTTCCTTCGTCTCCTCTGGGTTTGCTCGGTACGGTGGTCGGTTTGGTAGTGGGGCGCCCGGAACCGAGTCGATTTGGTGTTCAATGACTCGCTTTGGTGGCAGCCCGGGTGGTACCTCCTTGGGAAACACATCCTTATATTCCTGCAAAAGATCAAATATAACACTAGGAAGAGTTGAAGGTAAGTCGTTAGCAGCCAATAAAGTTTCCTTGTACATGAGTACAAAGAATGGAGTATTAGGTTCTCTCAATTCCCGCATATCCCCTTTCCTAGCCATCATAACTAATCCCTGTTTCTCCCGGGGCTTGGTCATATTTGGCTATGGAGCTTTTGGTCGTGGAAACACTCCCTCGCTATGTTGGTGGCTCACTCTTTGCATTGATCACTCTCTCCCTTTTTCTTTCCTTTTGTTTTCATCTCATCAAGATAGACTTCCTTGGGTGTCATGGGCAGCAAGTGAACTTTTCTCCTCTATGGACAAAACACAAGCGATTCACACGCCTCCTGATTTGCACATCACGGTCATGCAACCATGGTCGTCCTAGAAGAAAATGACAAGCGTGTATCGGCACCACATCACACTCAACATCATCCTGATATGTCCCTACTGAAATCTGTATTCTCACGCTGCTCACCACCTTTATTGCGCCACAATAATTCAGCCATTGCATGCGGTATGGATGTGGGTGACGTTTTGTTTGTAATTGAAGCTTCTCAACCATCTCCGTGCTTGCAATATTGTTGCAGCTGCCATTATCCACAATCAATCGGCAAAGCTTTGAGTCGACAAGGCAAAGGGTGTGGAAAAGATTATGCCGCTGCTATAGGATCACTAGAAATGTGTGTGTGTGTGTGTAGAGGGGGGGGGGTGTGAATAGACTACTTGAGAAAATTAAACCTAACATTTTCCCAAGTTGATTGGTTGGCAGATTTTAACAATTATAGCAAGTCTAGCACACCCTACATATGCAAGTCAACAAGTATGGCAGCGGAAAGTAAAGACATTGCACATGGAATTAAGGAGTTGAGATAGGGAGATCAAACGCATAAGGGACACGAAGATTTTTCCCATGGTTCCGATAGGTGGCGCTATCGTACATCCACGTTTATGGAGTCTTCAACCCACGAAGGGTAACGGTCGCGAGAGTCCACGAAGGGCTCCACCCATAAGGGTCCACGAAGTAGCAACCTTGACTATTCCATAACGGCTTCCGTCCACGAAGGACTAGCCTCACTATGGGTAGATCCTCACGAAGTAGGCGATCTCCTTGCCCGTACAAACTTCTTGGTTCAACTCCACAACACGAAGTAGGAGGCTCCCAAGCGACACCTAACAAATCTAGGAGGCACCACCCTCCAAAAGGTAATAGGCTCGGTAATGTCGATGAACTCCTTGCTCTTGTGATTCAAGATGATAGACTCCTCAACACACAATCACTCTCTCACAGATTTGGCTATGGTGGAAGAGATTGATTTGGTGGAAAGCAACTTGGAGAGGCTAGAGATCAAGATTCATATGGATGGAGTGGAATGTCTTGATGTCAACACATGAGTAGGTGGCTCTCTCTCAGAAAATTGGATGGGGCAAGTATGGAATAGTTTTGAGTGCTTCTCTTTCGAGTGGGTGGTGGTGAAGGGGTATATATAGGCATCCCCAAAAATCCAACCGTTACACCTAAAGTGACCAACTCGGTGACACCGAAGTGTAAAACTCGGTGGTACCGAGTTGCTCCAAAGGTAGCAACTTTTGAATCTCGGTGAGACCGATACAGAAATCTCGGTGGTACCGATTTAGTGACCAACGGTCAGTTTCCAAAACTCGGTGACGCCGATCCAAAAACTCGGAATTTCCGATTTTAAGAATCGAGGCAACAGAGAGTTGGTAAGCTGAACTCGGTGGCACCGAATCAGAATTGGTTGCACCGATGTGCTAGGGTTTGGCATGGGTCTGTCTGAGGTGGGAATCGGTGGGACCGAGTGGAAATAGTTGGTAGCAACGATTTTCAAGATAGGCTTGGACAGACTTTTGTGGAAGAGTTTGTGGGTGTTTTTGGTGACTATCACTTGTGCACGTGGAGCATCTTGTTCACCAACAGTACCTTATCCCCTTTTAATAGTATTGGCTTTCCTATGGACTCAATGTGATTTCTCACAAAGTAAAATTTAGAGTCCTCTTGCTTGAAGCTTTGCCAATCCATTTCCTTGCATCTAGGGGTATCTCCTCACAATCCTTTTTGCCAACCCATATCTCTCTATGTTGTAGTACTATAAATGTTTTGCAGGGATCGGAGTATTGTTTGTTAATAACATTACACATTACATACAGTACACATAGGCACATGTAGAATTATTCTAGGATATTTCGAAAGAGAGTGGATTTTCAGCTCCTGGGTGCCTAGGCACCCTCTATGAACAGTAAAATCAAAACAAATAGAAATAAAAATCGAAAAAATCTGAAACTTTGCTATATCAAAGATGACCAATGTTTCTAGGTGCTTGCAAGTTTTCATGCCAAAATAACATTCGAGGAGCTGTACACACAAAAAACATTTCAGTGCTTCAAGTTTTGAGCACTTTTAGCACTAAAATTTGAAACTTGTTTGTACACATTTCTCTACATGATATTTTGACATGAAAACTTGCAAGAACCTATAAAGTTTGACCACCTTTGATGCTGCAAAGTTTCAGATTTTTTTAAAATGTTTTCCTATTTTTTTTGATTTTACTGTTCATAGAGGGTGCCTAGGCACCCGGGTGCTGTTACACCTTTCTCTATTTCGAAAACTTCTAAATGCACAATTTAGGAATGACTCAAACCGTGGAGTCGAGTACTATGACTATTACAACACGGGATGTGTGGTAAGCACCTTCTGAACTGAAACTAAGTTATGATGATTTAAGTTGAGATTAAAAAAACTATCAAAATAGAGTATTAGGCCTATCATCATTTCATCGGCTATTTCAACAGAATTCATTTCGTTGGTAAACCCTACTAGATTCTCACTGCGACAAGTAACGGAAGTCCTGCGCTGGTGGGAGATCGACGGTAGCACCAGCGAACAGGTCAATGTCATGGAGGCAGCCTGCAGCCTCGTCCACCAATGTCAGCCAACCCGGTGACAAGTCGTGCATCGCCTTGCCGCACACTGCCATGAGTTTATGCTCTATAAGATCTCCCCATGGCCTATCACCTATTAAAAGGTGGGAACACAAAGCTTGAGCAGCAACACGTGTCACTAAACAGGCAGCAAGCCTGGTAAGCTATCTCAAAAAACACGTGTCACTAAACATGTGATTCAAGGTAAAAAAAATAGAATCAATAATTTCATAAGTACATGTAACCTCAGCTTTTTAGACCATATTGAAACAAAATTTAAATTATATAAAATATTGAAAATTCCAAGTATTCTGTAGATTAAAATCCAAAAGAATATTTTAATCTTCTGAAATTTGGATATTTTAGTGAGGTCTAGATTTTTTTTGTTTGAAACATTTCCAACGTTGGTGTTGCTTGCATTTTTCATTAAGTTGTGATTTTGTAAAAGAAAGTGCAATTTGCATTTTCCATTAATCTAAACAAGCACGCCCCCCTCTCCCCGTTCTGGGTCGTGATCCATCACTGGATCATCTCCCCCTTGGCCAGCGAGCAGTAACCTAAGTTGTAGTAGCCAGCAATCCATTTCCCACTCTTTTCCTCAAGACAATGGTGGCACCGCGGCGTCCTTCACTCTTTGGAGAAATCCGAGACTGGAGACAAGGCGGTATGGCCGCATCACAGATCTGTTGTGCGAGCTCCTGGGTTTCATCACCCTGAGGCTCCCATCAGGCCAAGACGTCGGCAGCTTTCAGCTGACAGGCAGGCCCTGGCGCGAGAGGTGCCACTTGTGTACTTCGCTCCCCTTTTGATGTTGCCGGGATCGCTGGATGGCAGCACCACCTTCTATTGGTTGTTGGATGGCAACATCCTCACGGCCAACCTCCCGGAGCTGCAAGGCAACATAGGTGGCTGGCACTGGTGGACGAGCCAGCTCCGTAATGCTGCTAACCCGTTCGAAAGTGGCACCACCCCACTACCGCCGGCCAACAACAAAATCAGGGATTCCTGCTTTAGATCATTGTACATGGATGTTGGCGGACAGTGAGTCATCCATTACTTTCCCAAGGACAGTTCAATTACACTAAGCGGGATGAGGGAGCTGATGTTCGGTGACATCCTGTTGTCCTAGCAGCCCGACTCTGGGCACTGCATGGCCATATGGCGCAACTCGGTTCATCTTACGAGTCGCCTTCTGACGCGTCGGGGTGTCCAGAGCATGGACGGTCTTGCACGCAGCCCTTAGGTGCCGCATCAAGTCGGTTGTGCACTGCACGGTAGCACATTCCTGCCGATCGGAGAAGTCGTAGGGATCTCCATCTTTGACCTCGCCGCTGCTACTCCAAGTGTGAGGCCGTTGGGGAAATGCCTCCGTCCGCCGGGACAGATCTACCCCCACAGCTACCTACAAGTGGACGGCAAGCTTCACCTCATTGGCACTGTGCTTCAGAATTACACCCGACACACACGGGTCTACATGTTTGATGTCTTCGCCGGGAAACAGATGTGGTCTAGAGTGAAGAATGTTGGCCATTGTTCGTGTCAAATATCTTCAGGTCGGGGCTGACAAATTCGGTATACTGCTCCGAGCATCTGGATGGTCATCAAGAGGATCTAGGCCATGTTGGAGATATTCGACAGTGCCAATGGTAAGTCAGAGTTGTTCTCTCATAAGAAAAAAGGTCCTGGGTTTTTTGGAGTCTCTTTGCTAGATTGAGCCCAAACCAAATCTCAAGGTACATCTCTGTCTTGTAAATTATTTGAAGTTGTTTTTGGTCGTGTCTTGGTTCAAATGTTAGATTCTTGAAATCAGACCGTTTATCTCACAATTCCATGTCAGTTTCATCATAACTAGGCTTTACATGTTCTGCAAAATCTTGATGTATGTGTTCGCGACAAATATGAGATGACATAATTTTTTGATCAACCGCTATTCGAACAATGGAAAAAGTGAGGACAAGATTAAGACACCATATATATCTGGCGGTCAGGTACAGTCGTAATGGTTTTGCAACCTCTAGATAGGGTTAATAGCTTCTGAAAAGCCCACAACATATCATTTCAATGATGTTAGTTTAAGATATGCAAGAGATTATACTTGTGTCATTTCCAGCATAGACTGATATATGTTTTTTAACGATAGTGGCAAGTACTGTAGATCAAATGAGTGAAGCTATATGCCTACTTTCTTACATCTTTTTGTTTCCTTGGTTGTAGCTCTCTAGGGTTTCCCTGGTTTGTTAGGTATCTCTGTTATTGTAGGTTCATATTTACAAGTGACAATCGAAAAGTTAGGTATGAGATGTATGTGCTAAAGCCATTATTTTATTTCAAAAAACGATGGTAGGGCCTTATATCGTACCCTTGAGGATGTGGCGTACCTACAACATTGATAAGAAAATGACAAAACAAAAGATCCAAGAAATTGAGCACTTTTTAGTGGATGGTTAAGAAATTAAAGTGGCACCATTGCGCCTCGGCTTACAAGGTTGGATTGACTTTGCGTGCATAACTAATTCCTTGAAAAGTGCAAGATTTATATGTTACCCAATTTATAATATAATTAAGTTCCATAGTGCCCTTGTTAAGATTCTATTTTTTCCTAAGACAAGACCTAAACTTAATTTCTTGGAATATTGTAGTGTTCCGATCAAAATAAATAATAATTTGCAATGACATCCACTGTTGTCCTACAGATATAAAGTTCTAGATTCTTTTTCTTTTTCGTGTACACTTTTACTCGTGTATCATAGAATAACATATTCGAAAAGAAACTATAGTGATCCAGATTGGTTTATTTTATATCTAAATTTTGAATGATTACATATCTTATCTTTATTTTACTTTATTTCAATATTTATTTCTCTCTGAGCTGTGAAGAAAAAATGTTCTGTAAAAATTATGGCCATGTACTATAAATTACAGATTTTGTGTGTCTCTGGTAGCTAAGGGTTGGATTTGTCAAGCTATTTATATATTATGCTATGCCAATGCATGAAAAGATGAAACTTCACAAGAGCACTACCTCCCCATCCTGATTTGTGATATGACAATTGTCATTCACAACTTCATAGTTTTTTAGTTTTTCCAAATTAAAAGTCCGTTTTAACTATTTATCTCTTTCTAAATAAATCGTAAAGTTAGAGAATACCATATTTGATGAATAGACTGATACTAAATTTATAGATCAAAGGAATTGTTGTAGGTCTTGTTACTTGTGTGGTTTATTCATCGGGGCATGTGAGGACAAAAACGTACATATCACATCTTTTGCATATGACAAATATTCAACATGCACCATGATAAGAAGTAATGGAGATCAATTTACAGACTCCATAGCATTGCATTTCCACTGAGCACACAAGGGGTTCGTCTTTTATATTCACTAGGTCTCTAGCTGCCCACTGTTAAAGTGCGGAATGGATTTCTACAAGAAAATTTCACCATAACACAAATCACATGGCGAATGCCTCTATATTTGGCTAACAAAATACTTCAACTGAATTTCCTTGGAGGTATGGCGTTTGGGCACAAGTTGGAGCAAAGCATATCTGACCTACCGAAGAGTGAAACAATAATCTATGTTGATACTATACTATCAGATGCCGATCAAGTAAACAAAGTTGATCATTGGCTAATGGTTTCATCTTGAATGATTTTTTCCAGGTTGTTAAAGATGGTTCTAACAATCCAATATTGACCTTGTATTATTCTCTTGGTCCCAGGAAGAATTCAGAGAATCTAGCATAGATAGTATTTTCATGATCTTGACCTGCTACAGTTGTGCTCATGTTCAAAATTTCCAGCATTTTATTTCTAAGTTTATTTCTACAAATTTTTGTAACTTAATTGTTTCGCATGTTACGGTAATTATTTGAAAGGATTTTGACTACAAATTATGATTACTCTTTTCGGGAGGAGAGGCCAATGCGTTAATGGTTCAAGATCCATCATTGCAGATCGATCAGGTTTGAGCCTTGTGTGCAATGGAGCAAGAGGGGCCGAGGACCGACGGTATAGTTTGCTCGTTTATGAATATTAAGATTCATTTCGGACTCAAGTTATGCTAGCTATGTCATATGTTATATGAACCACCTTTCATTTTCTTTCTGACTTCTCTCTAACAAAACACAAATTCTCTATGGTTTGACAATTGAAGCATGCTGAAGTTGATCTTGTTATGTTGTTGTTATATTAATTTTGCAGGGAGTGGTACCATTTAGTAATCTGGTCTTTTTCTTAGCGTGAAATGTATTGTTTTTCACCATTTCAACCTAGTCTGGCAAAATATGATAGTATGCCCAAAAACCTAGCTTGATGCACGTATTTGATCTTTACATCCATTACGTCAATTAAACATGTAAATCCTTGAGATGGTGAGGAAGCAAGAGGTACTTGATAGTGTTTCAGTCCAAAGGGCATTATGAATAGAAAAAAGAAGTTATTTTCAAGCAAACCATAGAATTTAAAGAGTTGTATATATAGAGATATCGATTTATGGAGTAGGGAGAAATTTATTTTTTGCACATATAAATTGATCCGAAGTTTATTTTACAACTGTCCACTTATTGTCAAGATTTCTGGTGACTAGTACTGTTTAACACATGTCATTGGTGAGTTTGTGTGCCGCAATCTGTCGCGGTACTTCAATTTTTTTTAACTAATCAAGGACAGGTTCATGGAACGGGATTGTAAAAAAATGTCAAAATGTTATGATATATCCTGTTTTATGTGTAGATGCATATGAACATGCCATGACTTCAAATTTTAGCTAATACACATATTTTAATATGTGGTACGTACACTTTTATCTTGTGGTGTAATATATGGTATATACACAAAAAGGCTAAATATGTCGATCTAAAAATAGTGTGCAGTTTGATACAACATATAGAATTTCTTTTTCTTTTTGTAGCTAAGATGTTAAAGTACTATTTCTAAATAAAACATTACACATAAGTATAATACATATGCACACATGTAAAATTGTCTCATAAAATATTTTCAAACTTCTACAAAAATTTCAAAGAGTTAATTCCATCTTATCCAATTTAAGGGAAATTATTTCATCTTATCCAATGTAACCACAAATATTTCTTTATTTTTATGGAGACTACCATATTTAAGGGAAATTATTTCATCTTATCCAATTTAACCACAAATTTGTCGGGTTTTTTATATTATTTATTTCGTTTGCACGTTCTACCAAGATAGTCTCAGATGCCGCTCGACTTTTTCCTAGGCCAGTCAGAAGTGTTTATATATAGATGCATACGAACGTCATATATGTGCCAATAAATTTATTCAATACGCATTTTTCAATATGTGGTATATACACTTTTTTCTCGCGGGTAGTGTGTGGTACATAAACAAAAAGGATAAACATGTGGATCTAGAAATAGTGTACAATTTATATTTCGGATACACAAATGTGTGCTTCTTGTATTTCTCATATGCTGAAGTACTACTTATTTGTAAAACATTACACATTACATAGAATACACCCACACATTTAGAATTGTTTCAGGAAATTTTCACAACTTATAAATCAAATCGTGGAGTCGAATATTAGTCACATTACCACACGGTATGTGTAGTTAACACCTTGTTGACATTACCAAGTCATGCTATAAGGATGAAGTTTCGTCTCATCCTAAGCTTGGAGATAGTACTAATGACTTAGAAAGGACCCATGTACGAGCCTAACACATCAATGTCACAAATGACTACCAACTTGAGATCGACGATGATATGTTTTTACCGTCAAGGAGACGGCATATTCGATGGTTGGACTGCAAAATGCTTTACGATTTAAGCTCAACTTGCATGCATATCTTGACATTAATTTTGCTGATGTCTCTGGCCTTCCACACACCTTTGGTATAAGTATTTTTACTACCAGTGAGTGATTACTTTATACATAAAATATTGATAAATCCAGTAGTTGATTGAAACAATTATTTATGGGGGTGATAATTATAATGCGATGACCATAATCGGGCATCCATGTTTACCCTGATAATTTAGCAATAGATGCATGGCTGGCCTAGTATTTTGTTTTGTTATTGCTTTAAGCTTGTTTGGAACATAAAAGAGCTTTTTAAGTGATGGTAACCATTCCCTCAAGTACCATTGTTGAGTAGAATTTACTAACTCAACTGTTAAGCAGAATGTGTTTTACTAGGTTATGAACCTGACATGTTTCTTCTTCATTCGGAAACCAAAAGGATTCTTTTGGGGAAGCACCACCTGATTCACATGATGATGAAGAGTGGTTTGGGAAGAGAACAGTCAAAGAAGACAATGAAGATCGAAATGAAGTGAATTCATTTGCACCCCAAAGTTCCAGGGGAACGCGAGCAGCGCATCCTGACCGTTTTTATGGTTTAGTAAATGATCAAAATGCAGGAGGCTTTATCTCTCATCTTGAAGTGGACCAATATGTTGTTTTACCAGTTTCCATGACACAATAGGTACAATCTCCAGAAAGCAAAAAACTTCATGTTGTAAGCCCCCAACTTGCTTGTATACACATTTTAGCACCTATATTGATAATTGTTTTTGTCCTTCATGAAAACTATTGGTATGTTTGTGTGCCTTGCCGAAACCTGACAGAATTATTACTTTATTTTGAAAATTCAAAAGCCATCATGGGAACGTTCAAAAATAGAAATATGAGCTTAAAGAATGCCTAATAGTACGGCCAAATGATGGATATATGATGTTCCCATGTCATCGATAACTATGACTTATAGTCACACATATAGTAAGGTTGGCTATAAGACTAGTACCCTTTCCATCTTCTTTGTTTCTCTGTCTTCATATTTATTGTATTTTCCTAGGAGCGGGTGTAGAGGCAGGCTCTTTCATGAAAGCATACTTCCCTTACTTTTTTTTGCCTCTCTCCTTCATATTTACAAAATTGTCATGTAAGAAGGCTATAAGCCTGATATTATACTTGCTCTTAGATGGATAGAATTATAATATAGTACAACATACGCAGCTTGGATGCTCTGTCTTGAATTTAGTTATTTTGTTTAGCATTTGAGCTGATACTAAACTATTGGCCTTAATTTTATGTTAAGTACTCCATCTGCCTCAATTATTATGTAAAAGTTGGTTATTATGCACGCATACATGCGTCTTTACTCGGTTATGAACGTGAAATGTTTCCTCTTGATGTTTAAACCGAAAGCAGGCTAATGGGAAAGCACCATCTGATTCGAGTTACGGTGAAAGTTTGTCTAAGAAAGCCACACCTAAAACTGAATTCACTCTACATAGGTCTCAACAAACTTTGCAGGGTTCGGTGAGGGGAAGATGCAGAAGTTATCCTTACCCCTAACGTAAGCAATACTGTAGGTCAGAAGAGACAATATGGGCCAACAATTAATGAGGTACTATGACATTCCTTTCCTATACCATTACCTCTATAGTTCAACCCAACGTGTTGAACAAGCTTAATCAGTAATTTCTATCATAAGTTTGATTTATTCACAAGCAATTCAAAAAAAATTGCAGAGGCTACATGAGGAAATTTAAGACAGAACAACCTCCTATCCCTGCAGTTAAAGAAAGCTTGGCACAAGAACTAGGTCTGACGTTTCGTCAGGCTTGTACCGCTATTTCATGAATTTCCAATTGCATGTATAGTTTTTATTAAGAGAAATTGCATGTACAGTTGTCTTGGCATTGAGCAAAACCCAGTTTGGCCTCCGCTAACAGGCTGAGAATTTTTTCGAAAATAGATGACATCACATAAAATTAGCGTCCAACAATCACACTCACGTAGAAAACCATAGCACGAAGGAGACGATGGTGGAAAATCCTAATGATGCAAAAGTGATGTTATGAATGAGGATACGCCATCTGGAATTCTGAATGAAGGTATCACACCGTATGGTCCGGTCCACTGAGACAAGACATTGGTAGTAGCATGACAACAAATGGCATCCCTCAAAATAGCAGCCAAAGATATGCCACTCCTTTGGTAGGGCGCCTAAAAGGTGAGTCTGGAGAGAATCATGGGAATAATTTGTTTAAACACATATTTTAATATGTTGTACATACACTTTTTTCTTGTGGGGTAATGTATGTTACACACACAAAAAGGGTTAAGACTTGGATCTAAACATTGCGTGGTATTCGATACTACAAATACTGAAATTGTATTTTTAATTAGTCAGATGTTAAAGTAGTATTTCTAACTAAACGATTACACATAAGTATGATACATACGCACACATGTAGAATTATTCCACAAAATGTTTTAAATCTTCTACAGAAAATTCAAAGAGTTAATTCCATGTTTTAAATCTGAGATTACCCCATTTCAGGGAAAAAATCATCTTAATTAAATTTAACCACTACCCTAAAAAAAAAAAATTAACCACAAATTTGCTGGGTTGTATTCCTTTTTTTATTTCATTTGCACTTCCTACCAAGATGGTCCCATGTACCCTTGACTCTTTTCCTGGAAAGTCACACATGGTACGTGTAGATGCATATGAATGTGACATATGTGCCTATAAAATATTCTTCAATACACATATTCCAATATGTGGTATGTACACTTTTTTCTTGGGGGTTACATTTGGTGCATAAGTACATGTAACCTCAGATTTTTAGACCATATTCAAAAAACAAAAAAATTACATAAAATTGTTAACATTTCCAAGAATTCCGATGGATTAAAATCGGAAAGAATGTTTTAATCTTCTAAAATTTGGATATTTCAGTGAGAGCTAGAATTTTTGTCTTTGAAACATTTCTACCATTGGTGCAGCTTGCACTTTTTCATTAAGTCGTGATTTTCTAAAACAAAGTGCAATTTACATTTACCATTAATCTAAACATGCACCCACTATGTCTCTGCTAACAGGTTGATTTATTTCGAAAATAGATGGCATCACATAAAAATAGCGTCCAACAATCACACTCACGTAGAAAAGCATAGCACCAAGGAGACGATGGTGGAAAATCCTAATGATGCAAAAGTGATGCTATGAATGAGGATACGCCATCTGGAATTCTAAATGAAGGTATCACACAAGATGGTCCACTGAGACAAGACATTGGTGGTGGCATTAGAACAAATGCCAGCCCTCCAAATAGCAGTCAAAGATATGCCATCCCTTTGGTAGGGCTCCCAAAAGGAGAGTCCAGAGAGAATCATGGGAAGAATACCACCTCAAGCAGTGCTTGAAGGCCAAATGATGGTGATGCCGACTATGCAGTTCTTGCTCTTGAAGCTTTGGACGAGAAGACAAGAAATAAAATATTGTGGAAGCAAGTACTAGAGTAAGATTGGCAGATGACGATTTTAGCTAATGATTTTGGCTCTAGCAAGTCAACTAATTATTTCTCTGAAATTCTTCACCCACATGTAGGTGTTCTAGTCCTGTCGGGGAAGCTTGGTTTGATATATGGGAACACCCCCCCCCCCCCCTCTAGAATCGTATACTCATCCAGATCATAAGTCAAATTGAAAATTTTGCAAGTGTCACTACAACATCGCACTGCTCAATTTGTATACGTAAACAATTCAATGTGTATTATCAAAAATCAACATGTATTTGTGAAAATAAAGAAATAAAAAAGGGAGAAGAAAAACAAAAAAAAACAAGAGAAAAGCCGATGAAAATTGATTGAGAGGAAACTCATAACTGAAAAATATATACAAAAACCTGCATAGAACATTCCCAAAAAACAAATGGAAGGCTCCACGAAACTGTCCTTAGAAGCTTTCCAACACTGCTTTACCACACCTTCTTGGGCGGCCGACTTAACCAATTGTTTGAGGCGAGGGTTGCTACGGCCTGGGAATAAGAGAGGCCTGGCATCGTGCAAATTAGCATCCTCATTATGCACAATAGCGTTAACTTCATTGCATAGAATGGTTCACATAAATTATATGGAGTTTACTCTATATACTCATCCATGAAACAAGCATATATAACAAGGGTAGACATGCATGACTGAATGAAAATAAGCACTTCTCCTATACCGACTTGTACTAAACTCTCATTGGCAACTAGTGCCAAAATGGAAGAAAAATCTAGAAAGTCAATATAGTATGAGTTTATTCTATACGATCTCCCCATGGCCTATCACCTATTAAAAGGTGGAAACACGAAGCTTGAGCATATTGAATCAATAATTTCATAAATACATGTAACCTCAGATTTTTAGAGCATATTGAAAAAAAATTAGACTAAATATTAAAATTCCAAGAATTCTGTAGATTAAAATCCAAAAGAATGTTTTAATCTTCTGAAATTTGGATATTTCAGTGAGATCTAGAATTTTTTGTGTTTGAAACATTTCCAACATTAGTGTTGCTTGCATTTTTCATTAAGTTGTGATTTTGTAAAAGAAAGTGCAATTTACATTTTCCATTAATCTAAAAAAGCATGCCCCACTGTCCTCGTTCTGGGTCGTGATCCATCACTGGATCATCTCCCCCTTTGCCAGCGAGCAGCCACCTAAGTCGTAGCCAGTAATCCATTTCCCGCTCTTTTCCTCATGACCATGGCGGCACCGCGGTGCCCTTCACTCTTTGGGGAAGTCCGAGACTGGAGACAAGGCGGCATGGCCGCATCACAGATCTGATATGCGAGCTCCTGGGTTTCATCACCCTGAGGCTCCCATCAGGCCAAGACGTCACCAGCTTTCGGCTGACAGGCAGGCCCTGACATGAGAGGTGCCACTAGTGTACTTCGCTCCCCTTTTGATGTTGCCGGGATCGTTGGATGGCAGCACCAGCTTCCATTGGTCATCAGATGGCAACATCCTCATGGCCAACCTCTCAGAGCTGCAAGGCAACATGGGTGGCTGGCACTGGTGGGCGATGCAGCTCCTTAACGCTGCTCAACCCGTTCGCGAGTGGCACGATCAAGCTCCCACCAGCGAAAAGAGAATCAGGGTGTCATGCTTTAGTTCACTCTACATGAATGTCGACGGATAGTAAGTCGACCATTACTTTCCCAAGGACTGTTCTATTACACTAAGCGGGATGAGGGAGCTGATGTTCGGCGACATCCTGTTGTCCTAGCAGCCCGACTCGGGGCACTGCATGGCCATGGTGCAGCTCGCTTCATCTTACGATGTCGCCTTCTGACGTGTCGGGGTGTCTAGAGCTTGGACGGTTGTGCACGCAGGCCTTAAGTGCCGCGTCAAGTCGATCGTGCACTGCCACGGTAGCACGTTCCTTCCGATCGGAGAAGTCATAGGGATCTCCATCTTTGACTTCGCCGCTGCTAATCCAAGTGTGAGGCCGTTGGAGAAATGCCTCCATCCGCCGGGATGGATCTATCGCCGCAGCCACCTGCAAGTGGACGGCAAGCTTCACCTCATTGGCACGGTGCTTCAGAATTACACCCGACACACACGGGTATACATGTTTGATGTCTTCGCCGGGAAACATATGTGGTCTAGAGTGAAGAATGTTGGCCATCGTTCATGTCAAATATCTTCAGGTTGGGCTCATGACAAATTCTGTATACTCCTCGGAGCATCTGGATGATTATCAAGAGCATCTAGGCCATGTTGGAGATATTCGACATTGCTAATGGTAAGTCTAAGTTGTTCTCTCATAAGAAAAAAGGTACATCTATGTCTTGTAAATTATTTAAAGTTGTTTTTGGTCGTTCCTTGATTCGGATATTAGATTCTTGAAATCAGACCGTTTATCTCACAATTCCATGCCAGTTTCATCATAACTAGGCTTTGCATGTTCTGCAAAATCTTGATGTATGTGTTGGCGACAAATATGAGATGACATAATTTCTGGATCAACCACTATTCGAACAATGGAAAAAGTGAGGACAAGATTAAGACACCATATATATTTGGCCGACAGTACAGTCGTAATGGTTTTGCAACCTCTAGATAGGGTTAATAGCTTATGAAAAGCATCCAACATATCATTTTCATGATGTTAGTTTAAGATATGCAAGAGATTATATTTGTGTCATTTCTTGCATAGACTGTTATATGCTTTTTAACGATAGTGGCAAGTACTCTAGATCAAATGAGTGAAGCTATATGCCTACTTTCTTACATATTTTTGTTTCTCTGGTTCTAGTTCTCTAGGGTATGCCTGGTTTGCTAGGTATCTCTGTTATTGTAGGTTCATATTTGCAAGTGACAATTGAAAAGTTAGGTATGAGATGTATGTGGTAAAGCCATTATTTTATTTCAAAAAAGGATGGTAGGACCTTATACCGTACCCTTGAGGATGTGGTGTACCTACAACATTGATTGAGCACTTATTAGTGGGTGGTTAAGAAATTGAAGTGGCACCATTGCGCTTTGGCTTACAAGGTTCCAAATATTTGGATTGACTTTGCATGCACAACTAATTCCTTGAGAAGTGCAAGATTTATATGTTACCCAATTTATAAAATAATCAAGTTCCATAGTGCCCTTGTTAAGAGTCTATTTTTCCTAAGACAGGACCTACACTTAATTTCTTGGAACATTGTAGTGTTCCCATCAAAATAAATATTAATTTGCAATGACATCCACTGTTGTTCTGCAGATATAAAGTTCTAGATTTTTTTCTTTTTCGTGTACACTTTTACTCGTGTATCAAAGAATAACATATCATAGAATAACATATTCGAAATGAAACTATAGTTGTCCATATTGGTTTATTTTATATCTAAATTTTGAATTAGTACATATCTTATCTTTATTTTACTTTATTTCAACATTTATTTCTCTCTGGGTTGTGAAGATAAAATGTCTGTAAAAATTATGGCCATGTACTAGTTATATAAATTGCAGATTTTGTGTGTCTTTCGTAGCTAAGGGTAGGATTTGTCAAGCTATTTATATATTATGCTATGCCAATGCATGAAAAGATGAAAATTCACAAGAGCACTCCCTCCCCATCCTGATTTGTGATATGATAATTGTCATTCACAACTTCATAGTTTTTTAGTTTTTGCAAATTAAAAGTCATTTTTAACTATTTATCTCTTTGTAAATAAACGATAAAATTAGAAAATACCATATTTGATGAATAGACTGTTACTAAATTTATAGATCAAAGGAATTGTTGTAGGTCTTGTTACATGTGTGGTTTATTCATCGGGGCGTGTGAGGACAAAAACGTACATATCACATATTTTGCATATGATAAATATTCAACATGCAACCATGATAGAAGTAATGAAGATCAATTTACGGACTCCATAGCATTGCATTTCCACTGAGCACACCAGGGGTTTGTCCTTTATATTCACTAGGTCTCTAGCTACCCACTGTTAAAGTGCAGAATGGATTTCTAAAAGAAAATTTCCCCATAACACCAATCACATGGCGAACGGCTTTATATTTGGCTAAAAAAATACTTCAACTGAATTTCCTAGGAGGTATGGCGTTTGGGGCACAACTTCGAGCAAAGCATATCTGACCTACCGAAGTGTGAAACAATAATCTATGTTGATACTATACTATCAGATGTCGATCAAGTAAACAAAGTTGATCATTGGCTAATGGTTTCATCTTGAATGATTTTTTCCAGGTTGTTAAAGATGGCTCTAACAATCTAATATTGACCTTGTGTTATTTTCTTGGTCCCAGGAAGAATTGAGAGAATCTAACATCGATAGTATTTTCATGATCTTGACCTGCTACAGTTGTGCTCATGTTCCAAATTTCCAGCAATGTTTTTGTAAGTTTATTTCTACATATTTTTGTAACTTAACTGTTTGGCATGTTACGGTAATTATTCGAAAGGATTTTGCCTACAAATTTTGATTACTATTTTCAGGAGGAGATGCTAATGCGTTAATGGTTCAAGATCCATCATTGGAGATCGATCAGGTCTGAGCCTTGTGTGCAATGGAGCAAGAGGGGCTGAGTACTGACGGCATAGTTCGTTCGTTTATGAACATTAAGATTCATTTTGGACTCAAGTTATGCTAGCTATGTCATATGTTATATGAACCACCTTTCATTTTATTTCTGATTTCTCTCTAACAGAACACAAATTCTCTATGGTTTGACAATTAAATCGTGCTAAAGTTGACCTTGTTATGTTCTTGTTTATTAATTTTGCAGGGAGTGGTACCATTTAGTAATCTGGTCTTTTTCTTACCATGAAATGTACTTTTTTTTCACCATTCAACCTAGGCTAGCAAAATATGATAGTATGCCCAAAAACCTAGCTTGATGCACGTATTTTATCTTTACATCCATTACGCCAATTAAACATGTAAGTCCTTGAGATGGTGAGGAAGCAAGAGGTCCTTGATAGTGTTTCAGTCCAAAGGGCATTATGAGTAGAAAAAAGAAGTTATTTTCAAGCAAACCATAGAATATAAAGAGCTGTATACATAAAGATATTGATTTGTGGAGTAGGGAGAAATTTATTATTTACCCATAGAAATTGAACTGAAGTTTATTTTACAACTGTCCACTTATTTTCAAGATTTCCGGTGACTAGTACTGTTTTGCACATGTCGTTGGTGAGTTTATGTGCCGCAATCTGTTGCAATACTTCAAATTTTTTTGACTAATCGAGGACAGGTTCATGGAATGCGATTGTAAAAAAATATCAAAATGTTATGATATATCCTGTTTTACGTGTAGATGCATATGAACATGCCATGCCTATAAATTTAGTTAATACACATATTTTAATATGTGGTACATACACTTTTTATCTTGTGGTGTAATATATGGTATATACACAAAAAGGCTAAATATGTTGATCTAAAAATAGTGTGCAATTTGATATTACAAATAGACAAAAATTCTGTTTTTGTAGGTAAGATGTTAAAGTACTATTTCTAAATAAAACATTACACATAAGTATAATACATATGCACACATGTAGAATTGTTCCATAAAATGTTTTTAAACTTCTACAAAAATTTCAAAGAGTTAATTGCATGTTTTACCCAATATTTTGTTATTTTTACAGAGACTGCCCTATTTAAGGGAAATTCTTTAATCTTATCCAATTTAACCACAAATTTATCGGGTTTTTTATATTATTTATTTCGTTTGCACGTTCTACCAAGATAGTCCCAGATGTCGCTCGACTTTTTCCTAGGCCAGTCAAAAGTGTTTACATATAGATGCATAAGAACATCATATATGTGCCTATAAACTTTATTCAATACACATTTTTCAATATGTGGTATATAAACTTTTTTTCTTGCGGGTAGTGTGTGGTACATAAACAAAAAGGATAAACATGTTGATCTAGAAATATGTACAATTTATATTTCGGATAAACAAATGTGTGCTTCTTGTATTGCTCATATGTTGAAGTACTACTTGTTTGTAAAACGTTACACATTACATAGAATACGCCCACACATTTAGAATTGTTTCCGGAAATTTCGAGAACTTATAAATACAAAATTTTGGAATGAATCAAATCGTGGAGTCGAATATTACTCACATTACCACACGGTATGTGTAGTAAGCACCATGTTGACATTACGAAGTCATGCTATAAGGATGAAGTTTCGTCCGGCCCTAAGTTTTGAGATAGTACCAATGACTTGGAAAGGACCCCTGTACGGCCTAACACATCAATGTCACATCTCACTACCAACTTGAGATCGATGAAGATGTGTTTTTACCGTCAAGGAGACGGCATATTCAACAGTTGGACCGCAAAAAACTTTATGGTTTAAGCTAGACTTGCGTGCATATCTTGACATTAATTTTGCTGATGTTTCTGTCCTTGCAAACACCTTTGGTATATATATTTTTTGTACCAGGGAGTGAGTACTTTATTCATAAAGTATTGTTAAATGTAATAGTTCCAATGAAGATTTAAGAAATTATTTACGGGGGTGATTATTATAATGCAATGACCATAACAGGACATGCATGTATACCTTAATAATTTAGCAATAGATGCATGGCTGGTCTAGTATTTCTTAATTTTTGTTATTACTTTAAGGCTGTTTGGAACAGAAAATAGCTTTTTAAGTTAGGCTAACCATTGCCACAAGTACCGTTGTTGAGTAGAATTTACTAACTCAACTATTAAGCAGAATGTGTTTTACTCGGTTATGAACCTGACATGTTTCTTCTTCATGCGGAAACAAAAAGGATTCTTATAGGGATGCACCACATGATTCAAGCGACGATGAAGAGTGGTTTGGGAAGAGCACAGTCAAAGAAGACAATGAAGATCAAAATGAAGTGAATTAATTTCCACGCAAAAGCTCGAGGGGGAACACAAGCAGTGCATCCTGACGGTTTTCATGATTTAGTAAATGATCAACATGCAGGATGGCTTATCTCTCATCTTGAAGTGGACCAATATGTTGTTTTACTAGTTTCAGTGACACAGCAGGTTCAATCTATAGAAAGCAAAAACATTTATGATGTAAGCCCCGAACTTGCTTGTGTGAATATTTTAGCACCTATTTTGATAATTATATTTGTTCTTCATGAAAGTTGTTGGTATATTTGTTTGCCTTGCTGTCAACTGGAAGAATTATTCCTTTATTCGGAAAAGTAAAGATCCATCATGGGAATGCTTAAAATGATTCGAATATGAGCTTGAAACATGGCTAATAGTACAGCCAAATTATGGCTATATGATGTTCTCATGTCATCTATAACAAAGATTTATAACCACCCATATATTAAGGTTGGCTATAAGACTAGTACGTTTTCCACCTTCTCTGTTTCTCTGTCTTCATGTTTACTGTATTTTCCTAGGAGCACGTGTAGAGGCAGGCTCTTTCATGAGAGCATACTTCACTTACTTTTTATTGTCTCTCTTCTCCACATAGACATAATTGTCATGTAAGCAGGCTATAAGCCTGATATTATACTTGCTCTTAAATTGATATGATGGTAATATAGTACCACATACGTAGCTTGGTTGCTCTGTCTTGAATTTAGTTATTTTGTTTAGCATTTGAGCCGATACTAAACTATTGGCCTGCATTTTCTGTTAAGTACTCCCTCCGCCTCAAGTAGTATGTACAAATTGGTTATTATGTGTGCAGACATCCCTATTTCACTCTCTTATGAACTTGAAATATTTCCTCTTCATGTTGAAACCGAGAGCAGGCTAATGGGAAAGCACCATCTGATTCGAGTTAAAGTGAAGGTTTGACTAAGAAAGCCACACCTAAAACTGAATTCACTCGCAAAGGTCTCAACAAAGCTTGCATGGTTCTTGAGGGGAAGATGCAGAAGTTCTCCTTACCCCTAATGGAAGCAATACTATAGGTCATAAGAGACAATACGGGCCAACAATTAATCAGGTATTATGGCATTCTTTTTCCTATATCATTACTTCTATAGTTCAGCCGAACGAGTTGAACAGGTTTAACCAGTAAGATTTCTATCATAAGTTTGTTTTATCCGCAAGCAATTCATTTTGTTTTTTGTAGAAGCTACATGAGAAATTTAACACAAAACAATCTCCTAGTCATGTTGTTAAAGAAAGCTTGGCACAAGAGCTAGGTCTGACGTTCCGTTAGGTTTGTACCTCTATTTCATGAATTTCAAATTGCATGTATAGTTTTATTGCGATAAATTGCATTTATAGTTGTGTTGGCATTGAGCTAAACCCACTATGGCCTCTGCTAACAGGTTGGTTTTTTTTTTTAAATAGATGGCATCACATAAAAATAGCGTCCAACAATCACACTCACGTAGAAAACCATAGCACCAAGGAGACGGTGGTGGAAAATCCTAATGATGCAAAAATGAGGATACGCCATTTGGAATTCTAAATGAAGGTATCACACCAAATGGTCCACTGAGACAAGACATTGGTGGTGGCATTAGAACAAATGCCAGCCCTCCAAATAGCAGTCAAAGATATGCCACCCCTTTGGCAGGGCGCCCAAAAAGTGAGTCCAGATAGAAACGTGGTAAGAATACCACCTCAAGCAGTGCTTGAAGGCCAAACAATGGCGATGCTGAGTATGCAATTCTGGCTCCTGAAGCTTTGGACGAGAAAACGAGAAACAAAATGTTGCGGACGCTAAAGTAAAGGAAGATTGGCGGATGACGTTTTCCGCTAATGATTTTGGCTCTAGCAAGTCAACTAATTCTTTCTCGGAAATTCTTCACCCACATGTGGGTGTTTTACTCCTGTGTGGAATGCTTGGTTTGATATATGGGAACCCCCCCCCCCCCCCCCCCCCCCCACTCCTTCAGAATCGTATACTCATCCAGATTATAAGTCAAACTGAAAATTTTACAGGTGTCACTGCAACAACACACTGTTATGATAGAGAATGTAAGACATTGGACGATTTCATTGTGCATTGCATCGATGTTGTTTCCTTTAATAGGTTCTAGAATCATGCTCATGTGTTTTCATTGGTTGTGTACTTTGCTGTGTCAGTTGTTGTTATCTAGATAAGTGACTAGGTTGGTCAGTTTATTGTTTATATGAATTTTCCATAATCTTGTGCTCTCAAATATCTAGGATGTTGGCAGAAGAAGTACAAACGTGTGATGTTGAACTGTCTAGATAAAGCTATGTGTACCAAATAGTAAATGGGATGTGTGGTGACTAGTAGTAGTAGTAGTTTCTTGTCGCAGTTAGCTGGTTGTACTATGGGCCAATTCTTTTGGGTGGTTTAAAAAATAAGTTGCCTCTCCCTAGGTTAAAAAATAACCCGCTCCTTAAATTTATTGAGCCTTTTAAATTAGGTATTCCATAACTATTTCAGAAGCCCCAATGAATGAGGGATGTGGATTATGGGGAAAGCTGGGGAGGAGGTGGCTTATTTTTAAGCCGTCAAAAGAAATGGTCCTATATAGTGTACGGTGAGCTGAGTTGTTCAAGTAGCTAGTAAAATCTAGCAGATATTTTCTACCCTAGTCGGTTTGTGTAGCACTATATAAGGAGATGTGCTCCTTTTCCCTTGTAAGCAAGCAATCAAGGCTCCAAGGAATAACGACTCCACTTGTGTGTACGTGAGCTACTCCAATATATGCGTGCATGTGTATGAAACACTCATGCTCTTCTATCTCTGCGAGCATGCAAGAGCAACACTAGCTCTCCCAAAGTTTCACCGACGCTTCAAGAGCAAGCTCGCTAGGAGTTTAGCAGACAAGTGGTATCAAAGCGTGCATTAGGAAGCCTAAGAACACCAGCAACGCTTCCAAATCCAAGACGCCCAAGGCAACTATGGCTGAGGAGGCGAGGAGTGCTGAGGCACGGGCATTAAGGTGCGAAGGACGAGAGCTTGTCATGACGTGCTCGGTACGCGATACGAGCATGTCGTCCACATCCTTCCCGGCCCTAACCCGCACCAACTACAACAGTTGGCCACTCCTCATGCAAGTAATCTTGGAGGCACGTGGTCTGTCGATGGTAGTTGAGACAGGTGCAGCCGAGTACATCGACGACCGCGTGGCGCTTGAAGCAATCCTACATGTTGTACTGCCAGAGCTGCTCCCCGCCCTCACGGTGAAGAAGACCATGAGGGAATCCTGGGACACTATTAAGATCGTACACATGGGTGATGAGCGCGTATGTGAGTCAAGGCGCAAACACTTCGTCTCCAGTACGACGAGATCAAATTCAAGCCCGATGAGTGTGTTGATGTTTTTCCATTCATTTACAAGGCCTCGTTAATGAGCCCGAGGTGGTCGGCGATCGAATCGATGAGAAGAAGGTGGTTTTCAAGTACCTTCTTTCATCCCCAAGCATTATAAACTGTTGACATGGTCAATCGAGATCTTAGTGGACTTTTACACCTTGTCCATCGAGGAGCTGACCGGCCGACTGAAGATCGTCGAGGCGCATGACGATGATGCTGGTGAACAGATCGTCAAGGACCAGTGGCTGGCACGCATAAAACTACGTGCACATGATGGTTTGTCCAGCAGCAGTGGCAACAGCTTCATTGGCAACAGACGAAGAGGTCGGGTACGTAGGCAACCACAAGGTGGCTCACGTGATAAGTCACCTGCAGGCAACACCAGCAGCGGAGCAATACACGACGACATATGTTGTTCTTGCAAGAAGCCACGACATTGGGTTCGTGGTTTCTCTGTCTTCATATTTATTGTATTTTCCTAGGATCAGGTGTAGAGGCAGGTTCTTTCATGAAAGCATACTTCCCTTACCTTTTTTGCCTCTCTCCTTCATATTGACAAAATTGTCATGTAAGCAGGCTATAAGCCTGATATTATACTTGCTCTTAGATGGATAGAATGATAATATAGTACAACATACGCAGATTGGCTGCTCTGTCTTGAATTTAGTTATTTTGTTTAGCATTTCAGCTGATACTAAACTATTGGCCTCAATTTTATGTTAAGTACTCCCTCCGCCTCAAGTATTATGTAAAAGTTTGTTATTATGCGCGCATACATACGTTCTCACTCCATTTTGAACTTGAAATGTTTCCTCTTCATGTTGAAACCGAAAGCAGGCTAATGGGAAAGCACCATTTGATTCGAGTTAAGGTCAAAGTTTGTCTAAGAAAGCCACACCTAAAACTAAATTCACTCTGCAAAGGTCTCAAGAAACTTTGCAGGGTTCGGTGAGGGGAAGATGCTGAAGCTATCCTTACCCCTAACGGAAGCAATATTGTAGGTCAGAAGAGACCATACGGGCCAACAATTAATGAGGCACTATGACATTCTTTTTCTATATCATTACTTCTATAGTTCAACCGAACGTGCTGAACAGGCTTAACCAGTAAGATTTCTATCATAAGTATGATTTATCTGCAAGCAATTCATTTTTTTTTTTGCAGAGGCTACATGAGAAATTTAAGACAGAACAATCTCCTATCCCTGCAGTTAAAGAAATCTTGGCACAAGAACTAGGTCTGACGTTCCGTTAGGTTTGTACCTCTATTTCATGAATTTCCCATTGCATGTATAGTTTTTATTAAGAGAAATTGCATGTATAGTTGTCTTGGCATTGAGCAAAACCCACTATGGCCTCCGCTAACAGGCTGAGAATTTTTTTCGAAAATAGACGACATCACATAAAATTAGCGTCCAACAATCACACTCACGTAGAAAACCATAGAACCAAGGAGACGATGCTGGAGAATCCTAATGGTGCAAAAGTGATGCTATGAATGAGGATACGCCATCTATGGTCCACTGAGACAATACATTGGTGGTGGCATGAGAACAAATGGAATCCCTCAAAATAGCAGCCAAAGATATGCCACTCCTTTGGTAGGGCGCCTAAAAGGTGAGTCCGGAGAGAATCATGGGAATAATTTGTTTAATACACATATTTTAATATGTTGTACATACACTTTTTTCTTGTTGTGTAATGTATGTTACACACACACAAAAAGGGTCAATACGTGGATCTAAAAAAATTGTGGTATTCGGTACTACAAATACACAAAATGTGTTTTTAATTAGTCACATGTTAAAGTAGTATTTCAAAATAAACCATTACACATAAGTATAATACATACGCACACATGTAGAATTGTTCCACAAAATATTTTAAATCTTCTACAGAAAATTCATAGAGTTAATTCCATGTTTTATCTAAGTTTTGTTATTATCTGAGATTACTCCATATTAGGGAAATTCTTTCAACTTAATCAAATTTAAACACAAATTTGCCAGGTTGTATTCCTTTTTTATTTCATTTGCACTTCCTACCAAGATGGTCCCATGTACCACTCGACTATTTTCCTAGAAAGTCAGACATGGTACGTGTAGATGCATATGAATGTGAAATTTGTGCCTATAAACTTTTATTCAATACACATATTTCAATATGTGGTATGTACACTTTTTTCTTGGGGCTAACATTTGGTACATTCACAAATAGAATAAATATGTTTTTTTGAAAATAGTCTACTATTTAATATTCAAATACACAAATGTGTGCTTCATGTATTGTTGATATGTTGTAGTACTATAATTGTTTTGTGGGGATCAGAGTATTGTTTGTTAATAAAATTACACATTACATACAGTACACAACACGTGTAGAATTGTTTCGGGATATTTTGGGATCTTCTAAATGCACAATTTAGGAATAACTCAAACAGTGGAGTAGAGTACTATGCCTATTACAACACGGGATGCGTGGTAAGCACCTTCTAAATTGAAAGTCAGTTATGATGATTTAAGTTGAGATAAAGAAAACTCTCGAAACAAAGTATTAGGCCTATCATCATTTTGTTGGCTTTTTCAACACAGGTCATTTCGTTGGTAAACCCTATTAAATTCTCACCGCGACAGGTAACGCCAGTGATGCGCTGGTGGGAGATTGACGGTAGCTCAAGTGAACATGTTGAGGCACGTCATGGAGGCAGCCTCCAGCCTCCTCCACCAATGTCAGTTAACCTCGGTGACAAGTCGTGCATCGCCTTGCCGCACACAGCCATGAGATTATTCAATAATATCTCCCCATGTCCTATCACCTATTAAAAGGTGGCAACACGAAGCTTGAGCAGCGACACGTATCACTAAACATGTGATTCAAGGTAAAAAAAATAGAATCAATAATTTCATAAGTACATGTAACCTCAGATTTTTAGACCATATTAAAAAAATAGATAAAACTGTGAAAATTCTAAGAATTCCGATGGATTAAAATCTAAAATAATGTTTTAATCTTGTAAAATTTGGATATTTCAGTGAGACCTAGAATTTTTGTGTTTGAAACATTTCAACCATTGGTGCAGCTTGCACTTTTTCATTAAGTCATGATTTTGTAAAAGAAAGTGCAATTTACATTTACCATTAATCTAAACAAGCACCCACTATGTCTTTGCTAACAGGTTGAATTTTTCGAAAATAGATGGCATCATGATACGTCTCCAACATATCTACTTTTCCTCACTCTTTTGCCCTTGGTTTGGACTCTAATTTGCATGATTTGAATGGAACTAACCCGGACTGACGTTGTTTTCAGCAGAATTGCCATGGTGTTGTTTTTGTGCAGAAATAAAAGTTCTCGGAATGGAACGAAACTTTTTCGAGATTTATTTTGGAAAATATAAAAAATACTGGAGCCAGAAACCACCGAAGAGGGGGCTCAGGGTGAGCATCACCCACCAGGGCGCGCCAGCCCCCTCCCGGCGCGCCCTGGTGGGGGATGGGCACCTCGGGGCCCCACTTGCCCTATCTCCGCCACTATAAATTCCTAAATTTGGAGAAAAAAATCAGGGAGAAAGAATTATCGCGTTTCACGAGACGGAGCCGCCGCCACCTCCTATTCTTCATCGGGAGGCCAGATCTGGAGCCCGTTTGGGGCTCCGGAGAGGGGAATCTTCGGTCTTCGTCATCACCAACCTTTCTCCATCGCCAATTCCATGATGCTCCCTACCGGGAGTGAGTAATTCTTTCGTAGACTTGCTGGTCGATGAGGAGTTGGATGAGATTCATCATGTAATCGAGTTAGTTTTGTTAGGGCTTGATCACTAGTATCCATTATGTTCTGAGATTGATGTTGCTATGAATTTGCTATGCCTAATGCTTGTCACTAGGCCCCGAGTGCCATGATTTCAGATCTGTACCGTTTATGTTATCATCTCTATATCCATGTTCTTGATCCGATCTTGCCTAGTCATATGCACCTATTACGTGTTATGATCCGTCAACCCCATAGTGACAATATTTGGGATACTTCGCGGTGATGACCGTAGTTTGAGAAGTTCATGTATTCACCATGTGTTAATGCTTTGTTATGGTTATCTATTAAAAGGAGGCCTTAATATCCCTTAGTTTCCTTAAGGACCCCGCTGCCATGGGAGGGTAGGACAAAAGATGTCATGCAAGTTCTTTTCCATGCCTACATTACATTGATGAACTGGAGCTAGTTCTGTATCGCCCTAGGTTATCACTGTTACATGATGAATATCATCCAATGAGTTACCGATGCAGTACCTACAACCTTTCAACTTATTGTTCTTGCTAAGTTACTACTGCTATTGCTGCTGTTCCAACTGCTACAAAACTATTGCTACTACTGTTACCGCTACTGTTACTACTGCTACTGCTATCAAAACTACCATATTACTGTGCTACTGATTACTCTGCTGCAGATATTTAATCTCCAGGTGTGGTTGAATTGACAACTCAACTGCTAATACTCTCAAGTATTCTTTGGCTCCCCTTGTGTCGAATCTATAAATTTGGGTTGAATACTCTACCCTCAAAAACTGTTGCGACCCCCTATACTTGTGGGTTATCAAGACCCTTTTCTGGCGCCGTTGCCGGGGAGCATAGCAATATTTGTTGAGTCACTTGGGATTTATATCAATTTATCACTATGAAGAATCTGAACGATCAAAAGACTAAGATTTTTCCCTCTACTACGACGGGAGGTAAGGAACTGCGATGTAGCTCTGCACTTGATTCACCTTCTGTTATGAGTAAGTCTGCAACACCACCACATGCTAGTAATCCTGATATGTCGCAAGTTATTGATGATGTTACTTCTGCTATGAATGATTCTTATGATGATGCTAGTACCATGCTTGATGATAATGTGCCACTAGGAGAATTTCTTGATGAACAAATTGCTAGAGCTAAAGAAAATGAAATTGCTGAAACTGATGAAGCTTATGAAACTGATTATGATTATGAAACTCCTATTAGTCCTAGTTCTCCTAAGTTTGAAATGCCTAAGATACCTGAAGGTTATGTTATGGACGAGGAGATAACTAGAGAAATTCTTTCTTGCAAGGATAGAGACGATCTTAAGAAATTGATATGCAAGTATAAGGAAAAAACATTGAATGCTAGAATGAAATGTGATCCTAAGTTTGCTACTTCACCTATCTGTGTTACCGATAAGGATTATGAATTCTCTGTCGACCCAGAGTTAATTACTTTGGTTGAATCTGATCCTTTCCATGGCTATGAAACTAAAACTGTAGTGGCACACCTTACTAAGTTGAATGATATAGCCACCCTCTTTGCTCATGATGAGAAGATTCGCTACTATTACATCCTTAAGTTGTTTCCGTTCTCATTAAAGGGTGATGCTAAGACATGGTACAATACTCTTGCTCCTGGTTGTGTGCGTAGTCCCCATGATATGATTTACTACTTCTCTGGAAAAAAAATTCCTGCTCATAAGAAACAAGCTGCCTTACAGGAAATATTTAACTTTGTGCAAATTGAAGAAGAGAGTCTCCCACAAGCTTGGGGGAGGCTTCTCCAATTACTTAATGCTTTGCCCGATCATCCTCTCAAGAAAAATGAAATACTTGATATCTTTTATAATGGACTAACCGATGCTTCTAGGGACTTCCTAGATAGTTGTGCTGGTTGTGTTTTCAGGGAACGAACTGTTGAACAAGCTGAGGAATTATTGAATAATGTATTGAAGAATTATGATGATTAGACTCTTCCTGAACCACCGCCTAAACCTACTCCGAAGAAGAGGGGTATCTTATTTCTCAGTCCTGAAGATATGCAAGAGGCAAATAAATCTACGAAGGAAAAAGGTATTAAAGGTGAGGAAGTAAAGAATTTGCCACCTATTGAAGAAATACATGGCTTGGACACACCACCACCTCCACAGGTGGTAGAGGTAAATTCTTTATTAAAGTTTAATGAAAGTGACATCCCTCACAATAAACCTCCTAGTCAATGCTTATATGAGTTTGATAACTATATTATGAAGCAAGATCATTTCAAGGCTCATGTTCTGAAATAGTTGAAATACAATTGTGATATGATTGCTCGCTTGAGTGACTTGCTCTTTAGAATCAGTAATGATGTTAGAGGTGTAGGAAAGCATGCTTCTATGGTTCAAACCCAATTAGAACAAGTAGCTAAGTCTCAAAAAGAATTGCTTGATGAAATGAATAGTAATATGCATGACTTTGCTGCTAGAGTAGTAACTAGAGGAGGTAGAATGACCCAAGAACCACTCTATCTTGAGGGTCATCCTAAAAGAATTGAACAAGACTCTCAGAGAATTAATCCTGATGCACCTAGTCCTTCTAAGAAGAAAAAGAAAAAGAAAAATGATAGGACTCTGCATACCTCTAGTGAGCCTGAGACACAAAAACCTCCTGATAATAATGACGTCTCTATTTCCGATGCTGAAACTCAGTCTGGTAGTGAACATCAACCTAGTGATAATGAAAATGATAGTGATGATGTTCATGATGATGCTCAACCTAGTAATGATAGAGAACCAGATAATGATGTTAAAATAGAGCATGCTCCTGATCTTGATAACCCACAACCTAAAAATAAACGGTATGATAAGAAAGACTTTGTTGCTAAGAAGCATGGTAAAGAAAGAGAGCCATGGGTTCAGAAACCCATGCCATTTCCACCTAAGCCATCTAAGAAAAAGGATGATGAAGAATTTGAGCGCTTTGCTAAAATGATTAGGCCAGTCTTTTGCGTACCCGTTTGACTGATATTTTGAAAATGGCCCCTTATGCAAAGTATATGAAAGACATCATCACCAATAAAAGAAAAATACCTGAAGCTGAAATCTCCACCATGCTTGCTAATTATTCCTTTAAGGATGGAGTACCTAAAAAAATTGGAGATCCAGGAATACCAACTATACCTTGCTCCATCAAAAGAAACTATGTTAAAACTGCTTTGTGTGATTTGGGAGCCGGTGTTAGTGTTATGCCTTTCTCCTTATATAAAAGACTTGATTTGAATAAACTCACACCTACTGAGATATCATTGCAAATGGCTGACAAATCAACAGCCATACCTATTGGTATTTATGAGGATGTACCCGTTGTTGTTGCAAATGTTACTATCTTAACGGACTTTGTTATTCTTGAGATGCCCGAGGACGACAACATGTCGATTATCCTTGGTAGACCCTTTTTGAATACTGCAGGGGCTGTAATTGATTGCAATAAAAGCAAAGTTACTTTTCATATCAATGGTAATGAGCACACGGTGCACTTTTCGAAGAAACAATTTCAAGTGAATGGTATAAATGTTATTGAAGAATCTCCGACCATCACTATTGGAAGTTTTCAATTACCTCTACCTACTGCCAAAAACAAATATGATATACTTATTGTAGGGGATATGCACACCCCCATCGAGGTAACTTAGTGTTTTACGAAAGTTCTTCGGTTTCATGCTAATCGGAAGTGGTTGTTCATGAGACTTGATCAACCTTATTAATGAATCATTTTTGAGAGGTATGACGTCGATGAACCTAGTAAGCACAACTCTCTGCTCCCACATTTTATTTTCTGTTTTAGTTAGTCAAATAAAATAAAATGCCATGTTCATCCTGCTTTCTGTTTTCTCCGTGTAAAAAAATGACCCAAAAATAAAATTTCTCAAAATGCCCTGAAAATGTAACATGAATTTTTTCCGATTATTTATGAATTTTTGGTGCAAATAACACCTGAGGGGGTGCACCTGGTGCCCACAATACACCAGGGCGCGCCAGCACCCCCAAGTGTGCCCTGGTGGGTGGTGGCCCCCACGTAGGCCCCCTCACTTATCTCTTTAGCCGACATTGTCACCTACCTCCAGCAAAAAATCACCACAGCCACCATTTTCGTGTTCTTGCTCTCAAACCCGCGGATTTCGATCTCTTTGCTCGAAGCTCCGTTTCCGAAACTGTTTGGAGGGATTGCTACTTGGTATGTGACTCCTCCATTGCTCCAATTAGTTTTTGTTTTAGTGGGTTATTTTTTAGAGTAATTAGCTACTCTTGGTGCTGCTGTAGATGAGCTTGCATGTTGAATTCTTAGAGTTCAAAGTAGTTTGAATGCTCAATATGGCCTCTATGCAAGCTTGGGAGTAGTTGCTAACAATCTTACAAAGTTTTGTTGACAAAATTTTCGTGGACTAAAATTTTTCAGAATTTTTGTAGGAATAAAATGAATATCTTTAGGAAATTCTCCTCCAAGAATAATGCCAAGGGAGTCATTGGGGAATCATCGGACAATGACCTTCACACTCCAAGAAAGGTGGAGGTGCGGCCGTGCGAATGGCCGCATGATGCCTTCGTGGAGGAGGCCGGGATCCACCAAGAGTTCACTCAGTTTGTCGCAAACGCTGGGTTAACCGAGTTCCTCACAGATAAGTTTGACCAATATCACATCCTTACAAATTCCTTTGCGCAAAGTTTTACTTATCTAGGGAGGAACAACCCTCCTGAAGTGCAGTTTAATCTTTATGCTGAACCTCACACATTATCGCTAGCTGACTTCTGTAACATATGCTTGATCCCTTCTGATGGGGACTTGAGAGAACCTAGGCCATCTGAGTTTGAGGATTTTCTCCTCGCATTAACCGTGGGTGAGGATAGAGGCGTGTCGAGCGCCACTGCTATTAGCTTACAGTTTCCCTCAGTACATTATTTTGCCTTAGTCATCACTAAGTGTTTAACCGCTAGGGAGAAGGTTAGCGCACTCAGTGCTCCTGAACTTGCTATTTTACGTCATGCACTTTATGATGATCACACCTTTAGTATGGGGGCTATTATTGCCCGGCGCTTACAGCTCAATAAAACTAAGGGAAAGATACATGGTGGTATTTATGCTACTCGCTTAGCGAACCACTTTAGAATCCCCATTCGCCCACATGATTACCTCTTACCCCGAGTTTACCTCGATCATAAGTCACTGCAAGCTCACCATTTTCTTGATGTAACTGACTCTCCGCGTGATATTAACTATAACTTAGTATTTAGCAAGGAAACACGTGATATCATCCCATTGCCTGCACCTGCTTTGTTTGATCCTATTGCCAATAACGGATACAGGATTATGCCAGATGACATTACAGCTTATCGGAACCACCTAGCAGCTGCTGAGGAGGAGCCCTAGGGGTGGGATGCTCAGGTGCCGCCTCAGCCTCACTACTACTTGGGACCGGACGGCTACTACGGATGGTGATTACCAAGCTAGGCCAAAAGCCTAAGCTTGGGGGAGTACGTATTTCCACCGACATTACATTCATGCTCGCACATTTCATTCCAGTTGTCGGTGTTCATACTTTTTCATTGTAATACCCATGTTAGATTTGTTTTCTCGCTTTCTTCTAGTGTGTTTGAAAAACTTTGAGAAAACCCAAAAACATTTCCTACTTCTTTTTAGTTTTCCTTTCTATCTTAGTTTAATTGTTGCATTAAAAGAAAACCCAAAAAGATCTCTTGCTTCTTCTTTTGTTTGTTGGGAGCTATCCCGTGTAAATAGTTTTTCTCATTTTTGTTTTTCTTCTTTAATTTACTTCCTTCAAGAAAAAACAAAAACTCCAAAAATATTTCAGTGTGTTTCTCTGAAATTCTCTTCCTTTTTGTTTGAGCCATACCTAGGAGAAGACCACGACGAAATTGTTGAGTGGTTCTCATCTGCATTATCGTTTACCTAACAAAGAACCCATGTTACCTTGTCTTCTCCTCTTGAATAAAATGTTTGCAGATTCCAGCTTAGTCCACGGCATTCTTGCACTATTATTATTCTCTTATCATTCAGTCGTGCAAGTGAAAGGAAATAATGATGACATTTGATGAACTGACTGTGTTAGAGAAAGGCGGGTATGAACTCAACTTGTTTTTGTTTTTGTAAATATGTTTAACCTAGTATCCCTTGATTCAGCTCATTATGATCAAACATGTTTGCAATGACCATTAGAAATTATAGTTGTTCATGCCATGCTTAAGTAGCTAGGAGTGGATAATGATTTATCTTGGGTGTCAACATGCATTAAAATGGTTGTGATGCGGTATCATGATATGGTATCCTCCTCTGAATGTTTCAAGTGGCTTGACTTGGCACATGTTCACGCATGTAGTTGAATCAAAACCAACATAGCCTTCATGATATTTATGTTCATGGTGTCCATATCCTACTCATGCTAATATTCAATGTTGATTATATGTAATGCATGTTCATGACCGTCTTCGCTCTCTGGCAGGCCGCTTCTCAATCTAACTGCTAGCCTTCGCCTGTACTAAGCGGGAATACTGCTTGTGCATCAAAATCCTTAAACCAAGTTATGCCAGATGAGTCCACTATATCTACCTATATGCGGTATTACCCTGCCGTTCCAAAGTAAATTTGTATGAGCCACCTATAAAATTTCAAATAAACATCTGTTTTGTGTGCCTGGACCGCTCATGGAACGATAGGGGGCGGTCAGTATCTTCCATGCTAAGCGGATTATTCTCATGACGAGTGTTTATTCACTTGTCCTTACACGAGAGGGGAAGTAATAGGGATTCCCAGTCCTGAAATCAAAAATCAAAAATAATTAAACAAAACTCCCCCATGAATGTTGTTGCTTTGGATGGTACCCGTGGATGCGGCTCGCCATGGAGTGTGATAGTTGGTGGAGGGGGAGTAAACCTTTACTTTTACCGCGTGGGAACCGCCGCTAAGTTGTTTAGCATGGAAGATATTGATAACTCTTGGTCGTGACGTTGACAGGAAGGGTGTACCTCCCAAAATTATATCTATCTCTGTTTTAAACTTTGAGCTCTGGCACCGCTGCAAATCCATGCTTCCCTCTGCGAAGGGACTATCTATTTACTTTTAAGTTGAGTCATCACCTTCTCAAATAAGCGCCAGACCTGAGAGCACTATTGTCATCCTCATGCATTGTGTATAGTTGATGTTGGGTGCAGCATGACTGGATCTTTTCTACCATGAATTACAATGTTTAGTCGCTGCTTGAACTTTGGAGGTGCTCCGCATTTATGTTTTGCGGTCTCAGAAAGGGCTAGCGAGATACCACTATTGTCATATTGTATCACGATTGTTTTGACAAAATGTTGGTGCTTGAGATGTATTATTATTGCTCGCTAGTTGCTTATGTTATTGATATGAGTAAATATAATTTTTAAGAGTTATTGTTGACATGGTTAGTCATAATCTTTGCTAAAAACCTGGGTGCTAATTAAGCATATATATGTAAACAAGAACAAAAGAGTTCATACATGTTTTTCTTTATCACTTTCAATTTATCAACTGAATTGCTTGAGGACAAGCACAGGTTTAAGCTTGGGGGAGTTGATAGGTCTCCAACGTATCTACTTTTCCTCACTCTTTTGCCCTTGTTTTGGACTCTAATTTGCATGATTTGAATGGAACTAACCCGGACTGACGCTGTTTTCAGCAGAATTGCCATGGTGTTGTTTTTGTGCAGAAATAAAAGTTCTCGGAATGGAACGAAACTTTCTGGAGATTTATTTTGGAAAATATAAAAAATACTGGAGCCCGAAACCACCGGAGAGGGGGCCCAGGGTGAGAATCACCCACCAGGGCGCGCCAGCCCCCTCCCGGCGATCCCTGGTGGGGGATGGGCACCTCGGGGCCCCACTTGCCCTATCTCCGCCACTATAAATTCCTAAATTTGGAGAGAAAAATCAGGGAGAAAGAATTATCACGTTTCATGAGACGGAGCCGCCGCCACCTCCAGTTCTTCATCGGGAGGCCAGATCTGGAGCCCATTAGGGGCTCCGGAGAGGGGAATCTTCGGTCTTCGTCATCGCCAATTCCATGATGCTCCCCACAGGAGTGAGTAATTCCTTCGTAGGCTTGCTGGTCGGTGAGGAGTTGGATGAGATTCATCATGTAATCGAGTTAGTTTTGTTAGGGCTTGATCACTAGTATCCATTATGTTCTGAGATTAATGTTGCTATGACTTTGCTATGCCTAATGCTTGTCACTAGGGCCCGAGTGCCATGATTTCAGATCTGAACCGTTTATGTTATCATCTCTATATCCATGTTCTTGATCCGATCTTTCCTAGTCATATGCACCTATTACGTGTTATGATCCGTCAACCCCATAGTGACAATATTTGGGATACTTCGCGGTGATGACCGTAGTTTGAGGAGTTCATGTATTCACCATGTGTTAATGCTTTGTTCCGATTCTCTATTAAAAGGAGGCCTTAATATCCCTTAGTTTCCTTTTGGACCCCGCTGCCACGGGAGGGTAGGACAAAATATGTCATGCAAGTTCTTTTCCATAAGCACGTATGACTATTTACGGAATACATGCCTACATTACATTGATGAACTGGAGCTAGTTCTGTATCGCCCTAGGTTATCACTGTTACATGATGAATATCATCCAATGATTTACCGATCCAGTACCTACGACCTTTCAACTTATTGTTCTTGCTAAGTTACTACAGCTGTTGCTGCTGTTCCAACTGCTACAAAACTATTGCTACTACTGTTACCGCTACTGTTACTACTGCTACTGCTATCAAAACTACCATATTATTGTGCTACTAATTACTCTGCTGCAGATATTTAATCTCCAGGTGTGGTTGAATTGAAAACTCAATTGCTAATACTCTCAAGTATTCTTTGGCTCCCCTTGTGTCGAATCTATAAATTTGGGTTGAATACTCTACCCTCGAAAATTGTTGCGATCCCCTATACTTGTGGGTTATCAAGACCTTTTTCTGGCGCCGTTGTCGGGGAGCATAGCAAAATTTGTTGAGTCACTTGGGATTTATATCAATTTATCACTATGAAGAATCTGAAGGATCAAAAGACTAAGATTTTTCCCTCTACTGCGAGGGGGGGTAAGGAACTGCCATCTAGCTCTCCACTTGATTCACCTTCTGTTATGAGTAAGTTTGCAACACCACCACATGCTAGTAATCCTGATATGTCGCAAGTTATTGATGATGCTACTTCTGCTATGAACGATGCTTATGATGATGCTATTACCATGCTTGATGATAATGTGCCACTAGGAGAATTTCTTGATGAACAAATTGCTAGAGCTAAAGAAAATGAAATTGCTGAAACTGATGAAGCTTATGAAACTGATTATGATTATGAAACTCCTATTAGTCCTAGTTCTCCTAAGTTTGAAATGCCTAAGATACCTGAAGGTTATGTTATGGACGAGGAGATAACTAGAGAAATTCTTTCTTGCAAGGATAGAGACGATCTTAAGAAATTGCTATGCAAGTATAAGGAAAACACTTTGAATGCTAGAATGAAATGTGATCCTAAGTTTGCTACTTCACCTATATGTGTTACCGATAAGGAGTATGAATTCTCTGTCGACCCAGAGTTAATTACTTTGGTTGAATCTGATCCTTTCAATGGCTATGAAACTGAAACTGTAGTGGCACACCTTTCTAAGCTGAATGATATAGCCACCCTCTTTGCTCATGGTGAGAAGATTCGCTACTATTTCATCCTTAAGTTGTTTCCGTTCTCATTAAAGGGTGATGCTAAGACATGGTACAATACTCTTGCTCCTGGTTGTGTGCATAGTCCCCAGGATATGATTTACTACTTCTCTGAAAAATATTTTCCTGCTCATAAGAAACAAGCTGCCCTACAGGAAATATTTAACTTTGTGCAAATTGAAGAAGGGAGTCTCCCACAATCCTGGGGGAGGCTTCTCCAATTACTTAATGCTTTGCCCAATCATCCTCTCAAGAAAAACGAAATACTTGATATCTTTTATAATGGACTAACCGATGCTTCTAGGGACTTCCTAGATAGTTGTGCTGTTTGTGTTTTCAGGGAACGAACTGTTGAACAAGCTGAGGAATTATTGAATAATGTGTTGAAGAATTATGATGATTGGACTCTTCCTGAACCACCGCCTAAACCTACTCCGAAGAAGAGGGGTATCTTATTTCTCGGTCCTGAAGATATGCAAGAGGCAAAGAAATCTATGAAGGAAAAAGGTATTAAAGCTGAGGATGTTAAGAATTTGCCACGTAGAAAAGCATAGCACCAAGGAGACGATGGTGGAAAATCCTAATGATGCAAAAGTGATGCTATGAATGAGGATACGCCATCTGGAATTCTAAATGAAGGTATCACACAAGATGGTCCACTGAGACATGACATTGGTGGTGGCATTAGAACAAATGCCAGCCCTCCAAATAGCAGTCAAAGATATGCCATCCCTTTGGCAGGTCTCCCAAAAGGAGAGTCCAGAGAGAATCATGGGAAGAATACCACCTCAAGCAGTGCTTGAAGGCCAAATGATGGTGATGCCGACTATGCGATTCTTGCTCTTGAAGCTTTGGACGAGAAGACGAGAAATAAAATATTGTGGAAGCTAAAGTACTAGAGGAAAATTGGCGGATGACGTTTTTAGCTAATGATTTTGGCTCTAGCAAGTCAACTAATTCTTTCTCAAAAATTCTTCACCCACATGTGGGTGTTTTACTACTGTCGGGGAAGCTTTGTTTGATATATGGGGACACCCTAGAATCGTATACTCATCCAGATCATAAGTCAAATTGAAAATTTTGCAAGTGTCACTGCAACAGCGCACTATTCAATCTGTATACGTAAACAATCCAATGTGTATTCAAAAAAATCAACATGTATTTGTGAAAATAAAAAATAAAAAAGGGAGAAGAAAAATAAAAAACAAGAGAAAAGCCGATGAAAATTTATAGAGGAAACACATAACTGAAAAACATATACAAAAACATGAATAGAACCTTCCCAAAAAACCAAATGGAAGGCTCCATGAAACTGTCCTTAGAAGGTTTCCAAAACTGCTCACCACTCCTTCTTGGGCGACCGACTTAACCAATCGTTTGAGGCGAGGGTTGCTATGGCCTGGGAATAAGAGAGACCTAGTATCGTGCCAATTAGCATCGTCATTATGCACAATAGCGTTAACTTCATTGCATATAATGGTTCACATAAATTATATAGAGTTTACACTATATACTCATACATGAAACAAGCATATATAACAAGGGTAGACATGCATGATTGAATGAAAATAAGCACTTCTCCTATACCGAACTCTACTAAACCCTCTAAACTTCTCCCCCATGAAAACTAGTGCCAAAATGAAAGAAAAATCTAGAAGGTCAATATAGTATGAGTTCCTCATTAATGTGTTTGTTTCTTGAAATGTGAATGTAATCAAATGCACATATCCAATTTATGAATGATTGGAGGAGCTCAAACTATATTGTGGATCCAAAGAATGCAACAAGATTATATGATATGAGAATATACATTAAACATGTGAAGCATGAATACAAAAGGTCGAAAAACAAATTTTGGACATTATATAATTTAGATTTCCAATATGATTATCATGACAAACATGGGTCCAAAATACATCCAAAATTCATGACTACACAAAGATATATGCAAAACATACAAACACTGACTAATGTCGATCCCACAAAGAACAACAAGAAACAATTCAAATGGCAGTTAAAGAATAAAGGATATTTAAGACATATATGCACTTTCTCATGTATATACGTTTCTAAGTGGCCAATAATCATCATGATGTGCATCCACAGAGAAACTTGCACACAAAAATAGTTACAAGGGATAAGAACATGGTATCCACAAATGAATCCATGACTATATATCTTTGATCCTAACATAAGAGCAAGGCACATGACACATGACACAAATTGATCTATTTTGCATAACAACAAATTACTAAACAAGAGAGCATATACTGTAGGTAAATAGTGTTTCTCAATTTCGTCAATATTGCACTTGAGAGCACTTTGAGGAGTTGATATGCAATAAACTGCTTAATTCGCATGTGTGGGGATAATTGAATCATGAACATATTTTTATAGATCTCAATGATATTCCTTTCTCAAATGTATCATTTTGCAATAAAGTGGCTTATAAAAACATGTATATCCATGGCTCACGCTCATGTATTGCGTGAAGTTCAAAATGATGAAGCGCGTTAGAAGTACGATCCAATTGCCTGGTTTGACACCGGGGTGCTCATAATTCATACTTATGTGGTGAAGATGCAGTCGTGCCATGCTTAATATGATAAAATGAGTAGGGGATAACATTCTTTAATGATTGTATATTTGAAACAGCAGGGCCAGGCCGGCAAAATCTGGGACCCTGTGCCAAACTGTAACAATGGGCATGCCACTACATGAAGAACATTATGTGAAGGTACGCACTGCGGCAGAGGACCAAGTCATCATCTACAATCAAAGGCGTTTTCTTAGTGCATTTTTTAAAAGGACTCGAAGTTATATTTTCAAACATTTTAGAAAAATCATACTATCAAATAATTATTTCGTGGCATTTTCTTCAAAATACCTAAAAACACTATATATTATGGAAAGTAGAGAAAACACTTCAGAATAGCTTCCATGCTAAGGTGTTTTATTTTATAAGAACGTGTTCTTACATACGCCTCAAACCATCATTCCATGTGAAAAGCCTGAAAAGAAAGCTATCAGCCATGGCTTCTTATATACCTGTACTGGACATTTATTCCAAGAAAGTTTCACCGGAAGCAAATAGGTCAGTTGGTTGATCTTTCTTTTGGGTGGCATGAGGTCGTGAGTTCCATCTCAGAAAAATGCATATAATTTTTTCACCCTCAGCGGTCCTAGCCAGGCGCAAATGTTTGGCCTTCCGCCTGTGTCTAAAATTCGGGGGGCCTTCAAATCGTGGGCCATGTGTTGTGATACGTCCAATTTGCATCACGAATTCGTATTGATATTTATGTTATTCTTGTCCATTATTCTTTATTATGATAAAGTTCTTATGTCTTTTCTCTCTGAATATGCAAGGTACATCACAAAGAGGGAAATCAGTGGAAACTGGAATTCTGGACCTCAAAACCATGAAAAAGGCTGAAAAATCACTGGACCCCAAATGACCTAAAACTTCACAGATAATTTTTATGGAATATATAATAATTATTGGGCCAAAAATATACCTGACGTGGCTTGAGACTGCGTCCGTATTTCCCCAAAGAGGAAGGGATGATGCAGCACAGCGACGGTAAGTATTTCCCTCAGTTATGGAACCAAGGTTATCGAACCAGTAGGAGGATCACCACCACCCAATAAGCACCATCTGCACACAAACAACAAATACTTGCAACCCGACGCGAAAGAGAGGTTGTCAATCTCTCTACGGTAAAAAGATAGATTAGGTAGTGATAGATAGGAGAGATAGATCTCTCAAGAACACAAATAAAAAGAGTAAATATGCAGCAATATATTTTTGGGTTTTTGGTTTTGTAGATCTGAAAATAAAATTGCAAAAAGATAGATCGGAAAGCAATATGATGGAAAAGTAGACCCGGGGGCCGTAGGGTTCACTAGTGGCTTCTCTCATGAGTATAGCGCACGGTGGGTGAACAAATTACTGTTGGGCAATTGATAGAAAATTGAATAATCATGACGATATCCAAGGCGATGATCATTATATAGGCATCACGTCCAAGATAGATAGACCGACTCCTGCCTGCATCTACCTCTATTACTCCACACATTGACCACTATCCAGCATGCATTTAGTGTATTAAGTTCATGGAAAAACGAAGTAATGGAATAAGAACGATGACATGATGTAGACAAGATCTATTCATGTAGGAATAGACCCCATCTAGTTATCCTTAATAGCAACGATACATGCGTGTCTTGCTGCCCCTTCTGTCACTGGGAAAGAACACCGCAAGATCGAACCCATCACAAAGCACCTCTTTCCATGGCAAGAAAAATCGATCTAGTCGGCCTAACTAAACCAAAGATTCAGAGAAGAAATACGAGGCTATAAGTAATCATGCATATAAGAGATCAAAGAAGACTCAAATAATATTCATGGATAGAAACTGATCATGAACTCAAAATTCATCGGATCCCAACAAACACACCGCAAAAGTTTACATCAAATAGATCTCCAAGAGACCATTGTATTGAGAATCATAAGAGAGAGAGAAGAAGCCATCTAGCTACTGCCTACGGACCCGTAGGTCTATGGTGGACTACTCACGCATCATCGGAGAGGCACCTATGAGGAAGATGAACCCCTCCGTGATGGTGTTTAGATTGGATCTCGCGGTTCTGGAACTTGCAGCGGCTGGAATTGTGTTTCGTCGACTCCTCTAGGGTTTTCCGACTATTTGACAATATATAGGCATCAGAGGCGGTGCGGAAGGGGGCCAAGGAGGGCACAACCCATCAGGGCGCGCCGGGCCCCCCCTGGCGCGCCCAGGTGGGTTGTGCTCTCCACATCCCACCTCTCCGGCAGTTGTTTGGCCCACTGGGTGTCTTCTGGTCCAGAAAAATTCTCCAAAAAGTTTCGTCACGATTGGACTCCATTTGGTATTGATTTTCTGCGAAGTAAAAAACAAGCAAAAACAGCAACTGGCACTTTGGCACTATGTCAATAGGTTAGTCCCAAAAAATGATATAAAGTTGTTATAAAATGATTGTAAAACATCCAAGAATGATAATATAACAGCATGGAACAAGCAAAAATTATAGATACGTTGGAGTCGTATCAGCATCCCCAAGCTTAATTCCTACTCATCCTCGAGTATGTAAATGATAAAAACAGAATTTTTGATGTGGAATGCCGCCTAACATGTTCTTTTCTTTTGTATAGCATGGACATTTGGACTTGTAAATGATTCAAAGCAATAGTCTAGTTTTAACATAATGACTTCAATACTCAAGCATGTCAACAAGTAACCACGTCTTTCAAAATATCAACTCTAAAGAAAGTTATCCCTAGCCCATCATGCTCAATCATTGATCCATTCATGAAACACACTCAAATAATAGCTATTCCCAATGCTCAAGTACGATCATAGTGCCCCCTAGTTGGTGCTTATAAGAGAAGATGGAGACTCAAAGCAAAAATAAAAATTGCATAAAGTAAATAGATAGGCCCTTCGCAGAGGGAAGTATGGATTTGTAGAGGTGACAGAGCTCAAGGTTTAAATTGAGAGAGAAAAATATTTTGGGTGGCATGCTTTTCCTGTCAACGAAAACGACAAAGTAGTTCACAATACTTTCCATGCTAGATATATCATAGGCGGTTCCTAAACAGAAAATAAATTTTATTCCTTTTTCCACCAAACTTTCACTTTCCATGGCGGGCCGTATCCACGGTTGCCTTCCATACCAACACTTTCCAAGGAATTTATTATTTGACAACATAAAGTAAATATTTTTTCTTTCTTTTTCATTTCAGGAATGGGCATCCCTATTACCACCGCACTCTCGTGCAATGACAAGTGAATAAACACTCATCTTGAGAATAACACATCTAGCATGGAAAAACATTGGACACTCCCCACCGTTTCATGAGCGGTACGGGCACACAAAAGAGAAAATTTATTTTGAAAATTTAGAGATGGCACGTACAAATTTGCTTGGAACGGCATGGAAATACCGCATATAGGTAGGTGTGGTGGACTCATAAGGCAAAACTTGGTTTAAGGATTTTGGATGCACAAGTTGTATTTCTACTTAGTACAAATGGAGGCTAGCAAATAGATTGGGAAGCAACCAAACCAAGAAACGAAAAATCACATAAGTGAGCATTGAAGATAACTAACACCGAATCATGCACCACAAGTAGGATGTAACTTTATTGCATAACAATTGACTTTCGTGCATGCATAGGAATCACAAACCTTAACACCAATATTCCTTCTAAGCATAATTACTCATTAACATGACTCACATATTACTATCATCATGTTTCAAAACTATTACAAGGAATCAAGTTTAATTTGTCCAATGATCTTCATGAAAGTTTTTATTATATCCTCCTTGGATATCTATCACTTTGGTACTAGTTTCATATATTGCCATTGCTTTTTGGCAAGCTCAAACAAATTTAAGTGAAGCACACGAGCATAAAGATTTCATCTCTCAAAAAGGTATAAGTGAAGCATGAGAGTATTTCTACAAAATTTGCCTACTCTCAAATTAATCTAAGTGAAGCATGAGAGTATTTCTACAAAAGTTTTCCAAGCACACCGAGCTCAAAAAGATATAAGTGAAGCACTAGAGAAATTTCTATAGCTCAAAAAGTTTAAGTGAAGCACATAGAGCAATTCTAACAAATCATAGCATGATTTTGGCTTTCTCAAATAGGTGTGTACAGCAAGGATACAAAGGAAAAACTAACAAACAAAGCAATCAAAGATACAAGACGCTCCAAGCAAAACACATGATATGTGACGAATAAAAATATAGCTCCAAGTAAAATACCGATGGTCGCTAGAAGAAAGAGGGGATGCCACTCGGGGGCACCCCCAAGCTTAGTTGCTTGTTTCTCTTTGGATATATCTTGGGGGTGCGGTAGCATCCCCAAGCTTAGGCTTTTGCTACTCCTTATTCCTTCATCCATCGTGATCTCACCCAAAACTTGAAAACTTCAATCACACAAAACTAAACAAAATCTTCGTGAGATCCGTTAGTATAATAAAGCAAATCACTACTTTAGGTACTGTTGCAAACCCATTCAAATTTTATAATTTCATTATACCTACTGTATTTTAACTTTACCATGGTTCATACCCTTCAATATAAGCCATAGATTCATCAAAACAGGCTCACAATGCAACGAAAACAGAATCTGTCTTAAACAGAATAGTCTGTAGTAATCTGTACTCTAACCATACTTATGTAACTCTAAAAATTCTGAAAAATTAGGAAAACGTAAGGAATTTGTATATAAACACTTTGTTAAAATTTCAGCTCAAGATCACGTTCCAGCAAAAAATGAAAATTCAAATACTGGACGCAAAGTTTCTGTTTCAGATTCAGCATCACTTCTACTCATCCTATGAATCATCCTAACGGTTCTACTTGGCACCAACACTAAATAAACCATAAAAACACAATCATAAAAGAGGCATAATTGTGTCAACACACAAAAACAGAATGTAAAAAAGCAAAAATTTATTTATTCATTGGGTTGCCTCCCAACAAGCGCTATCGTTTTACGCCCCTACCTAGGCATATTGGATAGATTCAAGTATTGTCATCTTTGGTTTTGGATGAAGTGTTTTTGTCAAGAGGTTTAGCAAATAAAACTTGGAACACATCATCCATAGCAACCTTAGCACTATCAAGTTGTCCCTCTACGTAACCCCTTTGATTACCGGCCACGATCCAAGAATATTGTTGGTTCACATCGTTGAAAACTTGTTGGATCATGTCTAAAACGGGAACTTCCTTTTTAAGATTCTCATCAAAGATTTGATTATTTCCAAGCAAATATCTCATCATGTAATCACTATTGTAAAGGATTTCTCCTATTACCGGTTTTTCATGGTTCATACCATAAAAGTCAAAGATCTCCCTAGCTTCCCGTACTATATGATCAAATTCATGCATGAGAACAAGGGTAGCCAACTTTTTAGCCTTAGGATTCTTAATGACGGTTAGCTCATAAAACTATCTTTGCAAGGTAGGATGGGTACGAATAAATCTATTTTCAAGTTTTAGAACTAACGCCGAGATAGCTTCCTCATAAGATTTAGTTCTTTTCAGAATAGGGGTATCATCGAGAGTCAAATTCCCAACGCAATTAAAAAACTCTTGAATAGTTTCTTTTCCTATAACGATCCCTTGCCCCAAAACAAAAGTTTTAGAATCAAGATTGGCAGAACGTCCAATTTTAGGAGTCCTGCCGTCATCCGTTTCTGCCATACCAAAATCACTCATGGTGACAAGCAAACAAGAGATCTGACGAGAAAAAGGCAAACGAAGAAGAGGGCGAATAAAACGGCAAATTGGTGAAGTGGGGGAGAGGAAAACAAGAGGCAAATGGCAAATAATGTAATTTCAAGGAGATGAGATTTGTGACTAGGAACCTGGTAGATGATGATGGAGTCCCCTCGGCGCCTACGATAGGCACGTAGAAGAGACCGCTTCCTCCCTCGCAACGGCGCCAAAAATTCCTTTGACGTGGCTTGAGACTGCGTCGGTATTTCCCCAAAGAGGAAGGGATGATGCAGCATAACGATGGTAAGTATTTACCTCAGTTATGAAACCAAGGTTATCGAACCAGTAGGAGGATCACCACCACCCAATAAGCAGCACCTGCACACAAACGACAAATACTTGCAACCCGACGCGAAAGAGAGGTTGTCAATCTCTCTACGGTAAAAAGATAGATTAGGTAGTGATAGATAGGAGAGATAGATCTCTCAAGAACACAAATAAAAAGAGTAAATATGCAGCAATATATTTTTGGGTTTTTGGGTTTGTAGATCTTAAAATAAAGATTGCAAAAAGATAGATCGGAAAGCAATATGATGGAAAAGTAGACCCGGGGGCCGTAGGGTTCACTAGTGGCTTCTCTCATGAGTATAGCGCACGGTGGGTGAACAAATTAACGTTGAGCAATTGATAGAAAATCAAATAATCATGACGATATCCAAGGCGATGATCATTATATAGGCATCACGTCCAAGATAGATAGACCGACTCCTGCCTGCATCTACCTCTATTACTCCACACATCGACCGCTATCCAGCATGCATCTAGTGTATTAAGTTCATGGAAAATAGAGTAATGCAATAAGAATGATGACATGATGTAGAAAAGATCTATTCATGTAGGAATAGACCCCATCTTGTTATCCTTAATAGCAATGATACATGCGTGTCTTGCTGCCCCTTCTATCACTGGGAAAGAACACCGCAAGATCGAACCCATCACAAAGCACCTCTTCCCATGGCAAGAAAAATCAATCTAGTCGGCCTAACTAAACCAAAGATTCGGAGAAGAAATACGAGGCTATAAGTAATCATGCATGTAAGAGATCAAAGAAGACTCAAATAATATTCATGGATAGAAACTGATCATGAACTCAAAATTCATCGGATGCCAACAAACACACCGCAAAAGTTTACATCAAATAGATCTCCAAGAGACCATTGTATTGAGAATCATAAGAGAGAGAGAAGAAGCCATCTAGCTACTGCCTACGGACCCGTAGGTCTATGGTGGACTATTCACGCATCATCGGAGAGGCACCTATGAGGAAGATGAACCCCTCTGTGATGGTGTTTAGATTGGATCTCGCTGTTCTGGAACTTGCGGTAGCTAGAATTCTGTTTCGTCGACTCCTCTAGGGTTTTCCGAATATTTGAGAATATATAGGCATCAGAGGCAGTGCGGAAGGGGGCCGAGGAGGGCACAACCCATCAGGGCGCGCCGGGGCCCCCCTGGAGCGCCCTGGTGGGTTGTGCTCTCCACATCCTACCTCTCCGGTAGTTGTTTGGCCCACTGGGTGTCTTCTGGTCCAGAAAAATTCTCCAAAAATTTTCGTCGCGATTGGACTCCGTTTGGTATTGATTTTCTGCGAAGTAAAAACAAGCAAAAACAGCAACTGGCACTTTGGCACTATGTCAATAGGTTAGTCCCAAAAAATGATATAAAGTTGTTATAAAATGATTGTAAAACATCCAAGAATGATAATAGAATAGCATGGACCAAGAAAAAATTATAGATACGTTGGAGACGTATCAATACCAGAGGGGGGCCACCTGTTGGCCACAAGCCAACAGGGCGCACCAACCCCCCCTAGGCGCGCCTTGTTAGCTTGTGGGACCCAGCAGGTCTCCCGACCCCCCTCTTCTCCTATATAGTGTGCTTTACCCTAAAAAAATAAAGAAGATACTTTGGGGATGAAGCGCCGCCATCTTGAGGCGGAAACCTGGGATGAGGCCCTTTTGCTCTCCGACAGAGACATTCTGCCAAGGAAACTTCCCTTCGGGAGGGGGAGATCAAAGCCATCATCATCACCAACGCTTCCTCCTTCATGGTAGGACCAATCTCCATCAACATCTTCACTACCACCATCTCATCACAAACTCTAGTTCATCTCTTGAATTCAATATTTGTCTCAAAACCTCAAATTGCTACATGTGGGTTACTAGTAGTGTTGATTACATTTCGTAGTTGATGCTTGTTGGTTTACTTAGTGGAAGATCTTATGTTCAGATCCTTGATCACCATTATTATACCTCTGATCTTGAACATGTTGATGATGTGTGAGTAGTTACTTTTGTTCCTGTGGACATGGGAGAAGTCTTGTTATAAGTAAACATGTGAAGTTTGTATTCGTTCGATATTTTGATGATGTGTATGTTGTTGCTGCTCTTAGTGGTGTCGTGTGAACGTCGACTACAAGACACTTCACCATGTTATGGGCCTAAGAAAAGGCATTGTGGAGTAACAATTAGATAATGGGTTGCGAGAGTGATAGAAGCTTAAACCTCAGTTTATGCGTTGCTTCATAAGGGGCTGATTTGGATCCACACGTTTCATGCTATGGTTAGATTTATATTAATTCTTCTTTTGTAGTTGCGGATGAAAGCACATTTGATCCCTTGGTGGTTTTGGTAATTAATAACAACATATAAGTCATTGAACTAATGTTTCCACTAAGTATATTTCAGGAAAAGTTCAATGATAGGGATGGCAAAAGGATTGTGGAGATTGTGGAATTACCCCAAGATGCATGGAAATGGATTGGCAAAGCTTCAAGCAAGAGGACTCTACATTTTACATTTGTGAGAAATCACTTTGAGTCCATAGGAAAGCCAATATTATTAAAAGGGGGTAAGGTTTTGTTGGTGAACAAAATGCTCATACGTGCACAAGTGATAGTCACCAAAAACACCCACAAGCTCTTCCACAAAAAGTCTGTCCATAGCCAAATATTCAAAATCGGTGCAACCAACACTTTCCACTCGGTGCCACCGATTCCCAAACTCAGACAGACCTAAGCCAAACCCTAGCCACTTCGGTGCAACCGATTCTGCTTCGGTGCCACCGAGTTTGGGTTGCCAACTTTCTGTTACGAAAATTCACAATATCGGTACCACCGAGATTGTTGGATCGGCGTCACCGAGAATGGCAATCTGACCGTTGGTCACCTTATCGGTGCAACCGAGTTTCCTATATCGGTCTCACCGAGATTCAAAAGTTGCCACCTTTTGGTCACTTTGGTACCACCGAGATTAACACATCGGTGTCACCGAGTTGGTCATTTTGTGTGTAACGGTTGGATTTTTGGGGATGCCTATATATACCCCTTCACCACCACCTACTCGAAAGAGAAGCACTCAGAACTATTCCATACTTGCCCCATCCAGTTTTCTGAGAGAGAACCACCTACCCTTGTGTTGAGGTCAAGATCATCCACTCCAACCATATGGATCTTGATTTCTAGCCTCCCCAAGTTGCTTTCCACAAATCCCATCTCTTCCACCAAGCCAAATCTGTGAGAGAGTGATTGTGTGTTGAGGAGTCTATCATCTTGAAGCACAAGAGCAAGGAGTTCATCATCATTGCTGAGCCTATTACCTTTTGGAGGGTGGTGCCTCCTAGATTGGTTAGGTGTCGCTTGGGAGCCGCCTACTTCGTTTTGTGGAGTTGAACCAAGAAGTTTGTAAGGGCAAGGAGATCACCTACTTCGTGAAGATCTACCCATGGTGAGGCTAGTCCTTCGTGGACGGAAGCCATTATGGAATAGTCAAGGTTGCTACTTCGTGGACCCTTATGGGTGGAGCCCTCCATGGACTCTCGTGACCGTTACCCTCCGTGGGTTGAAGACTCCATAAACGTGGATGTACGATAGCACCACCTATCGGAACCACGGGAAAAATCATCGTGTCTACAATTGCGTTTGATCCTCCTACCCTATCCTTTCTACTCATGCTTGTTGTTACTTTCCGCTGCTATACTCTTAGACATGCATGTGTAGGGTGTACTTGACTTGCCATGAATGTTAAAAACTGCCAACTCTAAAATTTGGGAAAAGGTAGAATTTTTATTTGGTCAAGTAGTCTAATCCCCCCCTCTAGACATACTTTCGGTCCTACAGCGGATGCTTGTGAGAGGGGGTAATCATAAATGGGTTGCTTGTTCAAGTAAGAACATCACCTTAGCACCGGTCCACCCACATATCAAATTATCAAAGTAACGAACGTGAATAAACTCAACATGATGAACATGACTAGACAGAATTTCCATGTGTCCTCGGGAGCGCTTGCTTCATATAAGAGTACTTTCAGGCCTGTCCTTTGCTATAAAAAGGATTGGGATATCTTGCTGCACACTTGCTACTATTGTCACTTGTTACGAATTATCTTGCTGCAAAACTATCTATCACTGTTACTCATAGCACTTGTAGAGAATACCTTGCTGAAAACTGGTTATCATTTCCTTCTGCTGCTCGTTGGTTTCGACACTCTTACTTATCGAAAGGACTACGACAGATCCTCTATACTTGTGGGTCATCAAGACTCTTTTCTGGCGCTGTTCCCGGGAAGTGAAGCGCCTTTGGTAAGTGGAACTTGGTGAGGAAACATTTTTGGTACGTGTTGAAATTTACTGTTGCTTCTTACTATGGAAGGTCACCCTTTGAGTGGCTTGTTCGGGGCATCTTCGCCTCGAACGGAAGTGGAAAATTTTGCCTCTCAACCTACGGAACCTACTGAAAATATTTATTATGAGATTCCTTCGGGTATGTTAGAGAAACTGCTAGCTAATCCTTATGACAGTACAACTCATCCTGATTACCACTTGATATATGTTGATGAGATTTGTGGATTATTTAAGCTTGCAGGTTTATCGGAGACAAAGTTAAGAAGAAGTTTTTCCCTTTATCTTTGGAGGGAAAAGCATTGATGTGGTACAGGCTATTGGATGATATTGGATCATGGGACTGGAATCGCTTGAAGCTAGAATTTCATCACAAGTTTTATCCTATAAATCTAGTTCATCGTATCGCAATTTTATATGTAATTGCTGGCCTCATGAAGGAGAAAGCATCGCTCAAGCTTGGGGGAGGCTTAAATCTATGATGCACACTTGCCCCAACCATGAGCCCTCAAGAGAAATGATTATACAAAAAATGTATGCTCGGCTTTCTCATGATGATCAAATACTACTCGATTATTCTTCTACTGGTTCCTACATGAAGAGGACTATTGAATTCAAATGGGATCTTCTGGAAAGAATTAAACGCAACTATGAAGATTGGGAATTCGACAAAGGTAAAGAGTCAAGTATAAAGCTTAAGTTTGATTGTGTTAAATCCTTTATGGAAACTGATACTTTCCATGAGTTTAGCAATAAATATGGGCTTGACTCTGAGATAGTAGCTTCTTTCTATGAATCATTTGCTACTCATGTTGATTTCCCTTAGGAGAAGTGGTTTAAATATCATTCACCTATGGAAAAATCATTACAGGAACATGTTAAAGTTAAAGAGGAAACAATTGTTTATGATGTTGATCCAGTTGTGCCTACTGCTTACATTGAGAAACCTCCTTTTACTATTAGGATTAAGGAACATGCTAAAGCTACAACTGTGGTTAATAAAAGTTATACTAGAACACCCAAACCCTTTGAACAAATAAATGTTGAGCCTGACATTGCTATGGTTAAAGATCTCCCGGTTGATAATATTAATGGTCAGGTTATTTACTTCTATGATGAAGCTGCTAGAATTGCAAAACCCCCTCGCAAGCATCCGCAACTACGAGAAAAGTATTAAGATAAAATCTAACCATAGCATTAAACGTTTGGATCCAAATCAGCCCCTTACGAAGTAGCGCATAAACTAGGGTTTAAGATTCTGTCACTCTAGCAACCCATCATCTAATAACTACTCCACAATGCATTCCCTTAGGCCCAAGGATGGTGAAGTGTCATGTAGTCGACGTTCACATGACACCACATAGGGAATCACAATATACATATCATCAAAATATCGAACACATATCAAATTCACATGATTACTTGCAACATGACTTCTCCGGTGACCTCGAGAACAAAGGTAACTACTCAGTAATAATATTCATGCTCAAGATTAGAGGGGTATTGAATAGCATAATGGATCTGAACATATAATCTTCCACCAAATAAACCATATAGTAATCAACTACAAGATGTAATCAACACTACTAGTCACCCCCAGGTACCAATTTGAGGTTCCGGTACAAAGATTGAACACAAGAGATGAACTAGGTTTTGAGAGAAGATGGTGATGTTGAAGATGTTGATGAAGATTGGCCTCCCAAAGATGAGAGGGGTGTTAGTGATGACAATGGCTTCGATTTCCCCCTCCGGGAGGGAAGTTCTCCCGGCGGAATCGCTCCGCCGGAGGGCAAAAGTGCTCCTGCCCAAGTTCCACCTCGAGACGGAGACGCTCCGTCCCGAAAGTCCTCTCCTTATTTTTTCTAGGTCAAAAGACCTTAAATACCAGAAGATGGGCACCGGAGGTGGGCCGTGCTAAGCACAACCCACCAGGGCGCGCCTGGGGGGGCTGGCGCGCCCTGGTGTCTTGTGCTCACCAGGTTGCCCTCCTCCGATAGTTATTTGCTCCAGTATTTTTCATATATTCCAAAATAATTTACCGTGAAGTTTCAGCTTATTTGGAAATGTGCAGAATAGGTATCTCTGATGTGCTTTTTCAGGTCCAGAATTCCAGCTGTCGGTATTCTCCCTCTTTGTGTAAACCTTGCATATTATGAGAGAACATGCATTAAAATCACTCCCTAAAGCATTATTATGCATAAAAACATTATAAATAACAGTAGGAAATCATGATGCGAAATGGACGTATCGACTCCCCCAAGCTTAGACCTCGCTTGTCCTCAAGCGAAAGCCGATATTGAAAAGCATGTCCACATGGTTTGAGAGAGAGGTGTTGTTAAAAACAAAATGCGAACATAGTAGGACCATGCTTATTATCATAGCAGCAACAAACTTTATCATAGAGCTTATTCATATAACTTTTATTATCCAACTTCATCATATAACTTCTCATGAACAAGTAACAATTCATCACAACAAAGAAGTATAGAGCATAAACCTTATTGAAAACCAACAAACTATGTTCTCAATCAACTTTGCAACTACAATTCATCATATTTTCAGGAAGGTCTCGTGTCGGAGCCTTTTGGCAAGTCCACATACTCAACCATCATTTAGTCTTCTATGATTGCTAACACTCACAGCATACCCATGAGCAAAAAGTTTCAACCGGACACATAGAAAGATAGGGGCTTATAGTTTAGCCTCCCAACGCACTCACCTCAAGGGTGATGTCAACAATAATAACTCATGCTCACTCACATCCAACTAGATATATGTGCCTAGATCTTTCCTCACCACATGATGCTTGCAAAAAGAAAAAGTAAAAAGGAATAGGGAAGAATACTTTGACTCTTGCATAAAAGTAAATACATAAAAGTAAAAGATAGGCCCTTCGTAGAGGGAGGCAGAGGTTGTCATGCGCTTTTTGGTTTGTATGCCAAATCCCTTAATGTAAAAGAACGTCACGCTATATTGCCCCCTATGATAGCAACCTTTATTATGCAGTCCATCGCTTTTATTACTTTGCCATCATAAGTTCGTACAACGCTCAATTTTCTCTTACACTAATTGATCAAACACATTTAGAAGCAATTTTTATTGCCTTATTGCACCGATGACAACTTACTTGAAGGATCTTACTCGATCCATAGGTATGTATGGTGGACTCTCAAAACATGAGCTTGGGTTTAGGGGTTTTGGATGCACAAGTAGTATCTCTACTTAGCGCGGAACTTTTCGCTAGCAAAGATATTGAGCAAGCACCACTACAGGAAACACCTAATTTGCCGTCAGGGGGCGTCTTTGCCGTCAGCTTTTCATCGGGCAGACGGCAAAGAAAGGGTTTGCCGTCATCAGCAAACGACAAAGAAAAACTGACGGCAAAATAGGCTTTGCCGTCTGCGAAAAAAAATACAGACAGCAAAGAGCTCACTTTGCCGTTTGCAAAAAAGAACACAGACGGCAAAGATCTTTGCCGTCTACGTTTTTTATTACAGACGACAAAGAGCATACTTTGCCGTCTGTAATAAAAAACGCAGACGTCAAAGATCTTTGCCGTCTGTGTTCTTTTTTGCATATGGCAAAGTATGCTCTTTGCCGTCTGTAATAAAAAATGCAGACGGCAAAGAAAAAACACAGTCCACGGATCGATCCCACGGATTGATGACGTGGCAGCAGTATCCACCGCAGATGCACAGCCCACCCCACCAGTCTTTCTCTCCCCCTTCTGTTGCCGGGCCCCACCCCCACCCACGCGCAGCCCACCCTGCCTTATCCACCCACCCATGCACGCACGCAGTCTGACACACACACACCCCTGCCCACGAGGGGAGGCAGTGGCGGGCAGGCCAGCCGGCGCGGGCGGCGTGCAGGGCGTCCGGCGCGGGCGGCGTGCAGGGCGGCCGGCGCGGGCGAGCGCGGCGGCCAGTGCGGGCGTTGGCCGGTGCGAGCGAGCGCAACGGCAGGCGAGGGCGGCAGCCGGCGCAGGCGTTGGCCGGTGCGGGCGAGCGCAGCGGCGGGCGAGGGCGGCGGCCGGTGCGGCCGTTGGCCAGTGCGGGCGAGCGCAGTGGCGGGCGAGGGCGGCGGCCGGTGCGGGCGAGCGCGGCGGCGGGCGCGGGCGTTGGCCGGCGCGGGCGAGTGCGGCAGTGGGTGAGGTCGGCGTCCGGCGCGGGCGCGCGGCGAGCGCGCGGCGAGCGCGGCTGGGCAGCGGCACGGCGAGCAGGGGACCCGTGCGTCCGTCCTCTCTCGTCTCCGACGAGCCACCTCTCCATACTCGCCCATGGAGCTCCGCATAGAGCAGAAGGAAGAAGGGGGCTGGATCTCATGATTTTTCGGCTGGAGGCGACGGATCTGGGACCTACGGCGCCCCGAGGACTGCCCCGGCCAACGAGTCCAGGGCTCGATCTTTTTTCTTGTTCGTGGGGATGTTGTGTGCGCACTGTGTTTGTGTTTGGATGATTTTCCTGCCGGTGCAGTAACTTGTCAAGAATTTGGTCGATGATTTCCCTCTGTATAGTTCCAGCACAAGCTGAATTTGCATATGTTTTAGTATCATCGTTTTGTCAAAGAAACTCCAGCGATGGCGGCGCAAACAAGAAGTTTTTGTCCTCTGCACTTGGACTGTTAGGTTCAGGTTATTTTAATAAACAAAATTCTTTGCCGTCTATGAAAAAAAAGGATGACGGCAAAGACAGATTCTTGCTGACGGCAAAGACACTTTTCTTTGCCTTCTGTTATTTTTACGGCAGACGGCAAATCTGTAGATGGATGACGGCAAAATCTTTGCCGTCTGCCCAAGGAAAAGCTGACGACAAAGTATTCTTTGCCGATTTGGACTTTTCCGACACACTTTGCCGTCTGCCAGCTGACAGCAAAATCTTTGCCGTCTGTAATACTGCCTTTGCCGTCTGTAGAAGCCTGACGGCAAACTAGCTGTTTTCCTAGGATCTATGATAATATAACTTCTATGTGAATATGAACAAACATAAGTCATTACGTTGTCTTCCTTGTCCAACGTCAACAATTTTTACATATAATACTTGATGGGGGCTCACAATCATAAAAGATGTCCAAGATAGTGTATTTGCATGTGAATCTTCTCTTCCCTTATTAATTCTTTCATGAATTGCATCATTGACCAATTCTATGTTTGTCAATCTCCAATCAATTTTACCACTCATACTTTTCCTTATGTGATGTCATTACTTACCATAAGATTAGCATATGATTCTTTTCATTTATTTCCTTTCTATTTTGATTGGAACAAGAAAGTAAAGAAGCAAAAGCTCAAACTAGAGTTTATTATATAACTCTCACTCGATTACATAGATAGATAGATCACGAAACTAACACTCGAAAATAGATCATACTAAACTTTTATTTGACTAAATCACGAAAGAGCTAAGGATCGAACGAAAATAGGTAAAAGGTAAATAAAAGTGATGGTGATACGATACCGGGGCACCTCCCCCAAGCTTGACTCAAGCCAAGGGGAGTGCCCATACCCGTGTACTCAAGTCTCCTTTGGTGCTGAAGATGATGAAGATGGTGGTGATGAAGTGTCACACTTCAGAATCAATAGGTACTCCAATTTGCGGATGACTCTCCGATGGGTGATGATGTGCTCCTCTAGCAAAATATTTTCACGAGTGAGAAATTTATTATGAACACGAACCGCTTCGAAGCCCTAAAAGCAACAATTTCAGTGGGGTGAGATGATTGTAATAAGGTTGAAGGATATCTTCTTCTTCTTCCTCCTCTTCTGTTAGCATGCATTGGCCTCCTTCTGGAGCTTGATCCTTCATAGCTCCCTTGCCCTTGTCTTCATTATTGGCTTCTTTTGGCTCCTCTCTCTTTAGCTCCATCTTCATCAGCCAGGCATCTTCTTCTACGTTATTGGAGGAGGGAGAAGACATGATGCCTGGCTTGATAGATCTGATAGGAAAACAACACGATACAAGAACAGGGGATTTTTCTGCGATGTGGTGGTCAAAACAATCGGGGGTATATATAAAGAATTTTTTAACTCGGGAAGCAACAATATGGAAGGAAAATGGAGTCGGGAAGGTGTCCGAGGTGGACACAACCCACCAGGGCACGCCTGGCAGGGCTGGCGCGCCCTGGTGTATCGTGCTCACCTCGGTTGCTTTCCTATTTATTTCTTATTTTCCTATTTTTTGTAATATTCCGAAACTGACAAAAGATATTTTTGCGGATTTTTTGGAGTTTGTTTACTTACCGTATCACGTACATCCTCTTTTTCAGAATTTTGGAGTGTTCCGGAAGGTTTCGTCCATGTGTTCCTCCGGTGTCATGGTTTGGATAACACTGCTTTCAACATTAATAGGCGTACCTCAGATATAGTGCTTAATCCTTTGTCCATTGACCACCTTCGGGTTAGTACCTTCGGCATTATTAATCTTGATAGCTCCAGAATGATAAACCTCTTCGATAACATAAGGTCCTTCCCATTTGGAAAGAAGCTTGCCTGGAAAAAATCTCAAACGAGAGTTGTACAAAAGAACATATTCTCCAACTTTGAATTCCCGCTTTTGGATTCTTTTGTCATGCCATCTTTTGACTTTTTCTTTGAATAGTTTGGCATTTTCATAAGCTTGGGTTATCCATTCATCTAGCGAGCCAATAGCAAATAACCTCTTCTCACCGGCAAGTTTGAAATCATAATTGAGTTCTTTAATTGCCCAAAATGCTTTATGTTCTAACTCTAGAGGCAAATGAAAAGCTTTTTCATATACCATTTCGTATGGAGACATACCCATAGGATTTTTATAAGCTGTTCTGTAGGCCCAAAGTGCTTTATCGAGTTTCTTAGACCAATTCTTTCGAGACCTATTGACAGTTTTTTTCATATTAATTTTATTTCTCTATTGCTAAGTTCAACTTGACCACTAGATTGAGGATGATAGGGTGATGCAATTCTATGGTTGACATCATATTTAGCAAGCATCTTACGGAAAGCACCGTGAATAAAGTGTGAACCACCATCAGTCATTAAATATCTAGGGACTCCAAACCTAGGGAAGATAACTTCTTTAAGCATTTTAATGGGGGTGTTACGATCAGCACTACTAGTTGGAATAGCTTCTACCCACTTAGTAACATAATCAACAGAAACCAAAATATGAGTGTACCCATTAGAGGAAGGAAAAGGTCCCATATAATCAAAACCCCAAACATCAAATGGTTCAACAACAAGTGAATAGTTCATAGGCATTTCCTGGCGCTTACCGATATTACCAATTCTTTGATATTCATCACAAGACAAGACAAACTTACGGGCATCCTTGATGAGAGTAGGCCAATAAAAACCATATTGCAATACCTTGTGAGCAGTTCTATCTCCCGCATAATGTCCTCCATAAGCTTCGGAATGACATTTCCGTAAGATTTGTTCATGTTCATGCTCAGGTACACAACATCTAATAATAGCATCTACTCCTTCTTTCTAAAGATGTGGGTCATCCCAAAAGTAATGTCTTAAATCATAGAAGAATTTTTTTCTTTTGTTGGTATGTGAAACTAGGTGGTATATATTTAGCGACAATGTAGTTAGCATAATCAGCATACCAAGGAGTGTTTTGAGAAACATTTATTGCAGCTAACTGTTCATCAGGAAAACTATCATCAATAGGTAGTGGGTCATCAAGAATATTTTCTAACCTAGACAAGTTATCAGCTACGGGGTTTTCAGATCCCTTCCTATCAATTATATGTAAATCAAATTCTTGAAGCAAGAGAACCCACCTAATGAGTCTAGGTTTAGCATCTTTCTTTTCCATAAGATATTTTATAGCAGCATGATCAGTGTGAACAATAATTTTGGAATCAACAATGTAGGATCTAAATTTATCACAAGCAAACACAACTGCTAAAAATTCTTTTTCAGTAGTAGTATAGTTTCTTTGGGCACTGTCTAGAGTTTTGCTAGCATAATGGATAACATTTAATTTCTTATCAACTCTTTGTCCTAGAACAGCACCAACAGCATAATCACTAGCATCACACATGATTTCAAAAGGCAAGTTCCAATCAGGTGATTGAACGATAGGTGCAGAAGTTAAGGCTTTCTTGAGTGTTTCAAAGGCTTCTACACAATCATCATCAAAAACAAATGGAATATCCTTTTGTAAAAGATTAGTAAGAGGCCTAGAAATTTTAGAGAAGTCTTTAATGAACCTCCTATAGAAACCAGCATGACCAAGGAAACTCTGAATACCTTTAATATCTTTAGGACATGGCATTTTCTCAATTGCATCAACTTTAGCTTTATCCACCTCAATACCTCGTTCAGATATCTTATGCCCCAAGACAATACCTTCATTAACCATAAAGTGGCACCTCTCTCAATTCAAAACGAGATTAGTTTGTTCACATCTCTTCAAAACTCGATCAAGGTTGCTTAAGCAATCATCAAAAGAAATTCCGTAAACGGAAAAATCAGCCATGAAAACCTCCACAATCTTTTCACAAAAATCAGAGCACATCTTTGAAAGGTAGCAGGTGCATTGCATAAACCAAAAGGCATACGTCTATAAGCATAGGTTCCAAAAGGACAAGTAAAGGTTGTTTTCTCTTGATCACATTGTGATACAGGTATTTGAGAGAAACCAGAATATCCATCCAGAAAACAAAAGTGTGTGTGCTTAGATAATCTTTCAAGCATCTGAACAATGAAAGGTAGAGGGCAATGATCTTTTCTAGTAGATTTATTTAATTTCCTAAAATCAATTACCATTCTATAGACAGTGACAATTCTTTGCAGGATAAGTTCATTTTTATCATTAGGAACAACAGTAATACCTTCTTTCTTAGGGACACAATGAACGGGACTTACCCATCTACTATCAGCTATGGGATAGATTATACCTGCTTCAAGAAGCTTTAATATTTCAGTTCTTACCACTTCTTTCATCTTAGGATTCAATCGTCGTTGGTGATCAACAACGGGTTTGGCATTAGGTTCCATATTAATCTTGTGCTGACATAGAGTGGGACTAATGCCCTTAAGATCATCAAGACTATATCCAATAGCAGCCCGGTGCTTCCTCAGAATTTTTAATAATCTTTCTTCTTCATGTTCTGAAATGTTAGCACTAATAATAATAGGATATATCTTTTTCTCATCAAGATAAGCATACTTCAAAGTGTCAGGCAATTGCTTTAATTCAAACACAGGATCGCCTTTAGGTGGAGGAGGACCTCCTAGAGTTTCAATAGGCAAATTTGTTCTAGGAGAGGTTGTTGTTCAAAGAAAATTTTATCTATTTCATTTCTTTCATGCAAGTGCATATCATTTTCATGGTCTAGCAAATATTGTTCTAGTGGATCGGTAGGAGGTACGGCAATAGAAGCAAGACCAATTATTTCATCCTTACTAGATAATTCTTTATCACGTGGTTGTCTACTAAACTTGGAAAAATTAAACTCATGAGACACATCGCCAAAAATGACACCGACAGATTGTTTTTCACAATCTATCTTAGCATTAACGGTGCTCAAGAAAGGTCTACCAAAGATAATGGGACAAAAGTCATCTTGTGGGGAACCAAGAACTAGAAAATCAGTAGGGTATTTTAATTTCCCACAGAAGACTTCAACATCTCTAACAATCCCAAGTGGTGTGATGGTGTCTCTATTAGCAAGTTTAATAGTAACATCAATGTCTTCTATTTCAGCAGGTGTTGTTTCATTCATGATTTCTTGGTATAAGGTAAAAGGAATAGCACTCACGCTAGCACCAAAATCACATAAACCATGATAGCAATGATCTCCTATTTTAACTGAGACAACAGGCATGCCAACTATGGGTCTATGTTTATCTTTTTCATCGGGTTTGGCAATTCTAGCAGCTTCATCACAGAAGTAAATAGCATGCCCATCAATATTTTCTACCAAGAGATCTTTAACCATGTCAACACTAGGTTCTACTTTAATTCGTTCAGAGGGCTTGGGTGCTCTAATATTACTTTTGAGAACCACAGTTGATACCTTAGCATGTTCCTTTATCCTAACAGGGAAAGGCGGTTTTTCAATATAAGAAGTAGGCACAACTAGATCAACATTGTAAATGATGGTTTCATATTTAGTTATGACCGGTTCTTTAACTTCTTCTTTAATAGGGGGATGATATTTAAACCACTTCTCCTTAGGGAGATCAACATGAGTAGCAAATGATTCAAAGAAAGAGGCTACTATCTCAGAGTCAAGGCCATATTTAGTGCTAAACTTGTGAAAAGCATCGGTATTCATAAAAGATTTAACACAATCAAACTTAAGCTTTATACCTGACTCATTAACTTCGTCAAGTTCCCAATCTTCAGAGTTGCATTTAATTCTTTCTAAGAGATCCCACTTGAATTCAATAGGCTTCTTCATAAAAGAACCAGTGCAAGAAGTATCGAGCATGGATTGATCATTATGACAAAGCCGAGCATAAAAATTCTGAATAATAATTTCCCTCGGGATATCATGATTGGGGCATGAATATAACATTTACTTAAGCTTCCCCCAAGCTAGAGCGATACTTTCTCCTTCACGAGGCCAAAAATTATGTATATAATTCCGATCACGATGAACTAGATGCATAGGATAAAACTTTTGGTGGAATTCTAATTGCAATCGATTCCAGTTCCATGATCCAATATCATCACATAGCCTATACCATGTCAATGCTTTTCCCTTCAAAGATAAAGGGAAAAACTTCTTCTTAACTTCATATCTGGGTAAACCTGCAAGCTTAAATAATCCACAAACTTCATTCACATGTATTAGGTGCATATCAGGATGTTCAGTTCCATCTCCTGCATAAGGCTTAGCTAGCAGTTATTCTACCATACTCGAAGGAATTTCATAACCGATATTTTCAGTAGGTGCGGTAGGTTGAGGGGCAACTAATTGTGGTTCCGGTCGAGGTGAAGATACCCCGAACAAACCCCTCAAAGGATTGTTTTCCATAGTAGCAAGTGACAATAAATTTCATCATGTAGTATAAGTTTTTCCTTACCAATTTCCACTTACCAAGAGCACTTCACTCCCCGGCAACGGCGCCAGAAAAGAGTCATGATGACCCACAAGTATAGGGGGTAAAACATAGTCCTTTCGATAAGTAAGAGTGTCGGACCCAACGAGGAGCAGAAGGAAATGACAAGCGGTTTTCAGCAAGGTAATTTCTGAAAGCACTGAAATTGTAGGTAACAGGTAGTTTGATAGCAAGATAATTGGTAACAAGCAAGTAACGGTAACGGTAAATAAAGTGCAGCAAGGTATCCCAATCCTTTTGTGGCAAAGGACAGGCCAGAACAGTCTCTTATAATAGGCAAAGTGTTCTTGAGGGTACAAGGGAATTTCATCTGGTCACTTTTATCATGTTGGTTTCATTTGCGTTCGCTAGTTTGATAATTTGATATGTGGCTGGACCGGTGCTTGGGTGTTGTTCTTAATTGAACAAAACTCCCACTTATGATTAACCCCCTCGCAAGCATCCGCAACTACGAGAAAAGTATTAAGATAAAATCTAACCATAGCATTAAACGTTTGGATCCAAATCAGCCCCTTACGAAGTAGCGCATAAACTAGGGTTTAAGCTTCTGTCACTCTAGCAACCCATCATCTAATAACTACTTCACAATGCATTCCCTTAGGCCCAAGGATGGTGAAGTTTCATGTAGTCGACGTTCACATGACACCCCTAAGGGAATCACAACATATGTATCATCAAAATATCGAACACATATCAAATTCACATGATTACTTGCAACATGACTTGTCCCGTGACCTCAAGAACAAAGTTAACTACTCACAAATAATATTCATGCTCAAGATCAGATGGGTATTGAATAGCATAATGGATCTGAACATATAATCTTCCACCAAATAAACCATATAGTAATTAACTACAAGATGTAATCAACACTACTAGTCACCCCTAGGTACCAATCTGAGGTTCCGGTACAAAGTTTGAACACAAGAGATGAACTACAGTTTGAGAGGAGATGGTGTTGTTGAAGATGTTGATGAATATTGGCATCCCAAAGATGAGAGGGGTGTTGGTGATGACGATGGCTTCGATTTCCCCCTCCGGGAGGGAAGTTCCCCTGGCGGAATCGCTCCGCCGGAGGGCAAAAGTGCTCCTGCCCAAGTTCCGCCTCGAGACGGTGGCGCTCCATCCCGAAAGTCCTCTCCTTATTTTTTTCTACGTCAAAAGACCTTAAATACCAGAAGATGGGCACCGGAGGTGGGCTGTGCTGAGCACAACCCACCAGGGCGCGCCTGGGGGCCCTAGCGCGCCCTGGTGTCTTGTGCTCACCAGGTGGCCCCCCTCCGGTAGTTATTTTCTCCAGTATTTTATATATATTTGATGTCTACTACGCAACCTTCTTCTTGTAAACTCGTGTTGGGCCTCCAAGCGCAGAGTTTTGTAGGACAGTAGCAAATTTCCCTCAAGTGGATGACCTAAGGTTTATCAATCCGTGGGAGGCGTAGGATGAAGATGGTCTCTCTCAAACAACCCTGCAACCAAATAACAAAGAGTCTCTTGTGTCCCCAACACACCCAATACAATGGTAAATTGTATAGGTGCACTAGTTCGGCGAAGAGATGGTGATACAAGTGCAATATGGATGGTAGATATAGATTTTTGTAATCTGAAATTATAAAAACAGCAAGGTAGCAAGTAACAAAAGTGAGCAAAAACGGTATTGCAATGCTTGAAAACAAGGCCTAGGGTTCATACTTTCACTTGTTCAAGTTCTCTCAACAATACTGACATATTTGACTCATATGTAAATCCCTCACGTGCGACAAAGAGGTCACTCCAAAGTCACAAATAGCGGAGAACAAACGAAGAAATTATTGTAGGGTACAAAACCACCTCAAAGTTATCTTTTCCGATCAATCGTATGAGCTATCCCTATAAGTGTCACGAACAGCCCTAGAGTTCGTACTAAAATAACACCTTAAGATACACATCAACCAAAACCCTAATGTCACCTAGATACTCCAATGTCACCACGAGTACCCATGGGCTTGATTATACGATATGCATCACACAATTTCAGATTCATCATGTTCAATCGAACACAAAGAACTTCAAAGAGTGCCCCAAAGTTTCTACCGGAGAGTCAAGACGAAAACATGTGCCAACCCCTATGCATAGATTCCCAAGGTCACGGAACCCGCAAGTTGATCACCAAAACATACATCAAGTGGATCAATAGAACATCCCATTGTCACCACGGATATCCCATCGCAAGACATACATCAAGTGTTCTCAAATCCTTAAAGACTCAATCCAGTAAGTAAACTTCAAAGGGAAAACTCAATTCATCACAAGAAGATAGAGAGGGGAAAACTCCATATGATTCATCTATATTAATAAAGCTTGCGGTACATCAAGATTGTCTCATCTCAAGAACACGAGAGAGAGAGAGATCAAACACATAGCTACTGGTACATACCCTCAGCCTCGAGGGTGAACTACTCCCTCCTCGTCATGGAGACCGCCGGGATGATGAAGATGTCCTCCGGTGATGGTTTCCCCCTCCGGCAGGGTGCCGGAACGGGCTCCTGATTGGTTTTTCGTGGCTACAGAGGCTTGCGGCGGCGGAACTCCCGATCGAGGTTTCTTTCTGGGGGTTTTGGAATTTATAGGATTTTTTGGCGTCGGAAACAAGTCAAGGGGGGCCACGAGGCGACGACAAGCCAAGGGGGCGCGCCCTAAGGGGTGGGCGCGCCCCCTAGACTTGTGGTGGCCTCGTGGCTCTTCTGGCCCAACTCAAATGCCCCGTGGGCTTCTTCTGGTCCGTAAAAAATCATCGTAAGTTTTTATTCCGTTTGGACTCCATTTGGTATTCCTTTTCTATAAAACTCAAAAACAAGGAAAAACAGAAACTGGCACTGGGCTCTAGGTTAGTAGGTTAGTCCCAAAAATAATATAAAATAGCATTTAAATGCATATAAAACATCCAAAATTGATAATATAATAGCATGGAACAATCAAAAATTATAGATACGTTGGAGACGTATCAATATTCCAAAATAATTCTCCATGAAGTTTCAGCTTACTGGGAGATGTGCAGAATAGGTATCTCGGATGTGCTTTTTCAGGTCCAGAATTCCAGCTGCCGGTATTCTCCCTCTTTGTGTAAACTTTGCCTATTATGAGATAAAAGGCATTAGAATCACTCCCTAAAGCATTATTATGCATAAAAGCATTATAAATAACAGTAGGAAATCATGATGCAAAATGGACGTATCACTGCTATTGGATATACTCTTGATGATCTTAAGGGCATCAACCCCACTCTATGTCAGCACAAGATTAATGTGGAACCGGATGCTAAACCTATCGTTGATCATCAACGCCGCTTAAATCCTAAGATGAAGGAAGTGGTAAGAACTGAAATACTAAAGCTCCTGGAGGCAGGTATAATTTATCCTACTGTTGATAGTAGATGGGTAAGTCATGTTCATTGTGTTCCTAAGAAAGGAGGTATAACTGTGGTTCCTTATGATAAAAATGAACTTATAGCACAAAGGATAGTAACTGGTTATAGGATGGTAATTGATTTCAGGAAATTAAACAAATCTACTAGAAAAGATCATTACCCCTTGCCTTTTATTGATCAAATGTTAGAAAGGTTATCTAAGAACACACACTTTTGTTTTCTTGATGGATATTCTGGTTTCTCTCAAATACATGTGTCAAAAGAAGACCAAGAGAAAACTAATTTCACTTTCCCTTTTGGAACTTATGCTTATAGACGTATGCCTTTTGGTTTATGCAATGCACCTGCTACCTTTCAAAGGTGTATGACTGCTATATTCTCTGATTTTTGTGAAAAGATTGTTGAGGTTTTCATGGATGATTTTTCCGTTTACGGGACTTCTAGGACACTAACCTTGATCGAGTTTTGCAGAGATGTGAAGAAACTAATCTTGTCTTGAATTGGGGGAAGTGACACTTTATGTTGAATATGAAGGTATAGTACTTGGGCATAAAATATCTGAACGAGGCATTGAGGTAGACAAAGCTAAAGTTGATGCAATAGAGAAAATGCCATGTCCTAAAGATATCAAAGGTATAAGAAGTTTTCTTGGTCATGCTGGTTTTTATAGGCGTTTTATTAAAGATTTCTAGGCCACTAACTAATCTTGTTCAAAAAGATATTCCTTTTGTTTTTTATGATGATTGTGTAGAAGCCTTTGAAATACTTAAGAAAGCCTTGATTTCTGCACCTATTGTTCAACCACCTGATTGGAATTTACCATTTGAAAGTATGTGTGATGCTAGTGATTATGTTGTTGGTGCTGTTCTAGGACAAAGATTAGACAAGAAATTGAATGTCATTCATTATGCTAGTAAAACTCTAGACAATGCCCAAAGAAACTATGCTACTACTGAGAAGGAACTTTTAGCAGTTGTCTTTGCATGTGATAAGTTTAGACCTTATATTGTTGATTCCAAAGTTACTATTCACACTAATCATGATGCTATTAAATACCTTATGGAAAAGAAAGATGCTAAGCCTAGACTGATTAGGTGGGTGCTTTTACTTCAAGAATTTGACTTGCATATCGTTGATATATAGGAAAGGAGCTGAAAACCCCATAGCAGATAACTCACTAGTCGATAAATGGCTAGCCAGAACTTACGTTGGTGGCGCGCAAATTTGATGTGATGCCATCACTAATAGCGATGGCGTTGGACGAACTGGTACGCCAACTTTGTGTAGTTAGTGCTGGCGTGGATTTAAAGTGGAACGCCACCAAAATGTTCTTGATGACCCACTTCCTATTGATGATAATTTTCCTGATGAGCAACTTGCTGTTATAAATGCTTCCCGTAGTACTCCTTCGTATGCAGATTATGCTAATTACATTGTTGCTAAATATATACCACCTGGTTTCACCTACCAACAAAAGAAAAAATTCTTCTATGATTTAAGACATTACTTTTGGGATGACCCACATCTTAATAAAGAAGGAGTGGATAGTGTCATTAGACATTGTGTACCTGAGCATGAACAGGGACAGATCCTATGGAAGTGTCATTTCGAGGCCTACGGAGGGCACCATGTTGGTGACAGAACTGCACACGAGGTGCTACAATCGTGTTTCTATGGCCTACTCTTTTCAAGGATGCTCGTAATTTATATCCTTTCTTGTGATGAATGTCAAAGAATTGGTAACATTGGTAGACGTCAGGAAATGCCTATGAATTATTCACTTGATATTGAACCATTTGAAGTCTGGGGCTTTGATTATATGGGACCTTTTCCTTCCTCTAATGGGTACACTCATATTCTAGTTGTTGTTGATTATGTTACTTAGTGGGTAGAAACTATTCCAACTAGTAGTGCTGATCATAACACTTCTACTAAAATTCTTAAAGATGTTATTTTCCCGAGGTCTGGCGTCCCTAGATATTTAATGACTGATGGTGGTTCACATTTTATTCATGGTGCTTTCCGTAAACTTCTAGCTAAATACGATGTTAACCATAGGATTGCATCACCTTATCATCCTCAATCTAGCGGTCAAGTTGAATTGAGCAATCGAGAAATAAAATTAACCTTGCAAAAGACCGTTAATAGATCTAGAAATAATTGGTCTAAGAAACTTGATGATGCTTTATGGGCTTATAGAACTGCTTATAAAAACCCTATGGGAATGTCCCCATATAAAATGGTCTATGGAAAAGCATGTCAAGTACCTCTTGAGTAGAACATAAAACTTATTGGGCAATTAAAGAACTTAATTATGATTTTAAACTTGCCAGTGAAAAGAGGTTATTTGATATTAGCTCATTAGATGAATGGAGGACACAAACTTATGAAAATGACAAGTTGTTGAAAGAAAAAGTTAAAAGATGGCATGAAAAGAAAATCCAAAAATGGAAATTCAATGTAGGAGACCTAGTTTTTTTGTAAAATTCTTGTTTCCGATTTTTTGCAGGTAAGCTTCTCTCCAAATGGGAAGGCCCTTATGTCGTCGAGGAGGTCTATCGCTCCGGTGCTATCAAGATCAACAACTTTGAAGGCAAAAATCTAAGAGTGGTAAATGGGCAAAGAATTAAACACTATATCGCAGGTACGCCTGTCTGTGTTGAGACTAATATTATTCAAGTTATGACTCCAGAAGAACACATTAGAGAGACCTTCCGGAACACTCAAGAAAGCTGAAAAAAGGTAGCTGTGTGATACGGTAAGTAAACCGACTCCAATTCCAAAAAATAATGTTTTGTTGGTTTTTGTATTTTAGAGAAATTCCAAAAATAAAAACGAGTCAGGGGACCCACGAGGGAGCCACATGCCAACAAGTGGGCGTGCCCTGATAGCATGTGGGGCCTTCATGTGCCTCCCGGAATCCGTTTTCTTCCTGGACACGTATTCTGACCTAGAAAAATTCATTATATATATACTCCCGTTAGTTTGACCACCGCATCGCAAGTTTCTCCTTTGTTCTTGTTTCGGGCTGTTTTTCTGACAGATCCAAATCGCCATGACGCCGTCAAGCTCCTCCAAGGACAAGTTCTTCGAGAAGTTCATCAACCCCTACCTGCCGGAGGTGATGAACCACCCTCAAGCCATTGAAATGCGTGAGGGGATGCTCCACATCCGGGATGTCCAAGGCCCAAATAAGGAGGGGAGCAAGGAGGCTAGGCTTGCAGCGGTGGAGCAGGAAATCGTCAAGTGCCAAAGGTTGGTTGAACGTGGTTTGAGTGCCAATCACTCTATGATCACGGAATTCATCCGGGAGAACAAGCTGGACACTAGGAACGTGGGAGAGGCTCTCCTCAAGCTTCAAGACCGGATCGATCATCCCCAAGCTCAAATCTTTGACTTGCAAAACCAAAATTGTGAGTATGAATCCAGGTTTAAAAGGATGAGCATCGTTGTCGATTTCAGGATTTCGGAGACAAGATCCTCTTTCGATGACGGGGAGCCTATGCCTTGGAAGATGACAAGCCCACTTCATCATCACCACCATCACTCAAGAAGGACGTTTGAGTACATGGGTATGGGCACCACCCTTAGCTTGTTCCAAGCTTGGGGGAGGTGCCCCGGTATCGTATCAACATCACTTTTACCATTATCATCTATCTTAATTTTATCCTTAGTTATGTCGTGATTTAGAGAAATAAAATTTCAGATTTTCTTTGCTTAGAATTTTTGCTTTCAGATCTACCTATACTTGTAATAGAGTATGAGAGTTATATAATAAAGATTAGTTTGAGTGTGCATGCTTACTCTCATACATCAATCATAGCAATGAAATAAAAGAAATAGAAAAATCATATGCTAATCCCATGGGGAGTAATGACTTCACATAGAAGAAGTATGTTAGATAAAAGTTGTTAGGAATAAACAAACATAGCATTAGTCATTGATACAATCTATGCAAGATTATGATAGAGGAGAGGAGATTCACATACAAATACACTATCTTGGACATCTTCTATGATTGTGAGCCCCCACCAAATAATATATATAATGATCAAATGTTGATCATGGACATGGAAGACAACATAATGATCATTTTTGTTTACATTCACATAGAAGTTATATTGTAATGGATCCTTTAACATGTGGTGCTTGCATTAGATATTTTGCTAGCCAAAACAATTCCGCACTAAGTAGAGATACTACTTCTGCGTCCATAACCCCTTAAACCCAGTTTCTTTCCATGAGAGTCCACCATACCTTCCTATGGGTTGAATAAAATCCTTCAAGTAAGTTGTCATCGGTGCAATAAAAATTGATCTTAAATATGTATGATCTTTTATTGTAAGGGAAAATAAACTTTGTACGATCTTGTGATGGCAAAGAAATAAAACCAACAGATTGCATAATAAAGTTTGCTATCATAAGGGGCAATATAAAGTGACTTTCCTTTCCACTAAGAGTTTGCACATCCAAAAATAAAAAGCGCATGACAACCTTTGCTTCCCTCTGTGAAGGGCACATCATTTACTTCCATGTATTTACTTTTATGTTCGAGTCAATAATGTTTATCCCTATTCCTACTTATTAACTCTCTAGTTGGTAAGCTTTATGTGTTGAGGAAAGAGCCAGATATTTATATATATCATGTTGGATGTAGGTGATCATGATTCATTATTGTTGACATTATCCTTGAGCTAAATGAGTTGGGTGGCAAAGATAATAAAGCCCTCATCTTCATATGTGTCCGATGGAAACATTAGCTCCAAAAATATGCAATGAGTGTCAGCAATCATAGAAGACTAAATGATAGTTGCGTATGTGAACTTGCTCGAATGAAAGCTCTTATATAGACTCTTCTCTGGAATATGATGAATTGTGATTGTCTCAATGACTAAGAACATAGTTTGTTGATTGCTCATAAAGTTTATGCTTCATACCTCAACAATTGTGGATAGATTGTTACTTGTTTATGAGAAGTTATATGATGAAAACTTGTTGCTATGTTAATATTCATGATGCTCCCATGTCTATATTCTGTTATTATCGACACCTCTCTCTCTCAAATTATGTGGTCATTCTTATCGAGTTCGGATTTTGCTTGAGGACAAGTGAGATCTAAGCTTGGGGTAGTTGATACGTCCATTTTGCATCATGAATACTTATTGATACTTATGCTATTCTTGTCCATTATTCCTTGTTATGATACAATTCTTATGCCTTTTCTCTCTGAATATGCAAGGTACATCAGAAAGAGGGAAATCACTGGAAACTGGAATTCTGGACCTGAAAACTAAGAAAAAGGCCGAAAAATCATTGGACCCCAAATGACCTGAAACTTCACGGAGAAATTTTATGGAATATATAAGAATTATTGGGCCAAAAATATACCAGAGGGGGGCCACCTGCTGGCCACAAGCCAACAAGGTGCGCTGATACGTCTCAAACGTATCTACTTTTCTAAACACTTTCGCTCTTGTTTTGTACTCTAATTTGCAAGATTTGAATGAAACTAACCCGGATTGGCGTTGTTTTCAGCAGAACTACCTTGGTGTTATTTTTGTGCAGAAATAAAAGTTCTCGGAATTGGACAAAACTTTTTGTGAAATATTTCTAGAATATGTAATGAATTATGGAGCGAAGAACCACCATAGCGGGAATGCCTGTTGTGACGCCCCCAATTTCGACCGTACGCTAATCATACACGCAATGCGTACGACCAAGATTAGGGACTCACTAATTAATATCACAACACAACACTAGACACAAATTAAAGTCATACAGCTTCATATTACAAGCCAGGGGCCTCGAGGGCTCGAATACAAAGCTCGACAAAGCACGAGTCAGCGGAAGCAAATAATATCTGAGTACAGACATAAGTTAAACAAGTTTTGCCTTAAGAAGGCTAGCACAAACATAACAACGGAATCGAAAGAGGCGAGGCCCCCCTGCCTGGGAACCTCCTAACTACTCCTGAGCATCGGCACTCTCCACGCAGTAGTAGGCTCCAGCGGTGGTGTAGTAGTCGTCTCCGGCGTACTCCATCTCCTGGGCTCCGTCATCTGAACATGGTAATCGTATCGAGGGGGAAAGAGAATGCAAAGCAGCGGCGAGTACTCATCCAAAGTACTCGCAAGACTGACATCAGAACTATGCTAAGTATGCATCATTATCAAGGGAATGGGGGGGTTATATCTGGACTGACTGCAGAAAGCAAGAATGAGGGGGAAAGGCCTAGTCCTATCGAAGACTAGCATCTTCAACATCTTGCAGCATTAGAAGAGAGTAGGTTGGTATCTCATATATAGCAATATTATTGTAGCAAATTTTATTAAGTAACCTTGCCCAAAGATTCTTCCTCGACTCCCCGCGAGGAAGCAATCTCGGAGCCAACATCCATTCAACTTAAAGTCACCATTTTAGTTGTAGTAGATCAAGGTACAACTCCAAGTCATCCTATTACCATGGACACGGCTATTCGAATAGATGAATTCATCCCTGCAGGGGTGCACCGCATTTCCAACATGCTTGATCACCTCCGGCCGGACACACTTTCCTGGGTCATGCCTGGCCTTGGGATATCAACACGTCGTCGCCCCACCTAGGCTCAACAGAGAGGCCAGCCCACCGGTCTAAATCCTAAGCACACAGGGGTCGTGGGCCCACTTGCCCTCTACGCTCCTACACGATGCGTGGGCGGCCGAGGTCAGCCCTAGCACACTCTAGTCCAAGAGCTGTACCGTCCAGGCCACTCGGGCGCGTGCCGCTCCATTGCTGACGTCCGAAGTGCTTCGGCTGATACAACGACGCTGAGTACCCATAACTTGTCCCACATGAAGGTTTAGTGCGTAAAAGGTCAAATGACCAACTCAGATCAAATACCCAACCCATTAGCATGTTATTAATGCGGGGCAAGCGCGACCCATGAAGTGCGGTCCCGTCGCCCCGTCTCGAGGATGTGTGGCAAGGGTCTCTCCTGCCCGTCCACGCCTCATCATCATCAAACTGTGGGTACCCCTCAGGGCCGACCCATCACCAACATGTTTCTGTAACCAGGTCATAGTAACTGTGTGTATATAACATCAAGACGGAACCTGAGGAATCACCCTCAAAGGGTCCCGCTCGATGAAACCGTCAAGGTGGACTTTGAGGAATCACCCTCGAGGGTCCCACACTTGAGGGGTTGCACGACAGAGTCATCGTCGGGAGTGGTCAAGGAGGAATCACCCTCGATAACCACGACCGACTAGCTGCACTACAGAGTTAGCATCATGAGTACTTCACGAGGTGTCACCCTCGGTACTCGATATTAGCTCTGCAGAGTCATACAACTAAGGGGTGTGCGGTGATGTGAGGGGCCTGGCTCGTCGGTCGGTTGACCGAGTCTTCGAGTCGTCGAGTTGTCGAGTCGTCGATGAAGAAGCAGGGGCAACTGGGACTAAGGGGGTCACAAGGGATTCACTGATCAACCTATACTAAGCAGTTCATATGATTGCAGGTATGGTAGCAGTTTATCAAAAGCAGGCTATGCATCAGAATAGGAGTTAACTAATACGGTAGCAAAATCTAATGCAAGAAGGAGAGGGAAAGAAATGGGCGATATCGGAATGCTCAAGGGGGGGGGTTGCTTGCCTTGCTGCTCTGCGGCAAAGGCATGACCATCAGTCACGTAGTCGTACCCGGCAGCAGCGTCAGTCTCGGGCTCTATCAGAGAGAAGAGGGGGAGAAACAATAAATATAAAGCACAGATGCAATCACGATGCATGACATGGCAATATGCAGAGCTAGGCATGCACTAACGTAGTATTACACGTCGCAGACGGGTCAGAAGAATATCTGACGATATTTTCCGGGTCTCTGGCTATTACCGGACAGATGATCCTAATGCTAAATGTCCATGTTCATCATGCTAGAAGCATGTGACAGATGAACGGACAGCGTATTCGGATTCGTGGGATTTTTCTGAACAACTTTCATGTATAAAACTTTTTCATTCGAGTTACGGATTATTTTATATTAATTTTTAAAGTTTTACTACTATTCTGGAATAAAACAGATTAAATTTAATTCGAAAATAGAATTATGACATCAGCATGATGTCATGCTGACATCAGCAGTCAACCCAGCTGTCCCGGGTCAAACCTGACAGCTGGGCCCCACCTGTCATAGACAGTGGGCTAAACAGAACTTAAATTTAAACTAAACTGGTTAATTAAATGGGCGGTGCAGGGGCTCCAGTCTTGCTCCTGTGGGCGGGGTCGAAGCAGCGGACGGCGGCGGAGCTTGGGGACATGACGGCGAGGCGGATGGGGCTCGGTGGCCGCGGCTAGCCGGCGGCCATGGCGACGGCGGCGCTCAGATGCGGGTGAGGGAGGAGAGCGGTGGCGCGAGGCGAAAAGGGGGAGGCGAGGCAGAAAACTGGGGGCTAGGGTTTGCCAGAGGGGGCGTGGGGCCGGCCTTATCCCCTCCGGGCCATCGCCGGCGAGCTGGTCCGGCGGGGACGCGCCCGGTCGCGTGCGCGCCTCGGTCGCCACCTCCTGTAGCGAGGTTGGGGACGGCCGAGGGGGCTGCTGGGCCGGCCTGGGCCTGCCACTGTGGCCTAAGGCCCAGGGTAGGGGGGCTTTTTGTTTTATTTTATTTTGTTAGTTTTGTTTTTGTTTTTCTTTTTTTTATTTCTTTTAGATTTTGTTTCATTTAATTTTTAGCTCCAATTCTCTGTAGAAAAAAATATATGACTTGCTCCTTTAAATAACATGCATTATTAAGCATTGCCACAAAAAGTTTGGGCATTTTTGGAAACTGTTTGAATTAACCATGAATTTAAAAGTGCTTTTAAATTGCATTTGGGCTCTGTTTTGCATGGTGGGGTCCACACCAGCTTGAGGGTGATGTTGTTTTCCTTAACAACAAATGCTTTGGATTATTTCACAAGTGTGCAACATTATTCCTTTGCTGTTTGAGGAATTATTTTATCACACAAAAATCAGAGGCTTTTAAAAGGAGGGAAAGGGAAAGGGATATGAATCCCAATATGATCAAGCACTGTTTAGTAAAATGATTAAGCTTGATCATGGCCATCACTGTAGCTTAATTACAGACATCGCTGTAGCAGCAAATCCAGGGCGTCACAACTCTCCCCTACTAAAAAGAATTCTCGTCCCGAGAATTAAGAAGTAGAAGGAAAGAGTCCGGGGTATTTGGCACGAAGATGATCTTCGCGTTCCCAAGTGGCTTCATCTTCAGAATGATTTGCCCACTGCACTTTGAAGAACTTGGTAACCTTCTGACGAGTCCGACGTTCAGTTTCATCGAGGATGCGGACTGGTTGCTCTTTGTAAGAAAGGTCTTGTTGCAGCTCAAGCATATCATGATCCACTGCTTGGATAGGATCCTTGAAGCAACGACGAAGTTGTGACACATGGAACACATCGTGAACCTGAGAAAGGTTTGGCGGTAGCTCCAGTTGATATGCCACTTTACCCCGCCTTTCGAGAATAGTGAAAGGACCAATATATCGAGGAGCCAGCTTGCCCTTGATCCGAGGAGCCAGCTTGCCCTCTCATTGGCGTGACTCGAAGATAAGCCTTCTCGCCAGGTTGATAGACCATATCTTTGTGATGATGGTCATACTAACTCTTCTGACGAGACTGAGCAGCCTTCAGATTTGCATGAATAATGCGGACTTGATCTTCGGCATGTTGGATAATATCCGGACCGATAAGTGTATGTTCACCAGTTGTTGACCAATTCAGCGAAGTCCAACACTTACGTCCATATAACACTTCAAAGGGGGCCATCTTCAGACTAGCTTGATAGCTATTGTTGTAGGAGAACTCAGCATACGGGAGAGATTCCTCCCATTTCTTGCCGAAAGAAATGACACAAGCTCGAAGCATGTCTTCGAGAATCTGGTTGACTCTTTCAACTTGTCCCTGGGATTGAGGGTGAAAAGCGGTGCTGAATGACAAATGAGTTCCCATAGCTTCCTGGAAACTTGCCCAGAATCTTGAAGTGAATAAGCTGCCACGGTCCGAACTAATCACCAGTGGAATACCATGGAGTGAAACAACTCTGGACATGTAAATATCTGCTAGCTGACTAGCAGTAATAGTTTCCTTGACAGCCATAAAATGTGCAACTTTGGACAGTCGGTCAATGACGAAGAGAATAGCATCATTACCTTTCTGCGATCTGGGAAAACCAGTAATGAAGTCCATTTAAACATGATCCCATTTCTATTCAGGAATATAAATAGGTTGCAGATTTCCAGCAGGCTTTTGATGTTCTGCTTTGATCCGACGGCAAATGTCACATTCTGAAACATAGCGTGCAATGTCTTGTTTCATGTTTGGCCACCAGAATCTTTGATGGATGTCTTGGTACATCTTGGTACTACCCGGATGAATAGACAGAGGTGTATCATTAGCTTCCTTCATCACTTTCTTAGTTACATTCAGGTTTTCCTTCTTTGTGGGAACGAATAAGCGACCCTTGAAGTACACGCCGCCATCATCAGCCACGGTGAAGAATGAGGGTTTACCTTCCGCCAGATAGCGTTTAATCTTTTCGACTTCACTACAATAATGTTGCATAGTTTTGATGCTGCCCACGAGATCTGGTTCAACAACTAGGTTACTCAAAGAACCCTGGTTAACAACACGAAGGTTCATCTTGCGAAACTCCGGTGGAGGGGGAACGAGATAACCCTGAGGAACAATATGGAGGTTCAGCTTGCGGAATTCCTTTTGAAGAAGGGGGTGAACCTTGTGAACCTGAAGGTGGTTGCAGTATGACTTGCGGCTCAAAGCATCAGCCATTACATTAGCCTTGCCAGGTGTATAAGAAATTCCCACGTTGTAATCTACTATTCGTTCCATCCACCTTTGTTGGCGGAGATTCAAATCTGGCTGAGTAAACAAGTACTTCAGACTTTGGTGATCGGTGTAGATCTCGCAACGATTACCAATAAGGTACTGCCGCCACTCTTTTAGTGCATGAATTACTGCGGCAAGTTCAAGGTCATGAACTGGGTAGTTCCCTTCATGAGGACGTAATTGGCGAGATGCATAAGCAATCACTCTGCGCTCTTGCATTAGGACACAACCTATTCCTTGATGCGAAGCGTCACAATAAATGATGAAGTCCTTACGAGTATCCGGAGGAGCAAGCACTGGAGCAGATGTCAGCTTTTCCTTAAGTGCTTGAAAGCTCTCCTGACATTTTTCTGTCCACTCATATTTAACACCTTTGTGAAGCAGATTGGTTAAGGGCTTGGCAATCTTGGAGAAGTTCTCGACGAATCGACGGCAATAGCTGGCGAGTCCGAGAAAACTTCTGACTTGCTTGACATTCTTCGGGGGAGTCCAGTCAAGAATAGCCTGAACTCGTTCAGGGTTGACCGCAATACCATCCTTGGAGATCACATGACCAAGGTAGGTTAATTCGTCCATCCAGAACTCCCACTTAGAATACTTTGCATAAAGTTGATGTTCTCGAAGCTTCTCCAATATAAGACGAAGATGTTCAGCATGTTCTTCTTTATTCTTAGAATAAACCAGGATATCATCCAGATAAACCACGATGAATTTATCGAGGTAATCCATGAATATATAGTTCATCAGGCGAGAGAAGGTTGCTGGAGCATTGGTTAAGCCGAAGGACATGACGGTGTACTCGTATGAACCATAGCGAGTAACAAATGTAGTCTTGGGAATATCCTCTTCATGAACCCGGATCTGATGGTAACCCAACCTCAAGTCGAGTTTTGAAAACACCATTGAACCAGCAAGTTGATCATACAGATCGTTGATCCGAGGAAGCGGATATTTGTTTTGAATCGTTGCTTGATTGATGGGACGGTAATCTTGAACCAATCGATTCGTACCATCTTTCTTCTTGACAAAGAGGGAAGGTGCTCCCCAAGCAGAGCAACTTGGAAGAATGAACCCTTGACGAAGCGAATCATCGATTTCTTGTTTCAGTTCAAGGAGTTCATGTGGAGGCATCTTATACGGACGCTTGGCTATAGGAGTGGTACCAGGTACCAAGTCGATGACAAACTCGACAGCTCTAGCAGGGGGAATCCCTGGAAGTTCTTCCGGAAAAACATCTTGGAAATCCCGAACAACTGGAATGTTTTCAATCCCTTCAAGAGGAGACTCATTTAATGCATTCAAAGCATATAGCCGGGCTTCAGCATTTCGAACAAGATGAGCATGATAGCTTACAATCTCATTCGATGGATGTAGGAGGTGGACAGTTTTGGTGTCACAAACGATAGAAGCGGTATGTGCTTTCAACCAATCCATTCCGAGAATGAGAACGATATTGGAAGACTTCAGCATGATGGGGGAGGCATGGAATTCCAACCCTTCAATTTTAATGGGGACATTGTGACTAATAATGGAGGTCCGACATTGGCCCGCGGGAGTGTTTACCACTATTGGGACGTTCATCTCTTCGCACTTAATGTCATGCATGTATGCGAAATCTTCAGACATAAAAGAATGCGATGCTCCTGTATCAAACAATATAGAAGCTGGTACCGAGTTGACGAGAAGAGTACCCATCACAGTAGCAGGCTGGTCTTGAACTTCAGACATCTCAACGTTGTTAGCCTGGACACGACCAGTGTTAGGCCTGGCATTGTTGTTACGGGGCTGGTTGGAAGGCAGTGCAAGTTGATTCTGATTCTGCCTGCATTCTCTAGCACGGTGTCCTGGACGACCACACTTGAAGCACAGCCCATCCTCAGGACGAGAAGGGGGAACAAGAGCTCGTGGTGGCCGAGCTGGAAGCCTCGGCTGCCTAGGTGGGGGTGGAGGCAGACGAGGTGCAGCATAGGACGGCCTCGGAGCAGGAGGCGGTGCATGATACATGTTGTGGGGGATCCAAATCTTGCGCTTCTGAGCAGATGAGCCCGAAGATGAGCCCATGTCACGATTGCGCTTGCTGTTGTCCTTGTAGTCCTGCAGACCTGTTTCCACCAGAATGGACTTGTTCACCAAGGTGGCAAAGTTATCGAAGTCTTGAACAAGGAGTGCCAGCTTGATATCCGGATGGAGGCCATCACGGAACTTCTCCTGCCTACGAGCATCAGTTGCAACATCTTCTTCAGCATAGAGAGATAAGTCCAGAAATTCCCGCTGATAAGCATCCATAGACTTGTTGCCCTGGACTAGGTTGCCGAATTCACGCTTCTTCTTATCCATCAGTCCCTGAGGAATGTGACGAGCACGGAACGCAGCTTGGAACTCCGGCCAGGTGATGATTGTTCCAACAGGCTGTGAGCGCCTGTGGCTGTCCCACCATTGAGCAGCGGGACCCTTCAGAAAGTACGAGGCAAAGGTGACATAGCTAGCCACTGGGGCGCCTGAAGACTCCAGCTCATAAGTGATGTCACGGAGCCAGTCATCTGCGTCAAGCGGCTGAGTTGAGCTGCGGTAGATCGCAGGGTTGAGACACATGAAGTCTTGCAGAGTCATTGGGGCTGGCTGCTGATTCATATTCGGCCTCGGAAACTGTTCCATAAGCCCTTGCATAAACTGGCGATTCAGTTCAAACTGCTGCATCATACCAGCCATGTATTCTGGTGGCGGTGGTGGTTTAGGCGCACCACGACCACGACCAGCTGGCCTAACCATTCTGTCAAATTTTAACAGTGGTAGTTTAGCATTGGGTAATTGCAAAAACAATGAATCATTCATGAAGTAAATTGCACAAGGAAGGCAGTGCAATAGATACGACATAGTAGTTCAAATTTTAACATACAGATCCATACATAGGTCTATTACAAACAATAAGTCTGTTACAAAATAGACGATAGGTCCGGCATGAAAATAACCTAGACAACTAGGCGGCACGCAGGCACGCGGTAGAGAGATACAACAACGAGGTATAGCGATACGCTACATCAACGTCGGGGACAACGAAAGAACCCACGGAACTGCACGTGGCCCTGAATGTGAAACCTGGGGGTAGGGTTCTGCATCCCGTGCACACCCTGATGTAGAATCTGGTGATCAACCGGGAGCGCAGGTCCACGTGCCGGAGTACGACCTCCAACCGTAGGCCGCTCAAGACCTGGGGGAAACTCAGTCCGACGCGGGTGAAGATTGTACTCCGGATGCATCCCCGCGGTGACGGCTGGCAACAACTGCTCCATAGCCTGATAAAGACGAGCACGGGTGGCGTAGAGCTCGACGTTAAGAGCCCTGACAGTGCGATCCAGTGCCTCAGTGTACTGAACCAGAACCTGTGGGTCGTAACGACGACTCACGTAGGGGGTGCAGACAGCAGTGTAGGATCGGTCATTGCGCTACCACGCGAAAGGGGTCAAGACCTCAGCGTCGGCTGCAGTATCAACTCCAGCAGGAACATACGGGATGTATCTGTATGCCGTCTCCTCCAAACAGGGGTTTGCTGCACGGAGACGAACAATAGCAGCATAGGCAGCATCTTGTACTGCCATCTCAACGGTCACTCCAATGCCATGAAAGGTGTGCAGCTCACTGATGGAGAGATCCCGTCGATCCCAGATAACCATCTCGGCTTCATACTGTTCCTGGTTGAACTCGCGGTAGTCCTCATAAATAGTGTACTCAGGGTACCAGCGATATCCCAGCCTGATCTGGAGGTTGACCAGAATGGCTGGGAACCCAGTCGTATCGTGAGCCAAGGTCACACGAACGACCTACCTAGCGGGACGCATCTATAACAAGAAGAATTAAGAAATCAAATGACAGTGTGTGCTTCATAACTTCAAAGGAAAAAAATTGTCGACGAAACAAATCTCCGGTGGATGTGATCATGAGAGCCTAATGTTATAGTTAGCAAAATATTTAACCCGAAAGAGAAGAGAGATCAGAACCCACAGTATAGACGAGGAATAAAAGATCCTAATACCACCCGATTGAGATGTGGGCCCATAACCCACAGGTCCCAGGATCGAAACCTGGCTCTGATACCAACTTGTGACGCCCCCAATTTCGACCATACGCTAATCATACACGCAATGCGTACGACCAAGATTAGGGACTCACTAATTAATATCACAACACAACACTAGACACAAATTAAAGTCATACAGCTTCATATTACAAGCCAGGGGCCTCGAGGGCTCGAATACAAAGCTCGACAAAGCATGAGTCAGCGGAAGCAAATAATATCTGAGTACAGACATAAGTTAAACAAGTTTTGCCTTAAGAAGGCTAGCACAAACATAACAATGGAATCGAAAGAGGCGAGGCCCCCCTGCTTGGGAACCTCCTAACTGCTCCTGAGCGTCGGCACTCTCCACGTAGTAGTAGGCTCCAGCGGTGGTGTAGTAGTCGTCTCCGGCGTACTCCATCTCCTAGGCTCCGTCATCTGAATGCGGTAATCGTATCGAGGGGGAAAGAGAATGCAAAGCAGCGGTGAGTACTCATCCAAAGTACTCGCAAGACTGACAACAGAACTATGCTAAGTATGCATCATTATCAAGGGAATGGGGGGGGTTATATCTGGACTGACTGCAGAAAGCAAGAATGAGGGGGAAAGGCCTAGTCCTATCGAAGACTAGCATCTTCAACATCTTGCAGCATTAGAAGAGAGTAGGTTGGTATCTCATATATAGCAATATTATTGTAGCAAATTTTATTAAGTAACCTCGCCCAGAGATTCTTCCTAGACTCCCCGCGAGGAAGCAATCTCGGAGCCAACATCCATTCAACTTAAAGTCACCATTTTAGTTGTAGTAGATCAAGGTACAACTCCAAGTCGTCCTGTTACCGTGGACACGGCTATTCGAATAGATGAATTCATCCCTGCAGGGGTGCACCGCATTTCCAACACACTTTATCACCTCCGGCCGGACACACTTTCCTGGGTCATGCCCGGCCTCGGGATATCAACACGTCGTCGCCCCACCTAGGATCAACAGAGAGGCCAGCCCGCCGGTCTAAATCCTAAGCACACAGGGGTCGTGGGCCCACTTGCCCTCTGCGCTCCTGCGCGATGCGTGGGCGGCCGAGGTCAGCCCTAGCACACTCTATTCCAAGAGTTGTACTGTCCAGGCCACTCGGGCGCGCGCCGCTCCATTGCTGACATCCGAAGAGCTTCGGCTGATACAACGACGCTGAGTACCCATAACTTGTCCGACGTGAAGGTTTAGTGCCTAAAAGGTCAAATGATCAACTCAGATCAAATACCCAACCCATTAGCATGTTATTAATGCGGGGCAAGCGCGACCCATGAAGTGCGGTCCCGTCGCCCCGTCTCGAGGATGTGTGGCAAGGGTCTCTCCTGCCCGTCCACGCCTCAAAAAGGTCAAACGACCAACTCAGATCAAATACCCAACCCATTAGCATTTTATTAATGCGGGGCAAGCGCAACCCATGAAGTGCGGTCCCGTCGCCCCATCTCGAGGATGTGTGGCAAGGGTCTCTCTTCCCCGTCCACGCCTCATCATCATCAAACCGTGGGTACCCCTCAGGGCCGACCCATCACCAACATGTTTCTATAACCAGGTCATAGTAACTGTGTGTATATGACATCAAGATGGAACCTGAGGAATCACCCTCAAAGGGTCCCGCTCGATGAAACCGTCAAGGTGGACTTAGAGGAATCACCCTCGAGGGTCCCACACTTGAGGGGTTGCACGACAGAGTCATCGTCGGGAGTGGTCAAGGAGGAACCACGACCGACTAGCTGCACTATAGAGTTAGCATCATAAGTACTTCACGAGGTGTCACCCTCGGTACTCGATATTAGCTCTGCAGAGTCGTACAACTAATGGGTGTGCGGTGATGTGAGGGGCCTGGCTCGTAGGTCGGTTGACCGAGTCTTCGAGTCGTCGAGTCGTCGAGTCGTCGATGAAGAAGCAGGGGCAACTGGGACTAAGGAGGTCATAAGGGATTCACTGATCAACCTATACTAAGCAGTTGATATGATTGCAGGTATGGTAGCAGTTTATCAAAAGCAGGCTATGCATCAGAATAGAAGCTAACTAATACGGTAGCAAAATCTAATGCAAGAAGGAGAGGGAAAGAAATGGGCGATATCGGAATGCTCAAGGGGGGGGGGGTTGCTTGCCTTGCTGCTCTGCGGCAAAGGCCTGATCGTCAGTCGCGTAGTCGTACCCGGCAGCAGCGTCAGTCTCGGGCTCTACCGGTAAGAAGAGGGGGGAGAAACAATAAATATAAAGCACAGATGCAATCACGATGCATGACATGGCAATATGCAGAGCTCGGCATGCACTAACGCAGTATTACACGTCGCAGACGAGTCAGAAGAATATATGACGATATTTTCCGGGTCTCTGGCTATTACCGGACAGATGATCCTAATGCTAAATGTCCATGTTCATCATGCTAGGAGCATGTGACAGATGAACGGACAACGTATTCGGATTCGTGGGATTTTTCTGAACAACTTTCATGTATAAAACTTTTTCATCCGAGTTACGGATTATTTTATATTAATTTTTAAAGTTTTACTAATATTCTGGAATAAAACAGATTAAATTTAATTCAAAAATAAAATTATGACATCAGCATGATGTCATGCTGACATCAGCAGTCAACCTAGCTTTCCCAGGTCAAACCTGACAGCTGGGCCCCACCTGTCATAGACAGTGGGCTAAACAGAAATTAAATTTAAACTAAACAGGTTAATTAAATGGGTGGGCCCCATATGTCATAGTCTAATTAGTCTAAATTAATTATTTTATTAACTAAATATCCCTCTGACAGGGCTGGCCCACATGTCATACACAGGGGGGGGGGGGGGCGGGCCCCACCTGTCATTGATTGGACCGAGTCCAGTCAGCAATTGACCCAGTCAACTAGTCAACTGGACCAGCGGGACCCACAGGCCAGTGTCACTGGCAGTGGCCCCGGCCTGGCCACGTAGGCGGCGACCGGCGACTCGCCGCTGGCGACCAAAAATCACGGCGGAGGCACGGGAGGGGCTTGGGATTTGGCCACAGGGGGCCGTTTCGAAAGCAGCCGGTGGCGTCCGAACCGGAGCAGCGTCGCGAGTCCGTTCCGACCACCGGGAGGAGCTGGGGGGGCCGCTAGTGTCGCCGGCGTCGAGCGGAGCGGCGACCGGCGTTCGGGTGTCGACGGGATCGGTGCTACGGGGCGCTAGCGAGCGAAGTAAGCAGCTGGGGAGGCTCTACGCGTTGCGAGGAAGCGAACGGTGGCGAGCGCCGGACCAAAAGGTCACCGGAGACTCGCCGGCGTCGAGCTCAGGCGGAGCTGAGCATCGGTCGCGGTGGAATCGGGCGCTATGGGCACAGATCGAGGGCGAGAGAGGGAGGGGAAGGAGCAGGCGCTCACAGAGGTCCGGCAGGGTGCTCAGTGGGCTCGAGGGGGGCTCGGTGGGGCGAATCGACGACGGCGAACGACGGCGGCCCGAGGAGGAAGAAGGCACGGGGATGGCGGTGCAGGGGCTCCGGTCTTGCTCCTGTGGGCGGGGTCGAAGCAGCGGACGGCGGTGGAGCTGGGGGACACGACGGCGAGGCGGATGCGGCTCGATGGCCATGGCTAGCCGGCGGCCATGGCGACGGCGGCGCTCAGATGCGGGTGAGGGAGGAGAACGGCAGTGCGAGGCGAAAAGGGGGAGGCGAGGGGAAAACTAGGGGCTAGGGTTTGCCAGGGGGCACGGGGGCGGCCTTATCCCCTAAGGGCCATCGCCGGGGAGCTGGTCCGGCGCGGACGCGCCCGGTCACGTGCGCGCGTCGGTTGCCACCTCCTGTAGCGAGGTTGGGGACGGCCGAGGGGGCTGCTGGGTCGGCCTGGGCCTGCCACTGTGGCCTAAGGCCCAGGGTAGGGGGGGCTTTTTGTTTTATTTATTTTTTTTAGTTTTGTTTTTGTTTTTCTTCTTTTATTTCTTTTAGATTATGTTTCATTTAATTTTTAGCTCCAATTCTCTGTAGAAAAAATATATGACTTGCTCCTTTAAATAACATGTATTATTAAGCATTGCCACAAAAAGTTTGGGCATTTTTGGAAACTATTTGAATTAACCATGAATTTAAAAGTTCTTTTAAATTGCATTTGGGCTCTGTTTTGCATGGTGGGGTCCACACGAGCTTGAGGGTGATGTTGTTTTCCTTAACAACAAATGCTTTGGATTATTTCACAAGCGTGCAACATTATTCCTTTGCTGTTTGAGGAATTATTTTATCACACAAAAATCAGAGGCTTTTAAAAGGAGGGAATGGGAAACGGATATGAATCCCAATATGATCAAGCACTGTTTAGCAAAATGATTAAGCTTGATCATGGCCATCACTGTAGCTTAATTACAGACATCATTGTAGCAGCAAATCCAGGGCGTCACACCTGTGGGCCAAAGACCAACAGGGCGCACCCACCCCCTAGGTGTGCCATGTTAGCTTGTGGGACCCATGTGGCTCCCCCGACCCTAATTCAGTCCTATAAATTCACATCTTCGGAGAAAAATATCAGAGAGAAGATTTCATCCCGTTTTATGAGATGAAGCCGCGGCCACCTCCTGTTCTTCCTCGGGAGGGCTGATCTGGAGTCCGTTTGGGGCTCCAGAGAGGGGGATTCGTCATCGTCATCATCACCAACCCTTCTTCATCAACACTGCCATGATGCTCACCACCGGGAGTGAGTAATTCCTTTGTAGGCTTGCTGGACGGTGATGGGATTGGATGAGATTGATCATGTAATCGAGTTAATTTGATAGGGCTTGATCCCCTAGTATCCACTATGTTCTGAGATTGATGTTGCTATGACTTTACTATGCTTAATGCTTGTCACTAGGGCACGAGTGCCATGATTTCAGATATGAACCTATTATGTTTTCATGAATATAAGAGTTATTTGGATCCTATCTTGCAAGTTGTATGCACCTATTACGTGTCATGATCCGCATACCCCAAGGTGACAATAATTGGGATTCTTTCCGATGATTGCCGTAGTTTGAGGAGTTCATGTATTCACCATGTGTTAATGCTTTGTTTCGGTTCTCTATTAGAAGGAGGCCTTAATATCCCTTCGTTTACATTAGGACCCCGCTTCCACGGGAGGGTAGGACAAAAGATGGCATACAAGTTCTTATCGCAAGCACGTATGACTATATGCGGAATACGTGCCAACATTACATTGATGAATTGGAGCTAATTTTGTGTCGCCCTAGTGTGTAACTATTACATGATTGAAGTCATCTAAATCATTATACATCACCGGTCCACATGCCTACGCTTTACATATACTGAATCTTGCTAAGTTACTACTGCTACTGCTACTGTCACAACTGCTACAAAATTGCTGCTATCACTATTACTGTTACTACTATTACTTGTCGTGCTACTAAATCTTTGCTGCAGACAGATACGCCAGGTGTGGTTGAATTGACAACTCAACTTCTAAGGCCGATAAATATTCTTTAGCTCCCCATGTGTCGAATTGATACTTGACCAACGTATCTATAATTTTTGATTGTTCCATGCTATTATATTATCATTCTAGGATACTTTTTGAGTAATTATTTACCAATTTATATTATTTTTGTGCACTAACCTATTGACCCAGTGCCTAGTGCCAGTTCCTGTTTTTTGTGTGTTTATTGTTCCGCAGAAATTCCATATCAAACGAAGTCCAAATGCGATAAAAATTTACGGAGATTTGTTTTGGAATATATGTGAATTTTGGGAGTCAGAATCAACGCGAGACAGTGCCCGACGGAGGCACAAGCCAACAGGGCACGGCCCCTAATGTTTTGTGCCTCCCCCTTAAGTCCGTTGGGGCTCGCCTTCCGCTGCAAGAAAGATATTTTCACAATGAAAATCCCCTCAAAATTTCAGCCCGGTCGGATTTACGGATCTTCGGATATTTAAGAAACGGTGAAGGGGTCAGAAACCTGTCGCGAAAACAGAAGAGAAACAGAGAGAGAGATCCAATCTCGGAGGGGCTCCTGCCCTCCGGGAGCCATGGCGGCCATGGACCAGAGGGGAAACTCTCCTCACATCTAGGGAGGAGGCCAAGGAAGAAGAAGAAGGGGGGCTCTTTCCCCCTCTCTCCCGATGGCGCCGGAGCACTGCCGGGACATCCATCGTGACGGCGATCTAAACCAACAACTTCGCCGCCGTCACCACCAACTCTCTCCCCCTCTATACAGCGGTGTAAAACTTCTCTTCCCCGCTGTAATATCTACTTGAACATGGTGCTTAATGCTATATATTATTATCCATTGATGTGTGGCTATCGTATGATGGTGTTTGAGAGAAATTCCAAAAATAAAAACGAGTCAGGGGACCCACGAGGGAGGCACAAGCCAACAAGTGGGCGCGCCCTGATAGCTTGTGGGGCCCTCGTGTGCATCCTGGACTCCGTTTTCTTCCTGGACACGTATTTTGACCTAGAAAAATTCATTATATATATACTCCCGTCAGTTTGACCACCGCATCGCAAGTTTCTCCTTTGTTCTTGTTTCGGGCTGTTTTTCTGACAGATCCAAATCGCCATGACGCCGTCAAGCTCCTCCAAGGACAAGTTATTCGAGAAGTTCATCAACCCCTACCTACCGGAGGTGATGAACCACCCTCAAGCCATTGAGATGCGTGAGGGGATGCTCCACATCCGGGATGTCCAAGGCCCTAATAAGGAGGGGAGCAAGGAGGTTAGGCTTGCAGCGGTGGAGCAGGAAATCGTCAAGTGCCAAAGGTTGGTTGAACGTGGTTTGAGTGCCAATCACTCTATGATAACGGAATTCATCCGGGAGATCAAGCTGGACACTAGGAACGTGGGAGAGGCTCTCCTCAAGCTTCAAGACCGGATCGATCATCTCCAAGCTCAAATCTTTGACTTGCAAAATCAAAACTGTGAGTATGAATCCAGGTTTAAAAGGATGAGCATCGTTGTCGATTCCAGGATTTCGGAGACAAGATCCTCTTTCGATGACGGGGAGCCTATGCCTTGGAAGATGGAGGACAAGCCCACTTCATCATCACCACCATCACCCAAGAAGGACGCTTGAGTACATGGGTATGGGCACCACCCTTAGCTTGTTCCAAGCTTGGGGGAGGTGCCCCGGTATCGTATCAACATCACTTTTACCATTATCATCTTTCTTAATTTTATCCTTAGTTATGTCGTGATTTAGAGAAATAAAATTTCAGATTTTCTTTGCTTAGAATTTTTGCTTTCAGATCTACCTATACTTGTAATAGAGTATGAAAGTTATATAATAAAGATTAGTTTGAGTTTGCTTGCTTACTCTCATGCATCAATCATAGCAATGAAATAAAAGAAATAGAAAAATCATATGCTAATCCCATGGGGAGTAATGACTTCACATAGAAAAAGTATGTTAGATAAAAGTTGTTAGGAATAAACAAACATAGCATTAGTCATAGATACAATCTATGCAAGATTATGATAGAGGAGAGGAGATTCACATACAAATACACTATCTTAGACATCTTCTATGATTGTGAGCCCCCACCAAATATTATATAATGATCAAATGTTGATCATGGACATGGAAGACAATGTAATGATCATTTTTGTTTACATTCACATAGAAGTTATATTGTAATGGATCCTTTAACATGTGGTGCTTGCTTTAGATCTTTTGCTAGCCAAAAATATTCCGCACTAAGTAGAGATACTACTTGTGCGTCCATAACCCCTTAAACCCAGTTTCTTTCCATGAGAGTCCACCATACCTACCTATGGGTTGAATAAAATCCTTCAAGTACGTTGTCATCGGTGCAATAAAAATTTATCTTAAATATGTATGATCTTTTATTGTAAGGGAAAATAAACTTTGTACGATCTTGTGATGGCAAAGAAATAAAACGAACAAATTGCATAATAAAGTTTGCTATCATAAGGGGCAATATAAAGTGACTTTCCTATCCACTAAGAGTTTGCACATCCAAAAATAAAAAGCGCATGACAACCTCTGCTTCCCTCTGTGAAGGACACATCATTTACTTCCATGTATTTACTTTTATGTTCAAGTCAATAATGTTTATCCCTATTCCTACCTATTAACTCTCTAGTTGGTAAGCATTATGTGTTGAGGAAAGATCCAGATATATATATCATGTTGGATGTAGGTGATCATGATTCATTATTGTTGACATTATCCATGAGCTAAATGAGTTGGGTGGCAAAGATAATAAAGCCCTCATCTTCCTATGTGTCTGATGGAAACATTAGCTCCAAAAATATGCAATGAGTGTCAGCAATCATAGAAGACTAAATGATAGTTGCGTATGTGAACTTGCTAGAATGAAAGCTCTTATATAGACTCTTCTCTAGAATATGATGAATTGTGATTGTCTCAATGACTAAGAACATAGTTTGCTGATTGCTAATAAAGTTTATGTTTCATACCTCAACAATTGTGGATAGATTGTTATTTCTTTATGAGAAGTTATATGATGAAAACTTGTTGCTGTGTTAATATTCATGACGCTCCCATAACTATATTCTGTTTTTATCGACACCTCTCTCTCAAATTATGTGGTCATTCTTATCGAGTTCAGATTTCGCTTGAGGACAAGCGAGGTCTAAGCTTGGGGGAGTTGATACGTCCATTTTGCATCATGAATACTTAATGATACTTATGCTATTCTTGTCCATTATTACCTGTTATGATACAATTCTTATGCCTTTTCTCTCTGAATATGAAAGGTACAACAGAAAAAGGGAAATCACTGGAAACTGGAATTTTGGACCTGAAAACTAAGAAAAAGTCTGAAAAATCAGTGGACCCCAAATGACCTGAAACTTCACGGAGAAATTTTATGGAATATATAAGAATTGTTGGGCCAAAAATATACTAGAGGGGGCCACCTGCTGGCCACAAGCCAACAAGGCGCGCTGATACGTCTCAAACATATCTACTTTTCTAAACACTTTCGCTCTTGTTTTGTACTCTAATTTGCAAGATTTGAATGAAACTAACCCGGATTGGCGTTGTTTTCAGCAGAACTACCTTGGTGTTATTTTTGTGCAGAAATAAAAGTTCTCGGAATTGGACAAAACTTTTTGTGAAATATTTCTGGAATATATAATGAATTATGGAGTGAAGAACCACCATAGGGGGAATACCTGGGGGCCACAGACCAACAGGGCGCGCCCACACCCCTAGCCATGCCCTGTTAACTTGTGGGACCCACGTGGCTCCCCCGACCCTAATTCAGTCCTATAAATTCACATCTTCGGAGAAAAATATCAAAGAGAAGATTTCATCATGTTTTACGAGATGAAGCCATCGCCACCTCCTGTTCTTCCTCGGGAGGGCTGATCTAGAGTCCGTTTGGGGCTCCAGAGAGGGGGATTCGTCATCGCCATCATCACCAACCCTTCTTCATCAACACCGCCATGATCCTCACCACCGGGAGTGAGTAATTCCTTTGTAGGCTTGCTGGACGGTGATGGGATTGGATGAGATTGATCATGTAATCGAGTTAATTTGATAGGGCTTGATCACCTAGTATCCACTATGTTCTGAGATTGATGTTGCTATGACTTTACTATGCTTAATGCTTGTCACTAGGGCCCGAGTGCCATGATTTCAGATATGAATCTATTATGTTTTCATGAATATAAGAGTGATTTGGATCCTATCTTGCAAGTTGTATGCACCTATTACGTGTCATGATCCGCAAACCCCACGGTGACAATAATTGGGATTCTTTCAAGTGATTGTCGTAGTTTGAGGAGTTCATGTATTCACCATCTGTTAATGCTTTGTTTCGGTTCTCTATTAAAAGGAGGCCTTAATATCCCTTCGTTTACATTAGGACCCCGCTTCCACGGGAGGGTAGGACAAAAGATGTCATACAAGTTCTTATCGCAAGCACGTATGACTATATGCGGAATACATGCCTACATTACATTGATGAATTGGAGCTAATTCTGTGTCGCCATAGTGTGTAACTGTTATATGATTGAAGTCATCTAAATCATTATCCATCACCAGTCCACATGCCTACACTTTACATATACTGAATCTTGCTAAGTTACTACTGCTACTGTCACAACTGCTACAAAATTGCTGCTATCACTATTACTGTTACTACTATTACTTGTCATGCTACTAAATCTTTGGTGCAGAGAGATATGCCAGGTGTGGTTGAATTGACAACTCAACTTCTAAGGCTGATAAATATTCTTTAGCTCCCCATGTGTCGAATTGATATGTCGCCAACGTATCTATAATTTTTTATTGTTCCATGCTGTTATATTATCATTCTAGGATACTTTTTGAGTAATTATTTACCAATTTATATTATTTTTGAGCACTAACCTATTGACCCAGTGCCTAGTGCCAGTTCCTGTTTTTTGTGTGTTTTTTGTTTCGCAGAAATTCCATATCAAACGAAGTCCAAATGCGATAAAAATTTACGGAGATTTTTTTTGGAATATATGTGAATTTTGGGAGTCGGAATCAACGCGAGACAGTTCCCGAGGGAGGCACGAGCCAACAGGGCGCGGCCCCTAATGTCTTGTGCCTCCCCCTTTAGTCGGTTGGGGCTCTCCTTCCGCCGCAAGAAAGATATTTTCGCAATGAAAACCCCTCAAAATTTCAGCCCGGTCGGATTTACGGATCTCCGGATATTTAAGAAACGATGGAGGGGTCAGAAACCAGTCGCGAAAACAGAAGAGAAACAGAGAAAGAGGTCCAATCTCGGAGGGGCTCTTGCCCTCCGGGACCCATGGCAGCCATGGACCAGAGGGGAAACTCTCCTCCCATCTAGGGAGGAGGCCAAGGAAGAAGAAGAATGTGACGCCCTGGATTTGTGCTTCAGTGATCTTTGTAATTAAGCTACAGTAACCCCATGCTAATGATGCCACGTCACCACGATTACTGTTGTTAATCTCGCGATGATTCAATCCCGTTCAAATTCAAATTTAAAATATAGTCAAACAAATAATGTTTTCAAATATCAAAAAAATGCTCAAAGTGTGGCAAATATTCTCTGGGTATTTGTCATGTTGAAACCACATTTTTATAGTGTTTAAATGCACTAAAATATTTAAAACAGCAGCAAAACGATTAAATAAATGCCTTTTATATTTTATAAAATACTAGACTATTTTTATTTGGGGTTAAACCTTTTTGTGGCAGTGACATAATTATAAAAACTAAATTAGGGACTAGTTACCTATTTTATAAATCAAAGTTTAAAAAGAAACTAAAATAAAACAGCAAAGAAAAATAAATAAAAATACAAAAGTAAACAAAAAAATAATTAAAAAAAGAGAAAAACCCCTACTGGGCCTAAAACGGGCCGGCCCAGCCGGCTCCTATAAGGGGAGCCAGGGGCGCCGAACCCTAGCGCCCCCAGCGCCCCCGACTGATTCCCCCCCCCCCCCCCCCCGCCGCCGCCCAACCGGCCAAGCCCGCTCCCGATTCCCCTCCCCCCCCCTGTCGCCGCCTGCTGCGCCCAGGGGCGCTGGCCCCGTTCTCCCCCCCCCCCCCCCCCCCCCCGACGACGGCCCGAGCCGGCCGCCCCCCCCCCCCGGTCGACCGCCGGCGCCGCCCCGGCCCGCGGCGCTCCCCACCGCCCGTCGCCCCTCGCCGCCCCGCCGTCGTCCTCGCCACCTCCCCACCGGCCACACCGCGTCTCGACGCCCCCCTTCTCGCCATCGCCGGTGAGCAACCCGGCCGCCGCGTTCCCCCCCCCCCCCGATGGCGGCTGCCGCGCCGCCGTGGCGTGCTGCTTCTGCGCGCGCGCGCGCGTGGAGTGTGCGTGTGCGTGTGCAGGGTGTGTGTGTGAGTGTCTGTGTATGTATGTATGTATGTATACATGTAGGTATATATGTATGCATGTACTAAAAACAAATAGAAATAATAAAATTAATAAAAATAAATAAATAGTTAATTAGTTAATTAAATTGATTAATTAATTAGTTAATTAAATTGATTAATTAATTAGTTAATTAAATAGTATTTTACTGTTTAGGATCATTCGAATTTATTAATTAAAAGAATTTCAGAATAATGTTTAATCCTTATTAAATCATATAAAATAATCCGTAAGTCAGATGAAAAAGTTTTGAACAGGAAAGTTGCTCAGAATAATCCTACGAATCCGAATATGCAGTCCGTTAGTCTGTCACGTGCTCCAAGCATAGCGAACATGGAACTTTTCCATCGTTTTCATCTATCCGGTAAAAGCCAGAGACCCGGGAAATATCGTCAGATATTCTTCCGACCCGTCTGCGACGTGTAATATAGCGTTAGTGCATGCCTAGCCCTGCATATTGCCATGTCATGCATTGTGATTGCATCTGTGCTTTATATTTATTGTTTCTTCTCCCTCTTCTTACCGGTAGACCCCGGGACTAACGGTGCTGCCGGGTACGACTACACCGCCGACGATCAGGCATTTGCCGCAGAGCAGCAAGGCAAGCAACCCCCCTTGAGCATTCTGATATCGCCCATTTTTTTTCCTCTCATTCTTGCATTAGATTTTGCTACTGTATTAGCTAGCTCCTATTTCTGATGCATAGCCTATTTTTGATAAACTGCTACCATACCTGCAATCATACCAACTGCTTAGTATAGGTTGATCAGTGAATCCCCAGTGACCCCTTAGTCCCAGTTGCCCCTGATTCTTCATCGACGACTCGACGACCCGAAGACTCGAAGACTCGTTCAACCGACCGATGAGCGAGGCCCCCTCACATCACCGCACACCCCTTAGTTGTATGACTCTGCAGAGTTACTATCGAGTACAGAGGGTGACACCTCGTGAAGTACTCATGATGCTAACTCTGTAATGCAGCTAGTCGGTCACGGTTATTGAGGGTGATTCCTCCTTCACCGCTCCCGACGATGACTCTGTCATGCAACCCCTCAAGTGTGGGACCCTCGAGGGTGATTCCTCTAAGTCCACCTTGACGGTTTCATCGAGCGGGACCTTTTGAGGGTGATTCCTCAGGTTCCGTCTTGATATTTTATACACACAGATACTATGACCTGGTTACAGAAACATGTTGGTGATGGGTCGGTCCTGAGGGGTACCCACGGTATGATGATGATGAGGCGTGGACGGGCAGGAGAGGCCCTTGCCACACATCCTTGAGACGGGGCGACGGGACCGCACTTCATGGGTCGCGCTTGCCCCACATTAATAAAATGCTAATGGGTTGGGTATTTGATCTGAGTTGGTCGTTTGACCTTTTACGCACCAAACCTTCACGTGGGAGAAGTTATGGGTACTCAGCGTCATTGTATCAACCGAAGCTCTTCGGACGTCAGCAATGGAGCGGCGCGCGCCCGAGTGGCCTGGACGGTACATCTCTTGGACTAGAGTGTGCTAGGGCTGACCTTGGCCGCCCACACATCGTGCAGGAGCGCAGAGGGCAAGTGGGCCCACGACCCCTTTGTGCTTAGGATTTAGACCGGCGGGCTAGCCTCTCTGTTGAGCCTAGGTGGGGCGACGACGTGTTGATATCCCGAGGCCGGGCATGACCCAGGAAAGTGTGTCCGGCCGGAGGTGATCAAACGTGTTGGATATGCGGTGCACCCCTGCAGGGATGAATTCATCTATTCGAATAGCCGTGTCCACGGTAACAGGACGACTTGGAGTTGTACCTTGATCTACTACAACTATAATTGTGACTTTAAATTGAAATGAATGTTGGCTCCGAGATTGCTTTCTCGCAGGGAGTCGGGGAAGAATCTCTGGGCGTGGTTACTTAATAAAATTGCTACAATAATATGATTATATATGAGATACCAGTCTACTCTCTTCTAATGCTGCAAGATGTTGAAGATGCTAGTCTTCGATAGGACTAGGCCTTTCCCCCTATTCTTGCTTTCTACAGTCAGCCCAGATATGACCCCTTTAATTGATACTGATGCATAGTTAGCATAGTTCTGATGTCAGTCTTGCGAGTACTTTGGATGAGTACTCACCACTGCTTTGCTTTCTTTTTCCCCCTCGATACGATTCTGCGTTTAGACGATGGAGCCCAGGAGATGGAGTATGCCGGAGACGACTACTACACCACCGATGGAACCTACTACTACGTGGAGAGTGCCGACGCTCAGGAGTATTAGGAGGTTCCCAGGCAGGAGGCCTCGCCTCTATCGATCCGTTGTTATGTTTGTGCTAGCCTTCTTAAGGCAAAACTTGTTTAACTTATGTCTGTACTCAGATATTATCTGCTTCCGCTGACTCGTGCTTGTCGAGCTTTGTATTCGAGCCCTCGAGGCCCCTGGCTTGTAATATGAAGCTGTATGACCTTTAATATGTGTCTACTGTTGTGTTGTGATATCGATCAGTGAGTTCCTAATCTTGGTCGTATGCATTGCGTGTCTGATTAGCGTACGGTCGAAGGTGGGGGCGTCACAAGTTGGTATCAGAGCCGACTGCCTATAGGTAGCCCCCTTCCAACTCCTTGGCCGAAGTTGAGTCTAGTCATTGAAAAACTTTTACTAACATTGTTGTGTGGCTTACGAGCCCACATCTCAATCGGGTGGTATTAGGATCTTTTATTCCTCGTCTATGCTCTGGGTTCTGATCTCTCTTCTCTTTAGGGTTAAAGATTTTACTAACTCTAACTCTAGGTTCTCGTAACTACTTCCCCCGGAGAGCCCCTCATTCCAGATGATGGCTTGATTCATCAGAATACTCCGACGATACTCTCCGATGTTCTCTCGAGAACTTGTGTCCATCGCGTTTGCGATTCCCTCCATAGTCAACCCCCCCCCTTCGAATAATTCCTCTCACTTACTGGGGATTCGTTCGTCCTCAGTTGTCATGGATTTCACAAAATCCTTCGAAACGCTATTCGGTCTTCCGAAATGCTAACCAGCCTATTGCTCTTGACTTTTCTCACCTGCTTACATGGTGGTTAATTCCATATGTAAAGCAATATCCATTAAAATCCTCTGTGATTTTCATTTCATTTTATTGATTCAACCTGTGTGTGGATGCACGCAGTCATCAGTTGTTTATGATAAATTATCTGTCCGGCTCAGACGTCTTTCTAAACATGAGTCGGTTCCCGACAAATCAACCTTGATTGATTGTCCAGCTAAGTCCTTTCAACTTATTTGTAATTATCGGAGCATCTGATTCTGATACACCAAAATGAGGAATCTTAATTCTTTTGGTTATTTGAGCATCAATTATTGGATGTTCTATGATCTGATGCCTTACATTCTTTCTCCCTCTGATTGGGTACCGATACTCACATCGGGTCCTTTGTGGACCGCCAGACCCATTGTTGGGTTATTATCCGATAGCATCCTTCACATTCAAAATTCTTGTGATGTTCTTCCCCTGATACATGATGCTATTGGTAAATTGTGTCTTCTCCCTCTGATAAGCTGTATCCTATGCTTTTGTCAGCCATGCTCTGTTGTCAAGCATATGTTAATTACTCTTGAAGCTTGTGGTATATGTTCCTAAGATGCCCCGATGGGTTGAACCTATGCCTTCCTTAATCCGTGTGAACCCGACAGTTTTCATGAGTCATACACTCCTGGTGTTTTTCCAGTTAAACTTTCAAAACTATAACTTCATCAAAGGCGAGGTGTAAATGGAAGGTCATGCATTGATGAAGTGGGAGTCGACCTTGAACCTTGTGTTCATGCCCATGGAAACGATGATGATCTTATCATACAAGCTTCCCCTTTCATATAATCATTCATTGTATGATTTGATATTGTATCTTTGATCTTGTCCTTTGCAATTGTGGTTCCGACCATGTTGTTCTACTTTGATTTCATTCTCAGACAAGTTAAAGTGCTTGTCTTCCACCGATCAATACGTTAGTATAACCTCTATTCTAATCTATCTCCGAGTATTATCCCTGGTATCTTGATAAATATCACGGAGCCTTATAACTTCTTATGAGCTCCTAATCAACTATGATGTTTCACTGATTCCAGTTTCCTCGTGTTCTGAGTTGTTGGACAATCAAGGACACTGATATCTGAATCGAGTATGCACTGCGATTCAACAACTCTTAGTAATCTTATTTGATTATGAATTGTACTCGAGCATGTCATTCCAAGCTGTTAGATGCTGAAGCCTGACTATATGCCCTGAATGCATTAAACGCGTCACCTCTTGAAGGGATTGAAAACATTCCCGTTGTCCGGGATTTCAAAGATGTCTTTCCGGAAGAACTTCCAGGGATTCCCCTGTAAGAGATGTCGAGTTTGTCATCGACTTGGTACCTGGTACCACTCCTATAGCCAAGCTTCCGTATAAGATGCCACCACATGAACTCCTCGAACTTAAGAAAGAAATTGAAAATTCGCTTCGTCTGGGTTTCATTCGTCCAAGTTCCTCTGCTTGGGGAGCACCTTCTCTCTTTGTCAAGAAGAAAGATGGTACGAATCGATTGGTCCAAGATTACCGTCCCATCAACCAAGCAACGATTCAAAACAAATATCCGCTTCCTCGGATCAACGATCTGTATGATCAACTAGCCGGTTCATCAGTGTTTTCAAAACTCGACTTGAGGTTGGGTTACCATCAGATCCGAGTTTGTGAACAGGATATTCCCAAGACTGCATTTGTTACTCGCTATGGTTCATACGAGTACACCGTCATGTCCTTCGGCTTAACCAATGCTCCAGCAACCTTCTCTCGCCTGATGAACTATATATTCATGGATTACCTCGATAAATTCGTCGTGGTTTATCTTGATGATATCCAGGTTTATTCTAAGAATAAAGAAGAGCATGCTGAACATCTTCGTCTTATACTGGAGAGGCTTCGAGAGCATCAACTTTAGGCAAAGTGCTCAAAGTGTGAGTTCTGGATGGACGAAGTAACCTACCTTGGTCATGTGATCTCCAAGGATGGTATTACGGTCAACCCTGAACGAGTTCAGGCTATTCTTGACTGGACTCCCCCGAATAATGTTAAGCAAGTCAGAAGTTTTCTCGGACTCGCCAGCTATTGCCGTCGATTCGTCGAGAACTTCTCCAAGATTGCAAAGCCCTTAACCAATTTGCTTCACAAAGGTGTTAAATATGAGTGGACAGAAAAATGTCAGGAGAGCTTTCAGGCACTTAAGGACAAACTGACGTCTGCTCCAGTGCTTGCTCCTCCGGATACTCGTAAGGACTTCGTCATTTATTGCGACGCTTCGCGTCAGGGAATAGGTTGTGTCCTAATGCAAGAGCGCAGAGTGGTTGCTTATGCATCTCGTCAATTGCTTCCATATGAAGAGAACTACCCAGTTCATGACCATGAACTTGCTACAGTAATTCATGCACTGAAAGAGTGGCGGCAATACCTTGTTGGTAATCATTGCGAGATCTACACCGATCACCAAAGTCTGAAGTACCTGTTTACTCAGCCAGATCTGAACCTCCATCAACAGAGATGGATGGAGCGCATAGCAGATTACAACGTGGGTATTTCTTATACGCCAGGCAAGGCTAATGTAATGGCTGATGCTTTGAGCCGCAAGTCATACTGCAACCACCTTCAGGTTCACAAGGTTCACCCCCTTCTTCAAAAGGAATTCCGCAAGCTGAACCTCCATATTGTTCCTCAGGGTTATCTCGCTCCCCCTCCTGAAGGGTCCTACAAAATGAACCTCCACGTTGTTTCCCAGGGTTCTCTTAATACCTTGGTTGCTAAACCAGATCTTGTGGACGTCATCAAGTGGATCCAGAAGTGTGACAATGAAGTCGAAAAGATTAAACGCTATCTGACGGAAGGTAAACCTTCATTCTTCACTATTGCTAAGGATGGCACTTTGTACTTCAAAGGTCGCCTAGTGGTACCGAGTAAGGAGAAAAACAATGATGTGAATCAGGAGGTCATGAAGGAAGCACATGACACTCCGCTGTCTATTCATCCTGGTAGTACCAAGATGTACCAAGACATTCGTCAAAGATTCTGGTGGTCTAACATGAAGCAAGACATTGCACGCTATGTTTCAGAATGTGATGTTTGCCGTCGTATCAAAGCAGCACATCAAAGGCCTGCCGGAACTCTGCAACCTATTACGGTTCCCGAATGGAAATGGGACCATGTTGAAATGGACTTCGTCACTGGGTTTCCCAGATCGCAGAAAGGTAATGATGCTATTCTTGTCGTCATTGACCGACTGTCCAAAGTTGCACATTTTCTGGCTGTCAAGGAAACTATTACTGCTAGTCAGCTGGCAGATCTATATATGTCCAGAGTTGTTTCACTCCACGGTATTCCATTGGTGATTAGTTTGGGCATTTTTGGAAACTGTTTGAATTAACCATGAATTTAAAAGTTATTTTAAATTGCATTTGGGCTCTGTTTTGCATGGTGGGGTCCACACGAGCTTGAGGGTGATGTTGTTTTCCTTAACAACAAATGCTTTGGATTATTTCACAAGCGTGCAACATTATTCCTTTGCTGTTTGAGGAATTATTTTATCACACAAAAATTAGAGGCTTTTAAAAGGAGGGAATGGGAAAGGGATATGAATCCCAATATGATCAAGCACTGTTTAGCAAAATGATTAAGCTTGATCATGGCCATCACTATAGCTTAATTACAGACATCACTGTAGCAGCAAATCCAGGGCGTCACACCTGTGGGCCAAAGACCAACAGGGCGCGCCCACCCCCTAGGTGTGCCATGTTAGCTTGTGGGACCCATGTGGCTCCCCCGACCCTAATTCAGTCCTATAAATTCACATCTTCGGAGAAAAATATCAGAGAGATGATTTCATCATGTTTTATGAGATGAAGCCACGGCCACCTCCTGTTCTTCCTCGGGAGGGCTGATCTGGAGTCCGTTTGGGGCTCCAGAGAGGGGGATTCGTCATCGTCATCATCACCAACCCTTCTTCATCAACACTGCCATGATGCTCACCACCGGAAGTGAGTAATTCCTTTGTAGGCTTGCTAGACGGTGATGGGATTGGATGAGATTGATCATGTAATCGAGTTAATTTGATAGGGCTTGATCCCCTAGTATCCACTATGTTCTGAGATTGATGTTGCTATGACTTTACTATGCTTAATGCTTGTCACTAGGGCACGAGTGCCATGATTTCAGATATGAACCTATTATGTTTTCATGAATATAAGAGTTATTTGGATCCTATCTTGCAAGTTGTATGCACCTATTACGTGTCATGATCCGCATACCCCAAGGTGACAATAATTGGGATTCTTTCCGATGATTGCCGTAGTTTGAGGAGTTCATGTATTCACCATGTGTTAATGCTTTGTTTCGGTTCTCTATTAGAAGGAGGCCTTAATATCCCTTCGTTTACATTAGGACCCCGCTTCCACGGGAGGGTAGGACAAAACATGGCATACAAGTTCTTATCGCAAGCACGTATGACTATATGCGGAATACGTGCCTACATTACATTGATGAATTGGAGCTAATTTTGTGTCGCCCTAGTGTGTAACTATTACATGATTGAAGTCATCTAAATCATTATACATCACCGGTCCACATGCCTACGCTTTACATATACTGAATCTTGCTAAGTTACTACTGCTACTGCTACTGTCACAACTGCTACAAAATTGCTGCTATCACTATTACTGTTACTACTATTACTTGTCGTGCTACTAAATCTTTGCTGCAGAGAGATACGCCAGGTGTGGTTGAATTGACAACTCAACTTCTAAGGCCGATAAATATTCTTTAGCTCCCCATGTGTCGAATTGATACTTCACCAACGTATCTATAATTTTTGATTGTTCCATGCTATTATATTATCATTCTAGGATACTTTTTGAGTAATTATTTACCAATTTATATTATTTTTGTGCACTAACCTATTGACCCAGTGCCTAGTGCCAGTTCCTGTTATTTGTGTGTTTTTTGTTTCGCAGAAATTCCATATCAAACGAAGTCCAAATGCGATAAAAATTTATGGAGATTTGTTTTGGAATATATGTGAATTTTGGGAGTCTCAATCAACGTGAGACAGTGCCCGACAGAGGCACAAGCCAACAGGGTGTGGCCCCTAATGTTTTGTGCCTCCCCCTTAAGTCCGTGGGGGCTCGCCTTCCGCTGCAAGAAAGATATTTTCACAATGAAAATCCCCTCAAAATTTCAGCCCGGTCGGATTTACGGATCTTCGGATATTTAAGAAACGGTGAAGGGGTCAGAAACCAGTCGCGAAAACAGAAGAGAAACAGAGAGAGAGATCCAATCTCGGAGGGGCTCCTGCCCTCCGGGAGCCATGGCGGCCATGGACCAGAGGGGAAACTCTCCTCCCATCTAGGGAGGAGGCTAAGGAAGAAGAAGAAGGGGGGCTCTTTCCCCCTCTCTCCCGGTGGCGCCGGAGCACTGCCGGGACATCCATCGTGACGGCGATCTAAACCAACAACTTCGCCGCCGTCACCACCAACTCTCTCCCCCTCTATACAGCGGTGTAAAACATCTCTTCCCCGCTGTAATCTCTACTTGAACATGGTGGTTAATGCTATATATTATTATCCATTGATGTGTGGCTATCGTATGATGGTGTTTTAGAGAAATTCCAAAAATAAAAACGAGTCAGGGGACCCACGAGGGAGGCACAAGCCAACAAGTGGGCGCTCCCTGATAGCTTGTGGGGCCCTCATGTGCATCCCAGACTCCGTTTTATTCCTGGACACGTATTCTGAATTAGAAAAATTCATTATATATATACTCCCGTCAGTTTGACCACCGCATCGCAAGTTTCTCCTTTGTTCTTGTTTCGGGCTGTTTTTCTGACAGATCCAAATCGCCATGACGCCGTCAAGCTCCTTCAAGGACAAGTTATTCGAGAAGTTCATCAACCCCTACCTACCGGAGGTGATGAACCACCCTCATGCCATTGAGATGCGTGAGGGGATGCTCCACATCCGGGATGTCCAAGGCCCTAATAAGGAGGGGAGCAAGGAGGCTAGGCTTGCAGCGGTGGAGCAGGAACTCGTCAAGTGCCAAAGGTTGGTTTAACGTGGTTTGAGTGTCAATCACTCTATGATCACGGAATTCATCCGGGAGAACAAGCTGGACACTAGGAACGTGGGAGAGGCTCTCCTCAAGCTTCAAGACCGGATCGATCATCTCCAAGCTCAAATCTTTGACTTGCAAAATCAAAACTGTGAGTATGAATCCAGGTTTAAAAGGATGAGCATCGTTGTCGATTCCAGGATTTCGGAGACAAGATCCTCTTTCGATGACGGGGAGCCTATGCCTTGGAAGATGGAGGACAAGCCCACTTCATCATCACCACCATCACCCAAGAAGGACGCTTGAGTACATGGGTATGGGCACCACCCTTAGCTTGTTCCAAGCTTGGGGGAGGTGCCCCGGTATCGTATCAACATCACTTTTACCATTATCATCTTTCTTAATTTTATCCTTAGTTATGTTGTGATTTAGAGAAATAAAATTTCAGATTTTCTTTGCTTAGAATTTTTGCTTTCAGATCTACCTATACTTGTAATAGAGTCTGAGAGTTATATAATAAAGATTAGTTTGAGTTTGCTTGCTTACTCTCATGCATCAATCATAGCAATGAAATAAAAGAAATAGAAAAATCATATGCTAATCCCATGGGGAGTAATGACTTCACATAGAAAAAGTATGTTAGATAAAAGTTGTTAGGAATAAACAAACATAGCATTAGTCATAGATACAATCTATGCAAGATTATGATAGAGGAGAGGAGATTCACATACAAATACACTATCTTAGACATCTTCTATGATTGTGAGCCCCCACCAAATATTATATAATGATCAAATGTTGATCATGGACATGGAAGACAACGTAATGATCATTTTTGTTTACATTCACATAGAAGTTATATTGTAATGGATCCTTTAACATGTGGTGCTTGCTTTAGATCTTTTGCTAGCCAAAAAAATTCCGCACTAAGTAGAGATACTACTTGTGCGTCCATAACCCCTTAAACCCAGTTTCTTTCCCTGAGAGTCCACCATACCTACCTATGGGTTGAATAAAATCCTTCAAGTAAGTTGTCATCGGTGCAATAAAAATTTATCTTAAATATGTATGATCTTTTATTGTAAGGGAGAATAAACTTTGTACGATCTTGTGATGGCAAAGAAATAAAACCAACAGATTGCATAATAAAGTTTGCTATCATAAGGGGCAATATAAAGTGACTTTCCTATCCACTAAGAGTTTGCACATCCTAAAATAAAAAGTGCATGACAACCTCTGCTTCCCTCTGTGAAGGACACATCATTTACTTCCATGTATTTACTTTTATGTTCAAGTCAATAATGTTTATCCCTATTCCTACCTATTAACTCTCTAGTTGGTAAGCATTATGTGTTGAGGAAAGATCCAGATATATATATCATGTTCGATGTAGGTGATCATGATTCATTATTGTTGACATTATCCTTGAGCTAAATGAGTTGGGTGGCAAAGATAATAAAGCCATCATCTTCCTATGTGTCTGATGGAAACATTAGCTCCAAAAATATGCAATGTGTGTCAGCAATCATAGAAGACTAAATGATAGTTGCGTATGTGAACTTGCTAGAATGAAAGCTCTTATATAGACTCTTCTCTAGAATATGATGAATTGTGATTGTCTCAATGACTAAGAACATAGTTTGTTGATTGCTAATAAAGTTTATGCTTCATACCTCAACAATTGTGGATAGATTGTTACTACTTTATGAGAAGTTATATGATGAAAACTTGTTGCTATGTTAATATTCATGATGCTCCCATATATATATTATGTTTTTATCGACACCTCTCTCTCAAATTATGTGGTCATTCTTATCGACTTCAGATTTCGCTTGAGGACAAGCGAGGTCTAAGCTTGGGGGAGTTGATACGTCCATTTTGCATCATGAATACTTATTGATACTTATGCTATTCTTGTCCATTATTCCCTGTTATGATACAATTCTTATGCCTTTTCTCTCTGAATATGAAAGGTACAACAGAAAAAGGGAAATCACTGGAAACTGGAATTCTGGACCTGAAAACTAAGAAAAAGTCTGAAAAATCAGTGGACCCCAAATGACCTGAAACTTCACGGAGAAATTTTATGGAATATATAAGAATTATTGGGCCAAAAATATACCAGAGGGGGCCACCTGCTAGCCACAAGCCAACAAGGCGCGCTGATACGTCTCAAACATATCTACTTTTCTAAATACTTTCGCTCTTGTTTTGTACTCTAATTTGCAAGATTTGAATGAAACTAACCCGGATTGGCGTTGTTTTCAGCAGAACTACCTTGGTGTTATTTTTGTGTAGAATAAAAAGTTCTCGGAATTGGACAAAACTTTTTGTGTAATATTTCTGGAATATATAATGAATTATGGAGTGAAGAACCACCATAGGGGGAATGCCTGGGGGCCACAGACCAACAGGGCGCGCCCACCCCCCTAGCCGTGCCCTGTTAGCTTGTGGGACCCACGTGGCTCCCCCGACCCTAATTAAGTCCTATAAATTTACATCTTCGGAGAAAAATATCAAAGAGAAGATTTCATCATGTTTTACGAGATGAAGCCATCGCCACCTCCTGTTCTTCCTCGGGAGGGCTGATCTGGAGTCCGTTTGGGGCTCCAGAGAGGGGGATTCGTCATCGCCATCATCACCAACCCTTCTTCATCAACACCGCCATGATGCTCACCACCGGGAGTGAGTAATTCCTTTGTAGGCTTGCTGGACGGTGATGGGATTGGATGAGATTGATCATGTAATCGAGTTAATTTGATAGGGCTTGATCCCCTAGTATCCACTATGTTCTGAGATTGATGTTGCTATGACTTTACTATGCTTAATGCTTGTCACTAGGGCCTGAGTGCCATGATTTCAGATATGAACCTATTATGTTTTCATGAATATAAGAGTGATTTGGATCCTATCTTGCAAGTTGTATGCACCTATTACGTGTCATGATCCGCAAACCCCAAGGTGACAATAATTGGGATTCTTTCAAGTGATTGTCGTAGTTTGAGGAGTTCATGTATTCACCATGTGTTAATGCTTTGTTTCGGTTCTCTATTAAAAGGAGGCCTTAATATCCCTTCGTTTACATTAGGACCCCGCTTCCACGGGAGGGTAGGACAAAAGATGTCATACAAGTTCTTATCGCAAGCACGTATGACTATATGCGGAATACATGCCTACATTACATTGATGAATTGGAGCTAATTCTGTGTCGCCCTAGTGTGTAACTGTTATATGATTGAAGTCATCTAAATCATTATCCATCACCAGTCCACATGCCTACACTTTACATATACTGAATCTTGCTAAGTTACTACTGCTACTGTCACAACTGCTACAAAATTGCTGCTATCACTATTACTGTTACTACTATTACTTGTCATGCTACTAAATCTTTGGTGCAGAGAGATATGCCAGGTGTGGTTGAATTGACAACTCAACTTCTAAGGCTGATAAATATTCTTTAGCTCCCCATGTGTCGAATTGATATGTCGCCAACGTATCTATACTTTTTTATTGTTCCATGCTATTATATTATCATTCTAGGATACTTTTTGAGTAATTATTTACCAATTTATATTATTTTTGAGCACTAACCTATTGACCCAGTGCCTAGTGCCAATTCCTGTTTTTTGTGTGTTTTTTGTTTCACAGAAATTCCATATTAAACGAAGTCCAAATGCGATAAAAATTTACGGAGATTTTTTTTGGAATATATGTGAATTTTGGGAGTCGGAATCAACGCGAGATAGTTCCCGAGGGAGGCACGAGCCAACAGGGCGCGGCCCCTAATGTCTTGTGCCTCTCCCTTTAGTCGGTTGGGGCTCTCCTTCCGCCGCAAGAAAGATATTTTCGCAATGAAAATCTCCTCAAAATTTCAGCCCGGTCGGATTTACGGATCTCCGGATATTTAAGAAACGATGGAGGGGTCAGAAACCAGTCGCGAAAACAGAAGAGAAACAGAGAGAGATCCAATCTCGGAGGGGCTCTTGCCCTCTGGGACCCATGGCAGCCATGGACCAGAGGGGAAACTCTCCTCCCATCTAGGGAGGAGACCAAGGAAGAAGAAGAATGTGACGCCCTGGATTTGTGCTTCAGTGATCTTTGTAATTAAGCTACAGTAACCCCATGCTAATGATGCCACGTCACCACGATTACTGTTGTTAATCTCGCGATGATTCAATCCTGTTCAAATTCAAATTTAAAATAAAGTCAAACAAATAATGTTTTCAAATATCAAAAAAATGCTCAAAGTGTGGCAAATATTCTCTGGGTATTTGTCATGTTGAAACCACATTTTTATAAAGTGTTTAAATGCACTAAAATATTTAAAACAGCAGCAAAACGATTAAATAAATGCCTTTTATATTTTATAAAATACTAGACTATTTTTATTTGGGGTTAAACCTTTTTGTGGCAGTGACATAATTATTAAAACTAAATTAGGGACTAGTTACCTATTTTATAAATCAAAGTTTAAAAAGAAACTAAAATAAAACAGAAAAGAAAAATAAATAAAAATACAAAAGTAAACAAAAAAATAATTAAAAAAAGAGAAAAACCCCTACTGGGCCTAAAACGGGCCGGCCCAGCCGGCTCCTATAAGGGGAGCCAGGGGCGCCGAACCCTAGCGCCCCTAGCGCCCCCGACCGATTCCCCCCCCCCCCCCCGCCACCGCCGCCCAACCGGCCCAGCCCGCTCCCGATTCCCCTCCCCCCCTGTCGCCACCTGCTGCGCCCAGGGGCGCCGGCCCCGTTCTCCCCCCCCCCCCCGACGACGGCCCGAGCCGGCCGCCCCCCCCGGTCGACCGCCGGCGCCACCCCGGCCCGCGGCGCTCCCCACCGCCCGTCGCCCCTCGCCGCCCCGCCGTCGTCCTCGCCACCTCCCCGCCGGCCACACCGCACCTCGCCGCCCCCCTTCTCGCCATCGCCGGTGAGCAACCCGGCCGCCGCGTTCCCCCCCCCCCCCGATGGCGGCTGCCGCGCCGCCGTGGCGTGCTGCTGCTGCGCGCGCGCGCGCGTGGAGTGTGCGTGTGCGTGTGCAGGGTGTGTGTGTGAGTGTCTGTGTATGTATGTATGTATGTATGTATGTATGTATGTATGTATGCATGTAGGTATATATGTATGCATGTACTAAAAACAAATAGAAATAATAAAAATAAATAAATAGTTAATTAGTTAATTAAATTGATTAATTAATTAGTTAATTAAACAATATTTTACTGTTTAGGATAATTCGAATTTATTAATTAAAAGAATTTCAGAATAATGTTTAATCTTTATTAAATCATATAAAATAATCCGTAAGTCAGATGAAAAAGTTTTGAACAGGAAAGTTGCTCAGAATAATCCTACGAATCCGAATATGCAGTCCGTTAGTCTGTCACGTGCTCCATGCATAGCGAACATGGAACTTTTCCATCATTTTCATTTATCCGGTAAAAGCCAGAGACCCGGGAAATATCGTCAGATATTCTTCCGACCCGTCTGCGACGTGTAATATAGCGTTAGTGCATGCCTAGCCCTGCATATTGCCATGTCATGCATTGTGATTGCATCTGTGCTTTATATTTATTGTTTCTTCCCCCTCTTCTTACCGGTAGACCCCGGGACTAACGGTGCTGTCGGGTACGACTACACCGCCGACGATCAGGCCTTTGCCGCCGAGCAGCAAGGCAAGCAACCCCCCCTTGAGCATTCTGATATCGCCCATTTTTTTTCCTCCCATTCTTGCATTAGATTTTGCTACTGTATTAGCTAGCTCCTATTTCTGATGCATAGCCTATTTTTGATAAACTGCTACCATACCTGCAATCATACCAACTGCTTAGTATAGGTTGATCAGTGAATCCCTAGTGACCCCTTAGTCCCAGTTGCCCCTGCTTCTTCATCGACGACTCGACGACCCGAAGACTCGAAGACTTGGTCAACCGACCGACGAGCCAGGCCCCCTCACATCACCGCACACCCCTTAGTTGTACGACTCTGCAGAGTTACTATCGAGTACAGAGGGTGACACCTCGTGAAGTACTCATGATGCTAACTCTGTAATGCAGCTAGTCGGTCGCGGTTATCGAGGGTGATTCCTCCTTCAGCTCTCCCGACGATGACTCTGTCGTGCAACCCCTCAAGTGTGGGACCCTCGATGGTGATTCCTCTAAGTCCACCTTGACGGTTTCATCGAGCGGGACCTTTTGAGGGTGATTCCTCAGGTTCCGTCTTGATGTTTTATACACACAGATACTATGACCTGGTTACAGAAACATGTTGGTGATGGGTCGGCCCTGAGGGGTACACATGGTATGATGATGATGAGGCGTGGACGGGCAGGCGAGGCCCTTGCCACACATCCTCGAGACGGGGCGACGGGCCGCACTTCATGGGTCGCGCTTGCCCCGCATTAATAAAATGCTAATGGGTTGGGTATTTGATCTGAGTTGGTCGTTTGACCTTTTACGCACCAAACCTTCACGTGGGAGAAGTTATGGGTACTCAGCGTCGTTGTATCAACCGAAGCTCTTCGGACGTCAGCAATGGAGCGGCGCGCGCCCGAGTGGCCTGGACGGCACATCTCTTGGACTAGAGTGTGCTAGGGATGACCTTGGCCGCCCACACATCGTGCAGGAGCGCAGAGGGCAAGTGGGCCCACGACCCCTTTGTGCTTAGGATTTAGACCGGCGGGCTAGCCTCTCTGTTGAGCCTAGGTGGGGCGACGACGTGTTGATATCCCGAGGCAGGGCATGACCCAGGAAAGTGTGTCCGGCCGGAGGTGATCAAACGTGTTGGATATGCGGTGCACCCCTGCAGGGATGAATTCATCTATTCGAATAGCCGTCTCCACGGTAACAGGACGACTTGGAGTTGTACCTTGATCTACTACAACTATAATTGTGACTTTAAATTGAAATGAATGTTGGCTCCGAGATTGCTTTCTCGCAGGGAGTCGGGGAAGAATCTCTAGGCGTGGTTACTTAATAAAATTGCTACAATAATATGATTATATATGAGATACCTGTCTACTCTCTTCTAATGCTGCAAGATGCTGAAGATGCTAGTCTTCGATAGGACTAGGCCTTTCCCCCTATTCTTGTTTTCTACAGTCAGCCCAGATATGACCCCTTTAATTGATACTGATGCATACTTAGCATAGTTCTGATGTCAGTCTTGCGAGTACTTTGGATGAGTACTCACCGCTGCTTTGCTTTCTCTTTCCCCCTCGATACGATTCTACGTTCAGACGATGGAGCCCAGGAGATGGAGTACGCCGGAGACGACTACTACACCACCGATGGAGCCTACTACTACGTGGAGAGTGCCGACGCTCAAGAGTATTAGGAGGTTCCCAGGCAGGAGGCCTCGCCTCTATCGATCCGTTGTTATGTTTGTGCTAGCCTTCTTAAGGCAAAACTTGTTTAACTTATGTCTGTACTCAGATATTATCTGCTTCCACTGACTCGTGCTTGTCGAGCTTTGTATTCGAGCCCTCGAGGCCCCTGGCTTGTAATATGAAGCTGTATGACCTTTAATTTGTGTCTAGTGTTGTGTTGTGATATCGATCAGTGAGTCCCTAATCTTGGTCGTATGCATTGCGTGTCTGATTAGCGTACGGTCGAAGGTGGGGGCGTCACAAGTTGGTATCAGAGCCGACTGCCTGTAGGTAGCCCCCTTCCAACTCCTTGGCCGAAGTTGAGTCTAGTCATTGAAAGACTTTTACTAACATTGTTGTGTGGCTTACGAGCCCACATCTCAATCGGGTGGTATTAGGATCTTTTATTCCTCGTCTATGCTCTGGGTTCTGATCTCTCTTCTCTTTAGGGTTAAAGATTTTACTAACTCTAACTCTAGGTTCTCGTAACTACTTCCCCCGGAGAGCCCCTCATTCCAGATGATGGCTTGATTCATCAGAATACTCCGAAGATACTCTCCGATGTTCTCTCGAGAACTTGTGTCCATCGCGTTTGCGATTCCCTCCATAGTCAACCCCCCCCCCCCTTCGAATAATTCCTCTCACTTACTGGGGATTCGTTCGTCCTCAGTTGTCATGGATTTCACAAAATCCTTCGAAACGCTATTCGGTCTTCCGAAATGCTGACCAGCCTATTGCTCTTGACTTTTCTCACCTGCTTACATGGTGGTTAATTCCATATGTCAAGCAATATCCATTAAAATCCTCTATGATTTTCATTTGATTTTATTGATTCAACCTGTGTGTGGATGCATGCAGTCATCAGTTGTTTATCATAAATTATCCGTCCGGCTCAGACGTCTTTCTAAACATGAGTGGGTTCCCGACAAATCAACCTTGATTGATTGTCCAGCTAAGTCCTTTCAACTTATTTGTAATTATCGGAGCATCTGATTCTGATACACCAAAATGGGGAATCTTAATTCTTTTGGGTATTTGAGCATCAATTATTGGATGTTCTATGATCTGATGCCTTACATTCTTTCTCCCTCTGATTGGGTACCGATACTCACATCGGGTCCTTTGTGGACCGTCAGACCCATTGTTGGGTTATTATCCGATAGCATCCTTCACATTCAAAATTCTTGTGATGTTCTTCCCCTGATACATGATGCTATTGGTAAATTGTGTCTTCTCCCTCTGATAAGCTGTATCCTATGCTTTTGTCAGCCATGCTCTGTTGTCAAGCATATGTTAATTACTCTTGAAGCTTGTGGTATATGTTCCTAAGATGCCCCGATGGGTTGAACCTATGTCTTCCTTAATCCGTGTGAACCCGACAGTTTTCACGAGTCATACTCTCCTGGTGTTTTGCCAGTTAAACTTTCAAAACTATAACTTCATCAAAGGCGAGGTGTAAATGGAAGGTGATGCATTGATGAAGTGGGAGTCGACCTTGAACCTTGTGTTCATGCCCATGGAAACGATGATGATCTTATCATACAAGCTTCCCCTTTCATATAATCATTCATTGTATGATTTGATATTGTATCTTTGATCTTGTCCTTTTTAATTGTGGTTCCGACCATGTTGTTCTACTTTGATTTCATTCTCAGACAAGTTAAAGTGCTTGTCTTCCACCGATCAATACGTTAGTATAACCTCTATTCTAATCTATCTCCGAGTATTATCCCTGGTATCTTGATAAATATCACGGAGCCTTATAACTTCTTATGAGCTCCTAATCAACTATGATGTTTCACTGATTCCAGTTTCCTCGTGTTCTGAGTTGTTGGACAATCAAGGACACTGATATCTGAATCGAGTACGCACTGTGATTCAACAACTCTTAGTAATCTTCTTTGATTATGAATTGTACTCGAGCATGTCATTCCAAGTTGTTAGATGCTGAAGCCTGACTATATGCCCTGAATGAATTAAACGCGTCACCTCTTGAAGGGATTGAAAACATTCCCGTTGTCCGGGATTTCAAAGATGTCTTTCCGGAAGAACTTCCAGGGATTCCCCTGTAAGAGCTGTCGAGTTTGTCATCGACTTGGTACCTGGTACCACTCCTATAGCCAAGCTTCCGTATAAGATGCCACCACATGAACTCCTTGAACTTAAGCAAGAAATTGACAATTCGCTTCGTCTGGGTTTCATTCGTCCAAGTTCCTCTGCTTGGGGAGCACCTTCTCTCTTTGTCAAGAAGAAAGATGGTACGAATCGATTGGTCCAAGATTACCGTCCCATCAACCAAGCAACGATTCAAAACAAATATCCGCTTCCTCGGATCAACGATCTGTATGATCAACTAGCCGGTTCATCAGTGTTTTCAAAACTCGACTTGAGGTTGGGTTACCATCAGATCCGAGTTTGTGAACAGGATATTCCCAAGACTGCATTTGTTACTCGCTATGGTTCATACGAGTACACCGTCATGTCCTTCGGCTTAACCAATGCTCCAGCAACCTTCTCTCGCCTGATGAACTATATATTCATGGATTACCTCGATAAATTCGTCGTGGTTTATCTTGATGATATCCAGGTTTATTCTAAGAATAAAGAAGAGCATGCTGAACATCTTCGTCTTATACTGGAGAGGCTTCGAGAGCATCAACTTTAGGCAAAGTGCTCAAAGTGTGAGTTCTGGATGGACGAAGTAACCTACCTTGGTCATGTGATCTCCAAGGATGGTATTACGGTCAACCCTGAACGAGTTCAGGCTATTCTTGACTGGACTCCCCCGAATAATGTTAAGCAAGTCAGAAGTTTTCTCGGACTCGCCAGCTATTGCCGTCGATTCGTCGAGAACTTCTCCAAGATTGCAAAGCCCTTAACCAATTTGCTTCACAAAGGTGTTAAATATGAGTGGACAGAAAAATGTCAGGAGAGCTTTCAGGCACTTAAGGACAAACTGACGTCTGCTCCAGTGCTTGCTCCTCCGGATACTCGTAAGGACTTCGTCATTTATTGCGACGCTTCGCGTCAGGGAATAGGTTGTGTCCTAATGCAAGAGCGCAGAGTGGTTGCTTATGCATCTCGTCAATTGCTTCCATATGAAGAGAACTACCCAGTTCATGACCATGAACTTGCTACAGTAATTCATGCACTGAAAGAGTGGCGGCAATACCTTGTTGGTAATCATTGCGAGATCTACACCGATCACCAAAGTCTGAAGTACCTGTTTACTCAGCCAGATCTGAACCTCCATCAACAGAGATGGATGGAGCGCATAGCAGATTACAACGTGGGTATTTCTTATACGCCAGGCAAGGCTAATGTAATGGCTGATGCTTTGAGCCGCAAGTCATACTGCAACCACCTTCAGGTTCACAAGGTTCACCCCCTTCTTCAAAAGGAATTCCGCAAGCTGAACCTCCATATTGTTCCTCAGGGTTATCTCGCTCCCCCTCCTGAAGGGTCCTACAAAATGAACCTCCACGTTGTTTCCCAGGGTTCTCTTAATACCTTGGTTGCTAAACCAGATCTTGTGGACGTCATCAAGTGGATCCAGAAGTGTGACAATGAAGTCGAAAAGATTAAACGCTATCTGACGGAAGGTAAACCTTCATTCTTCACTATTGCTAAGGATGGCACTTTGTACTTCAAAGGTCGCCTAGTGGTACCGAGTAAGGAGAAAAACAATGATGTGAATCAGGAGGTCATGAAGGAAGCACATGACACTCCGCTGTCTATTCATCCTGGTAGTACCAAGATGTACCAAGACATTCATCAAAGATTCTGGTGGTCTAACATGAAGCAAGACATTGCATGCTATGTTTCAGAATGTGATGTTTGCCGTCGTATCAAAGCAGCACATCAAAGGCCTGCCGGAACTCTGCAACCTATTACGGTTCCCGAATGGAAATGGGACCATGTTGAAATGGACTTCGTCACTGGGTTTCCCAGATCGCAGAAAGGTAATGATGCTATTTTTGTCGTCATTGACCGACTGTCCAAAGTTGCACATTTTCTGGCTGTCAAGGAAACTATTACTGCTAGTCAGCTGGCAGATCTATATATGTCCAGAGTTGTTTCACTCCACGGTATTCCATTGGTGATTAGTTCGGACCATGGCAGTTTATTCGCTTCAAGATTCTGGGCAAGTTTCCAGGAAGCTATGGGAACTCATTGTCATTCAGCACCGCTTTTCACCCTCAATCCCAGGGACAAGTTGAAAGAGTCTACCAGATTCTCGAACACATGCTTCGTGCTTGTGTCATTTCTTTCGGCAAGAAATGGGAGGAATCTCTCCCGTATGCTGAGTTCTCCTACAACAGTAGCTATCAAACTAGTCTGAAGATGGCTCCCTTTGAAGTATTATATGGACGTAAGTGTCAGACTCCTCTGAATTGGTCAGAAACTGGGGAACGTACACTTATCGGTCATGATATTATTCAACATGCTGAAGATCAAGTCCGCATTATTCATGCAAATCTGAAGGCTGCTCAGTCTCGTCAGAAGAGTCAGTATGACCGTCATCACAAAGATATGGTCTATCAACCTGGCGAAAAGGCTTATCTTCGAGTCACGCCAATGAGAGGTCCACACCGTTTTGGGATCAAGGGAAAGCTGGCTCCTCGATATATTGGTCCTTTCACTGTTCTCGAAAGGCGTGGTAAGGTGGCATATCAACTGGAACTACCGCCAAACCTTTCTCAGGTTCACGATGTATTCCATGTGTCACAGCTTCGTCGCTTCTTCAAGGATCCTATCCGAGCAGTGGATCATGATATGCTTGAACTGCAACAAGACCTCTCTTACAAAGAGCAACCAGTCCGCATTCTCGATGGAACTGAACATTGGACTCGTGAGAAGGTTACTATGTTCTTCAAAGTGCAATGGGCAAATCATTCTGATGGTGAAGCCACTTGGGAACGCGAAGATCATCTTCGTGCAGAACACCCCGGGCTCTTTCCTTCTACTTCTTAATTCTCGGGACGAGAATTCTTTTTAGTAGGGGAGAATTGTGACGCCCTGGATTTGTGCTACATTGATCTTTGTAATTAAGCTACAGTATCCCCACGCTAATGATGCCACGTCACCACGATTACTGTTGTTAATCTCGCGATGATTCAATCCCGTTCAAATTCAAATTTAAAATAAAGTCAAACAAATAAAGTTTTCAAATATCAAAAAAAAAATGCTCAAAGTGTGGCAAATATTCTCTGGGTATTTGTCATGTTGAAACCACATTTTTATAAAGTGTTTAAATGCACTAAAATATTTAAAACAGCAGCAAAACGATTAAATAAATGCCTTTTATATTTTATAAAATACTAGACTATTTTTATTTAGGATTAAACCTTTTTGTGGCAGTGACATAATTATTAAAACTAAATTAAGGACTAGTTACCTATTTTATAAATCAAAGTTTAAAAAGAAACTAAAATAAAACAGAAAAGAAAAATAAATAAAAATACAAAAGTAAACAAAAAAAATAAAAAAAAGAGAAAAAACCCCTACTGGGCCTAAAACGGGCCGGCCTAGCCGGCTCCTATAAGGGGAGCGAGGGGCGCCGAACCCTAGCGCCCCCAGCGCCCCCGACCGATGCCCCCCCCCCTGCCGCCGCCGCCCGACCGGCCGAGCCCGCTCCCGATCCCCCCCTCCCCCGCCGCCGCCTGCTGCGCCCAGGGGCACCGGCCCCGTTCCCCCCCCCCCCCGACGACGGGCCGAGCCGCCCCCCCCCTCCCCGGTCAACCGCCGGTGCCACCCCGGCCCGCGGAGCTCCCCGCCGCCCGTCGCCTCTCGCCGCCTACGCCGCCCCGTCGTCGTCCTCGCCACCTCCCCGCCGGCCACACCGCGCCTCGCCGCCCCCCCTTCTCGCCATCGCCGGTGAGCAACCCGGCCGCCACGTTTCACCCCCCCCCCCCCCCGCCGCCGGCGGCCGCCTCGCCGCCACGGCGTGCCGCTGCTGAGTGTCTGTGTGCAGGGTATGTGTGTGAGTGTCTGTGTATGTGCGTGTGCAGGGTATGTGTGTGAGTGTCTGTGTATGTGCGTGTGCAGGGTATGTGTGTGAGTGTCTGTGTATGTATGTATGTATGTATGTATGTATGTATACATGTATACATGTATGTATATATGTATGTACTAACAGCAAATAGAAAAATAAAAATAATAAAAATAAATAAATAGTTAATTAGTTAATTAAATTGATTAATTAATTAGTTAATTAAATAGTATTTTACTGTTTAGGATAATTCGAATTTATTAATTAAAAGAATTTCAGAATAATGTTTAATCTTTATTAAATCATATAAAATAATCCGTAAGTCAGATGAAAAAGTTTTGAACAGGAAAGTTGCTCAGAATAATCCTACGAATCCGAATACGCAGTCCGTTAGTCTGTCACGTGCTCCTAGCATAGCGAACATGGAACTTTTCCATCGTTTTCATCTGTCCGGTAAAATCCAGAGACCCGGGAAATATCGTCAGATATTCTTCCGACCCGTCTGCGACGTGTAATACAGCGTTAGTGCATGCCTAGCCCTGCATATTGCCATGTCATGCATTGTGATTGCATCTGTGCTTTATATTTATTGTTTCTTCCCCCCTCTTCTTACCGGTAGACCCCGGGACCGACGGTGCTGCCGCGTACGACTACACCGCCGACGATCAGGCCTTTGCCGTAGAGCAGCAAGGCAAGCAACCCCCCTTGAGCATTCTGATATCGCCCATTTTTTTTCCCTCTCATTCTTGCATTAGATTTTGCTACTGTATTAGCTAGCTCCTATTTTTGATGCATAGCCTATTTTTGATAAACTGCTACCATACCTGCAATCATACCAACTGCTTAGTATAGGTTGATCAGTGAATCCCCAGTGACCTCTTAGTCCCGGTTGCCCCTGCTTCTTCATCGACGACTCGACGACCCGAAGACTCGAAGACTCGGTCAACCGACCGATGAGCCAGGCCCCCTCACATCACCGCACACCCCTTAGTTGTACGACTCTGCAGAGTTACTATCGAGTACCGAGGGTGACACCTCGTGAAGTACTCATGATGCTAACTCTGTAGTGCAGCTAGTCGGTCGCGGTTATCGAGGGTGATTCCTCCTTCACCGCTCCCGACGATGACTCTGTCGTGCAACCCCTCAAGTCTGGGACCCTCGAGGGTGATTCCTCTAAGTCCACCTTGACGGTTTCATTGAGCAGGACCTTTTGAGGGTGATTACTCAGGTTCCGTCTTGATGTTTTATACACACAGATACTATGACCTGGTTACAGAAACATGTTGGTGATGGGTCGGCCCTGAGGGGTACCCACGGTTTGATGATGATGATGAGGCGTGGACGGGCAGGAGAGGCCCTTGCCACACATCCTCGAGACAGGGCGACGGGACCGCACTTCATGGGTCGCGCTTGCCCCGCATTAATAAAATGCTAATGGGTTGGGTATTTGATCTGAGTTGGTCGTTTGACCTTTTATGCACCAAACCTTCACGTGGGAGAAGTTATGGGTACTCAGCGTCGTTGTATCAGCCGAAGCTCTACGGAAGTCAGCAATGGAGCGGCGCGCGCCCGAGTGGCCTGGACGGTACAGCTCTTGGACTAGAGTGTACTAGGGCTGACCTCGGCCGCCCACGCATCGTGCAGGAGCGCAGAGGGCAAGTGGGCCCACGACCCCTTTGTGCTTAGGATTTAGACCGGCGGGATGGCCTCTCTGTTGAGCCTAGGTGGGGCGACGATGTTTTGATATCCCGAGGCCGGGCACGACCCAGGAAAGTGTGTCCGGCCGGAGTTGATCAAACGTGTTGGAAATGCGGTGCACCCCTGCAGGGATGAATTCATCTATTCGAATAGCCATGTCCACGGTAACAGGACGACTTGGAGTTGTACCTTGATCTACTACAACTATAATTGTGACTTTAAATTGAAATGAATGTTGGCTCCGAGATTGCTTTCTCGCAGGGAGTCGGGGAAGAATCTATGGGCGTGGCTACAATAATATGACTATATATGAGATACCAGTCTACTCTCTTCTAATGATGCAAGATGCTGAAGATGCTAGTCTTCGATAGGACTAGGCCTTTCCCCCTATTCTTGCTTTCTGCAGTCAGCCCAGATATGACCCCTTTACTTGATACTGATGCATACTTAGCATAGTTCTGATGTCAGTCTTGCGAGTACTTTGGATGAGTACTCACCGCTGCTTTGCTTTCTCTTTCCCCCTCGATACGATTCTGCGTTCAGACGATGGAGCCCAGGAGATGGAGTACGTCGGAGACGACTACTACACCATCGATGGAGCCTACTACTACGTGGAGAGTGCCGACGCTCAGGAGTAGTTTGGAGGTTCCCAGGCAGGAGGCCTCGCCTCTATCGATCCGTTGTTATGTTTGTGCTAACCTTCTTAAGGCAAAACTTGTTTAACTTATGTCTGTACTCAGAGATTATCTGCTTCCGCTGACTCGTGCTTGTCGAGCTTTGTATTCGAGCCCTCGGGGCCCCTGGCTTGTAATATGAAGCTGTATGACCTTTAATTTGTGTCTAGTGTTGTGTTGTGATATCGATCAGTGAGTCCCTGATCTTGGTCGTACGCATTGCGTGTTTGATTAGCGTACGGTCGAAGGTGGGGGCGTCACAAAGAAAGAGGGGGGCTCTCTCCCCCTCTCTCCCGGTGGTGCCGGAGCACCGTCGGGACATCCATCGTGACGGCGATCTACACCAACAACTTCGCCGCCGTCACCACCAACTCTCTCCCCCTCTATGCAGCGGTGTAAAACTTCTCTTCTCCGCTATAATCTCTACTTGAACATGGTGCTTAATTCTATATATTATTATCCAATGATGTGTGGCTATCGTATGATGTTTGAGTAGATTTCTTTTGTCCTACGGGTTAATTATGGTATGATGTTATTGATATGAGTTGTATGTTGATATGGTGTTGTCCTATGGTGCCCGTCGTGTCGCACAAGCGTGTGGGAACCCCGCTGTAGGGTTTGCAATATGTTCATGATTCGCTTATAGTGGGTGGCTAGAGTAACAGAAGCCTACACCCGAGTAAGGGGATTGTTTGCGTATGGGAGTAAAGAGGACTTGATGTTTAATGCTATGGTTGGGTTTACCTTAATGATTTCTAGTAGTTGCGGATGCTTGCTAGAGGTCCAACCATAAGTACATCTGATCCAAGTACGGAAAGTGTGCTAGCGTATGCCTCTCCCTCATTGCATATGATAATTATCTATCATGTTATATTCAATTGCCTATCGACAATCTTTCTCTTGCGTTACACAAAAAGCTTTCTACTAAACAACTTACTTATTAATCTTTATTTAAACAGCCCCTAACTTTTATTTACTTGCTCTTTATTACCTTGCAAAACTATCTCCACACCTACTATGTACTTATACTTTCTTTCTCGCAAAGTAGTTTCATACTTGTTCTAGTTAAAGTAAGCGTTAGCGTGCGTAGAGTTGTATCAGTGGCCGGTAGAACCTGAGAGAATATTAAGTCTACCTTTAGCTCCTCTTTGGGTTCGACACTCTTACTTATTGAAAAAGGCTACAAGCGATCCCCTACACTTGTGGCTTATCAAGACCTTTTTCTGGCGCCGTTGTCGGGGAGCAATAGCGTAGTGGTTCGTATTCTCGTGTGTGCTTGTTTCCTTTATCACTAAGTAATTTTTATTTTCTGTTATTAGTTGTTTTCTATCCTTAGATATGGGTAGGAAACGCAAAATACCAAAATAATTAGATGTACTTGCTGCTACAAAAGTTGAGGAACCACTGGTGTTCCGTACTACCGAAGAATATTACTTGGATCATCTTCGATCCCTTTGTGCTCATGCTTAAACCCCAACTAGCTTAGTTGAGGGAAATCATTAAATGAGCATGCTTATTATGTGCGACACCCCATATCTCAAAAAGGGAAACTCTTGTGGCATCAAATTAATACTTTGTGTTGCTATGCTTGGAATTTATGTGAATTATATGATTTAGCTTGTTGTTCTGAAGAAACTAAAAAACACCTTCCCTACCAATGTGTGTTTAATGATAATGAAATACTATCTTCTTATGCCAAGCAGGCCTATTGTTATTACGATGTTCAACAAATTGAAGAATTTGTTGCTTTTAAGGGTGCATATGAAATTGCTTCTTTGATTGAAAAGTGCGATGCTACTCTTTACAAATCTGAAAATTTTGCCGTACTCAAATATTGCTATGAAAACTATGCTTCCAATGTTTATGTTAAAGAATTTATTGAAAGAATAACCGCTGCCTTGGAAAAGACTAATATTTTGCAGGAATCTATGGAAGATGAAATTGCTGAAACTGTGAGCTCATTAGATGAAAAAGATGAGGAGAGCGAAGAACATAAGGAGGAAGAGCGGATTGATCACCCGTGCCCACCTTCTAATGAGAGTAACTCTTCAACTCATACATTGTTTAATTTCCCTTCGCACATACCGAAGGATGAATGCTATGATGATGGCTATGATCCCTTGGATTCGTTTGAAATATCCCTTTTTGATGAACTTGATGCTTGCTATGCTTGTGGCAATGATGCCAATATGAATTATGCTTATGGAGATGAACTTGCTATAGTTCCTTATGTTAAGCATGAAATTGTTACTATTGCACCCACACACGATACTCCTATTATCTTTTTGAATTCTACCAACTACACTATATCGGAGAAGTTTGCACTTATTAAGGGTTATATTGATGGGTTGTGTTTTACTATAACACATGATGATTTTGATGAATATAATATGCATGTGCTTGCTGATCCTACTTGCAGTTATTATGAGAGAGGAACCAAATCTTCACCTCTCTATGTTTCCAATACGATAAAATTGCAAGAAACTACTTATGCTATGTATTGGTATTTACTTTGTGTGAATGAAATGTTCTTTTATGACATGCCAATGCATAGGAAGAGAGTTAGACTTCGTTGTCACATGATATATATCACTTTGTGCTCATTACTTAATTACAAATCATTGTCAATTAAAATTGGCTTTGATATACCTTGGGATCCGGGTGGATCAATTACTTGAGCACTATATGCCTAGCTTAATGGCTTTAAAGAAAGCGCTGCTAGGGAGACAACCGGAAGTTTTAGAGAGTCATTTATTTCTGTTGTGTGCTTTTAAAATAATTAAAAACAAAAAAAATAAAGTGGGGAACTCAAAACCTTTTCAAAAAGAGAAGTGAAAGTGAGAAAGACGAACATAGTTGAAGTGGGGGCTAGCCTTGAACTTTGTTCATGCCCATGGAAACTTTGTGAATCTTGATTACCGAAACTTTTCAACAAAAATAATTATCCCCTTGTACAAATCCATTGTATTATAAAAATAATGTGGAAACTTTGGGATCGCTATACTTTTTTTTTAGGACGTTGTTCATCCTTTCTTTTGAAAGATTAGATCCAGTCATGCGTGTGTGATTTTTTTTTCAAGAAAGGAAATGTGCTTCCTTTTTTTTTGCGGGAAAAGAAACGTGAACATATGCTTAATAGGACGTTATACATCTTTTTATTTTTGACGGGACGTACTTTTTTTACGGGACGCAGCTCATCTTTTCTTTTGACAGATTGGCTCAAGTCACACGTGTTTCTTTCCTGTTTCTGTCTCATTTTTTCCCAACAGAGCAACATAAGTAGTTGGTGTTGTGTCAGGTTGGCCCTATTTTTTTCCACATAGCAACGTAAATCATATGGTTAAGATGGATCATTATGTAGATTGAATGATTAAGATATTTCTAATGATGTGGATTAACATGGATACTCGTATGGTGCCTCCAATTAGTAAAAATAAAGATCTTCCATGCTAAACACATTAGCGGCGGTTCCCAAGCGGTAAAAGTAAAGGTGTACTCCCCCCCCCCCCCCACCAACAATCACACTCTATGGCTAGCCGAAACCACGGGTACCGTCCATACCAACAACATTCCTGGGGGAGTTTTGTTTCATTATTTGTAATTTTTGATTTCGGGACTGGGAATCCCTATTACCGCCCCTCTCGTGCAAGGATGAGTGAATAAACACTCATCACGAGAATAACCCGCTTAACATGGAAGATACTGACCGCCCCCTATCGCTCCATGAGCGGTCCAGGCACACAAAGCAGATGTTCATTTGAATTTTTAGAGGTGGCACATGCAAATTTACTTGGAACGCCAGGGTAATACCGCATATAGGTAGATATAGTGGACTCATCTGGAATAACTTTGGTTTAAGGATTTTGATGCACAAGTAGTATTCCCGCTTAGTAAAGGTGAAGGCTAGCAAATAGATTGAGAAGCGGCCAGCTAGAGAGCGAAAACGGTCATGAACATGCATTATGCATAATAAACATTGACTACTAGCATGAGTAGGATATGGACACCATGAACATAAATATCATGAAGGCGATGTTGGTTTTGATTCAACTACATGCGTGAACTTGTGCCAAGTCAAGCCACTTGAAACATTCAGAGGAGGATACCATATCATCATACCACATCACAACCATTTTAATGCATGTTGACATCATCCAAGATAAATCATTATCCACTCCTAGCTACTTAAGCATGGCATGATCAACTATAATCTCTAATTGTCATTGCAAACATGTTTGATCATAATATGCTGAATCAAGGATACTAGGCTAAACATATTTATAAAAACAAAAACAAGTTGAGTTCATACCCGCTTTTCTCTGCCACGGCCACTTCATCAAATATCGTCATTATTGCCTTTCATTTGCATGACCGAATGATATGAAAATAATAATGGTGCAAGAGTTTTGTGAACTAAGCTGGAATTTGCAAACATTTTATTCAAGAGGAGAAGACAAAGTAACATGGGCTCTTTGTTAGATTAACAATGATGCATATGAGAGCCACTCAACATTTTCATCGTGGTCCTCTCCTTGGTACGACTCAAATAAAAGGAAAATAATTTCAGAGAAACACACTGAAATATTTTTGGAGATTTTGGTTTTTCTGAAGAAAGCAAATTAAGGAGGGAAAAACAAAAACGAGAACAACTATTTACACGGGATAGCTCCCAACAAGTAAAAGAAGAAGCGAGAAATCTTTTTGGGTTTTCTTTTGATGCTACAATTAATTTAAACTCGAAAGAAAAGCTGAAAAGAAGTAGGAAATATTTTTGGGTTTTCTCAAAGTTTTTCAAACACGCAAGAAGAAAGCGAGAAAATAAATCTAGCATGGATATTACAATGAAAAAGTATGAACACCGACAACTGGAATGAAGTGTGTGAACATGAATGTAATGTCGGTGGAAATACGTACTCCCCCAAGCTTAGGCTTTTGGCCTAGCTTGGTAGTCACCATCTGTAGCGTGGATAATAGTCGGAGTGATAGCCTACCGAGGCCCTTGGTGCAGACTCCTTGGCCCCCCTGGCAGCTTCAACCTCCGCATTGTTCGCATGGGCCTCGCTCTCAAGAACATAATATCTTCCCCTACTGTGAAAATCAAAGAGAGCAGGAGCAGGCAAAGTAACCGGCACAACAGGATTTTTATTAAATCTCAAGTTATAGGTATAATTAGTGTTTGTGCCCTTAAGGAACCTATGACGCTTCATGGCCTCAAAGTCTAAGTACTGAATAGGTAAAATGGGGTCATTAGGCCAAGGTGATACATTTAGCTTCTCTGCTACACGGGAGGCATAAATTCCTCCATAAAAATTGCCACTACCAGCATTGTGCTGCAATCTCCGTGCAACAATTGCTCCAAGACTATAACATTTATTTCCAGTTATGGCAGCGTGTATGAGACTCAAATCAGGAGCACACAGTGTGCTACAATCTTGTTTGCCTACGATACATTTGCCATTAAAGAGTGCTAAGTAGTGTATTGATGGGAAATGGATGCTTTTAATTCTTCCTTGTGTTACTCCCCTATCTTCACCGTAGCAAAGATTAATCAAAAATTACTTGTACTTAGATTTTGGTGGTTCATCAAGGGAACCCCAATATGGAATTTTGCATGCTTCACTGAATATTTCTAAAGGCATAGTGAAGGGACGGTCATAAAGGTTGAATGAAACTCTAGACTCACGAGGAAAGAATTTAAATTTCTTTGTGAATGTTTTCGTGAGTTCGAGATGTTGAGGGCACTTATCTGTGATGAAGGGAGCAAGTTCTGCATTGTGGATAAATTGTTCGAATTCCTCCTAGATACCTGCACCTTCCATGAATTCGTCACATGGCCACAAACATGATTTGGTAGCGGCATCCCGCATTGAGCTTTCACTTGGCTCAACATAAGATTGTCGGACCGAGCTTCCACTTGATGAGGCCTCCGAGGACCTCCTCCTCGAAGAACTCCTAAAGAATTGCATTTTTATTTGCGAACAAATTTCTGAAATATTTTTGAGACACAAAATTTTGTTAACAAAACTTCGTAAAATTGATAGTAACTACTCCTAAGGATGCATAGAGGCCATATTAAGCATTCAAACTACTTAGAACTCTAAGAATTCAACATACAAGCTCATCTACAACAGCACCAAGAGTAGCTAATTACTCTAAAAATAACCCACTAAGTCAAAAACTAATTGGAGCAATGGAGGAGTCACATACCAAGTAGCAATTCCTCCAAACAGTTTCGAAAACGGGGCTTCGGGCAAAGAGATCGAAATCCGCGGGTTTGAGAGCAAGAACACGGTAATGGAAGCTATGGTGATTTTTTTTCTGGAGGTAGGGGATGACATGGGCTAAAGGGATAAGTGAGGGGGCCCATGTGGGGGCCACAACCCACCAGGGCACGCCGCGCCCTGGTGTCTGGTGGGTGTGGCACCCCGATAGAGGGCCGACGCACGCCAGCCCCAGGATAAGACCTGGCGCACGCCAAAGACATGATACAGCAATTCCAGGCACAAAATGGCTTTATTAAATATAATGGAGTATTACAATACTGTTGCTTACAACAATATGCATATCTCCAAGGCTACTAAAGGGTATCAGAGGTCTTGGTTCCGCGGCATCGACGTCTCTGGCTGGGCTCCATAACGCACAGGACTGGCTAGGTTACGATCTAGCACGACGGATCTTCTCCTGCAACTAGCCACGTGCAAGGCCAGGTGAGTACTTTCAATGTACTCGCAAGACAACCAAATACATAGCATCCAAACAAGCAGATGACAAAGCAAGCCCTATGCTATGCAAGAATTTATTCTAAACATGGCATAGAATTAACAGGAACACATGGATCAAGTATGGCATAACAGGGATCAGGCAGAAAGTCTACCTAGCAAAGCATGGCAATGATCACATTAAGGTCTTAGAATACTTACTGTACCGAATACCGACCTACTCTCTTCTGGGTTGTCCCACAACCCACGAAATACTCATGATCCAACCTGAACTGACTCAAATCCAATCCAAATCATGTAATCATCCGACCACTCATCATATAGCCATCCCTTGGCTAACATATCATATACCCGACATCATCTGATGTCTACCCAAGATGATTCCTTCCATCATTACTAACATTGTTACGGTTGACCACCTAGTGAGGTCTGGACGGGCTGTCCAATACCGTGGACGCGGCTATTCGAATAGATTTTTACACTCTGCAGAGGTTGCGCACTTTACCCACACCATGAAGCACCTGGCCTCGTGATCCCACTCGGGTGGACCAGCGTTGCTTCAACAGAACTTGCCTGACCCGTGACTCTCTCATCGTACCACCGGCATTCATCCTCCCCCGGAGGTCTGCCTTGGGTGGCCCCTGTGTCCTCATGACACCTGCCACCGTCGTGGCCAAACTATCTGTCCCAAACGGGGATCAGACTGTCCCAAACAGGGACCGTGCGCAAACAAACAAACAACTGGCCTCACAAGGTTATCGCCGCCTACCGGGCCAGGGCAGCGCGCGCGCATAACCTTCCCTCTTTGGTGGTACCGGTGAAAGATCACGCAGGCAGGCCAAGTCAAGGCCGTCCCATATCGGCAAATGTGGTTGCACGGGTAAGCCCGGACAGGTGACTCAAGATCAACCAACTAGATTCATTTAATTCAACTCTTCATATCCACAAACTGCCGGATGAAACCCCAAAATAATCATAGACGGTAATCTCTTAATCCAACTCAACATATCGACAATTATAAGTGCTAGCATAGCAAGACCATGGTACTGATAGTCATAGCATGAGATCATCCATAGTGCTAACATGAATATGTTATTGACAATGTGAAAGCAGTAATGCTGGTATCTAGTAATGATGTCATCACATGTATATGCAAATGCAGACAAACAGGTAATAGATAAACACACACAGGGTGCAAGCAAAGTCATCACGCAAGTCCGGAGCTCATGGTAAGAGGTTGGCTTGCCTGAGGGTCGACGAATACGCCGGGGAGAAGCGTGATCACCTCATGGAAGAATTCGCCGGAAAGGTTCTCTCTCGGAGGGCTCGATCGGAGGGCAAGGGCAAAATGGTTATTTCTACTGTGACGATGCATAATTAAAATGGTACTATCGGAACGGGCTCGACGAGACGAAAGCGTGGGCGCTGGTTTTACCTCAATCGGAGTTACGGTCGCAAAGATATGAGCATATGAACATCAGGGACTAGTCTGTAAAAAGAGTTTCTACAAACAGGACCCTGGCTGAGAAATAGAACGCGCCTCCGGGCCGAGTACGTTTTCCCAGAAGCGAAAGCGTATTCCTGAGAATACGCCTCCACTTAAAACGCGCGGGCCCGGGGCTTAGGTCGCTTCCAAGCGGGGCCCACCCTGTCTCTCTCTTCCCTCCCCTGGCTCATCTTCTTCCTCCCGTCGTGGAGCAGGGGAGGCCGGGCCGGTGATGCCGCCGACGGCTGGCTGCCCTAGGGGACCTGCCGCGGGGACCATCGAAGCCGGCGGACCGAGCCGCACTCGTGGGTCGTCGAAGGGCTACGGGGGCCAGCCGGCAGCGCCGTCACCACTGACCGGGGCGCGGCGGCGTACTGGCGCCGGTGGTGCCGCTCCGGTAGTACTTCCCCGAGGGAGCTGAGGATGGCGGCGGCTTCTAGGGCTCCGGTGGATGCTGAGGGAGTGGACAGAGGAGAGGGGGGAAGGGCCAGGGCACTGGCTTGGCGGAATGAATCGGGCGGCGGCCTTCGGCCATTGGAGGGGCCGGAGCTCCTGAAGCTCAATAGGAGGAGGGGGCTGGGTTGCTGGCGAGGGGAGGGCTCGGGCACGCTTAAGTAGCCACGAGGGGAGGTTCGGGAAGGAGGGGGACGATGGCCGGAGCTTCGGGATGGCGACCAGAGCTTCGGGACGACGGCAGAGGCGGCCACGGCTAGAGGACAAGGGGGAGAGGGCTCTGGAGGGTACACACGCGCGGTGGACAACTCACAGACGCTCCTGGACAAGCCGGGACTCGCCGGAGACAGCTCTCGAAGAGTCGAGTGCACAGGGCGCAGTTTTGGCACACTCTGCCCGCGGTCACCGCGTGGCCATGGCCTTGCCACGCCCTGCTCGACTCCAAAAGATATCTGGGGGCTTCTCCGAGATTCCCTGAGTTGACCTATGCTACTGAATGACAATAGAGAGGCCTGAGGTGACTGGACCAAGGTCAAATATTTGCCAACAGCAACCTGTTTGTACTGTGGTGTGACCACCACAGTGCTCCTCTTGGCATGACCTTGGGCAGGGGTCAATCATCTACTAAGGTCATAATCTAGGCAAAGTCTCAGCTCCACTGGACAAGTCTATAGGATACTTCCTTTGCAACTTGGCAGTCTAACCAGATTTGGAAATGAGAGAGCTGGGGTCAAATGGCTAGATGGACTGGGATGATATTTTGTGTAGAGTGATGATTTGGTCATGAGAGATAGCTGAACAAGTTTCAGATCAAATTGATCATCTATGATGGTACTTCCTTCACAGAGATGCAATCTGGTCAGAAACTTGAGAAAATTATAGGAAAAGGTTGGTTTGGAGAGTTGAGCTGATTTTTGGTTACAGTGGTAATATATCAATATGAACTACCTTGCCAAATTTCAGCTCAATTGAATTAAGAAATCAAGCACTTTCTTTACAAAGTGCCAGACTGGACAGAAATAGAAACCAGATGGTTCTGAGGGATTGGCTAGATGTAAATGTCTCAAATTTGGTGGCTATCAATGATTTAGGCATATGGAGTCACTGTAAAAGTTTCATACCATTTGCATAAGTAGAAATGGTACTTCCTTCACAGTGCTCCAAGCTGGACAAAAACTTGGATAATTTGCTGAGGGAGATTGGCTAAATGGAATGGGCTGATTTTTGGAGGACAAGGGTAATTAATCATAATGAATCACCCTTCAAAATTTTAGCCCAAGGAGATCAAGGAATCATGCACTTCCTTTGCAAATGGGAAATCTGGACAGAATTTGCAAATGGAACTGGTGCTCAAAATTTGAATTGGGGGACTGGATATTTTGATGGAAATGGAGAAGATATGGATATGAGAAGCTCCACAAATTATTTGGGATTTTTCCTAGCTACCAAAATGGCAGTTCCTTTGGAAAGGCCCCAAATTGAGATATTGGCTTTAAATTGGAAAGTGCAATTTCCCCTATTTAATTATGGCAAATATTTTTGTGAGAGCACAATATGATCACAAAGAATATCTCCACAAGTTTTCATAAGCTTTGGAGATGGATAGATATCTTCCAGGATTTAATTCCTCAGAAAGGCAGAAAAAGGAATTAATTCTAGATGAGAAATATTGCATATGACTTGCAATATTTTTGCACATCTAGGGTTTATGAGGGAAAGAGGATCTCTGGAAATTTTGGGAGAATTAACAGAGCAAGGGAAATGATAGCTCCTTTGTAAACACAAAGGCAAGATTTCCAGTTCCAATAGTTTGGAACTAGGGTTTGAATGAGATTCAGGGTTTACTGACGGAGGGTTGGCTGGCACAAGAGCATGGGGAAGGCACTGAGAGGTTGAGGATAGACTGAATTCATCTGGTCAATTGCCAAATTCCAGAGGAAAAATTCAGGAGAGAAAAGCTAGGAAGGAATAACAGCACAAAAATCGATAACCCGATTTTTGGGGTGTTACAAACCTTCCCACCTTAAAAGAATCTCGTCCTCGAGATTCCTAGGGTTAACCTAGAACAAAATACTACATCTCCTAGAAAAACCTCTGGGCTGGGTCTTAACCCTGCGGTTGAAAACAACCGGGTTAAGAGTACCGAAAACTGGTACACCCAGATCGAGATACGGATATCGCGGGATCTACTTCACAGGTAGGGGCCGCTGGGTAGTCCTAGCATTTTTAGAAAAAGAATTTCCTTTTTCCAAAAATGCTCGGGGTACCACAATGAACAGTGGCCTCTCTCGCTGTCAGGTGGGCCCAGGGCCCACTGGCAGCCTTCTTCTTCTATCTCCGGCCAACGGCTCTCTCTCTCGCTCTCTCGCTGCCCCGAGTGCGGCTAGGCACTGCGCACGCCCAGCTCCTAGGGCACGGAGTACCCTACGGCGATAGTGCGCGGCGTGCACGGGATCGACGCAGAGAGCACTCCCATCGTGGGCCAGCGCCGGTCGGCACTGCTCGCGGATTCGCCTCCTGGACGCCGGTGATCGAGCGGTGCGCGGTCTCCTGGACCTTGCTCACCGTACACTGGGCTGGGGCTATAAAAACGACCACAGTTTCTCTACTCTCTTCCTACCATCTCGCCTCCTACCTCCTTTCTTCTTCCTCTTCTTCTCCTCCTTCTGATTGCAGGAGCACGAGGCAAGGCGCTAATGGCGGGCATGGGCTCGGAGCTGATCACGATCCTCCTGGCTGGCATGCTGGCGGCATTGGTTGGCGGCTCGTTACAGCGGTGCGCGATGATCCTTGATGATCGCCAGGATGCTGCTACCAGAGGGGCGGCTAGGGGTCAACTACGCCGTCTCAGGCCGACGGAATAAGCGCGGCTGCGGCGGCGAGGGGCGGCCTATCAACATCACACAAGACGGTGACAGAGGCGCTGCTGGGTCTAGGGTTAGTGTGGTGCGGTCAGCGGAGCTCTACCAGTGTGAAGGCCACGCTACTAGTTGCTCCTCGCTGAACGACATCCACAATGGGTGGGTGCTGGGGTAGAATCCGGGTTTAGGTCTTGGTCTAGAAGGGTTGTACCGGTCTATGCTGCAATAAAATTTCCTAGAATTTCTCCGAGATTGCAACCGGCGTGCAGACCTTGCTTACACGATACACATGCAATCTATACTAATATGCAGGCAGATGCAGAATGCATATGATAGCAAAATGCAGGCAGAAGAAGGAAACACATCGAGCAGATTACACTAGGGTGTTTTAATGCTAGTGGGTGTATGTACTCCTGGTATACATACACCTACACTAGCTCGCGTTTTAATTAGGGACTCTGGACGGGTCTGATGTTATTAGGTGTAAGTGCTCTACTGACTAAAATCTTGTTAAGAGTCCACTGCCAGCTCTGTTAAACATTTCTGCTTAACAGGGTGACAGATGAACCAAGCACACAGAGCAATCAAGCATACATAACAATTACAATGGCACACAAGCACAAGTAATACAAGCAGTACAAGGATACAACAGCACGCAGCCTTACTAGGCAGCTAACAGCAACAACTCACTCCGAACTACGGGGTCCTAATCCTAGACGCAGGCGAAGAAACAGTCTTCGCAACCCACATACTCGTGGCAACTCCTGGCTTTGATCACTGCCGGAGCCACAAATGGGCCTACTCTTGCTGGGGCTCTCCTGGGGGACGAAGACTGAGCCAACTTCCGTCTTCATCGTCGGACACCTCTATAGGTTGAGGCTCAACTGCTGGAGCTGCAGGGGAATCTTGACGGAACACATCTCGACGACGAAGTCGCCGGATAGCTCCTTGAATGGAATTTGGATGGATGTTGACTGGGCGAAATAGGTTTACAGATTGCGAGGGTGGTACTAGCTGCGAAGGGGGCACTGGGTTTGGCAACAGGGAACGGGTGGTCTGGGATGCAATTTCACGGGCCGCACGGTATGCTTCCGTAACAACCCGTGTAGAGTCTTGGTCAATGGCTTGGAACTCTCTAATAATGCCGGAGAGCATAAGTCCCTGGGCATCAATATACTGGACTAGGCAGGCTATTGCTGGGTCAGCATCTCCAACAATGCTAGAGAACTTGCCAGCTATGTCGGACGGAGAGGGAAAATAGCGGAACTCTTGCATCTCCGCTACTTGCGGAAACTGGATACGGAGACGGGTGATGGCTCATGCGGCAGCCATCTGAACAGCCAACGCGGGGGTGGGCATGGGTTTGCCCTGAAAACTCATGGGCTTCCCATCCGCTGTTGGACCTGGGTCGCCATACACCTTTGCATAAAATTGGCAAAGGTGGGGAACGGGGTCTGATTGGAACACCAGATATACTGGAGGAGTACTACAGTCAAGGGCTCGAGTGAGCATACTCGAAAGGATGGACGAAAAGCCGGGATGACCATCAGCCAGGGTCCGGCTATGGAAAGTGGGGGTTTTGGGTGCTTTGGAAGAACTGGCCATGGCTGCTGGGTTGAAGAGACTGGCCTGGGTTCTCTCTTGCAGGGATCTGGCTTACTGAATGGGGAGAGCTACGGCTCGCAGGTGGAAGGGGTTAAATAGGTAGTCGGCTGGAACACACCAGCATGGCGTGGATCCTTCTCGTGTCGGGTAGAAGATACACCGGTACGGCCGACAACCAAGTGGGGTCTCGGTCCAATCCAGGGTGGCTGGGTGGGCGGACAGCTGGGTAGGGTCACGTCCATTCCGACTGCGCCGCCTGTTGATCCACAGTGGCCATGTCGGATGCTAGAGACGGGTCAAATCTATTGGGCTCACTACCGGTTGGGGATAGGGGTTGGTTTGGGCAAGGGTAACCTATAGCCAGCCTGGCTCTGATACCAAGTCTTGTGGCACCCCGATAGAGGGCCGACGCACGCCAGCCCCAGGATAAGACCTGGCGCACGCCAAAGACATGATACAGCAATTCCAGGCACAAAATGGCTTTATTAAATATAATGGAGTATTACAATACTGTTGCTTACAACAATATGCATAGCTCCAAGGCTACTAAAGGGTATCAGAGGTCTTGGTTCCGCGGCATCGACGTCTCTGGCTGGGCTCCATAACGCACAGGACTGGCTAGGTTACGATCTAGCACGACGGATCTTCTCCTGCAACTGGCCACGTGCAAGGCCAGGTGAGTACTTTGAATGTACTCGCAAGACAACCAAATACATAGCATCCAAACAAGCAGATGACAAAGCAAGCCCTATGATATGCAAGAATTTATTCTAAACATGGCATAGAATTAACAGGAACACATGGATCAAGTATGGCATAACAGGGATCAGGCAGAAAGTATACCTAGCAAAGCATGGCAATGATCACATTAAGGTCTTAGAATACTTACTGTACCGAATACCGACCTACTCTCTTCTGGGTTGTCCCACAACCCTCGAAATACTCATGATCCAACCTGAACTGACTCAAATCCAATCCAAATCATGTAGTCATCCGACCACTCATCATATAGCCATCCCTTGGCTAACATATCATATACCCGACATCATCTGATGTCTACCCAAGATGATTCCTTCCATCATTACTAACATTGTTACGGTTGACCACCTAGTGAGGTCTGGACGGGCTGTCCAATACCGTGGACGCGGCTATTCGAATAGATTTTTACACTCTGCAGAGGTTGCGCACTTTACCCACACCATGAAGCACCTGGCCTCGTGATCCCACTCGGGTGGACCAGCATTGCTTCAACAGAACTTGCCTGACCCGTGACTCTCTCATCGTACCACCGGCATTCATCCTCCCATGGAGGTCTGCCTTGGGTGGCCCCTGTGTCCTCATGACACCTGTGTCCTCATGACACCTACCACCGTCATGGCCAAACTATCTGTCCCAAACGGGGACCGTGCGCAAACAAACAAACAACTGGGCTCACAAGGTTATCGCCGCCTACCGGGCCAGGGCAGCGCGCGCGCATAACCTTCCCTCTTTGGTGGTACCGGTGAAAGATAACGCGGGCAGGCCAAGTCAAGGCCGTCCCATACCGGCAAATGTGGTTGCACGGGTAAGCCCGGACAGGTGACTCAAGATCAACCAACTAGATTCATTTAATTCAACTCTTCATATCCACAAACTGCCGGATGAAACCCCAAAATAATCATAGACGGTAATCTCTTAATCCAACTCAAAATATCGAAAATTATAAGTGCTAGCATAGCAAGACCATGGTACTGATAGTCATAGCATGAGATCATCCATAGTGCTAACATGAATATGTTATTGACAATGTGAAAGCAGTAATGTTGGTATCTAGTAACGATGTCATCACATGTATATGCAAATGCAGACTAACAGGTAATAGATAAACACACAAACAGGGTGCAAGCAAAGTCATCACGCAAGTCCGGAGCTCATGGTAAGAGGTTGGCTTGCCTGAGGGTCGAAGAATTCGCCGGAAAGGGTTCTCTCTCAGAGGGCTCGATCGGAGGGCAAGGGAAAAATGGTTATTTCTACTGTGAGGATGCATAATGAAAATGGTACTATCGGAACGGGCTCGACGAGACGAAAGCGTGGGCGCTGGTTTTACCTCAATCGGAGTTACGGTCGCAAAGATATGAGCATATGAACATCAGGGACTAGTCTGTAAAAAGAGTTTCTACAAACAGGACCCTGGCTGAGAAATAGAACGCGCCTCCGGGCCGAGTACGTTTTCCCAGAAGCGAAAGCGTATTCCTGAGAATACGCCTCCACTTAAAACGCGCGGGCCCGGGGCTTAGGTCGCTTCCAAGCGGGGCCCACCCTGTCTCTCTCTTCCCTCCCCTGGCTCATCTTCTTCCTCCCGTCGTGGAGCAGGGGAGGCCGGGCCGGTGATGCCGCCGACGGCTGGCTGCCCTAGGGGACCTGCCGCGGGGACCATCGAAGCCGGCGGACCGAGCCGCACTCGTGGGTCGTCGAAGGGCTACGGGGGCCAGCCGGCAGCGCCGTCACCACTGACCGGGGCGCGGCGGCGTACTGGCGCCGGTGGTGCCGCTCCGGTAGTACTTCCCCGAGGGAGCTGAGGATGGCGGCGGCTTCTAGGGCTCCGGTGGATGCTGAGGGAGTGGACAGAGGAGAGGGGGGAAGGGCCAGGGCACTGGCTTGGCGGAATGAATCGGGCGGCGGCCTTCGGCCATTGGAGGGGCCGGAGCTCCTGAAGCTCAATAGGAGGAGGGGGCTGGGTTGCTGGCGAGGGGAGGGCTCGGGCACGCTTAAGTAGCCACGAGGGGAGGTTCGGGAAGGAGGGGGACGATGGCCGGAGCTTCGGGATGGCGACCAGAGCTTCGGGACGACGGCAGAGGCGGCCACGGCTAGAGGACAAGGGGGAGAGGGCTCTGGAGGGTACACACGCGCGGTGGACAACTCACAGACGCTCCTGGACAAGCCGGGACTCGCCGGAGACAGCTCTCGAAGAGTCGAGTGCACAGGGCGCAGTTTTGGCACACTCTGCCCGCGGTCACCGCGTGGCCATGGCCTTGCCACGCCCTGCTCGACTCCAAAAGATATCTGGGGGCTTCTCCGAGATTCCCTGAGTTGACCTATGCTACTGAATGACAATAGAGAGGCCTGAGGTGACTGGACCAAGGTCAAATATTTGCCAACAGCAACCTGTTTGTACTGTGGTGTGACCACCACAGTGCTCCTCTTGGCATGACCTTGGGCAGGGGTCAATCATCTACTAAGGTCATAATCTAGGCAAAGTCTCAGCTCCACTGGACAAGTCTATAGGATACTTCCTTTGCAACTTGGCAGTCTAACCAGATTTGGAAATGAGAGAGCTGGGGTCAAATGGCTAGATGGACTGGGATGATATTTTGTGTAGAGTGATGATTTGGTCATGAGAGATAGCTGAACAAGTTTCAGATCAAATTGATCATCTATGATGGTACTTCCTTCACAGAGATGCAATCTGGTCAGAAACTTGAGAAAATTATAGGAAAAGGTTGGTTTGGAGAGTTGAGCTGATTTTTGGTTACAGTGGTAATATATCAATATGAACTACCTTGCCAAATTTCAGCTCAATTGAATTAAGAAATCAAGCACTTTCTTTACAAAGTGCCAGACTGGACAGAAATAGAAACCAGATGGTTCTGAGGGATTGGCTAGATGTAAATGTCTCAAATTTGGTGGCTATCAATGATTTAGGCATATGGAGTCACTGTAAAAGTTTCATACCATTTGCATAAGTAGAAATGGTACTTCCTTCACAGTGCTCCAAGCTGGACAAAAATTTGGATAATTTGCTGAGGGAGATTGGCTAAATGGAATAGGCTGATTTTTGGAGGACAAGGGTAATTAATCATAATGAATCACCCTGCAAAATGTTAGCCCAAGGAGATCAAGGAATCATGCACTTCCTTTGCAAATGGGAAATCTGGACAGAATTTGCAAATGGAAGTGGTGCTCAAAATTTGAATTGGGGGGCTGGATATTTTGATGGAAATGGAGAAGATATGGATATGAGAAGCTCCACAAATTATTTGGGATTTTTCCTAGCTACCAAAATGGCAGTTCCTTTGGAAAGGCCCCAAATTGAGATATTGGCTTTAAATAGGAAAATGCAATTTCCCCTATTTAATTATGGCCAATATTTTTGTGAGATCTCAATATGATCACAAACAATATCTCAACAAGTTTTCATAAGCTTTGGAGATGGATAGATATCTTCCTGGATTTAATTCCTCAGAAAGGCAGAAAAAGGAATTAATTCTAGATGAGAAATATTGCATATGACTTAGCAATATTTTTGCACATCTAGGGTTTATGAGGGAAAGAGGATCTCTGGAAATTTTGGGAGAATTAACAGAGCAAGGGAAATGATAGCTCCTTTGTAAACACAAAGGCAGGATTTCCAGTTCCAATAGTTTGGAACTAGGGTTTGAATGAGATTCAGGGTTTACTGACGGAGTGGTGGCTGGCACAAGAGCATGGGGAAGGCACTGAGAGGTTGAGGATAGACTGAATTCATCTGGTCACTTGCCAAATTCCAGAGGAAAAATTCAGGAGAGAAAAGCTAGGAAGGAATAACAGCACAAAAATCGATAACCCGATTTTTGGGGTGTTACAGTGGGCACCGGGTGCTCACCCCTCTGATGTTATTTGCACCAGAAATTCAGAAATATTCAGAAAAAAAATCGTATCAAATTTTCAGGATATTCTGAGAACTTTATTTTTGGGTCATTTTTTATTGCAGGGTGAAAACAGAAAACTGGATAAACATGGCATTTTATTTTATTTGACTAACTAAAATAGAAAATAAAAAGTGGGAGCGGAGAGTTGTGCCTACTAGATTCATCAACTTCATACCTCTCAAAAATGATCCATTAATAAGGTTGATCAAGTCTTATTAACGGCCACTTCCAATTAGCATGAAACCGAAGAACTTTCGTAAAACACTAAGTTACCACAATGGGGATATGCATATCCCCAACAATAAGTATATCATATTTCTTTTTGGCAGTAGGTAGAGGTAGTTGAAAACTTCCAATAGTGATTGTCGGAGATTCTTCAATAACATTTATACCATTCACTTGGAATTGTTTCTTCGGAAAGTGCACCGTATGCTCATTACCATTGATATGAAAAGTGACTTTGCTTTTATTGCAATCAATAACAGCCCCTGTAGTATTCAAAAAGGGTCTACCAAGGATAATCGACATGTTGTCGTCCTCGGGTATCTCAAGAATAACAAAGTCCGTTAAGATAGTAACATTTGCAACAACAACGGGCACATCCTCACAAATACCGATAGGTATGGCAGTTAATTTGTCAGCCATTTGCAATGATATTTCAGTATGTGTGAGTTTATTCAAATCAATTCTTTTATATAAGGAGAAAGGTATAACACTAACACCAGCTCCCAAATCACACAAACCAGTATTGACATAATTTCTTTTAATGGAGCAAGGTATAGTTGGTATTCCCGGATCTCCAAGTTTTTTAGGTACTCCATCCTTAAAAGAATAATTAGCAAGCATGGTGGACATTTCAGCTTCAGGTATCTTTCTTTTATTAGTGATGATGTCGTTCATGTATTTTGCATAAGGGGCCATCTTTAGGATATCAGTTAAGCGGGTACGCAAAAAGACTGGCCTAATCATTTCAGAAAAGCATTCAAATTTTTCATCATCCTTTGTCTTAAATGGCTTAGGTGGAAAGGGCATGGGTTTCTGAACCCATGGCTCTCTTTCTTTACCATGTTTTCTAGCCACAAAGTATCTTTTATCATAACGTTTATTTTTAGGTTGTGGGTTATCAAGATCAACAACAGCCTCTATTTCAACATCATTATCTGGTTCTTTATCATTGTTCAGTTGAGTACCTCATGAACATCATCATTATCATTTTCATTATCACTAGGTGAATGTTCATTACCCGATTGAGTTTCATCATCAGAAATAGAGACATCATTATTATCAGGAGGTTTTTGTATCTCGGGTTCACTAGAGGTATGCAAAGTCCTATCATTTTTCTTTTTCTTGTTCTTCTTAGAAGGACTATGTGCACCAGCATTAATTCTCTGAGAGTCTTGTTCAATTCTTTTAGGATGACCTTCAGGATAAAGTGGTTCTTGGGTCATTCTACCTCCTCTAGTTACTACTCTAGTAGCAAAATCATTCACGTTATTATTCATTTCATGAAGCAATTCTTTTTGAGACTTAGCAACTTGTTCTAACTGGGTTTGAACCATAGAGGCATGCTTTCCTACACCTCTAACATCATTACTGATTCTAAATAGCAAGTCACTCAAGCGAGCAATCATATCAGAATTATATTTCAATTGTTTCAGAACATGTGCATTGAAATGATCTAGCTTCATAATGTAGTTATCAAACTCATATAAGCATTGACTAGGATGTTTATTGTATGGGATATCACTTTCATCAAACTTTAATAAATAATTTACCTCTACCACATGTGGAGGTGGTGGTGTGTCAAGGCCATGTATTTCTTCAATAGGTGGTAAATTCTTAACATCCTCAACTTTAATACCTTTTTCCTTCATAGATTTCTTTGCCTCTTGGGACTGAGAAATAAGATACCCCTCTTCTTCGGAGTGGGTTTAAGTGGTGGTTCAGGAAGAGTCCAATCATCATAAATTTTCAATATGTTATTCAATAATTCCTCAGCTTGTTCAATAGTTCGTTCCCCGAAAACACAACCAGCGCAACTATCTAGGAAGCCCCTAGAAGCATCAGTTAGTCCATTATAGAAGATATCAAGTATTTCATTTTTCTGGAGAGGGTGATCAGGCAAAGCATTAAGCAATTGGAGAAGCCTCCCCCAAGCTTGTGGGAGACTCTCATCTTCAATTTGCACAAAGTTAAATATTTCCTATAAGGCAATTTGTTTCTTATGAGCAGGAAAATATTTTTCAGAGAAGTAGTAAATCATATCCTGAGGACTACGCACACAACCAGGAGCAAGAGTATTGTACCATGCCTTAGCATCACCCTTTAATGAGAACGGAAATAATTTGAGGATATAGTAGTAGCGAATCTTCTCATCATGAGCAAAGATGTAGCGACCCGACCCAAAACGGTCAAGTCTTTGTGCTTTCTGTGCCATCCCTGGATCAGTATGCTGGCACACACAGTACATCAATGTATATATCAAAGTGCAATCACATGTAAATAACGTAAAATTGATATATACCTCTGGAGTCTCAGCGGAAACAGTCAATCGGGGGTGAAGTCCCATCAACACCAATGGCAGGTTGAGTGTAGACCGTGACCCTATATCATAACTCTTACTCGTCGTAGAAATCTTGCAACATGAGACGTTGCAGCCATGTAGTTCAGTACATTGAATGTACCGGCAAGATCACAATAAGAAGAACCGATGATAAAGACTATTCTGTATGCAATAAGGCTTTGTGGCTCTATGTCTGAGTTTTTGCATAAAAGCTGGTTTTATTTTCTTTTTCCTACAGCAAAGAAATATCAGGAGTCTTCACTACGGAGTTATTTAATATGACATGGTTCCGCCAACCGATGTCTCATAGCCCACAAGTATCATAAGTTGCCCTCAATTAATTATCAGTCTGGTGTTGAGAGTTTAGAGATAAATCCAAGTCCAGGGCTCAAATTGTTCGTAACCGGGGACACGGCTAATCGATTAGGTTTTAACTCTGTAGAGTGTTGTGTACTTTACCCACAAGATTCATTCCCTCCTTGTAAGTCCTCGCACTGTCAGTTGTTTGAGAATAGGACGAACGAAATATGGTCATCCAAAGAGTTCCTCTGACCAACTGTCCGGGCCCATCCATCCTACCGTAGTTCTACATCTGCTAGCCCGTCCTGTCCAGAGTCACAACTAAGGTTAACCAAGCCAGAGCCCATAATGACTTGTGGCTACATAGGTAAGCTTCCGGGCATGAAGTATTATTCCGTCTCTTTGAGTCTGGGTGAGGCTTTCCGCAAGATGTCATGGCACTTCTCCATGCATCCCGGCCATCCACTGGTTTCTCCAGGGTGCCCAATCGACCATCCCTCACCCAGTAGTGTGTATTGAAAAAAAAATCTTGTCTCGAGTCTCGAAGTCTTGAGGTCTTGAAGATGCCATCATGTGGTTGTCGTCATTGACGTAGAGTCCTTCTCCTCACACCACTCCCGAACACTCGTACCAACCCTGTCTACTTTAGCATAGGATTAAAACAAATAACGTCCTAGGGCTTCAGTAACAAGGAGTGGATTCCTACCTCATGCATTGAATTTGAATTCGGAAGGGTCAAAAGTATTTGAATTGGAGCATGGTGCTTATGAACAGAAAGTACATAACACAAGTGTTTAGGTGCAAAAGGAATCAATCGAAAAGGTTCTATGGATTGCAAGAGATGACCAAATGAAGGTTCGAATTCAAATTTGAATCGCTCAAATTTGAAAGGTTCAAAGGTTGAAACTAATGATGTTACTGTATATAGGAAGTCAATATGAACGTGTAGGAAAAAGAATTACTGGATTCGGAACAACGGATCACAAGATACAAATAATTCAATATGACATTGAATCAGCTTAGAACGGTGTCTGAACACTTTTGGAGACTAATAGAGAAATCTGAGTATGATCAAAATTATATGTTGAAATGATAACACTAATGGTACGAATGGAAAGATTACTTCGATACGAATCCGACGCAATTGGATTCGTCGGAAACATAGTTACGGATAAAAAGATATGATCAAAAGAAGTTTAAATATGAATCTGAACAAATTTCGAAATTTGAAAATTTCAAAAGGTTGATGTGATAGGTTCACTTGAAGGTGGGATCAAGACGAAACTCTAGGCGTTGGTTTCATCTAATTTGGATGAACGAGTAGAAGGTTATGGCTATTTTAAAAATCAGGACCAAGTTGTTTTACAGAAGAAAAAGTGATATGTCTATAAGAATACTATAATACTAGGACTGATGTGTAAATACGGATACTAATTGATAATCTAATTACTCTACCGTATACTAGTGTAGTAATACTAGTCTAGAAATAATAAACTACAGGAGTATAAAAGAAAATACGAAGAGAATACCTTTAGAATGCAGAGAAGAGATAATTCCAAAAAGAGATGACTTCCAGAAATCCCGCCGGAGAGAAGAAAATATTTATATTTAATAAACATAGTCAAACCAAAAGATTGATTCAACCCGAATTGAATGATTTTTAGGTGTTCCCATGAATCTATATTTATAGGTGGAAAAAAGGTCTAAAGGTTAATAGGTAGGCAATGTGGGACTAACATAGACGAAAAGAGGAGAAAGGAAAGACAAAGGCACCGCATGGGCCAAGGCCTTCGGCCGGCCACGCGTGGGAAGGCGCCAAGCTGCAGTTTTCTTTTTTCCAAAAAAAATTCCCGGATGAATAGTGCTCAGTCATGAACAGTATTTCCTTTTTTTTAATAAAACAACGATGAAAATACAAAAAATAATAATGTTTTTATATAGACATATTATATATCAAAAAATTTAGAATAAAATTTCCTACAATATGAACATATTTCCAAGACCAAATAAAATACTTTAAAAAATCATTTTTTGCAATAACTCCAAAATGAAAAAGAAATTTGGATTCTAAATAAATTCCAAATAGTTTCTATTTTTAAATTTGAATCATTGCCTCTGATTTTGGAGTGTCATTTTCCTCCTCTCGTTTTATTTATTTATCAGAGGGTTTTTCAAATGATGCGAAGTCAAAAATGAATAGGGATTCAAATGGAAAAATTTGGGAAAGTCCTTTTATTCCCTCTCATTAAATTTTCAAAAAGTTTCAAATTCCACTCAATTTCAAACAATCAATCACACAACATTCAAGCAAACAAACCATAATTATTTATTTAATATAACATTCCAAAATTTAGAATTTTGGGATGTTACAAAAGAGGGTGGCTATATCATTCAGCTTAGTAAGATGTGCCACTACAGTTGTTTCATAGCCATGGAAAGGATCAGATTCAACCAAAATTGTCGGGGGGATTACCCCCGGGTAGGCTCAAGGAGACGACTCAATATTTTAAAAACATCGGGGGAGCCACCCCCAGTATGCCAAGCCCCACGAATCAACGAGACAAACGAAGAAGTGAAGACAGAAGACAAAACTGCGGCCCGGGCGGCTGGCTCCTCCTGCTGGCTCCCCCGGCTGGCTCCTCCTGCTGGCTCCTCCGGCTGGCTCCTCCTGCTGGTTCCTCCGGCCGGCTCCTCCTGGGCGGCTGCCGGCTGCGGCCCAACGAAGTCAACTCCAGGCGTCCCTTTGGACATGAGCTGACGACACTGTAGCTGACGGACTGCAGAGCCTGCCACCCCGCTACAGTCGAGCACTATTGGCGAATAGTGCCCCGCTGTGCACCCGTCGCGTGTCATTTCACTGCGCTCCAATAGTAGCGCACTGTAGCCTGCATCACTTGTCATCTCCAATAGTAGATAGTTGGCCGGTGGGCCACCCCTTGTCCCCTGGGCCTCCCTATATAAGAGGCACCAGGGGAGCCTCCAAAAGGCAGGCACACACTCACGGGAGGCCTCCTCTCATCCTCTCCCTCTCACTCATGCTCACACGCATGCCCAAAGGAGGCAAGAAACCTCATGGCTCTCCTCCCCAATACAGCTCCAGGAGCGACTCTGTACCAGATATACCACATATATACACACATGCAGGAGTAGGGGTGTTATCTCTCCGGAGAGCCCCGAACCTGGGTAAACCACCGCGTGCTATCCGCATACCCGTCCCGGATCTCCACTACAGCCTTGCTCTCACCTCTCAAGCCATCCCATGGCATCTGCCGTCTCGGGGCACCCCCTGTGAGAAAACAACGACAGTTGGCGCCCACCGTGGGGCGAGCTGCTGCTGGAATCGCGGTCCGAGCGGGACCCTCTTCGTCATCACCATCGCGGCGCTACAGCCGCCTCTCCGGTGGTGCTCGGGGGCTCGACACCAACATGCCCCCCGGGCTGACGCTCGGGGCGCCGCGTCCCCGCCGTCAGCCTCGTCCGCCTCCGTTTCGCTCCAACGCGCCTCCGACCGCTCGGGACGGTGCGTCCCCGCCGTCGGCCTCGTCATCTCCAACCCCGCGCATGCCGCCGCACACTCCTCGGACGGGACCTTCTTCGCCGCCGTCGTAGGCTCCCGGAGCCTCTGCTCCGCCCCTATGACACCACACCACTCCGGCCTATGGCACGCCTGCGCGCCGTCCGCTCCGACCGGCGGCGCGCCTGGTCTCCTGGCCGTCGCGCTCCGACCACAACACAGTCCTCGCCTTCGGCCTCGGCACCATCCGTCGTGCTCTCTGCCCCGCGAAATCAAGTCCAGAGGCGTCACTCACGTCACGCTGCTCCTGCTTCTGGTGGCATCTACGCGTGCGGCGTCCGCGGCCGGTTCGCTGGCGCTCGTGGTCCTCAAGGGCCCTGGCGTTCCCACCGTCAGCGCGCACAACTTCACCGGCTACGCGCCGCAGGGCCTCCATGTCTGTCGCGTTCCCGGCCATGGAGCTCGCTGCCGCCGCGCCTTGGTCCTCCCCGTCGCGGCTCCTCCACGCCCTCCGCCTCGCCTCCGCGCGCGGGGCCTCCTCCCATGCCACCTGTGGCGCCCGGCCGGCTGGCTCCTCCCCGCGCCCGTCCATGTCCGCATCCAGCCACGACCCCGGCCGCGTCCCCGCCTCCCTCGTCCTCGACCGAGCAGATGCTTCCAGCGGGCCTCCGCTCCGCCCATCGCCGCGCCCTGCCGCCGGCTCCGCCCGTGACGCCCCGCAGGGCCCGGTGGCGCCCGGCTCCTCCGTCGCGCCGCTCCGGCCTCCTCTGGCCCCTGGCCCCCGCGCTCCGCCTCCCGGCCGGCTTCCGCGCCCCGGCTGCCCGCGCCGGCTCGCCACCGCCGCACGCGTCGCCTCCGCTCCGCCCGTCGCCGCGCCCTGCCGCCGGCTCCGCCCGCGACGCCCCGCAGGGCCCGGTGGCGCCCGGCTCCTCCGTCGCGCCGCTCCGGCCCCCTCTGGCCGGCTCTGCCGTCTCGGCCCCCGCGCTCCGCCTCCCGGCCGCCTTCCACGCCCCGGCCGCCTTCCACGCCCCGGCTGCCCGCGCCAACTCGCCACCGCCGCACGCGTCGCCTCCGCTCCGCCCGTCGCCGCGCCCTACCGCCGGCTCCGCCCGCGACGCCCCGCAGGGCCCGGTGGCGCCCGGCTCCTCCGTCGCGCCGCTCCGGCCCCCTCTGGCCGGCTCTGCCGTCTCGGCCCCCGCGCTCCGCCTCCCGGCCGGCCTCCGCGCCCCGGCTGCCCGCGCCGGCTCGCCGCCGCCGCACACACCGGCTCTGTCGGCTCGCCCCACGCGCCCGCGCCGGCTGCTCCCACGTCCTGCCCGCCGGCTGGGCTGCCGGCTGCCGGCTCGCCCGTGCTCCCGTGCCTGCTTGAGGACAGAAAAAGAGTGGGAGGCTGGTTAGTAAAAAAGGTCCGGCTGCCCTGCTCCAAAAAAAAGAAGGGGTTTGCATCCAGCTGCCCACAGCCGGCAGAAGTGAAAAAGAAGAAAAGAAAACGGCTGCCCGACGCCTCCGTCCGCCCGCGACGCTGCTCCGCCGACGGTCATGCCCGCCTCGACACCTGGCCGGCTGTGCCAGGCCGGCTCGGCCGCGTCCCGTCGCATCGCCTGACCGGTCGGGCCCGACCGGCAGGACCCCCCTTCGAGCACCTGGAGGCTCGAAGGCTACATCCAGCGGGTGTGCCGGCGCGCTCCGCAAGCGCCGAGCCGCGCCGGCTCTCTTCGGCGCCCTCCGCCTCGTATGCGTCAAAGCAATTTGCATCATTGTTCGCCCCGGCGCCCCGGCGGGTGCACCGGCGTGCTCCGCAAGCGCCAAGCCGCGCCGGCTGTCTACGACAACAACCGCCTCGCCGGCATCAAAAACTAATGAACCCCCCCTCGCTCGGAGGCTTGGAAGCCACTTTCGGCAGCGCCCCACGCGCAACAGCCGGCGGACCCCGCGTCCGCCCTCGGCAGCGCCTCGCGCTCATCAGCCGGCGGACCACGCGTCCGCCCTCGACAGCGCCTCGCGCCCTTCAGCCAGCGGACCCCTCGTCCGCCCTCGACAGCGCCTCGCGCCCATCAACCGGCGGACCCCTCGTCCGCCCTCGGCCGCGCCTCGCGCTCATCAGCCGACGGACCCCGTGTCCGTCCTTGGCAGCGCCTCGCGCTCATCAGCCGGCGGACCCCTCGTCCGCCCTCGGCAGCGCCTCGCGCTCATTAGCCGGCGGACCCCGCGTCCGCCCTCGGCAGCGCCTCGCGCTCATCAGCCGGCGGACCCCGCGTCCGCCCTCGGCAGCGCCTCGCGCTCTTCAGCCGGGGGACCCCTCGTCCGCCCTCGGCAGCGCCTCGACCTCATCAGCCGGCGGAACCCGCGTCCGCCCTCGGCAGCGCCTCGCGCCCATCAGCCGGCGGACCCCTCGTCTGCCCTCGGCAGCGCCTCGCGCGCATCAGCCGGCGGACCCCTCGTCCGCCCTCGGCAGCGCCTCACGCTCATCAGTCGGCGGACCACGCATCCGCCCTCGACAGCGCCTCGCGCCCTTCAGCCGGCGGACCCCTCGTCCGCCCTCAAAAGCGCCTCGTGCCCTTCAGCCGGCGGACCCCTCGTCCGCCCTCGGCAACGCCTCGCGCCCATCAGCCGGCGAACCCCTCGTCGGCCCTCGGCAGCGCCTAGCGCTCATCAAACCGGCAGACCACGCGTCCGCCCTCGACAGCGCCTCGCGCCCTTCAGCCGGCGGACCCCTCGTCCGCCCTCGACAGCGCCTCGCGCCCATCAGCCGGCGGACCCCTCGTCCGCCCTCGGCAGCGCCTCGCGCTCATCAGCCGGCGGACCCCGCGTCCGCCCTCGGCAGCGCCTCGCGCTCATCAGCCGGCGGACCACGCGTCCGCCCTCGGCAGCGCCTCGCGCTCATCAGCTGGCGGACCCCGCGTCCGCCCTCGGCAGCGCCTCGCGCTCATCAGCCGGCGGACCCCTCGTCCGCCCTCGACAGCGCCTCGCGCCCTTTAGCCGACGGACCCCGCGTCCGCCCTCGGCAGCGCCTCGCGCTAATCAGCCGGCGGATCCCTCGTCCGCCCTCGACAGTGCCTCGCGCCCTTCAGCCGGCGGACCCCTCGTCCGCCCTCGACAGCGCCTCGCGACCTTCAGCCGGCGGACCCCTCGTCCGCCCTCGGCAGCGCCTCGCGCCCATCAGCCGGCGGACCCCTCGTCCGCCCTCGGCAGCGCCTCGCGCTCATCAGACCGGCGGACCACGCTTCCGCCCTCGACAGCGCCTCGCGCCCTTCAGCCAGCGGACCCCTCGTCCGCCCTCGACAGCGCCTCGCGCCCATCAGCCGGCGGACCCCTCGTCCGCCATCGACAGCGCCTCGCGCTCATCAGCCGGCGGACCCCTCGTCCGGCCTCGGCAGCGCCTCGCGCTCATCAGCCGGCGGACCCCGCGTCCGCCCTCGGCAGTGCCTCGCGCTCATCAGCCGGCGGACCCCGTGTCCGCCCACGGCAGCGCCTCGCGCTCATCAGCCGGCGGACCCCTCGTCCGCCCTCGACAGCGCCTCGCGCCCTTCAGCCGGCGGACGCCTCGTCCGCCCTCGACAGAGCCTCATGCCTTTCAGCTTGCGGACCCCTCGTCCGCCCTCGGCAGCGCCTAGCGCCCATCAGCCGGTGGACCCCTCGTCCGCCCTCGACAGCGCCTCGCGCTCATCAGACCGGCAGACCACGCGTCTCCCCTCGGCAGCGCCTCGCGCCCTTCAGCCGGCGGACCCCTCGTTCGCCCTCGACAGCGCCTCGCGCCCATTAGCCGGCGGACCCCGTGTCCGACCTCGGCAGCACCTCGCGCTCATCAGCCGGCGGACCCCGCGTCCGCCCTCGGCAGCGCCTCGCGCTCATCAACCGGCGGACCCCGCGTCCGCCCTCGGCAGCGCCTCGCGCTCATCAGCCGGCGGACCCCGCGTCCGCCCTCGGCAGCGCCTCGCGCCCTTCAGCCAGAGGACCCCTCGTCCGCCCTCGACAGCGCCTCGCGCCCATCAGCCGGCGGACCCCTCGTCCGCCCTCGGCCGCGCCTCACGCTCATCAGCCGACGGACCCCGTGTCCGCCCTCGGCAGCGCCTCGCGCTCATCAGCCGGCGGACCCCTCGTCCGCCCTCGGCAGCGCCTCGCGCTCATCAGCCGGCGGACCCCGCGTCCGCCCTCGGCAGCGCCTCGCGCTCATCAGCCGGCGGACCCCGCGTCCGCCCTCGGCAGCGCCTCGCGCTCTTCAGCCGGGGGACCCCTCGTCCGCCCTCGGCAGCGCCTCGCCCTCATCAGCCGGCGGAACCCGCGTCCGCCCTCGGCAGCACCTCGCGCCCATCAGCCGGTGGACCCCTCGTCCGCCCTCGGCAGCGCCTCGCACGCATCAGCCGGCGGACCCCTCGTCCGCCCTCGGCAGCGCCTCGCGCTCATCAGTCGGCGGACCACGCGTCCGCCCTCGACAGCGCCTCGCGCCCTTCAGCCGGCGGACCCCTCGTCCGCCCTCGACAGCGCCTCGCGCCCATTAGCCGGCGGACCCCGTGTCCGACCTCGGCAGCACCACGCGCTCATCAGCCGGCGGACCCCGCGTCCGCCCTCGGCAGCGCCTCGCGCTCATCAGCCGGCGGACCCCGCGTCCGCCCTCGGCAGCGCCTCGCGCCCTTCAGCCAGCGGACCCCTCGTCCGCCCTCGACAGCGCCTCGCGCCCATCAGCCGGCGGACCCCTCGTCCGCCCTCGGCCGCGCCTCGCGCTCATCAGCCGACGGACCCCTCGTCCGCCCTCGGCAGCGCCTCGCGCTCATCAGCCGGCGGACCCCGCGTCCACCCTCGGCAGCGCCTGGCGCTCATCAGCCGGCGGACCCCGCGTCCGCCCTCGGCAGCGCCTCGCGCTCTTCAGCCGGGGGACCCCTCGTCCGCCCTCGGCAGCGCCTCGCCCTCATCAGCCGGCGGAACCCGCGTCCGCCCTCTACAGCGCCTCGCGCCCATCAGCCGGCGGACCCCTCGTCCGCCCTCGGCAGCGCCTCGCGCGCATCAGCCGGCGGACCCCTCGTCCGCCCTCGGCAGCGCCTCGCGCTCATCAGTCGGCGGACCACGCGTCCGCCCTCGACAGCGCCTAGCGCCCTTCAGCCAGCGGACCCCTCGTCCGCCCTCGAAAGCGCCTCGTGCCCTTCAGCCGGCGGACCCCTCGTCCGCCCTCGGCAACGCCTCGCGCCCATCAGCCGGCGAACCCCTCGTCCGCCCTCGGCAGCGCCTTGCGCTCATCAAACCGGCAGACCACGCGTCCGCCCTCGACAGCACCTCGCGCCCTTCAGCCGGCGGACCCCTCGTCCGCCCTCGACAGCGCCTCGCGCCCATCAGCCGGCGGACCCCTCGTCCGCCCTCGGCAGCGCCTCGCGCTCATTAGCCGGCGGACCCCGCGTCCGCCCTCGGCAGCGCCTCGCACTCATCAGCCGGCGGACCCCTCGTCCGCCCTCGGCAGCGCCTCGCGCTCATCAGCCGGCTGACCACGCGTCCGCCCTCGGCTGCGCCTCGCGCTCATCAGCCGGCGGACCCCTCGTCCGCCCTCGACAGCGCCTCGCGCCCTTCAGCCGACGGACCCCGCGTCCGCCCTCGGCAGCGCCTCGCGCTCATCAGCCGGCGGACCCCTCGTCCGCCCTCGACAGTGCCTCGCGCCCTTCAGCCGGCGGACCCCTCGTCCGCCCTCGACAGCGCCTCGCGACCTTCAGCCGGCGGACCCCTCGTCCGCCCTCGGCAGCGCCTCGCGCCCATCAGCCGGCGGACCCCTCGTCCGCCCTCGGCAGAGCCTCGCGCTCATCAGACCGGCGGACCACGCTTCCGCCCTCGACAGCGCCTCGCGCCCTTCAGCCAGCGGACCCCTCGTCCGCCCTCGACAGCGCCTCGCGCCCATCAGCCGGCGGACCCCTCGTCCGCCCTCGACAGCGCCTCGCGCCCATCAGCCGGCGGACCCCTCGTCCGCCCTCGACAGCGCCTCGCGCTCATCAGCCGGCGGACCCCTCGTCCGGCCTCGGCAGCGCCTCGCGCTCATCAGCCGGCGGACCCCGCGTCCGCCCTCGGCAGTGCCTCGCGCTCATCAGCCGGCGGACCCCGCGTCCGCCCTCGGCAGCGCCTCGCGCTCATCAGCCGGCGGACCCCTCGTCCGCTCTCGACAGCGCCTCGCGCCCTTCAGCCGGCGGACGCCTCGTCCGCCCTCGACAGAGCCTCGTGCCTTTCAGCTTGCGGACCCCTCGTCCGCCCTCGGCAGCGCCTAGCGCCCATCAGCCGGTGGACCCCTCGTCCGCCCTCGGCAGCGCCTCGCGCTCATCAGACCGGCAGACCACGCGTCTCCCCTCGGCAGCGCCTCGCGCCCTTCAGCCGGCGGACCCCTCGTTCGCCCTCGACAGCGCCTCGCGCCCATTAGCCGGCGGACCCCGTGTCCGACCTCGGCAGCACCTCGCGCTCATCAGCCGGCGGACCCCGCGTCCGCCCTCGGCAGCGCCTCGCGCTCATCAGCCGGCGGACCCCGCGTCCGCCCTCGGCAGCGCCTCGCGCTCATCAGCCGGCGGACCCCGCGTCCGCCCTCGGCAGCGCCTCGCGCCCTTCAGCCAGAGGACCCCTCGTCCGCCCTCGACAGCGCCTCGCGCCCATCAGCCGGCGGACCCCGCGTCCGCCCTCGGCAGCGCCTCGCACTCATCAGCCGGCGGACACCTCGTCCGCCCTCGGCAGCGCCTCGCGCTCATCAGCCGGCTGACCACGCGTCCGCCCTCGGCAGCGCCTCGCGCTCATCAGCCGGCGGACCCCTCGTCCGCCCTCGACAGCGCCTCGCGCCCTTCAGCCGACGGACCCCGCGTCCGCCCTCGGCACCGCCTCGCGCTCATCAGCCGGCGGACCCTCGTCCGCCCTCGACAGTGCCTCGCGCCCTTCAGCCGGCGGACCCCTCGTCCGCCCTCGACAGCGCCTCGTGCTTTTCAGCCGGCGGACCCCTCGTCCGCCCTCGGCAGCGCCTCGCGCCCATCAGCCGGCGGACCCCTCGTCCGCCCTCGGCAGCGCCTCGCGCTCATCAGACCGGCGGACCACGCTTCCGCCCTCGACAGCGCCTCGCGCCCTTCAGCCAGCGGACCCCTCGTCCGCCCTCGACAGCGCCTCGCGCCCATCAGCCGGCGGACCCTCGTCCGCCCTCGACAGCGCCTCGCGCTCATCAGCCGGCGGACCCCTCGTCCGGCCTCGGCAGCGCCTCGCGCTCATCAGCCGGCGGACCCCGCGTCCGCCCTCGGCAGCGCCTCGCGCTCATCAGCCGGTGGACCCCGCGTCCGCCCTCGGCAGCGCCTCACGCTCATCAGCCGGCGGACCCCTCGTCCGCCCTCGACAGCGCCTCGCGCCCTTCAGCTGTCGGACCCCTCGTCCGCCCTCGACAGCACCTCGTGCCTTTCAGCTTGCGGACCCCTCGTCCGCCCTCGGCAGCGCCTAGCGCCCATCAGCCGGCGGACCCCTCGTCCGCCCTCGGCAGCGCCTCGCGCTCATCAGACCGGCAGACCACGCGTCTCCCCTCGGCAGCGCCTCGCGCCCTTCAGCCGGCGGACCCCTCGTTCGCCCTCGACAGCGCCTCGCGCCCATCAGCCGGCGGACCCCTCGTCCGCCCACGGCAGCGCCTCGGGCTAATCAGCCGGCGGACCCCGCGTCCGCCCTCGGCAGCGCCTCGCGCTCATCAGCCGGCGGACCCCGCGTCCGCCCTCGGCAGCGCCTCGCGCGCATCAGCCGGCGGACCCCGCGTCCGCCCTCGGCAGCGCCTCGCGCCCTTCAGCGGGCGGACCCCGCGTCTGCCCTCGGCAGCGCCTCGCGCTCATCAGCCGGCGGACCCCGCGTCCGCCCTCGGCAGCGCCTCGCGCGCATCAGCCGGCGGACCCCGCGTCTGCCCTCGGCAGCGCCTCGCGCCCTTCAGCGGGCGGACCCCGCGTCTGCCCTCGGCAGCGCCTCGCGCGCATCAGCCGGCGGACCCCGCATCCGCCCTCGGCAGCGCCTCGCGCCCATTAGCCGGCGGACCTCGCGTCCGCCATCGGCATCGCCTCGCGCTCAAACAGTAGACGGACCCCGCGTCCGCCCTCGACAGGCCCCGCGCCCGTCGGTCGGCGGTCCCCGCGTCCGCGCCCGGCGTCCTCAACGCCACCGTCTGCTTCAGCAACGGCAAAAACCCTCCGCTCGACTCTTCAAGTCACCCGGAGGCTCGGAGGCTACACCCAGCGGGTGCGCTGGCGCGGCCCCGCTGGAAACCGCCAGCCGGTGGACTCCGCCTCCACGCCCGGCAGGGCTCCGCGCCCATCAGTCGGCAGACTCCGCGTCCACGCCCGACGTCCTCGATGCCACCATCTATTTCGGCAACAGCAAAGACCCTCCGCCCGACTCTCCGAGTCGCCCGGAGGCTCGGAGGCTACACCCAGCGGGTGCGCTGGCGCGCCCCCGCTGGAAGCAAGCCGCGTTGTCCTCGACCCGCAATCGACCGTCATCAACATCTTCCGCAACAACAACTCCAACAGCAAAAACCCTCCGCCCGACTCTCCAAGTCACCCGGAGGCTCGGAGGCTACTGTCGGGGGGATTACCCCCGGGTAGGCTCAAGGAGACGACTCAATATTTTAAAAACATCGGGGGAGCCACCCCTGGTATGCCAAGCCCCACGAATCAACGAGACAAACGAAGAAGTGAAGACAGAAGACAAAATTGCGGCCCGGGCGGCTGGCTCATCCTGCTGGCTCCCCCGGCTGGCTCCTCCTGCTGGCTCCCCCGGCTGGCTCCTCCTGCTGGCTCCTCCGGCTGGCTCCTCCTGCTGGCTCCTCCGGCTGGCTCCTCCTGCTGGCTCCTCCGGCTGGCTCCTCCTGCTGGCTCCTCCGGCCGGCTCCTCCTGGCCGGCTGCCGGCTGCGGCCCAACGAAGTCAACTCCAGGCGTCCCTTCGGACACGAGCTGACGACACTGTAGCTGACGGACTGCAGAGCCTGCCACCCCGCTACAATCGGGCACTATTAGTGAATAGTGCCCCGCTGTGCACCCGTCGCGCGTCACTTCACTGCGCTCCAATAGTGGCGCACTGTAGCCTGCATCACTTGTCATCTCCAATAGTAGATAGTCGGCCGGTGGGCCACCCCTTGTCCCCTGGGCCTCCCTATATAATAGGCACCATGGGAGCCTCCAAAAGGCAGGCACACACTCACGGGAGGCCTCCTCTCATCCTCTCCCTCTCACTCATGCTCACACGCATGCCCAAAGGAGGCAAGAAACCTCATGGATCTCCTCCCCAATACAGCTCCAGGTGCGACTCTGTACCAGATATACCACATATATACAGACATGCAGGAGTAGGGGTGTTATATCTCCGGAGAGCCCCGAACCTGGGTAAACCACCGCGTGCTATCCGCATACCCGTCCCGGATCTCCACTGCAGCCTTGCTCTCACCTCTCAAGCCATCCCATGGCATCTGCCGTCTCGGGGCACCCCCTGTGAGAAAACACCGACAAAAGTGATTAACTCTGGGTCGACAGAGAATTCATAATTCTTATCGGTAACAAAGATAGGTGAAGTAGCAAACTTAGGATCACATTTCATTCTAGCATTCAAAGTCTTTTACTTATACTTGCGTAGCAATTTCTTAAGATCATCTCTATCCTTACAAGAAAGGATTTCTCTAGCTATCTCTCCATCCAAAACATAACCCTCTGGTATCTTAGGCATTTCAAATCTAGGAGAACCAGGTCTAATAGGTGTTTCATAGTCATCAGTTTCAAAGGCTTCATCAGTTTCAGCTATCTCATCAGTTTCAGTAATTTCATTTTCTTTAGCTCTAGCAATTTGTTCATCAAGAAATTCTCCTAGTGGCACACTATCATCAAGCATGGTACTAGCATCATTCATAGCAGAAGTAGCATCATCAATAACTTGCGACATATCAGGATTACTAGCATGTGGTGGTATTGCAAGCTTACTCATAACAGAAGGTGAATCAAGTGCAGATCTAGATGGCAGTTCCTTACCTTCCCTCGTCTTAGAGGGAAAAATCTTGGTCTTTGGATCCTTCAGATTCTTCATAGTGATCAATTGATATAAATCGCAAGTGACTCAACAAATATAGCTATGCTCCCTGGTAACGGTGCCAGAAAAAGGTCTTGATAACCCACAAGTATAGGGGATCGCAACAGTTATCGAGGGTAGAGTATTCAACCCAAATTTATAGATTCGACACAAGGGGAGCCAAAGAATATTTGCGAGTATTAGCAGCTGAGTTGTCAATTCAACCACACCTGGAGATTAAATATCTGCAGCAGAGTGATCAGTAGCACAATAGTATGATAGTTTTAATAGCAGTAGCAACAGTAGCAATAACGGTAGCAGTGATAGAAATAGTTTCGTAGCAAGTGTAATAGTAGCAGTAGCAATAGTAACTCAGCGAGAACAATATGTGGAAAACTCGTAGGCACTGGATCGGTGAACTCGTTGGATGATATTCATCATATAACAGTCATAACCTAGGGCGATACAGAACTAGCTCCAGTTCATAAATGTAATGTAATCATGTATTCCGTAAATAGTCATACGTGCTTATGGAAAAGAACTTGCATGACATCTTTTGTCCTACCCTCCCGTGGCAGCGGGGTCCATAAGGAAACTAAGGGATATTAAGGCCTCCTTTTAATAGAGAACCGAAACAAAGCATTAACACATGGTGAATACATGAACTCCTCAAACTACGGTCATCACCGGAAAGTATCCCGACTATTGTCACTCCGGGGTTTACGGATCATAACACGTAATAGGTGCGTATGACTAGCAAGATCGGATCAAGAACATAGATATAATGGTGATAACATAAGCAGTTCAGATCTAAAATCATGGCACTCGGGCCCTAGTGACAAGCATTAAGCATGGCAAAGTCATAGCAACATCAATCTGAGAACATAGTGGATACTAGGGATCAAGCCCTAACAAAACTAACTCGATTACATGACGAATCTCATCCAACTCCTCACCGACCAGCAAGCCTATGAAGGAATTACTCACTCCCGGTGGGGAGCATCATGGAATTGGCAATGGAGAAGGGTTGATGATGACGAAGATCAATGATTCACCTCTCCGGAGCCCCAAACGGGCTCCAGATCTGGCCTCCCGAGGAAGAACAGGAGGTGGCGGCGGCTCCATATTGTAAAATGCGATGAAACTTTCTCTCTGATTTTTTCTCCGAAAATAGGATTTTATAGCGTCGGAATTACGGTTAGTGGGGCCACGAGGTGGGCACAACCCACCAGGGCGCGCCTGGGGGGCTGGCGCGCCCTGGTGTCTTGTGCCCAGCCAGGGCTCCCCCTCCGGTGGTTCTTGGCTCCGGTATTTTTATTTATTGTAAAATAAATCTCCAAAAGTTTCTTCCAGTTTCGAGAACTTTTATTTCTGCACAAAAACAACACCATGGTAGTTCTGCTGAAAACAGGGTCAGTCCGGGTTAGTTTCATTCAAATCATGCAAATTAGAGTCCAAAACAAGGGCAAAAGTGTGAGGAAAAGTAGATACGACGGAGACGTATCAAGTACGTCCTAGTTTTTCAGAATTTTTTGAGTTACAGAAGTATAGTTTCTCTATAGATCTTTACAAACTGTCCTGTTTTTCACAGATTGCTGTTATAGTTGATTTGCATGGTTATGTTTGAATTCTTGTTGAGCCCCAATGACTTGGGAGCCATAGAATTGTGATAGTGTACAGTGGGTAATGTTATATTATAATTATGCAATAATGTTATGGCAGGACATGATGAGATTTGATGATTATGTACTAACGTTTGTAATGAAAGTTCTGTCAAGTTTTGTGTGGATGAAGTGTTCGAAGATCGAGGAGGTATCGATATGAGAAGAATAAGGAGAAAAAAGAGTTCAAGCTTGGGGATGCCCAAGGCACCCCAAGTAAATATTCAAGGAGACTCAAGCGTCTAAGCTTGGGGATGCCCCGGAAGGCATCCCATCTTTTTTCTTCAACAACTACCGGTATGTTTCGGTTTTTGTTTTTTTCACATGATATGCGTAAATTCTTGGAGCGTCATGTGCCTTTTATTTTCCTTTTAGCAATGCACCATGCTGGTTTGGGAAAGTCCATGGTTGATTTATAGAATGCTCTTTGCACTTCACTTATATCTTTTGAGTATGGCTTTATAGAATGCTTCATGTGCTTCACTTATATCATTTGAAGTTGGATGCCTGTTTCTCTACATATAGAAAACCATAATTTGTAGAATGATTTTTTGCTTCACTTATATTTATTAGAGCATGTCCAGGTCTTTTGTAGAAAGAATTAAACTCTCGTTCTTCACTTATATTTGTTTGAGAGTTAATAAACAGTGACGATGATTTGCATGGGTTATAAGACTAGTCCAAAAATAATAGGTATTCAAGGAGTGATAATCAAAACCTTCATGTAGCACATTAAAGAGAAATTGTGGGTTAATGATATTGATGTGGTAATGTGAAAGGGTGTGAGTGCATCATTGTTGATTCGTAGAAGTGTCGGTATTAAGAGGTGTTAACTTCCTGTTTGTCTAAAAATAAAAAAGGCATAGTAAGGATGTGTGAGCATTTTTATTCCTCGTTGAAATCCTAGTGTTGTTCCGGGTCGGAGGCGCGCGATGGTTAACTCCTCCCAACCTTCTCCCTCGGGGCATGCGAGAAGTACTTTGATTTGTGATAAAACTAATAAAACTTTGCAATAAGTATATGAGTTCTTTATGACAAATGTGAAACCATGGACATACGCAATCTCACCTATTCATATTTGCTAGCCTCTTCGGTACCGTGCATTGCCCATTCTCACCTCGAGGATCGGTGCAACTTTTGCCGGTGCATCCAAACCCCGTGACATGATACGCTCTGTTGCACATAAGCCTCATTATATCTTCCTCAAAACAGCCACCATACCTACCTATCATGGCATTTCCACAGCCATTCCGAGATATATTGTCATGCAACTTCCACCGTCACTTCATATGATTTGTATTTCCATTGTCATATTGCTTTGCATGATCGTAAGATAGCTATCATGATATTTACATGGCTTGTTCGTTTTTTGATATCTTTTGCTATGCTAGATCATTGCACATCCTAGTACACTGCTAGAGGCATTCATATAGAGTCATATCATCCTATCAGTTTTCCATATCGAGTTGTAAGTAAATAAAAGTGTGATGATCATCATTATTAGAGCATTGTCCCAGTGAGGAAATAAAAATGGGGGAGGCCAAATGTGACGCCCCCAATTTGACCGTACGCTAATCATACACGCAAATGCGTACGACCAAGATTAGGGACTCACTAATCAATATCACAACACAACACTAGACACAAATTAAAGTCATACAGCTTCATATTACAAGCCAGGGGCCTCGAGGGCTCGAATACAAAGCTCGACAAGCACGAGTCAGTGGAAGCAAATAATATCTGAGTATAGACATAAGTTAAACAAGTTTTGCCTTAAGAAGGCTAGCACAAACATAACAACGGAATCGAAAGAGGCGAGGCCTCCTGCCTGGGAACCTCGTAACTACTCCTGAGTGTCGGCACTCTCCACGTAGTAGTAGGCTCCAACGGTGGTGTAGTAGTCGTCTCCGGCGTACTCCATCTCCTGGGCTCCGTCATCTGAGCGCGGTAATCGTATCGAGGGGGAAAGAGAAAGCAAAGCAGCGGTGAGTACTCATCCAAAGTACTCGCAAGACTGACATCAGAACTATGCTAAGTATGCATCAGTGTCAAGGAATGGGGTTATATCTGGACTGACTGCAGAAAGTAAGAATGAGGGGGAAAAGGCCTAGTCCTATCGAAGACTAGCATCTTCAACATCTTGCCGCATTAGAAGAGAGTAGATTGGTATCTCAAATATAGCCATATTATTGTAGCAAAATTTTATTAAGTAATCACGCCCAGAGATTCTTCCTCGACTCCCTGCGAGGAAGCAATCTCGGAGCCAACATTCATTTCAAATTTAAGTCACAGTTATAGTTGTAGAAGGTCAAAGTACAACTCCAAGTCGTCCTGTTATCGTGGACACGGCTATTCGAATAGATGAATTCATCCCTGCAGGGGTGCACCGCATTTCCAACACGCTTGATCACCTCCGGCGGGACACACTTTCCTGGGTCATGCCCGGCCTCGGGATAGCAACACGTCGTCGCCCCACCTAGACTCAACAAAGAGGCCAGCCCGCCGGCCTAAATCCTAAGCGCGCATGGGTCATGGGCCCACTCGCCCTTTGCACTCCTGCACGATGCGAACGCGGCCGGGGTCAGCCCTAGCACACTCTAGTCCAAGAGTTGTACCGTCCAGGCCACTCGGGCGCGCGCCGCTCCATTGCTGACATCCGAAGAGCTTCGGCTGATACAACGACGCTGAGTACCCATAACTTCTCCCACGTGAAGGTTTGGTGCGTAAAAGGTCAAACGACCAACTCAGATCAAATACCCAACCCATTAGCATTTTATTAATGCGGGGCAAGCGCGACCCATGAAGTGCGGTCCCGTCGCCCCGCCTCGAGGATGTGTGGCAAGGGCCTCTTCTGCCCGTCCACAATTCATCATCATCAAACCGTGGGTACCCCTCAGGGCCGACCCATCACCAACATGTTTCTGTAACCAGGTCATAGTAACTGTGTGTATAAAACAACAAGACAGAACCTGAGGAATCACCCTCAAAGGGTCCCGCTCGATGAAACCGTCAAGGTGGACTTAGAGGAATCACCCTCGAGGGTCCCACACTTGAGGGGTTGCACGACAGAGTCATCGTCGGGAGTGGTGAAGGAGGAATCACCCTCGATAACCACGACCGACTAGCTGCACTACAGAGTTAGCATCATGAGTACTTCACGAGGTGTCACCCTCGGTACTCGATAGTAGCTCTGCAGAGTCGTACAACTAAGGGGTGTGTGGTGATGTGAGGGGCCTGACTCGTCGGTCGGTTGACCGAGTCGTCGAGTCGTCGATGAAGAAGCAGGGGCAACTGGGACTAAGGGGGTCACAAGGGATTCACTGATCAACCTATACTAAGCAGTTGATATGATTGCAGGTATGGTAGCAGTTTATCAAAAGCAGGCTATGCATCATAATAGGAGCTAGCTAATACAGTAGCAAAATCTAATGCAAGAATGAGAGGGAAAGAAATGGGCGATATCGGAATGCTCAGGGGGGGGTGCTTGCCTTGCTGCTCTGCTGCAAAGGCCTGATCGTCAACGGCGTAGTTGTACCCGACAGCAGCGTCAGTCTCGGGCTCTACCGATAAGAAGAGGGGGGAAACAATAAATACAAAACACAGATGCAACACGATGCATGGCATGGCAATAAGCAGAGCTAGGTATGCACTAACGCAGTATCACACGTCGTAGACGGGTCGGAAGAATACCTGACGATATTTTTCGGGTCTCGGGCTACTACCGGACAGATGAAAACGATGGAAAAGTCCCATGTTCGTTATGATAGGAGCACGTGACAAACGAACGGACAGCGTATTCGGACTCATGGGATTTTTCTGAACAACTTTCATGTATAAAATATTTTCATCCGACTTACGATTTATTTTATATGATTTTTCAAAGTTTTATCGAATTTCTGAATTTTTTGAATTTATTTAATCCGAATTGACCAAGTCAAATTGACTGGTCAAAAAGGGGGAATAGTGCTTGTGGGACCCAAGTGTCAGTGACACATTTTAGGTGAAAGGTTATTTTAGGCATTGGGGTCCACATGTCATTGAAACACTTACTAAACTAGCACTAGTTAACTCCTAGCTAATAGAAAACTAGTCCAAACTAATTGCCTGTACACACACTCTCACGCACACACACAAAGAACAGGGTCAAGTTCTCTTTCCCGCAAGTGTGCAAGATGCGTGGACGCAGCTGCTAGATGCCTGACTCGAGGGCGACGACTTTGGCGATTTCCGGCGTTGGTCCGGCGACAGGCGTGATGCCGTTTCTTCTCCTCCCTTTCCCTTGCTGATCTCCTCTCTCGCCCCCTGTTCTCTAACCTGCTCCTCCTCCTCGCTGTTTCCCCTCTACTGCTCTTCTCTTCCTCTTCCCGTCTTGCCCCATCCAGATCCCCTTCTCTCGTTTCCTTTGCTGCTTTGTCTTGGGCTCCATCGGATTCTTCGCTGCGTCCTCCTGCCTGGGTATTCTCTTCTTCCTCGCCTCATCCTCTCAATCCTCTCTCTCTGCTGCCTGCTTCTCTCTAGGCCTTATCCCTCCTAGATCCCGTCCCCATCTCCTCGTTCAAGCCAGATTCAGGCCGTCTCCGCCCCTCTTGGCTGGATCTGGTTTCTCCTCGCCCCCCTCTCCCCCCATATCATCCCTCCTATTGCTGTTCCCCCTCCCTGCTTTTCTCCTTGTTCGCTCCTTGCTCTGGTGGCGTCCCAGTTTCAGTTGACATTCAAGATCAAGTCAGGAGTCAGGAGAGGTGGAGTTCGGTGATCAGAAGGGTGTCAGCATGGCTCTCTCCAATTCTTGGGTAGCGGCGCACGGCCCCAACGCGCCTCGGGCGCCATGAGGGCCATAGCTTGGAACTGCCGAGGTATGGGCAGGGGCCTCGGCAGTGAGCGGATGCTGTATCTTGCCAACTTGATGCGGTCTACTAGGGCTCAGGTAACTATTGTTTCAGAGATTAAATCCTCTAAAGTGCGTTCTATTGATCTTGTTAATAGGTTTGATGTGACTAATGGCTTTGTTGTTCCATCTAGAGGCGCTTCGGGAGGCCTTTGGCTCATGTGGACTGACGATCTTAAAGTTTCTGTTCATAGTGCTGCTTTTCACTATATTTTAGCTAATGTAGTTCATGTTGCCACGGGGGTCAGCTTTTGTATGATTTGTATATATGGCGACCCGTATCATAGGCAGACTAGTGCCATTTGGGATCATATTTCAGCTTTTGTGTATGATAATCTAGGTAAACCCATGATGTGTATGGGAGACTTGAACGATATCCTGTATGATGTTGATGGCTGTAATGGTAATATTAACTACTATCGTATGCATGCTTTTCGATCTTTGGTTAAGAACTGTGGATTATTTGATATAGGTTATAGTGGTCCGGCTTACACTTGGCGTGGTAGACAACACACTTCCAACCCTATCCGTAGACGTCTTGACCGTTGTTTGATTAACTCTGATTGGTGCTTGCATTATCCGAACACTAAGGTTCTGAATTTACCTATTATTCTTGGTGATCATGCTCCTATTTTAGTTTCTACTGAAGGCAAGTTTGCGAGGCCTAGACAATCTTTCAAATTTGAAAACTGGTGGTTGATGGAGAATGACTTTCAAGACTTTGCTAAATCTGCTTGGCAGGCTAATTCTCACACATCTTTTGTAGCAAAATCTTCATCATTGGCAGGAACCTTGAAAACATGGTGTAAGAAGAAGAAGCCGCTTCAACAGGATCTTTCCGAGCTAGAAGCAGAGATAAATCAATTGCAGCAACTTCCTCTACACCGGTAGAATCATGCATTAGAGAGTGCTCTTACGGCCAGGTATGAACAAACTCTTTCTAAGCTTAATCAGTTTTATAAGCAGCGTAGTAAGAAAACTTGGGCCGTTAAAGGTGACCGTAACACAAATTTTTTTCATCAGGCTATTCTTAAGCTTCGTAAAAGAAATACCATTTGTTCTATTAAGGATGATGCGGATGTGCTCCATTTTAAACCTGATGCCATTACTAATACTTTTGTCACCTATTTTCGTTACATCTTCTCTTCCTCTCATAATAATGCTGCTGACATTCCCTCGACTCAATGGCCTCAAGACTCTTTGGATCCCACCTACTCTCTTCCTGACAAGCATGAACTTTTGCAAATTCTTAAGGACATGAAACTCAATGCTTCCCCAGGCCCGGATGGTTTTAATGTTGAATTCTATTTAGCTGCTTGGGACTGGATAGGGGATGAGGTTACTCAATTAGTGGTCAACTTTTATCTCACTGTTGTTCTGCCTCCTCATATTAATGACACTAATATTGCTCTTATCCCGAAGAAGCTTGTCCCTCAAGTCCCCATGGATTATCGCCCTATTAGCCTTTGTAATGTCGTTTATAAAATCATAGCTAAATCTTTGGCTAATAGGCTCAAACCTCACCTCCCTGATTATATTGATCCAGCTCAGCAGGCTTTCATTGAAGGTAGGAGAATTAGTGATAATATTATTATTGCGCAAGAGATTGCTCACTCTTTCTCGCTTAAATCCTGGAAACATGATGTTTTCATGCTTAAAATTGATCTTGCTAAAGCTTTCGATCGCTTAGAATGGGATTTTATTGTCTCTGCTCTTGCACGTAAGGGGCTGCATGGTCATTTTATCAATTTAGTTCGTGCATGCATTTCTTCTCCTACTTTCTCTGTGCTTATTAATGGACAGCCTTCTCATAAATTTACTAGCTCTCGAGGTATTAGGCAGGGTTGTCCCATGTCTCCGTATTTGTTTGTTATGGCTATTAATGAGCTCTCCATTATGCTTAATGATGCTCTTCAAGCTCAACATCTGCAGGGTATTTCTCTTGGGCCAAATTGTCCCTCTGTGCACTCCCTTCTTTTTGCAGATGACCTGTTGGTGTGTGGGCAGGCTACCCGTCAAGAAGCGCAAGCAATGGCAAATCTCATCAACCAATTCCGTGCCCTCTCTGGTCAGACCCCCAATTGGAGTAAGTCTGCTATTCTCTTTAGCTCACATGTCTCTCAGGCCAATATTCAAGATATTAAACAAATTTTTCCGGTGGCAAATCTAGATGCTAGTTTTACTCATCTTGGTCATCCTCTTATTTTGCCGGCAAAAAACAGGGGGGCGGCTTATAACTTTGTTTTGGACAAATATTTGAATAAGCTGCCCTCTTACAAAGCTAATATGCTCTCTCATGCTGCTAGGCTTGAATTAATTCGCTCGGTTTTCTCTGCTATCCCTGTTTACTATATGGCAAACATTCTATTTTCCAAAAAAAATATTGCAAGGCTTACGGCCATTATTAGGACTTTTTGGTGGGCTGGTGTGCGAGAGACTGATTCGAGAAAAAGTCTTTGCCTTCGAGCTTGGAAGGATATTTCTAACTCCAAGGCAGAGGGTGGCTTAGGCATTAGAAATTTGAAAGCTATTAATGAAAGCCTCATTCTCTCTGCTGCTTGGAGATTAGCTCAAAATCCTTCTGCTCATTTGTACCTTGTGCTTAAGGCCAAATACTTCCCTGGTACTTCTATTTGGAGAGCCACTGTTACTCCTCCTAAGTCTGCTTTTTGGGCCTCGGTTTTGAAAATGTTGCCTAAACTCAAAGATCATGCGTTTTACCAACTTACTGAAGGTAACATTTCGTTGTGGAGCACGCCTTGGTGTAATCTCTGGCATTCTATTCATGATTACCTCATTCCACAACAAACTGGATTTGTTTATCCCTCGTTGGTTAAAGATCTTTGGTTGCCTGATCACAAATGCTAGAATCATCATATCATTTTCTCGCTTTTTCAGCAACCTCTTGCCTCTCATATTATTAACACGGATATTATTGATGATGATGGCCCTGATTTGCTTTGTTGGCCTCTTGCTCCTAATGGTATTCGCACTACTAAATCTGCTTACAAATTATGCTTGCAGGAGCTTTATACTCAGCCTAGAAATGCTCCTTTGGATGTTTCCTCATATTTGAAAAACCTTCTTAACATCATTTGGAAACAAAAAAATTTGCTGCCCAAAGTTCAAACTTTTGCTTGGAGACTCCTTTGTAAGGCTTTACCCACGGGTATGAGAGCTGGTAGATTTTCTATTCATATCTCTCAGTCTTGTTGTAGATGTGCTCATCAGGAGGATGAATTTCATCTCTTCTTCCTTTGTGATTTTGCTAGAGCAGCTTGGTTTGCTGCCCCTTAGTTTTTGAGATCTGACCTTCTGGTTCAAGGGCATTCTAATATGCACTCCATTCTCATTGAGCTTACTCGCATGAATCATCCTCATGCTTCCATACAAAATGTTCTTAATTTCCTGTGGTGTATTTGGAAAGCGAGGAATGATTATCTGTTTGATAGGAAAAAGCACCTTCCTTATCAGGTTCCCATTGCTGCTGAAAATTTGATTTATGGTTTCTCTGAGAATCTTCCTCATAACCATAATAATCAGTCACCTTCTAATGATAAGAACTCTTCTCATGTTATTCCTATGCAGGGACATACTCTCAAATCTGATTTAATGGTGTGTGGGACAAAAATATTTTCTGATGCAGCTTTCAGATCATCCAAAATTCCAGTCATAGGTCAAGGACAGGTAGGAACAGGTGTTGGTATCTTCATTTGTATACCTCTGGATCAAGGTGAGATCAATATTCAGGTCCAAGCTTCAGCCCCTCCTACTTCAACTCCTCTGCAAGCGGAGGCTGTGGCCCTCTCTGCTGCTGCTCAGCTGGCTGCTCATTTGAATCTTATTAATACTATTTTTTTAATGGACTGTCTCACACTGGCTTCTGCTGCAGTTGTTAGAAATATTTCTGATTCTCCTTGGAGCATTAGGAAGGAGCTGGCTAACTTTGTTAAAAGCACGACAAATCTGCTCCCTCAGGTGTTTCATGTTCCTAGAAATATCAATGGTGTTGCTCACAATCTGGCGCAACAGGTCTTCAGATCTATTGGACAAACCCAACGTATTTGTTCTCATTTAAATGATCCTTGTCCAGTGGCTGGCTTGCTTTCTTCTTTTCTGCCCGAAGGCATTCAGTTGCACACGGTCTACTGCTTTTAAGATCTATATTGCCTTGCTCTTTGTTCAATTTCAGAATTAGAGTTCAGGGTTGATGTTTTTCTGGTGTTCCTCTACAAATGGTAGTATGCTCATTCTAGAAAAAAGGACACTATTTTTTTGGTAGAGATCCATTTTCAGCTGGGAGTTGATGTTTCAAGCTTTCTGCTCTCTCCCTCTGTTCATTTCTACTGTTGACTCCTGATGCAATTCATTGGGCAATGGTCTGCTGGCCTGTGCAGCTCTACTCATTTCTATTTTGCAGGTGCAGCGGCATTTGATTAAACCTTTGCAGATTATTCTCATGCTGTTGCTTGCAACCGCTCCTTCAGATATTCAAGGGCTGTTCAGGGTCTCAGATTGTTGAAGTTCAGATCAGCTGATTGGAGAAGAAGAATTGAATGTCCATCGATGGAGCTGCTGGTCCTCCTTTCTTCTAGTCTCCTTTCTTGGACAGCAGCTTTAGTTCTTCTTCCTTCTTTTCCTCCATTGGCCATGCTTTTTAGCCATGTTGTTCATCAGCAAGGATTTTTCTTCTTGCTGTTTTATGGGGCTTCTATTCAGCTCACTTTCTCTACTTCTGCTGTTTTCTCCTCTCCATCTTAAGGCAGATCTTGTAAACTGTAAGGTACTTTGTGATAGACCCTCTGGATCGGAGTAGGCTAGTGATTTCCGGTAGTAGTGGTAGGGCATTACCTTCTCCTCTCCTGAGGAACTCGTGCCGTTGGCCATGGTGGAATGATGGCCGGTGATGGCATTGAGTAGTGGTGGTGGCGGTGGGCTTCCCATCGCTTCAGCGCCTCCCTCTCGATCGGACTAGGGTTAGGAGTGGGGAACAGTGGCAGCGGCGAACCTCGTACCTCGTGCCGTGGTCCCCACCTCCTTTATATGGCACTGCGCGACAGGGGCCCACCAGCCTTGCTTGGGCTGGACGCCCCCGATCAGGGCGTGAGTCAAGGGTCCAATGGGCCGTTGGGCCCATTGGGGAAGAGATCAATCTAACATTCTCCCCCTTGATCTCATCATATACTTTTAACTTTATACTTTTACTTTACTCGTTTCATAACAGATTAATACATAGGACATGTTTCATCGTCACAGCTCAATTACCGATAGAATCAGACAGCCACAACGTACCTCTCTGTTTTGAAACAAATTCTTTAACCTTGGGCCCTTTATTGTCCGGAAATCTTAGACTATACCATAAAACCCACGTCAAGTGTGTATTCTCCGAACACACTAGGCGGTAAGCCTTTAATAAGCAGATCTGCAAACACTTGTCTGTTGCTTTTATGCTTCAAGCATTTCTACATAATTCCGGACTTTCTCCTTTACAACGCATAACTCTGTGTCAGTGTGTTTGGCATCAACACTTGACTCGTTGTCATAGGAGCGAAAAACTTAAAATGGTTATCGCTGTTGTCAACCATTATCAACTCCGGGTACAGGTCTCCTTAACCATTTTGCCTGTCCCTCAGCCTCATATCAAGCTATAACATATCTTTGCATCACATTGATGATAATTGTTTCATTCTTTGGAGCTTTTCCACACCAAAACTCCAAGTGTGAAAATTAGCGACAATTGTGGATTTCGCTATACATTTCACAAGTCTTGTATTTGTACTCACAATCTTTTGAGAGCACTTATTTCTTTCAGCATGAGGCCGATATCTTTGACTCCATTCCAGTGATGTATATATGGACTGGACATTGCTAAAACAACCCGGATACGTGGACTGTGTCAGGGTAATATATTGAGCTTCCAACAGCTGAAGCATATGGCACCATATCCGTTTTCAATCTTTTTTCATCAACTTTTGGAACATCATAGTTTCCAGTTCCATTACCCTTGACTATAAGAACAGGCGTAGGTTTTCTAGCATGCATACTTTAGAGACCTTTCTTAGCATGTCCATGCGACATTCCGAATACCCCCTTTTATTCTTTTCTTGGTGAATCTCGATAATTATAACGAGAGACACTCTACCGAGACCATTCTTTTGAACTTTGAGAACAAGAACTTCTTTTCTCCTCCTACAGTAGATTGACATGACCACTAGCAAGTAGGACGTCATCCACATGCACAGGATTAGGAAATGAATTTCCCATTCTATAACTTTGCACGAATACAATTGTCCTCTCATTTTCTTTGACCCAAAATAACATCTGATTTTTCTAACTTTAAATGCCATTGTCTAGAGACTTGCTCTAGCCATAAAAGACTTCTTAAAGTAGTATCCCTTGTGTTCTTTACTTTCATCTGATGTAACTCAGATCATGATGTCGGTCATGATGTGCTACCAACACTCATTGTAATTTATTCATTCTCTTTGCACAAAAACTTTCGATTTAAGTCTCGCTTTACACCTTTACATATTTCCTTTGGAGTCACATTGACCTTGTAGACCCTTTACAGCCTACTGTTTATGCTCCATTGGAAATTACTTATGAGTCCCAAACATCGTCGGGATTCACCAATTTTATTTCATCTCACATAGTCTCTTTATCATTTAGACAAACAGACACTTCTCAAAGCTCGATTGAGCGCTTTAAATGAGGTGGGATTAACCTCTATTAACATAGACTTTATAGTAATCAGAAGTATCTGATTTTCTCATTCCTTGAGACCATCTGTGTCTCAGGTACTGGTACTCCTTTCATATGGGGCTGTTGTTGCTCTGTCATTGCCAAGAGGCAAATTAATTGTATAGTCTTTCATTTCCAAGAGGCAATAGGTTTTACAGGGACCTTTATCACAAGATCCATGTTTACTCATTCCTCCTTTATAGAGCTAACAACAGGTGTTGTATAGGTCATACAACATGCTCCCCTAGATACAATCTATTCGAGTCTTAGGTATTTTCATACCATGCTCCCCCAGATTACTCCATCTTGTCTAAAAATGGGGTATCTTTAAACTTTATTATTTGGGTTTATTCTGTTAAAACTTTCTTCTTTATGGCACTTTAAGTACCGTCTTAGTATTCTTTAGGGGTATTATTATGACCGTCGTACTCCCCCAGACGATCACATTCTTCATTAATGGATCACTTTAGATGCATAATGTGCATCACATTATCTAAAGTATAGAGGAGTTTCATCTTTCTCCCCCTCGAAATGTGGCAAGAACTTTTCTGCCACAATTTCGAAAAACCATTCATAACTCTTGCGAATTGAGGAAACTTCGATTATCTACTTCATTTGAAATGAAGTTATCTGTGAACTGGTATGGGAGTACTTTTTCCTCATTCCATTTCTGAAACTCAACAGAGTTCTTTATAATTAGTACTTTTGCAAGTCACACTTGCATATCATTCTTGTCTTTAGGTTCGTTTTATTTTCTTTGGATTTATTGAGTGCTTAATGACCGTTACACATAAGGTGTACGAGTCGATACTAGGAAAGCATAATAGCTACTCCATACTTTTCTCCCAGAGTGGGACACATTAAAAGCACATGAGTCATCATAGCTTTCTCCTGTCATACAGGATAAGTCCTTTGCCAAAATTTCTGCCGCCATACGGGTGACGCAGGTATTTTCCCAGACTTTTCCCGCCATGCGGGTTTTATCATAATCATCTTTTCCCGCTATGCGGGAAATTCCCTGTAAGGGACATAAATGCCAGAATTGGCTCTTTTGACTGCATATTCAATCATCAAATTCAGAAATAAATCCGAATGCTCTTTGACACACATGCTTGATCCGACGTTGGTCAAATTAAACACGCATGTTGCTTGTTTCATCTCAAATCATGTTGACTGAAAAATCTTCTTCATAGAGAGTACATGAAAGACATTCGTCAACCAAGACTCTCAATGATCTATCTCTTTTCTTTTGAAGCCATTCTTTAGAGAGAACATACTCCCTCACGTTATGACCTTTCTTGGTCATCTTTCGGGTCACAAGCACCCAGCCATTCGCTTTCACGAATGAAAGCATGGAAAACTTTTAGTCTGAGAAAAATTAGCCAATGATCAACAATAATGAGCATAAAAATAACCCCATGTTGGTCTGGTTAATTAATATGCACATTAAACTTTTAAAACTTTCTTTTATATTCTAAATCACCGTTGGGCAGAATTAGAATAAAATATCATCCTTCTACATTAATTCCATATCACCGTTGGGCGGAAATGGAAATCATGCATATAACTCATAAACAATGTGATGATCATCATCAACTTTATTAAACAACTTTACTAAGAAATAATAATCATCATCAACTTTATTGCAGTGGGAACAAGAAAAATTCATTTCTCTAGATCAAGAGCATTTCTTGATCTTTATCTGTTCTCTGAAAATTGATCACTTTGATACAAAATTTATCAGAGATTTAAGCTTTAAAACATAAGACTCATAGAATTATAGTACTGTTATCATCAACGTTGGTCAGAAAATAACAATACCATATTTTAACTTTAAAACAAATATCTTTCTTTTGTCATAGCGGAAATTATCTGAATCTGATTTCACCCACAGGGAAAAAACATTGCTAAGAGCAGTTCTTCCAATTAAATATTCCCGTTGGTTCCAATTTAATTGGAGGATAAAACTTTTACTTTGCAGCGGAAACTTTACAATGTTCTATTCAGAAACAATTCTGTACTCTTTTACTCTCTAAGCAATTTTAACCGGTTGGTTCAAAATTGAATTAGAGAAGCAACAATTTAATCTTTCACAGTGGAAAATATGAATAAAATTCACGAACAGAAACTTTTCTTTGACCAAATAAAAATTCATGAACTTTATTCTTTTTCAGAGTATTCCTTTTACTTTTCTATTTTCTTAGACAAATTTTCGTCGGATTAATTTGAATAGAAAATCTATATGAAATTTGCCCAAAACTGGACAAAAAAACAAAATAAAAGTTGCAGCTGGACCGGCGGCGGCCCACGGCCTGCGACGCACGCGCCGCTCGCGGCCTTAACAACTCGGCCCGTCACGCGCCGCAGCCGCTGCCGGCCTCGGGTTACTTTCGGCCCAGCGGCCCACTGTGGCGCTAGGGTTTCGGTCGCAGCCGTCCGATGCGATCCGACGGCCAGCCGCGGATCTCGCTGGATCAAAATCCCCTTTCGTCGATCCTCCCGACCGAACCCTAAGACATTTCGCCTCTGCCCCGTCGCCCGCTCCCTACTCTCGCTCCCGACTGCGCCGTGGCGTTCCACGCCGGCCGCCGGCAGCAGGAGACGGGGTTGAGATCCGCCGTTCCCTGGCGAGCTCTTCTCCCCTTTCCCCTCGCCTTTCCTTTGGCAGAGAGAGAGAGGGACGCCTACTGCGCCCTCCTCTGCTCCCCTACGCCTTGACGGCGCTCTGATCTGTTGGAGTAGCGGCGTACGGCTGCGCCAGCCGCCGGCGTCGGCAGCGAACCACCGCGCCGCGCGAGCCTGGCCGCCTTCTCTATTTCCTTCCCCTCTTCTTTTCTCCATCTGTGACAGAGACGGAGTGAGACGCGTGGCCGCGCCCTTCTGCGCTCCCCCTGCCCGCGACGACGGCGGAGCAGTCCTGCAGCGGCGCCGTTGCCCCTTGCGGTGAGCGCGCCGCCGTCGAGCGGTTTGGTCGCGGTTCCCTTTGCCCCGTGTGGGGTGGTTCTTCGTCCCCGCACCTCGGCTTGCCGATGCATGTGGGGATCGAGAGGAACAGGCGCAGCCGGAGTGGCGGCGCTACTTTTTCCTGTGAGGGTTCTCTCTTTGCCCTGTTAGTTAGGGTTCTTTGGGGAGGGGAAAAACTTTTGCTTTGATTTCTTTCTACCCGAAAAAACTAAGCCTAGATGGCTCTGAAACCATTGATAGACCCTCTGGATCGGAGTAGGCTAGTGATTTCCGGTAGTAGTGGTAGGGCATTACCTTCTCCTCTCCTGAGGAACTCGTGCCGTTGGCCATGGTGGAATGATGGCCGGTGATGGCATTGAGTAGTGGTGGTGGCGGTGGGCTTCCCATCGCTTCAGCGCCTCCCTCTCGATCGGACTAGGGTTAGGAGTGGGGAACAGTGGCAGCGGCGAACCTCGTACCTCGTGCCGTGGTCCCCACCTCCTCTATATGGCACTGCGCGACAGGGGGCCACCAGCCTTGCTTGGGCTGGACGCCCCCGATCAGGGCGTGAGTCAAGGGTCCAATGGGCCGTTGGGCCCATTGGGGAAGAGATCAATCTAACACTTTGATCTTGAGCTGAATATATTGGCACCTGCTGGTGCCTTTCTCTGTTCAAAAAAAAACGCACACACACAACACACACTCACGCTCACACACACAGGCAGGCACACACACAACACACATACGCGTGTGCACACACCACACACACACGCATGGCACACTCGGCCATGGCCTGCATCAGTAGCAGCCGGCTGCAGCAGCGCTAGCAGGGAGCAGCGGCAAGCAAGCAGCAGCAGCGCAGCGGCGACGGCAGCGGCATAGCAGCAGCGCAGCGGCGGCGGCGTCCAGCGGAGGCAGCCAAGAGCAGCAGCGCGCAGGGGCTAGCAGCAGCAGCAGCAGGGCGTGGCGGAGCGGCGACAGCACACAGCAGCAGCAGCAACGCAGAGCAGCGGCAGGGCAGCGGGCGAGGCGCGACGCGTAGCAGGCGGCCGCCGATGGCTGCGTGGGCGCGGCCAGGGGGCAGCCAGGGCGTGCCCCAGGTGCAGCAGGGGCTCGCGGGCGAGGTCATGCGCGGGCGCGCACGCACGCACGTACATACGCGTACACGTACGCTCGGACGAACTCGGGGACGGCGGCAAACGGCGACGAATAAAAGGGGACTAGGGGGGAATCGGTAGAGGAGCTCACCACGGGGTGGATGGCGCGCTTGGGGAGGCCGGGATGGACCGGAGCTCGCGGGACGGCGACGACGGCGACGCCCGCATCGAGCTCGGGGCAGCAGATGGGGGGGAGGGGGCGAATGGGGAGCGTGGGGGCTAGGGTTGGGAGAGGGGGGCTCGCCGGCGCTTTAGTCGGAGGGGGCCGACCGGGGGATGGTCGCCACGGCGGCATGGCGCGGCCATGGCCGGCCGATGGCTGCCACGCCTTCCCTCCGCCTCCTGTAGCAAGGGAACGAGATGAGTGGGGGAGGTTGGGCCGGCTGGGAGGGAGGAGATGGGCCAAGGTCCAGTGGGGGGGGGGGGGGGGGGGGGGGGACAAGGGCTTTTCCCCTTTTTTTATTAAAAAGTTCTATTACATATTTATCAATTCATGTTCCAATTAATTCTAGCATCAAATGACTTTTGTAAAAAGTGAGATCTAGTCCAATAATTCTATTGCATTATTATGCATTGGCATGAAAAGTTTGAGAGGCATTGGAAAAGATTTGGTATTTTCAAAATGTAAAAGGCATTGAAAATATTGTTTTGGCCTCTGTTATAATTTTTTTAAGGCACTAAACACTTTACAAAAATATGGGTTGCAATTTTAGAAATGCCTAGGGAATATTTGAAACCTATTCATGATTTTTATTTCCTGATTTGTAAAACTTTTAAATCCACTTTTCAAATGAATTTTGAAAATGATTAGGAAATTTAAGTGAGGTTTGATTCCATTCATGATCAAACATGGTTTAGCAAAACATCAGCTTAATCCTCATGGTCACTGTAGCTTAAACACAACCATCACTGTAGCTGAATCCAGGGGTGTTACACCAAATGAGCTCACCCTAAAAAAATTTGGGGGAGGCAAAAAAAGAAAAAGCCCACCATGAAAAAAACGAGAGAAAAAGAGAGAAGGGACTTGGCTACTATCCATTACCACACTTGTGCCTCAAAGTGGCACCATGTTCTTCATATAGAGAATCTCTTGTTTTTGTCACTTCCATATGCTAGTGGGAATTTTTCATTATAGAACTTGGCTTGTATATTCCGATGACTTGCATCCTCAAATGCCCGAGGTCTTCATGAGGAAGCAAGTTGGATGCACACCCACTTAGCTTCAGTCGAGCTTTCATACACTTATAGCTCTAGTGCATCCGTTGCATGGCAATCCCTACTCCTCGCATTGATATCTATTGATGGGCATCTCCATAGCCCATTGATACGCCGAGTTGATGCGAGAATTTCTTCTCCACTTTTACCCCTTTGAAACCTACCACCACATTCTATTCCACCTATATGCTATGTCCATGGTTCACGCTCATGTATTGCGTGAATAATAAAAAGTTTATGCATATTGAAAAGTACGATACAATTGCCTGACTTGGGCACCGTGGTGCTTGACATTTGTATTAATGTGGTGAAGATGGAGCCATGCCTTGCTAATATAATAAGATGAATAGGGGTAAACATTCTTTGAGGATCGTATTCTTTGAAAGATTGATGATTTTGTTGCTTGTGCTTATAAGTATTACTATGTCAATGTTTGTTAATTCATATTTTTCTCAATGATCATACATACAAAAGATTACATATTGGGTAGCATGTCACATCAAAAATTCTGTTAAGGACGAGCAGGAATTAAGTTTGGGGATGCTTGATACGTCTCAAACGTATCTATAAATTTTGATTGTTCCATGCTACTATATTATCATTCTAGGATACTTTTGAGTAATCATTTACCAATTTATATTATTTTTTAGCACTAACCTATTGACCCAGTGCCCAGTGCCAGTTCCTGTTTTTTGTGTGTTTTTTGTTTCGCAGAAATTCCATATCAAACGAAGTCCAAACGTGATAAAAATTTACGGAGAATTTTTATGGAATATATGTGAATTTTGGGAGTCGGAATCAATGCAAGACAGTGCCCGAGGAAGGCACAAGCCAAGGGTGCGGCCCAGGGGGGCCGCGCCCTGATGGCTTGTGCCTCCCCCTTAAGTCGATTGGCGCTCTCCTTCCGCTGCAAGAAAGATATTTTCGCGATAAAAATCCCCTCAAAATTTTAGTCCGATCGGAGTTACGGATCTCCGGTTATTTAAGAAACGGTGAAGGGGTCAGAAACCAGTCGCGAAAACAGAAGAGAAATCGAGAGAGAGATCCAATCTCGGAGGGGATTCTGCCCTCCGAGAGCCATGGCGGCCATGGACCAGAGGGGAAACTCTCCTCCCATCTAAGGAGGAGGCCAAGGAAGAAGAAGAAGAAGAAGGAGGGGGCTCTCTCCCCCTCTCTCCCGGTGGCGCCGGAGCGCCGCCGGGGCATTCATCGTGACGGCGATCTACACCAACAACTTCGCCGCCGTCACCACCAACTCTCTCCCCCTCTATGTAGCGGTGTAAAACTTCTCTTCTTCTTTGTAATCTCTACTTGAACATGGTGCTTAATGCTATATATTATTATCCAATGATGTGTGGCTATCCTATGATGTTTGAGTAGATTTGTTTTGTCCTGCGGGTTAATTGTTGTATGATGTTATTGATATGAGTTGTATGTTGATATTGTGTTGTCCTATGGTTCCCAGCGTGTCGCGCAAGCGTGTGGGAACCCCGATGTAGGGTTTGCAATATGTTTATGATTCGCTTATAGTGGGTGGCTAGAGTGACGGAAGCTTACACCCGAGTAAGGGGATTGTTTGCGTATGGGAGTAAAGAGGACTTGATGTTTAATGCTATGGTTGGGTCTACCTTAATGATTTCTAGTAGTTGCGGATGCTTGCTAGAGGTCCAATCATAAGTGAATGTGATCCAAGTACGGAAAGTGTGCTAGTGTATGCCTCTCCATCATTGCATATGATAATTATCTATCATGTTATATTCAATTGCCTATGGACAATCTTTCTCTTGCGTTACACAAAAAAATTTATACTAAACAACTTACTTATTAATCTTTATTTAAACAGCCCCTAACTTTTATTTACTTGCTCTTTATTACCTTGCAAAATTATCTCTACACCTACTAAGTACATCTAGTTTCTTTCCCGCAAAGTAGTTTCATACTTGTTCTAGTTAAAGTAAGCATTAGCGTGCATAGAGTTGTATTGGTGATCGATAGAACTTGAGAGAATATTAATTCTACCTTTAGCTCCTCGTTGGGTTCGACACTCTTACTTATCGAAAAAGGCTACAAATGATCCCCTACACTTGTGGGTTATCACGAATCAATAAATCAGGGTGTAATACTACCCGCGAAGACTGTTGGGATCCCCTATACTTGTGGATTATCACGTGCCCACCCCTCTGGGCATGCCCTCTTAGCTTGTGGGGGGCAACAGGTCTCCCGAGCCCCCCCCCTTCTCCTATATGGTGTGTTTAACCCTATAAAAAATCAAGAAGATACTTTGGGGATGAAGCGTCGCCGTCTCGAGGCAAAAACCTAGGCAGAGGCCCTTTTGCTCTCCGGGAGAGAGATTCTGCCGAGGAAACTTCCCTCCAGGAGAGGGAGATCGAAGCCATCGTCATCACCAACGCTTCCTTCTTTGTGGGAGGACCAATCTTCATCAACATCATCACCAGCACCATCTCATATCAAACCCTAGGTCATCTCTTGTATTCAATCTTTGTCTCAAAATCTCAGATTGGTACCTGTGGGTTACTAGTAGTGTTGATTACATCTCGTAGTTAATGCTTGTTGGTTTACTTGGTGGAAGATATTATGTTCAGATCCTTGATCACCATTATTATACCTCTAATCTTGAACATGTTGATTATGTGTGAGTAGTTACTTTTGTTCCTAAGGACATGGGAGAAGTCTTGTTATAAGTAATCATGTGAAGTTGGTATTCGTTTGATATTTTGATGATGTGTATGTTGTTGCTTCTCTTAGTGGTGTCGTGTCAAAGTCGACTAAACAAAACTTCACCATGTTATGGGCCTAAGGGAAGGCATTGTGGAGTAACAATTAGATGATGGGTTGCGAGAGTGACAGAAGCTTAAACCCCAGTTTATGCGTTGCTTCATAAGGGGCTGATTTGGATCCACACGTTTCATGTTATGGTTGGATTTATCTTAATTCTTCTTTCATAGTTGTGGATGCTTGCGAGAGGGGGTAATCATAAGTGGGTTGCTTGTTCAAGTAAGAACAGCACCTTAGCAATGGTCCACTCACATATCAAATTATCAAAGTAACGAACGCGAATCAACTCAACATGATGAACATGACTAGACAGAATTCCCATGTGTCCTCGGGAGTGCTTGCTTCATATAAGAGTACTTTTAGGCCTGTCCTTTGCTATAAAAAGTATTGGGCTATCTTGCTGCACACTTTCTACTATTGTCACTTGTTACGAATTATCTTGCTGCAAAACTATCTATCACTGTTACTCATAGCACTTGCAGAGAATACCTTGCTGAAAACGGTTTATCATTTCCTTCTGCTCCTTGTTGTGTTCGACACTCTTACTTATCGAAAGGACTATGATTGATCCCCTATACTTGTGGGTCATCATGCCGCCGACACGAGTTGCAAGTACCTTGGCCTGGGGATGTGAGACGGTAATGATTATGCTTCTTATGTTCACGGATATTATTATGTTGATATTAATTGATTCATCGTTTCTCAATATCTACACCTGAAAGAGATTACTTGTTGGGTAGCATGCCACATCAAAAAAATTGTTTTTGTCATTTACCTACTCGAGGACGAGCACGAATTAAGCTTAGGGATACTAATACGTCTCCGACGTATCTAGAATTTTTTATTGTTTCATGCTATTATATTATCAATCTTGAATACATTATATGCTATTTTATATCATTTTTGGGACTAACCTATTAACCCAGTGCCCAGTGCGAGTTTCTGTTTTTTCTTGTTTTTGGACTTTCAGAAAATCAGTACCAAACGGAGTCCAAATTGGATAAAAAAATTGGGAGTTATTTTTGGACCAAAAGAGACCTAGGAAGCTCCGGGAGGAGGCCAGAAGAACCATGGGGTGGCCACGAGCTAGGTCGACGCACCCTGGGGGTAGGGTGTGCACCCCTAGCTCGTGGCACCTCCTGACCTAATTCCACTTTTATATATTCCCAATTATCCCAAAAACATCAGAGAGCCACCCGATACAATTTCTCCGCCGCCGCAAGTCTCTATTCTTCCGTGATCCCATCTGGAGGCCTTTACCAGTACCCTGCCAGAGGGGGAATCGATCACGGAGACCGTCTACATCAACCTTGCTGCCTCCATGATGATGTGTGAGTACTTCACCACAGACCTACAGGTCCATAGCTAGTAGCTACGTGGCTTCTTCTCTCTTTTGATCTTCAATACAATGTTCTTCGCGATCTCGCGATTATCTATCTCACGTAATCTTCTTTTGCAGTGCGTTTGTTGGGATCCGATGAATTGTGGGTTTATGATCAGATTATTCATGAAAAGTAATTGAGTCTTCTCTGAATTATATTATGCATGATTGTTATAGCTTTGCAAGTCTCTCCGATCTATCGGTTTGGTTTGGCCACCTAGATTGATTTATCTTCAGTGGGAGGAGTGCATTGTAGTGGGTTCAATCTTGCGGTGCTCTATATCCCAGTGACAGAAGGGGACAAGGCACGTATTGTTTTGTTGCTACTAAGGGTAAAACGACGGGTTTGAACATATTGCTTGGTCTTACTTTGTCTACATCATGCCAGCTTGCCTAAAGCATTATTCTGTTTGTCATGAACTTAGTATCATATATGCATGCTGGATAGCGGTCGATTGGTGAAGTAATAGTAGTAGATGCAGAAGCGTTTCGGTCTACTTATCACGGACGTGATACCTATATACATGATCATTGTCACGAACGACATCATAACTATGCGCTTTTCTATCAATTGTCCAACAGTAACTTGTCTACCCACTGTATGCTATACATTCGAGTGAGAAGCCCCTAGCGAAAATTATGGCCCTCGGGTCTATTCAAATTATATTACAAAACCTAAAAATCATACTGCAATTTATTTACTTTCTTTTTATTTTACTTTTATATTTATCTATCTATTACTATCAGAAGTAATTTCATGCAAGTAACGAGTTCAAGGGGCTTGACAACCCTCTTGCCCGCGTTGGGTGCAAGTGTTTGGTTTTCTGTGTGCAGATATTATTGACGCAAGTTGTTTTGATTCTTCTACTGGTTCGATAATCTTGGTTCTCACTGAGGTAAATATTTATCGCTATTATATTGCTTCACTCTTTCTCTTAGGAAAAAAATCCAACACAGTTCACAAATAGCGTACTTCTAATTATTATTTTTTGCCTAATTGAGGACAGGTTCATCGAACCCGATTTGAAAAAACATATATCAAAATTTTATACTATATCCTTTTAGGTGTAGATGCATATGAACATGGCATATGGCCTGTAAACACTTAATGCACATATTTTAATATGAGATACATACACTTTTTTATAATATGTGGTACATACACAAAAAGGATAAATATGTGGTACATACACGAAAAGGATAAATATGTGGATCTAAAAATATTGTGGTATTTGATACTACAAATACCCAATTGTATTTTTTTATAGCTGAAATGCTAAAGTACTATTTATGAATAAAACGTTACACATAATACATAAGCACATGCATAGAATTGTTCCAGAAAATGTTTTTAAACTACCACATAAATTTTAAAGAGTTAATTCCATGTTTTACCTAATGTTTTGTTATTTTTGACACAGATAACCCCATTTAAGGGGAATTCAATCATCTTACTCAATTGAACCACAAATGTTTGAGGAAATTTTGGGAACTTCTAAAGACCGGATTTTGGAACGACTCGAACCGTGGAGTCGAGTTCTAATCCTATTACCACACAATATGTGTGGTAAGAACCTTGTCTATATAAATTAAGTTGCGATGATTTAAGTTGAGATAAAAATTCCATAAAAAAATTACTAGGCTAACAGCTTTTCGTTGGCTATTTGGGGAGCAGAAAACCAGAAGATATTGTTTCGTCGGTAAACCCTATTGGAAGCTCACTTCATGAAGAAGTGGTTGTTCAACACAGGACCTGAGCAAACGAAGGTAAGATGGATTCATCACATCCCACTTTTGGGAACTTTCTTGAAGGTTCCTGACTTGTTTCTTATTTTTTTTTTATTTTTTTGCCCTTTAAAGTTCATTTCGGCTTCTCTTTTCTTTGTCTATTTCTTTTGAAAATTTCCAGAAAAATGTTAATAAAATTGTAAAATTGTTTAAGTTTATTTAAAAAGATGAAGATTGAAAACAAAATCTCGTTTTTGAAAAATGCTTAAAAATTAAAAAATACATGAAGTTTTCTATTTTTAGAGAATTTGATGAAATCTTTACATTTTTTAAAATATTTACATTTTCAAATAATATCTTTGTTTTTTACTATGTTCGTCGATTTAAAAATGTCCGTGTTTCCAAAAAAATCGAATTTTGAAAAATTGTTCTCACCTTTCAAAAATGATCTCAATTTTTTAAAATGTTCATCAATTCAAAATTAATGACAGAATTTTGAAGAAAATTCAAATATGTGCTCAGTTTTAATAAATTTTCTTAAATTATTCAAACAAAATGTTCACACTTTCTAAAAATATGTTTTCTTTTTTTCAAAAAATGCTTGAAAACACAATAAATGGCCGCTACATTAATTGTGCCGCTACAATGTGCCAATGAGGCGCTCTTGTGAGCGAAAGCCGACATTTTGAGGCTCAATGCGTCACATAGGAGATCCCCTTTTCGTGAGACCAACTAATGAACCATTACCCCTTGCTGGAGCGCAGCATGGTTACTTTTGTGGTTTTAAGAGTGTGTCAAGTGGTGCATCCAGTCACCGCCATGTGTTGCCTGCTGGGTGCTTCTTCTGGATTTTGTTTTTTTGGGGTATGCGTAAGATCTGTTTTCTTGTATTTATATTTTTGGTTTTTTCTGGTCTTCCGTAGGTTTCGGAGAATATATTGTTTTCGAAGCATAACTGTGCTTCTCGGGAAGTTAAACAATATTGCTTTCACAAGAAGCACATATTTGCTTCTCGTGGGAGCATAGAATTGCTACCGTGAGAAGCAGAATTGTGCTTCTCGAAAAGAGAAGAATCTTTGCTTCCACGAGAAGCATAGATTTACTTCCACGTGAGGCATAGTTGTGCTTCCGGGAAAAAAAATATGTGCTTCGCAAAAACCAAAAAAAATAACAAAAAACGCAACCGTGCTTCCGAGCTATGGGTTTTTCTCCCTATTTCATTATTTTTTTGTTGACATTTTTGTTTTCATTTTGTTACCGGTTTTTTTATATTTGTTTTTTAAACCGGCTTTCTGTTTTTCCTTGGAAACAATTTCATCAAAACCTTTTAATATGGAATCTAGTTTCAAAGATCTCGATGTGAGAAAGAAAACGGTAAAAACAATTCAGAATTTGGACGCACAATTTAAGAGATAGACCATTTTGCAAGTGTGCCACTTATTAGCGACGTGAGAAGGTGGGAAATGGTTTTTTCAAGGGGTAACCCTTACTAGTTTTTTTAGGGGTAGCCCTTACTAGTGATTTTGCCGTTTCATTAGCGATTTGTGCACTAGACATATCGTTAACAAGCCCACTACAGGCGTGGATGCCCCTGTTTTTCATTTCTTTTATTTTGTTTTTATTTGCTTTCTTAAAAACTTTCAGGCTTTCCAAAAAGTTTTGTATCTTTACAAAAAAATCACATTTGAATGTTCACAAATTAGGGCTTTTTTCCTTTACTTTTTTAAAAACAAAATGGTCAAAAAATTTAAAACGTATTGACGATTTCAAAAAATATTCGTGAATTCAAAAAATGATCATGATTTTATGATCATGATCACTGCCACCTACAATCAAAGGCGTTTTCTTAATGCATTTTTTAAAAGGACTCGAAGTTATATTTTCAAACATTTTAGAAAAATCATACTATCAAATAATTATTTTTGTGGCATTTTCTTCAAAATGCCTAAAAACACTATATATTATGGAAAGTAGAAAAAACACTTCAGAATAGCTTCCATGCTAAGGTGTTTTATTTTATAAGAAGGAGTTCTTACATACGCCTCAAATCATCATTCCATGTGAAAAGCGTGAAAAGAAAGCTATCGGGCATGGCTTTTTATATACCTGTAATGGACATTTATTCCAAGAAAGTTTCACCGGAAGCAAATAGGTCAGTTGGTTGATCTTTCTTTTGGGTGGCATGAGGTCGTGAGTTCGATCTCAGAAAAACGCATAGAATTTTTTTCACCCTCAGCAGTCCTGGGCAGGTGCAAATGTTTGGCCTTCCGCCTGTGTCTAAAATTCGGGGGGCCTTCAAATCGTGGGCCATGTGTTGTGATATGTCCAATTTGCATCATGAATTCTTGTTGATATTTTTGTTATTCTTGTCCATTATTCCTTATTATGATACAATTCTTATGCCTTATCTCTCTGAATATGCAAGGTACATCACAAAGAGGGAAATCAGTGGAAACTGGAATTCTGGACCTGAAAACCACGAAAAAGGCTGAAAATCACTGGACCTCAAATGACCTAAAACTTCACAGAGAATTTTTATGGAATATATAATAATTATTGGGCCAAAAATATACCAAAGGGGGGCACCTGTTGGCCACAAGCTAACAGGGCACGCCCACCCCCCTAGGTAGGGATGGCAATGGGTACCCATTACCCACGTACCATGTGGGTAAAAACCCTATTAGGGTAAGGGTATGGGACAAAAATTTACCCATGGGTATATAAATAGGAAAATATGAAACCCATCGGGTAGAGCGGGTACGGGTATGGGATCATATAACCCATACCCACATACCCATGTACCCATATAAAATCTATGTAAACTCAAAATTATCTCTACAATCTACGCTATGTCAAGAATTTGTGAACTGAAAGTGTGTGCCTATGTGTTGTTGTTTATGCTATATGATGTTGTTTATAAGTATGTGTTGTTGTTATAATCTATTTTTGTAAACTATGTGATATGATGTAGTTTATAACTATAAGTTGTTCAAATTGATGTTTTGGAAATATGGGTAATTTTACCCGCGGGTACCCGTCTACCCTGTTGGGTAACGGGTATGGGAAAAAACTATACCCGTTGACAGGTATGGGTAAGGGTGATGGGTAAGCTCAGACGGGACGGGTAAGGGTATGGGGAGGCTCCACCCGTACCCATACCCTGCGGGTGCCATCCCTACCCCTAGGCATGCCCTGTTAGCTGTGGGACCCAGCAGGTCTCCCGACCCCCCCTCTTCTCCTATATGGTGTGATATACCCTAGAAAAATTAAGAAGATACTTTGGGGATGAAGCGCCACCGTCTCGAGGCGGAAACCTGGGCAGAGGCCCTTTTGCTCTTCGACAGAGAGATTCTGCCGGGGAAACTTCCCTCCGGGAGGGGGAGATCGAAGCCATAGTCATCACCAACGCTTCCTCCTTCGTGGGAGGACCAATCTTCATCAACATCTTCACTAGCACCATATCATCTCAAATCCTATTTCATCTCTTGTATTCAATCTTTGTCTCAAAACCTCAGATTGGTACATGTGGGTTACTAGTAGTGTCGATTACATCTCGTAGTTGATGCTTGTTGGTTTACTTGGTGGAAGATCTTATGTTCAGATCCTTGATCACCATTATTATACCTCTGATATTGAACATGTTGATGATGTGTGAGTAGCTACTTTTGTTCCTGTGGACATGGGAGAAGTCTTGTTATAAGTAAGCATGTGAAGTTGGCATTTGTTCGATATTTTGATGATGTGTATGTTGTTGCTTCTCTTAGTGGTGTCGTGTGAACGTCGACTACACGACACTTCACCATGTTATGGGCCTAAGAAAAGGCACTGTGGAGTAACAATTAGAAGATGGGTTGCGAGAGTGACAGAAGCTTAAACCCCAGTTTATGCGTTGCTTCATAAGGGGCTGACTTGGATCCACACGTTTCATGCTATGGTTAGATTTATATTAATTCTTCTTTCATAGTTGCGGATGCTTGTGAGAGGGGGTAATCATAAATGGGTTGCTTGTTCAAGTAAGAACAGCACCTTAGCACCGGTCTACCCACATATCAAATTATCAAAGTAACGAACGTGAATAAACTCAACATGATGAACATGACTAGACAAATTTTCCATGTGCCCTCGGGGGCGCTTGCTTCATATAAGAGTACTTTCAGGCCTGTCCTTTGCTATAAAAAGGATTGGGATATCTTGCTGCACACTTGCTACTATTGTCACTTGTTATGAATTATCTTGCTGCAAAACTATCTATCACTGTTACTATTAGCACTTGTAGAGAATACCTTGCTGAAAACTGCTTATCATTTCCTTCTACTCCTCGTTGGATTCGACACTCTTACTTATCGAAAGGACTACGACAGATCCCCTATACTTGTGGGTCATCAAGACTCTTTTCTGGCGCCGTTGCGGGGAAGTGAAGCGCCTTTGGTAATTGGAACTTGGTGAGGAAACATTTTTCGGTACGTGCTGAAATTTACTGCTGCTTCTTATTATGGACGGTCACCCTTTGAGTGGCTTGTTCGGGGCATCTTCGCCTCGAACGGAAGTGGAAAAGGTTGCCTCTCAACCTACTGAACCTACTGAAAATATTTATTATGAGATTCCTTCGGGTATGGTAGAGAAACTACTAGCTAATCCTTATGACTATACAACTCATCCTGATTACCACTTGATATATGTAGATGAGATTTGTGGATTATTTAAGCTTTCAGGTTTATCCGGAGACAAAGTTAAGAAGAAGGTTTTCCCTTTATCTTTGGAGAGAAAAGCATTGATGTGGTACAGGCTATTGGATGATATTGGGTCATGGGACTAGAAGCGCTTGAAGCTGGAATTTCATCACAAGTGTTATCCTATAAATCTAGTTCATCGTGATCGGAATTTTATATGTAATTGCTGGCCTCGTGAAGGAGAAAGCATCGCTCAAGCTTGGGGGAGGCTTAAATCTATGATGCACACTTCCCCCAACCATGATCTCTTAAGAGAAATGATTATACAAAAAATTTATGCTCGGTTTTCTCATGACGATCAATTACTACTCGATTATTCTTCTACTGGTTCCTACATGAAGAGGACTATTGAATTCAAATGGGATCTTCTGGAAAGAATTAAACGCAACTATGAAGATTGGGAATTCGACAAAGGTAAAGAGTCAGGTATAAAGCTTAAGTTTGATTGTGTTAAATCCTTTATGGAAACTGATACTTTCCATGAGTTTAGCAATAAATATGGGCTTGACTCCGAGATAGTAGCTTCTTTCTATGAATTATTTGCTACTCATGTTGATCTCCCTAAGGATAAGTGGTTTAAATATCATCCACCTATTGAAAAATCATTAGAGGAACATGTTAAAGTTAAAGAGGAAACAATTGTTTATCATGTTGATCCAGTTGTGCCTACTGCTTACATTGAGAAACCTCCTTTTCCTGTTAGGATTAAGGAACATGCTAAAGCTGCAACTGTGGTTAATAAAAGTTATATTAGAACACCCAAACCCTCTGAACAAATAAATGTTGAGCCTAACATTGCTATGGTTAAAGATCTCCTAGTTGATAATATTGATGGTCAGGTTATTTACTTCTATGATGAAGCTGCTAGAATTGCAAAACCTGCTAGAAATCCTCAGGATGAGTTAGACAAAAATAAACTAGTTGTTGGCATGCCTGTTGTTTCTGTTAAAATTGGAGATCATTTTTATCATGGCTTGTGTGACATGGGTGCTAGTGTTAGTGTTATACCCCTTACTTTTTATCAAGAAATTATGAATGACATAGCACCCTATGAGATGGAAGATATTGATGTCACCATTAAACTTGCAAATAGAGACACTATTTCACCACTTGGGATTGTTAGAGATGTTGAAGTCTTGTGTGGAAAAATTAAGTACCCTACTAATTTCTTGGTACTTGGCTCAAAACAAGATAGCTTTCTTCCCATTATTTTTGGTAGACCTTTCTTGAATAATGTTAATGCTGAAATTAATTGTGTTACTGAGAAAGTCAAAGTAAGCTTTGGTGATGTGTCTCATGAATATAATTTCTCTAAGTTCGGCAGAAAACAATATGAAAAAGAATTACCTAGTAAGGATGAAATAATTGGTCTTGCTTCTATTGGCGTGCCTCCTACTGATCCATTAGAACAATATTTGCTAGACCATGAGAATGATATGCATATGAATGAAAGAAATGAGATAGATGATATATTTCTTAGACAAACACCTTTTCTTAAACACAACTTGCTTGTTGATATTTTAGGGGATCCTCCTCCACCTAAGGGAGATCCCGTGTTTGAGCTAAAGACATTACCTGATACTTTGAAATGTGCTTATCTAGATGAAAAGAAGATATATCATGTTATTATTAGTGCTAACCTTTTAGAGCTTGAAGAAAAGAGATTACTTAAAACTCTGAAGAAGCACAGGGCTGCTATTGGATATACTCTTGATGATCTTAAGGGCATCAACCCCACTCCATGTCAGCACAAGATTAATACGGAACCGGATGCTAAACCTATCTTTTATCATCAACGCATCTTAAATCCTAAGATGAAGGAAGTGGTAAGAACTGAAATACTAAAGCTCCTGGAGGCAGGTATAATTTATCCTATTGTTGATAGTAGATGGGTAAGTCATGTTCATTGTGTTCCTAAGAAAGGAGGTATAACCGTTGTTCCTAATGATAAAAATGAACTTATACCACAAAGGATAGTAACTAGTTATAGGATGGTAATTGATTTCATTAAATTAAACAAATCTACTAGAAAAGATCATTACCCCTTGCCTTTTATTGATCAAATGTTAGAAAGGTTATCTAAGAACACACACTTTTGTTTTCTTGATGGATATTCTGGTTTCTCTCAAATACATGTGTCAAAAGAAGACCAAGAGAAAACTACTTTCCCTTTCCCTTTTGGAACTTACGCTTATAGGCGTATGCCTTTTGGTTTATGCAATGCACCTGCTACCTTTCAAAGGTGTATGACTGCTATATTCTCTGATTTTTGTGAAAAGATTGTTGAGGTTTTCATGGATGATTTTTTCGTTTACGGGACTTCTTTTGATGATTCTAGAGAACCTTGATCGAGTTTTGTAGAGATGTGAAGAAACTAATCTTGTCTTGAATTGGGAGAAGTGACACTTTATGTTGAATGAAGGTATAGTACTTGGGCATAAAATATCTGAACGAGGAATTGAGGTAGACAAAGCTAAAGTTGATGCAATAGACAAAATGCCATGTCCTAAAGATATCAAAGGTATAAGAAGTTTTCTTGGTCATGCTGGTTTTTATAGGCGTTTTATTAAAGATTTCTAGGCCACTAACTAATCTTGTTCAAAAAGATATTCATTTTGTTTTTATGATGATTGTGTAGAAGCCTTTGAAATACTTAAGAAAGCCTTGATTTCTGCACCTATTGTTCAACCACCTGATTGGAATTTACCATTTGAAAGTATGTGTGATGCTAGTGATTATGTTGTTGGTGCTGTTCTAGGACAAAGAGTAGACAAGAAATTGAATGTCATTCATTATGATAGTAAAACTCTAGACAATGCCCAAAGAAACTATGCTACTACTGAGAAGGAATTTTTAGCAGTTGTCTTTGCATGTGATAAGTTTAGACCTTATATTGTTGTTTCCAAAGTTACTATTCACACTAATCATGATGCTATTAAATACCTTATGGAAAAGAAAGATGCTAAGCCTAGACTGATTAGGTGGGTGCTTTTACTTCAAGAATTTGACTTGCATATCGTTGATAGGAAAGGAGCTGAAAACCCCATAGCAGATAACTCACTAGTGGATAAATGGCTAGCCACAACTTACATTGGTGGAGCGCAAATTTGACGTGACGCCATCACTAACAGCGATGGCGTTGGACGAACTGGTACGCCATCTTTGTGTAGTTAGTGCTGGCGTGGATTTAAAGTGGAACGCCACCAAAATGTTCTTGATGACCCACTTTCTATTGATGATAATTTTTCTGATGAGCAACTTGTTGTTATAAATGCTTCCCATAGTACTCCTTTGTATGTGGATTATGCTAATTACATTGTTGCTAAATATATACCACCTAGTTTCACCTACCAACAAAAGAAAAAGTTCTTTTATGATTTAAGACATTACTTTTGGGATGACCCACATCTTTATAAAGAAGGAGTGGATAGTGTTATTAGACGTTGTGTACCTGAGCATGAACAGGGACAGATCCTATGGAAGTGTCATTCCGAGGACTACGGAGGGCACCATGCTGGTGACAGAACTGCACACGAGGTGCTACAATCTTGTTTCTTTTGGCCTACTCTTTTCAAGGATGCTCGTAATTTATGTCCTTTCTTGTGATGAATGTCAAAGAATTGGTAACATTGGTAGACGTCTGGAAATGGCTATGAATTATTCACTTGCTATTGAACCATTTGAAGTCTGGGGCTTTGATTATATGGGACCTTTTCCTTCCTCTAATGGGTACACTCATATTATAGTTGTTGTTGATTATGTTACTAAATGGGTAGAAGCTATTCCAACTAGTAGTTTTGATCATAACACTTCTATTAAAATGCTTAAAGACGTTATTTTACAGAGGTCTGGCGTCCCTAGATATTTAATGACTGATGTTGGTTCACATTTTATTCATGGTGCTTTCCGTAAACTTCTAGCTAAATACGATGTTAACTATAGGATTGCATCACCTTATCATCCTCAGTCTAGCGGTCAAGTTGAATTGAGCAATCGAGAAATAAAATTAATCTTGCAAAAGACCGTTAATGGATCTAGAAAGAATTGGTCTAAGAAACTTGATGATGCTTTATGGGCTTATAGAACTGCTTATAAAAACCCTATGGGAATGTCCCCATATAAATTGGTCTATGAAAAAGCATGCCATGTACCTCTTGAGTTAGAACATAAAACTTATTGGGCAATCAAAGAACTTAATTATGATTTTAAACTTGCCGGCGAAAAGAGGTTATTTGATATTAGCTCATTAGATGAATGGAGGACACAAGCTTATGAAAATGACAAGTTGTTTAAAGAAAATTTTAAAAGATGGCATGACAAGAAAATCCAAAAACGGGAATTCAATGTAGGAGACCTAGTTCTTTTGTACAATTCTCATTTCAGATTTTTTGCAGGTAAGCTTCTCTCCAAATGGGAAGGCCCTTATGTCGTCGAGGAGGTCTATCGCTCCGGTGCTATCAAGATCAACAACTTCGAAGGCAAAAATCTGAGAGTGGTAAATGGGCAAAGAATTAAACACTATATCGTAGGTACGCCCGTCGGTGTTGAGACTAATATTATTCAAGTTATGACTCCGGAAGAACACATTAGAGAGACCTTCCAGAACACTCTAGAAAGCTGAAAAAAGGTAGGTGTGTGATACGGTAAGTAAACCGACTCCAAAACTTCCAAAAATAATGTTTTGTTGGTTTTGGTATTTTAGAGAAATTCCAAAAATAAAAACAAGTCAGGTGACCCATGAGGGAGGCACAAGCCAACAAGTGGGCGCGCCCTGGTAGCTTGTGGGGCCCTCGTGTGCCTCCCGGACTCCGTTTTCTTCCTGGACACGTATTCTGACCTAGAAAAATTCATTATATATATTCCCGTCAGTTTGACCACCGCATCGCAAGTTTCTCCTGTGTTCTTGTTTCGGGCTGTTTTTCTGACAGATCCAAATCGCCATGACGCCGTCAAGCTCCTCCAAGGACAAGTTCTTCGAGAAGGTCATCAACCCCTACCTGTCGGAGGTGATGAACCACCCTCAAGCCATTGAGATGCGTGAGGGGATGCTCCACATCCGGGATGTCCAAGGCCCAAATAAGGAGGGGAGCAAGGAGGCTAGGCTTGCAGCGGTGGAGCAGGAAATCTTCAAGTGCCAAGGGATGGTTGAACGTGGTTTGAGTGCCAATCACTCTATGATCACGGAATTCATCCGGGAGAACAAGCTGGACACTAGGAACGTGGGAGAGGCTCTCCTCAAGGTTCAAGATCGGATCGATCATCTCCAAGCTCAAATCTTTGACTTGCAAAACCAAAACTGTGAGTATGAATCCAGGTTTAAAAGGGTGAACATCGCTGTCGATTTCAGGATTCCGGAGATAAGATCGTCTTTCTATGACAGGGAGCCTATGCCTTGGAAGACGGAGGACAAGCCCACTTCATCATCACCACCATCACCCAAGAAGGACGCTTGAGTACATGGGTATGGGCACCACCCTTAGCTTGTTCCAAGCTTGGGGGAGGTGCCCCGGTATCGTATCAACATCACTTTTACCATTATCATCTATCTTAATTTTATCCTTAGTTATGTTGTGATTTAGAGAAATAAAATCTCAAATTTTCTTTTCTTAGAATTTTTGCTTTTAGATCTACCTATACTTGTAATGGAGTATGAGAGTTATATAATAAATATTAGTTTGAGTTTGCTTGCTTACTCTCATGCATCAATCATAGTGATGAAATAAAAGAAATAGAAAAATCATATGCTAATCCCATGGGGATTAATGACTTCACATAGAAGAAGTATGTTAGATAACAGTTGTTGGGAATAAACAAACATAGCATTAGTCATTGATACAATCTATGCAAGATTATGATAGAGGAGAGGAGATTCACATACAAATACACTATCTTGGGCATCTTCTATGATTGTGAGCCCCCACCAAATATTATATAATGATCAAATGTTGATGTTGGACATCGAAGACAATGTAATGATCATGTTTGTTTACATTCACAGAGACGTTATATTGTCATGGATCCTTTAACATGTGGTGCTTGCTTTAGATCTTTCGCTATCTAAAAAAAATCCGCACTAAGTAGAGATACTACTTGTGCGTCTATAACCCATTAAGCCAGTTTCTTTCCATGAGAGTCCACCATACCTACCTATGGGTTGAATAAAATCCTTCAAGTAAGTTGTCATCGGTGCAATAAAAATTGATCTAAATATGTATGATCTTTTATTGTAAGGGAAAATAAACTTTGTACGATCTTGTGATGGCAAAGAAATAAAACCAATAGATTGCATAATAAAGTTTGCTATCATAAGGGGCAATATAAAGTGACGTTCCTTTCCACTAAGAGTTTGCACATCCAAAAATAAAAAGCGCATGACAACCTCTGCTTCCCTCTGCGAAGGGCATATCATTTACTTCCATGTATTTACTTTTATGTTCGAGTCAATAATGTTTATCCCTATTCCTACCTATTAACTCTTTAGTTGGCAAGCATTGTGTGTTGAGGAAAGATCCAGATATATATATATATATATATATATATATATATATATATATATATATATATATATATATATATATATATATATATATATATCATGTTGGATTTAGGTGATCATGATTCATTATTGTTGACATTATACTTGAGGTAAATGAGTTGGGTGGCAAAGATAATAAAACCCTCATCTTCCTATGTGTCCGATGGAAACATTAGCTCCAAAAATATGCAATGAGTGTCAGCAATCATAGAAGACTAAATGATAGTTGCGGATGTGAACTTACTAGAATGAAAGCTCTTACATAGAATCTTCTCTGGAATATGATGAATTGTGATAGTCTCAATGACTAAGAACATAGTTTGTTGATTGCTAATAAAGTTTATGGTTCATACCTCAACAATTGTGGATAGATTGTTACTTGTTTATGAGAAGTTATATGATGAAAAACTTGTTGCTATGTTAATATTCATGATGCTCTCATGTCCGTATTCTATTTTTATCGACACCTCTCTCTCAAATTATGTGGTCATTCTTATCAAGTTCGGCTTTCGCTTGAGGACAAGCGAGGTCTAAGCTTGGGGGGTTGATACATCCATTTTGCATCATGAATACTTATTGATACTTATGCTATTCTTGTCCATTATTCCTTATTATGATACAATTCTTATGCTTTTTCTCTCTGAATATGCAAGGTACATCAGAAAGAGGGAAATCCCTGGAAATTGGAATTTTGGACCTGAAAACTAAGAAAAAGGCTGAAAAATCACTGGACCCCAAATGACTTGAAACTTCACGAAGAAATTTTATGGAATATATAAGAATTATTGGGCCAAAAATATACCAGAGGGGGACCACCTGCTGGCCACAAGCCAATAGGGCGCGCTGATACGTCTCAAACATATCTACTTTTCTAAACATTTTGGCTCTTGCTTTGTACTCTAATTTGCATGATTTGAATGAAACTAACCCGGACTGACGTTGTTTTCAGCAGAACTACCTTGGTGTTATTTTTGTGCAGAAATAAAAGTTCCCGGAATTGGACGAAACTTTTTGTGAAATATTTCTGGAATATATAATGAATTATGGAGCGAAGAACCACCAGAGGGGGAATGCCTATGGGCCACAGGCCAACAGGGCGCGCCCACCCCCCTAGGCATGCCCTGTTAGCTTGTGGGGCCCACGTGGCTCCCCTGACCCTAATTCCAGTCCGGTAAATTCACATCTTCGGATAGAAAAATTAGAGAGAAGATTTCATCATGTTTTACGAGATGGAGACGCCGCCACCTCCTGTTCTTCCTCGGGAGGGCTGATCTGGAGTCCGTTTGGGGCTCCGGAGAGGGGGATTCGTCGTCGTCATCATCACCAACCCTTCTTCATCAACACCGCCATGATGCTCACCACTGGGAGTGAGTAATTCCTTTGTAGTCTTGCTGGACGGTGATGGGATTGGATGAGATTGATCATGTAACTGAGTTAATTTGATAGGGCTTGATCCCCTAGTATCCACTATGTTCTGAGATTGATGTTGCTATGACTTTGTTATGCTTAATGCTTGTCACTAGGGCCCGAGTGCCATGATTTCAGATATGAACCTATTATGTTTTCATGAATATAAGAGTGATTTGGATCCTATCTTGCAAGTTGTATGCACCTATTACGTGTCATGATCCGCATACCCCAAGGTGACAATAATTGGGATTCTTTCCGGTAATTGCCGTAGTTTGAGGAGTTCATGTATTCACCATGTGTTAATGTTTTGTTTCGCTTCTCTACTAAAAGGAGGCCTTAATATCCCTTCGTTTACATTAGGACCCCGCTGCCACGGGAGGGTAGGACAAAAGATGTCATACAAGTTCTTATCGCAAGCACGTATGACTATATGCGGAATACGTGCCTGCATTACATTGATGAATTGGAGCTAGTTCTATGTCACCCTAGTGTGTAATTGTTACATGATTGATGTCATCTAAATCATTATCCATCACCAGTCTACGTGCCTACGCTTTACATATACTGAATCTTGCTAAGTTACTACTGCTACTGCTACTGTCACAACTACTACAAAATTGCAGCTATCACTATTACCGTTACTACTATTACTTGTCATGGTACTAAATCTTTGCTGCAGAGAGATATGCCATGTGTGGTTGAATTGACAACTCAACTTCTAAGGCCGATAAATATTCTTTGGCTCCCCTTGTGTCGAATCAATAAATCAGGGTGTAATACTACCCGCGAAGACTGTTGCGATCCCCTATACTTGTGGATTATCACGCGCCCACCCCCCTAGGCATGCCCTCTTAGCTTGTGGGGGGCCAGCAGGTCTCCCGAGCCCCCCCCCCTCTTCTCCTATATGGTGTGTTTTACCCTAGAAAAAATCAAGAAGATACTTTGGGGATGAAGCGTCGCCGTCTCGAGGCAGAAACCTGTGCAGAGACCCTTTTGCTCTCCGGGAGAGAGATTCTGCCGGGGAAACTTCCCTCCGAGAGAGGGAGATCGAAGTCATCGTCATCACCAACGCTTCCTCCTTTGTGGGGGGACCAATCTTCATCAACATGTTCACCAGCACCATCTCATCTCAAACCCTAGGTCATCTCTTGTATTCAATCTTTGTCTCAAAATCTCAGATTGGTACCTGTGGGTTACTAGTAGTGTTGATTACATCTCGTAGTTGATGCTTGTTGGTTTACTTGGTGGAAGATATTATGTTCAGATCCTTGATCACCATTATTATACCTCTGATCTTGAACATGTTGATTATGTGTGAGTAGTTAGTTTTGTTCCTGAGGACACGGGAGAAGTCTTGTTATAAGTAATCATGTGAAGTTGGTATTCGTTCGATATTTTGATGATGTGTATGTTGTTGCTTCTCTTAGTGGTGACGTGTGAACGTCGACTACACAAAACGTCACCATGTTATGGGCCTAAGGGAAGGCATTGTGGAGTAACAATTAGATGATGGGTTGCGAGAGTGACAGAAGCTTAAACCCCAGTTTATGCGTTGCTTCATAAGGGGCTAATTTGGATCCACACGTTTCATGCTATGGTTAGATTTATCTTAATTCTTCTTTCGTAGTTGTGGATGCTTGCGAGAGGGGGTAATCATAAGTGGGTTGCTTGTTCAAGTAAGAACAACACCTTAGTAATGGTCCACCCACATATCAAATTATCAAAGTAACGAACGCGAATCAACTCAACATGATGAACATGACTAGACAGAATTCACATGTGTCCTTGGGAGTGCTTGCTTCATATAAGAGTACTTTCAGGCATGTCCTTTGCTATAAAAAGTATTGGTCTATCTTGCTGTGCACTTGTTACTATTGTCACTTGTTACGAATTATCGTGCTGCAAAACTATCTATCACTGTTACTCATAGCACTTGCAGAGAATACCTTGCTGAAAAGTGATTATCATTTCCTTCTGCTCCTCATTGGGTTCGACACTCTTACTTATTGAAAGGACTACGATAGATCCCCTATACTTGTGGGTCATCATGTCGCCGACACGAGTTGCAAGTACCTTGGCCTGGGATGTGAGACGGTAATGATTATGCTTCTTATGTTCACGGATATTATTATGTTGATATTAATTGATTCATCGTTTCTCAATACCTACACCTGAAAGAGATTACATCTTGGGTAGCATGCCACATCAAAAAAATCTTTTTATCATTTACCTACTCGAGGACGAGCACAAATTAAGCTTAGGGATACTAATACGTCTCCGATGTATCTAAATTTTTTTATTGTTTCATGCTATTAGATTATCAATCTTGAATACATTATATGCTATTTTATACTCCCTCCGTCCCAAAATAAGTGTCGATGATCTAGTACAAAATTTGTACTAGTTTAGTACAAAATCTGCGACACTTATTTTGGGACGGAGGGAGTATCATTTTTGGGACTAACCTATTAACTCAGTGCCCAGTGCCAGTTTCAGTTTTTTGCCTGCTTTGGAATTTTCAGAAAATCAGTACCAAACAGAGTCCAAATTGGATAAAAAAATTGTGAGTTATTTTTGGACCAGAAGAGACCCAGGAAGCTTCGGGAGGACGCCAGAAGAACCATGGGGTGTCCACGAGCTAGGTCGACACGCCCTGAAGGTAGGGCATGCCCCCTAGCTCGTGGGCCCCTCGTGTCACCTCCTGACCCAATTCCACATTTATACATTCCCAATTATCCCAAAAACATCAGAGAGCCACCCGATACAATTTCTCCGCCGCCGCAAGTCTTTGTTCTTCCGCGATCCCATCTGGAGGCCTTTTCCGGAACTCTGCCGGAGGGGGAATCGATCACGGAGTCCATCTACATCAACCTTGCTGCCTCCATGATGATGTGTGAGCAGTTCACCACAGACCTACAGGTCCATATCTAGTAGCTACATGGCTTCTTCTCTCTCTTTGATCTTCAATACAAAGTTCTTCGCGATCTCGCGATTATCTATCTCATGTAATCTTCTTTTGCAGTGCGTTTGTTGGGATCCGATGAATTGTGGGTTTATGATCAGATTATTCATGAAAAGTAATTGAGTCTTCTCTGAATTATATTATGCATGATTGTTATAGCTTTGCAAGTCTCTCTGATCTATCGGTTTGGTTTGGCCACCTAGATTGATTTATCTTCAGTGGGAGGAGTGCATTGTAGTGGGTTCAATCTTGCGGTGCTCTATATCCCAGTGACAGAAGGGGACAAGGCACGTATTGTTTTGTTGCTACTAAGGGTAAAACGACGGGTTTGAACATATTGCTTGGTCTTACTTTGTCTACATCATGTCATCTTGCCTAAAGCATTACTCTGTTTGTCATGAACTTAGTATCATATATGCATGCTGGATAGCGGTCAATTGGTGGAGTAATAGTAGTAGATGCAGAAGCGTTTCGGTCTACTTATCACGGACGTGATACCTATATACATGATCATCGTCACGAATAACATCATAACTATGCGCTTTTCTATCAATTGTCCAACAGTAACTTGTCTACCCACTGTATGCTATACATTCGAGTGAGAAGCCTCTAGCGAAAACTATGGCCCTCGGGTCTATTCAAATTATATTACAAAACCTAAAAATCTTACTGCAATTTATTTACTTTCTTTTTATTTTAATTTTATATTTATCTATATATTACTATCAGAAGTAATTCCATGCAAGTAACGAGTTCAAGGGGCTTGACAACTCTCTTGCCCGCGTTGGGTGCAAGTGGTTGGTTTTCTGTGTGCAGATATTATTGACGTAAGTTATTTTGATTCTCCTATTGGTTCGATAATCTTGGTTCTCAGTGAGGGAAATATTTATCGCTACTATATTGCTTCACTCTTTCTCTTAGGGAAAAAATCCAACACAATTCACAAATAGCATACTTCTAATTATTATTTTTTGCCTAATTGAGGACAAGTTCATCGAACCCGATTTGAAAAAATGTATATCAAATTTTTATACTATATCCTTTTAGGTGTAGATGCATATGAACATGGCATATGGCCTGTAAACACTTAATACACATATTTTAATATGTGGTACATACACTTTTTTCTAATATGTGGTACATACACAAAAAGGATAAATACGTGGTACATACACCAAAAGGATAAATATGTGGATCTAAAAATATTGTGGTATTTGATACTACAAATACCCAATTGTATTTTTTATAGCTCAGATGCTAAAGTACTATTTTTGAATAAAACGTTACACATAATACATAAGCACATGCGTAGAATTGTTCCAGAAAATGTTTTTAAACTACCACATAAATTTTAAAGAGTTAATTCCATGTTTTACCTAATGTTTTGTTATTTTTTACAAAGATTACCCCATTTAAGGGGAATTCTATCATCTTACTCAATTGAACCACAAATGTTTGAGGACATTTTGGGAACTTCTAAAGACCGGATTTTGGAACGACTCGAACCGTGGAGTCGAGTTCTAATCCTATTACCACACAATATGTGTGGTAAGCACCTTGTCTATATAAATTAAGTTGCGATGATTTAAGTTGAGATAAAAAATCCATAAAATTTTTACTAGGCCTAACAGCTTTTCGTTGGCTATTTGGGGAGCAGAAGACCAGAAGGCATCGTTTCGTCGGTAAACCCTATTGGACGCTCACTTCATGAAGAAGTGGTTGTTCAACACAAGACCTGAGCAAACGAAGGTAAGATGGATTCATCACATCCCACTTTTGGGAACTTTCTTGAAGGTTACTGGCCTATTTCTTATTTATTTTTTATTTTGCCTTTGCAGGTTCATTTCGGCTTCTCTTTTCTTTGTCTCTTTATTTTGAAAATTTCCAAAAAAAATGTTAATAAAATTCTAAAATTGTTTAAGTTTATTTAAAAAGATGAAAATTGAAAACATAAATATACTCATTTTCGAAAAATGTTTAAAAATTAAAAAATACGTGAAGTTTTCTATTTTTGGTGAATTTGATGAAATCTTTGCGTTTTTTAAAATATTTATATTTTCAAATAATATCTTTGTTTTTTACTATGTTCGTCGATTTAAAAATGTCCGTGTTTCCAAAAAAATCGAATTTTGAAAAATTGTTCTCACCTTTCAAAAATGATCACAATTTTTTAAAATGTTCATCAATTCAAAATGAATGATAGTATTTTGAAGAAAATTAAAATATGTACTCAGTTTTAATAATTTTTCTTAAATTATTCAAACAAAATGTTCACACTTTTAAAAATATGTTTTCTTTTTTTCTAAAAAAAATGCTTGAAAACACAATAAATGGCCGCTACATTGATTGTGTCGCTACAGTGCGCCAATGAGGCGCTCTTGTGAGCGGAAGCCGACATTTTGAGGCTTAATGCGTCACATAGGAGATCCCCTTTTCGTGAGACCAACTAATGAACCGTTACCCCTTGCTGGAGCGCAGCATGGTTACTTTTGTGGTTTTAAGAGTGTGTCAAGTGGTGCATCCAGTCACCGCCATGTGTTGCCTGGTGGGTGCTTCTTCTGGATTTTGGTTTTTTGGGGTATGCGTATTTGGATTTTAGATTTGTTTTCTTGTATTTATATTTTTGATTTTTTCTGGTTTTTCGGAGAATATAATGTTTTCGAAGCACAATTGTGCTTCTCGGGAAGTTAAAAAAATATTGGTTTCACAAAAGCACATATTTGCTTCTCGTGGGAGCATAGAATTACTGCCGTGAGAAGCAGAATTGTGCTTCTTGAAAACAGAAGAATCTTTGCTTCCACGAGAAGCATAGATTTACTTCCACGTGAGGCATAGTTGTGCTTTCGGGAAAAAAATATGTGCTTCACAAAAACCGAAAAAACTAACAAAAAACGCAACCGTGCTTCCGAGCTATGGGTTTTTCTTCCTATTTCATTTTTTTGTTGACATTTCTGTTTTCATTTTGTTACCGGTTTTTTTATATTTTTTTTAAACCGGCTTTCTGTTTTTCCTTGAAAACAATTTCATCAAAACCTTTTAACATGGAATCTAGTTTCGAAGATCTTGATGTGAGAAAGAAAACGGTAAAAACAATTCAGAATTTGGACGCACAATTTAAGAAATAGACCATTTTGCAAGTGTGCCACTTATCAGCGCCATGAGAAGGTGGGAAATGGTTTTTGCAAGGGGTAACCCTTACTAGTTTTTTTAGGGGTAACCCTTACTAGTGATTTTGCCGTTTCATTAGCGATTTGTGCACTAGACATATCGTCAACAGGCCCACTGCAGGCGTGGATGCCCCTGTTTTTTCATTTCTTTTATTTTTTTTTATTTGCTTTCTTAAAAACTTTCGGGCTTTCAAAAAAGTTTTGTATCTTTACAAAAAAAATCGCATTTGAATGTTCACAAATTACGGCTTCTTTCCTTTACTTTTTTAAAAACAAAATGGTCATAAACTTTAAAATGTATTGACGATTTCAAAAAATATTCGTGAATTCAAAAAATGATCATGATGTTTTATAAATCACAATTCCATAAAATGTTCACGAATTCAAATAATATTCATGATTTCCAAAAGAGTTTGTCAATTCAAAAGATTTTAACATATTTTTTATAATGTTCGTGAGATCCAAAATGTTCTTGGCTTTCATAAAATGTTTGCGAATTAAAAAATGTTCATGAAGTCCGTAAAATGTCTCTGAGTTGAAAAAAAATCACTAATTTAAAAAGTGTCCGTGATTTTGAAAAATATTCATGAAGTTCACAAAAAGTTCATGAGTTTTTAAAATGTTCACAAATTTTTAAAATATTAGAAATTGAAAAATATTCACTAATTTATATGTTATCATAACTTTGGAAAATGTTCATGAATTTCAAATGAGTTCAAAAAACTCTCATGACTTTGAAAGAAAATCAAGAATTTCAGAAATCAGTCTCAAATTCGGAAAAAATCCACAATTTTTCAATAATGCTTGTGAATTTGGAAAAAAATCGTGATTTAAAAAAATCATAATTTTTTAAAAACTGTACGTGTTAACAAAGTTTGTGAATTTGACAAAAAAAATAGAAAATGGAAAACAGAAAAGAAAAAGGAAAACGAAAAACAAAGAAGACATACAGAAAAAACGCAAAGACAGACTAAAGGACCGGCCCATTCCGGCGGGCGGGCGGACATGGGGGGTGGGGGCTCGTTTCGTCGATCTCCCGACCTGCGCGGAGAATAGGATCTGCCCAATTTGACGCTGAATGTCGTCAGCAGGCTGCGCTATGCGGCGAGCGTGCAGCCATGAGCAGCCCAAGGAACAACACAACCGCTTCTAGCTAGCTAGTTGGGCCTGGAAGCTCCCCTAAAAAAAAGGTGGGCCTGGAAGCAACAAGCAATGCCCCCGAATTATTTATTTATTTACTTCTTCTAAAAAATATATATTTATTTACTTGGGCAAATCACGGCAAAATTAGTTGACATCAGCTCGCCCTCATATACTCCAGAGTCCAGACACAATTGTTCTTCCGAACAGAAAAGAAAATCATGTGTAGTACACGAGCGATTCATACAAGTTGTGTATGCTGCACATTCATAACCAAACAAGCCATTTGATTTCATTCGAAGCCGGCCTTGTGCAGAAACAGTTTGGAACAGGCCAATGTGGCAAAGAAAGGGATCAAGAGCTGCTGCTTTCCGTTGTCGCTGCTGCGGTCGTTTCCCTTGTCGGCGTCGCCAGCAGTTCCTTATCGGAGGGATATGCTCCAGCTTCTTCGTCTAGCAATGTCGAAGCCACTGTGACCGGACCCTGAAACATGCGAATGGAATCACAAATCATAATAAAAAAGCATCAAGCCCAGGCGAAGAATGAAGTACAGGACCCTGATTTCTCAAATGAATTCAAGCATGTGTGATTCAGTTCACATGCAGCTTGCTTCTCAATGAATGTAAGCATATGTTATGTTAGATTCAGTCGCGATCTTTTGCTAACCAGTGAGAAAACAGAAACAAAAACAGAAAACGATGAGCAGAGCATTTACCGGAGGATCTGAAGACGCGGTGCCCTGTTTCCTCTTCCTCTCCTCCTTGGATCTCAGCGATTCCACCGGAACATAGACCTGCCGCCGCCATTGATCAGCACTCACAGGCGTTCAGAAAGGAGCGCCAGAACAGCTACCCAACTGAATCAAAACAGAGCGGAGACAGCCGTACCTCCGGCACCCCGATGAGGCGCATGAGCTCCGCCACGACCCGGCGCTGCTCGTCCGCCCTGCGCTCCCACTCCCGCATCTCCCGCCGCAGCGCCTCGTCCGCCTCCTGCAGCACCCTCTCCGTGACCTGCCGCGCGGCCCGCAGCCGGCCCCGCCGCTCCCGCGCCTTCTCCAGCTCCTCCGCCAGCGACACCTCCTTCTCCCTCACCACCTCCGCCCTCCTCTCAACCTCAGCCCGGCCGACATAGGACCTCACCGACGGCGGCGACGCGGCAAACGCCCGCGGCTTCCCCTTCGATTTGGCAAGGGCGCCGCCGCCCAAGGACGGGGAGGCCGCCGCGTTGCCGTCCCGCGGCTGCAGCGGAACCCGCCGCGCGTCCCCGGACCTGGCCTCCGACGCCATCGGACTGGACGAGGAGCCCCACGCGCGCCTCTCGCGGCGTGAATGGGCGATCGATTGCCTGATTAGCTGCCGGGAGGAGGCGTTGATTGGGGATTTGGCGAGCGGTTTGGGGGGTTCGAATTTGAAGGGGGGGTGAAGAGGAAGAGGGGGTTCGAAGTAACAACGGCTAGTAACTCTGAGCGCGGCGTGGAGGTGTGGATGGACGGGTTTGCCCCTGGGGAACGTGGGGGCGCAGGCAAGATGGCCGAGGGCAGACTCGCAATTGGCTGGTCTTCATTTGGATGGCTTTCGGCGCTGAAATGGACAGATGCATGATGACGATGCTCTTTTGCTGGGTTTTCGGGGAACGTCCGCCGGATGACGTGCTGGTGGCGTTGGGTATTTTTTTGTTTTTAAGATTTATAGATTTTTTAAAGATTTGTAGATAGAATCAAATGAAGAGCTCTTTTTTTTTTCGAGACCAAGGCTGGCTCATACAATAATACAAACTTCAGCATACCCTGCTAGAAAGTAGGGTAAGCAACAAGCTCGCTCTCCCTTGCCGAAAGATGATCAACACCATTAGCAAAACGGCTTACATGAAGAAACGAAATTGAAACAAAGTTTCGAAACTAAACATTTCATATCAGCTACAAAAGGTCCCGTGATGGAGCGGCCTCTCTCGGCAACATTCAGTTTGTTGATAAGTGAAAAGCAATCAGATTGCAGGATCACCTTTTCGAGACTCTCATCGAGTGCGAGACTTCCAACACAACGAAGCGTCAGAACTTCTGCAATCTCATGTGTGGTGATGGCATGAAAAGACTGACGACAACACATCGGATATTTGCCCAAATGATCCCACACCACTACACCAATTGCCAAACTCGATGAAGATGAGAAGATTATTGCATCCACATTAAGGCAAAGCAAACCGCTGAATTTGAATTATTTCAAAATAGACCTAACACAAGTGCCCACTCGCCGCCGCCTCCCCAAAAATAACCTAAGGTTCCTCAGCCTCCCACCGGCGTTGCCGCCGGCCCGCCTCGTCTCCGGTGGGACTAGGGCCATGGAGGGTGGTGGATCACACTCCTTCTGGCGGGAGGGTTTCGTTTTTAGACGTGTTTCTGAGTTTTGTTAGGGTTTCTGTCCGGCTCAGGAAAGCTAGACGACGGCGACTCCCTGAAGATGGAATAAGGTTCCCCCGCCTAGCCCCGTACTGGTGGTGCATCTAGCATCGTTAGAGGGTGTGTGTCTCCGGTGGGTCTTGCGGGATTCGGTTGGTGCTTGTGTTCGGTGGATCTTGTCGTCGTTTTCTCACGACAGATGCCATGGGGTGGCTTATCGAGAGTGGTTGGGGCCGAAGGACGCCGACGGGCTCCGGGAACGGGATTAGGCACAAGCGGTGAGGGACACACGATGTACCCAGGTTCGGGGCCCTCCGTGGGAGGTAACACCCCTAGTCCTGCTTGTCTAGTTGATGGGTGTTCGGTGTTACAATGGGGCTCCTTGAGCTGTTTGTCTAGAGGAGGGAGAAGGAGCAGCCGGCTCTTCTTCCCTTGCTACGTGGGAGTGTGAGTGTAAGATGGGGCGAATGCCTCCGTGCTTGCCTGCCCGATGCATGGGGGCCTCGGGGGGGTTTTATAGGCCAACCCCCCGGCTTACAATATTCCTAAGGTACTAAAAGGGGGGATCTGGCTGGTAGCCTCTCCAGCCAGCCAGGGGCCCCGCCGGCTGGGTCGTCTTGTCGCCCGTAGGGCCCGCCGGTTGCACGGTCCCATCGCCAACTGGGGCCCGCCAGCCGGCTCTTCTATTGGCCCGCGCCCACCTGCCACGGCACGGGCCGCCCCCCACGGCGTCGTCTTGCGCCTGTCGGCCGAGGTCAGCGGTACGGCCGGCTGCGCTGTAGCCACGCCGGGGCAGGTAATGGAGTGGACGGCGGCGTGGCGGCACTGTTGCCCCGCCGGGTCTCGATCGGGGATGGTCAGCGGTACGACCGCCCGGACTGTAGCCATGCGTGTCCGTGCGTCAGCGATCGTTGTAGCCGCACCGGAGCCCATCGTGGGGGTCGCGTCTTGTCGGTGTACTTTGTCGCAGCAGGAGGGGACGGGTGCCTGCACGTCCAGAGGTCAGCGGGAGGGCCGGCCGCGGGGCGGCCGGGTGCGCCTGGCCGAGGGCCAGGCGACCGGCTCCGGTCCAGCCGGCCGCGGACCAGCCGGCCAGGAGGTCAGCCGGCCGCTCGCCTGCCGGCCACGAACCAGCCGGCCGTGGGCCAGCCGGCCATTCGCCAGCCGGTCGTGGACCAGCCGGCCGTATAGTTTTTTCTGAAAGGGGCTTGAACTCCCTCGTCTTGGCATACCCAGGGGTAATATCCCTGTCAGATCTACTCGGATCCGGTCTTTGTTCATCTACGTTTGTGTGTGTTCAGGTTGGATCCTTCCGATCTATTCATATCTTCATCGGCGGTGGTTGTTGTTCTGGTGCGCTGGTCCTATGGGCCTAAGCGCAACGACTTCCTGGCTGTCTATTACAACAAATTTTGCCCGGCTCCGGTGAGGGAGAGGCGTTGACAGCGGCGCACCTTCGGCTCGCTTCAGTGCTTGTAGTCGTCGCTAGGTGGTCTACGGATCTTGATGTATTTTTTTATTAATTTTGTTGTTCATTGAACTGCCATGATTGAAGATAAATAGATTGAAAGTTTTCTCCAAAAAGAAGGCAAAGCAAACCAGTCGGCGGTGGAGTCTATTTAACAATTTCCTTTGGAACTGCACACCAAGATGACAAGCTTGGCTTCAACAGTGCAGAATGATCATTCTCACATAGGCTTCAATTTTTCTTAACTGACACGGAAACACACCTTAGATCCAGAGTTCCAGGTTCCATTTTGTGCCTCCAAGATATGCTAGAAAGCAACCGTGACCACCACATTTTGCACCTCATTGCAGCGATTCAATAGATCAAACAACCACTGGTTGTTTCCTTTGTAACTGAATGTCAAACTATGCCTTGAAGGTGTTCCAAACTGATGTGTTTTTTTTTTTTGCAAAAGGGCACAATAAAAGACAAGGTTCAGTTGTTTCTTCACGACCATAGAAACTGCACAAAGGACTGGATAGGATGTGACGTCTCTGTAACTGACGTATGTAGCTAAAGAGTCATGAGCAATGCGCCACAAAATAATTTTTATCTTAATTAGGGCTTTAATAGTCCATAGTTTATTTTAGGAATGTTTTGGATCACATCGACATCCATTGGTGTAAAATATGCTTTGAGTTTTGGCATGTGATGACATGCAAGTGCACAGAGCTGTTTGTAGCATTTTCGTGATAAATAGAGTATGTCAAACCCACATGGAGTTGATTGGAAAGCATCACAAACCCCACAATTCTATTGTCACTTAACGTAGCTACGTACTCACCCAAACCGGAGTTTGTGTTGGAAAACGTAGTAGAAAAAAATTGCCCTACGATCAACCAGGAACACTATGAAGATACAATAACGTTTAGGATCGGATCTTTACCAACTCCGAGTTGCATCGGAAGAAAACGAGTCGGTGTAGATCGTTGATGAAGTCTCTCAAACGTAGATGAACGATCTCGTGAACCGCCCATGAACAGTCCACATAAGAACGAAAGGACGGCCTCTCTACAAGTTGCTAGCGTACGGTCTTCACGATCCAATAACGCTTCGCCGTCCAGAGCTAATCGTCACGGAAGAATTAGAGGGAGAAGATTAGAACCACACCGGGCTTCAATTATGTAGAAAAGACTTGTCTTCTCTTATTTAAGAGATGATCTCTTGACACAATATGTCTTACCATATTTTTAAAAATAAACCAGTTTTTGTGGATAAGCTAAGAGATAACCCATTGTAGACATGCTTTCATTGTCATCTTTAAATTACATACAAAATTTAAAATAAAATTGTTTTATCAACCATTGTACATGCCCTAAGAATAACCAGCAGGAGACACATTATAGAGAGGGAGAAAAAAAAGTGTAGACCGAAGGAGGGAACAAATAAATAGAGGAAGCTACCAACACTAGTAGAAAACGGCCCATTTGTCCCGGTTCCAGAGGCCCATTAGCCCCAGTTCTGGAACCGGGACTAAAGGGTCGGGACTAAAGCCCAAAACCTTTAGTCCCGGTTCGCTTACGAACCGGGACAGAAGGGGCTCCACGTGGCCGCTGCGGGGAGCCCAGGCAGGAGGACCTTTAGTCCCGGTTGGTCACACCAACCGGGACCAAAGGGCATCCACGCGTCAGCATCTGGCAGGAGCTGGGGTTTTTGTTTTTTTTAAGGGGGGGGGGGGGGTGGGGGGGTTTTGGAGGGTTAATTTAGGGGTTTCATATTGTGTTAGCTAGCTAATAGAGAGAAGTGTCCTGTCTTTCTCCGTGCTTGGTCGACGCTAGCTACTATACATATAGAGAGAACTCGACGCTAGCTAATAAGAAAATGAAGGAAACCATTAATTACACAAGATCGTCATGCTGAACATATAGAGAGAGAAGTGACATCTCTTTCTCCGTGCTTGGTCGAACAACAAGTTTTCGTATATCTATCCGACGCTACTACATATATACAATATAACATCTTTTACAATCCCTAACATCATCTACCTAAGATCCAATCACAAATCCACATGGTATTCTCCGTCTTTAGGTATGACGTGATCAAGAAAGAATCCCGCCAATTCCTCTTGAATTGCTCGTATGCGATCATGTAGTAGGAGTTCATCCCGCATCTGCCAGATCTAATTTAAAGAAGGGGGTCAATACATGCATATATATGAATAAAACTCAACACAATTGATGGTAATATATAAAATAAAATTGTGAATATTATTTACGTACTTCAAATTGTTTGTCAGAGAAGCCCCGCTCAGAGGTCTAGTGGCGAATGAACTCGCATACGTAGTATGCACATAAAGCAGTCCCTTCTTTCTGGTACAAGCACTTTACGAGAATAGAGTTCAATCAAACTGATAAGCAAGCATGGTAATGATATATTGATGAAAATTTGAATCAATTAGAGATGCGCGGAACTAGCTAGTACTACTTACTTTGGGGTGCGTAAATCGCAACTCTTTGTTTAGACCGGGAACCTTTCGGGTGAACTTCTTCCAAACCCTGCCAGGCAAAGAAAATGATTACTTGATATCAGGAAATTAACGAAAGTTGCATGCCGATATGGTCCCGTTATTGACTGAACTTACTTCTTGAGCATTGCAGTCATGTCCGCATAATTCTCGGGATCTTTACGTCTCGAGTCTAAGACAGTTACTAATGCCCCGTCAAGCTTAATGGATAGCAGAATAAAGTGGTAACTGCGCACGCATATTAAACTCATCAATTACATCACTTAACCTCGAGTAAGCGAAACCGAGTATACAGAGAAGACAGCAATACTCACTTGAAGTTGTAAGGAAAGAGTATTTCCCTTTTGTTTTGATGTATAAGGAACGACTTTAGCAAGTTCTCCTCGGTCTCTTTGATTTCATTTCGTACCGTCCATTCATTTACGGCATCTGGGCTAATGAACCCAACGTCGAAGATTCCTGCTTTTTTGCATTCGACGATCTTCAATCTGCATAATATAGTGAGGATAATTATATATACATGCAATGAACGAGCTGAGCTAGAGAATTAACTATAGAAGTAATACTTACAGACAGTAGGAAGTCATGAGTTGTTTGTCGAGGGCCAGTTGATTGTATAACTGAAATAACTCCACAAATTCAATAGGCATCATGCTGAGTCCAATGAATTCGTGCTCTGGTTTCACTGCCACATACATAGTGTCTTTCCCAGACTCCCTGCAGGTTTTCATGTACCACTCATGTAATTTGTACATCATCGTTGTTAGAGGAGGATGATCAGGTTTGACGAGAGGCTTCCCGTGCACGTATTTATATTCTTCTTTTGTTACCTCAGCCGTTTCAAAAATTACATCATCCCCCAAGTAATCACCAGGATTGGTACCGGGCACCATCCCCGGATGATTAGCGACGATATCGCTAGACACCTTGAGCGGGGGGCACGATTGGTTCGCCTGTTCGCTGAGCTGGGGAATTTTTTCCCACTTCTTCGTTCTGCTAACCTTGCATCACTGGAAGTACTTACCGACCGCCGCGCATCTTGATATGTCTTTTTAAGACAGCGGACATAGTTGGAATCCGGCGGAGGCGGTGGTGGTCGCTTCAGGGCATCGATAGTGCGCTTCACTTTCACCGGATCTAGCTTCTCCTTCGGAGGTGGAGTTTTCTTTGCAAAATGGTCCCTCACACGTGGGTGCGCGTCCCGCATCGTGTAGGGTAGGTCCCAAAATATAGATTTCTTCTTCCACATGGGTGCGCGTCCCGCATCGTCAGTCGGAACAGATAGTCCGCCAGGACCCTTTCCAAAGATTACTTGTAAATCATTGACCATGTCAAATATGTGATCACCAGTACGGAGGGCGGGCTTCATCCGGTGATCTGCCTCACCTTTGAAATGCTTTCCTTTCTTTTGACATTGATGGTTGGTCGGAAGAAATCGACGATGCCCCAGGTACACATTCTTCCTGCATTTGTCCAAATATATACTGTCGGTGTCATCTAAACAGTGTGTGCATGCATGGTATCCCCTGTTTGTCTATCCTGAAAGGTTACTGAGAGCAGGCCAATCGTTGATGGTTACAAACAGCAACGCATGTAGGTCAAATTCCTCCTGTTCGTTCTCATCCCACACACGTACACCTCTTCCATTCCATAGCTGTAAAAGTTCATCAACTAATGGCCTTAGGTACACATCAATGTCATTGCCGGGTTGCTTAGGGCCTTGGATGAGCACTGGCATCATAATGAACTTCCGCTTCATGCACAACCAAGGAGGAAGGTTATACATACATAGAGTCACAGGCCATGTGCTATGCTTGCTGCTCTGATCCCCAAAAGGATTAACGCCATCTGCACTTAAACCAAACCATACGTTCCTTGGGTCATCTGTAAAGTCGCTCCACTTTCTCTCGATCTTTCTCCACTGCGACCCGTCGGCGGGTGCTCTCAACTTCCCGTCTTTCTTACGGTCTTTTATGTGCCATTGCATCAACTCGGCATGCTTTTTGTTTCTGAACAGACGTTTCAACCGTGGTATTATAGGAGCATACCACATCACCTTGGCAGGAACCCTCTTCCCGGTGCGCTGGCCCTCAACATCACCAGGGTCATCTCTTCTGATCTTATACCGCAATGCACCGCATACCGGGCATGCGTTCAAATCCTCGTACGCACCGCGGTAGAGGATGCAGTCATTAGGGCATGCATGTATCTTCTGCACCTCCAATCCTAGAGGGCATAGAACCTTCTTTGCTTCGTACGTACTGCCGGGCAATTCGTTATCCTTTGGAAGCTTCTTCTTCATTATTTTCAGTAGCGAACTAAATCCCTTGTCAGATACACCATTGTCTGCCTTCCATTGCAGCAATTCCAGTGTGGTACCGAGCTTTCTGTTGTCATCTTCGCAATTTGAGTACAACCTTTTTTGTGATCCTCTAACATGCGATCGAACTTCAACTTCTCCCTTTCACTTTCGCATTCTCTCTGTGCATCAACAATGACCCGGCGAAGATCATCATCGGGCACATCGTCTGGTTCCTCTTGATCTTCAGCTTCCCCCATTGCAGCATCACCGTATTCAGGGGGCGGGTAGTTGTCATCATCCTCTTCTTCTTCGTTGTCTTCCATCATAACCCCTCTTTTTCCGTGCTTGGTCCAAACATTATAGTGTGGCATAAAACCCTTCTCAAGCAGGTGAAAGTGAAAGGTTTTAGAGTTGGAGAAAGCCTTCGTATTCTCACAGACAGTACATGGACAATGCATAAAACCATTCTGCTTGTTTGCCTCAGCCGCTTCGAGAAAATTATGCAGGCCCTTAATATACTCGGAGGTGCGTCGGTCACCGTACATCCATTGCCGGTTCATCTGCGTGCGTTATATAGTTCTCACTATTGAACAACATATAGCTCTCTAGAGCATCTAATTAAAACATAAATTGAAACTATGTAAAAAAATTAAATGCAACAACAAATGCGATCATAACCGCAACTAAGGTACCAATTTATCCAACGGCATAATGATACCAAGCCTCAGCATGAATGGCATATTTTCTAATCTTTCTAATCTTCAAGCGCATTGCATCCATCTTGATCTTGTGATCGTCGACGACATCGGCAACATTCAACTCCAATTTCATCTTCTCCTCTTCAACTCTTTGTAATTTTTCTTTCAAGTAATTGTTTTCTTTTTCAACCAAATTTAACTTCTCGACAAGAATTTCTATGTCGGTTGGAATTTCCGGTTCACATACCTCCTAGATTAAAAAATCTATGTCACGTTGGTCGGCATAATTGTCATAAACACTAAATAAAACAAATAGTTATAAAAGATAATATATACCACATCCGAATCATAGACAGGACGAGGGCCGACGGAGGCGGATACCAAAACCATCGCACTATATAATAACAAACAATAATAAAAGTAAGAAAATTACACAAGTATCTATCTAAATCATACAAGTAAGAACTTTTTTCTTTTAGAAAGAAGATAAGAAGAAGAGGCTAACCACGGTGGTGCCGGCGCCGAGATGGGCGCGGGCGATCGACGGCGGTGAGGACGGGGACGGGACAGGACGGACCGCCAAACCTAGACAAATCTTGAGGAAAATGGAGCTTGGACAAGGAGCTTCGAGAGGAGAAAGCTTAAGTGTGGCTCGGGCATTTCATCGAACACCTCATGTGCATAGGAGGTGAGCTAGAGCACCACAAAGCTCTCCCACGGCCGGCCAAAAAAACAGAGCAGTGCACTGCTCTGCTCGCGGGCAGGGGGTATATATAGGCCAACCATTGGTCCCGGTTTGTGGCTGGAACCGGGACCAAATGGTTGTGGGCCAGGAGCAAGGCCCATTGGTCCCGGTTCGTGTCTAAAACCGGGACCAAAGGGGTCAGACGAATCGGGACCAATGGCCAACGAGGCCCAGCCGGCGAGCTGGCCTCACGAACCGGGACCGATGCCCCCATGGGTCCCGGTTCATGAGTGAACCGGGATTAATGGGATTTCAGGCCTGGACCAAAGCCCTATTTTCTACTAGTGCAAAGCGGTAGGTTTTTTTTTTTTTTGAGTAACAGCGGTAGGTATATGTAGATGTTACCCTCAACGGTGCCTACGGCAGCACAAGAAGAAGAGAACGCGTACGTCCTGTAACTTAATAAATAGTTATGGTTCGAAGAAGTGTTCTTCTCCAGTGAGGGGTCTGATCGTGACTTTTGCCCCGTGGGTTCACACCTATACCAGATGAAACTGGCCCTGTGGAAGTGTGGAGTTTGGGAGGTAGAGTTGTAGTAGCCCTGGAAAAAAAGTTGTATTAGTAACTTTTTTCTAAAGGAAAAAAGAGAGACGCCTCTGTGATTTCATTTACCAGGTCATACTACAACTCTAGGTCTGGGTTCGAGTTCTGATGGGGCTTCCCAAGGCTCTCATTTCTTCTGAGATGCCGACTCCGGATGCTAGTATCGTGGAGTTCACATTTTGTTTATACTCCCGTCGATCCTTTTTAATCTGTATATAAGTTTTTTCTAAAGTATCTCTATTTTAATCAAACTTATAAAATATATATCAACACTCGCAATGTCCAATCAGTATTATTAGATTCATTATTAAATATAGTTTCATATGTAGTATATATATTTGGTATTGTAGATGTCAATATTTTTAATATAAATTTGATCAAACTTTGTAAAGCTTGACTTGACATAAATCTAATACGCGAAGTAAAAAGGACCGGAGGGAGTACTACAACTCTAGCCACTAAGAGGCTAACGCGCACTTCGTCGCAATGATCTTCACTTGTGGGGTTGTCTTTTTTTCTCTAGCAGATTATTCATGTCGGTAGTTTCATTTTCGTTTTATCTGCATTGGTTTAGGATTTAATTACGATTTGGCGGTATTTTTTCATTCATATATTATGTTGGGTGTTGCTGGTATTTATTCCGAGAGGATAGTGGACTTGTTTGGTGCATCGTAGGGGCTCCTATTCCACACTGAAACCATGGAATTGCTATTGTAAAGTTCACATGCCGGCGCACGAAGTCGCTGCTCGCTCAGCTTGGCTCTCTGCTCCACTCGTTCACTTATGCTCCATCCACTACAATTTTATAAAAGGCCAGCTACCTTTTTTCTGAAAAAGATCGTTAAATCAAAAGATTTTTACGGATTTTTAAAAATTGTTGCAATTTATAAAGCCGTTACTTTTTAAAGCATGTTCAAAAAATTAAAAATGTCCATAGATTTCAAAACGTATTCCAAAATTTTAAGTAAAGTTTGCAAAATTTAAAAATATTTAAAAACTTTACAATTGTTCGTGCACTTTGACAATATCCATGAATTAAAAAATGTTCATAAACTTAAAAAATGTTTGAGTATTTACAAAAATGTGCACAACATTTTAAATTTTCACAAAGTGGATAAATATTCATGAATAAAATCTTTAAAAAGGAAGAAAACTAAAGAAAAAACAAGAACTCTCAACCAATGGTACAAATCCTTACAGGCGGGCCGAGCAACCCATAGCCGCCGACGCACCGAGAGGTTGAAAATCTAGTATAAAAAGCAAACAGAAACTCTACACCAACGATACACATCCTTACAGATGGGCCCAACGACACATAGCCCCGATGCATTGGGAGGCTTCAAATATAGGGAGCTTAGTATAAAACAAAAAACAAGAACCCTCAACCAACGAAAACACATCCTTACAGGCGGGCCCAACGACCCATAACCCCCAACGCACCGGGAGGCTCCAAATGTAGGAAGCTTTGTATAAAAAACAAACATGAAACCTCAACTAGCAATACACATCCTTATAAGCGGACCAGCGACCCATAGCCACCAACACATTCGAAGTCTCCAAATCTAGTGAGCTTGGTATGAAAGAACAAACGTGACCCCTCAAGCAATGATACACACCCTTACAGGAGGGCCCAACAACCTTTAGCCCTCGATGCATCGGGGGGCTCCAAATCTAGTGAGCTTAATATAGAAAAAACAGAAACCCACAATCAACGAAACCCATCCTTATAGCCGGCCTCAGCGACCCATAGCCCCAGACGCACCAGGAGGCTCAAAATACAGGGAGCTTAGTATACAAAACAAGCAGGAACCCTCAACCAACAATACACATCCTTATAGGCGGATTCAGCGACCCATAGCCCCCAATGCATCATGGCTCGTGGGGCTCTAAATCTAGAGAGTTTATTGTATAAAAAACAAATATGAACCCGCAACCAACGATGCACCTCCTAACCAGCAGACCTAGTGACCCATAGCCCCCAACGCATCCGGAGGCTCCAAATCTAGAGGGCTTGCTATAGAAAAAACAAATAGAAACAATCAACCAATGATACACATCCTTACAGGCTGGCCGAGCGACCCATGGCCCCCTACGCACCGGGAGGTTCCAAATGTAGGGATCTTAGTATAAAAAATAAACAAGAACACTCAACTAGCGATACACATCCTTACGGGAGGGCCCAACAACCCATAGCGCCTGACACATCGGGAAGCTCCAAATTTAAGGAGCTTAGTATAAAAAACTAACAGAAGCCCTCAACCAGCGATACACATCCTTAGAGGAGGGCCAGCGACCCATAGCCTCAGACGCACCAGGAGACTACAAATCTAAGAAGTTTAGTATAAAATGTTCATGAATTAAAATATGAACAAATAAAATTGAAAAAAGAAGATAAACTAAAAAAACAATGGCAACCCTCAACAAACAACACACACATCCTCTCGCGTGCAAAATGCAGAGAGGTTCAAGTTCATGTTTTTAGAGAAAACACAAATGAGTATGAAATCTCGGAAACGGGAACAAAAATAGGCAATGCCGAATAGTTTTAGAGGAAGTATAAACGAGTACGAAATATTGAAAACAAAAACAAAAAGCATTGAATATTTTTAGACGAAACATAAATGATTACGAAATATCATAGAAAAACAGTATATACAACACCACTTTTTTAAAGGAAACCTAAATAAGTATGATATCATAAACAAAAACAAAAACACTGCCAAATATTTATAAAGAAAACACGAATGAGCATGCAAGTATTAGAAATGGGGAAATTGATAACAATGAATATTTGCAAAGAAAATAAATAAATGAGTACGAAATATCAGTAAATGGAAACATAACCGATGATGTTGAATAATTTAGAGTAGAGAGGCGATTTCCTATGCATGATGATAGCTACGCATGCATGGTGGCAGCTACACACCCTTTCTCATAAGTGCCTTTTTTTATATATGACGTGTCGGGTTTCTTATGGCATTGACACACATGCATTTTTGTTGTATAGAAAAGATTTCTTTTTCGTTTCTCTTTGTCTTTTTAATTACCTTTTTGAAACAAGTGCCTTTCGTTGTGTAGAAAGGGCCTTTTCTCACTTCTCTCAGTCCTTTTGCTTGCCTTTTTGGCATAATTGCATGTTTACTTGTCTGGCTGGTCCAAAGTCACGATATATTCATCATAGAGTTATTTAGAGATAAAAATTCGGGACGTGCGTAACTACCACCATGTGTAGCAATTTTTTTCCGTTTTAGAGTAATATAAATGAGTATGAAATGTTAGAAACGAAGACGGAAATCGATAATGTCGAATATTATTAGAGGAACATAAATGAGTATAAAATGTTGGAAACGAAAACGGAAATCGATAACGTCGAACATTATTAGAGGAGCGTAAATAAGTATGAAATGTTGGAAATCGATAACGTCGAACATTATTAGAGGAGCGTAAATGAGTATGAATTGTTGGAAATCGATAACGTCGAACATTATTAGAGGAGCGTAAATGAGTATGAAATGTTGGAAATCGATAACGTCGAACATTATTAGAGGAGCGTAAATGAGTATGAATTGTTGGAAATCGATAACGTCGAATATTATTAGAGGAGCGTAAATGAGTATGAAATATTGGAAATCGATAACGTCGAATATTATTAGAGGAGCGTAAATGAGTATGAAATGTTGGAAATCGATGACGTCAAATATTCTTAGAGGGACATAAATGAGTACGGAATATAAGGAAAAAACCTGGAAACCGATAACGTCAAATATTATTACAGGAATATAGAATAGTACATATTAATAGAATAAAAGGAAATCGATAACGTCAAATATTATTAAAGGAAACATAAATTAGTACGAAATATTAGAAACGAAAACGAAAAACGTAACATCAAAAGTAAATTCAGAGCGAATTCAAAGTCGTATGTATGGAAGGGGCTGTTTGTTGGGAGAAAAAAACTATAACGTGCTAAAAAAAGCATGGGAAGGCCAACAAATTAGTTTTTTCTTTGTTCGGTAACCGGAAATAATATCATACATGACGAAAGTGCTCTTCTGCTCCCGAGCTCAAATGAGCTCGGTGAACAGTAAATTCGAAAAAAGTTCAAAAAAAACTGAATTTTTTTTTAGATTAACATTGACAAAAGTTTTAAGAGTGCAAAAATTTGGCATGAAAGAACATTCCTACAAGGCGTGGCAAAAAAAAAACAAAATCGATACTCTGAAAAGCGAAAAATCGATACTCTGAAAATTCGCTTTTCAGAGTATCGATTTTGTTTTTTTTGCCAAGCCTTTATAGGAATGTTATTTCATGTCGAATTTTTGCACGCACTTAAAACTTTTGTCAATGTTTGTCACAAAAAAAAATCAGAATTTTTTGAATGTTTTTTAATTTTTTTTCAACTTTACTGTTCACCGAGCTCAAATGAGCTCGGGAGCAGAAACTCTGCGTCCCATACATGAGGGTTATACAGAGTAGTCTGGAATGTCTTTTCACACAAAAGTTATGTTCCCGTTTCCGTATAGTTTCCGCTCATAGTGCATAACTCCACCAAAAAATCACGTCGTAAATCACTACTATATGTTCGCTTTCGTCCCGACGGATACTTTTTGCAACTAGCATGTCACAAGGTTATAGTATGAGGCAGTGATTAAAACATGGTTTTAAGAAGAAAACAAAACAATATGAAATTGAGCTCCAAAAATGATATTGCTTTGACCATGGGTTTTATGTGCCGGTTGATTGGTCCAAAATTGAGCACTTTACTATTTGGACCGGTGAATTAGCAACAACAACCAATTAATCCATCCATGGAGTAAGGCTATAAAGCAGTGCCACGGGGAGCCCCTCCGTCCACTCCACCGCACCGGAGGCAGGCGGCAGCTGGTGGTGTGGTGGTGGTGGCGGAACGGTCACTTTTCTCCCCTCCGCCACCGAACAAAACTACTCCTAGTCCTCCAGAAAAATCCCAAACCAAATCAAACCGAACCCGGCCTCCTCTTAGTCCCCCCCGCCCCGCCTGCGCCCCCCTTTCGAATCCGGAGGAGGAGGAGCTCGCCGGCCGGCCGGCGGATCGACCGATGGCGGCGTTCAGCGGCAACGGGTACTGCTACTCGTCGGGGTCGGAGGACGAGGAGGAGGAGGAGGAGGGCGCGGAGGGGTACCGCAAGGGCGGGTACCACGCCGCGCGCCCCGGGGACCGCTTCGCCGGCGGCAGGTTCGTCGCGCAGCGGAAGCTCGGCTGGGGCAACTTCTCCACCGTCTGGCTCGCCTACGACACCCTCCTCAGCGTACGCCCGAGCCCCCTCCCCTCCCGTCTCGCTTCCTGATTCATCTTGGTTCTATCTTTTCTTCCTGCTCTGTTTTCTTCGCCCGCCCTTCTCGGCGCGGCGTCGCGGATTTCCCGTCGGCTGCCTTTGGATTCCGCCAACTCCGGCGGAGGTCCATTCGCCGCAACCCAAAACTCCGCGCTTTGCCCCTTTTACCCCTGTTCCATTGCTTTCGTTCTGTTCAAATTCGTCCCGACAGAACTCTGCGCCGATCTTTGTCTTGTTTTTTCATACCTATGATCTTTGTGCAAATATTACTGATTTATCCTTTGAGGCGTGCAAACTGGGACCAAAACTAGTTACTGTCCCCTGTCAGCAATGAAATTTGTGTTGTGCGATCTGTGCAAGACATGTTGCTAACTGAATACTGTGATTGCAAAACATGCAGAGATTCGTGGCGCTCAAGATCCAGAAGAGCGCGAGGGACTACGCGCACGCCGCGCTCCACGAGATCGAGCTGCTGTCGGCTGCGGCCAAGGGCGACCCAACGAATTCCAAGTGCGTCATCCAGCTGCTGGACCATTTCAAGCACGCCGGCCCGAACGGCAAGCACATTTGCCTGGTCACCGAGTTCCTCGGCGACAGCTTGCTGCGGCTCATACGGTACAACCGGAACAAGGGCATCGGGCTGAGCAGGGTGAGGGAGATTTGCAGGTCGGTGCTGACCGGCCTCGATTACATGCACAGAGAGCTTGGCATTATCCACACCGATTTGAAACCGGAGAATGTCCTCCTAGTGTCAACGATAAACCCGTCGAAGGACCCGGTCCGCTCGAGGCTCACCCCAATTCTCAAGAGGCCAGAGGGGAACCAGTACCGTGCGACATCGATGAGTTTCAGCGAGAAGATGCTCAAGACGCGGGCAAGGCGCGCCGTGGCGAAGATTCTGCAGAGGCGAGTGTCGCTTGGTGGGTTTACGACAGACATGGTTAAGGAGAGAAGCCTGGATGGCATTAGTATGAAGTGCAAGATTGTAGATTTTGGGAATGCCTGTTGGGCTGATCAGCAGGGCGATGGTGTGATACAGACAAGGCAGTATAGGGCTCCTGAGGTTATCATCGGTTCTGGGTATTCTTATTCTGCGGATATGTGGTCATTCGCATGTATGGTGTTTGAGCTTGCCACCGGTGACATGCTGTTTGCTCCCAATACTTGCCAAGGTTGCAGTGAAGATGAGGTAAGAAAAAAACATATGATTTGCATTGTGTTTTATTTTCAGCACTTTTTTGCTTATACTAGTAGCATTGGCAATGAAGGTTCTATCATATATTCTTGCTTACTAGTACTATATGGGTTTTCTAACATTAGTCAAACCAGTCCATTTTTCCTAATGCCGAGGTTGCAAACATCATCCTATTATTGTGTATTCCTGCTGTTGTTATGTTGGTCGATGAGTCATGGCAAATAATAAAATATACTATAAAAAGTAGACGCTTTGGATCATGTGCCCCACTTTAAAATTTAAAAGAAGATGCACCCGACCTGACAGCACCAACCTAGCAACTGAAATATTTAAATGAAATGTGAACTGATATTGAGAAGGTTGTGTCCCAGTAATTGCAATTTGTGCACTTTTCTGCTATTATGCTTTTTTGGTTTCTTTCTTTTTATTATGATAGGACTGGTGTACAGTTAACAAACTGAAGCCATAGAAACAATTTGATATGCAGTTAACAACCATCATAGGACTGATGTACAATGGAAGTGCATCTTAATGTGATATACCGGTACAGATCCGAGTGTGCTGTTCTGGTTGTCCGCTTTTCTGTTATTCTTGCCAGATGTGATACACTGGCACAATATACAGTACCGAGTACCGACAACAGCAGATTGTTCCGTAGCCAGTGAAAAATTGAATAATGACAGCTCATTGTTTTGTTATACTCTTACCTGCTGGATTGTCTCTTAAAGGGGTTTGCAGCCCTTACCTATGTAAGATTGTCAAATCGACAGATAGAGTACTCAATTAAGTGTCAAATCGCCAGATATAGTACTCATTAAGCAATCAACTTCAGATGTTGACTCTTAGCTGCAAAGTCTACAGTGGTGGCATGCAAGTGTTGTTATCTCACCAACCAACCAACTCATCTCTCTGTTGCATAACTCTTTGCAGGATCACCTGGCTCTGATGATGGAAACCCTTGGAAAGATGCCTAAGAAGGTAACTACAGTAACCCGTGCTCGCCTTTGCCATGTTGTCCGATGCCCTATCTAACCCTGACTTTATCTTTCAGATTGCCACCTCGGGCACCCGTTCCAAGGATTACTTCAACCGATACGGAGACCTGAAGAGGGTCCCAAGGCTCAGGTTCTGGCCCCTGGAACGCATGCTAGTCGAGAGGTACGGCTTCACCGAGCCGGACGCCAAAGGGTTAGCCGACTTCCTCCGCCCGATTCTCGATTTTGATCCGGAGAACAGGCCGACCGCCGCCGAGTGCCTGAAGCACGCGTGGCTCAACTGATTCAACCGAACAACCAAGTAACTTCAGAAGCAGCCTAACCGACAATAGCTTTTACACAGGAGGCCGGGTGTTAGACATCAGCTCCGGCAAGTACTGATTTCGACATGGCTCGATGATCTGTAGCGGTATCGATGATCCGGGTTCTTTTTTTATCTTCATAACATCATCATCGCCGTGATAGTGTGTTCTTGGTGTAGCTGAGTGGGTGGGTGGGTGTGTTGTGGGTGGTGCAGAAGCTGATGTAGTTGTGGTGTTTATTTATTCTGCATGTGAGGGTGGTGTAAGAAGATGTTTGGTAGTAGTGATCTGGCTATCGGCTTTATTTTTGCTTTCCGTTTGCTGGTTGAGTTGAGCAGGAGTAAGTGCGATGCGCTGACATGCTGCGGTGCAGTGTGGTTCAATCCTTGCTGTGCGCTGGAAAGCTGAGTTTTACATGTTGCTGGTTCAGAAGAAGCACGGTGCTGCCTGCCTGTGCCTGTGCCTGTGTAGCAGATTGCTTCACGCTGCTGCTCAGCAGTGATTCCAGCTGCCACCCGTATTGTTGTCGACGTAGCATGTGTTAAAAAAATGTAAGGGGAGATGGGGTGTTTTTAGGGTGAGATCTAAAAATTGGGGTTGAGAGAAATTGCTGGAGCACATTTTTTGTCTCAACTTTCCCTATACATGCCTTTTTTTTCTTTCGAATAGGAGAGCTACCGGAGATGCTTTAAGGACTTGCTTACCTGAATGATTTCTCACGCGAAAAATGAATGTTCCCCCACACAAATTATTACATAAAAGCAAGTTGGAAAATAACAGTATTTTGGGGAAATTAGAGAAAATACACCTGGTCCAAGAGTCATGAGGACCACACTCATGGATAGGGGTATTAGTATCTCCTGGTTGGGAGGATTCTTTTCTTTAGTTAATGTCTTTGCTCTTACCAGGGAGTTATCTGACCACACTCTATATATTTTCTCTGGGGAACTTCCAAAATACCTTATGTGTTAAATTTTGAGAACTGGTGATTTCAAAAACCTGATCTGGATGAAATTGTGAGGCGAGAGTGAAATCAACAATATCCTGGTGTATTCCTGTTGGATAGGTGGCAAAACAGGGCAAAGGCCTTGAGGAAAAAAAAAGGGTGGAATTGCAATATTGAAGCTGTATATAGGAAGCAAAAAAGTGCTTATTGAGGAAATTGATGGAGTTGAGAAGCTTGAGGAGATAAGTAGTTTAAGTTGTGGTGAAAAGCTTCTAGTTGAAGCAAAAGTGTCATAAGGATTTAAAGTTTATTCTCAGAGATGAAGAACTTAAATGGTTGCTAAGATCTCATGAGAGGGAGTTGCATGAGAGTGACTCAAGTACAATATATTATCATGCCAAGGCAAATGGTAGGCATATGTTTTGTCTAGTGATGAACAAAACTACTTAACCAACATATTTTCTCTAGAGGAACTCAAGGATGTCGTCTTTGGGATGGAAGCTTATAAAGTTGTTGGCCCTGATGCTTCAACAATGAAATCTATCAACATTTTGAGAGATTTTCAAGATGGATATTTTTGCTTTATTAGAAGACTCGTGTGATAACATGTTAGATATTGATAGACTCGGTTATAGAGTGGTTACATTAATTCCTAAGGGTAGTGGTGTTGATAGAAAACAGAAATTTGGACCAATGTGATTTCTAAAATCATAACCAAGGTTCATGTAATAGACTCATTGTCATCATCAAAGGTGTGATTAGGGCTTCTACGAGTGCCTTCCTAAAACAGAGGTACATTCTAGAAGGAGTCATGTTCTCCATGAGACTCTCAATGATTTAGACAAGAAAAAGGTCCCTGGAGTTCCTTTAAAAATTGACTTTGAAAAGGCCTTTGCCAACGTAAACTGGCCTTTCCTTCTTGAAACCTTGAGGATGAAAGATTTTCTTGACATATGCAATGATTGGATCATGAAAACTATCTCCAGGGGAAAGGTATGGATAAAGGTTAATGGGGGGAATTGGGCCTTATTTCAATACACATGAACGTCTAAGTCAAGGTGACCCACTCTCACCTTTGCTTTTTGACCTTGTTTTGCATGTTCTTGCTATCTTGGTAGGTAGAGCAATTGATTGTGGTTTAGTGACTGGGTTAGCCAAACATCTCAGGGAAGGGGGTGTTTCCATCCTACGGTATGCATATGACACATCCTACTCATGCATGATGATTTGGAACATGCTAGAAACATGAAATTTCCGCTCTGCATCTTGAATGAATGTTAGGGCTAAATATTAATCACCATAAGAGTGAGATTATTTGTGTTGGGATTGAGAGTGAGAGAGTTGGTTTTTTGAAGATATTTGCACATGTGGGAGGGGTGTTTTGCCTATGAAGTATTTGGGGATTCCTATGGATGAGAAGAGGCTGAAAACTAGTGTCTCGGATCCATCTATGGGTAAAATGGAGAAGAGGATGGGTTGTTGGATAGGAAATTTTCTCAACATTGTTGTAAGAACTACCCTAGTTAACTCCTCTCTCTCTCTCTCTCTCTATCTATCTATCTATCTATCTATCTATATCCCTCTCTCTATATATATAATTTACTTTCCTAAGGAATTAAGAAACTGTATGACATGGAGAAATCCATATGTAGAATGGCCACATCACAGATCGTGGCATAAAGCGATATGGCAATAAAAGTAAAGTCAACTGTGGGTGCAGCCCTCGCATGATTAGTAAACCTTACCCTCCGGTTGAGAAAAGCCTACTCTTTTGCCAGCAACGGCTTGCTTTATTTGTAGGCAGGCCAAAGCTTATAGATTCGGAGATCGTACTTCTAACGCTTTGTCTGAGTCAGTCCTACGACCCCTTCCGGCTGAGACACGAATCCTAGCCTATCTGAGTCGCAGAATGAAGGGCTCTTCAGAAGGCGCCACCCAAGTCTCCTTTCATGGCCCATGTTGTTCAAAGGCTAATACAGAAATAGGATTACTTACGAGCTGGGATGGGATGTAGAGTATAGCCCAAAGTTCTCTTATAGCAAGCTAGTATACCTGAATGGCCTCCGGTAGCTGTCCCATGCAGTTCTTGCGCTATCCTGGCTCTTGCATTTCCAGCGGTCCCCACATAAAGCCTCCCCTTGTCTAGAGTCATTGAGTCATTATATACCTTAATTCTATTAAGGATCTTCCACGGTCTTATTTCTTTCACTCTTGCTCGAGCCGGATGATGATAAATTCTCATGTCCGGTTCCTTTGGGGGATGGATCTTAAAGAGTTCACCCAGTTGATTTTGTTGTCTTGGAGATGTAGGATAAGAGCTTTCCTATTATATTATTTTGGGGAGTCCTTTTCTAGCTATTTCTAATTGAATAGAATGGATGCTTCACAGCGGTTCTGCGACAGGCAGGGTAGCCGGGTGAACATAGGCAGCTGTTCCTATAGAACACAAGTCTTTCTCTAAAGCACGACCTTCCGATTGGACTACGTCTGGTCAGAAACCTAAGATTCGTGAATAAAGTGATACTAGTTCGATCAACCGAATTCCTCTCATTTCTTGCTTAAAAGTGGCTACTTCTTGTTTCTTCTTGTTCATCAGACAATGTTCAAGCGGCCTGTCATTGAGACAAAAATGTGTTAAGCATATAAGCACTTTCGACTGAAAAATGTATATTTTGTATCGTTTCTTCGAAACCTCGCTTACGTTTCACTTCCCTTCACCAACCTCAGAGGGTACTACGGGCTTAGACTCTCTAAGATATCCATCACTAAACTAAAGAAAGTAGCGAAAATCATAAGAGAAGCTAGTCAAGCGATTGTAAACTCCTTATTTAGGCTAGCTACTTTGCTGATTAACAAGATTATCGCATTGGAGCTGTGACAGTTATGTAAACTACTTCTCTAGCAAGTAATGAATCTGAGTTTTCTGCTTTATTCATTTCTTAGAAAAAAGTAGCTTCCCTTATTAGTAGCACTAGTAAAAATCCATAATAGGGCGAGGGTACCTAAATATCCATCCAGAGCGAGTTGCGATTCTTTTAATTACTACTTTTTGAAAGATTACACCTTCGACTATCTCTAAGCACGCATGTCCCTGACCTAGCTTTATTGCTTTAAACTACTGCAGGGAGGAGGGAACTACTAGTGCTGGTATGTATTATGAGCATTGAACGCTGCACAGAAATTAAAGGGAAGGCGTTTTCAACATGCAGTTTAGGCAAAAGAAAAGTAGCGGAGAACGATCTCTTGCCCAGATGGCTTTTCCTAAAAAAGTCAGCCTTTCATGGCTGCCCCCCCCCCCCCCCCGGTTAGTTCACTTTGCAGCAGTTCATCGGATTCTTAGATATATTCGAGGTACCTTTTCTCGAGCCGTCCTTTTTTCCGTCATCGTCTTCTTTAGAGTTGCGTGCAACTACTGATGCCGATTGGGCCTTCAGATAGGTGCTCAACTACAGTCTTATCTATTTTATGGGGAGACGAGATAGTTCGTTCACTTTCGCAGACAGCATCTTTTCATCCGGGTCGTACTAAAGGCAGGTAGACCTAACACACGGCACCTGTCCCAATGACTGGTACACTGACAGTGGCTTATTGGTTTGGTGAGAACTATAGTTTACTACTTGACAATAAGAAAGTTGTTTTATCTTTTTATCACGTTTTGAGGTGTTTTTCCTAGTCTGAATTTCCCCTTCTTCTATTTGATCAAGATGGATAGCAAAAAAGCATGAATAGGCCTACTGGGATGGAAGGAGAGAAGGACTGAATCGATTCGATGATCCCTATAGGGCGCGGTCAGCGAGAGTTCATTATTGGGGACAGACATATTGGCAAAACAGCAGTAGCCACAGATACAATTCGAAAGAAAAAAGGGCAAGATGTAAGAAGAATGGGAGTGAGCCTTCACGAAAGAAAATGCAAGTGAAAGAGAATTGTAAAATTTCCTAAAAGCGGTGGTTCAGGCTCATCACCTTTTGGAGCTCATCCAACAATTAGTCTACTTAATCATAATCATAATCAATCCGTTGCTATTGCTATCTATCGCCATACCCACAAGAGGGTAATTTATCCAACTCCCCGTGCGAAAGCAAGTCCCGCGTCAGCAGTGATTCGAGTTGTTCCTTGAGAGCAGGCTTATGGCATTCCAGGTAAACATAACAATATGAGAGAGAACTCCGAACCAGAGCTAGATTCTTGTGGAGTGAAGATAAAATTTAAAATAAATATCACTTAGTGCCTTGGACTGTGGTGCACTTACCAAAGGACCAAGGAGGGCTCAGAGTCATGGATATTGAATTAACGAATGTTGATCTTTTATCCAAATGACTTTGGAAATTATTTAATGAAAATGGTCTGTGCTAGGTGCTACTTAGGGATAAATATCTTAGAGGGGTGACTTTGGGCCAGGTGCAACATAAACAAGGGGATTCCACTTTTGGCAAGGTTTGCTGAAAGTGAAGGATATCTTCCTATCTTATTGCAATTTTTGTATGAGGTTTTGAGAAGATAGATGGCTAGGCAATGATAGTCTAACTCAATCAATTTCTCTTGATCAATGATACGTCTCCAACGTATCTAATTTATGAAGTATTAATGCTATATTTACATGAGTTCTATATGGTTTTGGTGCACTTTTATATTATTTTTATGGGCTGAGATATTAATCTAGTGCCTAGTGCGAGTTGTTGTTTTCTGCTTGTTTTGGGTTTTCCAGGAAATCCATACCAAACGAAGTCCAACCACAACGAAACTTTTTGACCTTTTTTTTGGAACATAAGAGACTCCCGAAGCTTCGTCGGAGGACCAGAAGACCCACGAGGTGGTCACAAGACACCTAGGCGCGCCATGGGGGGTTAGGAAGGGCGCTCCTGCCTTGTGGGCCCCTCGTAACTCCTTTTGGCGTGATTCCAATGCTGAAAAATCCTATAAATCCATAAACCCCCGAAAGTTAACTTAGAAATTTTACTCCGGCGCCGCAAGCCTCTGTTCTGAAGCGATCTCATCCGGATCCCTTTTCCGGCGCTCTGCCGGAGGGTGAAGCCATCACCGGAGGTCATCTTCATCTCGACTGTGTCCATGACTAGGAGGGAGTAGTTTACCCTCGAGGCTGAGGGTATGTACCAGTAGCTATGTGTTTGATGTCTTTCTCTCTCATGATTTTGATAGGACACGATCTTGATGTACCATGAGCTTTGTTAATATATATGAATCATATTGTGTTCTTCCCTCTCTATCTTTGTTGTGATGAATTGAGTCTTGCTCTTTGAAGTTTCGTATGTTGGATTGAATACTTTGGATTTGAGATCACTTGATGTATGTCTTGCTTGTGGATACCCGTGGTGACAATGGGGTAATTTATCGAGATCACTTGACATATGTTTTGGTAATCAACTTGCGGATTCCCGTGGTGACATTGGGGTAATCTAGGCATAGAGGTTGATAGATATTTTCATGCTACTTTCTCCAATAGGAACTTTGGAGCGATTCTTTACCGCACGTCGAGGGATTGTTATATGATTTAATTATGTTAACATTGTTGAGAGATTGCACTGGTGAAAGTATGAACCCTAGGCCTTGTTCTTAAGCATTGCAATACCGTTTGTGCTCACTTTTGTCACTTGTTACCTTGTTGTGTTATTATTTTAGATTACAAAAGCCTATATGTAATATCCACACTACACTTGGATCACCATCTCTTCACCGAACTAGTGCACATATACAATTTACCATTTGTATTGGGTGTGTTGGGGACACAAGAGATTTATTTTATTTGATTGGAGGGTTGTTTGAGAGAAACCGTCTTCATCCTACACCTCCCACGGATTGATAAACCTTATGTCATCTACTTGAGGGAAATTTGATGTTGTCCTATAAAACTCTGCGTTTGGAGGCCCAACAGAGTCTACAAGAATAAAGTTGCGTAGTAGACATCAATCAACACATCAGTAATCATGATGATCTGAGTACCGATCTTTCTATCTTAAAGTTTAGGATGGATTTGGTGGGGGAAAATGCTGATCATTGGGCAAATCTACAACAATTATGTGTTGGCTATTGTTTATTTGATGCTGATGACAAAATTTCCTGGCTACTTTCAAATTTGATTGTTTTTAAGTGGCAAGCCTTTGTATGCCGCTATGCAAATTGGATGCCAGGTTCCTTATAACTCCATGTGGAAAGTGAAGATTCCTCTTAGAGTTGTCTTTGTGTTCTGCTATGCAAATTGGCTGCCAGGTTCCTCATAACTTGTTTTGGTTAGTTTATAAAGAAAGCATACTAACTAGATATGTCTCACTTCCAAGAGGAGGTAGTTGTTAACCTGAATGTCTATTTTGTGGGCATCACGAGTCTATTAACCATATTTTTCCATTGCCCTTTAGCTAGATATATTTGGAATGTGACCAGTTGTAGTCTTGGGATTGACTGTTAGTTCCTAGATGCAACAACATGATTCAATATATGGCTTAAAAATATGGGAAATATAAAATATGTTTTCAGTGGGGTTGCATCAATGATGTGGAGCATTAATTTGGAAAGCTCGCAATCCTTCTTGCTTCCAGCACACATGGCCTCTGAACATGTTGTTTTTTACAAAGTTTCATATTGGATTAATACTTGAAGTGATTTGCACGGGAGGGACACGCAAACTTAGGGCTATGGTGATGAGTAAGCTACTGACATGGGTCGCGTCTAAAGTCTTCTGCACGAAAAGAAGTTGGTCATCATGGATCCCTAGGTTGTAAGATGGATCCTGAGTTCCACTTAAATTGCCGGAGCTTTTGTTGTGCGTGATGTTTTGTTCGAAATACTTTTGGGTGCTTATACTCCTCATGTGGTTTTATGTGTTTCCCTTTCTTGTAAAACTGCAGTTTAATTACTTGCTTTACTTAGGGTGGTTTATACCGCTAGGCTTTAGTTGTATGAGTTGGGCCTGTCCTTCTAGGTGGTGGTGTTTTTTGGCTGTAATCAACGTCGATTTCTTTATATGAAATTGGAGGAGAAATCCCCTTTATTAAAAAAAGGTCATAAAAACAATAATTGTGTTGTACATAATCTATGGTAATGACTATTGGTCATATTCTTTTTTTGAAAACCCCATCATATATTAATTAATTTAAACTGTTCATACAATCATTCATTACAAAATTTGCCATGCAGGGCGGAACAAAATTAAAAAGAAGACCATCAGATCTATTATCAAAACTGAACTTTGCAATCTCGTGAGCCACCTTATCGGCCACTCTGTTAATCTTGACAATCTGAGTACCCACCATCAGCTTAGCGATATGCAACGCCTCCCTTTTTAGGTCCACCAGCGTTGACCTATCCACACACTCTTTCCCGAACACAGAAGCCACAGAGGCACAGTCAGTTTCCAAAATGATAGGCTTGTCAAGAGTGATACCAATATACAGGCCAGAGAGGGTCGCTCTTAGTTCTGCTTCCTCGGCGCTATGGCAAGCTCCAATATAATCCCAAGAGGATATGATAACTTGTCCATAATGGTCTCTAACGACCACCCCCACACTCGCCACTTTGATGGCCTCAACAAAACTTGCGTCGACATTTACCTTGAAAAAAACCCATGTAGGAGGCTTCCAAGCACCAACATTTCTCTCCATATTTCTGGTTGCTTGAAGTTCTTGCACCACTTGCTTACCTTTGTTGCACTCTATCACCTGCAAGTTTGCATGACAAGACGAGAAAGAAGCCCAATAGTTTTGAATAAAGCTTACCGAGACCACGATGGATTCCTTTCCCTTACCGAAAATCAAATCATTCCTCAAATGCCAAGCTCTCCAGAACATGAAAATAGTTTGCTCGCGCATAAGTGAACTTAATTGATCCAAAAGAATAAGAAACCAGTCAGGCCCAGAATATTTGAGAGTCTCTTCGGCCGATAAATTCCACACTTCCTTCAAAGCCATACGGAATGCTCGAGCCTTGGGACAATTTACCAGAGTGTGAAAAATAGACTCATCTTCCATACCACAAATCGAGCACGTACCTTTAATAGTTTGATGGTGTTTAACCTTGTTGACTTGAACTGCCAAACTATTAGAGGCAGCCCTCCAAGCAAATATTTTTATTTTTTGAGGGACATTCGCCTTCCAGATGATATTCCAGATCCTCCGTTCCCCATTCAAGGCACTACTAGAATTCCCTGATTCACCATTCGGTTGCTTTAGAAGCAGTGCCAGTCTATACGCACTCTTCACCGAAAATAATCCACTTTTCTCATAATGCCATGCCATAAGATCTCCCTCACCCAGATTGAGAATACGCAACCTTAAAATTTCCTCTGCATCATGCGTATAGAATAGGTGTCTTATCAAATTTTCATCCCACCTCCTAGACCCACTCATGAATAATTCAGAAACCCATTTAATCCTTGTTCTGTTCTTTTTTGCAGAAATTTTTAGGCTAGCTTCCCTAGGAATCTAATTATCCCTCCAAATGTTTATACTAGTCCCATCCACAACTCTCCAAATGGTGCCCTTTTTTAGCAGCTCAAGGCCATGCATAATACCTTGCCAAGTAAGAGATGTCGCTTGTGGAAAGACTGTATCAATAAGATGCCCATGAGGATAATATTTAGCTTTCATCACCTTAGCACAGAGAGAATCCGGAAAAACCAATAAACGTCAAGCTTGTTTAGCCAAAAGCGCTTGATTAAAAAGCCGGAGGTCCCGAAAACCCATTCCTCCTTCACTTTTTGGTTTCGTCATATTATCCCATGCCAGCCAATGAGTTCTCCTCCTATTCTCCTCATCGCCCCACCAAAAATTCCTTATAATATGGGATAAGTCATCACAAAGTGAAGCTGGAAATTTCAATATACACATTGCATAGACAGGGATAGCCTGGATAACAGACTTAATCTGAATTTCCTTCACTCCACTAGAAGCATATTTTTCAATCCAGTCAGAAACCCGCTTGAGCGCTTTATCTTGGGTGGATTGAAACTTCCCCGCCTTCATACGACCTTCCGGCATAGGCAAACCAAGATATTTATCCTCAAATCCATCAATCATTATTTTTAGGATAACCAAGATGGACACCTGATCTTCTATAGAACGTTTCTTGCCAAATAAGATTGAACATTTATCCGGACTTAATAATTGACCAGCCCCCTCCTCATAAGTCGACAAAATACCTTTTATGTTCAGAGCTTGTTCAAAATTACCCTTAAAGAATAGGAGACTGATACGTCTCCAACGTATCTATAATTTTTGCTTGTTCCATGCTGTTATATTATCATTCTTGGATGTTTTACAATCATTTTATAACAACTTTATATCATTTTTTGGGACTAAACTATTGACATAGTGCCAAAGTGCCAGTTGCTGTTTTTGCTTGTTTTTTACTTCGTAGAATATCAGTACCAAACGGAGTCCAATCGTGACGAAACTTTTTGGAGATTTTTTCTGGACCAGAAGACACCCAGTAGGCCAAAAAAGAGCCAGGAAGGTGGGCTGTGGAGAGCACAACCCACCAGGGCGCGCCAGGGGCCCCCCGACGCGCCCTGATGGGTTGTGCCCTCGACGGGGCCCCTCTGCACCGCCTCTGATGCCTATAAATTCCCAAATATTGGGAAAACCCTAGGGAAGTCGACGAAACACAATTCCAGCTGCCGCAAGTTCCAGAACCGCGAGATCCAATCTAAACACCATCACGGAGGGGTTCATCTTCTTCATAGGTGCCTCTCCGATGATGCGTGAGTAGTCCACCATAGACCTACGGGTCCGTAGGCAGTAGCTAGATGGCTTCTTCTCTCTCTCTCTCTCTCTCTTATGATTCTCAATACAATGGTCTCTTGGAAATCTATTTGATGTAAACTTTTGCGGTGTGTTTGTTGGGATCCGATGAATTTTGAGTTCATGATTAGTTTCTATCCATGAATATTATTTGAGTCTTCTTTGATCTCTTATATGCATGATTGCTTATAGCATCGTATTTCTTCTTCGAATCTTTGGTTTAGTTAGGCCGACTAGATCGATTTTTCTTGCCATGGGAAGAGGTGCTTTGTGATGGGTTCGATCTTGCGGTGTTCTTTCCCAGTGACAGAAGGGGCAGCAAGACACGCATGTATCGTTGCTATTAAGGATAACAAGATGGGGTCTATTCCTACATGAATAGATCTTGTCTACATCATGTCATCGTTCTTATTGCATTACTCCGTTTTTCTATGAACTTAATACACTAGATGCATGCTGGATAGCGGTCGATGTGTGGAGTAATAGAGGTAGATGCAGGCAGGAGTCGGTCTCCCTATCTTGGACGTGATGCCTATATAATGATCATCGCCTTGGATATTGTCATGACTATTCGATTTTCTATCAATTGCCCAACAGTAATTTGTTCACCCACCGTGCGCTATACTCATGAGAGAAGCCACTAGTGAACCCTACGGCCCCCGGATCTACTTTTCCATCATATTGCTTTCCGATCTACGTTTTTTGCAATCTTTGTTTTCAGATCTACAAAACCAAAAACCCAAAAATATATTGATGCATATTTTATTTGCCCTTTTTATTTTGTGTTCTTGAGAGATCTATCTCTCCTATCTATCACTACCTAATCTATCTTTTTACCATAGAGAGATTGACAACCTCTCTTTCGCGTCGGGTTGCAAGTATTTGTTGTTTGTGTGCAGGTGCTGCTTATTGGGTGGTGGTGATCCTCCTACTGGGTCGATACCTTGCTTTCATAACTGAGGGAAATACTTACCGTCGCTCTGCTGCATCATCCCTTCCTCTTTGGGGAAATACCGACGCAGTGTCAAGCACGTCAAAGGAATTTCTGGCGCCGTTGCCGGGGAGGAAGCTGTAGGGTAACGCAGCAGAAAACAAAAATTTCCGACCTACGCACCAGCCCAGGACCACTATGGAGACTGCATACAAGGTTTGATCATTTTCGTTACCGACTCGTAGCGCAGCGGAAGTAGAGTCGATGACGATCGGCGGTGCAGATCCCCGCAGCTAGGATTTACAACCTCCCAACCGCGAGGATGTATACCCTCATCCACCCCACGGACAGCCCTCCGGGAGGCGGTCGGACAGTCCCCCGGACGGTGTCACGGACAGCCCTTCGGGAGGACCAACGAAACTCAGACAGTCACTCGGACAACCCTTCGGGAGGACCCACGAAACTCGGACAGCCCTTCGGGAGGCACTCTCGAACTAAGACCGAAACTACGATCTCTCTACAGAGTTGCACACATACGGTGTCATCTATCCGGCAGGGCTTCGCCATCCAGAACTAGTTCCCACCGGAACCCAGACAGCCTTTCGGCTCTACGAAACTATTTCGCTGGGAGGGAGAGAGAAGCCAGATAACATCAGATGGCATGTGTATGTGAGAAAGAGTGAGTGTGGAGAGTGCATCTCCACCTCTATTTATAGGAAAACCCAAGGGGTAGGGTGACACTTGAAATACCCAAAATGCCCTTCACAAGGGCACAAAGGTAAAAGCAAGTGGGCAGCCCTTATCCTTCCATGTCATCCCTAAAGATATTTGTGAGTAAAGCCCCAAAAGGTGGCTTTCCATAAAGTAATCCAAAAAGCACTTTCACTATTCACGACAACATATTTCAGCGTCCGTTCGAACAGAAAATATTCATGTGGGCTTAGAACATTTCCAGTACCCACTAAAATAATTTTCAACGCGATCCGAAAAAATTCCGGTTTAGTGATTTTCATCTGCGAAAAGCATCTGAAGCGGTTCCGGCAGCTCCGGAACATTTCCGGTTTTCATCCCGGAAAATTCCAGAATGATTCTGGCATCCTCCAAGAATTATCAGGCATGTGCCGAAACCAATTTGACTTTATGGTGTCCTCCAAAACAACTTTTTGGTTTAGTGATTTTCTTCTGTGAAAAGCAACTAAAGCGGTTCCGGCAGTCCGGAACATTTCCGGTTTTTGTCTCTGAAAAATCTCAGAAGTTACCGGAACAATTCTGGTACCTTCCAATAATTTCCAGGCATGTGCCGAAACCAATTTGACTTTATGGTACACTCCGAAACAACTTTTCGGTTTTACCGAAACTCTTCCGGTGTTCTCTCTCCTGAACTCTTCCGTTGTCTCCGAAACTTTTTCAGTGAATTTCTCTCAGACTCCCTGTCTGGTATTCAACAGATAGATGACCCTTAAGCGTGTGACCCTATAGGTTCGGTGAAGCATAGACATGACCCGGAACCCCTTCCGATCAATGATCAACATCGGAGCCGTGGACACCCATATTGATCCCTATACCCACACGAATGAATATTCGAGTGAACCTCCAGTTGCCGTGTGCTATTCCTGTTGCTTCGCGATATGTTACAAATACCCGAGGTGAGACATGTTGGCATCCCCGTGGATCAACAACTTGTCCACTATGCCAGTTACCTCGTTACCGGTATTGTTCTCTTTTCTCGTTCCCGTGTTCCGGCATCCCCGTGATCAAATCACAAAGTGTCTGGCCAGACGATGATGGATACCGTAACACCGAGAGGGCCCAGAGATATCTCTCCATCGTCGGAGGAGCAAATTCCAATCTTGAGCTATCAAGTTACTTGACATACTTTTCCATGAACCCGTAAGCCGCCGTAATAGCCACCCATTTACGGATGACGTTTAACAAACCCCAAAGTTCATGAAGCAAGCATGAAGAAACTCGATACTCTCATGGTCTAAGGAATCATGCAAACGTAAACCATCTCTGTGTTATTAACCATTAACTTATGACGAATGTATCTCATAGCATAACATCAATACGGGTCGATTCAACACAAATGTTCTTCCAACATTGTGCCCTCAAAGTTGCTGGCATAGACATGCCCATGATCAGGAAAACAGAACCATCATGCAACACTTGAGCTAGTCTTAGAGGCCAGACTAGGAATACATTTTACCGTTTATTATTCCACACGTGCATATGAGTCTTCCTCCGAGCCTCGTGGTTATTGCAGACTCGAGAACCATAGCAGTTATAGCATGGAACATAAACCTAATTATGAACAGGGAGACAATCAATAACATTTATTATTGCCTCTAGGGCATATCTCCTACAGACTCCCACTTGCACTAGAGTCAATAATCTAGTCAATGCTAATGCACTTTACACCTATGGCATACTGCTGTAAAATATGCTTCGCTTGTGGTATAGCCTGATGTCCAACGGATCAGACGACTTCAGCTCCGTGTGTAACTTTGCATATCCTTGTGTTTTCACGCTTTCACAAAATTCATATTTTGTGTGCACTTGGCTTTGCATATGTGTGAATCATTGGTCGAAACCTGATTCCTCAGACTGAGCTATGGGGCAACTATCTGCAATAGTGTCCCATAGACCAAAGCCATCTTGGAACCATACTAAGTTCATGAATGAACTATATGATTCAACAACTTGTTTGTCGCTTCTAAAGTGTCAACATACTTAGCCTTTGTTATAGAATTCGCCACAGTGTCTTGTTTGGAACAATTTCCAACTACCGTGCCACCATATTGTGTGTTATACAAAACCCTCAAATTAAATCGAAAATCGCACGGAGAAATGGTGAAGACAGTATCGGTGTAACCTTTTACAACGAACTCTTCATGATCTCTGCTTGCGAGAAAACATGTCATCAGTGCTACTTTAGTACTCAATGACCCTTTTTCATTGTTGTCCCATGATCAGTGCTTTTGATCACTTTGGTATCTATACTCGCAACAACTTTGGAGTATTGGACATATCTGGTTGTTTTTACATACCATGGAATACATGATTAATCCAAACACAAGAGTGTGTGGAATCTCCATCATGTATTTTACTCATCAGTGTTTTGGGACACCGAGTCTTGCAAAAACTCTTTCCATGTGACTTCGGCAAGAATCACTCCTTGGCGTTTTAAATGCTAAAAAGTTTTAGCATCTTGTCAATATGTATTCATTGCTTAGCCCCATTAGGTAAATCTATCTCCATAGATCATCATGCCTAATATTGAGGCTATTTAGCCTAAGCACTTCATCGAAAAACTATTTTCAAATGAAGTCCTAATTCGTGTCAAGAAATTTATTTCCAATTAACAATGTGTCAAGTACACACGGTTTTTAGAAATATTATTATGCTCCCACTTACTTTCTTGAATCACAAGCATCTTCGATACCCATTTGATGAAGTCAAACCCCTTTGACCATTCCATCAAAAACGAAGATTCCAACTCCACTTTGCTTTCTTCTGTCCATCGCTGGAACTCTGAAGTTTGCATACTTACTAGCATCCTCTGGATCGACAAATTACTTTGGACTGTATCACATACAAGTCCTAGGTTTCATTTCCATCAGATGGAAATTCTTTTGTCATCCATGTTTCATATCTCATGATTGAAATATGTATTAATTGCTAGTTCAACCCGAACCGACTTTAAGCATCGCTACGGTGAGACAATCTCATCGTAGTCAACTCCTTGAACTTGTTATTGCAACAAGTCGAGCTTTATGGATAAACATTTTATCCGTATCAGTTTTTAGTTCCATAAATATTTGTTAGACTCTAAGTCTTCCGAAAGGTGTATCAAGATTTTAATCTCGAATCACTTATATGGAAACTATCTCAGATTGTATTGGCATTTAGCCAATTCCGGAGTCAGGGCCCATCAACGCTTCCTTGTGTATTGTAGGTATACTGTTGTCTAACAACAATATCTCGTTCGCGCACCTGATACGTTTGCACGAGCTTTGCCTACGTGGTTCAGCTGCAAGTTCGACCGAAGTCCATACATTTTATTGTAGAGACTTCCGTATCAGTCGCAGTAGGAAACTCCGGAATCACTTCCAAGGTTTCTTTCCTTTGATCTGATGACGAAGATACTGGTTATCTCGTCGAGTTGCACTGTCCTCCCACTCACTTTTTGTAAGAACTATTCTCTTTAAAAGCATACCGTTTTGTGGCAAAATCCTTTGCCTCGGTATAGTGGTGGGGGAATACCCAATGACTTGGGATAACCTACAAAGTAGCACTTGTCTGATTTGGAATAGGTTTGTAACCTTTTACACAAGCCCCATATTCCAAATGTTAAGAAAAGATATAACATGGTTGGGCGTACCATACCATGACGTCATTTCAACAGACCCGATGGAGCTCTTTTCAGTGTAAAAGCCGCAGTCTCTAAAACATCACTTTAAAAGGGATAATGGCAAATTTTATTTATGTCATCTTTGATCTTACCATGTCATAAATGGTTCGATTACATCTTCACGGACTTTCCACTTGCAGTGGTGTTCCGGGAGGTGCAAGTTATGAAACCCCTTTCACAACTCATCAGACATTCGCTAAACTTGTAACTCAAATATTCCTTTCTGCAATCGAATTGTAGAAACATAATTTTCTTGTTACAATATTTTCTTCTTCATTTTGAAAACCTTTTGAATGATTTCAAAAGATCCAGACTCACGTCTCATCAAGTAAATATCCATATATCTACTTGAGTCATTTCTGAAGATAGATAAATCCACTACTTGCAACAACATTTATTGGACTACACACATCATAATGTATGATCACCAATATGTTCTATGCTCGTTCCTTATGGCCTGTGAACGGTATTTCAGTCACTTCACTTTTCAGAGGAAAGTTGCAAGTGTCAGATGATTCAAAATCAAAACGACTTCAAAATCCATCATAATGGAATTTTCCATGCGGGTTTCTCCAATGTGACCAAATGCAGTGCCACACTTGTGTGGTATTCTTTTAGTCTTGCGACATTTAGCGTCAGTGTTATGGATGTATCATATTTCCATCAATATTCATAACATACATCCCATCTAGGATGGAAGAAAGTCCCTTCATGTTATTCATAATACTGAACAACAATTGTTGTTTTTATGAACAACTCTTTTGCAACAAACATTGTGCAATGGGCTAGAGTGTATGAAACTCTAAAATGAATTATGAAAGTAAACACAGAGGTAATATATTAATATCATTATTCATAACATACATCTCATTCATAATGAGAGTATGGCCCTTATGTTATTCATAACACCGAACATCAAAAGTTCTCTTATGAACAACCTTCTTGCAAGATTCCTTATGCAAAGGGTTAGAGTGTGAAACTCTAAAATTAATTATGAAAGTAAATACATAGGGAATACACCGATGGAAGGCATAGTAACATTTACTATGTTCCCTGCGTGTATCTAAACCTCATTTCTGGCTAGTCTTTCAGGCCATAGTAGTTCTTATATCAAGTTGCAACAGAATGCAATCGAGCGGGTATCTTTGTGATTAACTCACAATACCCAAGAATTAGTGATTAACATGTTTAACCATAATTCCCAAGAACTATATCTTTGACCAGCCTTCTATACATCAAAAACTTGTATGATATTCATACATGAGCTGGACATTCCAGTCTTCTTTCCTTTTGCCTTTATACTTCTAACAGTTTAACTTTCAGTATTTCTCCTACTCTCAGAAGAAGCACCCAACTTAAGAGTGGCGATAGCCCCAGACTTCCTAGGCGTGAAAGTTTCACTAACACCCTTCGGACACTTCCCTTCTCTTTAAGTTGTTGTTTTATTCACCATCATCATATGACAGGCGTTCTTCTGGATCCCTCTCTTATCAGTCTAATGCATAGTAAACACCTTTACTAATAGTTTGCAAACAAACATTGCTTTGGATATTTCATATCTTTCAGCCTTTGTTTGTATCTGAAAATTAATTTTCAGTTCCATGAATATCACATAACTATCCAAACTTTCGAAGTTCGGGTCTCATGGAAGCAAACATATTGCACTTTGACTGAAAAGGAATTCTAGCTTTTGGATCGAAGGACGAGAGTCACATGATCCATAGCATTAGCGGGAGAATACCGAAAGCATGCGCTAGGACAAAGTCCTTCTCAGCACTCTTGAGGACAATCCTCACATTACGTTACCAACCGTAAGTTTTAACCAGATATTTAACAGCTATTCAATTTTAATAGGGAATGTGGAAACGCGAGCCATTATTCTACAACTATTATGCAAAACACACTTAGACAGTGTTCAAAATTAATTGCACTAAGAATTAAAAGAATTAATTCTAAAGTGCGCTCCCACTCAAATCAATATCTCTCATAATTGATTGTGAGTAATTCAAGATCCGCATTTCAATTCAACGCCATTGATGGTAGCATCACAGATGACGAAAATCTCAATCGGTAGGCAAACTTGCCAATCACACCTCTATGTGACTCTTGTTCATCTTTCGATGCGTGTGTTCCGAGCTCATGACTTTCATGCCTGAACACAAGACAACCAAGTGATCTCACTGCGAGGTCTCAACTCACCCGCCTCACACTTCTCTAATCGTTCGTACCCATGGTAGCATGGCGCACCCCGAAAAGTTAGGTGCCGTGACGGTGCTACACTTGGGAGAACACTAACTACTTGATATTTTTGTGAGAGATCACCCTAATAAAAAGCGACTACCGCGCAATCAAGAAGGGTGCATCATAAGGGATAAACATCTCAGGCAATTCATAATAGCATGATATGGTATAGCCCTTTCTGACGGAGAAGTCTTTCATTTCTTCGTCTTCGGCATTCGCGTCGGTGTTCACCTTCGCGAAGATTGCCACCACCTTGTTGATGCACCAGATAATATTGATATCTCTATAGCTAATAAAATAAGTGCATTACATAAGGTTGACACGCAAGTCATTAAAGTGCAATCATATGGCTCCAGCCATCATGCCGAATCATGACACACAGGTCATGTTAATCAATTTACATCATATAGTCATCTCATACATAATCAAATTATTATGAACACTGCTATACCACATCACATGCACATGCAAACCATCCTGCAAAACCAAGTTAGACGCCTCTAATCGGTTCATGCAAAATTTTATTTTTCGTGGCTTCTAAGGTTTCGAAACAAACCGAAGCTACCAACGTCCATCATCAAGTATGATAATTCAAGTTGCTAGATTAACTTTCCAGGGTGTATGAAACACGAGATAATAAAATCTCGAGCCCCATACTAAACTTCGTCATATGCGTGACCCCCGTGCAGATCATATCTGCATTGCCCTTTCGTCTGCGAAGCATCCATCTTTCTTTAACTATGGTGGAACCCAAAGAACTGTTAGCACTTCGTTGATCTGTCAATCAGCATACTCAGGAGCAGCATGAAAGGATCGCGGATTGCCAGAACTTTGTGAGATTCCACCATGCCGTCAAGATCAGGACTACGCAAATTCAGGGGAAGCAACAAGAACATCGGGTAACAGATTTCATCTGCTACCCGCACAAATAATTTTCAGTAATAGAACTCATCTACTACCTAATTATATTGTGCAACACCCATACATCTCTATGTATTCTAGATCGCAACCTGCATCTACGCATAGCACGGCTCTTGATGCCACTGTAGGGTAACGCAGCAGAAAACAAAAATTTCCGACCTACGCACCAGCCCAGGACCACTATGGAGACTGCATACAAGGTTTGATCATTTTCGTTACCGACTCGTAGCGCAGCGGAAGTAGAGTCGATGACGATCGGCGGTGCAGATCCCCGCAGCTAGGATTTACAACCTCCCAACCGCGAGGATGTATACCCTCATCCGCCCCACGGACAGCCCTTCGGGAGGCGGTCGGACAGTCCCCCGGACGGTGTCACGGACAGCCCTTCGGGAGGACCAACGAAACTCAGACAGTCACTCGGACAGCCCTTCGGGAGGACCCACGAAACTCGGACAGTCACTCGGACAGCCCTTCGGGAGGCACTCTCGAACTAAGACCGAAACTACGATCTCTCTACAGAGTTGCACACATACGGTGTCATCTATCCGGCAGGGCTTCGCCGTCCAGAACTAGTTCCCACCAGAACCCAGACAGCCTTTCGGCTCTACGAAACTATTTCGCTGGGAGGGAGAGAGAAGCCAGATAACATCAGATGGCATGTGTATGTGAGAAAGAGTGAGTGTGGAGAGTGCATCTCCACCTCTATTTATAGGAAAACCTAAGGGGTAGGGTGACACTTGAATTACCCAAAATGCCCTTCACAAGGGCACAAAGGTAAAAGCAAGTGGGCAGCCCTTATCCTTCCATGTCATCCCTAAAGATATTTGTGAGTAAAGCCCCAAAAGGTGGCTTTCCATAAAGTAATCCAAAAAGCACTTTCACTATTCACGACGATATATTTCAGCGTCCGTTCGAACTGAAAATATTCATGTGGGCTTAGAACATTTCCAGTACCCACTAAAATAATTTTCAACGCAATCCGAAACAATTCCGGTTTAGTGATTTTCATCTGCGAAAAGCATCTGAAGCGGTTCCGGCAGCTCCGGAACATTTCCGGTTTTCATCCCGGAAAATTCCAGAAAGTTTCCAGAACGATTCTGGCACCCTCCAAGAATTATCAGGCATGTGCCGAAACCAATTTGACTTTATGGTGTACTCCGAAACAACTTTTTGGTTTAGTGATTTTCATCTGTGAAAAGCAACTAAAGCGGTTCCGGCAGTTCGGAACATTTCCGGTTTTTGTCTCTGAAAAATCTCAGAAGTTACCGGAACAATTCTGATACCTTCCAATAATTTCCAGGCATGTGCCGAAACCAATTTGACTTTATGGTACACTCCGAAACAACTTTTCGGTTTTACCGAAACTCTTCCGGTGTTCTCTCTCCTGAACTCTTCCGTTGTCTCCGAAACTTTTTCGGTGAATTTCTCTCAGACTCCCTGTCTAGTATTCAACAGATAGATGACCCTTAAGCGTGTGACCCTATAGGTTCGGTGAAGCATAGACATGACCCGGAACCCCTTCCGATCAATGATCAACATCGGAGCCGTGGACACCCATATTGACCCCAATACCCACACGAATGAATATTCGAGTGAACCTCCAGTTGCCGTGTGCTATTTCTGTTGCTTCGCAATATGTTACAAATACCCGAGGTGAGACATGTTGGCATCCCCGTGGATCAACAACTTGTCCACTATGCCAGTTACCTCGTTACCGGTATTGTTCTCTTTTCTCGTTCCCGTGTTCCGGCATCCCCGTGATCAAATCACAAAGTGTCTGGCCAGACGATGATGGATACCGTAACACCGAGAGGGCCCAGAGATATCTCTCCATCGTCGGAGGAGCAAATCCCAATCTTGAGCTATCAAGTTACTTGACATACTTTTCCATGAACCCGTAAGCCGCCGTAATAGCCACCCATTTACGGATGACGTTTAACAAACCCCAAAGTTCATGAAGCAAGCATGAAGAAACTCGATACTCTCATGGTCTAAGGAATCATGCAAACGTAAACCATCTCTGTGTTATTAACCATTAACTTATGACGAATGTATCTCATAGCATAACATCAATACGAGTCGATTCAACACAAATGTTCTTCCAACATTGTGCCCTCAAAGTTGCTGGCATAGACATGCCCATGATCAGGAAAACAGAACCATCATGCAACACTTGAGCTAGTCTTAGAGGCCAGACTAAGAATACATTTTACCGTTTATTATTCCACACGTGCATATGAGTCTTCCTCCGAGCCTAGTGGTTATTGCAGACTCGAGAACCATAGCAGTTATAGCATGGAACATAAACCTAATTATGAACAGGGAGACAATCAATAACATTTATTATTGCCTCTAGGGCATATCTCCTACAGAAGCGGTCTCTTCTACGTGCCTATCATAGGCGTCGAGGGGACTCCATCATCATCTACCAGGTTCCTAATCACAAATCTCATCTCCTTGCATTTACATTATTTGCCATTTGCCTCTCGTTTTCCTCTCCCCCACTTCACCAATTTGCCGTTTTATTCGCCCTCTTTTTCGTTTGCCCTTTTTCTTGCCGGATCTCTTCCTTGCTTGCAATCTTGTTTGCGTAGTCATGATGCCCCAATGCAAGTACTATGAAGTTCCCTACCCCAATATTTTGCTTGAAATTGAGGAAAGTACTAAGGAATATATGACTACACAATTTGAGCATAATAAGTATTTTACCGATGAGCTTAGAGAACACTCTACCGTGCTAGATGCCATAACGAAACAACTTGATGATATCAGTAGAGAAGTTTGCAATCTTCAATCTAAATATGCTCATGCTGAAAATTTGCTTGGCAAAATCTCCGATGCGCAAGGTACTTTGATAAATCAAATTGCCGCTAAACCAATCTCTCTAGAGGATAAAAAAGATGAAGATCTTAAAGTAATTGGTGTTTCTTCTATTTATTCCTTGTTTAGTAATATTAAAATTGATAATGACGGGACTGAAGTAGAGTCAACTTTAGCTAGAAGGCGTCCCAATAATTTGGAGGGTGAAAATCTTGATGAAAATTTTGCTAAAAGTGGGTTTGAAGAGGTCAAAACTTTAACTAGTGATGTGCCCACCATCTTGGATTGCAAATACTTTAATTATGATAGTTGCTCCTTGATTGAATGTATTTCTTTGCTGCAATCTATGTTGAATTCACCCCATGCTTATAAGCAAAATAAAGCTTTTACTAAACATATCGTTGATGCCATGATGAAATCTTTTGAAGAAAAGTTGGAGTTGGAGATTTCTATTCCTAGAAAATTACATGATGAGTGGGAACCTACCATTAAGGTCAAGATTAAAAATTATGAATGCTTTGCTTTGTGTGATTTGGGTGCTAGTGTTTCCACGATTCCGAAATCTCTATGTGTTGTGCTTGGTCTTACCAATATTGAAGATTGTTCTCTTAATTTGCACTTGGCGGATTCTACTATTAAAAAACCCTTGGGAAGAATTAATGATGTTCTTATTCTTGCAAATAGGAATTATGTGCCCATTGAATTTATTGTGCTTGATATTGATTGCAATCCGTCTTGTCCCATTATACTTGGTAGACCATTTTTACGCACTATAGTTGCCGTGATTGATATGAAAGAAGGCAATATTCATTTTCAATTTCCCTTGAGAAAGGGTATGGAACACTTCCCTAGAACAAGAATTAATCCACCATATGAATCAATCATGAGGGCATCCTATGGATCCAAAACCAAGGATGACAATACTTGAATCTATGCGTTATGCCTAGCTAGGGGCATAAAACGATAGCGCTTGTTGGGAGGCAACCCAATGAATAAATAAATTTTTGCTTTTTTCCTTTCTGTTTTTGAGTGTTGACACAATTATGCCTCTGTTATGATTGTGTTTTTAGGGTTTATTTAGTGTTTTTGCCAAGTAAAGCCTTTAGGATGATTCATAGGATGAGTAGAAGCGATGCTGAATCTGAAACAGAAACTTTGCGTCCAGTATATGAATTTTCATTTTTTGCTGGAACGTGATCTTGAGCTGAAATTTTAACACAGTGTTGATATACAAATTCCTTACGTTTTCCTAATTTGTCAGAAGTTTTAGAGTTACAGAGGTATGGGTATAGTACAGATTACTACAGACTGTTCTGTTTAAGACAGATTCTGTTTTCGTTGCATTGTGTGCTTGTTTTGATGAATCTATGGTTTGTATTGGGGGTATAAGCCATGGTAAAGTTAAAATACAGTAGTTATAATGCAATAACAAAATATGAATGGGTTTGCAACAGTACCTAAAGTAGTAATTTGCTTTCTTATACTAACGGATCTCACAAAGATTTTGTTGAGTTTTGTGTGATTGAAGTTTTCAAGTTTTGGGTGAGATCACGATGGATGAAGGAATAAGGAGTGATAAAAGCCTAAGCTTGGGGATGCTACTGCACCCCCAAGATAGATCCAAAGAGTAACAAGCAACTAAGCTTGGGGATGCCCCCGAGTGGCATCCCCTCTTTCTTCTAACGACCATCGGTATTTTACTTGGAGCTATATTTTTATTCGTCACATATCATGAGTTTTTCTTGGAGCATCTTGTATCTTTGCTTGCTTTGTTTGTTAATTTTTCCTTTGTATCCTTGCTGGACACACCTATTTGGGAGAGCCACAATCATGCTATGATTTGTTAGAATTGCTCTATGTGCTTCACTTAAACTTTTTGAGCTATAGAATTGCTCTAGTGCTTCACTTATATCTTTTTGAGCACGGTGTGCTTGGAAATTTTTGTAGAAATACTCTTATGCTTCACATAGATAATTTTGAGAGTTAGTAAATTTTGAAGAAATCCTCTCATGCTTCACTTATACCTTTTTGAGAGATGAAATCTTTATGCTCATGTGCTTCACTTAAATTTTTTTGAGCTTGTCAAAAAGCAATGGCAATATATGAAACTAGTCCCAAAGTGATAGATATCCAAGAAGGATACAATGAAAACTTTCATGAAGATCATTGGATAATTAAACTTGATTCCTTGTAATAGTTTTGAAACATGATGATAGTAATATGTGAGTCATGTTAGTGAGTAATTATGCTTAGTAGGAATATTGGTGCTAAGGTTTGTGATTCCCTATGCATGCACGAAAGTCAATAGTTATGCAATGAAGTTACATCCTACTTGTGGTGCATTATTCGATGTTAGTTATGCTCAATGCTCACTTATGTGAATTTTCGTTTCTTGGTTTGTGAGGGAGTCCTGGATTAAGGGGTCCTCGGGAGGCCGACCTATTTCTTATGGGCCGAACTGTATGGGCCGTTTGCCGAACACTGGACTAATCGAAGACCCTGTCTCCAGGAAGGAAGCTTCGAGAATCGTGGCGTATCCTCCACGTTTGGAGTAGTGAATAGGCATGTTTATCCCTTCGACGTGTAACCGACCATGTGTAAACCCTACGTAACCTCGGCGTCTATATAAGTCGAAGGGTTTTAGGTTGTAGGAAAACAGAACTCATCTAGGGTTTTAGTCATACGATCTCGAGGTAGATCAACTCTGTAACCCTTATACCATCAATATAATCAAGCAAGACGTAGGGTATTACCTCCATAGGAGGGCCCGAACCTGGGTAAAACACTGTCCCCTTCGTCCCCTGTTACCCTCGATTCTAGTCTCATAGCTCGGGACCCCCTACCCGAGATCCGCCGGTTTTGACACCGACATTGGTGCTTTCATTGAGAGTTCCGTTGTGATCGCCAGAGGAATCGATGGCTCGCCTTGTCATCAACGAAGAGGTCCGCAACACGGGTACTTTCGTCCCCGGACAGATCTTCGCTTTCGGCAGCATTGTGCTGCACGCCGACCCGACCGGCCATCTAGGCCGTGCCGGAAGTTTTGCCCCTGATCAAGAGGTCAGATTCGGGAACTTAGAGTTCTCCGTAGACTCTCGGGGCGATCTATCACTAACCGGGCTCGCAGTCTCGCCTGCCACGCCCGAGGACTCTGAGGCTTTAACCTCAGATCCATTTTTCGGCCCCACCCACGGGATCTACCCCGGCGAGGGCCCGACTCTCAGTCCGGACCCGGTCATAGTGCCAGACGTCCGGACATCTGTTCTTACCGAACACTCTCCCTGCGCGGACGCATCGGAGGTTCACTCTGGAAGCTCTGGGCAGGCCGACCCAATCGAGCTCTCGATACTCAACGAGGCTCTAGATCGGATCTCGTCGATGAAGATTGTCGACGATCCAACCCCGATCTGTGCTCAGATCGGGCTTCAGGCGGGTCAGGAAGAATTTTCCACCCCACTCACCACCCACTTGATAGCCACTGTCGAGGATTTAACCGACATGCTGGACTATGCCTCTGAGGAGGCAGAATACATGGATGAGGAGGATCGCGCCCTCACCCCCGTTAACACCGGGCGATGGACTGCCACCTACACATACGACGTCTACATGGTGGACACTCCGAAAAACGATGGCGACAAATCAGATGAAGCGCCGTCAAGGCGCCGAAAGCCGCATAAACGGTCAAAAGGAAAAAAGGGAAGAAAAGCTACCGATGGCACCGGGGACGGAGACACCCCGGAAGACCTCGGCGACCCCGAAATCCCCGAACACCCGTTAGAGGGTCAGGAGAGGCCGGAAGAACGGCGCAACCCCGACGATCTAGAGGATCCCAAGGACGATGATTACCTCCGCTCTGTCGAGGGGGAGGATAATGCAGAAGCCGATGACTTCGCCATCCCCAATAATCCTGCAGATCAGGAACTATTCAGGCAACAACTCATATCTATGGCCCGCAGCCTAAAAGCAAAGGAACGACAGCTTAAAGCCGAACAAGATGACCTCAACGATCGATGGACGAGAGTCCTCTCAGCTGAGGAAGGGTACGGTACAGGTCGATCGGACCAACCTAAGAGTTATCCACGCAGAAGGCTGCTGCCACAATTCGATGACGAGCTCACTGATATGCCGTCCCCCAAACATAACACATACGATAGGCCAGACCGCCCTCCTCGAGGACGAGACAGGATGGCTGACGACACCGGCTATAGGCCGACGATACCCCGTAGACGGGGAAAGGAGCCACTAGAGCCCGATGACAGGTTCGACCTGCGACACGACCTGGATGACAGAGCAGGTCGTACACGATCCATCTACGGATCTAGAGGATACTCACCCGATAGACGGGAAGGGTACCGGCCTTGGTTCGACCGTAACAATGAAGGTCGGGAACGAAACCGAGCTAGGACAGACGCCGATCACCGGCGCGACACAGCTCGGGTCAGAGGCGCTGCCCACCCACTGTGCTTCACGGACGAGGTGATGCGGCATCAGTTCCCGGAAGGGTTTAAACCCGTAAACATAGAACAATACGATGGGACAACTGACCCAACCGTATGGATCGAGGATTTCCTCCTCCGTATCCACATGGCGCGAGGAGATGACCTCCACGCCATTAAATACCTACCCCTGAAGCTTAAGGGGCCAGCTCGACACTGGTTAAATAGCCTCCCCAAAAATTCCATTGGATGCTGGGAGGACCTAGAAGAGGCATTCCGATCTAACTTCCAGGGCACTTATGTTCGGCCGCCGGACTCCTCCGATCTCAGCAACGTCGTCCAGAAGCCAGGAGAGTCCGCGCGGCTATTCTGGAATCATTTTTTGACCAAGAAAAACCAGATCATGGACTGCCCGGATGCCGAAGCAATAGCCTCTTTCAGGCACAATATTCGGGATGAATGGCTGGCTCGTCAGCTCGGCCAGGACAAACCAAGGACAATGTCCGCCCTCACATCACTCATGACCTGCTTTTGCGCGGGCGAGGATAACTGGCTAGCAAGACGTAGCCACAACCCCGAAGACCCCGGAACCTCCGAAGTTCGGGATGGAAACGGGAAACCGAAGCGCAACAAGAACAAGCGCCGGCACAATAATAGTGATGCCGATGACACGGCTGTTAACGTTGGCTTCCGCAACTCCCGGTCGGGGCAGCAGAAGAAGCCTCCTAAAGGCAAACACGACGGACCCACGCCGCTGGACAAAATTCTGGAGAGGCCTTGCCAGATCCACGGCACGCAAGAGAAGCCCGCCAACCACACCAACCGTAACTGTTGGGTCTTCAAACAGGATGGCAAGCTCGCATCCGAGGACCAAGGCAAGAGCCCACGCAGCGAGGACGAGGATGAGCCCCGCGGTCCGATCGGTGGCGGACAAAAGAAATTCCCCCCAGAGGTGAAAACAGTAAACATGATATACGCCACCCATATACCCAAAAAGGAAAGGAAGCGCGCCCTTCGAGATGTCTACGCCATAGAACCCGTAGCCCCGAAGTATAACCCATGGTCGGCATACCCGATCACCTTCGATCGACGTGACCACCCGACCAGTATCCGTCACGGGGGTTCGACCGCCCTAGTCCTAGACCCCATCATAGACGGGTATCACCTCACTAAAGTCCTAATGGACGGAGGAAGTAGCCTCAATCTGATTTATTCAGATACGGTGAAAAAGATGGGCATAGATCCGTCAAGGATCAAGCCCAGCAACACTACCTTTAAAGGAGTGATCCCAGGCATCGAAGCCCGGTGCACGGGCTCTGTAAGCCTGGAAGTAGTGTTCAGCTCGCCCGATAACTTTCTAAGCGAGGACTTGATCTTCGACATCGTACCTTTTCGCAGCGGCTATCACGCCCTGCTCGGCCGTACAGCGTTCGCTCGCTTTAACGCCGTCCCGCACTACGCATACCTCAAGCTCAAGATGCCCGGGCCCAGGGGGGTCACTACAGTCAATGGCAACACAGAGCGCTCCCTCCGAACTGAGGAACATGCGTTGGCCCTGGCGGCCGAATTCCATTACACTGACGATCGGCAAGTGCCGACAACTGCCGTAAAGGCACCCAAGGCTGGGAAACGAGCTCGGTCTCAACCAGAAGTACCAGACCTTTCTTCTCCCCATGAATAGGGACTCGCCCCCCATTGCACGGCCCTAAAACCGGCAAAGTACGTGCCGAGGAGGCACAACTTCGCGCTCAAAATTCCATGGGCAGCGGTGGGGAAAAATTATTAAAAGGTAAGTGTTCGGCTGGACCGAACTATCACCATCAACATGTCTTCGGACATACTACAGGTACCATAAAGTACCTGCTACGGCGTAAAGCTCATTCACATTTCGGCGACTTCTCAAGACTTTTCTCCAAAGTCCGTTCACCGAACATTACACCCATCGTGGTATACAACTCCTTGGGAGACGCAGGAGCGGACGAACGACAGGGCACATCGAGGACGTCAGGTCACCTATCGAAGACCTTTGGTACAACCCCTCCTGAAAGGTTTATATTTAATGCCTGTAAACAGTTGTATCGGCAATTCGAATAATAAAGAATTGATGAGTAAAATACAGATGTATCATGCATGATCGTTTCGCTTTTTTTGGCGCACTCTCTATTTTCCCTCTCTTCTTGCGAACCTGTTTGGTATACTATACGGTGCAACCGGCTAATACACCGGGGGCTCGAATTTAAAAAAAATCGCCCTAAGCACAACCGATTTTGCGTTCGGCGTCTTGGAATTCCGCTTTATATGCATTGGTTCCGAACTATGTCTTGGGTCAATAGTTGGGTTGCCCGGCTCCTGTGCTTGCCCCTTTATGTTCCGCTCATTCGGCTAAAGGGACAAAGGGAGCACCACTGCGATTGTGCTTCCGGCTAGCCTGGTCAAGCACCTCAGTGGAGAAAGCCGAAAACTGACTGTCATAGTATGCGAGAAACCGATCTGCGAATCCGAGCTTAACTAAATCTCGTCAGAGGTTATTCCGTGTCATACGATGGGTTTGGTATTAGTACAAACCATGTGATATAGGCTTTGGCCACGGTTCTTCCGAACATCACAAACACCTGGGGGCTAGTCATCAGCCCCCCGCACTCCTTTCTCGCGCCCCTACGGCTAAGTGAAAGCAATAAAGCATTATGGTCCGATTGTCTTGTCCGCCCCACACTACCGCCTTCGGGTGCCGATAGTTCGGCTAAGGGTCACAGTGCGATTGGCAGAGACACCCCGCGTAGTATCTACATGGGGGCAGAAGCTAACGACTCGCAGCTTTCAATTTTAACGGCCACACAGGAGTTATAAAGGATGCAAAACATAAAAGACATGATAAACCATGCATTCTGAATATAAACGCGTTAAAAAGTCTTCAGACATATTACAACGCATTCACTCGTAAACGTTTTCTCCCGTACATTGAGCCTCTATTGCCCGAGCACCCTCCATTACTCCGGAGAAGTACAGCTCGGGGCACCTATGCTCCTTTCCAGGAGGCGGAGGGGCGGTGGCTATCTTCATCGGATCCAGCCCCGGCCAGTGCACCTTGGCCTTCGCAAAGGCCATCCGAGCTCCCTCAATACAAGACGAACGCCTTAGTGCGTCGATCCGGGGCGAGGCGTCGCTCAGCTTCTGCACCAGGCTGAAGTAGCTGCCCGGCAGTGGCTCGTTGGGCCATAGCCGGATGTAGAGATCCTTCATGGCCGGCTCCGCCATCTGGTGTAGCTCCATCAGCTGCTTCAGCTGCTCAACAAGGAGAGGAGAGCGCTCGGGGGCTTCAAACTGCGCCCAGAATAGACGAGCCTCGTCTCCTTCTCCCCGCAAAGCATAGAACTGGTTCGCGTCCGCTATGCTCTTCTAGAGGTCCGAGCAGGCGCCTGAGGAACGCCATACATGGGTAAGCAACTCGAACTTGCTATCCCCGAAGACACACTGCAATAAATACGGCTTACCATCCATGATAGCCTTGGCCTGGTTTACTTGTTCTTCAAAAGACCGCCTATCCACCCGCTCCTTTTGGACATTGGTCTTCAGGGTGGACAGTTCGGCGGCCTGCTCTTTGCCCTTCCGCTCAAGGCCGTCGCACTTTTGGCCGGCGTCCTTAAGCTCCTGTTGGATTTCCTCCACCCGAGCCTCATGCTTGTCGCTGGTGGCTCTCAGGGCGGATAGCGCGGTAGCTGCTTCTTTGGCCGCCGCCCTCTCAACCACAGCCTCCTGCTTCGCCTTCTCAAGCTCGGCCTTGAGCTTCTCAGTTTCCTTCGCCGAGGCTGCGTAAGCATTAAAACATATCAAAAAATATTGCGTTGACAGTATGGCAATAAAGAATTAGGATACTATAATCCGGCTTACCTTGCGCCTCGTCGAACCTCTTGTTCAGAGCGTCAAGCTTGTCTTCGGAGCTCTTGAGCTTCCGATTTAGCTCGTCCAGCTCGGCAGCATTAGCAGCCGCCACCGTCGACGAAGCCTGTAAAACACAAAACCATATCAAGTTACATGGGTTCAAAACTTCCGAACTATCATAGTTATGATCCTGTGTCCGGTCCCCTTAAGGGCTGTTAGAACGTCCCGAACTAATATTATCCTATACATAGTTCGGATAATGGTCTATGATTGACCCCCAGGTAAGTTTTTCCAAACTCACCTAGGGCTCGGGGGTTGCCATGTATATAATGATAACACAAAGAAATTAATATTTTGCAAATAGAGCATTACGTGGCTCACCTGAAAGCCCGTCAGGAGACCGTTGAAAGCCTCCTTCAGTCCGCTGTCTATGGACTGAATGCTCTGCAATACCGCACCCATAAGGGTGCGGTGCTCCCTGGAGATGGAGGCGCTTGACAGAGCCTCCCCCATGGCCGGCCACCCATTGGTCGGTGGTACCGATGGGGAGCGGTTGACCCGATCTCCAACCGGGGATTGAACCGATGCCTCCGGAGACATGGTACGCTCCGGAGATGGCCTTGAAGGTGACTGGACATCTCCTCGTCCGGTCTCCTCAGTGTCCGGGAGGGGCTCGTCCCCTCGGTCTTCGGCGGCCAAGGCGTTAGCCTCGATCATGACGTCGTCGCCCCCACCTCCAGTGTCCGGCTCCAAAGGAGCCTGTTGGGATGACACCTCTGCGGCATCCTTCGTGGCGCCCGGAGGAGAGGGGCGCGACGCGGTCCCGCTCTCCGCTAGCTCGGCGGGCGGGGTCTCCCCATCCGAGACTTGATCGGCGTGAAGAACGCGTGGTGGGCTGGAAGTCAATAGGCGCTCGCATGTTAATAACACTCAAAACTTAGTACTAATAGCTCGGGTGGTCTTCGGATCTTTACCTTCGAGCTCGGGGCTTGACCCTGAGGTTCCTTCGCGGAACCCTCTCGAAGTCCTCGGACTCGGTATCCGAGTCCGAACTGTCGTCGGACAGAACTACCTGTGTCCGACGCGCCTTCTTCTGGGCGGGAGGAGGGATATCCCCGGAGGCGTCCGATGACGCCGCCCTCTTTCCTGTGAGGTGGGAATCGCCTCCCCCTCACCCTCGTGCTCCTCCTCTTGATTCGAGGAGGCGTGGGTTTCCTCGGACACAGCCCCTGGCTGGTCCCTGATGCGTAGGCTTGTTCGACCTGGTTTCTTCTTCTCTTTTTTCTCGGGCGCCTTGTAAGGCGCCACGACGAGCATCTCCGACAGCAGCTGGGACCTAGGGTCTTCGGGCTGTGGAGCCGGGCACTTGATGCCCGTGGCCTTGCTCAGCCATTCCTGCGGAAGTGATCAGAAAGCACTTAGATTTTCTTCGGGAAAACGAAGCCGATCTAATGAAGCTATGTCATACCTCGGAAGGGGGCTTGTCGGCACGCAGGCCCTGGTCCTCCTTCTTGGCCGGCCACTTCTCCTGCGCCTTGAACAACGCCTTCCATAGCTTCTCCCGTGTGGTGCGGAAGAGTTGACGAATCGTAGGCTCGTCGTCGGTCCGGTAAGTCCACATAGGAGAGCCCCGGCGCTGGCAGGGGAGGATGCGCCGCCGAAGCATAACCTGGACCACGTTGGTCAGTCGATTCCGTCCTTGATCATGGAGGCGATGCCCCTCTGCAGGTCATCCACCTCTATGTCTGACCCCCAGTCGAGGCCCTTTCGGACCCATGAGGTCAATCTGGTCGGGGGGCCGGATCTGAATTCGGCAGGAATAGTTCCGCCCTCCTCCCTTGGCTCGGTGATGTAAAACCACTCTTTTTGCCAAGTCTTGATGGTGTCGATGAAGGTGCCGGATGGCCATACTGCGCGTGGAAGCTTGCTGATGACCGCCCCGCCGCAGTCTGCGTGTGTGCCTGCGACACACTTCGGCTTGATGTTGAAGATCTTGAGCCATAGTCCGAAGTGTGGTTGGACCCGCAAGAAGGCCTCGCAGACGATGATGAAGGCCGATATATGCATGAAAGAGTTCGGCGGGAGGTCGTGGAAGTCGAGTCCGTAGAAGAACATGAGGCCCCTCATGAAGGGGTGGAGCGGGAAGCTTAGTCCTCGGATGAAATGAGGAATGAAAACCACCCTCTCGCCTGGTTTGGGGGTGGGAATCGCCTGGCCCTCCTCTGTGGCGCGGTGGAAGATGTTGGCAGGGAGGTAGCCGGCCTCCTTGAGGTCCCGGATGTCCTGGTCTGTGACCATGGAAGCCTCCCACTTGCCGTTGGAGCCTGAGCCAGCCATGGCTGAGTTCGGGGGAGGAAAGGTTGGAAACCTAGATCTAGGCTCTGGAGGCTCAGGAGATTGGGGAAGCGGGGATGCGAATGGGAAGTGCGGATAAGCCTTGGGGTTTTCTTCCCCTTTTATTGGGCTTGTCGCCGGTTAGCCTCCCTTCACTGCGCCGTGAATCCCTCCGCTTCCCAAGATGTGCGTGCCGTTATACGCGCATGATTAAACATATCCCGTGTAAAAAGGAACATGATCTGTGCATTGATGGATCGTACTGATAAAAACGGCCTCGAACAGCGAATCGAGTCTTTGCGACTGGCTCAGTGGTCGTGGTGGGCCGTGACCTTTCATCTGAAAGGTTGTCAGAGAGCACTATTGGCTCCTTGACGTTTGGCCTTCAGGGCCGAGTTATTCATGGTGTTCGGACGATCTATGATCGGAAAAACTACACGTCATCGGAGGCCAAACTAAAGCCCGGCCGATCACTATTTGGAGAAAGGAACTTGCCTCGCAAGCCGAAGACTCTGATCATACGAGCAGCTGGAGCTAAGACCCTTGGCGTTGGAGGCTAGTTCGGGGGCTACTGAGGGAGTCCTGGATTAAGGGGTCCTCGGGAGGCCGACCTATTTCTTATGGGCCAAACTGTATTGGCCGTTTGCCGAACACTAGACTGATCGAAGACCCTGTCTCCAGGAAGGAAGCTTCGAGAATCGTGGCGTATCCTCCACGTTTGGAGTAGTGAATAGGCATGTTTATCCCTTCGACGTGTAACCGACCATGTGTAAACCCTAGGAACCCTCGGCGTCTATATAAGCCGAAGGGTTTTAGGTTGTAGGACAACAGAACTCGTCAAGGGTTTTAGTCATACAATCTCGAGGTAGATCAACTCTGTAACCCTTATACCATAATATAATCAAGCAGGACGTAGGGTATTACCTCCATAGGAGGGTCCGAACCTGGGTAAAACACTGTCCCCTTCGTCCCCTGGTACCCTCGATTCTAGTCTCACAGCTCGGGACCCCCTACCCGAGATCCGCCGGTTTTGACACCGACAGTTTGGTTGCTTCTCCATCTTTTTGCTAGCCTCCATTTGTACTAAGTAGAAATACTACTAGTGCATCCAAAATCCTTAAACCAAGTTTTGCCTTATGAGTACACCATACCTACCTATATGCGGTATTTCCATGCCGTTCCAAGCAAATTTGTATGTGCCATCTCTAAATTTTCAAAATAAATTTTCTCTTTTGTGTGCCCGTACCGCTCATGAAACGGTGGGGAGTGTCCAATATTTTTCCATGCTAGATGTGTTATTCTCAAGATGAGTGTTTATTCACTTGTCATTGCACGAGAGTGCGGCGGTAATAGGGATGCCCATTCCCGAAATGAAAATAATAATATTTACTTTATGTTCTCAAATAATAAATTCCATGGAAAGTGTTGGTATGGAAGGCAACCGTGGATAAGGCCCGCCATGGAAAGTGAAAGTTTGGTGGAAAAGGGAATAAACTTTATTTTCTGTTTGGGAACCGCCTATGATATATCTAGCATGGAAAGTATTGTGAGCTACTTTGTCGTTTTCGTTGACAGGAAAAGCATGCCACCCAAAATAGTTTTTCTCTCCCAATTTAAAACCTTGAGCCGTGGCACCTCTACAAATCCCTACTTCCCTCTGCGAAGTGCCTATCTATTTACTTTATGCAATTTTTATTTTTGCTTTGAGTCTCCATCTTCTCTTATAAGCACCAACTAGGGGGCACAATGATCGTACTTGAGCATTGGACATAGCTAATATTTGAGTGTGTTTCATGAATGGATCAATGATTGAGCATCATAGGCTAGGGATAACTTTCTTTAGTGTTGATATTTTGAAAGACATGGTTGCTTGTTGACATGCTTGAGTATTGAAGTCATTATGTTAAAACTAGACTATTGCTTTAATCATTACAAGTCCAAATGTCCATGCTATACAAAAGAAAAGAATGTGATGAACATGTTAGGCAGCATTCCACATCAAAAATTCTGTTTTTATCATTTACCTACTCGAGGACGAGTAGGAATTAAGCTTGGGGATGCTGATACGTCTCCAACGTATCTATAATTTTTGCTTGTTCCGTGCTGTTATATTATCATTCTTGGATGTTTTACAATCATTTTATAACAACTTTATATCATTTTTTGGGACTAACCTATTGACATAGTGCCAAAGTGCCAGTTGTTGTTTTTTCTTTTTTTTACTTCACAGAATATCAGTACCAAACGGAGTCCAATCGCGACAAAACTTTTTGGAGATTTTTTCTGGACCAGAAGACACCTAGTGGGCCAAAAAAGAGCCAGGAAGGTGGGCTGTGGAGAGGACAACCCACCAGGGCGCGCCAGGGGGCCCCCGACGTGCCCTGATGGGTTGTGCCCTCCACGGGGCCCCTCTGCACCACCTCTGATGCCTATAAATTCCCAAATATTCGGAAAACCCTAGGGGAGTCGACGAAACACAATTCCAGCCGCCGCAAGTTCCAGAACCACGAGATCCAATCTAAACACCACCACAGAGGGGTTCATCTTCTTCATAGGTGCCTCTCCGATGATGCGTGAGTAGTCCACCATAGAACTATGGGTCCGTAGGCAGTAGCTAGAAGGCTTCTTCTCTCTCTCTTATGATTCTCAATACAATGGTCTCTTGGAGATCTATTTGATGTAAACTTTTGCGGTGTGTTTGTTGGGATCCGATGAATTTTGAGTTCATGATCAGTTTATATCCATGAATATTATTTGAGTCTTCTTTGATCTCTTATATGCATGATTGCTTATAGCATCATATTTCTTCTTCGAATCTTTGGTTTAGTTAAGCTGACTAGATCGATTTTTCTTGCCATGGGAAGAGGTGCTTTGTGATGGGTTCGATCTTGCGGTGTTCTTTCCCACTGACAGAAGGGGCAGCAAGACACACATGTATCGTTGCTATTAAGGATAACAAGATGGGGTCTATTCCTACATGAATAGATCTGGTCTACATCATGTCATCGTTCTTATTGCATTACTCCGTTTTTCATGAACTTAATACACTAGATGCATGCTGGATAGTGGTCGATGTGTGGAGTAATAGAGGTAGATGCAGGCAGGAGTCGGTCTACCTATCTTGGACATGATGCCTATATAATGATCATTGCCTTGGATATCGTCATGACTATTCAATTTTCTATCAATTGCCCAACAGCAATTTGTTCACCCACCGTGCGCTATACTCATGAGAGAAGCCACTAGTGAACCCTACGGCCCCCGGGTCTACTTTTCCATCATATTGCTTTCCGATCTATGTTTTTTGCAATCTTTGTTTTCAGACCTACAAAACCAAAAACCCAAAAATATATTGCTGCATATTTTATTTGCCCTTTTATTTTGTGTTCTTGAGAGATCTATCTCTCCTATCTATCACTACCTAATCTATCTTATTACCGTAGAGATATTGACAACCTCTCTTTCGCGTCGGGTTGCAAGTATTTGTTGTTTGTGTGCAGGTGCTGCTTATTGGGTGGTGGTGATCCTCCTACTGGTTCGATAACCTTGGTTTCATAACTGAGGGAAATACTTACCGTCGCTGTGCTGCATCATCCCTTCCTCTTTGGGGAAATACCGACGTAGTCTCAAGCATGTCAGAGACTATCATCAGCAAATAGTAAATGAGATATGCCTGGAGCATGTGTGTTTAGACGGAAATCTTTGATAACTCCTCTTGCTGAGGCATCATTCAGTAACAACGATAGGGCTTCAGCTACAAAGAGGAATAAATATGGAGAAAGAGGGTCCCCTTTCCTAAGACCACATGAGGGATGAAAGGAGTCTAGCATTTGACCATTTAAGCGAACTGAGAATTTCACTGTAGTAACACATGTCATAATCCAATTAATCCATAGTGGGGCAAAACCATACGCTCGCAACATACTTTCCAAGAATTTCCAATCCACACGGTCATAAGCCTTAGCTAGGTCCAACTTGCATGCACAATATTCACCACGAGCATCTTTCAAAGTATTTAAGGAATGCATACATTCAAAAGCGATGAGAGCATTATCAGAGATTAATCTCCCAGGAATAAATGCACTCTGAGTAGGTGAAATCATACCATCCAGAAGAGGTCTAAGTCTGTTAACAAGGCACTTGGAGATAATTTTATATATAACATTGCAGAGTCTAATCAGTCGAAAGTCCTTTATCGACTGAGGATTCGTTACCTTAGGAATAATAACAATAGTTGTATCATTTACCCCCTCCGGCATACTTCCTGCGGCAAAAAATTGTTGTACAACACGAACAATATCATCCTTTAGCAAGCCCCAATTCCTTTGAAAAAATCCGGCAGGAAAACCATCTGGCCCGGGGCTTTTAATGGCCCTATTTGAAAAAGGGCATCGCTGATTTCTTGTTCAGAAAAATCCTTGCAAAGATCCTCATTCATTTCATTGCTTACCAACGGTTTCACAAGGGATATAATACGGGAGGGATTTACCACAGAATCGCAGGTATAAAGATCCTTGAAAAACGAATTTGTAATACCTTTAATTTCCTCCATATCATGAGAGAGAGATCCATCATTTGTTTTGATAGCCGAAATATTATTCTTCTTCGCTCTCCAAGTTGCCTGCCTATGGAATTTTTTTGTGTTTTTATCCCCCCATTTCATTTTGTCCAGACAAGATCTCTGCTTCCACATGATTTCTTCCTTAATCAGAAGTTCATCCATCTCCGTTAGGATTCTCTTCCTCTCCACTATTGCATTATGATCATTTCATTTGAATAGCACACTTAATCTTTTTCGAGCCTTATCAAGTGTTTTTGGAAGATATCCAATGTGTTCCTTACTCCACCCATGAAGAGATCTCATTAAATTGTCCAAATTATTTGCCACATCTCCCAAATCCTTAACATGCATACTATTATTCCAACATGAATCAATATGTGCTTTCAACGCCGCTTCCTCCCTCTCCCAGTACGCTTCATATTTTAAATGTTTTACAAATGTACCAGAATGAGCTCCCACCAAATCAATAAGAAGAGGGCAATGATCTGACCTGGAACTGATAATATGAGATAGCTTGCATTCCGGAAAAATAGAAGACCACTGTGGACACGCCACTGCACGATCAAGCCGCACCTTCACATTCTTATTACCTTCCTGCTTATTGTTATAAGTCCAAGGAACGCCATAAAAACCCAAATCAAATAAGTTACATTCAGAAAGAATCTCACGGAAATTAGCCATGAGTTTTGGAGACTGCTTATTCCGTGATAGATGCTCATTTTGCCACATTGCCTCGTTAAAATCTCCCACCATAAACCAAGGCCTAGACCCAAGCGGTTTTAAACGCCTTAACAAATCCCACATGACATACCTTTGGCTTGCCTTTGGTTCCCCATAGATAAAAGTACTTCTCCACTTAGTGCCAGCACCATTAGAGATGTACATGTCAATGAAATGCTCACCATATTTGTTCAGCTCCAAAGTGTATAGGTCATCCCAAAAAACTGCTAATCCACCTCCTTTGCCTGGCAGGGAAACAGTAAAAGTATTTTTCATGCCCAAACAATGACGCAAACCCTGAACATACTCTTTATTTTGCCTTGTTTCAGAAAGAAAGATAACGTTGGGTCGGTGTGTCTTTGAAAGGCACACCAGTTCTTGGACTGTCCGAGGCTGACCCAGACCTGTTCCAACAAATTATTTTCATGGCTCCTGACGGGCGACGTCATTCGCGCCCGTCTGTTGACCGACAGCCCCATGGTCGGTAGCTTCCTTGGTAGTATCCCCTACATCATTTCCATCCCCTACAAACTCTCTCCTCCTATTCTGGACCTCTTCCTCTCCCTCATCTAAATCTTCTGTAACATGAACAGTGGATCCATCTATGCCTATTACAATTCCAACTCTCCCCACACACACTCTTTTACATGTTATACTCAAATCTGTAGCACCCCTGCCATCTAGACTATCAGTACTAGTGCTATGCATGCTAAGAAGGAGGTCTTGATCATCAGGTGAGCGCTTCTTGCTACCAGTCGTGCTCTCAAGCATGCATGGCAGCAAAGGCCATCTTACGACTAGAGAGGTCACTGCCGCTATTTGGTGGAGTAGGGACACCAAAAACCGCATGAGTAATACATGCAGCCTGCACCATAGCCTTCTCTTCCTGTTCTTGTTGATGAAGACGCTTCCATCGCTTAACTCCAGCAGCAGCCAAAGACAAACGATGTGGGCTAGCAGCAGTATCCCCCTCGCTTCCATCTTGGACAGTGGCTGCCACCAGATCCTGAGCCTTCTCCACGAGAACAACAGCGTTCCCGTCTAGTTGTTCGGCCGTACGATACGACCCAGGGGCAACCGGGTTGAAGTAGAGGTCGCCCCCAGCGTCTCGCGCCTGAAGATCTTGGCGCTCCATTCCTTGGTCTGTGGCCGCGGGAGTCCCCTCCTGGGCACCCACAGCCCCCGGCGCCTTGTCCGAGTCATCCGAAGGAGGAAGCAAGCCTGTCGCAGCCACTGACAGGCTACGAACAGCCTTACACATAGCCGAGATAACCCTGTCCGGCAGCCTTGCTTTGTCCATGCCTTCAGCACCCTCCACCATGCCCTCGAAGTCGAGGAAACGTTTCCAGTGCAGAGGCACCTTCATTTTGTTGGAGAAGTTCGGCTTCCGAAGATCCTTCGGCATGGTGCACAACCTTTCCATTGTGTGGCCCAAGATGCCACAACAAAAGCAGAAATTAGGAAGTTTCTCATACTTCACCTCGAACATGCTCTCGTCGTTGGCGCCGACCGGAGTGAAACCAACTTGCTTCCTTAGTGGTGTGTCCACCAGGTGCTCCACACGGATGCAGAGATACTCGTCGATGATCCTCTTGTTCCTGTGCGACACCGCGATGACCGTGCCAAGTTTTTTGTCGAAGGTCCACCCCATCTCCTCGGTCTTCAGCACAAACGGCAGCTTATGAACTTGTGCCCACAGTCTGATGGAGTTCAAATGCACCTCCGCAGGTTCTCCTTGCCCGTCGAAGTCGGCGAAGATGACGGCGTAGTTGCGGAAATGCCAAGGACCAGCAGCCAGCACATGCTGCCGATCCCCCTCCTCCGTGATAGAAACCACGAAGCGGCGATCTTTGCTGGGGACCCGCTGGGCCTCGGCATCACCACGAAGCCGCCATGGTCCTTTGAGCTCGTTGACAATGGCCGAGGGATTGACCGGGTATGGGGAGAGAACTCGTCCCACAACCAGCTTGCCCTTGACCGCACTCAGCAACGCCTTCATGTCGATGACGATTGGTGAGTGACGTGGCTTGAGACCGCGTCGGTATTTCCCCAAAGAGGAAGGGATGATGCAGCACGGCGACGGTAAGTATTTCCCTCAGTTATGAAACCAAGGTTATCGAACCAGTAGGAGGATCACCACCACCCAATAAGCAGCACCTGCACACAAATAACAAATACTTGCAACCCGACGCGAAAGAGAGATTGTCAATCTCTCTATGGTAAAAAGATAGATTAGGTAGTGATAGATAGGAGAGATAGATCTCTCAAGAACACAAAATAAAAAGGGCAAATAAAAAGTGCAGCAATATGTTTTTGGATTTTTGGTTTTGTAGATCTGAAAACAAAGAGGCAAAAAGATAGATCGGAAAGCAATATGTTGGAAAAGTAGACCCGGGGGCCATAGGTTTCACTAGTGGCTTCTCTCATGAGTATAGCACACGGTGGGTGAACAAATTACTGTTGTGCAATTGATAGAAGATCAAATAATCATGACGATATCCAAGGCGATGATCATTATATAGGCATCACGTCCAAGATAAGTAGACCGACTCCTGCCTGCACCTACCACTATTACTCCACACATCGACCACTATCCAGCATGCATCTAGTGTATTAAGTTCATGGAAAAACGGAGTAATGCAATAAGAACGATGACATGATGTAGACAAGATCTATTCATGTAGGAATAGACCCCATCTTGTGCTCTCCACAGCCCACCTTCCTTGCTCTTCTTTGGCCCACTGGGTGTCTTCTGGTCCAGAAAAAATCTCCAAAAAGTTTCGTCGCGATTGGACTCCGTTTGGTATTGATATTCTGCGAAGTAAAAAACAAGCAAAAACAGCAACTGGCATTTTGGCACTATGTCAATAGGTTAGTCCCAAAAAATGATATAAAATAGGTATAAAATGATTGTAAAACATCCAAGAATGATAATATAACAGCACGGAACAAGCGAAAATTATAGATACGTTGGAGACGTATCAGCATCCCCAAGCTTAATTCCTACTCGTCCTCGAGTAGGTAAATGATAAAAACAGAATTTTTGATGTGGAATGCTGCCTAACATGTTCATCACATTCTTTTCTTTTGTATAGCATGGACATTTGGACTTGTAATGATTAAAGCAATAGTCTAGTTTTAACATAATGACTTCAATACTCAAGCATGCCAACAAGCAACCATGTCTTTCAAAATATCAACACTAAAGAAAGTTATCCCTAGCCCATCATGCTCAATCATTGATCCATTCATGAAACACACTCAAATATTAGCTATGTCCAATGCTCAAGTACGATCATAGTGCCCCCTAGTTGGTGCTTTATAAGAGAAGATGGAGACTCAAAGTAAAAATAAAAATTGCATAAAGTAAATAGATAGGCACTTCGTAGAGGGAAGTATGGATTTGTAGAGGTGCCAGAGCTCAAAGTTTTAAATTGAGAGAGAAAAATATTTTGGGTGGCATGCTTTTCCTATCAACGAAAACGACAAAGTAGCTCACAATACTTTCCATGCTAGATATATCATAGGCGGTTCCCAAACAGAAAATAAAGTTTATTCCTTTTTCCACCAAACTTTCACATTCCATGGCGGGCCGTATCCACTTTGCCTTCCATACCAACACATTCCAAGGAATTTATTATTTGACAACATAAAGTAAATATGTTTTTTCTTTTTCATTTCGGGAATGGGCATCCCTATTACCGCCGCACTCTCGTGCAATGACAAGTGAATAAACACTCATCTTGAGAATAACACATCTAGCATGGAAAAATATTGGACACTCCTCACCGTTTCATGAGCGGTACGAGCACACAAAAGAGAAAATTTATTTTGAAAATTTAGAGATGGCACATACAAATTTGCTTGGAACGGCATGAAAATACATTGGTAGGTATGGTGGACTCATAAGGCAAAACTTGGTTTAAGGATTTTGGATGCACAAGTAGTATTTCTACTTAGTACAAATGGAGGCTAGCAAATAGATTGAGAAGCAACCAAACCAAGAAACGAAAATTCACAGAAACGAGCATTGAGCATAACTAACACCAAATAATGCACCACAAGTAGGATGTAATTTCATTGCATAACTATTGACTTTCGTACTTGCATAGGGAATCACAAACCTTATCACCAATATTCCTACTAAAGCATAATTACTCACTAACATGTCTCACATATTACTATCATCATGTTTCAAAACTATTACAAAGAATCAATTTTAATTTGTCCAATGATCTTCATGAAAGTTTTTATTATATCCCCCTTGGATATCTATCACTTTGGGACTACTTTCATATATTGTCATTGCTTTTTGACAAGCTCAAACAAATTTAAGTGAAGCACATGAGCATAAAGATTTCATCTCTCAAAAGGGTATAAGTGAAGCATGAGAGGATTTCTTCAAAATTTACTAACTCTCAAATTAATCTAAGTGAAGCATGAGAGTATTTCTACAAAAATTTCCAAGCACACCATGCTCAAAAAGATATAAGTGAAGCACTAGAGCAATCCTATAGCTCAAAAAGTTTAAGTGAAGCATAGAGAGCAATTCTAACAAATCATAGCATAATTTTGGCTCTCCCAAATAGGTGTGTACAGCAAGGATACAAATGAAAAACTAACAAGGAAAGCAAGCAAAGATACAAGACGCTCCAAGCAAAACTCATGATATGTGACGAATAAAAATATAGCTCCAAGTAAAATACCGATGGTCATTAGAAGAAACAGGGGATGCCACTTAGGGGCATCCCCAAGCTTAGTTGCTTGTTCCTCTTTGGATATATCTTGGGGGTGCTGTAGCATCCCCAAGCTTAGGATCTTTTCACTCCTTATTCCTTCATCCATCGCGATCTCACCCAAAACTTGAAAACTTCAATCACACAAAACTCAACAAAATCTTCGTGAGATCCGTTAGTATAATAAAGCAAATCGCTACTTTAGGTGCTGTTGCAAACCCATTAATATTTTATTATTTCATTATACCTACTGTATTTTAACTTCACCATGGCTCATACCCTTCAATACAACCCATAGATTCATCAAAACATGCACACAATGCAACGAAAACAAAATCTGTCTTAAACAGAACAGTCTGTAGTAATCTGTACTCTAACCATACTTCTATAACTCTACAAATTCTGAAAAATTAGGACAACGTGAAGAATTTGTATAGCAACACTGTGTTAAAATTTCAGCTCAAGATCACGTTCCAGTAAAAAATGAAAATTCAAATACGGGATGCAAAGTTTCTGTTTCAGATTCAGCATCGCTTCTACTCATCTTATGAATCATCCTAAAGGCTCTACTTGGCACAAACTCTAAATAAACCATAAAAACACAATCATAACAGAGGCATAATTGTGTCAACACTCAAAAACAGAAAGGAAAAAGCAAAAATTTATTAATTCATTGGGTTGCTTCCCAACAAGCGTTATCGTTTTACGCCCCTAGATAGGCATGATGATTTCAATGATGCTCCCATAAAAAGTAGTAATTGGAATATGCAAGAGAGCATCATGAATCTCATGACAAGCACATTTAAGTCTAACCCACTTCCTATGCATAGGGATTTTGTGAGCAAACAATTTATGGGAACAAGAATCAACTAGCATAGGAAGGCAAAACAAGCATAACTTCAAAACTTTGAACACATAGAGAGGAAACTTGATATTATTGCAATTCCTACAAGCATATATTCCTCCCTCATAATAAATTTCAGTAGCATCATGAAGGAATTCAACAATATAACTTTCACGTAAATCATTCTTTTCATGATGCACAAGCATAGAATTTTCATTACTCTCCACATAAGCAAATTCTTTTTCATCCATGGTAGTGGGAGCAAACTCAACAAAATAAATATCATGAGACACTTGATTAACATAACCACATTGCAAATTAAAACCATGATGATAAGTTTCATGGTTATCATTACTCATTATAGCATACGTGTCATCACCATCATCATAAATAGGAGGCATGTAATCATCATAATAAATTTGCTCATCAAAACTTGGGGGACTAAAAATATCATGTTCATCAAACATAGCATCCCCAAGCTTGTGGCTTTGCATATCATTAGCATCATGGATATTTAGAGAATTCATAATAGCAACATTGCAATCATGCTCTTCAATCAAGGAGCTATCATGAATCACCTTATAAATCACTTCATCAAAAATTTCAGATTCATGATTTTCAAACAAAACTTCATAGAGATAATCAAGTGTACTCAACTCACTAGCAATTGGTTCATTATAATTTGGTCTTTTGAAAAGATTAGCAAGTGGATGAGGATCCATATCAATAGATTTTTAGCAAGCGAAGATGCAAGCAAATACAAGGCACATGGTAACACAAGCAAAGATAGCAAACAAGCAAAAAGGCAAACGAAAAAGAGGGCGAATAAAACGGCAAATTGGGTGAAGTGGGGGAGAGAAAAACGAGAGACAAATGGCAAATAATGTAATTGCAAGGAGATGAGATTTGTGATTAGGAACCTGGTAGATGATGATGGAGTCTCCTCGGCGCTTGAGATTGGCACGTAGAAGAGACCGCTTCCTCCCTGGCAACGACGCCAGAAATTCCTTTGACGTGGCTTGAGACTGCGTCGGTATTTCCCCAAAGAGGAAGGGATGATGCAGCACAGCGACGGTAAGTATTTCCCTCAGTTATGAAACCAAGGTTATCGAACCAGTAGGAGGATCACCACCACCCAATAAGCAGCACCTGCACACAAATAACAAATACTTGCAACCCGACGCGAAAGAGAGGTTGTCAATCTCTCTATGGTAAAAAGATAGATTAGGTAGTGATAGATATGAGAGATAGATCTCTCAAGAACACAAAATAGAAAGGGCAAATTAAAAGTGCAGCAATATATTTTTGGGTTTTTTGGAATAATAGATCTGAAAACAAAAGTGACAAAAAGATAGATCGGAAAGCAATATGTTGGAAAAGTAGACCCGGGGGCCGTAGGATTCACTAGTGGCTTCTCTCATGAGTATAGCACACGGTGGGTGAACAAATTACTGTTGGGCAATTGATAGAAGATCAAATAATCATGACGATATCCAAGGCGATGATCATTATATAGGCATCACGTCCAAGATAAGTAGACCGACTCCTGCCTGCATCTACCACTATTACTCCACACATCGACCGCTATCCAGCATGCACCTAGTGTATTAAGTGCATGGAAAAATGGAGTAATGCAATAAGAACGATGACATGATGTAGACAAGATCTATTCATGTAGGAATATACCCCATCTTGTTATCCTTAATGGCAACGATACATGCGTGCCTTGCTGCCCCTTCTGTCACTGGGAAAGGACACCGCAAGATCGAACCCATCACAAAGCACCTCTTCCCGTGGCAAGAAAAATCGATCTAGTCGGCCTAACTAAACCAAAGATTCGAATAAGAAATACGAGGCTATAAGTAATCATGCATATAAGAGATCAAAGAAGACTCAAATAATATTCATGGATAGAAACTGATCATGAACTCAAAATTCATCGGATCCCAACAAACACACCGCAAAAGTTTACATCAAATAGATCTCCAAGAGACCATTGTATTGGGAATCAAAAGAGAGAGAGGAAGCCATCTAGCTACTGCCTACGGACTCTTAGGTCTATGGTGGACTACTCACGCATCATCGGAGAGGCTCCTATGAAGAAGATGAACCCCTCCGTGATGGTGTTTAGATTGGATCTCGAGGTTCTGGAACTTGCGGCGGCTGGAATTGTGTTTTGTCGACTCCACTAGGGTTTTCCGAACATTTGAGAATTTATAGGCATCAGAGGCGGTGGAGGGGGGGCCCCGTGGAGGGCACAACCCATCAGAGCGCGCCGGGGGCCCCCTGGCGTGCCCTGGTGGGTTGTGCTCTCCACAGCCCACCTTCCTGGCTCTTCTTTGGCCCACTGGGTGTCTTCTGGTCCAGAAAAAATTGCCAAAAAGTTTCGTCGCGATTGGACTCCATTTGGTATTGATATTCTGCGAAGTAAAAAACAAGCAAAAACAACAACTGGCACTTTGGCACTATGTCAATAGGTTAGTCCCAAAAAATGATATAAAATAGGTATAAAATGATTGTAAAATATCCAAGAATGATAATATAACAGCATGGAACAAGCAAAAATTATAGATACATTGGAGACGTATCAGCAAGTCGTCGAACTCGCCCACCTTAGCCTTGCCGTGCCTGCGCATGGGTGGAGGAAGCGCTGGAACAACAGAGAAACCCACGGAGGGTACCGGAGTAGTGGTCAGAGCAAGTCCCGACGACCCTCCCACAACGATTCTTCCTCTTCCCAGCGCGGGAGTGGCCGGGCACTCCAGCCTCTTGGCGGACTCCCCCTCCGCAGGCCTCACGGCGCCGACGAGCGCCTCAGCCTTCCCATCAATGCCCGCTCCCATCTGGCCGTTGTTCTCACCCTGACCTGCTATGTGCAACAAGCAGCAGAGGAACGACGAGGAAGGAAAGGAGATACTGACGAAAATCAGAGTGGGATGAAGAAAACAAAGCAAAATCCGCCCCCTGAAATACATATGCAGGTCCTGAAATCTCGCCTCCATATTATCAAGATTAACTCCCGTATTAACTTCCTCTTCCTCCTCTGGACTAACTCCCGATCCCCTTTTGAAACCAGGATCGGTCTCAACAGAAACGGCCCCCAATTCCTCCCCATAATTACTGGAGAGAAGTTCACCAAACCCGCCTCACCCCCTATGATATCCTCCCTCTCTAATTTGGCCGCTTTCGCTTCCGATTTGAAGAAATCCGCGGCTTTCGTCCGCATGCGCCCCATAATTCTTTCTGGGTTCCTAGCGCGGCGCAGGAGTTCCCTTCCTCACCTCTTCAAGGTGCTCCAGTCCTCGGCGAGGAGGCCACCCACCATCTGCCGCGAATCGCGGCCGCCACGGGTGGCGCCGCCTCCATCTCCCTTGCTGTGGTCGCCCTGGCTATCGCCCCATTGAATTTGATTTTTTTTCCTGATGCTAGTGTCCCTTTGTTTCTATTTTACTGTTCAGAGTGTTGTTGTGTGCTCTTGATGCATTGTATGTTTTTCATATATATTAATGTTATGATTTGTTATATCCTTAATGTGCGCCCTAGGGGCCTACCTTGTTCTCTTATGTATGAGCCCCACCTCCCCTCCCCCTTTATGCTTTGCCTATCTCTTTTCTTCTCCCGCATTTGTTCCTATGCACTTTTGCACTAATTTACGGGCGGTGATGCGCTTCCTTGTTTGTCTGCACATTTGTTGGCATCGATACCTACACATTATGTTTGATGTCGACTTGTCTACCCAAGCATTCTTCCACCATTAGTATGGATCCATTCCCCATCGGGCCACCACACCCTTGCACACCCCCACCATCAATGTCATCACCTCACCTCGCTGCTATGGACACCACCTCTCATATCTTCGAGACGAGGCGAAGAACGGAACAAATCTCATGCAAAAAAAAACCGTAAATGGGACAAAAGCTAGCCCTCATTGATGCCACTGCTTCCGAAGGATGCATGATTAGAAGTGGAAGAGCTAGGCAGTGTGATGCAAAAAAAAAATAGCATAGGCACGACAACATAGGTTGAAGACATGTTTGGTTCATAGCTTGCTTTAGGAAATCCAACCATAGGTAAAATGTGGCTAACAAATACATATTGTCATTTGTATTTGGAATATATGAGCCATGGATCATATAAAATTCCAAAGGGTGGCAAAAGTACATCGAAAACTATTCAACCTTTTTTTTGTCTGAACAAACTATAGGCCCATCAGGCTATAACTCTGCACTAAACTGGGCCTGTTGGACTGTGCAGGGCCTGCGGACCCGATAACAGAAGCCCTGCAAGGCCCAACACGGCTTGCAAATTTCACCCCAGCCCCCTTCCAAACAGAAAATTAACAATTCCCCCCCTCCTCTCTCCCACCACCGACTGCCCGCGCCCCCTCTCCCTCTCCAGCCCCACCGGCGGCCAGCCGTCCCATCCCTGCGCCGACCCCACCCACTACCCCCGCCTCGAAGCAGCCGCGAGCTCTCTCTCCACCGGCCCGCCCTCTCCTCGGTGGCCGCAGAGCTCCCGCCGCGCCGCGGCCTTCCTCTCCTCCTCGGCCGCCGCCCGCCGTTCCCGGCGCCACCCCGGACCCCGTCGCGCGCGTCGTCGCCACCTCCGTTCCCGGTCCATCTTCGGCGCTCCCCCGCTATCCCAACGCCGCCCACGATTTCGGCATTGGGCTCTCAGGTATGGCCATTCGCCATCCATTTCGACTGGTTAAACCCTAACGAACCTCCAAAAAATTCGGGCGCCCCCCATCTAGATCCGCCTCTCGTAAGGATAAGACGTGATGGCTTGCTTGCCCAATGTGCTTGCGAGTTGGGACTGGCCTTCAGAGTTGCAGCCTAAATAATCTGTTCCTTATGTTCCAAAAAGAAGAAAATAAAAAACAATCTGTTCCTTGCCATGTTGGTTGGTTGGCTACATGCACATTTTGCCTTAATGATAGAACTGCCTCTGTAATCTCACATCGTGATCAGTCCTCACTTGATGAAGTAGCGTATCGGCAAGTTTGTTAATTTTCTGAAGTTTCTGGAATAATTTTCCGATGCTGCGTGCTTCGATTCATTTCAGTCTTGACCGTTGGCTGATCTAAGCTCATTTTTTCTTTACCAGAGCACGTCGATGCAGAGCATAAAACGCTTGCCCAAAAGCGTCCACAGCTCCTTGCGCTCAAGCATTATCTTGTCTGACCTCCCAAGGGTTGTTGAGGAGTTGGTATATAATAGCATCGATGCAAATGCCAAAAAGGTATTCCTTTCAAATCTGCATATACTGTCCTGAATGGGTATGCTTTGACATGAACATAAATGCAAAACAATCCACAGTTCCGCTTGTATTTTCCATAGCGGGTATTGCTTTTTGTACTTCCACATTCAAAAAGGGTAAAATGATCTGCATTGGTATTTCTCAGCGTCATGTATTGACATTTTTTAATACACCTATACCTATTTCAGATTGATGTCTCAGTAAATGTCAGAGCATGTTACGTTAAAGTGGAAGATGATGGTATGTGCTCAGCTTACGTTTTTAAGTTTCTTATCACTGGGATTTGCTTCTAAAAAACTCATTATTTGTTGTACCTATTGCAGGTTGTGGTATTGCTCGAGATGAATTGGTTCTATTAGGAGAAAAATATGGTAAGTTAGTTTTTTTTTGTTTTTTTTCGTATTTATAAGCTTGCCTTTTCCTACACTCAGCAGTACTATTTGCTTGATCTTAAATTGCATCGTTGCAAGTGATCCTTACACAGTGAATCTTATCTTTTGGGTGCTCATCTGAATATACGGACATCAGAATGAGATTGTTCTCATACAGAAAGGACTGCCTGATTTGCTTCAAAAGTAATAATAGAACTGACATCCATTCTGTGATATGACCTTGATGGTATATTCAAAGGGGATATGCTCATTCTACCCTGAATTTTGATTGTTACTTGCATAAGGCTATAAATTGACGACTGATAAATGACCAATGGTGCTTTATTTTCACTAGAAGGGCATGCAAATTTATTTAATCATCGGTAGGTGCATACTGATTCCAAGATAACTTACATTTATTTCATCACTCATTGGTCGTGACATGTTAATTGCATTAGTACCTCCCAGCTGGCGGATTTTTTATCTTGTTTTCTTCTCTCACTGTTCGACTCAATTTAGTTTACGGCCTGTCATTATCGTTGGATTGTATTCTTTTGGTTGTTAGTAAGTAGGAACCCCTTCTTCTTTGATGGAACTAGGAACCCCTCCTTTGATGGAAACTAGGAACCCCTTCTTCTTTGATGGAACTAGGAACTCTTCCTTCTTTGATGGAACTTGGAACCCCTTCTTCTTTGGCTGAACTAGGAACCCCTTCTTCCTTGACGGAACTAGGAACCCCTTCTTCTTTGATGGAACTAGGAACCCCTTCTTCTTTACGGAACTAGGAACCCCGGCCCCCCTTCTTTGACGGAACTAAGGAACCCCTTCTTTCAGATTCAGGTAGAGGCTGACCACCATGTGCAAGTTTCCAAAGAAAGAACTACTCAATGCTATTCAGTGGTTTTCAGTGCACTAATGATGTATAACCTCTTTCTGCCATCACAGCAACATCCAAGTTTCATGATGTCATGGGTGATGCGGAATCTAGTTCTAGAAGTTTTGGATTAAATGGTGAAGCGCTCGCATCACTTTCTGATATCTCTGTGGTTGAAGTCAGGACAAAGGCTCGTGGGAGACCAAATTCGTACTGCAAGATAATAAAGGCACCACTTACACACTATACCCATTTGCTGTTGTGCATACTCTTGACCTATTCATGTATAATGTATCTGAATGTCTTGTCCTGTGGCAACTGTACAGGGATCCAAATGCTCACATTTAGGAATAGATGACCAGAGGGAAGCTGTTGGTACAACAGGTACTTGTTTGATATTTTTCTTGAATAAAAGTAGAGTGGCTGTTATGCATGTGAAGAATGAGGTGCTGGCATATTTCTCTAGTCATGTGTGCTATATGTTTGTCATGTTCTTGGCGAACTTATCAGAGAAGTTTCATCTTTGTAGTTGTTGCTCGGGAGCTTTTTTATAACCAGCCTGTGCGGAGAAAACAAATGCAATCTGGGTATATTTGACCTAATTTATTGTTCACATGTACATGTTTCTTCGATTTCACAGTTTTGTATGATAAATAATTTGATTAATGTTTTCTAAATATAATATTTTGTAGTCATAAAAGAGAACTACACAATGTGAAGAAGTGTGTCCTGCGAATTGCACTTATTCATCCACAGCTTTCAGTCAGACTTCTTGACACTGACAGGTAGAGGTATTCTACTGTGATATGCTAGGCATGTTAGTCTTATCTACATATTTACAATTTACATGTCTTTTCTACGAATGCAGCGAAGATCAGTTGCTATACACAGTTCCTTCATCATCCCCTTTGCCTCTTATATCAAACAGTTTTGGAAATGATGTCTCCAGTTGTCTTCATGAAATATCTACCTCACATCAGAGCTGGGCTCTTTCAGGGCACATCTCTGGACCAGCAAATGTGTTCTGTAATAAGGTAATGTCATTTCTATGTATTCTGAGCTGTTCAAACTGAAGTTTTGACAAATTTTCTTCAGCAAAGTGCACTTTTTTTCCATTTCAGGATTTCCAGTACTTGTGTATCCTACAGTCCTATTCGGCAATTATTCGTTATCTACTTTCCTTTACTATTTTTCAAATACTTGAGTTGGAGACATCATCCTTTACTTCTCATAGATATCAACTCAAGATTCGTCAGTAGAAGCCCAATCCATAATAATCTGAATAGTCTGGCAGCTAGTTTTCAGTCTTCTATTACAAGGACGATTGAAGAAACCGATATTCAGGGCCGAAAGAGGCAGAAGACTGATGTCTACCCTGCATTTTTGCTGAACTTCTTCTGCCCTAGATCTAGCTATGATCTACATTTTGAGCCTTCAAAGACTATTGTGGAATTCAAGGTGATTCAACGTTGTTTTTGAGTTCTGCTTTTCCTTTTTTTTCCTAGGAAAGCTTAATTTTTACTAGTTTGCTTGTACGGATATGACACACACTTTGTTTTTATTCAAAATTGGACAAGCACACTCAGTGTCTCTGGCATCATATATATGTAAGTAAGTGATCCTATTTAAATTCATATGCAAACCATCCACATCATCAAGAGCATGCAACCCTTCCACTTTCCACTACATGCAAGCCCTCCACATCATCATTTTTTTCTTTCAGCAACACATAATTGAACTTGAATGTCACAAGGCAATATAACATGCATCCACCCTCTATTTAGTATTTACCTCTAGATTTGCCACCTGTCATGTTGAGAATGTGTTGCAATATTATTCTCATATATTCTAATTTTATTTTGATAATTCCATTGCTATAAATTTCTGCAGCAACGTGCGGGGGTGTTATCTAGTGTAAGAAATAAGATGTTGATGTGTTTCATGTTTTCCATTTTCAGCTGAATTTACTCTCTCATAGCTTAATTATAATATTTCCTTCTTTTCTTACTGTTCAGGATTGGCAAAGTATCTTGTTTTTCTTTGAACAAACTATCACAAATTACTGGAAGAAGCATGTACCACAATCATCAAAAGGTTAGAGACTAAGATCTTCATTTGCCTTGTAATGTCTTAAAACTGAATAATTTTGGAGAAGTTCTTGGTATGAATGGATTTGTAACTGTTATCCTTTCCTACTGGCAGGCAAAGCTATTGATGATACCTGTGTTCCTCTGAAAAGTGATGGTTAGTGACTTTTGGTGAACATATTTTACTTCTTTGATTCTCATTTGTTTTTCTTTGTTGTGGTCTTTCTTCACGTGTTGTGGTGTTGTGGCTGCAGTGAAGTCGAATAGGGCCTTCCTAAAGCATCAGAATGTACAGAACAAGGAAGATGATGCTGATTTACAGCAGCACACTCCACGTAAGAGTTCAGTCAGAGAAAGCAATTTTGGTACAGGTGCAGCAACAGCTCCTAAAGACCTGGATCACTTTTCTTTCGATATGAAGCCATCCCCATGGCACATCTGTTATCCAGATCGAATCAGGGATGCATCTGAACACTCTGACAATGTTGCTAGGAACGATCTTACACGTTTTCCTGAAAGGGTCAGTTATCAGTGGTTGAAGGATGGTCCTTCCGAGCTAGAAGACTGTGGTCTTTCAGGTGCTAACCCAACTGTTTGGAAAAAGCGACGGATGGAAGGTATATTCCATGGGCATGCATACTCCTGTGAAGTTGGAAATTTTGAAGATGTGCAAACTGATGGCCTTTCAGCTGATAACCAAGAGTCTGAAATAATGGGTCCAGAAATTGATCTCCAAGAACCTTGCTTTGGGGTTGTCAATAGATCCAACAGAATTACCTGTGATTTTATGCTTAATGAAACCAGTATAAATGCAAACATGTCTGGCTGTGATGGATTATATACTGAATTTGATAGATTAGATGATGATTGCCTACTCAATGAAGTCACAGAGACATTGGGTGATATTTCTTGCCCTGAGATGCCACACTTCAGTGATGGATTCTACCATGAAGATTGTAGTACCCCCATTATCTTGAAAAGGTGCAGTACAAGAAAGCAGCTGGGGACTGCAGCAGGATATGTTGATGGCCTTGAAACTAATGCAATTGCTCAGATGAACTTCCCTGATATCCATGCAGCGTGGGAAAGTGACATCATGGATATGTCCTCCATCAAAGATAATCATCTTCATTTCTCTCATCCATTCTTGTTACCTGATACACCTAGCAGTCAAAGTCATGCAAGGACTGGCTTGGAATTGCAGGGGAGATCAAATAAAAGCTTTGCTTATTGGAACTGCGAAAATATCGACAGGGATTTTAGATCTACTTGGGACAGATCCAACAGTAATTCGTCAAGAATATGTGAAGGATCTAAACATTTCAATAATTTAGATGATGAACCTCAGTCACCGAATTACTTCAATCATGTCGATCAGTTTGTTTCTGAAGATGATGAGATACCGTGGAAATCAAAAATCGGTGCACCATTGTCACACATTACTTCTCCCGAGAAAAGTACCAATGGTTACCAGTTCAATGGCTCTTCTTCCCACCTGGCAAACAACAGTGTGCTTATTAAAGATCTACCAAATCAAGACAATTTTGGATGCGACAGGAGATCCAGGTTTTCCAAGGGTAGATCGAGGAGCTGTTCTGCCCCACCATTTTACAAAGGCAAACGAAAATTCCCTGGATTAAATCAGCCTCAGACTAAATTGACAGCAGACGGTGATAAAGATATCCCCATTAAGGACTCAGAAGGTTATTCTTCTTGCAACCCTTTGCCATCCTTGTGTATTGTGTTGTCAGTGCTAACTTTGTAATGTTCTAATTAAATGTAGAACGTGCACCTGCACCAGAGAATATCTCACATATGAGTGCAACCCAGCCTACACATATGAGTGCAACCCAGCCTATTCCTGAGACTTGTAGCAGTGAATTTTCTGGTCTAAATTTCAGGTATTCTGCTATTGCCTGCATCTACATAATGTTGAACAAGTCGTTGAGCCTGTTACTGAACGCTTCTCTCATTTGGGTCAGCTTGAAGGGAAACGTGAAAATGCATGAAGAGACATGTTCTGATGGTCTTGAAAATTTTCCTGCTCAAATAACTAATTGGCGAGATGACTCTGACCAGCATACAGTTGAGCATGCATTAAAGTTTGAGATACTCACATATATGGACTTCAATATGGCCCAGCTACTGTGCACTTATTCTATGCTTACTATTTTATCTCCTTGTGTAGGCTTTGGAGTTGCCGCATATTCCTTCCGCATGCTACGGCGATATACTTAACATTTCTTCTGGGCCTTTACATCTCTCTTCTAGCTCGCTAGTTCCTGAATGTGTTGATAAAAATTGCTTTGAGGAGGCAAGAGTTTTGTTGCAGCTGGATAAGAAATTTATTCCCGTCATATCTGGGGAAATGCTACTGCTTGTTGATCAGGTTTGTAGCTTATTACTTGATAAACAGCATTCCTGGCAAATGAAATATTTTTAGCAGTATATCTATTTATCGTTTTTTTTGCAGTAATAATAATTAGCAAATGTTCATGAAGTGGATCTTTGACTTGATCTCATCACGCTTGATCACAGCTTTTGTTGTTGTTGAGTTTTTTTGGATATATGTCCAGTATCAGAAAGTAATCCGATTATATCGCGATACTGAATTCTGAAGCATGCATTTCTTATGTTTGTATAATTTCGAAAGTAGATAATGCATGTGGATGACAGAAAATATTTTCCTAGATATTTAGAAAGTCATGTCCTATCTTACTCCTGTGCAGCATGCAGCTGATGAAAGGATACGTTTGGAGGAGCTCCGTAGCAAGGTTGTTAACGGTAAACTTACCAGGGAACAACTTTTAAATAGGGTTTTTCATCTTACATGTTAATATTTGTTGGATTTGCAGGTTTTATCAGATGACGACCGAGGTATCACTTACTTGGACTCAGAGAAGGAAATGGTACCTCATGTTCTTATATTTGTCATCTGCTGCGTTGTGTAATATATAACACGTGTGGACATGCTTGAATGTTTTAGTGTTATAAACTGAGTTTTTGATAGTTAATGCTAAGACTTCCATGTGGTGCCAGGCTCTCCCTGAGGCTGGATTTCAATTGTTCCAGAAGTATGCTGAGCAGATTCAGAAATGGGGCTGGATCATCAACAATTCTAGCACTTCCTCTCACTCATTCAAAAAGTATGTGTTTGATTACCATCTGGACTTTCTTTTGATCGGCTTTGTCTTATAAGCTATTTTTCATGAAATTGTTTCACACGTCTCTGTTTGTTCATTTTAGTTTTCCAGTCCCCCTTTGGTACTTTAGATTTTGCAAATTTGTTAGCATTTACAGCATCCTTCAGTTTATACTAAGATATACCATTTACTTTATACTCAGGAACATGAACATTCTGAGGAAACAAGGCCGTGTAGTTACTCTTGCTGCCGTAAGCAACCTTTTCTATCATCTATATCCATTCAACATGTTTGTAATATTGCTGTTCCTACATATTTCCCTTCAATCTTCTACCGGGTGAGGAGTCCTATTGGTTTGTATTATTGCTGAGATCCGTTTATTTCATAGGTAAATGGTTATGTTATAAAACCCCAAAAGTTTGTTTGATCTTTACCTTAAAATTGTGCATAATTAATAATTACTGTACGAATGGAATGAGAAGTTAACCTCAGGTTTCTCAAAAGTTTGAAAATAACAGACAAGCTTCAGAAAGTGTTTTACACAATGTTTCCTTGTAATATTCAGGCCATATCATCTTTATGAGATTCATATCACCATGTCTCTTGGAAAGAATCAATCATGCAAGGGATAATTGTGCTTCTGGAGTTGAATAATTTGCAATATCTATTGTGTGTTGTGGTATTGATAGCCTGTGATGCCTTAGGTTATCATTATCTGCACTTTTGTCTTGTTATCTATTAGAAGTGGAATTGTTTGTTTATCATCAATTTTCCATGTGATTATTTCCAAAACCGTGTCACAAATATCTGGTGAAATTTTCTCAGCGAAAACTGCATTATTAGTATTTTCGCGTACTAATGATCATCTACACCACACAGGTTCCATGTATTTTGGGTGTTGATTTGACAGGAAAAGATCTTACGGACTTTATTCAGCAGGTGATTCATACACTTCCTGTTGAGTTCTTCTCATTCGTTTAATTCATTTTGGTCTATGCAAGTCAAATTCTCTGAAGGTAGGATGCTTTTCAGCCTTTTCTTGCCACCCTACTTGTACACCAGTAGATGGTTGGTGCTCTTACTTTGAAAAATGCCAGTCAGAAAGTAGGGCATGGCCTGTTTCTTGACCGTGGAGGAATGCATATGAAGTAGCATGTAAAACCGAGTCATGAGAATTTGGTGAAAAGTTTAATCAACATGCCATTTGCAACGAAAAGAACTGCACAGATTCCACCCAGTTACTACTGGGCAATTCTGTCACAGCTAGTTCACTTAGCCGTTGATATTCTCTGTAGCTTGATGAGAGTGACGGGTCCTCGTCTATCCCTGCAGCAGTTCTCCGTATTCTTAACTACAAAGCTTGCAGAGGTAACCGTTTCTTCCCTTCTTTCGTTACAACACGGAACTTTTTCCTCAAGCATCACCTGTAACCTGTATCTCACGCTTTAAGCGTCATGTCGGTACTCACCATTGGGTTTACCACTGCAGGGGCAATCATGTTTGGCGATCCCTTGCTACCGTCCGAGTGCTCTCTGATCATTGAAGAGCTAAAAGCGACGTCCCTGTGCTTCCAGGTGACACAAGCCACAAGAATCTCCGGTTCCTTCTTTTTCTGTCGCCACCCCATGATTTAGTGAGTGCAGACGGGAGCTTCCTTTTGTTCTTCCATAGATGAAATGGAAATACATTTCTCTTGCAGTGCGCTCACGGGCGTCCGACCACCGTGCCCATCGTGAACGTGGCGTCCCTCCGCCGCCAGTTGGCAAGGCTGGGAGCGCCGAGCGGCAGGAGCGAGGCGGAGGAGCCCTGGCATGGCCTGTCGCAGCACGAAGCCAGCCTCGAGCGCGCCCGGACCCGCCTCAGACAGCTGAGGAGGCTGCGGCGTGGTACCCTGTAGGATGTTAAGAGGTAGGGAGACGAGGTAAATAGCCCTCCGGAAATAGTGTGATGTGATTTGTATTGCAAGGGGGCCCGACACTGTACAGCAGGCACGCATTCGTTTCTGCCGTAGAGATGACAAAGCAAGCATCAACCAGTGTGCTTGTCAAGAGAAGTCAAGTCATTTTCATGTGAATAGTACAAATATTGACCGAGCAATAAAATGCTGCACACTAGTCATTTTCTTTGTGAAACCGTTTTGTTTCACTCTGGCTCTGGTGAAGCGAGATGCACATTCTCGAGGATATATCCTCAGGTGGTGAAGGGCTGCAAGCCTCCTGTGTTGTGCGGGGTGATGTCCCCAACCAATATTACTTCAGCGGTCATTTGATCTTGTTTCTAGCGGCCACGCGGTCTTCGAAGCCTGGTAAGGTGTTGCCAGGTGTCCATTTCCTTCGCGGCTGGTGCATTTTTTGAGGTCCGGCGGGCGACATACAATCGAGGAAAGATGACAGATAGTGTGTTTCTGGATGTAGTTTTTTTATTTTTATGGTCGCTTTGTGCCTGGTTGCACTTTCTTTTCTTTGTAATTGTAACGTCTAATATTTAGTTATAAGATGCCTTTTGGACATCTTTTCTAAAAATGAAGAAAATTTGTTCAGTCGTGATGACCCCATTAGCTATGGACCTGATTTCACACTATTTACTACTTTTTTTCTCTCTTCTTATTACATTATGCCTTAGTATGTTGTACTCCCTCTGTTCACTTTTAGAAGGCTTTGTAGATATTTCAGACACAATGTAAAACAGCTTAATTTGAATTGTCTGAAACGACTTGTAAAAGCGAACGGAGGGAGTATTTGTTTCTTGAGGGCAGTATGTTGTAGTAGCATATACTAGTTCGTCCAGAAATAACTGTCCTTCAAACAGATGAGATAACCTTACTGGTAGGTAAGTAGGGGTGGAGCTGCTATAGAAGCACTAGTGTCGCCTGCGGTGACTATTTAATTTATTTTTCACTAATATCGTACTAATCAGTGCTCAATTGCGTAGATGACACCATTAGTCTATAATCTTTTTTTTTTTTGCAGGGAACCATTAGTACGTAGATGACACCTTAGAGTGTGTTTGGTAGGGTGCATGAGCTCAAAAGTTTTTTACAGACCCAATTTTTGACAGTTTGACAGGGTGTATGGTTTCACCTCGACTATGCCCATCTCATGCAAAAAGGCCTCGCAGCCATGTTGAGTTGAGCACTCCCAAACATGATGCATGGTGATCCTCAAAAACAAAAAGGATGCATGGAGGCAGCCCTGCTCGTCCCGACCCCCAGAAAATGTTCAGAATTTCAAAATTTGTTTAAAATCACAAAAAATGTTCAGAATTCCAAAATTTGTTTAAATTCACAAAAAATGTTCAGAATTTCAGCATTTGTTTAAATTCTTAAAACATGTTCATAATTTCAATTTTTTAGTAGATCCGGATCCCTTTTTAAAGAAGAATAGCCTTAGAATGTGAAAAGAAAAAAATATGAAAAAAGGGTGTTTATTAAGGGGTGAAAAAAGGGCTGATGGTCAAGTTGAGCCCAAACGAGGTAATCCTAGGCCCACGAGCCTTGAGGTACAAGGACGGCGAGCAGATCTTGGTGTGGCGAGTCGGCCCACGAGGACGGCCCGGGCTGGCGTCGTCGTATCACATCGTAATATTGGCAGCCGCGAGGCTACATTTCGGAGACTGCCATTCCATTTCCGTTTTCCCCCCAAATCCTCCCGCCCAATCTCCCCGCCGGCGGACCATGGGCGCCGCCCACGACGACGGCGACTTCGCCGCCACCCCGGCGCCCACGCCCGCGCGCGGCGGGGGCGGGGTGTACAAGGTTGCTGGCCTGCCGGTGGAGTTCCCCTACAAGCCGTACGGCACGCAGCTGGCCTTCATGGGCCGCGTCATCGCCACGCTCGACCGCGGCCGCCGCCAGGGCCGCTCCCACGCGCTCCTCGAGTCGCCCACCGGCACCGGCAAGTCGCTCTCCCTCCTCTGCGCCGCGCTCGCCTGGCAGCGCCACTACCCGCTCCGCGCGCCCCCCGCTCCCGCCGCCGCAGACCCCCTCCTCCACGGCGGCGGCTTCCTCCCCGACGACACCCAGCAGCAGCCCACTCCCGGTACCCCCCCCCCCCCCCCCCCCCCCCTCTTCTCCCTCCCTCTCTCGCGCCGGTTCTTGGATCGAGGACGCGCTGCTGCTCGTTCTTGTCTTGGTTTGCTCATTCCCGTGCGTGTCGCGGTTCTTGATCTTCAGGCATACCGGAGAAGGCGGCGGCGGCGGCCAAGAAGAAGAACGCGCCGACCATCTACTACGCCACGTAAGATCTGCTCTCCCCTGAACTGAACCGATGGGACAACCTTGCCGGCCAGATTTCTTGTCTGCTTGTCCTGAATCGATGAGATGAATCCTGCTTGATTTCACCCCCCTTCGAGAAATCCTGATTACTTTCTTGGTTCCGTTGTCTGCCTGCTGCAGGAGGACGCACTCTCAGATCACCCAGGTGGTCCGGGAGCTGCGCAAGACGTCGTACCGAGTCCGCATGGCCATCTTGGTACTACCTAATGTTCCCATCTCGGTGTACTTCTTGCCTCTTTTTTCTTCTTCTGTCATTTAGAAAAGGAAATGCATTATCCAACCAATGTTAAGTAGTAGTGGCACAAATGGCGCCAAGACATGTATTCAATAATCATGTGGTAGTGGGTGTTGATGTAGCTGTAATCCCCAGGAGCCACATTTGTGGGGGGCTCCAATGTTCTGAGGTTAAACTGGATGTAGTTTGACCAATCAGTGATCATGCAATGCAGGCCTCAAGGAAGCACTACTGCGTCAATAAGACCGCATGCATGGCTGAGTCAATTGACGAGGAATGGTAACATACAAGACACATTTCTTTACTAGTCGTTTGGGTTCTTCATTGTGAACCATTTAGTGAATCCTTTTCTCCCTCATCAGCAAGAGGCTCCTAGACGACAAAGTTCAAGGATGCCCAGAATTCAAGTGAGTTTTCCTAGCTTCATTCGTGGCAAAACATATTTAACCTTGAACACATTTCCCCCTTTCCGTACTAATGCGAGGAGAAACATGTATCGGCAGGAATGCACAGAAACTGAGTCGTCATCCATCCCTTCAGACCGGTGGCTCCTATGAAGTTCATGATATTGAGGATCTTCTTAAGGTTGGAAGACAAGTCAAAGGTTTGTCTATCTCTTTGGTTACATAGATTTTCCTGAATCCTGAGGGACACATTATGCCACCACCGAATGCTGAAATATATTCTACTGCCACTTTTCTTTTTGGTTATCTGCAGGATGTCCATATTTTGCTGCGCAAACCATGGCAGAAGCAGCTCAACTGGTTTTCTGCCCATATAACTACCTAATTAGTCCAATTGTCAGGAGAGCAATGGACATTAATATCGCTGGCTCAATCGTTATTCTTGATGAAGCGCAGTAAGTTCAGACTTATGATTCTTTTTCAGTGTCAATCAATGGTTTCCTTAGTTAGCTAGTACTAATATATTTCTTGTGATGCCTAATCAGTGATAAACTCTGAAGTTTTCGCTTCAGAGCAGTTGTAATAACAAAATGGTGAATTGCTGCTGTATCCTTATTTCTAGTCCTTGACTTGCAGCAACATAGAAGACATAGCACGTGATTCTGGAAGTGTTGATGTTGATGAAGAATCACTTAACAGTAAGATGCTCACCACTGTCCTGCTACAGCTCATGTTTCAGAAAACATATCCTCCTGTTACAACTCATGCTAAGCTAAACTTATTTATTTCTGTGATTAAGGCCTCGCCGAAGAACTAGCAAAGTTAGCCACTGATCAGGCTGTTGGAAAGATATACCAACCCTTGCATGACATCATTCAGGTACATTTATGAGAAGAGAAGAATTCATAATCCTATTGTTCCTCAATAAAGGAAGAATACACCTCTAGAAGCAATGCTGGTGTCAGGGATTAAGCTCTAGTACTTGCGCAGGGGCTTAGCAATTGGATTGCTGCTCAGGAGGGCGATCCACGGGATAACGAGTTTGAACGTCCTGCTTCATTGTACGTACTATGGAATGTTGTGTTGTTTCTTACCTGATTTATCTATCTAACTTTTGCCATGACGTACCAGTATCAGGATCTTTAGAGAGGTACCGACCTTTTCCATTGGTTGATTTACTAGGTGCAAGATTGGCATTGTAAAAGAATATCTCTGAGGCCCAGCTTTGCCATCCTTAATGGAAAAAGTGCAAATTATCACTGTCGTTGATCCTGTTCTTCGCTTCTCCATCTCCATGACCAAATAAAACCTAAAATTTGGGAATAATATATACTAGTAAATAATTCCAAGTAATTTATCGTCACCCAAATTCAGGAATTTGTACCGTGTTTCAGTGTTGCAAACCAGACGGAAAGTGAATGGTGGAGCATGTAACTGTGTCTACCGACCAAAGCCAACGCCAATTAAACTGCTTAATTTAGGTTTTGGAGTATGATGATTAATAGCAATTCTAGAGTGCAGTCATTTTCTGAAAAAAAAAACAGTTGGGGCTGGAATCCATTCATGTCAGAAGGTAATAATTGATAGTCTTACTCAGTTCAGAATTGAGGTTGCAAGCGCTAAATGCGCACTAGAAAAATCAAAGCCAAAAAAAGTGTCTTTGCCATGTAATTTGCTGTTCCTGCTAAGACAAACAATTTAGTGTTCACTTGAAAAATAGTGAATAGTATATCCCTGTATTGGTGTTTTTGAATATTTTAAGCGTCCCTGTCTGTATTGCCCCGATACCGACACGTATCTGTATCGGTGCCGTGCAGACGATGGAATCTTAAACCAAGATTGTGTCGGTGTTTGCCATGGATTTTCTGTGATATGTAATGTTGGAAGAGCTCCTCAGGCTTTCAGAAGTTATTCATGATTGCTTCGCGCTGAGATGTTAGGATTTTATGGACCACTGAAACATGGCCAGTTGCTTCTATGGTGCTGTGTAATTAGTGCAAATAACTTGGTACTGCACATGGAATCACATTAGGCACTAAAGCATCTCAGACATTTTTTTCCTGTTATTAGATACATGTCTACTTATTTCCAGTACAAATTTCAAGCATACTAAATCCAAAAGTCATCCATTAATATTTTGAAAAACATTGGATTCCATCTTTTTAATTAATTTCCAGTTGTACAATTCACTAGAATAACTACATGCTTGCAACAAAGGACGAAAGTAAGCATTTTCCTTGCATCCATTTGATATAACCTTTTGTAATCCTCAGTTGGACTGGTGAAAATGCTGTGAAGGAACTCCAGAAGGCCGGTATTACTCCTGCATACTTCCCAATATTGCAGGAATGTGCGACAAAGGTGCTTCCCAGTTCAAGTTTCAAAATGCAGTTACTCTAGAGTAGTAGATTATATTTGCTAGTTTAATGTAGCTCTGGAACATTTTCTCTGTAATATTTCTTTCTGTGGCATGTGACTGTCAAGATTGTCAACATGCACATTGATTCTTGATATTGCCTATTGTTTTAGGCAGTTAAGGCTGCTTCGGATACTGAGTCAGAGGGAGACCACTTAACTGGTCGTGGTGCTGTGACACTGGAGAGTAAGCAACACCTTGTTCCCCATTAATCTTCAGTAAGCTTAATAACCTAATAATACCATGAATTTTTTGCAGGTCTATTCTCCTCATTGAGTCACTTTTTTGGTAGGAATGGGCGCCATTTGTATGATTACCAACTTGCTATCCAGCGGTTTGCTCACAGAGAAGGTAGCCATGCTAACTCCCTGATAATATGTTTTCCTGGTGATGTTTAAGGGGAGAACATTTTATCAAGGCAAAATAGGCTCTTGGACACTGTACATCAGATTCAGATGCTCTTTAAATTACGAATCTGGTTACTTGATCAACTTTCAAGTCGTTGACAGTCTCATTACCTATTTGAATCACATCATTTGCAGGCACGTCTGCCTTTGGAGTGAGAAATGTGATGAGTTTGTGGTGCCTCAATCCTGCTGTTGTTTTTCAAGACATTGCAGATCTAACCCATTCAGTAATATTGACATCTGGGTAAGTTTCCACATCGACGTTTCTCTTCTCAAAATGTTAGGAAAGTGTTTACGGTAGCAGCATATGGCTTCGACAATGCACATATCTACTTAGATGGCGAGTATTAAATTGAAAAAAAAACATGTCATGTATAACTAGTAAATATGGTAAATTTACGTATGGGACATACTTGCTAGCTGGAATTTGGCCGAGTACAGGGCTTTCAGCCTTATGGATGTGCTCGACTGAACAGGCTTTTCACCACCATGTAGGCACATGACCAACTGACGTATAATTGTTCCAAACTAAATAATTGGTTATCCACTTCTGGAGTTTTCCAAAATAGCCCACAGTTTCTGTGCAATATCAGATTAACAGATAATATATAGCTGTCTCTTAACATTATATCTTTGCAGCACACTCTCTCCAATGGGCTCCTTTGCATCTGAACTCGGTGTACAGTTTGATGCTTGCATGGAAGCTCCTCACGTAATCGATGCTGATTCTCAGGTGTGTCTCCTGCAAGTAGGTTGTGCTACAAAATACCTGCATAGCCAAAAGTGGAACCATACTAGTTTCCCCTATCCCCACTCTAGATATATTTTTTTTCGTTTCACACAACGTTAGCTGGTAAAATGTGAAACATGATTCCATCTTTCTGCAAATTCGGTTCATTTTGCCCCATTGTAATGGAAATGAATATTCAGTTAAATGTTATCATAGATTCCCAAGCTTTATCTGATATTTTGACCGAAAAAGTGTGCAATCTGACAAATGGTAAGGCAATGTACTAAAAAAGTTGTCTAATTTAAACTATTTGAAAGCTAAACATTTTGAGCTAACTGACATGGCTTGATTTTACCGTGCATGCCCAATCCTCTTATATCTAACCAATTAGAATAATGGTTAAGCTAGTTTTGTCAGGTTTCAAGATTTTTTTTTGCTAGTCCTAACTGATCATCATTTCTCACCACTTGAAATACAGTGCTGTCCTGGACCAGGCAGCATAGAAAAGCTTTGGCCTCATGAACTCTAAGCCTCTTACCCTTTAATTCACTCGTGACCTGGATAAGATATGGAGCTTGCATGCATAGTAGAGATATCATCATATATCGTTTATGCCAAGCAATCACTTTGTGCGATTTCTCAGCCTATGTCATATGGTGATGCAGGTTTTTGCTAGTGTACTGTCATCTGGCCCAACAACACACCGGTTGAATGCCAGCTATAAAACTGCAGATGCGTATTCTTTCCAGGTAACTAGTCATTGTTTTTTTATGTGCTAACATAATTCCTTTTCTCCAAAATTTAATGCTCTCATTTTTATATAGGATGAACTTGGAGCTTCAATAGAAGAAATATGCAGAATAGTGCCTGGTGGTGCTCTAGTGTTTTTTCCTAGCTATAAGTTGTTGGACAAACTGAAAGTGCGCTGGTCTCAGACTGGTCAGTGGGCACGATTGAATGCTCAAAAGCCGGTGTTTGTTGGTAAGATTTATGCTGCTTCAGAAAATCTAAAAGACACTGTTTACATTTATGTTTCCTGCTTGTTGCTTATCTGAGATTTGTTTGTTTCAGAGCCTAGAGGGAGTACTGAGGAACTCGAGCCTGTCCTAAATGGATACTATAATGCAATCCTTGGTAAGGTTCCTCTTAAGAAAGGCAGAGGTGGTGCAAAACAAATTGTGAAGAATCGAGTGAGAAAGAATTCATCACAGGAATCTGCTAAAGGAGGAGCTGCTTTTCTTGCAGTTTGCCGTGGGAAGGTTCTAATTCTACCCATTTACATGTACACAACCATAAATGAATATGTACACAGGCATAAGCCCCAATTTAGAAATCTTGGTGCTGCGTCAGCCATTAGCTTATGTTTTGTCGCTGCTGATTGTTATTTCAGGTATCTGAAGGAATTGACTTCTCTGATGACAATGCTAGGGTTGTTGTATCCTTTATTTTCGTTGTTATATGCCTTAAAGAGTTCAGTGTCAAATTCTGCACTACTACCCAGTAGCATTTCTGGTAATAGCGAACTGTTTAATGTTTTTAGCTGCCGCACCTGTATGCTTTTGATACCCAGCAATTTTTCTTGACTAAGACATTAGGTCATTGTTGGCATTCCGTTCCCAAATATGTAAGTACCTTTTTCTTTTTCTAGACATACATGCAGTTTCTTTTGCTTCGTTTATTTCTGATGTTATTCATGGATCAGAAATGATGTCCAAGTAAAGCTGAAAAAGAAATATAATGATTCCTACAAATCATCAAAGAATCTTTTGAGTGGGAGTGAATGGTACTGTCACCAAGCATTTCGTGCTCTGAATCAAGCTGCTGGTATGATACTTTACCTTATCTGTTGAAGATCATTTGTTGTAATTAAGATGTTTTAAATGGCTAATTACTATAATTGTTTTTCTAGGTCGATGTATTCGGCATAAACTTGACTACGGAGGCATAATTTTGATCGGTATGTTACTCATTTCACATTCCCAAATGTTTCCTGGCTTGACAGAAAGTTGGTTCTTATAGTTTTTCTATTTGATTGATTTGTATTCCAATGGATACAATAAGCTGTTCTTGATTGAAAATCACTTATGATCACTGTTGTTTTGACAGATGAGCGATATCAGGAAGAGAGAAACCTTCTACACATTTCAAAATGGCTTAAAAACTCAATTAAGCATTATGGTAGCTTCCAGGAGACGATGGATAAGTTGGAGAAGTTTTTTCAGAAGGCTGAGGTATTGATAGTATTATGCATTTGATTTTTTAAACGTGGATGCACTATCTAAAATAAATGGTGATCTCTTCAGGAACATATTAAGATCAAACGTCAAGAAATGTCCACTAAGGATAAGTTGGATGACGATCTACTTACATCACATGTTGATAAAAGAAAGTTGGCTTGGCCAGAATCAAATTTGTCAAAGAACCCAGTACTGCAGAGTAATCAGAAAGTTAAGTTGGATGATGATCTACTTACATCACACGGTGATACAAGAAAGCTGCCTTTGCCAGAACCATATTTGTCAAAGCACTCAGTACTGCAAAGTAATCAGAAGGTAAAGAACAAATGTGGCAGTCTGAAGGATTCAAACATTGATGTTGCAGGACTAGACCATAAAAATTATGGCATGCCTTATACATCATCCGGAGCATGCCAGGTCTCTTCAAAATCTTCTGACTTAACAAAGAAAGAAAGCTCCCCCGTGCCAGGAAGTCTTTCAACAGCATGCCAACGCCCTCCATCGCATAACATTCAGTCTAATTTGGAAGACGAAGCAGACATTTGGGGGAATCATGAAGTCAATATAAATGTTATCGACTTAGACAATTGTGATTCTATGCCTGGGTAATCTATCATCATTCAGGCATGTTTGTTCCTGAGAATTCTGATGTAATTCAGTTTTCATTTAATTAACCTTGCTATTGTTTGCAGGCATGCAAAGTTAACTATCTTCACTCCACCAGAAGGCAGGTCGCAAGAGCCTACTCTTGTGGAAGGAACTTCTACAGAGGATCCATTTGCTAGCCCCAGCGATCGTTCTGAGGTAAATACCTCCGCAGCTATGGACAATGATGAAGATCAGGTGGTAGGCGTGTCTGCTTCGCTCTCAACAGCTAACAGAAACCAATCTTGTGTGTCCACATCAGCGGGTACTCCTGAAACAACAGCTAATAGAGGTTATCATTTGGATCATGAATCCTCAATGAACAGAAGCGTAAATTCTCAGTACCAGAAAAGGAGAAGGTTTAATATACCAATGAGCTGTTGTACTGGCACAGAGCATTCTAATCCTTCTCTGAATCCTTCTAATCCTTCTAATCCTGCAAGTACATCTTTCTGCAATACTGATTGTGCTGTTAGCATGGTGACTGGAGATCTGAAGAGAACTGACGGGCAGTGTTGTAAAAGTATGGAAATGCCCAGGTGTGAAAATTTCAAGCTTGAAAGAAGTCACAAGCCGGTAGAGTTTGCATCAAATAAATCTGCAGGAACAAAGCTTGATATTCATTGCGCCAGATGCAAAACGCCACTTGGATTACAGAAGGATGGCTTTCTTGTTTCATCTTCATTGGCATCGCCCTCAAAATTTTACTTGACATATCTTTTGAGAAATGGACTATCAACTGTTGGCTTCACAGAAAATCTTATGGCATCACCACCAGCTGTGTTAAATGTTATTGTATGTGATGCTTCTTCACTCAATCAAGAGATCCTTAGCAAATTCTGCACGGCAGGTTCTGCTCATCAGTCTGGTGTTTGGTCTGAGAAGGATGGATGTGTATACAAGGCAGTAACATGCCCTTTCTGCCGTCGTGAAAATTCTTTTGCCATGGTGCTTGGAGCGCAAGTTCTTGCAGCTGATGCTTCAAATCTAGAATCATTGAACAAGGTACTTTGCACATTTTGATGCATCTTTTGATTTAGTACTATTTCCACACGATTCTAATTGCCCTCTCTTCAAACAAAGGTGCTCCTGTTTGCTGATCGTTTGGATCTCAAGAATGAACGATCAAATGAACAGGTATGTGGTTTTCCTTTCCAAACCTATATCCCTCAGACAGTTGCTCCTGTATCCTCTCTTCAAATGAAGGTGCTCCTGTATCCCTTCAGTCATATTGCTGACATAATAAGCTAACAAAAGAAATTGTTATATTTTTCCATATCAAGGTCGCAAGAGATCAGACAGTTGCTAGTAATCCCATGGGAACAGGTGCTAGTAACCCCATGTCACCCCCACCAGTGATCAATCTTGAGAGTTTTGCTTATAAACCAGTGAAGAAGGAACCTGTGCCACTGAGCACAAGGAGGTCCAAGGTCAGTCACTAGTTGGCGTGGCTTTCATCTATTGCACTTTGCTTATGCTCATTTTCCTATTATTCCAGATATGGTCATGTTCCGCATAATTTTCATCGTGCTTCTATGTAACAGACTTCTCAAATGAATAGCCGATCTTTTAGATAGCAAACCACATGCCACATCCAGAACATGATAGTTTGCTGGTAGCTAAACACTCCCAATTCGACAAAGTGTTCAACTTATATTTTTTTTGGGTCTTCTGTGAGCAGCTTAGGTTACCTAGCATGAACAGATCCACAAAACCACAACTGGTGCATAACGTGGAGGACTTGTAGGATGGATTCGGGCTTGACGAACCAGGAAGAATTCGTCCCTTAGGAGTCAGCAGCGGCACATATCATGCCGGAAGAAGATGCTAACTCAGCTGCAGGCCAGATGAGTTGGAGAGAAATGACAATTTTCATTGAGGTTGATACATTTTGTAAATACACAGCCATATGGGCATTGGCTAACTTTTGTTTTTTTTGCGGGTGTGCCATGTGTATTAGAGTTGTAAATCTTTGGAAGGGCGACTGAACTTGGAACACTTCCACTGTATCACTGCAATCGTTTGATCTTATGATGTGTACTGAAAACAACAATGATGTAAATACACAAAATTTCCAGTGTCTGTATTTGTAACGGTCGCTATCCTTTCTGTAATAAGTGGGTTGTTGATAGTTAGTTCAACCAAAGTTGAGCTCTGTAGGCCCCTGCTCCATGCTATTCTGGAGATATCACATGCATCATATACATTTTTTTTCTATTGCCTATTATTGATGAAAAGGCTTTAGCGTTGCTCTTGCCTACCATATTCTTAGATTTAAATATTATGAGGTTTTGATTTTTATTGCTTCAATAAAAAGGACATGAGGTTTTGATTGTATTAAATTGGTTGTTGTAATTAGCACTGTTGCCTACATAAGGATGATGGGTATGCAGATTCTCCAACTTAAACTGCGTTGATCATTGTACTTATGTTGGTACATATTTGAATAGCAGCACAAATCTTGCCTTTAAAAGAAGACCCAGTGCCTCTATCCTTATGACAAGTGCCTCTTATCACACGCACTAGCAATTTGACACTCACAAAAACAAGTATTTTTTGTAATGACAGACGAGGGGTGGTAAAGATGTCAACTAGATTTACAAAAAAATGGAGGTGGATGCATCGGGATATCCTTAGGCGTTTTGTTTAAAATGGAATCCAGTCGATGATCTGATACAAGCATGTTGAAAACATTGAAATCTACATACCAATATTCTTGACGGTGGACATCTACGGCTTACTGTAGGACAGCAACGTCCCAAATGTAGAGTGTTGGAGTCCTCTCCCTCCCGCGTCTTCCCCGCGGGCGACCGGGGGGAAACCTAGGGCGCCCTCGGCCGGGACCCCCCCTCCCTCCTTCCTCCTCCCTTGCCGCCGCCCGTTCGCACCAGTGGGCAAAGCCTGTCTGGTCCTGGCGGCGGCGGGGCCCCTTCTTCCCCCGCTCGGGCGGCGGCGGCGCGGGGCGTCGTGCTCGGGCGGCGGCACGGCGCTGGCCGGGGGGGGGGGGGGGGGGGGGGGGGCGCGGCGGCGCGGTTGCGCGACCTGGCGGCGGTGGTGGTGCGCGGGAGGGCTCCGGTGGGCGCGGTGCATCCGGGGCGGCGGCGGCCTGCTTCCCTGGACCTGGCGCGGCTGGCTGCGGGCTTGCTCGGCTCCGGCCAGATCCGGCTGCGGCGGCGCAGCTGGCTGGTGGTGGAGCGGCGGATGCGCTGCCTTGTGCCGCGACGGGGGTGCGTGCCGGGGGGCGGGGACGGCGGCCGCGCCGGTCCGGCCAGATCTGCCCTCGTGGCGGCGCGGGTGGGGCAGCGGCCTGGCGTGGCGGGTGCTCTGGCCGTGGGCGGCAGCGCATGGAGGCCCAGCACGGGCGGTGGCCTCTCGGTGGCGTGGCGGCTTTGCCTGCGGCGACGGTCGGCCTCTACTCCGGCGTCGGCTCGTCTGCGGGCGGACCGCATCGACCCTCGCTTCACCCTCTCGTCATGTGCTTGCTACGTCCGCCGGGGAGCTGGGCCTCTCCCAGCTGCGGTCCATCTCTCGTCTCGCGTCCGGTGTAGCAGGACCGTGCTCGTCTCGCGCCCGGTGCAGCAGGACCGAGCCCGTCTCGCGCCCGATGCTGCAGGACCGCGCTCGTCTCGCGCCCGGTGCCGCAGGACCGAGCTCGTCTTGCGCCTGGTACGGCAGGATGGGTCGATGGAGGCCAGTTTTGGCCGGCCTTTGGGTCTCAGCGCTGGGGGCCGTCCAGGGGTATGAAAGGCGACTCCTTTCTCTCGTCTCTTTGGTTGGGGTAGCGGCGTGTCTCGCGTGCGGTGGTGTCAGGGTCCTGGATGCCGGGGCGGCGGCCTTGGGGGTGGTAGCGCGGTGCTCATGGGCAGAGCCCGTGCTCGGTGTTGCCCGGTGACCATGGCCGTGTGGGCGGCGTGGTAGCCGGGGTGTGGCGTTCGGTGGCGGTGAGTATTGGCCGGGGTGAAAACCTGTTCCATCTTCGGACGGACCGGCGGCGGCGAAGCTCGTTCCCTTCTTGAAGGCGTCGTCACGGCTCTCATTGCCCGTCGTGGTGCTCCAGGGGAAACTCTGATCCTCGGATCGGGCGGTGGCGGCGCTTCGGTGTCGTAACCTTCCTGAAGGCGCCGCCTTGGAGCCCACGGTTCGTCGCATGCGGCTTCATCTCTTCACGGTGGCGTGTTCACGGTTGAGTTCCCCGGTTGCTCTTGTAGTGCTAGGGGTGGTGTTGCTGCGATCAACACCTTTGTATCTTGCCTTGGGTGTGTGCGTGTGTTGTGGTGGCGTGCGTTTGTACCGACTTGTTGATGATGGTTGCTTTATATATAAAGCGGGGCGGAAGCCTTTTTCGGTAATGTAGAGTGTTATATAGTACTTGATCAGTTAGGCCTCCACTGCATGTCTTAAGCAGTGTGTCTCTAAAGATTTTAGTGACAATTATTACCATACTAGAAGGGCAGTGCGCGTTTTGCCGCGCCGCTTATATTCATAGGGTTGTACATGTTTCATGTAATTTTTTAAAAGTTTTGGAAAATATTTACGTATTAGTTGATTTGGCGTGTGGAGGATACAATGAAGTGCATTTTTATTATCAGATATGCTACTCCTACGGACATAGTTTGCGAAATCATGCTTACAGATGAATGTGTCAATTTATGATTAGATATTAGAGAAAAAGTGGACCAATGGTGCAAATCAGGAAAGTAATTAATGGGACAATGTTTCGTGGTGTATCATTTTTCTTTTCTTTTTATTGTGGTGTTTGGGTGGATTTTTTTGACCGTGTGATTGAAGGACGTCTTTTAATTAGTACAAAAACATGAGAAAGTTACTTACGTTGTTGGACGCATGTGTTATGCTGGTGCTAAACGTGTCATGGGCGACACTTTCATTTTGTCACCCATTCATCGAGAGATCACATCATGAAGCCAGGGTGAACGACCCAATCAATTATGTATCCAATAAAAATTGAAGAGTTGAATGAGGGGCTTTAAAACGGGATAGCTTAACGAAGTTAGAGATTTCATTGCCACAACAAAGGATTGACGGAGTCAAAATCAAGGATTGACGGGAGAAGCTTCAAAATTAGGAAGCATAGTGTATTAAAAAAAAATGAATGAGAGAGCTCATTGTGGAATTGTTGACTCGGTCAAAATTGGATGACCCAACTTTAAAGTGAGACATCAATTGATTGTGAGGCCTTAAAAAATATGGAGCTTAGTGTTATAGAGAATTAAAGTAATTGAATGAGAAATTGTTGACCCGGTCAAAATTGATGACCCAATTCCAAATTGGTAACCTCAATTGAATGAGAGGCCTCCAATTCTAGGAGGTTTAGTGATAAGTATATTTTTTTGTGTGCTTGTGTCTCTATGTTTACAATGATTACTATCTTCCCTTGATTCAGTGGGGGTTGATAGTTAATTTTGATCCAATATATGAATGCTTAATGTTGAGCTTCCGCAGTCCCTGCTCCATGCTATTCAAATGAGAAGATCATATAAACCATGTGCATCGACTGGAGCTCGATCTAGCGCCGCCACTCGCTCCCGTGCGGCGTCGCCGCACCGCATCGGGGCCTCCCCGCCTTCATCCTCCTGTCCCCCGTCACCACTCTCCTCTCCGCCGCCGCCGACGACAACGTCAAGGCAAAGCCTACGCGGCTCGGCGGCGACGGCCATCTCGAGATCCGTCATCTAGTCCCGGCTGCGAGTTAGGGAGACATAGTTGCCGCTGAAAACCGCGCCGATGGTGGGCGATGGTGGCGTTTTACATCGTTACCTTGATGAAGGCATCGTCGTATAATTACTGTCGACCCACTCGTGCCACTCCGGGCGAAACCCTGGAATCTGGTCTTCCAGATCGGACGATGGCGGCACTGCGGTGTCGTTTCTCTCTTGGGAGCATCGTTTGTGGAGCAACGTTGGAAGACAGAGGCATGAGATGGAGCGGATTCGTCTTGCACGGAGCTTCGGTGGAGATGTCCGACAGGTGCTACGCTATGTCATGCCTGTTCGGCAGGTGATACGCACGACAGATCTTCCAGAGACTTCGAGATGTGTCGGCTGGTGATAGTTGGCGGCATGGTGCTGCGGTGTACCAACGGCGACCGTGACGTGCTCAGCAGTTTGCACGCAGGGAGGTGGTGCCGTTGGGCGCCGTGTGGCGTCGATGGATGGCTGGACTGGCAAGGATGATGCAGATCTCTTTCCTGATGATGGTCAACGGTTCAATGACGATGACGGCTTCTAAAACGTCTGCATGTGGTGTACATTTTAGGTTTGCTGCACCGGCTGTAGGTTCCGATACGTTATGCGGATGGATCAGCGATGACACCGGTTTAGATATGAGAAGTGAGAGCTCTCCTGCATTATCGAGTTTGTAGGTGTGAATGATGGCTTCGGGTGCCTTGATGTATGTTCTTGTAAGACATTTGTTGAATAATTAATAAAAATGGCTGTATGCATCAATTGATGCAAAGGCCGGGGTTTTAACCTCCTTTTCCAAAAAAAAGTATGGATTGGACTTGGCCACGTTTTGTTTTCCATCTGATCCTTGGTGCTGCTACAAATATAATGATTCCAAAAGTGAAAAATGACACATGAGATTTTAATTCGGTTCTGCCAACAAATTAGGTGGCATTAGCAATGTTACACATACAAGGATGATATATATGCAGTTTCTACAATTTGATACTATACGATTAATTGATCATTGCACTGTACGATTCACATATTTCAATCATCCTTCCCGGGCACAATCAAAACAGCAAAATTCATAGAAATCACCTGATACCTCCATGACAATTGATCGACTGTCATATGTATGGAATATTTATTTTTGGGCTATTATGTATACATATACTAACTACAGTATAATCTAGAGGATGGGTTGGGGGGAAGTTGCATGAGCGCAAGGATGAGCTCTCTCTCTCCTCTCCCGCCCCCTCGGGAACCACACCGGCGGTGACCAATAAATCCAATCCCACCGCCGATCCCACCCCATCCACACAGTTCTCTCCCCTTTCCCCTAGCCCTCTGCCGCTTCCTCATGACATGACTAGATGCATGCTGGATAGCGGTCGATGTGTGGAGTATTAGTGGTAGATGCAGGCAGGAGTCGGACTACTTATCTTGGATGTGATGCCTATATAATGATCATCGCCTTGGATATCGTCATGACTATTCGATTTTCTATCAATTGCCCAACAGTAATTTGTTCACCCACCGTGCGCTATACTCATGAGAGAAGCCACTACTGAACCCTACGGCCCCCGGGTCTACTTTTCCTATCTTATTGCTTTCCGATCTACGTTTTTTTGCAATCTTTGTTTTCAGATCTACAAAACCAAAAACCCAAAAACATATTGCTGCATATTTACTCTTTTTATTTGTGTTCTTGAGAGATCTATCTTTCCTATCTATCACTACCTAATCTATCTATTTACCGTAGAGAGATTGACAACCTCTCTTTCGCATCGGGTTGCAAGTATTTGTTGTTTATGTGCATGTGCTACTTATTGGGTGGTGGTGATCCTCCTACTGGGTCGATAACCTTGGTTTCATAACTGAGGGAAATACTAACCGTCGCTGTGCTGCATCATCCCTTCCTCTTTGGGGAAATACCGACGCAGTCCAAGCCACGTCAATGGGCTAGGGATAACTTTCTTTAGTGTTGATATTTTGAAAGACATGTTTGCTTGTTGACATGCTTGAGTATTGAAGTCATTATGTTAAAACTAGACTATTGTTTTGAATCATTACAAGTCCAAATGTCCATGCTATACAAAAGAAAAGAATATGAGATGAACATGTTAGGCAGCATTCCACATCAAAAATTCTGTTTTTATCATTTACCTACTCGAGGACGAGTAGGAATTAAGCTTGGGGATGCTGATACGTATCCAACGTATCTATAATTTCTGCTTGTTCCATGCTGTTATATTATCATTCTTGGATGTTTTACAATCATTTTATAACAACTTTATATCATTTTTTGGGACTAACCTATTGACATAGTGCCAAAGTGCTAGTTGCTGTTTTTGCTTGTTTTTTACTTGGCAGAATATCAATACCAAACGGAGTCTAATCGCGACGAAACTTTTTGGAGATTTTTTCTGGACCAGAAGACACCCAGTGGGCCAAAGAAGTGCCGGAGAGGTGGGCCGTGGAGACCACAACCCACCAGGGCGTGCCAGGGGGCCCCGACGCGCTATGATGTGTTGTGCCCTCCTCGGGGCCCCTCTCCACCGCCTCTGATGCCTATAAATTCCCAAATATTCCAAAAACCCTATGGGAGTCGACGAAACACAATTCCAGCCGCCGCAAGTTCCAGAACCTTGAGATCCAATCTAAACACCATCACAGAGGGGTTCATCTTCTTCATAGGTGCCTCTCCGATGATGCGTGAGTAGTCCACCATAGACCTACGGGTCTGTAGGCAGTAGCTAGATGGCTTCCTCTCTCTCTCTCTTATGATTCTCAATACAATGGTCTCTTGGAGATCTATTTAATGTAAACTTTTGCGGTGTGTTTGTTGGGATCCGATGAATTTTGAGTTCATGATCAGTTTCTATCCATGAATATTATTTGAGTCTTCTTTGATATCTTATATGCATGATTACTTATAACCTCGTATTTCTTCTTCGAATCTTTGGTTTAGTTAGGCCGACTAGATCGATTTTTCTTGCCATGGGAAGAGGTGCTTTGTGATGGGTTTGATCTTGCGGTGTTCTTTCCCAGTGACAGAAGGGGCAGCAAGACACGCATGTATCGTTGCCATTAAGGATAACACGATGGGGTCTATTCCTACATGAATAGATCTTGTCTACATCATGCTGTCATCGTTGTTATTGTATTACTTCATTTTTCCATGAACTTAATACACTAGATGCATGCTGGATAGCGGTCGATGTGTGGAGTAATAGTGGTAGATGCAGGCAGGAGTTGGTCTACTTATCTTGGACGTGATGCCTATATAATGATCATCGCCTTGGATATCGTCATGACTATTCGATTTTCTATCAATTGCCTAACAGTAATTTGTTCACCCACCGTGCGCTATACTCATGAGAGAAGCCACTAGTGAACCCTACGACCCCCAGGTCTACTTTTCCAACATATTGCCTTCCGATCTATCTTTTTTGCATCTTTGTTTTCTGATCTACAAAACAAAAAACCCAAAAACTTATTGCTGCATATTTTATTTGCCCTTTTTATTTTATGCTCTTGAGAGATCTATCTCACCTATCTATCACTACCTAATCTATCTTTTTACCGTAGAGAGATTGACAACCTCTCTTTCGCGTCGGGTTGCAAGTATTTGTTGTTTGTGTGCAGGTGCTGCTTATTGGGTGGTGGTGATCCTCCTACTGGTTCTATAACATTGGTTTCATAACCGAGGGAAATACTTACCGTCGCTGTGCTGCATCATCCCTTCCTCTTTGGGGAAATACCGACGCATTCTCAAGCCAAGTCAAAGGAATTTTTGGCGCCGTTGCCGGGGAGGAAGCGGTCTCTTCTACGTGCCTATCGTAGGCGCCGAGGGGACTCCATCATCATCTACCAGGTTCCATCACAAATCTCATCTCCTTGCAATTACATTATTTGCCATTTGCCTCTCGTTTTCCTCTCCCCCACTTCACCAATTTGCCTTTTTATTCGCCCTCTTTTTCGTTTGCCTTTTTCTCGCCGGATCTCTTCCTTGCTTGCAATCTTGTTTGCGTAGTCACGATGACTCAAGAAAACACCAAGTTGTGTGATTTTTCCAATACTAATAACAATGATTTTATTAGTACTCCGATTGCTCCTCCCGCCACTAGTGTGGATTCTTGTGATATTAATGCCGCTTTGTTGAATCCTGTCATGAAAGATCAATTTGCCGGTACTCCTAATGAGGATGCCGCGTCCCATCTAAACACGTTCATAGAATTGTGTGATATGCAAAAGAAAAAAGATGTGGACAATGATATTGTGAAGTTTAAATTATTTCCTTTTTCCTTGCGGGATCGTGCAAAAATTTGGTTTTCCTCTTTGCCTCACAATAGTACCGATTCTTGGAATAAGTGCAAGGATGCTTTTATCACTAAGTATTTTCCGCCCGCGAAATATATTTCCCTTAGGACACAAATCATGAATTTTAAGCAACTTGAGCATGAACATGTTGCCCAATCTTGGGAAAAAATGAAGTTGATGCTAAGAAATTGTCCTACTCATGGTTTAAATCTTTGGATGATCATACAAAACTTTTATGCTGGATTGAATTTTGTCTCTAGAAATCTTTTAGATTCCGCCGCGGGTGGTACTTTTATGGAGATTACTTTGGGTGAAGCTACTAAATTGTAGATAATATCATGGCTAATTATTCTCAATGGCATACCGAAAGAGCACCTACTAGTAAGAAAGTTAATTCGATTGAGGAAATTAGTACTTTGAGTGATAAGGTTGTTGCTTTGATGAAATTGGTTGCTAGTAAAAATGCTCCTATTGATCTTAATTATGTGCCCTTGTCTACCTTGATTGAGAAAAATAGTGATTCCGTAGATGTGAATTTTGTCTCGCGAAACAATTTCAATAGCAATGCTTATAGAGGTAATTTTAATCCTAGGCCTTTTCCTGGAAATTCCTCTAATAATTATGGTAATTCCTATGGTAATTCATCTTACAATAATAATAGGAACACCTCTGATCTTGAGAGTAATATTAAAGAATTTATCAATGCGCAAAAGGCTTTCAATACTACGATAGAAGAAAAGTTGAATAAGATTGATGATATGTCTAGAAGCATTGATAGAATTTATCATGATGTTGAAAATCTCAAGTTGAAAGCTTTTGTGCCTAAGATTGATGAATCAATTAAGGCTATATATGTATCTATGGATTAAAGTAAGAAAAGAACCTCTACGCTTAGAGCTAAGAGAAACATCTTAGAAAAATCGTTTTCTAGTGATTGCCTTCATAAAAAAGATGAAGATCTTAAAGTGATTGGTGTTTCTACTATTGATTCCTTGTTTAGTAATATTAAAATTGATGATAAAGGGACTGAAGTAGAGTCAACTTTAGCTAGAAGGCGTCCCAATAATTTGGAGGGTGAAAATCTTGATGATTTTTTTTGATAAAAGTGGGTTTGAAGAGGTCAAAACTTTAACTGGTGATGTGCCCACTATTTTGGATTGCAAAGACTTTAATTATGATAGTTGCTCTTTGATTGAATGTATTTATTTGCTGCAATCCATTTTGAATTCACCCCATGCTTATGAGCAAAATAAAGCTTTTACTAAACATATCGTTGATGCCATGATGAAATCTTTTGAAGAAAAGTTGGAGTTGGAGATTTCTATTCCTAGAAAATTACATGATGAGTGGGAACCTACCATTAAGGTCAAGATTAAGAATTATGAGTGCTTTGCTTTATGTGATTTGGGTGCACATGTTTCCACGATTCCGAAATCTCTATGTGATGTGCTTGGTCTTACCAATATTGGAGAATGTTCTCTTAATTTGCACTTGGCGGATTCTACTATTAAAAAGCCTTTGGGAAGAATTAATGATGTTCTTATTGTTGAAAATAGGAATTATGTGCCCATTGATTTTATTGTGCTTGATATTGATTGCAACCCATCTTGTCCCATTATACTTGGTAGACCGTTTTTACGCACTATAGGTGCCGTGATTGATATGAAAGAAGGCAATATTCGTTTTCAATTTCCCTTGAGAAAGGGTATGGAACACTTCCCTAGAACAAGAATTAAGCCACCATATGAATCAATCATGAGGGCATCCTATGGATCCAAAACCAACGATGACAATACTTGAATCTATGCGTTATGCCTAGGTAGGGGCATAAAACAATAGCGCTTGTTGGGAGGCAACCCAATGAATAAATAAAATTTTGCTTTTTTCCTTTCTGTTTTTGAGTGTTGACACAATTATGCCTCTGTTATGATTTTTATGGTTTATTTAGTGTTTGTGCCGAGTAGAGCCTTTAGGATGATTCATAGGATGAGTAGAAGTGATACTGAATCTGAAACGGAAACTTTCCGTCCAGTATATGAATTTTAATTTTTTTCTGGAACGTGATCTTGAGCTGAAATTTTAACAAAGTGTTTCTATACAAATTCCTTACATTGTTATAATTGTTCAAAATTTTTAGAGTTACAGAAGTATGGTTAGAGTACAGATTACTACAGACTGTTCTGTTTAAGACATATTCTGTTTTCGTTGCATTGTGTGCTTGTTTTGATGAATCTATGGGTTATATTGAAGGGTATGAGCCATGGTAAAGTTAAAATATAGTACGTATAATGCAATAATAAAATATGAATGGGTTTGCAACAGCACCTAAAGTAGTGATTTGCTTTATTATACTAACGGATCTCACGAAGATTTTGTTGAGTTTTGTGTGATTGAAGTTTTCAAGTTTTGGGTGAGATCACGATGGATGAAGGAATAAGTGTAGGGTAACGCAGCAGAAAACAAAAAATTTCCGACCTACGTACCAGCCCAGGATCACTATGGAGACTGCATACAAGGTTTGATCTTTTTCGTTACCGACTCGTAGCGCAGCGGAAGTAGAGTCAATGACGATCGGCGGTGCAGATCCCCGCAGCTAGGATTTACAACCTCCCAACCGCGAGGATGTATACTCTCATCCGCCCCCGGACAGCCCTCCGGGAGGCGGTCGGACAGTCCCTCGGACGGTGTCACGGACAGCCCTTCGGGAGGACCATCGAAACTCGGACAGTCACTCGGACAGCCCTTCGGGAGGACCATCGAAACTCGGACAGCCCTTCGGGAGGACCATCGAAACTCGGACAGTCACTCGGACAGCCCTTCGGGAGGACCATCGAAACTCGGACAGTCACTCGGACAGCCCTTCGGGAGGACCATCGAAACTCGGACAGTCACTCGGACAGCCCTTCGGGAGGCACTCTCAAACTAAGACCGAAACTACGATCTCTCTACAGAGTTGCACACATACGGTGTCATCTATCCGGCAGGGCTTCGCCGCCCAGAACTAGTTCCCACCGGAACCCAGACAGCCTTTCGGCTCTACGAAACTATTTCGCTGGGAGGGAGAGAGAAGCCAGAAATGTCATGGCATTTGTATGTGAGAAGGAGTGAGTGTGGAGGCAGCCCCTCCACCTCTATTTATAGGAAATCCAAGGGGTATGGTTGCTTGGCCCCCAAGCCTTCTAGAAACCTTTTGGGAAAATATCCCAAAAGGTGACTTTTCCATAAATATCCCAAAAAGCACTTTCACTATTCACGACGACATTTTTCAGCGTCTGATCGAACTGAAAATATTCATGTGGGCTTAGAACATTTCCAGTACCCACCAAAATAATTTTCAATGCGAGCCGGAACAATTCCGGTTTAGTGATTTTCATCTGCGAAAAGCATCTGAAGCGGTTCCGGCAGCTCCGGAACATTTCCGGTTTTCATCCCGGAAAATTCCAGAAAGTTTCCAGAACGATTCTGGCACCCTCCAAGAATTATCAGGCATGTGCCGAAACCATTTTGACTTTATGGTGCACTCCGAAACAACTTTTCGGTTTTAGTGATTTTCATCTGTGAAAAGCAACTAAAGCGGTTCCGGCAGTCCGGAACATTTCCGGTTTTTGTCTCTGAAAAATCTCAGAAGTTACCGGAACAATTCTGGTACCTTCCAATAATTTCCAGGCATGTGCCGAAACCAATTTGACTTTATGGAATACCCTGAAACAATTTTTCAGTTTCACCGGAACTATTCCGATATCCTCTCCGGAACGTTTCCGTTTCGCCCGAAACTTTTTCGGTGATTTTCTCTCAGACTCCCCGTCTAGTATTCAGCAGATAGATGACCCTTAAGCATGTGACCCTATAGGTTCGGTGAAGCATAGACATGACCCGGAACCCCTTCCGATCAATGATCAACATCGGAGCCGTGGACACCCATATTGACCCCTATACCCACACGAATGAATATTCGAGTGAACCTCCAGTTGCCGTGTGCTATTCCTGTTGCTTCGCGATATGTTACAAATACCCGAGGTGAGACATGTAGGCATCCCCGTGGATCAACAACTTGTCCACTATGCCAGTTACCTCGTTACCGGTATTGTTCTCTTTTCTCGTTCCCGTGTTCCGGCATCCCCGTGATCAAATCACAAAGTGTCTGGCCAGACGATGATGGATACCGTAACACCGAGAGGGCCCAGAGATATCTCTCCATCGCCGGAGGAGCAAATCCCAATCTTGAGCTATCAAGTTACTTGACATACTTTTCCATGAACCCGTAAGCCGCCGTAATAGCCACCCATTTACGGATGACGTTTAACAAACCCCAAAGTTCATGAAGCAAGCATGAAGAAACTCGATACTCTCATGGTCTAAGGAATCATGCAAACATTAACCATCTCTGTGTTATTAACCATTAACTAATGACGAATGTATCTCATAGCATAACATCAATTCGGGTCGATTCAACACAAGTGTTCTACCAACAATTGTGCCCTCAAAATTGCCGGCATAGTCATGCCCATGATCAGGAAAACAGGATCATCATGCAATACTTGAGCCAGTCATAGAGGCTTGACTAGGAATACTTTTTACCGTTTATTATCCCACACGTGCACATGAGTTTCCCTCCAAGCCTCGTTTTATTTGCAGACTCGAGAATCATGGCAGTTATAGCATGGAACATAAACATAATTATGAACAGGGAGATAATCAATAACATTTATTATTGCCTCTAGGGCATATCTCCTACAGACTCCCACTTGCACTAGAGTCAATAATCTAGTCAATGCTAATGCACTTTTCACCTATGGCATACTGGTGTAAAATATGCTTCGCATGTGGTATAGCCTGATGTCCAACGGATCTGACGACTTCAGCTCCGTGTGTAACATTGCATATCCCCGCGTTTTCACGCTTTCACAAAATTCATATTTTGTGTGGACTTGGCTTTGCATATGTGTGAATCATTGGTCGAAACCTGATTCCTCAGACTGAGCTATGGAGCAACTATCTGCAATAGTGTCCCATAGACCAAAGCCATCTTGGAACCATACTAAGTTCATGAATGAACTATATGATTCAACAACTTCTTTGTCACTTCTTAAGCGTCAACATACTTAGCCTTTGTTATAGAATTCGCCACAGTATCTTGTTTGGAACAATTTCCAACTACCGTGCCAACATATTGTGTATTACACAAAACCCTTAACTTAAATCGAAAATCGCATGGAGCATTGATGAAGACTGTATCGATGTAATTACTTACAACGAGTACTTTATAATCTCTGCTTGCGAGAAAACATGTCATCACTACTACTCTAGTACTCAATGACATCTTTCACTGTTGTCCTATGATCATTACTTTGATCACTTTGGTATCTATACTCGCAACAACTTTGGAGTATTGGACATATCTGGTTGTTTTTACATACCATGGAATACATGATTAATCCAAACACAAGAGTGTGTGGAATCACCATCATGTATTTTGCTCATCAGTGTTTTGGGACACCGAGTCTTGCAAAAACTCTTTCCATGTGACTTCGGCAAGAATCACTCCTTGACGGTTTTCAATGCTAAAAGGTTTTAGCATCTTGTCAATATGTATTCATAGCTTAGCCCCATTAGGTAAATCTATCTCTATAGATCATCATGCCTAATATTGAGGCTATTTAGCCTAAGCACTTCATCGAAAAACTATTTTCAAATGAAGTCCTAATTCGTGTCAAGAAATTTATTTCTAATTAACAATGTGTCAAGTACACAAGGTTTCTAGAAATATTATTATGCTCCCACTTACTTTCTTGAATCACAAGCATCTTCGATACCCATTTGATGAAGTCAAACCCCTTTGACCATTCCATCAAAAACGAAGATTCCAACTCCACTTTGCTCTCTTCTGTCCATCGCTGGAACTCTGAAGTTTGCATACTTACTAGCATCCTCTGGATCGACAAATTACTTTGGACTGTATCACATACAAGTCCTAGGTTTCATTTCCATCACATGGAAATCCTTTTGTCATCCATGTTTCATATCTCATGATTGAAATATGTATTAATTGCTAGTTCAACCCGAACCGACTTTAAGCATCGCTACAGTCAGACAATCTCATCGTAGTCAACTCCTTGAACTTGTTATTGCAACAAGTCGAGCTTTATGGATAAAACATTTTATCCGTATCAGTTTTTAGTTCCATAAATATTCGTTAGACTCTAAGTCTTCCGAAAGGTGTATCAAGATCTTAATCTTGAATCACTTATATGGAAACTATCTCGGATTGTATTGGCATTTAGCCAATTCCGGAGTCAGGGCCCATCAACGCTTCCTTGTGAATCATAGGTATACTGTTGTCTAACAACAATATCTCGTTTGCGCACCTGATAGGTTTGCACGAGCTTTGCCTACGTGGTTCAGCTGCAAGTTCGACCGAAGTCCATACATTTTATTGTAGAGACTTCCGTATCAGTCGCAGTAGGAAACTCCGGAATTACTTCCAATGTCTCTTTCCTTTGATCTGATGACGATGATACTGTTTATCTCGTCGAGTTGCACTGTTCTCCCACTCACCTTTTTGAAAGAACCATTTTCTTCAAAAAAGCATACCGTTCTTTGTGGCAAACCTATTTGCCTCGGTATTGTGGTGGGGAAATACCCAATGACTTGGGATAACCTACAAAGTAGCACTTGTCTGATTTGGAATAGGTTTGTAACCTTTTACACAAGCCCCATATTCCAAATGTTAAGAAAAGATATAATATGGTTGGGCGTACCATACCATGGCATCATTTCAACAGACCCGATGGAGCTCTTTTCAGTGTAAAAGCCACAGTCTCTAAAGCATCACTTTAAAAGGGATAATGGCAAATTTATTTATGTCATCTTTGATCTTACCATGTCATGAATGGTTCGATTACATCTACACGGACTCTCCACTTGCAGTGGTGCTCCGGGAGGTGCAAGTTATGAAACCCCTTTCACAACTCATCAGACATTCGCTAAACTTGTAACTCAAATATTCCTTTCTGCAATCGAATTGTAGAAACATAATTTTCTTGTTACAACAATTTCTACTTCATTTTTGAAAACCTTATGAATGAATTCAAAAGATCCAGACTTACGTCTCATCAAGTAAATATCAATATATCTACTTGAGTCATTTCTGAAGATAGATAAATCCACTACTTGCAACAACATTTATTGAACTACACACATCAAAATGTATGATCACCAATAAGTTTGTTGCTCGTTCCTTATGGCCCGTGAACGGTATTTCAGTCACTTCACTTTTCGGAGGAAAGTTGCAAGTGTCAGATGATTCAAAATCAAATGACTTTAAAATCCATCATAATGGAATTTTCCATGCGGGTTTCTCCAATGTGACCAAATGCAGTGCCACACATATGTGGTATTCTTTTAGTCTTGCGACATTTAGCGTCAGTGTTATGGATGTATCATATTACCATCAATATTCATAACATACATCCCATCCTGGATGGAAGCATGGCCCTTCATGTTATTCATAACACCGAACATCAAAAGTTCTCTTATGAATAACCTCCTTGCAAGATACCTTATGCAAAGGGCTAGAGTGTATGAAACTCTAAATGAATTATGAAAGTAAATACAGAGGTAATGTATTATTATCAATATTCATAACATACTTCTCATTCATAATGAAAGTATGGCCCTTTTGTTATTCATAACTCCGAACATTAAAAGTTCTCTTATGAACAACCTTCTTGCAAGATACTTTATGCAAAGGGCTAGAGTGTGAAACTCTAAAATGAATTATGAAAGTAAATACATAGGGAATACACCGATGGAAGGCATACTAACATTTACTATGTTCCCTGCGTGTATCTAAATCTCATTCCTGGCTAGTCTTTCAGGCCATAGTAGTTCTTACATCAAGTTGCAACAGAATGCAATCGAGCGGGTATCTTTGTGATTAACTCACAATACCCAAGAATTAGTGATTAACATGTTTAACCATAATTCCCAAGAACTATATCTCTGACCAGCCTTCTATACATCAAAAAACTTGTATGACATTCATACATGAGCTGGATATTCCAGTCTTCTTTCCTTTTGCCTTTATACTTCTAACAGTTTAACTTCTAGTATTTCTCCTACTCTCAGAAGAAGCATCCAACTTAAGAGTGGCATTAGCCCCGGACTTCCTAGGCGTGAAAGTTTCACTAACACCCTTCCGGATACTTCCTTTCTCTTTAAGTTGTTGTTTTATTCACCATCATCATATGACAGGCGTTCTTCTGGATCCCTCTCTTATCAGTATAATGCATAGTAAACTCCTTTACTAACAGTTTGCAAACAAACATTGCTTTGGATATCTCATATCTTTTAGCCTTTGTCTGTCTCTGAAAATGATTTTCAGATTCCATGAATATCACATAACTATCCAAACTTTCGAAGTTTGGGTCTCATGAAAGCAAACGTATTGCACTTGACTGAAACAGAATTCTAGCTTTTGGATCGAAGGACGAGAGTCACATGATCCATAGCATTAGCGGGAGAATACCGAAAGTATGCGATAGGACAAAGTCCTTCTCGACACTATTGAGGACAATCCTCACATTACATTACCAACCGTAAAGTTTTAACCAGATATTTAACAGCTATTCAATTTTAATAGGGAAGGTGGAAACGCGAGCCATTATTCTACAACTATTATGCAAACCACACTTAGACAGTGTTCAAAATTAATTGCACTGAGAATTAAACAAGTTAATTCAATAGTGCGCTCCCACTCAAATCAATATCTCTCATAATTGATTATGAATGATTCAAGACACGAATTTTAATTCAACGCCATTGATGGTGAGCATCACTGATGACGAGAACTTCAATCGTTAGGCAAACTTGCCGATCACATCTCTATGTGACTCTTGTTCATCTTTCGATGCGTGTGTTCCGAGCTCATGACTTTCATGCCTGAACGTCAAGACAACCAAGTGATCTCTCTGCGAGGTCTTAACTCACCCGCCTCACACATCCCTAATCGTTCGTACCCATGTCAGCATGGCGCACCCCGAAAAGTTAGGTGCCGTGACGAGGCTACATTTGGGAGAACACTAACTACTTGATATTTTTGTGAGAGATCACCCTAATAAAAAGCGACTACCGCGCAATCAAGAAGGGTGCATCATAAGGGATAAACATCTCAGGCAATTCATAATAGCAAGATATGGTATAGCCCTTTCTGACGGAGAAGTCTTTCATTTCTTCGTCTTCGGCATTCGCGTCGGTGTTCACCTTCGCGAAGATTGCCACCACCTAGTCGATGCACCAGATAATATTGCTATCTCTATAGCTAATAAAATAAGTGCATTACATAAGGTTGACACGCAGGTCATTAAAGTGCAATCATATGGCTCTAGCCATCATGCCGAATCATGACACGCAGGTCATGTTAATCAATTTACATCATATAGCCATCTCATACATAATCAAATTATTATGAACACTGCTATACCACATCACATGCACATGCAAACCATCCTGCAAAACCAAGTTAGACGCCTCTAATCGGTTCATGCAAAATTTTATTTTACGTGGCTTCTAAGGTTTCGAAACAAACCGAAGCTACCAACGTCCATCATCAAGCATGATAATCCAAGTCGCTAGATTAACATTGCGGGGTGTATGAAACACGAGATAATAAAATCTCGAGCCGCATACTAAACTTCGTCATACGCGTGACCCCCGTGCAGATCATATCTGCATTGCCCTTTCGTCTGCGAAATTTCATCTTTCTTTTTAACTACGGTGGAATTCAAAGAACTGTTAGCACTTCGTTGATCAATCAGGATCGCGGATTGCCAGAACTTTGAAACTCCACCATACCGTTATCAAGATCAGAAATATGCAAATTCCAGGGAAGCAACAAGAACATCGGGTAACAGATTTCATCTGCTAATCGCACAAATAATTTTCAGCAATAGAACACATCTACTACCTAATTATATTGTGCAACACCCATACATCTCTATGTATTCTAGATCGCAACCTGCATCTATGCATAGCACGGCTCTTGATGCCACTGTAGGGTAACGCAGCAAAAAACAAAAATTTTCCGACCTACGTACCAGCCCAGGATCAGTATGGAGACTGCATACAAGGTTTGATCTTTTTCGTTACCGACTCGTAGCGCAGCGGAAGTAGAGTCGATGACGATCGGCGGTGCAGATCCCCGCAGCTAGGATTTACAACCTCCCAACCGCGAGGATGTATACCCTCATCCGCCCCCGGACAGCCCTCCGGGAGGCGGTCGGACAGTCCCTCGGACGGTGTCACGGACAGCCCTTCGGGAGGACCATCGAAACTCGGACAGTCACTCGGACAGCCCTTCGGGAGGACCATCGAAACTCGGACAGTCACTCGGACAGCCCTTCGGGAGGACCATCGAAACTCGGACAGTCACTCGGACAGCCCTTCGGGAGGCACTCTCAAACTAAGACCGAAACTACGATCTCTCTACAGAGTTGCACACATACGGTGTCATCTATCCGGCAGGGCTTCGCCGTCCAGAACTAGTTCCCACCGGAACCCAGACAGCCTTTCGGCTCTACGAAACTATTTCGCTGGGAGGGAGAGAGAAGCCAGAAATGTCATGGCATTTGTATGTGAGAAGGAGTGAGTGTGGAGGCAGCCCCTCCACCTCTATTTATAGGAAATCCAAGGGGTAGGGTTGCTTGGCCCCCAAGCCTTCTAGAAACCTTTTGGGAAAATATCCCAAAAGGTGACTTTTCCATAAATATCCCAAAAAGCACTTTCACTATTCACGACGACATTTTTCAGCGTCTGATCGAACTGAAAATATTCATGTGGGCTTAGAACATTTCCAGTACCCACCAAAATAATTTTCAACGCGAGCCGGAACAATTCCGGTTTAGTGATTTTCATCTGCGAAAAGTATCTGAAGCGGTTCCGGCAGCTCCGGAACATTTCCGGTTTTCATCCCGGAAAATTCCAGAAAGTTTCCAGAACGATTCTGGCACCCTCCAAGAATTATCAGGCATGTGCCGAAACAATTTTGACTTTATGGTGCACTCCGAAACAACTTTTCGGTTTTAGTGATTTTCATCTGTGAAAAGCAACTAAAGCGGTTCCGGCAGTCCGGAACATTTCCGGTTTTTGTCTCTGAAAAATCTCAGAAGTTACCGGAACAATTCTGGTACCTTCCAATAATTTCCAGGCATGTGCCAAAACCAATTTGACTTTATGGAATACCCTGAAACAACTTTTCAGTTTCACCGGAACTATTCCGATATCCTCTCCGGAACGTTTCCGTTTCGCCCGAAACTTTTTTGGTGATTTTCTCTCAGACTCCCCGTCTAGTATTCAGCTGATAGATGACCCTTAAGCGTGTGACCCTATAGGTTCGGTGAAGCATAGACATGACCCGGAACCCCTTCCGATCAATGATCAACATCGGAGCCGTGGACACCCATATTGACCCCTATACCCACACGAATGAATATTCGAGTGAACCTCCAGTTGCCGTGTGCTATTCCTTTTGCTTCGCGATATGTTACAAATACCCGAGGTGAGACATGTAGGCATCCCCGTGGATCAACAACTTGTCCACTATGCCAGTTACCTCGTTACCGGTATTGTTCTCTTTTCTCGTTCCCGTGTTCCGGCATCCCCGTGATCAAATCACAAAGTGTCTGGCCAGACGATGATGGATACCGTAACACCGAGAGGGCCCAGAGATATCTCTCCATCGTCGAAGGAGCAAATCCCAATCTTGAGCTATCAAGTTACTTGACATACTTTTCCATGAACCCGTAAGCCGCCGTAATAGCCACCCATTTACGGATGACGTTTAACAAACCCCAAAGTTCATGAAGCAAGCATGAAGAAACTCGATACTCTCATGGTCTAAGGAATCATGCAAACATTAACCATCTCTGTGTTATTAACCATTAACTAATGACGAATGTATCTCATAGCATAACATCAATTTGGGTCGATTCAACACAAGTGTTCTACCAACAATTGTGCCCTCAAAATTGCCGGCATAGTCATGCCCATGATCAGGAAAACAGGATCATCATGCAATACTTGAGCCAGTCATAGAGGCTTGACTAGGAATACTTTTTACCATTTATTATCCCACACGTGCACATGAGTTTCCCTCCAAGCCTCGTTTTATTTGCAGACTCGAGAATCATGGCAGTTATAGCATGGAACATAAACATAATTATGAACAGGGAGATAATCAATAACATTTATTATTGCCTCTAGGGCATATCTCCTACAATAAGGAGTGAAAAGAGCCTAATCTTGGGGATGCTACCGCACCCCCAAGATATATCCAAAGAGAAACAAGCAACTAAGCTTGGGGATGCCCCCGAGTGGCATCCCTTCTTTCTTCTAACGACCATCGGTATTTTACTTGGAGTTATATTTTTATTCGTCACATATCATGAGTTTTACTTGGAGCGTATTGTATCTTTGCTTGCTTTGTTTGTTAGTTTGTCATTTGTATCCTTGCTGGACACACCTATTTGAGAGAGCCAAAATTATGCTATGACTTGTTAGAATTTCTCTATGTGCTTCACTTAAACTTTTTGAGCTATAGAATTGCTCTAGTGCTTCACTTATATCTTTTTGAGCACGGTGTGCTTGGAAAGTTTTGTAGAAATACTCTCATGCTTCACTTAGATTAATTTGAGAGTGAGATTTTTTTTAAGAAATCCTCTCATGCTTCACTTATACCTTTGTGAGAGATGAAATTTTTATGCTCTTGTGCTTCACTTAAATTTGTTTGAGCTTGCCAAAAAGCAATGGCAATATATGAAACTAGTCCCAAGTGATAGGTATCCAAGGATGATATAATAAAAAACTTTCATGAAGATTATTGGACAAATTAAACTTGATTCTTTGTAATAGTTTTGAAACATGATGATAGTAATATGTGAGTCATGTTAGTGAGTAATTATGCTTTAGTAGGAATATTGGTGTTAAGGTTTGTGATTCCCTATGCATGCACGAAAGTCAATAGTTATGCAATGAAGTTACATCCTACTTATGGTGCATTATTTGGTGTTAGTTATGCTCAATGCTCGCTTATGTGAATTTTCGTTTCTTGGTTTGGTTGCTTCCCAATCAATTTGCTAGCCTCCATTTGTACTAAGTAAAATACTACTTGTGCATCCAAAATCCTTAAACCAAGTTTTGCCTTATGAGTCCACCATACCTACCTATATGCGGTATTTCCATGCCGTTCCAAGCAAATTTGTATGTGCCATCTCTAAATTTTCAAAATAAATTTTCTCTTTTGTGTGCTCGTACCGCTCATCAAATGGTGGGGAGTGTCCAATATTTTTCCATGCTAGATGTGTTATTCTCAAGATGAGTGTTTATTCACTTGTCATTGCACGAGAGTGCGGCGGTAATAGGGATGCCCATTTCCAAAATGAAAATAATAATATTTACTTTATGTTGTCAAATAATAAATTCCTTGGAAAGTGTTGGTATGGAAGGCAACCGTGGATACGACCCACCATGGAAAGTGAAAGTTTGGTGGAAAAAGGAATAAACTTTATTTTCTGTTTGGGAACCGCCTATGATATATCTAGCATGGAAAGTATTGTGAGCTACTTTGTCGTTTTCGTTGAAAGGAAAAGCATGCCACCCAAAATATTTTTCTCTTTGAATTTAAACCTTGAGCTCTGGCACCTCTACAAATCCCTACTTCCCTCAGCGAAGGGCCTATCTATTTGCTTTATGCAATTTTTTTTTTACTTTGAGTCTCCATCTTCTCTTATAAGCACCAACTAGGGGGCACTATGATCGTACTTGAGCATTGGGTATAGCTAATATTTGAGTGTGTTTAATGAATGGATCAATGATTGAGCATGATGGGTGATACGTCTCCAACGTATCTATAATTTTTGCTTGTTCCATGCTGTTATATTATCTTTCTTGGATGTTTTACAATCATTTTATTACAACTTTATATCATTTTTTGGGACTAACCTATTAACATAGTGCCAAAGTGCCAGTTGCTGTTTTTGCTTGTTTTTTACTTCGCAGGAAATCAGTACCATACAGAGATGAAACGCCGCGGGGATTTTTGTGGATTTTTTACGGACCAAAAGAAACCAGATGGGCCAAGGAACACCAGAAGAGGGGGCCCAGGGTGGCCAACACCCACATGGGCGCGCCAGAGGCCCCCTGGCGAGCCCTGGTGGGTGATGGGCACCTCCGGCACCCCCTCAACAGACTATTGTGCCTATAAATTCCCTGGAAATCCAAAAACCCTAGGGGAGTCGACGAAACACAATTCCAGCCGCCGCAAGTTCCAGAACCTCGAGATCCAATCTAAACACCATCACGGAGGGGTTCATCTTCCTCATAGGTGCCTCTCCGATGATGCGTGAGTAGTCCACCATAGACCTTCGGGTCTGTAGGCAGTAGCTAGATGGCTTCCTCTCTCTCTTATGATTCTCAATACAATGGTCTCTTGGAGATCTATTTGATGTAAACTTTTGCGGTGTGTTTGTTGGGATCCGATGAATTTTGAGTTCATGATCAGTTTCTATCCATGAATATTATTTGAGTCTTCTTTGATCTCTTATATGCATGATTGCTTATAGCCTCGTATTTCTTCTTCGAATCTTTAGTTTAGTTAGGCCGACTAGATCGATTTTTCTTGCCATGGGAAGAGGTGCTTTGTGATGGGTTCGATCTTGCGGTGTTCTTTCCCAATGACAGAAGGGGCAGCAAGACACACATGTATTGTTGCTATTAAGGATAACAAGATGGGGTCTATTCCTACATGAATAGATCTTGTCTACATCATGTCATCGTTCTTATTGCATTACTCCATTTTTCCGTGAACTTAATACACTAGATGCATGCTGGATAGCGGTCGATGTGTGGAGTAATAGAGGTAGATGCAGGCAGGAGTCGGTCTATCTATCTTGGACGTGATGCCTATATAATGATCATCGCCTTGGATATCGTCATGACTATTAGATTTTCTATCAGTTGCCCAACAGTAATTTGTTCACCCACCATGCGCTATACTCATGAGAGAAGCCACTAGTGAACCCTACGGCCCCCGGGTCTACTTTTCCTATCTTATTGCTTTCCGATCTACGTTTTTTTGCAATCTTTGTTTTCAGATCTACAAAACCAAAAACCCAAAAACATATTGCTGCATATTTACTCTTTTTATTTGTGTTCTTGAGAGATCTATCTCTCCTATCTATCACTACCTAATCTATCTATTTACCGTAGAGAGATTGACAACCTCTCTTTCGCATCGGGTTGCAAGTATTTGTTGTTTGTGTGCATGTGCTGCTTATTGGGGGGTGGTGATCCTCCTACTGGGTCGATAACCTTGGTTTCATAACTGAGGGAAATACTAACCGTCGCTGTGCTGCATCATCCCTTCCTCTTTGGGGAAATACCGACGCAGTCCAAGCCACGTCAATGGGCTAGGGATAACTTTCTTTAGTGTTGATATTTTGAAAGACATGTTTGCTTGTTGACATGCTTGAGTATTGAAGTCATTATGTTAAAACTAGACTATTGCTTTGAATCATTACAAGTCCAAATGTCCATGCTATACAAAAGAAAAGAATATGAGATGAACATGTTAGGCAGCATTCCACATAAAAAATTCTGTTTTTATCATTTACCTACTCGAGGACGAGTAGGAATTAAGCTTGGGGATGCTGATACGTATCCAACGTATCTATAATTTTTGCTTGTTCCATGCTGTTATATTATCATTCTTGGATGTTTTACAATCATTTTATAACAACTTTATATCATTTTTTGGGACTAACCTATTGACATAGTGCCAAAGTGCCAGTTGCTGTTTTTGCTTATTTTTTACTTGGCAGAATATCAATACCAAATGGAGTCCAATTGCGACGAACTTTTTGGAGATTTTTTCTGGACCAGAAGACACCCAGTGGGCCAAAGAAGTGCCGGAGAGGTAGGCCGTGGAGACCACAACCCACCAGGGCACGCCAGGGAGGCCCCGGCGCGCCCTGATGGGTTGTGCCCTCCTCGGGGCCCCTCTCCACCGCCTCTGATGCCTATAAATTCCCAAATATTCCAAAAACCCTAGGGGAGTCGACGAAACACAATTCCAGCCGCCGCAAGTTCCAGAACCTTGAGATCCGATCTAAACACCATCACGGAGGGGTTCATCTTCTTCACAGGTGCCTCTCCGATGATGCGTGAGTAGTCCACCATAGACCTACGGGTCCGTAGGCAGTAGCTAGATGGCTTCCTCTCTCCGTCTCTTATGATTCTCAATACAATGGTCTCTTGGAGATCTATTTGATGTAAACTTTTGCGGTGTGTTTGTTGGGTCCGATGAATTTTGGGTTCATGATCAGTTTCTATCCATGAATATTATTTGAGTCTTCTTTGATCTCTTATATGCATGATTACTTATAGCCTCGTATTTCTTCTTCGAATCTTTGGTTTAGTTAGTCCGACTAGATCGATTTTTCTTGCCATGGGAAGAGGTGCTTTGTGATGGGTTCGATCTTGTGGTGTTCTTTCCCAGTGACAGAAGGGGCAACAAGACACGCATGTATCGTTGCCATTAAGGATAACAAGATGGGGTCTATTCCTACATGAATAGATCTTGTCTACATCATGTCATCGTTCTTATTGCATTACTCTGTTTTTCCATGAACTTAATACACTAGATGCATGCTGGATAGCGGTCGATGTGTGGAGTATTAGTGGTAGATGCAGGCAGGAGTCGGACTACTTATCTTGGATGTGATGCCTATATAATGATCATCGCCTTGGATATCGTCATGACTATTCGATTTTCTATCAATTGCCCAACAGTAATTTGTTCACCCACCGTGCGCTATACTCATGAGAGAAGCCACTAGTGAACCCTACGCCCCCGGGTCTACTTTTCCAACATATTGCTTTCCGATCTATCTTTTTGCATCTTTGTTTTTAGATCTACAAAACCAAAACCCAAAAACATATTGCTTCATATTTTATTTGCCCTTTTTATTTTGCGCTCTTGAGAGATCTATCTCACCTATCTATCACTACTTAATCTATCTATTTACCGTAGAGAGATTAACAACCTCTCTTTCGCATCGGGTTGCAAGTATTTGTTGTTTGTGTGCAGGTGCTGCTTATTGGGTGGTGGTGATCCTCCTACTGGTTTGATAACCTTGGTTTCATAACTGAGGGAAATACTTACTGTTGCCGTGCTGCATCATCCCTTCCTCTTTGGGGAAATACCGACGCAGTGTCATGCCACGTCAATGTCCCTGTTGCTAATGAATCCTATTGGCTTAATTTTCAAAACTGTGCTGTGGTGAACATTCTGAAAGGAGAGGTTTGCAAGGAATTGTTGATGGGTCTTCTGACTGAAATTTTTGCAAAACCAAACACTGGCCATTACAAATTAGAGAATTGTCCAGTAAAACTTTCCTTGTCAGATTTCCTCCATGGAAAAAGTTGAAGATCTGATTGAACTGCCTGGTTTTTGCCTGCCCCAAGATGTGCATGTTAAATGACTGAATGGAAAGGTTTGTGTGATCCTTTTGGGGAACTGACTGAAGCTTGGGTTCTTATTGAAGGGATTCCACCCAAGTGGTGCACCAGGAAGGTGTTTGCACAGATTGCATCAATGTTTGGTGTCCTTACTGATGTTGACTGGAATGACATGTTCAGAACTTTCTTTGAAAATGTTAGAGTTAAGATTGCTTGTAGAGATCCTACTAAAATCCTTTTTGAGAGGTTGATTGAGATGAAAAAGAAATTATTCTTACTTGGATTTACTGTGGAAGGCTTTGAGCAAGTTGGAGGGGCTGATTCTGTAATCAACATTGAAACTGATGATGAAGATAAGGATGGTGATGGTACAGAAGGAGAACATGATGGATATGAAGATAATACACACCAAAATGATGACAAAGATGATCTGCCTGATGAGGATCCAGCCATTGATGAACTAGACAAGGCCAATTTCACCCCAAAAAAATCTGGTGGATTCTCTGGGAAGTCTAAGGCTTCTGCCTGGTCCTACATGAACCACCCTGACTCTGATCAGGATGAGTTTATTATGGAATGTGTTGTTGCTGGTGGACTTTTAGTCCTAGTCCTTCCTTTTGGAAGGGTGAATGATGCTCCTGACATTGCCCCAACATCTGAAGATTTTGTTCAGGACTCCACCCCTAAGATGTTGGGAAAGGAAAACTATGTGGAAAGTGAGAAATCTGGGGGTCTGGAATACTGTGAGAGCCTGCTTAAATCAATATATATGGTTGTATATGATGATGAAAAGGAGGAAGGTGAAGAAGGAGAGCTGGGGAATCTTCCCCCTAAAACAGTTCAAGTGCTGCAATTCAATGGGCTTAAAAGGTCATTGCTAGATTCTTTGCTCGAATCTCAAACTGAGGTGCAGGTCCCTGTCAAAAATGCTAAGTGGGGCACTGTTATGGCTCCTAAACATGGAACTAGGGATCATGGCCATGTTAACATTATGGAAAAAGCTGCAACATACAAGATGAAGAAAAATCTGGAAATCCCAACAACATTCAAAGGTAAATCCTTCTCTTCCACTGAACCCTCTACTTTACATGATCAATGTACTAAAGTAGGGTTGGTGTTTGGTGGGGATTTGCTATCTAAACTTGCCATTGTAGAAGACTTGATAGTTGGGGAACATGAAAAATTCTTAGCTTTTGCTAATGAACATCGTGAGACTGTCCTCCCTGAGAACATTGATATCTGATATAATGATTTGGTTGGGTCTTCAACTGTGGGTACTCCTGACTTGCCAGTTGGCACTGCTGGTGAGTTTAGGGTTACCCCTATTGCCCATAACAAAAGGAAGCCTTGTGGATTGTCTCACCCTTTTAAAATATCCTGATTATGATAGGTCTGATTTGGAACATTAGGGGTTTAGGTCAACGTGGTAAAGTTCAGTGCCTCTGTGATGTGATTGCTAAAACTAATCCTGATTTCATTGGTTTTCTAGAGACTAAGAAGATCATTTCTGAGGGTTTCCTCAGGGCCTTAGACAGAATGGGTGCTTTTGTTTGGCAATTCTTACCTGCTGATAATACTGCCGGAGGGATCCTCCTTGGGGTTAAGAAAGACATGTTTGATGTTATTGGCTTCACCAATAACAAGTTCTCTATCATAGCCACTATCAAAAATAAAAATGATGGTTTTGTTTGGCATTTAGTTGTTGTTTATGGTTCTACTTATCCCGAGTTTAAGATGGAGTTCATTGCTGAGCTACATGATATTATGGATTCTGCATCCTATCCTATGTTATGGGGACTTTAACTTAGTTAGGGGGGAACAAGACAAAAGTAGTGGCTTGGTCAATCAACAATTTACTTTCCTGTTTAATGACTGGATTAATAGATGGGGGTTGATGGAGATTTCTATCTCTAATAGAAGATTTTCCTGGTCCAATAATCAAGGGGTCCTAATCTTTGCTTTGCTTGATAGAGTGTTCACTTCTGTGGACTGGGATGCCCACTTCCCCTTGTCCTCACTAACTGCCCTTCCCAGGGTGGGTAGTGACCACACCCCTCTGGTTTTGGACACTTGGGCTAGGAAGAACCCTAGTCCTGAGATGTTTAGGTTTGAAAAGTGGTGGCTTGCCCAACCTGGTTTTAAGCAAGTGGTCCATGAGGCATGGAATGCTAATTCCTCCTCATCTAACTCTACTGAGAATTGGATGATTAAAACCAGAAACCTTAGAAGGAAGGTGAAAGGGTGGAGTATCAACCTTGAAGCTAACATGAAGAAGATAAAAAAAATCCCTCCTTATGGAATTTGATATCCTTGATGTCTTAGCCGAATCCCAACAGTTGTCTGTTGCCGAGTTTGACAAGATGCAAGAGATTAAAAGAGATCTTGAAGAAACAAGAGTCTGCCTTATGGCAGAGATCCAGGGATAGGAAGATTTTAGAAGGGGACCGCATCAATGTTTACTTCCATGCCCTGGCCAATCACAAACACAGGAAGAACCACCTGTCTGAATTGAATGGACCTGATGGTGTAGTTACTAACACTCAATATATGCTTAAGGTTGCTACAGATTTTTATAAAGACCTTTTGCATTTGAACCTAAGCCTGATATCCACCTCGATTCTAACTTTTGGGAGGAGGCTGATTTGGTATCTGATTCAGATAGATGTCACTTAGAGAGATCCTTTTTTGAGGAGGAGATCAAGCAGGCCATCATGAGCTCCTATGCTTGTGGTGCTCCTGGACCTGATGGTTTATCTTTTCTATTTTATCAGAAATTTTGGGACTTCATTAAAAACGATTTTATGTGGATGGTCAGGGACTTTGAGAATGGTACTCTTGACATCCACAGACTCAATTTTGCTATTATCACCCTAATCCCAAAAGTTCCACAAGCTAGGGACATGAAGAACTTCAGACCCATTAGTCTTGGCAATTGTGCTGTTAAGATTCTCTCCAAGGCCATGACCACTAGGGCCTCACCTCTTTGTGATAAACTCATTTCTTTCAATCAAACTGCTTTTATTAAAGGGAGGTTTATCTTAGAGAGTGTGGTAATGGCTCATGAAGTCATTCATGAAGTTCATAGAACTGGAGATAGTGGGCTCATCTTGAAGCTGGACTATGAGAAAGCCTATGACATACTTAATTGGGACTTCCTTAAAGAGATGCTCCTTTCTAGGGGTTTTGGTGAGAAGTGGGTTGGATGGATCTATAGTACATTATTTCAAGGGACATTCCAGGTTAGGCTGAATGATACTAATAGTCCTCATTTCTTGGGAGGTAAAGGGCTTAAGCAAGGAGATCCTCACTCCCCCTTGCTGTTTAACCTGGTAGCTGATGTTTTTACTAAAATGCTTGCCAAAGATGCTAATCATGGGCTCATTGCTGGGCTTCTCCCACATGTGATTCCTGGGGGGGGGGGGGGTCATTAGTTTGCAACATGCTGATGATACTATCCTATTTTTTAAAAATTCCTTAGAATATGCTAGGAACCTAAAATGGATTCTTACCTATTTTGAGAAGCTTTCTGGCTTAAAAATCAATTTTCACAAGAGTGACCTTCGTACTTTAAATGTGGATGACGAGTTATCCAAAGAATTTGCCCAAATTTTCTTTTGTCGGGAGTTCCCTTTTAAATACTTGGGAGTTCCCCTTCATTTCAAAAAACTTAGAAGGGAAGACCTTCAACCCATCATTGATAGGATTATGAAGAATATTGCTGGGTGGCTCGGTAGGAATTTATCCTATAGGGGCAAGTTGATTCTGCTCACTACTTGTATTGCAAGCATCCCCACTTATTTGATGTCTATCATGAAATTTCCCAAGTGGGCTATTGATGCCATTACTTCTCAAATGTCACACTTCTTTTGGGGGAATGTTGGGGATTCCCATAAATACCACCTGGCCAACTGGGGCATGATATCTAGGAGGAAAGAATATGGTGGTTTGGGGGTACCTAATCTCAAGGAATTTAACATGGCACTATTAGCCTCGTGGGGTAAAAGGTATTATGATGGGTCTGATAAAGATTGAAAAAAATTGATTTGCCACAAATATGGGGTGGATAAACCTAACATTTTCTAGGCTAAGAACACCTCAGGGTCACCTTTCTGGAAAAGTGTCATTTGGGCTCTGGGGGCTGCTAATCACTTTTATAGATGGGTCCCTGGGGATGGAGCTCACATTGCCTTCTGGCATGATATTTGGGTTGGGGAATGTTCCCTGAAAACTAGGTTTTGGGAGCTGTTTGAGATCTGCCATCAACAAGATGCTTCTCTTGCCCAAGTTTGGGATGGAGAGCAGCCGAAACTTACATTTAGGAGATGTGTGGATACTTTCTTGATGAATAGCTGGTACAATTTATTAGAGTTGGTGAAAACCTTCCATCCTTCTAATGACTTTGATATTCGTGTGTGGACTTTAGAACCTTCTGGTAAATATACTGTGAAATCCTTTTATAAAATGATTAACTTTGGAGGGGTGGCCTCTGACATTATAGATTGTATTTGGAAGATCAAGGTCCCACCTAATATTCATGTCTTTCTGTGGCTTGCTTATTATAACAAGTGTTTAACTAGAGACAACTTGGCTAAAAGGAGACATGTTGATGACCTAACTTGTGTATTTTGCTACGAACAAGAATCTATACAACACCTGTTTTTTGAATGCATTGTTGCTAGAGAAATTTGGTCAGTCTGGTCTGAGACATGGGATATGCCTGCTCCATCTTCTTTTGCTGATTTGATTATTCATTGGAAAAGGATAAAACATAGAGAGGCTGTTAATATTGTTTCTTCTGCCACCTTGTGGGGCTTATGGCTTTTACGCAATGAATTTGTCTTTCAGGGGAGGAGGTGGAGGAATATGCGCTGCATATTGGATCTGGTGGGGGGCTTAATCAGACAATGGAAGATTCTGTGTTCAAACGCTTAGGGTGCTCCACTTCTCCGATTTTTTTTAGAAAAGGAGGATTGCCCCCGGCCTCTGCATCTGGGCGATGCATGCAGCCATTTTATTAATTATTCTCAGAGACCTTACAAAGCATTACATCAGTAAGCCTGAAGCCACCATCTAGGCGACACCTGTCGCTACTCCTATCCCCTTGATGCAGGGGTGTCGAATGTCCGAGCCTAATACCAATTAGACATCGCACCAAAACCTAACATCTAACGCCGGATGCCCCATCCCAGCCACATACCGGGAATGGGTCACACACCGGTCCAGCGCACTCACCGAGGCTACCGCCGCCGTCATCCACCTAACCATCTTCAGAGCAGGTACTGACGCAAAGACCTTGCCAGGTCAGCTGTCGACGCCACCATGGAGCCAAACAGCGCCACCGCCCTGCGCGAGGCCATCACGCCACGTCCAGCGCCGAGACCCCGCTGCTCCATGCTGCCGAGACCCGCCGTCGTCGACGCGAGAGAAGGCACGCCACACCACCTCATGCCTCTTCCATCCGGCGCTGCTCCACAAACGATGCCCCCAAGAGGGAACACGACACCGCAGCGCCGCCATCATCCGATCCGGTGATCTTAGGATTTCTCCCGGAGCGGCACGAGCAGGTTGACGATAGTTGCTTCATGATGCCTTCATCAAGGTAACGACGTAGACGCCGCCATCGCCCGCCATGACCGGAGTCGGCTCGGTTTTCACCGGCGACTATGTCTCCCCAACTCGCCGCCGGTGCTAATAGTGGGATCCAAGATCCGTCACTACCAGCCTGGCCAACCGCCTTCGGTGGAGAAGGCAGCCACCACCACCATGCCTGGGCCAAGAGACCCGGGCGTCCTCATGCCGCGAAGATGACCCAGGGGGGATCTCCTCTTGCCGTTGTCGAGACGAGGCGCAGCCGCAGTGGATCTCGATCTAAACCCCTCGGGCCCAGATCAGATCTCATCGCAGCCAAGATCTCATCCGCCGACGGCCGCCGGAGATCTCCTGGCCACCGCCACCCCGCTGCGCACTGCCGTTGGAGGAGGAGGGAGATGGACGCCGCTGCCCCCATGCGTTACCGCCGGCCGAGGACTGCGCCGCCGCCGCCGCCTCACCACAGGGGCTTCGCCCCGCGGCGTCCTCAGCGACGGCGGCGGTAGTGGGAGGCGATGGAGGGGGAGGGCTGAGGGCGGCGTGGACGGGGACTCCCCGGGGGCGGCGCAGCGCCGCCGCCTCGGGGGAGAGAGGTCGAGGGATCCGATCCAGTGGATAACTCACTCCACTTCTCCGATGCTTAAGGCTTTTGGATCATCGAAGAGGGGAGTTGCTTAGAATAGCGTGGTAGATGGTAGGATTTGGCAATTGAGGTGGAAATTTTGTTGTTCTTCATGCCCTATCTGTTATTCCCCTCCCTTGCCTGTAATGGAAGTATGTTTGTAATATGGTAGACTATTTGGACCCTTTGTGTTTCTGTGGCTGCTACTCTAGCTGGCACCGACTATCTCGGCCGGTCTTGCCTTGGCTTTTAAAAAAGTTGGGGCTGGGGGGAGACCCCTCTCTTTAAAAAAAAACAGTATAATCTAGAGGTCATACATCTTAAAAACGATATCAATCAGAAACGTCACTTATTTGTGAACTTGGATTATAATTAAGCACTTCGCAAGCTACTTAGGGTGCTATGAAATTTGCATTCACCAATAAGCAACTACAGATTTAAAAGCATAGCTCTACTCATCCGAGTGCTAAAAATTCAAACTTTCGAATTGAATTAGATCTCCATTGGTCAGCGCATCGTTGCCCGTACATCACTGTTTTTTTTTGACGGGAAGGCCTTCATGTCTAGCTTTATTAAAATCAAATCACACTTACATCATCCGCTAAAAACTTAAAAATAAAATCAGGAGGTGCATCCACCCAAAGCGACGGGGTAGTTGCACGACCAAAATGCGCTAGCTCGTGAGCCACTAGATTCGACTCTCTGTTACAATGCTCGATAGTAACCTTCCCAAAATCTCTTAGTAACTCTCTGCAATCCTCCAAGACAGGCGCTGCCACCATTGCATGACCATCATTCATCCGAATAGCATCCACTACCGTGATATTATCCATCCTCACCAGGATATCATTGCATCCTAAGCTTTGGACGAGCTTAAGACCTTCGAGTAACGCGGCAGCTTCTGCAGACACAACATCTGCCACATGCTCCAGTCGGGCCGTGGAGGCCGAGATAAAATTCCCACGATGATCTCTCACTATGGCCCCACACGATCCCGAGAAATCTTCTTCAGAGAATGATGCATCAACATTCAGTACTTGCTGACTTTGTAGAACTGGGCTCCATTTGTTAAGTCTTGGCGCGGGATTAATTTTCCCTGCAGCGCGGACAAAATTTAATGCAAGAGCGTGGATAGCTGGCGCTGACCGCGTCGGTGATTGTACCAGTTCTCCTCTAGCTTGCTGCCTTCGCTGCCACCAGATGAACCAACAAGCCGTAGCCAGCAGCTCAGGTAGCTCAATAGGGTCCATGTACTGCTTCTGTGTAGACTGATCACACAAAAGAAATTCCAATACCTTTGCACCGGATCGATCCACCAGTGTGGCATCCGTAATTCGCTGGTCGATTCCCAGTGCTGCCCATACCGCTCTTGCACGGATACATTTAAAAAGAGCATGGTTTATATCTTCCGCTGCTCCTCGACAAATGGGACATTCTGAAACATTTCCTACATGGCGATTAGCAAGAACAGCAAAACAGGGAATTGCATTGTGTAGACACCGCCATATATATAAAGATTTTTATCTTGCCCGGTAGCCTCAAATTCCAAACTTTTTTCCAAACCGGATGTGGCAAGGATCCACTCTGACCACCTGTCCCTGAGTTATTACCAGAATAAGTTTCTTCCCATTGCTTATAATATGCTGACCGTACCGAAAAGACCCCATTTCTTGTTAAGTGCCAAGCCACATAATCTTCAGTAACCTGATGATGTAGGGGAATCTGAAGTATACGTTCTGCATCTATATGCCAAAAATTATCACGGATTAACTGTTCGTCCCACTCTCCCGAAGATGGGTCGATTAGATCAGCAACTTTCGTTAGGACTTGGTTTCCCCGAATAGTAACAACTCTCCTAGAAAAGCTATTGGGAATCCAGCAGTCATTCCAAATATCTATCTTCTCACCATTGCCAACTCTCCAAATACAGCCTTTCTTGAAAGTCTGTATGCCTGCCCATATACTTTGCCAAACATATGAGGATCCTTTCTTCAGCTCACAGTTTAGTATATCCCCACTAGGATAATACCTGGCTCTCAGTACTCTAGCACAAAGTGAATCATAGTTCTCGATCAACCTCCAACACTGTTTGGCAAGCAATGCCAGATTAAAACTATGAACATCACGAAAGCCCATGCCTCCTCTCTCCTTGGGAACACACATCTTCCACCAAGCAAACCAGTGCATGCGTCTATGATTTTCCTCGTCACCCCACCAATATTGCGACATTGCGTCAGTGATTCCCTTGCAAATTTTCTTTGGGAATTTGAACACACTCATCGCATAAGTTGGGATGGCTTGGGCCACCGCTTTAATCAGCGCCTCTTTTCCACCATACGAAAGGGTTCTCTCTTTCCACCCGTTCACCATAATCTAGATCCGTTCAATGAGATGTTTAAAGCAATTCACACGATCCACTCCAATCATGGATGGTAAGCCCAAATATTTATCTGACAAAGATTCAGTCATAATATTCAGAATCTGACACACTTCCGCTTTTACCTCCACATCTGTATTGGGACTAAAAAAGATAGAACATTTTGCCTCACTCACAAGTTGGCCTGAGGCTGCACAATAGTCATCTAGGACTGTTCTCAGTGTCCTGGCATTTGTTGGATCTGCTCTCATCAAAACAAGTGAGTCGTCAGCAAATAATAAGTGTGAAATTTTGGGGGAATCGCGACACACCTGGACACCGTTCAGATTCCCTACTGCCTCCTCATGAGCAATAAGTGCAGATAGGCCTTCCGCACAAAGCAAAAATAAATATGGAGATAAAGGGTCCCCCTGCTGGAGGCCCCTCGTGGGTGTGAATGGCAATGTCTCATTGGAATTAAACCTTACTTTGTACTCAACAGACATGACACATGCCATGACCAACTGGATCCATCTGTCATCAAACCCAAGCTTGCCCAAGATTGCTTTCAAGAATACCCATTCAACCCTGTCATATGCTTTGTGAATATCTAATTTGACAGCACAAGTCCCCACCTTTCCTTTCTTCCTCTTCTTCATCGTATGCAAGCACTCATAAGCGACAATCACATTATCGGTGATGATTCGGCCAGGGACAAAAGCACTTTGGGTTTCACTAATAATTTCCGGAAGGAGCAGTTTCAGTCTTGAAGCCAACATTTTGGATATTACCTTGTACACAACGTTACACAAACTGATAGGCCGAAACTGCGTGATCTTCTCAGGGTTATCCACTTTTGGTATAAGAACAATAGTTGTCACATTCCAACCTTCCGGAATTATCCCACTGTTAACCGCGTGTAAAACTTCCTTCACCAGGTCATCTCCTACAATAGGCCAGAATTTCTTGTAGAATATGGCATGCAGCCCATCAGGCCCCGGGGCCTTGAGATCTCCAATGCTGAAAAGCGCTTTTTTCACCTCCTCTGCTGTGTACGGTGCAAGGAGGGACATGTTCATATAATCTGTAACACACCGCTTTACTTTATTCAGAACGTTTTCATTTGGTACAGCAACTTCAGAAGAAAAAAGGTGTTCAAAATACTCAGCTATATGCGACCGCATGGATTCATTATCCTCCAGCCAGATACCATTATCATCCATCAACTTCCGAATGTGGTTCCTCTTTTTCCTTGCTGTGGCGAAATTATTGAAGAAGTTTGTATTTCGATCGCCGAATTTCAACCAGTTCGCCCGTACATCACTGTACAATACTGAGCCTAGCACATCCGTATGGCAGTAGTACAGAAACGGACTTTACATGCCGTTATGGTACATAATAATGAACCTAATACATCCATATGTGAACGAAAAAAATATAAAGCACTCTCACTGCCAATCACAAGTGCCCCACCAGTTCACATGGGTATCAAATCGGCAGATAAGAAGCCTCTTAAAAGTCGCCCTGATCCCAAGCCTCTCCCAGTACGTGTTGCACTCATAAAAGAACAACTCATGGAGTGTGTTTGGGTGGTTCGTTAGCCAGAACAATCGAGCAAGGAAACACTTTAGGAGTAAGAGCTATCCGGAAATATTTACGTCCATTGGGGATAGGAATTTCAGAAGTCCGGATGGACGCCACCACGTCAAGGGCAAATGCGATTGCGGACTCAGACTACGCTGTCATCGGAACAAAGGCCAGTGATGCTAGGACCCCATGGTGGACTATACGTGCTAGAATGACCTCAAGCCGAATGAACTGCTTGGAACTAGAGCTAGCGCGAAATGATTAGGAGACGGAGGTACAATTTTTTAAGAGAACATGGAGATGGAACATGGGAGCAGAAGAAAACAGACACTCTTGAGACAGTGGTTGCGGCCCAATAAGGAGCTGTAAAAAGAGAGACAGCTCTATTTTTTTTTTGAGTGTTAAGAGACAGCTCTATTTCAATCTCTTTATTGGTCGTTAGATAGAACAATACTTTTTTTTGAAACTTTAGACAGAACAATACTAGTCGGCTTAATTTTGTAATAACGCACTGAGAGTGGCATTTAATTTCTCACCCTGCATCATGTTGGCGCCGCCTCTCGCAGCGCCGCTCTTCTTCTTCCTCGAGCTGCCTCACACAACTCTCTTGTGGTTTCTCTCTGTCTTCTTCTCTCAAAAAAAACACACACACGATGTAAAAGCTCAACACATACACACGCACACGCCCAAGGAAGAAAGCCAATTAACTTTGACAAGAGGCCTTTCTCTCCTTGGTTCACACGAGAGGCTACATCTTTTGCACAGCCCTCACGGCCTCTTTTTTTTCTTTTTTCTTTTGCGAAACATTCATAATTTTATTATTCATCTGCCAACATATTACAATCGTTTTGGATACATCTTTCAAGGAATGGAGGAGTAGTTCCAGCCCACAAGGTACATACATTCTCACTATTAGCTTGTTGCGCACATAAGTGGGCAGCAAAGTTAGCCTCACGTCTTACAAAGATCAAATTACAACATAGCAATTGTGAAGCGATCTCTTGAGTCTGATGGAGGATTCCCATAATTTCAGACCGATGATGTTGACAAGCCTCCCAAAGCTGCACCAAATTATGACAATCAGTTTCGACCATTACTCGTTGGAAGTTCAAAGTATTTGCAAGAGCAACACCATCGCGGTATGCGAGCGCTTCCACCGACAGGGCATTGGCCACAGAATTGTACCACCGACTTCTTGCAGCAAGGAGACGACCCATACTATCTCGCGCCACACATCCAGTAGCCCCAGTACCAGTTGTAGGATTAAAACTTCCATCTCCTGTAGCACCTCTGCTACCCATTGGGCAACTTTGTTTGGCGAGAGGATCTGATCTCCCCTTTTTTCCTTGTTTCGACTTGTCCATATGGCATACGCCGCTGTTGTGATTATCTCAGCATCCTTGGCAGAACATACCTTGCCGCTTATTATATCTGACGCCCAGGTTTTTGGTTGAAGATGAGGGAGTTTGACGCCGGTTGCCTCATTTACAGCTTTCCATATTAACTTACTAAATGGACACGATATTATCGCATGGAAGATAGACTCATCATTATTTCCACAGAAAGAACATGCCCCAATATGTTCAATATGTCGTCTCTTTAAGATAGCCATGGTAGGAATGAACTCATGAAGTACTCTCCACCAGAAATGCTTTATCTTTGGGAGAACTTTGAGTTGCCAACATAGCCTCCACATGGGGTGACCAGAACCTCGTGATGATGTTGGATCAATGTGCCGGCTTGCAGTTGCATTATTCAATAAACAATGATAAGCTGAACGCACTGAATACATACCATGTTTCTCGAATGCCCAGGCTAAAGTGTCACGGTCCAAACCACCTAGAGGAATGGAGAGGATTGCATCAGCATCCGGATGGAGGAAAGAGTTTCTTATAAGACGATCATCCCATGTTCCATCTTCACGAATGAGTTCACACACTAGAGTTAGGTGAGTATTATCAGGTTTCCACAAGGGGCGTAGTGACGGATTAGACGGGATCCATTTATCTTCCCAAATATTAATCTCTGTGCCTGTTCCCACCCTTTTGATGAGGCCCATGTTTAGGACTGTACGCCCACTAATAATCGCTCGCCAAGTATGCGATGAGTTTCTTCCTTTCTTAGCATCCATAAAATCGCAATGCGGGTAATATTTTCCTTTTAATACCCTAGCAAATAATGAGTGTGGCTTCATCATTAAACGCCACCCTTGTTTCCCAAGCATTGCCAGATTGAAGGTAGGGAGATCACGGAAGCCCATACCACCATGCAGTTTGGAGCGAGTCATGTCCGGCCAATTTAACCAATGCATTTTCCTCTTCTCTGGACATACCCCCCAATAGTAGCTGGATATTGACGATGTAATTTTCTTGCATGTAACCGGACTGAGCTTGAAACAGTTCATTGAATAAATTGGCATGGCTTGCGCCACTGACTTGAGCAGGACATCTCTGCCGGCTGCATTTAGCTTCTTCTCGCACCAACCTGATACCACTGAGCGTACACGTTCAGAAATATGCTCGAAGGCTTCCTTAGTGTACCGACCAACAGCCGTAGGTAATCCCAAGTACTTAGCACCAAGAGTTTCATTGTGGATACCCAAACTATTACACACTTCCATCTTAACATCATATTCTGTATTTGGACTGAAGAAAACTGAGGATTTTTGTTTATTGACTAGTTGGCCTGAAGCTCGGTTATAATCCTCAATCACAGCCTGAATCCTGTCCGCTCCTTTCTTGGAAGCTTCCGAAAAAATAATGCAATCGTCCGCGAACAAAAGATGTGACACCCAGGGAGCATGGATGCCAATTCTGATTCCTTTTGCTAAGTGCCTTGGACCATAATTCTTCAATAAAGAGGAAAACCCTTCAGCACATAATAGAAATAAATACGGTGATATGGGATCACCTTGTCGAAGTCCTCTGGATGGCCTGAAGAAACTTGAATATTGTCCATTCACACGCACGGAAAAAGAGACCGTACGGACACATTCCATTATTCGTTGTGTCCAAGCTTCTCTAAATCCCAGTGCACGCATTATTTCTTGAAGATATTGCCATTCTACGCGGTCGTAGGCCTTGGCCATATCAATTTTGATGGCACATCCACCAGTCTTTCCTAACGCACGCACCAAGCTACCTACTAACCTTACATGCAGCTAACTAACAAATGTACTCACTCGGCTACAACATGGACCGGGCAAACTACATGATGTGCACACATGCACGTGCACAATGGTACATGTCAAGATTATTTCCAACACATCATACATGCGCTCGCCTAGACAGGGTGAGCTCAGAGCAACTCCAACGCGCCGACTCAAACGGACGCAGATTTTGCCCCTTTTTTATCCATTTGGGTCAGCGATTTATGCGTCGTACGGCCCTGTTCGCATTTTGCTGGTCAGTGCGCCTAACGCACTACCGTATTTTCGTCCGGGCGGTCCGTATGGTCATATTTTTGTATACATATCCACTTTCCCCAAAGTTTCAATGAGAATCAAATAAATTTCCATAGTTAAAAAATTAAATAAAAATTTCATAGTTTACAAACCAAATAAAATTTAATCAGTCACAAATATAATAATAAGAACAAGAGCCGATACAATCTATTGGTTGCCAAGGTGAGCCCATATATGCTCAACTAACTCATGTTGGAGTTGAAAAATCACACATTTCATGATGAAATTGGATGAATTGCGCAAACATTTTCGCTCCTCCATCCTCAAGCATAATATTTTCACCCTGAAATTGAAACCTCTGGTCGAAGATTTCATCCTCACGTTCACCTCTATGATCATTATGTGCATGATCACACAAGCCCTCATCTCACTGCCTACAACTTCTTAGTCCTTCAAGTTCTAACAAGATAAAAACGATGCTCCATCGAGATTGAAGTACACAAACGGTCCACATCCTTCCTAGCACTCTCTTGTGCTTGTGCAAATCTCTGGCTCTTTTCTCCTATCGGATTGGGTATTGTCTTCACAAGATTTTTTCACTGAGAATAGATACCATCAACTAGATAATATCCCTTAATGTATTTATGACCATTGATCGTCAACAGCCGAGCTGTATCTGCAACGTTTGACTCTTTCAAGTACAACGTGCCAAAACTACTGCCACAACCTTGCATAACCTGTATATGGATTCTAGGCATGTGGACTCACTCATGAAAACATACTCATCGATAAGATCATCGAGTATTCCCTATGCAAGGATCTGAATAGCAGCAATGCATTTCTGATAAGAGGAGTAGCCAACCTTTCCCAGGCATCCTCCTTGCATACGAAATATTCATCATACGCCGTCACCCCCTCCCGAATACGACTGAACACATGGCTAGCCGTGTAGAAGCTTGGGTTTAAAGAGTCAGGACGTGCATTTAAAGTAGTCTGCCCAGAGTAGAGAATGGCTGCTTTTTCTGTTGCGATTCAACACCGGAGCATGGCCCGTGATCAATCCCCCGAACCTCGGCCGCTCCCTAGCTATGTGGTCATTGACAATCAAAGTAGCAACCACAAACTCCTCATTGTTTGACGACAAATTGTCCGAATAACAAATGAAGTGGTTGAAAAAGAACTCAACTCCACTATCCATTTGTACCTTGCGTGCAAAATTTCAAACACCTTGCGGGCGTGGTGGAAGAAGCCGTCCGGTGAAGAGCCACATGTGTGACCCACTCCAGGAACTCCAAGACTATCGATGTGTAGGCGATCCGAGGAGCGAGGACGCCGGGCTTGGAGCTCCCGGCGGCGGCAATGGCGAACAGTGTGGCTTGGCCGTGGGTGCTATGATGCCGGTGAAAACAAGCCACCAACACCGGCAAGAGGGGCCATCAGATGCGGCGTGTAGCTGGGGGGATGTGTGTGGGGTGCGGGCGGCCTGTTGAGCGTCTAACTGGCTGGCAGTGGTCGGCGGCGGCCAGGGTGGGGTGGAGACTATGGACAGAATGGGGAGAAGAATGGCCGATGTGGCACTGAAAGGCGGGCTAGGGGAGGACAAGGGCGGGTATCGCTTGCGTCCGCGCCGTGTCCGTGCCTATGCAAACCCGGCCAAAGGGTCGTGGACGGACAAAAAATGTATGCTTGTCCGTCTGCCTCGCCGTGTTGGGCCGCATTTTGTGCCCACTTTGACCCAAACAAACCCAAACGGACACGGACAAACAAAATGCGTCGGCGCGTTGAAGTCACTCTCACGTTGAGAAATCCTGAACGTTGTGTGATTCATGGAGCCTAGTCTCTCACATCGATTTTATTTAAAAGATTTTCTTAAAAATACATATTGTTCAATAAGACAAGTAGATAGTTACACAAAAACGTAGAGTTAGAATAGGCTGGCAAGTACCGAATATTCAAGTCTGCACCCGAGTCATCTGATCTCGGCGAACGGTAAAATAAAAAAAGAAGAAAATTCAAAAAATCTGAAACATTCTTGCATGGAAAATGTTTGAGTGCGTGATGTTCGTGTCAAATTTTATGGTACTTACGTATGAGTAGCTGCAGTAAAAAAAAAATCAGTCCGAACAGTGCACAAACAGTAGACATCACGCACTAGAACATCTTCCATACAAAAGAAAATTCAGAATTTTATTGCATTTTTCTATTATTTCTTTTGATTTTATTGTTCACCCGACAAAGCTGATCAGCTTGGGAGCCATTTCGCCGCATCCGCCAGGTACTACTTGTTGCACGTAGATAGTACATGGTAATCTAAAAGATCTTATATTTCTTTACAGAAACAATATATTATAAGAGTCATAAAAGATGAAAAGCGAAACATTTATTTCTTGGAGAGAAATTTCCGATCTATTCATAATCAATCAGGACTTTGCAGACAACACTAGAGGTAACAAAAATTACAACCAGGTCCATGAATCATCAAGCGATGACTACAACCACTGGAACGAGCTGAAGGTGCGCCGCCATCACACTAGTACAAAACAGGGCATCGGTCCACCCCTGAGAAGCCCATTAGTCCCGGTTCACTCACGAACCGGGACCCATGGGGGCATCGGTCCCGGTTCGTGAGGCCAGGGCGCCGGCCGGGCCTCGTGGGCCATTGGTCCCGGTTCGTCTGACCCCTTTTGTCCCGGTTCTAGACACGAACCGGGACCAATGCGCCTCGCTCCTGGCCCACAACCATTGGTCCCGGTTTGTGGCTGGAACCGGGACTAAAGGTGACCCCTTTTGTCCCGGTTCCAACCACGAACCGGGACCAATGCGCCTCGCTCCTGGTCCACAACCATTGGTCCTGGTTTGTGGCTGGAACCGGGACCAATGGTTGGCCTATATATAGCCCCCGCCCGCGAGCAGAGCAATGCATTGCTCTGTTTTTTTGCCCGGCCGTGGGAGAGCTTTTGTGGTGCTCTAGCTCACCTCCTATGCACATGAGGTGTTCGATGAAATGCCCGAGCCACACTTAAGCTTTCTCCTCTCGAAGCTCCTTGTCCAAGCTCCATTTTCCTCAAGATTTGTCTAGGTTTGGCGGTCCGTCCTGTCCCGTCCCCGTCCTCACCGCCGTCGATCGCCCGCGCCCATCTCGGCGCCGGCAACACCGTGGTTAGCCTCTTCTTCTTATCTTCTTTCTAAAAGAAAAAAGTTCTTACTTGTGTGTTTTAATTAGATGCTCTAGAGAGTTATATGTTGTTCAATAATAAGAACTATATAACGCACGCAGATGAACCGGCAATGGATGTACGGTGACCGACTCACCTCCGAGTATATTAAGGGCCTGCATAATTTTCTCGAAGCGGCTGAGGCAAACAAGCAGAATGGTTTTATGCATTGTCCATGTACTGTCTGTGAGAATACGAAGGCTTTCTCCAACTCTAAAACCCTTCACTTCCACCTGCTTGAGAAGGGTTTTATGCCACACTATAATGTTTGGACCAAGCACGGAGAAAGAGGGGTTATGATGGAAGACAACGAAGAAGAAGAGGATGATGACAACTACCCGCCCCCTGAATACGGTGATGCTGCAATGGGGGAAGCTGAAGATCAAGAGGAACCAGACGATGTGCCCGATGATGATCTTCGCCGGGTCATTGTTGATGCACAGAGAGAATGCGAAAGTGAAAGGGAGAAGTTGAAGTTCGATCGCATGTTAGAGGATCACAAAAAAGGGTTGTACCCAAATTGCGAAGATGACAACAGAAAGCTCGGTACCACACTGGAATTGCTGCAATGGAAGGCAGACAATGGTGTATCTGACAAGGGATTTAGTTCGCTGCTGAAAATAATGAAGAAGAAGCTTCCAAAGGATAACGAATTGCCCGGCAGTACGTACGAAGCAAAGAAGGTTCTATGCCCTCTAGGATTGGAGGTGCAGAAGATACATGCATGCCCTAATGGCTGCATCCTCTACCGCGGTGAGTACGAGGATTTGAACGCATGCCCGGTATGCGGTGCATTGCGGTATAAGATCAGACGAGATGACCCTGGTGATGTTGAGGGCGAGCGCCCCAGGAAGAGGGTTCCTGCCAAGGTGATGTGGTATGCTCCTATAATACCACGGCTGAAACGTCTGTTTAGAAACAAAGAGCATGCCAAGTTGATGCGATGGCACAAAGAAGACCGTAAGAAAGACGGGAAGTTGAGAGCACCCGTTGACGGGTCGCAGTGGAGAAAAATCGAGAGAAGGTGGGGGGACTTTGCAGGTGACGCAAGGAACGTATGGTTTGGTTTAAGTGCAGATGGCATTAATCCTTTTGGGGAGCAGAGCAGCAATCATAGCACCTGGCCCGTGACTCTATGTATCTATAACCTTCCTCCTTGGTTGTGCATGAAGCGGAAGTTCATTATGATGCCAGTGCTCATCCAAGGCCCTAAGAAACCCGGCAATGACATTGATGTGTACCTAAGGCCATTAGTTGAAGAACTTTTACAGCTGTGGAATGGAGAAGGTGTACGTGTGTGGGATGAGCACAAACAGGAGGAATTTGACCTACATGCGTTGCTGTTTGTAACCATCAACGATTGGCCTGCTCTCAGTAACCTTTCAGGACAGACAAGCAAGGTATACCACGCATGCACACACTGTTTAGATGACACCGACAGTATATATTTGGACAAATGCAGGAAGAATGTGTACCTGGGGCATCGTCGATTTCTTCCGACCAACCATCAATGTCGAAAGAAAGGAAAGCATTTCAAAGGTGATGCAGATCACCGGAAGAAGCCCGCCCTCCATACTGGTGATCACATACTTGATATGGTCAATGATTTACAAGTAATCTTTGGAAAGGGTCCTGGCGGACTATCTGTTCCGACTGACGATGCGGGACGCGCACCCATGTGGAAGAAGAAATCTATATTTTGGGACCTACCCTATTGGAAAGACCTAGAGGTCCGCTCTGCAATCGACGTGATGCACGTGACGAAGAATCTTTGCGTGAACCTGCTAGGCTTCTTGGGAGTGTATGGGAAGACAAAAGATACAACGGAGGCACGGGAGGAACAGCAACGTGTGCATGAAAAAGACGGCATGCATCCAAAGCAGTATGAAGGTCCTGCCAGCTACGCTCTTACCAAAGAAGAGAAGGAAATCTTCTTTGAATGCCTGCTCAGTATGAAGGTCCCGTCTGGCTTCTCGTCGAATATAAAGGGAATAATAAATATGGCAGAGAAAAAGTTCCAGAACCTAAAGTCTCATGACTGCCACGTGATTATGACGCAACTGCTTCCGGTTGCATTGAGGGGGCTTCTACCGGAAAACGTTCGATTAGCCATTGTGAAGCTATGTGCATTCCTCAATGCAATCTCTCAGAAGGTGATCGATCCAGAAATCCTGTCAAGGTTAAGGAGTGATTTGGTGCAATGTCTTGTTAGTTTCGAGCTGGTGTTCCCACCATCTTTCTTCAATATCATGACGCACGTCCTAGTTCATCTAGTCGACGAGATTGTCGTTCTGGGCCCTGTATTTCTACACAATATGTTCCCCTTTGAGAGGTTCATGGGAGTCTTAAAGAAATATGTTCGTAACCGCGCTAGGCCAGAAGCAAGCATCTCCATGGGCCATCAAACAGAGGATGTCATTGGGTTTTGTGTTGACTTCATTCCTGACCTTAAGAAGATTGGTCTCCCTCAATCGCGGTATGAGGGGAGACTGACTGGAAAAGGCACGCTAGGAGCGGACTCAATAATATGTAGGGACGGGCATTCTTGGTCTCAAGCACACTACACAGTTCTACAGAATTCTACCTTGGTGACCCCGTATGTCGATGAACACAAGAATATTCTGCGCTCCAAACACCCGGAGCAGTGTGATGACTGGATTACATATGAACACATCAGGACTTTCGGCAGTTGGTTGCAAACACGTCTCATGGGTGACAACACTGTTTCTGATGAGCTGTACTCGTTGGCCAGGGGACCATCTTCGACTGTATTGACTTACAAAGGGTACGAGATAAATGGGAATACATTTTACACGATCGCCCAAGATCAAAAGAGCACCAACCAAAACAGCGGTGTCCGCTTTGATGCAGCAACCAAGAGGGGAAAGGACACATATTATGGTTACATAGTGGACATATGGGAACTTGACTATGGACATGATTTCAAGGTCCCTTTGTTTCAGTGCAAATGGGTCAATCTGTCAGGAGGCGGGGTACAGGTAGACCCACAGTACGGAATGACAACAGTGGATCTCAACAATCTTGGGTACACAGACGAACCATTCGTCCTAGCCAATGATGTGGCGCAGGTTTTCTATGTGAGGGACATGTCTACCAAACAGAGAAAAAGAAAAGATAAGGAAGCGAATACATCATACGATGAGCCAAAGCGCCACATAGTTCTTTCAGGAAAAAGAGACATCGTGGGATTGGAGGGCAAGACAGACATGTCTGAAGATTATGAAAAGTTTCATGAAATTCCTCCCTTCAAAGTCAAGGCTGACCCAAGCACCCTGTTAAACGATGAAGATTATCCATGGTTACGGCGCAATAAGCAAAGGACACAAGCGAAGAAAAAGTGAAGACTTTCTCTCCACAACTATATCATTGCAGTTACATGTGAAGAAATTAAATGCCTTTTGTAACAGATGAGTTTTCGTCCGAAACCCTGATACTTCGAAAGAGATTGTCCGTTTTGTACACGAAGTGCATCCAGTTTTTGCCGTAACCCTCTCAACTTTTTAGCACATGCTATGTGGGTGAAATGATGATACCATGCCAACTTTCAACCTGTTCAGAGTTCATTTGTAGTGCTTTTCAATTTCAGGGTCATTTAGCTTAAAAAAATCAGTAAATGCATGAAAAATAGTAAATGAAGTCAGAAAGGGTTGAAAATTGATGATGTGGCTTTGAATGGTGCATTTTGAACACACAAAAAGTCTGGAGTTCAAATAAGTTCAAAAAAATGAAATCCCTTTGTAACAGATGAGTTTTCGTCCGAAACCCTGATACTTCGAAAGAGATTGTCCATTTTGTACATGAAGTGCATCCAGTTTTTGCCGTAACCCTCTCAACTTTTTAGAACATGCTATGTGGGTGTAATGATGATACCATGCCAACTTTCAACCTTTTCAGAGTTCATTTGAAGTGCTTTTCAATTTCAGGGTCATTTAGCTCAAAAATGAACTAATAGCAAAAAGAATGAACTAGAAAACCTTTATGAAACTCTAATAGCAAAAATAATGAACTAAAAATAATTAATTAAAAAATTCTGTTATGATCAACTAAAATAAAACTATAATATTCTTCAATAGCAAAAAGAATCAACTAAAAATCTTTTATAAAACTCTAATAGCAAAAGGAATCAACTAAAAATATTTTATAAACCTCTAGTATTTATGAAACTAAAATTATATAAAATTTATGCAACTAAAGTTATCAAAGTATTTTTTGTTCAAAACATTAATAGCAAAAAGAATTTTCATAAAGAATTTTTTTAGAAACTTTAATAGCAAACTAAAATAACAAAATCTGTTTTTGGTTAAAACAGACATTTAAAATTACCTAAAAATTACCAAATTGAATATAATGATAAAACACAGTAATATTAAATAGCAGGAAAAAGAATCACTCAAAAATCTATTTTTATAGTAAAGTTATTCACAAACTAGTGATTCACACCAATTTCAAAGAATTCAAATTTAAACTATTCAAATTTGGAAACTAATGGCACTAACAGAAAGTTTATAATTTTTGTGACCTAAAAGCAAAAAGAATCACTGAAAAACTGTAAGTAGAAACAAAAGAAAATAAATAAAGCAAAAAAGAAAACAAACAAAAGTAGAAAAAAATTTAAAAAAATGCCGCCTAGTGGGCCACCACGGCCTGAATACGAATAGAAACCCAACCATCTAGTTGGGCCAGGATTCAGGCCCGCAGAAGGCCCAGAAGGTCCACAGGCAGAGGGGTGTGTGCGATTAGGCCCGTAAGCCTGCAGTTGAGAGGAGCTCGAGAGGGCTGGCGCAGCAGCGCTTATAAACCACTCTCGAGCCCTCTCAGCTAGCGAGGTGGGACTAAACTTTTGGCCCCGGGCAGCACCACCCTTTAGTCCCGGTTGGTGGCACCAACCGGGACCAATGCCACCCTTTAGTCCCGGTTGGTGCCACCAACCGGGACCAAAGGTCTCTGCTTCCCGCCCTTTGGGCTGACGAAAAGAGACCTTTGGTCCCGGTTGGTGGCACCAACCGGGACTAAAGGTGGGCATTGGTCCCGGTTGGTGGCACCAACCGGGACCAAAGGTCTCCCTATATAAGCGGGAGTTGGGAAAATTTGCCAGTTTCCCCCGACGACGCCGAGCACATCGACGCCGCCAGGCTGCCCGAGCTCGCCGTCGACGCCCTCGCCGCCCTCTGCCCCGTCGACGCCGTCAGGCTGATCCTCGTCGCCATCGCCGCCGAGCCCCCGCTGCCCCGACGCCCTCGACGCCCTCTGCCCCGACGCCGGCGCCGCTCCCCGCGCCCCTGCTGCCCCGACGCCGCCCGCCGTGCCCCCCTGCCCCTGCCCCGACGCCGCCCCCAATGAGCCCCCCCTTCCCCCGCGCCGCCACCACTGCTCTGCTTGCCGCGCCGTGCCCCTGCTCTGCTTGCCGTGCCGCCGCCGCCACCGCCGCCCCGGCCAGATCTGCCTTTTTTTTGTATGTATATGCAGTATGTATGTATGTATGTATGTATGGATGCTGTATGTATGTATGTATATGCAGTATGTATGTATGGATGGATGATCCATAGAAAGTTTTTATATATGCATTGATACAATTTTATTTTTGTTCATAGATTTTTTTTTGTTCATAGATGTATGTTTTTTTTTGTTTATAGAAAGTTTTTATATATGAGCAATGATGATCCATAGAAAGTTTTTATATATGCATTGATATATGAGCAATGATGATCCATAGAAAGTTTTTATATATGCATTGATACAATTTTATTTTTGTTCATAGAATTTTTTTTGTTCATAGATGTATGCTTTTTTTTTATAGAAAGTTTTTGTCATGAGGGGGGACGTCGGACATGCATGAGAGAGAGGCGGTCCGCTCGTCGGACATGTCATGTGGATTTTTTTTGTTCATATAGAAAACTCCGGTAACTTCGACATGAGGGGGGAGACGTCGATCAACCCCCTCCCGCCCCTACCCGTAAATGTTAAAATGTTCATATATTCAAAATGAGTTAAAATGAGTTAAAAGTTACTTACTCCCGGTCCGCTCGCCCGACCAACTCTCGAGGCCACCTGTACCCCCTCCCCGATAACTTCGACATGAGGGGGGACGTCGGACATGAGGGGTGAGCGTCGTTGTCGTCTACCCCCTCCTCGATAACTTTGACATGAGGAGGGACGTCGGACATGACATGAGGGGTGAGCGTCGTTGTCGTCTACCTCCTCCGGTAACATAGATAACTCCGGTAACATAGATTTATCAAGAATACCCCCATTATGGATGTGCACAAGTTGATCCAATTTTTTCTGATCTCATCTATATATATATTCTTCTATATTTGCAGAAACTATGGATCAAAGAGACTTGGAACAAGAACAGTTGTTGGGGGAGATAATCCTCGCCGGAGGTGATGCTGTCTTGTCGTTTCTCAACGACACCGATGGAACAATGGAGGAGGAAGGACATGATCATGATGGCTCCGGTGACATGATCATGATGGCTCCGGAGGTGCTGACTAGCTAATTGATGCATTAATTGTTTTGGTATGTACATATATTAACTCTTCTTTCTTCTTTTATAGCCCTCCGGATCGAGCCAAACTTCGGTAACGAGACGAGGCCCGAAGAAGAGGTTGCGCAAGGATGAAAGGTTCACGATCACAGCACTCGCGGACGATGGCCTACCGATTGAACCCAAGCGGACCAAGGACGCATTTTCTGCTCAGTGCGGAGCTATTGTTAGGGACAACATCCCGATCAGCATCAAGCAATGGAATAAGCCTAAGGACGACGCCCCTGAAGGTGATTATGTCACCGATAGACAGAAAGATGATCTTTGGACCTTGCTGAAGGCAAATTTCACCCTACCGCCAGAGGAGGATCTGAATAAGCCCGTTATAGAGCCACTGGTCAAGGCGTGTGCTCTTAAGAAGATGGCAGATCTATTCAGGAGGTGGAAGAAGGAGTTGAAATCAAGGTTTGTCGACAAAGGTGAGACTCCAGAATTCATCGGCTGATTTGAGAAGATAAGAGATCACTGGCCCGCATTTGTGGCCTACAATACATCAGACAAGAGTAAGAAAATGTCAGAGACAAACAAGAACAACACTGCAAAGAAGCAGTATCACCATCACACGGGGTCAGGTGGCTACCTCAAAGCCCGGCCGTTGTGGGACAAAGCTGAGAATGACCTGATTGCAAAAGGGGTCGAACCAGAGACATTGAACTGGCCAGACCGTTCAAGGACTTGGTTCTTCGGGGTTGGGGGAACTTTGGACCCTGAAACAGGGAAGTGCCGTTGGACGGACGAGCAACTTGCAATACCCGTCACGAAGCTTCCGAAGTATATCACCGCAGCGCAGGAAGGGACGTTCATTCCCGACAGAGAGAAGGACGAGCTGACTGAGGCCCTAGGGAATGCTGAGCACCCTGGACGAACACGAGGCACACCAGGCTCCGTTCCGTGGAAGTTTGGGTTTCCCGACGCAGGCGGTTACAGAAGCCGGGAGAGAAAGAGGAAAGCGGAGCTGAGCGACATGCAGAAGATGAGTGCAAGACTACAAAAGCTAGAGGAAGCTGAGAGCCAGCGAGCTGCTGGCCAACTATCTCAGCGGCACGAAGCTACCCCAGAAGCTACCCCGCCATCTCAGCGGAGAAGCAGCGTGGCTTCCACGGAGCCCGTTCAGACTGACTTCACGGAGCCTATCTACCCCGTGGATACTATCACGGAGGCTCAAAATTGCGAGCTTATGACGAAATGCCATAACCTCACTTTCAAGGCGGCTCTCGGCTCTGTTGCACCTCCTCAACCCAACGGAACTTTTCACTGCCTTCCGATTCCACATGGCTATGCTGTTGTGATGGTGGATGAAGTAATGGAGGGATTTGAGGAGCTCGAGCTTTACCACTCTACAGGTGAAGGGAAGAATCAGCTAGTTCGTGCTCTGAGGAGTACATGTCTATGGCAGAAGGAGTACATCAAGCTTCCAAACTGGACGCCTCCGCCTCCTCCTCCTCCTCCGGCGAGTCAGGGCACTCCGCCTCCTCCTCCTCCTCCTCCTCCGGCGAGTGATTAGGGCACTCCGCCTCCTTCTCCGGCTCCTCCGACGCGTGAGGGCACTCTGCCTCCTCCTTCGCCTACTCCGGCGCGTCGGAGCACTCCGCCTCCTTCTCCGCCTCGTCAGCAACGACGGAAGAGAGACGCCGCCACTCCGGCGGCTAGCAGTACAAGCAGAGGCGGGAGGCAATTCAGATACGGTCCATCTCTCAAGCATGTGGAAAAGTTACCATATGAGAGGACCGAGTAGGAAAACGAGGACATATGTCGTGCCCAAGTGAGGGACCATTTTGCAAAGAAAACTCCACCTCCGAAGGAGAAGCTAGATCCGGTGAAAGTGAAGCGCACTATCGATGCCCTGAAGCGACCACCACCGCCTCCGCCGGATTCCAACCATGTCCGCATTCTTAAAAAGACATATGAAGAAGCGCGGCGGTCGGGAAGTACTTCCAGTGATGCAAGGTTAGCAGAACGAAGAAGTGGGAAAACAATTCCCCAGCTCGGCGAACAGGAGAAGAAATCGTGCCCCCCGCTCAAGGTGTCTAGCGATATCGTCGCTAATCATCCGGGGATGGTGCCTGGTACCAATCCTGGTGATTACTTGGGGGATGATGTAATTTTTCAAACGGCTGAGGTAACAAAAGAAGAATATAAATACGTGCACGGGAAGCCTCTCGTCAAACCTGATCATCCTCCTCTAACAACGATGATGTACAAATTGCATGAGTGGTACATGAAAACCTGCAGGGAGTCTGGGAGAGACACTATGTATATGGCAGTGAAACCAGAGCACGAATTCATTGGACTTCCCGTGATGCCTATTGAATTTGTGGAGTTATTTCAGTTATACAATCAACTGGCCCTCGACAAACAACTCATGACTTCCTACTGTCTGTAAGTATTACTTCTATAGTTAAGTCTCTAGCTCAGCTCGTTCATTGCATGTATATATAATTATCCTCACTATATTATGCAGATTGAAGATCTTCGAATGCAAAAAAGTAGGAATCTTCGACGTTGGGTTCATTAGCCCAGATGCCGTAAATGAATGGACGGTACAAAACTCAATCAAAGAGACCGAGGAGAACTTGCTACAGTCGTTCCTTATACATCAAAATAAAAGGGAAATACTCTTTCCTTACAACTTCAAGTGAGTATTGCTGTCTTCTCTGTATACTCAGTTTCGCTTACTCGAGGTTAAGTAATGTAATTGATGAGTTATATATGCGTGCGCAGTTTCCACTTTATTCTGCTATCCATTAAGCTTGACGGGGCATTAGTAACTGTCTTAGACTCGAGACGTAAAGATCCCGAGAATTATGCGGACATGACTGCAATGCTCAAGAAGTAAGTTCAGTCAATACCGGGACCATATCGGCATGCAACTTTCGTTAATTTCCTGATATCAAGTAATCGTTTTCTTTGCCTGGCAGGGTTTGGAAGAAGTTCACCCGAAAGGTTCCCGGTCTAAACAAAGAGTTGCGATTTACGCACCCCAAAGTAAGTAGTACTAGCTAGTTCCGCGCATCTCTAATTGATTCAAATTTTCATCAATATATCATTACCATGCTTGCTTATCAGTTTGATTGAACTCTATTCTCGTAAAGTGCTTGTACCAGAAAGAAGGGACTGTTTTATGTGCATACTACGTATGCGAGTTCATTCGCCACTCGACCTTTGAGCGGGGCTTCTCTGACAAACAATTTGAAGTACGTAAATAATATTCACAATTTTATTTTATATATTACCATCAATTGTGTTGAGTTTTATTCATATATATGCATGTATTGACCTCCTTCTTTAAATTAGATCTGGCAAATGCGGGATGAACTCCTACCACATGATCGCATACGAGCAATTCAAGAGGAATTGGCAGGATTCTTTCTTGACCACGTCATACCTAAAGACGGGGAATACCATGCGGATTTGTGATTGGATCTTAGGTAGATGATGTTAGGGATTGTAAAAGATGTTATATTGTATATATGTAGTACCGTCGGATAGATATACGAAAACTTGTTGTTCGACCAAGCACGGAGAAAGAGATGTCACTTCTCTCTATATATGTTCAGCATGACGATCTTGTGTAATTAATGGTTTCCTTCATTTTCTTATTAGCTAGCATCGAGTTATCTCTATATGTATAGTAGCTACCGTCGACCGAGCACGGAGAAAGAGATGACACTTCTCCCTATTAGCTAGCTAACACAATATGAAACCCCTAAATTAACCCTCCAAAACCCCCCAACCCCCCTCCCCCCCCTTTAAAAAAAAACAAAAACCCCAGATGCTCACGCGTGGATGACCTTTGGTCCCGGTTGGTGTGACCAACCGGGACTAAAGGTTCTCCTGCCTGGGCTCCCCGCAGCGGCCACGTGGATGCCTTTTGGTCCCGGTTGGTGTTACCAACCGGGACTAAAGGTCCTCCTGCCTGGGCTTCCCGCAGCGGCCACGTGGAGCCCCTTTGGTCCCGGTTCGTAAGCGAACCGGGACTAAAGGTTTTGGGCTTTAGTCCCGACCCTTTAGTCCCGGTTCCAGAACCGGGACTAAAGGCCCTTTTTCTACTAGTGTCATCACCCCTCCCTCAGTGGAGCCGGGAAAACCTTGTTGTAATAGATAGTCAGTAAGTCGTTGTGTTAAGGCCCAAAGGACCAGAGCACCGGAACAACAACCATCATCGATGAAGAAAGCCATCGATCGGAAAGATCAAACCTGTAACCACATGAACGAAGACGAACAAAAACTAGATCCAAATAGACCCACCAAAGACCAGCACCAACCGAATCCCTTAAGATCCGACAGAGACACACCTCCACACGTCCTCCGACGATGCTATACACGCCATCAGGATGGGGATCGGACGTGGGAGACATTATTCCTAGCAAGGAACGCCGTCATCGCCACATAGCCTCAACCAAGACGTGGAACCTAAAAGCAACGAGAACAGGGTCCCTACCCCTGTCGGGGTGCCGAGATCCTCTACACCTCCACGACCCAAAGACCACCGGCGACTGGGCGAACAGGTGACGGTGTTAGTGGAAGGAGGAAAAAGACTTTTCTTGAGGATAAGAAAGACAACCACGTATATAAAGGAAACATGTACTAAAGCCCATGTTAATCAGTGTCTTTACCAATTAATTATTCTCATATAATATTCCACTCATCTGCTATTAATTAATGCCAAATATCATATATGTAATTTTTCCATGGCGAAGATGGATGCGTATCACGTCGTTGGCTGAGAAAAGTGACCAAGATTCAACAAAAGTCATACTTCCTCTGTAAACTAATATAAGCCCGTTTATAGATCACTAAAGGATGTTAATTCCAAGATATATGAGCTAACATTATTCAATACCGGATACCCAGCAGGTACATGAATGAGGCCTACAAAATGTACTCCCACTCGCACCACCACGTCCCTCCTATCCACATCACACACAACATAACCATGTCAATGCACTGGTAGCTCACGGCTAGACTGGTCCACAATCTTACCAAAAATAATAAAAGAAGGGGCAAACTCATTTTAAGATGATCTCATTCTCCATTCGTAGTGGTGAAGGCTCTCTGTCCGCCAATGCAATGCATGCAACGGCCAGTGTGGTCACCTGTGATGAACATGTAAACTAAATGCACTCGGAGTAGGAGGCACTGGGAAATTCTCCAACATAAGGGTGTCAACCGCGTCCAGCTTGATCTTAACTATTGGTATGGGAAAAACTGTAGAAGTCAGGACAGCCATACAACCATGTGAAGTTCGGTGGCTTGTCCTCATGCAGCTAAAGGAGACATTTGGCCACACCATGTTTGATGGTGTTCATCCCCAGCAGATCGGAGTAGTGGTGCCCGTAATCAGGGTCGCCGACATTTTTGAACTGCTCAGAGTCATCAGGAGGCGGCGCCGCAAAATGCACCCCATACTTGGTGTCTAGAGCTGCAGTAGCACCCGCTGCAATGGTAGAGTCGGGAGGGTCGGGTGTCGGGGAGCATCTCTCCTATGATAGAGTCTTCGGCCGTGGCTTCGGTGCTGCTAATGTACACCGTGTAGTTGACGTCCCCCCCCCCCCCCCTCAGTTATCCAACTCCAGATCGCGTCCTAAATACATATTATGATTTTTAGGCATAGTATGTAAAATTCTAATTTCAGAACTAACTTGACAAAACCTGTGATGTGTAATAGTGAAAAGTTGGGCAGTAAATTAGCTAAGTTTAGAAATATGCATACTTACTTTAAGGGTACAAATACACACATATTCAGTAGTATGAAAAGGGCTTGATAAAACAAAACATACATGAGGGCTGTCATGCAAGAATTAGAGATCACTCGGGGAGTCCATGGCAGCTAGAAGCGGTGGAGAAGTGATTGATCTGGACGAATCGGATAGCGTATGCATGTGCATGAATCTCAATATCTCATACAAAAAATGAATGAAACCAGGTAACAATAATGTTATATCCACGACAATATGCTATTGTGTTCAAGTAAGCATGCATATCATACAAAGAGAAGACCAAAAAATGATGCTGTCATCCAAAGAATAGGTTCTAAGCAAATAAGAGTCTTGTCGATGTGTTGAAAGATGGTAAGACATTGCAAGAACAAAACAGGGATGATCAGAGGGAACTCTGATGATACGATGAGACTGAGCGAGAGATAAATGTTGTAGTAACTTTCTGGACAAGGGACCATGTGTGAAAGCATCTAGAAACACGGCGATGCACACAAAAATTACATTGCCACCAACAACAATACTGATGATGAAGGACAAAGTGAACAAAAAGTTTAAGTGCCATCAATATCTTTGATTTAACTTTTTTTTTTGTAAAGGAGGATATCCCCCGGCCACTGAGGTGATGCATACATCCATATTTATTAAATTATTCAACAAAGTCTAACAAGATAAATACAAAGATCAACCCAAAGCCACTTATGAGGCGAAAAAAGTCGCTACACCTACAAGTATAAAGATGTGCTGTGACCGCATCATCGGACACCATCTGATCCAGTGGTCTCAAGAAGCAGCCCGCTTGGCAAGCTGAGAGCACCAACCGGACTAGGCGTCCCACAAAGCGCACCGCATGCACATGTTCTAGAATCCGTCGCCGCCATCTTCCACCGTCCCATCTTCAGGAGGGATCATTGCATAGACCTTGCCCGACCCATCTGCCGTCGATGTCACCACGACGCCAGACAACACCACCAGCATGCGCGCGTCCATCAAACCGCGTCCAATGCTGCGACTCCACAACTCCACGCCGCCAAAACCCGCCGTCTGCAATGCGGTAGATGTAACACCGCTCCACCTATTGGACCTTCCAGTGAACATCTGCTCCAAAATAGTGCCCCCAGGAGTGAGAACAACACCGTAGTCTCTGTCATCATCCGATCTGGGAGACCCAGATCTAGGGTATCCCCCCATAACAGATGCCCCCCGGAGGAAGAGGGGAACACCATCTGCAATTGTCCACGAAATCAAACGGTGCCCACCACCACATAACTCTCACGGCGACGCCTTGCAGAAGGGCGCGACGCAATATGCACCGTCGCCGCCCATCTTATTTAGCGTTTTCACCCGAGAAGCGGTGAGGTGGGAGGAGGTAGGGCGGATCCAAACAACGTGTCTAGGAAGAAGATCAGCGTCCTTGGGCATTGTCACCGTTGAGGCCGGCAGGAGCCGACCAGGGAATTATCTGAATCCGGATCCCCACCTCCCGCTCCGCCCCAGTCCGGTGACCGGCTAGCAGCGCGGACATGTCCGGTGATACAGATAGCACCTATCAGGGAATGAAGGTAGAAATAGATCGACGCCAGGGCAGCAACCCATGGCACCAACCTGTCGGTAGATCGCCGGCCACCCGAGCCGACCCAGGCAGTCCGCCAACCCCACTGTGCCACCGGACAGGGAGGCCACACCAGGTGGACGCCGCCCCGAATCCAAGGCCTCAGGCGGTGACGAGCGATCGGGTGGAGGACGAAACCTGGCGCCGCTAGAGGTGTCACCCTCGAGTCGCCCGCGTGGGGTGACTGTAGCGTCCCGACTCAAAACGAGTCAAGCCTCTGTATGTCAGTGCCATCCCTGGATCAATATGCTGGCACACACAGTACATCAATGTATATATCAAAGTGCAATCACATGTAAATAGCGTAAATATTGATATATACCTCTTAAATCTCAGCGGAAACAGTCAACGGGAGTGGAGTCCCAATAAACACGAACGGCAGGTTGAGTGTAGACCGTAACCCTGAATCGTACTCTTACTCGTCGTAGAAAAGTATCTGCAACATAAGACGTTGCAGCCGTGTAGGTCAGTACATTGAATGTACCGGCAAGATCACCATAGAATAAAAGGATAAGACTATTCTATATGCAAAAGGCTTTGTGGCTCCGTGTCTGAGTTTTTGCAGAAAAGCTGGTTTTATTTTCCCTACAACAAAGGAGTCAATGGAATATCACTACAAGAGTTGGTTGTTAATGAGATGGTTCCACCAACCAATTCTCATGTCCCAAAATTATTAATAGACCCACTCATAATAATAATTTATTAATTGTGTTGAGACTGGCTGATAGTATCATCTCCGGTGCTCATGTTGTCCATAACCGAGGACACGGCTAATCGATTAGTTTGACACTCTGCAGAGGTTTGTACACTTTACCCACAAGATTCGATCCCTCTCATTGTGTCCTCGCACTTCATGATGTTTGAGAATGAGATGATCGAAACATGGTCTTCCAAAGTGATCCTCTGATAGAAAGTCAGTGCCCATCCAATCCTACCGTTCTTCTACGTCTCGTAGCAATCTGACCTACCAGAGTCACCACTAAGGTCAACCAAGCCAGAGCCCATATTGACTTGCGGTTGCACACGTAAGCTTTCCGGCCTTGAAGTATCCATCCATCTCTTTGAGCCTGGGTGGCATTCCGTTGGGATGATCACAGGTAGATACCAGGATTCCCGGCATAACCATGATAGATATCAGGCTGCCAAAAATGCATGTCCAATCCACCCAGAGGTATATTGAGTCCTTGAAGTCTTGAAGTCTTGATCATCATGTAGGTCTTGAAATAATTAATTAACCTCACAACACTCCTGAATCTCACAACCAAACCCCGTCTACTAAAGCGTAGCAATTGTGAAGTAACGTCCCTTCTCGGGCAATGGTAACAGGGTGTTGGGTTTCTCCTACCTCATGATACTACAACAAGTTCAAGCTCAATATCCTACTGGATGTATGATGGAGAGATTTATTCTAATGCAAATAAAACATAGGTAATGTAAGATGATCAAAGTGAACTTGCCTGTACTGTTGATGAAGATAAATATCGCTCTCGGAAATAACTTGATAGAACTATTCGTCACTCTCCGATGAAAATCTATATAATCAAACATTGCACTCATATAAGCAATCATACTAGCAATCAATACTAACAATCAAAAAGCAACACAAAAACCAAACACAAAAGTGTTGTGATGAAGGAAATACATAAGACAAAAGTTAAAACAACAAAACTTCATCACAACAACCAAAAGGTGGTTTTCCCTACAAATAACCTATTTTCAAATGCAACAAAACAATAACAAAGCAAAATCTAACAAAAGTATTTTAGTAAATATTTTACTAGCAAAAGAATTACTTTTGAAGAACAACTAAGATCTATGAAAACAATAACATAAGTTTTTGCCTAATAAACTTAACAACAAGAAAAATAAATAAAATATTAAAATTTCAGAAACAAAAATATAATACAAATAAATAATAGAAAGTATTTTCTCACAAACCTTTATTTAACAAAAAGAACTAATTGACAAGGTTTTCATTAAACCCTTCTTATGACCTCACCAAATTAACCTAGAGTTAAACCACAAACAATTTCAATTATAATACAAATTGCTTCTGGTCTAAACTATGGTTAACAAAATAATAAAACTACAAAACAACTCATAGAAAATATTTTCAAAAGGAAATTAAATTAGCATTGAAATCAATTTGCAAGTTATGATAAAACTAGACTTGATTTCATGCTATCAAAAATAATAAATAACATAAAAATAAATTTGGTTGAAATACTACTGCTAACTAACAGAAAACAAAGTAAAACTTGTCAACTAATATAAAATAAAATAAACTAAAACAATTTAAAACAAAAGAAATAGAAATAAACCTAAAAAGAACTAAAACAGAATCTGTTTTGCTTGAAACCCTAATTAAAATATTCTAAAAATTCTCAAATTGGACAGGAAGATAAAACACACTAATACCAAACAGTAGCAAAAAGAATCACTCAAAAATATGTTTTTAAACTCAAATTATAAGCAAAACAAGTTTGGATTCAAATCTGTTTGAAACTGAAGTTAAATTATTCAAACATGGTCAAACTTTATATCTACAGAAACTAGAATAAATTTGTGACACAATGCAAAAAGAATCACTCAAAAATAATTAAAAACCTAAAAGTTATAAAAAACAAAAAAAGAACTATTCTGTTTTTAAAACAGAAAACAGAAAATAAAATAAAATCTTAAATAGCGAACGGGCCACGTGGCAATCTCTTATTGGCCGAGAGGTCTGCGTGAGCGAGTGTTTCGGGCGGATGGCCACAACTTAAGGAAAAACGGTTTGGCTAAAACTAAATAGGAAAAACCGACTGGTTTACTAAACTAAAACCGGACTAAACGAAGGGGTATATTAGATCTAATCTGCACCGTTGAACGAGATCGGACGGAAGAGAGCTCACCGAGATGGTGGAAGGCGGCGAGCTCGTCGGGCGTCGACGGCGGCGGCGCTCCGGTGGTCTTCGGCGTCGGGGAAGGGGTCTGGTCGATCCAGGCGATCAGGGCGATCACGTAGATGGTCTTGGCGTCGGCGGAGGTGGTCGGACGCGTCGGCTGCGAGCTCGGAGCGGCGGTGGCGTTCTGTCGCCGATGGTGCGGGTGCTTCGATGGGTGTGGAGCTCGGGGAAGAGTACAGGAGGTGCAGGCGAGCTAGGCGAAGAAGATTGTGGGCTCAGGTTGTCGAGGGGGTGGCTAGGGCGTCGGTGACGAGCAAAGGCGAGCGGCGGTTGAGCAGAGCTCCGGTGAGCAATTCCGGCGAGGCGAGGGATTAGGGGTCGGGGTTTTTGGGCGGAACGGGGTGATGAGCCTTGGGATTTATAGGCGGCGTCTTGGAGTGCCCAGAAAGAAAGGGATCGACGGGATCCGGAGGGGATTTGGTCGCCGGTGTCGGGAAGGAAAGGGGAAGGGAGGAAGGAAAGAGATGACCGGGGTGGGATGCGGTCGGACGGTGGGACCGGCATATTAGGGAGAGAGAAAAGGAGACGAGGGCGACCGGGCACCGATTCGGAAGGGATTCGTACCCTGTTCGAAACAGATCGGGCCGGATCTGGTTCCTGGGCCGGCTCGGTTTACTTCCTATTAAAGGATTTTTCCTTTTATAAAACAAAACAGAAAAGAAAACTAAATAAAAGTAAAACTAAATTACTTTTATATAGACATATTATATGTCAAAATGACCATAAAAGTATTTCCTATAATATGAACATATTTTCTTGTTCAAAATAAATTCTCACAAAATGAGAAAATTCAAACAGTGCTACTGTTGCATATAAAATGCAAATAAAACATTTTGAAAATACCAAAATGACTCCAAATTCATTTTTCTCCATTTTTATATTAAGGGAATCATTTTACCCTATTTTCCATCTATTTTATTTATGGAGAAAAATAAATGTAGAAAATCACTTCAAAAATGACTTTGAATTTGAATATTCAAATATTTTCCAAATAGTTTTCTGAGTTTTATGAATCCAAATATAATTCCAATTGCCCCTGGTTTGGAGTGTCATATTGCTCCTCTCAAGATTTCGAATTTGGACAAGTGGATTTGAATCCATTCAAACTTTAAAATAGAATCAAATGAAAATAATTCCTAATAGAATATTTTAGAACTTTTCAAATCAAATTTTCAAATCCATCATTTGAAGAAGTCATGTCATCTCCTCTCATTTGATTTGAATTGGATGAATTGGAAATCAAACACAAAGGGGAAAGTCATTTTATTCCCTCTCATTCAAAAGTTTTAAAAAGTTTCAAATTTCACTCAATTTTCAATCACTCAATCCAACAATCAATCATTCTATTAATTAATACAACATTCCAAAATTTGGGATGTTACAAACCTACCACACTTAAAATGAATCTCGTCCTCGAGATTCGAAAGGGCTAGAAAGAAAAGGTTAGGGTTTGGGGGTCTTCTAACAAATATATTGACCTGAAAAGTGTGGGGCTACCACACTTAAAATGAGAGTTACTGGTCCCTCAAAATCATGACAGTCCTCTGGGTGCATCTATCTCTTCACATTCTTTACGATAGCTCCTTCGGTGATGCTCTTCTGTTTCAATCAAAAACTTATGTTCTCATAACAAAATGTATTTCCTCCGATATTGGGTCTTCGTAACTGACAGGTCTCGTGATCATTCTAAATAACTTATCGATGATCTCATGGTGGTCTACCATTCATGGTTATCCTGCAGAGAAATGTAGGAGATATGCCCTAGAGGCAATAATAAATGTTATTGATTATCTTGTTCATAATTAAGTTTATGTTCCATGCTGTAACTGCAATGATTCTCGAGTCTGCAAATAAAACGAGGCTTGGAGGGAAACTCATGTGCACGTGTGGGATAATAAACGGTAAAATGTATTCCAAGTCAAGCCTCTATGACTGGCTCAAGTATTGCATGATGATCCTGTTTTCCTGATCATGGGCATGGCTATGCCGGCAATTTTGAGGGCACAATTGTTGGTAGAACACTTGTGTTGAATCGACCCGATTGATGTTATGCTATGAGATACATTCGTCATAAGTTAATGGTTAATAACACAGAGATGGTTAACGTTTGCATGATTCCTCAGACCATGAGAGTATCGAGTTTCTTCATGCTTGCTTCATGAACTTTGGGGTTTGTTAAACGTCATCCGTAAATGGGTGGCTATTACGGCGGCTTACGGGTTCATGGAAAAGTATGTCAAGTAACTTGATAGCTCAAGATTGGGATTTGCTCCTCCGACGATGGAGAGATATCTCTGGGCCCTCTCGGTGTTACGGTATCCATCATCGTCTGGCCAGACACAGGGTGATTTGATCACAGGGATGCCGGAACACGGGAACGAGAAAAGAGAACAATACCGGCAACGAGGTAACTGGCATAGTGGACAAGGTGTTGATCCACGGGGATGACAACATGTCTCACCTCGGGTATTTGTAACATATCGCGAAGCAACAGGAATAGCACACGGCAACTGGAGGTTCACTCGAATATTCATTCGTGTGGGTATAGGGATCAATATGGGTGTCCACGGCTCCGATGTTGATCATGATCGGAAGGGGTTCCGGGTCATGTCTATGCTTCACCGAACCTATAGGGTCACACGCTTAAGGGTCATCTATCTGCTGAATACTAGACAGGGAGTCTGAGAGAAAAACACCGAAAAAGTTTCGGACACCGGAAAAGTTTCGGACAGCCGAAAAGTTCCGCAGAGAGGTCACCGGATGAGTTCCGGTGAAACTGAAAAGTTATTTCAGAGGATACCATAAAGTCAAATTGGTTTTGGCACATGCCTGATAATTCTTGGAGGGTGCCAGAATCATTCTGGAATTTTCCGGGATGAAAACCGGAAATGTTCCGGAGCTGCCGAAACCGCTTCAGATGCTTTTCGCAGATGAAAATCACTAAACCGAAATTGTTCCCGGTCACGTTGAAAATTATTTTAGTGGGTACTGGAAATGTTCTAAGCCCACATAAATATTTTCAGTTCGATCAGACGCTGAAAAATGTCGTCGTGAATAGTGAAAGTGCTTTTTGGGATATTTATGGAAAACCACCTTTTGGGATATTTCCAAAAGGCCTTCTAGAAGGCTTGGGGACCAAGGACCCTCCCTTGGGGGGGCCCCCCTTGGGTGTGGCCGGCCAAGATGGTGGAGCTCCATGGAGCTCCACATGGCCCTCCCTTTTTCCCTTCCATGCCCTTTATGTGAGACATAAAGTAGGGGTATTTTGGTATTTTCAAGTGCCAACCCTACCCCTTGGTTTTCCTATAAAAAGAGGAGTTGTGGGCTGCCATAAGACACACTCTTGCTCTCATACACAAGCCATGCATGATCTGGCCTTCTCTCTCCCTCCCAGCGAAATAGTTTCGTAGAGCCGAAAGGCTGTCTGGGTTCCGGCAGGAACTAGTTCTGGACGGCGAAGCCCTGCCGGATAGATGACACCGTATGTGTGCAACTCTGTAGAGAGATCGTAGTTTCGGTCTTAGTTCGAGAGTGCCTCCCGAAGGGCTGTCCGTGTGACCGTCCGAGTTTCGAAGGTCCTCCCGAAGGGCTGTCCGAGTGACAGTCCAAGTTTTGGAGGTCCTCCCGAAGGGCTGTCCGCGACACCGTCCGGGGGACTGGCTGACCGCCTCCCGGAGGACTGTCCGTGGGGCGGATGAGGGTATACATCTTCGCGGTTGGGAGGTTGTAAAATCCTAGCTGCGGGGATCTGCACCGCCGTTCGTCATCGACTCTACTTCCGCTGCGCTACGAGTCGGTAACGAATAAGATCAAACCTTGTATGCAGTCTCCATAGTGGTCCTGGGCTGGTGCGTAGGTCGGAAAATTTTAGTTTTCTGCTGCGTTACCCTACAAGAAAAGGGTCTTGGCTTCATCCTCACCGTATGATTTCTACGTGTGACATTAACTGCCATGTACAAGGGGCTTCCATCATACCATTCTAAGGCTTAAAACAAAAGCTTCAAAGAACGTCGTCTCTTTACTATGGGTAAGTCACTCAGATTTACCATCCCGAATAGCAAGAGAAATGATAAGAGTAAGTCGTCATGGTGGCCAAGCCATGTCGCACTGGAATCATTACCTTGTATAAGGTTTAGTGAATCTCGTATTCTAACACTTGGGCTTCCTCACAAGCGTTGCAGAAATTTCTCTTGTCAACGAACAAAGTTCGGATAAATCCATTGATTCTGCAAGCTGAACAAAAATATCTATCGTTTCTTCACATCTCTCAGGCTTTTGTATCCTCCTAAGAAAACGTTTGCAAAACAGTCATAGCTTCTTCCAAGTTCCTTCCTTCATAAGGTAGTACTTGATCCTTATCAATCCTGAGGTCTGTGAGTTGTGGGCTCACTTGAATACTTGAACAACTTTAACTCCCCCTTGGGGTGTATATCGTTTTCATATTCCAACATTACTTTCAATTCATTCCATCATACCCTTGAGGCAATAAATCACAAACTTATTCTTGTCTAGATTCCACTCTGTGGAATTCATTTTCCTTTCCATTGGTCTATTTACCCTTAGGTATTGGTTCATCATATTCATTCCTTCATTTCATCCTTATTCTATTATCAAAATTCCAACTTCAAAATTACTATTTACTAATGCTGTCATCCACATAGTTTGATATGGTCCAGCATTACCTTCAGCTGTATTTATTTGGATCCAGAGTCCTTGGCATGAACGGTACATTCTTATCCCTTGGATCCTGTGGTTTTACCGGTTACTACCACACTTAAAATGAAATGTACATATGTCTGCATAGACCATATTTTCTCATATCCTTGAAAATGGTCCGAGATATTTGTTCATAGAGTAATAACTCATACAATTCAACATAGGAAATCATGACACAATAAATTCTATTGATTCATGAAGTTATTACAATCTCTGGGACTTCCGTTACATAATCCAACTTCATAACCTCAAGAAAAATAAGCGTGCTTCCTATTACATTTATTACTTCCAAAATCCAAAAACTCAACTACTCATGTTTAGTCTTCTTCTCCGGACAGGTATAGGAGTAGTGTCCGGTCTTGTTGCACCGATGACAAGTGATGTGGCTCAGATCCTTCCGTGCAGAAAACCATGGAGTCCTCTTCTTCTTCTTGGGTTGGGTTCCTTTCCTGATGCTTGGCTCATACCTCTTGCAAAAACAGTGTGGCCTCTCCAAGCTACAATGCAAACATCTGATGCCTCCGCTTACTTGGCCTTTCTTCTTCTCCAGGTTGATCATTCCTTCTATCTCCTGAGGATCATATTGCACTTCTTCTATCGGGAAGTCTCCTAGACACTCGTTCAGACAATCCTGAGAGATGTCCTTCTTCTCCACATGAATAACATGACTTGGTATCTACGATTGGGTCTGGTATATCTCCCATTTTCATGGGTTCTTCTAACTTTTTTCCGAGGACTTCTTTCATTGCTTCTTGCTGCTTCATCACTTCTTGTACCTTGGGGTATATTTGACATTGTGCCGGAAAATGAGTGGTTCCTTCACACAAGAAACATGTCACCTGCCCAGTTGGGCATTCCTCAGCTGGATGATTTTCTTCACAATGAGGGCATCCATCCTTGTGTTCTTCCTGGGTGTGTCCTATTTCTCCACAGATCTTGCAAGCACAAAGCTTCTTGATAGGGCTATCACAGTGCTTCCGGATGAGACGGGATCTTAACAGAGTCTTCTTGAATTCCTCCCAGGTTTTTGCTCCATTACATCCTTGTATGGCTTGATGCATTTTCCACCAAGTTGCAGCACTTTGGGTAAAGTACTGAAGAGCGTATTGAACCTCATACTTCTTTGCAATCGAGTTGCTCCCGAAGTTATTCTCCATGTTTTGAATCCATACTTCTGCCTCCAGCTGGGTCATTGGTCCAGAGAATACAAGTCCAGCTTCATTCACCATCTATTGGGTCCAAGGTTTTTTGGGATGAGATACAGGAGAGAGATGGAGGGAGATACACACAATACAAACAATAGTTTTTTTTTTTTTTGGAAATAGGTTTTATTTGTGACTGTCGAAAAAAAAAACACACAAATGACAGCTCACGAATCATCGTATCTAACGTGATTATGCAACAGGGGTTTGGTTTTCTAGGGGGCATAAAATCTTGGAAATTCTTCATGGTCTTCAATTTCTTCACGTCCTTATTTCTTCAATTTCAGGGGTTGTGACACGCCAATGCTTGCCGATAACTTAATGTACTCAATATGTCGTTTTGACAAAATACAATTACGTGTCATTAAATTACATAATGAATAACAGTTCAACCAGGGGTAAAATAGTCGTTGATTAGACACATAATCCCTCCATATCACAAATAAACAAGATTTTATGCACCGACATTGCAACTCTACTGATAATGCGTCGCCCCCCCTCCCCTCCCCAAATCTTAATGCACCTGCACTAAGTATCATGGCACATGGGTTCAAAATACGCCCACTGCTAAAACATCAGCCTTGACGCCACCAGGACTGGAAGATCCTTTGATACCTGCCTTGCGCACGTTCTCTTCAGCCCCCGCCTTTAAAATAATTAACACCCCGATCCTTGGTCTCTTTCTGTTTGCCCGCATCACTCGCCTCGCACAAAACACAACATCAATTATACGGTCGGGAATGATGGTCAAAAGACCTGATTAGGAACCAGTTAGTTTGTTGTCTGGAACTAGAGGCCGTGCACGGTTTAGGATTATTAGGAGGCATGATGGAATATTTACATGTTGTTGGGTAATATAGAAGAAGTGGGTGATTCACTGGCCGTCCAACAGCAGAAAATTTTCCGAGGCCTCTATACTCAGCTAGAGGATTAACGTACATTTGTACTGGCTTGCACTGCAAGGTTGCCTTCGTAATCCTTGTGCGGTTGAGTTGGAGGGCGAGACGAATTTGCATGAAAATGCATCGTATATATATACAGCAATGCATGTGTCGGATCGGTGAGTTACCCTGGTGTGTGCAAGACATGTAAATAATAGAGAAAAAAAGGAAGAGTATTTTATTCAAGCATTTCGAAGCAGTCTACCTCTCCAGAAACCTACGTGCGAACGCTCCTCACGGGCGAGGCCATGAGTCCCCTCCTCCTTCGTCTTACGGCGTCTCCAATAGATGCGCTAAATAAGCTGCACGCTGAAAAAACGGCTATATAGCGCGCGTTGTCGAAAGTAACGCTTCAACAGCCGCGCTATAATCCCGCGCGCGGTAAACAGGCACCAACGTGCTGGGAAAACCTGCATTGTGCACGACTTATTTGTTGCGTCCGTTCCAGCGCGCTAGACAAGCGAATCGTGCGTGCGAATCATCAACCGCCGGATCTGAAACCTCCTGGCGTTGGCGCCTCCGCCCGTACCTGCCGTCGACGCTTCTCCCGCCTGTCCCCAGCGTGCAGCCGCTCCCCCTTCTTCTCTCCCGGTAGTCGGCGCTGCTTCCTCTACATTCTCTCCTCGCACCCGCCCCTCGAGCGCACCGTTCCTCTGACGAACAGCGCCCGACGGCCGTTTGCAGCTCGGTGCCCACAAGGTGTTTGACAAAATACTTGTAAGGTATATATTGCTTTAGACTTTATATTTGTAGATGAATTTGGTGCATGTTGTTTGTCGTTTTAAATTAGTTTAAATTCAAGTTTTTAGATGAGGTCGTCCTACGATTCTTCCGATGAAGAATTTGATCTTCAAGAGGAGGAGGAAGTTGCAATGATCCTAGCTATCCACGTCAATGAAAAGCTGAAGCACGGTGGTTCGGTTTTTGGTCGTCAGAACCCAACAAATTGATGAGGAACTATTTTGTGAAGAATCTCACATATCCCGCATCCTACTTTCGGCGCCGTTTTAGGTTGAGCATCGAGTTGTTCAAACACATTGTGGATAAACACATTGCGGAACAGGTGCTAGTAACCCCATGTCACCCCCACCGGTGATCGATCTTGAGAGTTTTGCTTATAAACCAGTGAAGAAGGAACCTGTGCCACTGAGCACAAGGAGGTTCAAGGTCAGTCACTAGTTGGCGTGGCTTTCATCTATTGCACTTTGCTTATGCTCATTTTCCTATTGTTCCAAATATGGTCATGTTCGGCATAATTTTCATCGTGCTTCTATGTAATAGACTTCTCAAATGAATACCCGACCATTTAGATAGCAAACCACATGCCACACCCAGAATATGATAGTTTGCTGGTAGTTAAACACTCCCAATTCTAGACAAAGTGTTCAACTTATATATATTTTTGGGTCTTCTGTGACCAGCTTAGGTTACCTAGCACGAACAGATCCACAAAACCACAACCGGTGCATAACGTGGAGGACTTGTAGGATGGATTCGGGCTTGACGAACCAGGAAGAATTCGTCCCTTAGGAGTCATCAGCGGCACATATGATGCTGGAAGAAGATGCTAACTCAGCTGCAGGTCAGATGAGTTGGAGAGAAATGACAATTTTCATCGAGGTTGATACATTTTGTAAATAGGCAGCCATATGAGCATTGGCTAACTTTTGTGGTGCCATGTGTATTGGAGTTGTAAATCTTTGGAAGGACGACTGAACTTGGAACACTTCCACTGTATCACTGCAATCGTTTGATCTTATGATGTGTACTGAAAACAACAATGATGTAAATACACAAAATTTCCGGTGTCTGTATTTATAAGAGCATCTCTAGCAGATCCCGTATATCGCCGACCCGCAAAACTTGTTTACTGTTCGCGGAAAAATGGCTTTGCGGGCCGGCGCGGGCGGCGGCCAAGCAGACCCTGTTAGCGGAACTATAAAACGGAATATTCGCGGATATTCCGTTACAGTTCCGCTATGCGGGGTCTGCTCGGCCAGCCCGCGCCAACCCGCAAATCAGATGGGTTTTTATCTGAATTTGACACATATGGGTTTTTACAGCAAGCTTGCACCATTTTTATAAAGAGGGATCGGCGCATTTGGTACCTTCTCCGGAAGAGGTGCGGCGGATATGTTGGATTGTCCGCGAAGTAGTCTTGCATCAACATCTCGTTTCCGAGATGGCGATTGCGAGCAATGCAAAGACGGCCAACGGTCGATCCTCGCTGTCTCTTTCGTTTCTCATCGTCATGCTCCTTCACGGCGAGGGCCATCACCAACATCTGCTGTCGATGGTTCTCAAGCAGCGTCTTAACATCCGAGTCGTCCGAATCAGACGAATCCTCGAGCAAGAACCTCTCGCGAAGGGCTCAATTCCATCTAAAATCACAAATACGAATGCCGCATGAACCAACTATGCATATTGTATCCGAAAGCACAAGCACAAGTACTCACCGGCGGCCCGGGGCGGTGGCTCTGCAGCGGTCGATCCCGGGGCGGCGACGGCGACTCGGGGCGGCTCATCTCGGCGGATCCGGGGAGCCGGTGAAGCGGCTAGGTGGAACTGGGTGAGGGGCGCCCCGGCGGCATGATTCCGTCCGCAGATATGGCCGGAATCGCCGGAGTCGGACGGGTGAAACCGGTGGCGGCCGGCTGCAGAAGGGGGTGGGGAACGCGCGCGGGCTGAAATGTCCCTCCCGCCAACCGCTTTTCTGAGATACAGGGTACCGTCGTGTCGAGGGGGAAACCTGTGTTTTCGCGGGTTGGAGTTGGGATTTTACCGCGCCCCTCAAATTTTTTTTACGGGTCCGACGCGTTTACAGTGTCTTTTCGGACGGCTTTTTTCACGTGGACCCGTATTTTAGCAGTTATTTTGCGGGTCGGGGCATTATACGGGTCAGCTAGAGATGCTCTAATGGTCTGTAATCAGTGGGTTGTTGATAGTTTTAGTTCAACCAAAGTTGAGCTATGTAGGCCGCTGCTCCATGCTATTCTGGAGAGATCACATCCATCATATAATTTTTTTGTTTCTATTGCCTATTATTGATGAAAAGGCTTTAGGCTAGCTTTTCGCCACCATACTCCTTTAATATTAAATGACACGAGGTTTTGATTGTATTGATGCAATAGAAAGGACATGAGGTTTTGACTGTACTGCTGCAGTTCCATTAAATTGGTTGTTGTAGCACTGTTACTCACATAAGGATAATAGACATGCAGATTCTCCAACTTGATACTACATTGATCATTTGTACTTATGTTGGTACATATTTTAATCGCAGCACGAATCTTGCCTTTAGAAGACCCCAGTGCCCTCGCTATCCGTATCACAAGTGCCTCTCCATTCTTACCACTCACTAGCAGTTTCTGATTCACAAAAACAACAAGTATTTCTTATAATGATAGACGAGGGGTGGTAAAGATATCAACTACATATTACACAAAAATTAGAGTTAGAGGCATCGGAATATCCTTAGGCATTCCGTTTCAAACGGAATCCCGCCATTGATATGATAGAAGCTTGTTGAAAACAGTGAAATCTACACTTCGGTAAACTTTACCTAGTCCGTTGAATGATGCCTGACGGTGGACATCCATGGCTCACTACATGAAAACACCATCTTGAGTGTAGTGTTATATAGTGTTTGATCAGTTATGCTTCCACTGCATGTGTTAAACAGTGTATCTCCAAAGATTTTAGTGACAATTATTACGTTTTTTTGGGCTTGTGTCTCTATGTTTACAATGATTACTATCCTCGCTTGATTCAGTCAGGGTTAATATTAAATTTTGATTAAATATATGAATGCTTAATGTTGAGCTTCGGCAGGCCCCTGCTCCATGCTATTCCAACTAGAAGATCATATAAACCACGTATACTGATTGGACTTGGCCGCGCCTTTGTTTTCCATCTGATCCTTGGTGCAGCTACACGTATAAGGATTGCAAAAGTGAAAAATGACACATGAGGCTTTAATTGGGTTCCGCCAACAAATTATGTGGCATTAGCACTGTTAATGATAGATATGCAGATTCTACAATTTGATACTACACGATTAATTGATTATTGCAGCGCACAATTACATATTTCAGTCATCCTTCCATCTGGGCACAATCAAAACAGTAGAATTCATAGATATCCCTGATTGCTCCATGACATTTGATCGATTGTTGATATCTACGACATGTTGTAGTAGAGAAACATGTCCACTTTAGATTGTCGCACAGTGTCAAATCATAATAGTTCCGGGCAAGACAAAAACAGTAGTACAGTTAAATATATGTGTGTGAACCGAAAGAACCAAATGTAGGTCAAACACTCATGTTCGATACATAGCCTACTCAACCATCTCAAACATAAACCTATTTTGTATTCTACCCTCTTGCTCTCACAACCAGCTCAAATAATGCTTCAACGAGGTTTTACATAGCAATTTCGCGGTGTGATACTATGTACTTTCTCCGGCTCACAAAATTGTGTTCTGGACATAGTTTCAGTCAAACTTTGTAAAGTTTGACTACATATTATTTGAAATATCTAGACGGAAACTTCAAATCATATGTATGGAATATTTATTATTGGCCTATTATGTATATAATAACTACAGTGTAAACTAGAGGTCATACATCTTAAAGACCATATCAATAACAGAAACGTCACTTATTTCTTAACTTGTATTATTATAATTACGTACTTTGCAAGCTACTTAGGCTGCTATGAAATTTTCATTCACCAACAAGCAACTACAAGTTTAAAAGCATAGCTGTACTCATTTGAGTGCTAAGAATTCAATCTTCCGAATTTACTTCTCTATTGGTCATCGCATCGTTGCACGTATATCACTGCACAGTACTGAGCCTAACACACAACGGAGTTTACATGCGGTTATCGTACATAAGTGAACCTAATACATCCATATGAACAAAAAAATATAAAGCACTCTCATAAGGAATACTAGCAACGCTCATCAAATCGGCAGAGCCTCAAGATCACTGGGAGATCGATGAGTCCTGGCAAGGCAGCATGCAACAAGAGCCTATAGTAATTGCTGCCTCACGCACGACGCTCACCACTCCCACCTTAAAAGTCGCCCTCATCCCAAGCCTCTTCCAGCACGCGTTGCATCCATAAAAGCAGAAGCAACACCTCCTCTTCAATCATTACCTACTTACATGGAATGTGCTTGGGTGGTTCGTTAGCCAAAACGATCGAGCAAGGAAACACTTTAGGGGTAAGAGGTATCCGGGAATATTTACGTCCACTGGGGAAAGGAACTTGAAAAGCTCGGATGGATGCCATTACATCCAGCACAAATGGGACTGCAGACTCAGACTACGCTGCCATCGGAACAAAGGCCAGCTATGCTAGAACACCATGTCGAACTAGACGCGCTAGAATGGCCTGAAGCCGAATGAACTACTTGGAACTAGAGCTAGCGCGAAATGATTAGGAGACGGAGGTACAATTTTTTAAGAGAACATGGAGATGGAACATGGGAGCAGAAGAAAACAGACGCTCTTGAGACAGTGGTTGCGGCCTAATAAGGAGCTGTAAAAAGAGAGACAGCTCTATTTCTTTCTTTTTTGAGTGTTAAGAGACAACTCTATTCAATCTCCGTATTGGTCGTTAGATAGAACAATACTAGTCGGCTTAATTTTGTAATAACGCACTGATAGTGGCATTTAATTTCTCAACCTGCATCATACATGCGCTCGCCTAGACACGGTGAGCTCAGACAATTCCAACGCGCCTACTCAAACCGACGTGAATTTTGCCCCCCCCCCCCCTCCCCCCTTTTCCGTTTTGGTCGGCGCTTTGTGTGACGTCCGGCCCGGCATTTTGCTGGTCAGTGCGCCTAACGCACTACCGGGCGGTCCGTATGGCCATATTTTTGTATACATATCCACTTTGCCCAAAGTCTCAATCATAATCAATTAAAATTTCCATAGTTGTAAAATGAAATAAAAACCTCATAGTTTACAAACCAAATAAAATTTAAACAGCCACAAATATAATAGTAAGAACAAGAGCCGATACAATCTATTGATTGCCAAGGTGAGCCCATATATGCTCAACTAAATCATGTTGGAATTGAACAATCATGCATTTCATGATGAAATTAGGTGAACTGTGCAAACATTGCCACTCCTCCATCCTCAGGCACAACATATTCACCCTGAAATTGAAACCTCTGGTCGAAGATTTCGTCCTCACGCTCACCTCTACGATCATTATGTGCATGATTACACAAGCAATCATAACCTCCAACAACTTAACGGTATTCCAAGTTCTAGCAGGATACCAAACGATGCCCGATCGAGATTGAAGTACACAAACGGTCCACATTCTTCCGAGCACTATCTTGTGCTTGTGTAAATCTCTGGATCTTTTCTCCTATCGGATTGGGTATTGTCTTCACAAGATTTTTCCACTGAGGATAGATACCATCAACTAGGTAGTATCCCTTAATGTAGTTATGACCATTGATCGTCAACAACCGAGATGTATCTGCAACATTTGACTCTCTCAAGTACACCGTGCCAAACACTGCTACCACAACCTTGCAGAACCTGTATATGGATTCTAGGCATGTGGACTCACTCATGAAAACATACTCATTGATAAGATCACCGAGTATTCCCTATGCAAGGATCCGAATAGCCACAGTGCATTTCTAATAAGAGGAGAAGCCAACCTTTCCCAGGCATCCTCCTTGCATATGAAATATTCATCATACGCGTGTAGCTGGGGATGTGTGTGGGGTGCGGGCGGCTTGTTCAGCGTCTAACTGGCCGTCAGTGGTCGGCAACAGCCAGGGCGGGGTGGCGACTATGGATGGAATGGGGAAGAATGGCCACTAGTGCAGAAAAGCCTAGCTATGGCGTGGCAAAAAGGGCCTTGCTGGCGTAGGCACCCGCCGCCAGCAATATGGCGCCATAGTTAAATAATAGTGGTGGCGTTGGAGCCTACGCCAGCAATATTTCATATACCTATGGCGTTGGATTTATCGCCACGACGGCAATATCATATATATCTACGGCGTGTTAACTTTTCCAACGCCATACACTAGAGAGGTCATTACGGGCGTACCAGATGTCTCGCACGCCGGTACTAAATGACCAAACGCAACAAAAAAAAAACGCTGCCACCGCAGCGAGAAATGCTGCGGCGACAGTGCAATATTGTATTAGTATATACATAATGATGTTTGTGTCCCACATTGATTCCGATAAGAAATGAAAACGCACATACAACATAATTTATATTATGGTACACATCATTTATATATATGCATACATTAACCATCGTCGTAACTACTAGTACGATACTCACCACGTTTATTAGGATCAATCTTGAAGAAGAGGGAAATTAACCCCCTGCATCTCCATGCATGGTGGGGCATAGAGATTCACCGATCTCCAATCTTCCAATTTGCGATCACTCGGGTAGTTGCCTCCATTCTTTTAACTCTTCCAAGTTGCGATCACTCGGGTAGGTGTTTCCATTCTTTTAACTCTTCCAAGTTGCGATCACTCGGGAAGCTGCCTCCATTCTTTTAACTCTTCCAAGTTGCGATCACTCGGATAGTTGCCTCCATTCTTTTAACAGTACGGGCATTCTTCCATTTTGTGCTGCATTCACAAAATAAAAGTCAATGGAAAAAAATGGACATATTGAGAGCAAGAAATTTTGATGAAACGGAAATGAATCCACGTTTATCCAAAACATTGGCCACTCTCTCAACCTTTCCGTGCAAAAAGAAACATAGCTAGCGCGAGACAATTCACAAGAACACACGATGATGCAACATATAATATATTTCATCAATTCACATTTCATCAAATGGTTAGAGATAGATTTTTACCGCCCGGATCGAGTGGTGATTGGCTGTCAGTAGGGCACGGTGGGGGCGCCCGTGAAGACTGCGTGATGGGGTGGTGTTGTGTGGCGGACGGGGCGGCCGGACAGGGCGACGGAGGGAGAGATTAGCCGGACAGGACCACCGCGGAGGGACAGAGTGGCCGGACAGGACGACGGAGGAAGAGGCTCTTGGATGATCGGGTGGGCTTGGGGAAGGCTGGGCAGCGCGGCGGCACGTCTGGCGCAGGGTGCGTGCGCGGCTGGGCGGGGGAACGGTGGAGAACAGTGTCCGGCGGCGGGGGGAAGAAGGGAATCTGAGTTGTTCTCACAACAGTGTATGATAAAAGTGCCCGTTAGTCATTAGTGCTAGCGCCAATGACGTGGCCGACGGTAATTGGTGTTGTGTTAACTTGGGCTCTTCTAATAATACATGACAAATGGCGTGTGAAAATGCATACATGAATGTGGATCAAAGTATATAATAATGCAAATTAGGAGGTACACACAAATGCAGTACAATATCGTGCGAAGTACGTATTACGCAATGAGAAATACACAAAGTGTAGTACACGAATAATGAAGCACACAAAATAATCAAGTACGACGTCGTTTGACAATCCTCTCAATGACGGTTTGGGTCTTTTTAATCTTGCTTGAATACTTCCGTCCCGCGTTATGACTCTTTCATAAGAAGGGACGTCCTGTCTGAGGCAAGGTAGTTCTGCTCCTTCTGGTGGTGTAATTTTCATCGTCATCATAGTTCTCCTCTTCTTTTGGGTCGACGCCGAACTGATCATAGTCATCCTCGTTGGCCACTCCGTCCATCCCGACGATGGATCTCTTGGATCTCCTGACAACAACACGACTTGGCTTTACCGGGTTAGTTATATAGAAGCACTGTGACACGTCCTTAACGAATACCCAAGGCTCATATTTGGCGGTAATTCCATTGACACCCTTTGCACCGGCAGCTTGTGCTTCGGGCAGGGACATGGTAACGGCACCACGTTTTTCCTTCTCGACATTCTTCGCCCATCTAACCCGGAACAGTGGCACCGTGTGATCTTCGACGTACTCAAGTTCCCATATCTCTTCGATCCTTCCATAGTATCTTTTAGTTTCATTCTCGGTGGAGGCAATTAACTTGACGTATGAGTTTTGGTAATCAGAGTTTTTGTCTTTTGCCTCAGTATAGAATGTGTATCCATTGATATCATATGATTGGTAGGTGGCGACGGTGCATGTGGGGCCTACTGCTAATGCATAGATGAGATTTGCATTGACAATACCCGTTGGCAGTGGTTTCTCCCGAATTCGCTCTTTTAACCAGGCTGCAAATTTGGAGTTGTGCTCTCTAATGATCTGGGCTTCGGTCCTCTGTCTCCCTGCCCTTGCATGCTCTCTTTTTAAGGTGTCCTTGTGAGTTTGCTGCCAAGGAGTGATTATATCTGCTTGTTGCAACACCACTATGTGCGCTCTGTCGAAGTCGGCGGCGGTTATCTGTATCCACATTTAAATCATGCTTCAACTGTGAGTGACCTACTCCATCAAGCCTATCGGCATGCTTCCTCGTGGGCAAACCAAGAGATTGATCATCATCTATATAATTATTGCAGAATGATATGCACTCTTCGCTCAGATAGGCCAGGACGATGCTTCCATCCGGACGGGCCTGTTACGAACGTAACCCTTCACAGTTTCATTCATCCTTTCAAACGGGAACATGGTATGCAAGAATGTCGGTCCAAGGTCTTTAACCTCAGAAACAACATACCTAATTAATTAGAGAGTGGGTGGAGGAGGCTAGCAAACGTAACTAACACATCACCTTGCTAGATCTAACTGCCTAATTAAGAATCATGATAAAATAATTGAGTTTCTCAAGATGAGGTAAGGGAAGAGAGAGGAGGAAGAGGAAGAGCAAGGGGAAGAAGAAAGGGGAATCTAGTGTATACACAAGGGTTAGCACGTACGTGGTAGTGATGCGACTTTATTACTGACGTTTAAAGATAACGTAACACCAGCACTAACATGGATATTCCTGGCGTGCCGTTGTATGCTACGCCGGTGTTACGTGGGACCCAATGTTGACTAAAAAAATGGACCCACAAAATAAACTTCTAGCGTCCGGACTAAGTCAACACCATAGATATATGAAATACTGCCGGCGTACTACCAACCTAGTACGCCAATAGTAAGTTACGCCTGCACACAACCTTGGAGGCCACATACAAGTGGCGTTCCACGTACGTCCAGCGCAAGCACTAAGTAACTAGCGATGACGTACCAAAATGGGCGATGCCAGAGATATTTGAAAAATGTAGTGCTGGCGTCGGCTGAAAACGACGCGCCACCAACAAGAGTTGTGGCTAGCCATTTCTCTACTAGTGGGCTGATGTAGCACTGAAAGGCGCGCTAGGGAAGGACAAGGGTGGGTATAGCTTGCGTCCGCGCCATATCCGCACCGATGCAAACGTAGCCAAAGGGTTGCGGACGGACAACAAATGTACGCTTGTCCGTCTGCCTCACCGCGTTGGGCCGCATTTTGTGTCCGTTTCGACCCAAACAAACGCAAACGGACGTGCACGGACAAAATGCGTCGGCGCGTTGACGTTGCTCTCACGTTGAGAAATCTGGAACGTTGTGTGATTCATGGAGCCTAGTCTCTCACATCTATTTTATTTATAAGATTTTCTTAAAAATACAAACTGTTCAATAAGACAAGTAGATAGTTACACAATAGCGTAGAGTTAGAATAGGCTGGCAAGTACCGAATATTCAAGTCTGCACCCGAGTCATCTGATCTCAGCGAACGGTAAAATAAAAAAAAGAAGAAAATCCATAAAATCTGAAACATTCTTGCATGGAAAATGTTTGAGTGCGTGATGTTCGTGTCAAAATTTATGGTACTTGGACATATGAGTAGCTGTCAGTAAAAAAAAATCAGTCCGAACAGTGCACACACAGTAGACATCAAACACACTAGAACATCTTCCATGCAAAAGAAAATTCAGAGTTTTATTGAATTTTTCTACTATTTCTTTTGATTTTATTGTTCACCCAACGAAGCTAATGAGCTTGGGAGCCATTTCGCCGCACCCGCCAGGTACTACTTATTGCACGTAGATAGTGTGATCTAAAAGATTTTATATTTCCTTACAGAAACAGTATATGCTAAGAGTTATAAAAGATGAAAAGCGAAACATTTATTTCTTGAAGAGAAATTTCCGATCTATTCATAAACAATCAGGGCAGTACAGACGACACTAGAGGTAACAAAAATTACATCCAGGTCCATGAATCATCAAACGATGACTACAAGCACTGGAACGAGCCGAAGGTGTGCCGGCATCATCACCCTCCCTCAATGGAGCCGGGAAAACCTTGTTGTAATAGATAGTCAGTAAGTTGTCATGTTAAGGCCCAAAGGACCAGAGCACCGGAGCAACAACCATCATCGATGAAGAAAGCCGTCAATCGGAAAGATCAAACCTGTAACCACATGAACAAAGACGAATAAAAACTAGATCCAAAAAGACCCACCAAAGACCAGCACCAACCGAATCCCTTAAGATCCGACAGAGACACACCTCCACACGTCCTCCGAGGACGCTATACATGCCATCAGGATGGGGAAAGGACTTGGGAGACATTATTCCTAGCAAGGGATGCCGTCATCGCCACGTAGCCTCAACCAAGACGTGGAACCTAAAAGCAACGAGAGCAGGGTCCCTACCCCTGTGGGGGTGCCGAGATCCTCTGCACCTCAACGACCCAAAGGCCACCGGCAACTGGGCAGACCGATGACGGTGCCAGTGGGAGGAGGAAGAAGACTTTTCTTGAAGATAAGAAAGACAACCACGTATATAAAGGAAACATGTACCAAAGCCCATGTTAATCAGTTTCTTTACCAATTAATTATACTCATATAATGGCAAACATCATGTATGTAATTTTTTCCATGGCGAGGATGGATGCCCATCACGTCGTTGGCTGAGAAAAGTGATCAAGATTCAACAAAAGTCATACTTTCTCTCTAAACTAATATAAGACCGTTTTAGACCACTAAAGTATGTTAATTCCAAGATCTATGACCTAACATTATTCAATACCGGATACCCAACAGGTACATGAATGAGGGCTATCTTCAGCCGATTTGGATGGCGAGCTAATAATAGGCTAGGTGTATAGGCATCGTAGCCTGCTTTTAGTTTCGCCGGATGTGGCAGTTTTTTAGCAGCTTTTGTTATTTTTATTGCTCGGATTGTGAGCTTTGTTGGATCTAAGACTTTGTTTCCTTACCTTTTTAATAATATGGCTGCATGCATCAATTGATGCAGAGGCCGGGGGCTCCGTTCCTCCTTTTCAAAAAAAAAAACATGAATGAGGCCTACAGAATGTGCTCCCACTCGCACCACCACGTCCCTCCTACCCACATCACACACAACATAACCATGTGAAAGCACTGGTAGCTCACGGCTAGACTGGTCCACAATCTTACCAAAAATAATAAAAGAAGGGGCAAACTCATTTTAAGATGATCTCATTCTCCATTCGTAGTGGTGAAGGCTCTCTGTCCGCCAATGCAATGCATGCAACGGCCAGTGTGGTCACCTGTGATGAACATGTTAACTAAATGCACTCGGAGTAGGAGGCACTGGGAAATTCTCCAACATAAGGGTGTCAACCGCGTCCAGCTTGATCTTAACTATTGGTATGGGAAAAACTGTAGAAGTCAGGACAGCCATACAACCATGTGAAGTTCGGTGGCTTGTCCTCATGCAGCTAAAGGAGACATTTGGCCACACCATGTTTGATGGTGTTCATCCCCAGCAGATCGGAGTAGTGGTGCCCGTAATCAGGGTCGCCGACATTTTTGAATTGCTCAGAGTCATCAGGAGGCGGCGCCGCAAAGTCCACCCCATACTTGGTGTCTGGAGCTGCAGTAGCACCCGCTGCCATGGTAGTCGAATCGGGAGGGTCGGGTGTCGGGGAGCATCTCTCCTATGATAGAGTCTTCGACCGTGGCTTCAGTGCTGCCAATGTACGTATGCCGTGTAGTCGACGATGAACGTACGCCCCGACATGCTCCTGTTCAGTTATCCAACTCCAGCTTCCGTCCGAAATACATAGTATGATTTTTAGGCATAGTATGTAAAATTCTAATTTCAGAACAAACTTAATAGACAAAACCTGTGATGTGTAATAGTGAAAAGTTGGCCCGTAATTAGTTAAGTTTAGAAATTAACATATTTACTTTAAAAGTAGAAATACACACATGTTCAGTAGTAGGAAAAGGGATTGATAAAACAAAACATACATGAGGGCCGTCATGCAAGAATTAGAGATCACTCGGGGATTTCATGGCAGCTAGAAGCAGTGGAGAAGTGATAGATCTGGAAGAATCGATAGCGTATGCATGTGCATGAACCTCAATATCTCATACAAGAAATGAATGAAGCCATGTAAAAATAATGTTATATCCACGCCAATATGCTATTGTGTTCAAGTAAACATGCATATCATACGAAGAGAAGACCAAAAAATGATGTTGTCATCCAAATAATAAGGTTCTAAGCAAAGAGTCTTGTCGATGTGTTGAAATATGGTAAGACAAAGGTTAAAAAAAAGTTAAGACAATGCAAGAACAAAACGGAGATGATCAGAGGGAACTCTGATGACATGATGAGACTGAGCGAGATAAATGTTGTAGTAACTTTTTGTGGACAACGAACCATGTGCGAAAGCATCTAGAAACATGGCAATGCGCACAAAAAATACATTGCCACAAAGAACAACACTGATGATGAAGGGCAAAGTAAACACAAAGTTTAAGTGGCATCAATATCTTCGATTTAACTTTTGGTACTAGAAAAACTCAAGAGACAAGTATAGAAATGTAAGACAAGCTATAGATTAGTTATAAAAGCTAAGAGCATCTCTAGCAGGCCCCGTATAATGCCGACCCGCAAAATGCGTTTACAGTTCGCGGAAAAACGGCTTTGCGGGCCGGCGCGGGCGGCGGCCGAGCAGATCCCGTAAAGCTGACCCGTAAAAAAGGATACACTTTGCGGGGTCTGCTCGGCCGCCGTCCGCGCCGGCCCGCAAATCACTAATTTGCATTTCAATTTCGGGCATGAAAACACATTTCGTTGCTTCTTTATTTTCTTCAAGGGCATTGGATACATAATAATTCACCAAATCTTTGCTAGAATAGCAAGACCAAAAAAAAACAAGAACCACAATTAGACATTTCAGAAAATATCCAACTGTCATAACTGCTCCCACTAGTTGGACCAACGTCTTCTCCATGCCTTCATTGTTGATCTGCGGATTCTTGATCTTGCATTCTTCATTCTTCTTCTTTGATTCTAATGAAGTAGATGTCGCTTCCCCTCTGGTTTCTTCTCTAATTGCACATGCAGCCGCATCATTAGCCTCAATTCTATGAACGAGTGCACGAACATCTATTAAGTTTCTTCCTATCAATAAATCGATGTATTCTTCTTCCCAATACCAAAATGAGCATCCACCTTCCTACACACATGACCATCTCACAATAAGCTACCGAAATTGAACCGAATAGGTTGATAAAGCCGAATGAAAACAAGGACATACCCCGTCGTTTTTGCATTTGAAGACTACCCATTCGGGGTGTCTCGGTGTGGTAGATGTTAGCTGCAGCACTGTCTGTGTGCAATCGTCGCACTGTATGAGCAGCATCGGCGAGCCAGCGAGCAGCTGCGCGAGCTCCGAGCCCAGGCGACGGCCGGCCGAGTCCTTGCCGGCAAACCGACGACGGCGGCCAGAGGACGAACCAACACCTGCATGCGGTGCTGGGGCTTTGCCGGGGCTGTGCGGGGTGCTCCCCGACCAATCCATGCCTTGGCGCAGCCGCCGGTGGCCGGAAACGGCAAATCCGGCGGGTGCAACAAACAGCCGCTGATCTGCAACTTTTCGGTCGGCCGAGGCAGGAGGAAGTGGTGAAGTTCAATCTCGGGCATGTGGCGGCCCGCCGGCGTGGATCCTGGAGGCTGGTATGGCCGGAATCTAGGGCGGCGGCCCGGCGGCAGTGTGTGGGGCAAAGCGCGGGCTGAAATCTCCCCCCCCCCCTCGCCAACCGCTCTCGCTATATATAGGGCACCGACGGGGTGAGGGGGAGAACCTGCATTTTCGTGGGTTGGGGCGGGAATTTTGCCGCGCCCCGCAAAAATATTTACGGGTCCGCCGCGTTTGCGGGGTCTGATCGGGCATCTTTTTTCACGCGGGCCCGTATTTTAACGATTATTTTGCGGGTCAGGGCATTATATGTGGTCTGCTAGAGATGCTCTAATAGTACCATTTAGCATGGCGGGCCACACACCGTAAATTTTTGGTTGTCACACGCCAACGCTTACCAATAACATAATGCACTCAATATTTTGATAAAATACAATTTTTTACCGAAAAGGAGGAAAACCCCCGGCCTATGTCTCGAGCTATGCACACAACCATCTTTATTATATTATTCAAAAGAGTCTGACAAGGATCAACCCAAAGCCACCTTTCTGACGTTCTATGTCGCTACACCTACTAGGTTGATGAAGTGCCATGACCACGCATCAGCGCACACCATCTAATCCGGTGGCCTCACTAAGCCGCCCGCCGGTGAGCCCAGAACTCCGACCGGTCTAGCAGATCCTCAGCATGCACCGCATGCGCACGCTCGAGAATCCGCCATCTTCATCTTCCTCCGTTCCATCTTCAGGAGAGATCCATGCATTAAGTTTGCCAGACCCAACTACCGTGGACGCCACCACGACGCCAGATAGTGCCGCCATCCTGCGCGTGTCCATGAACACACGTCCATCATCGAGACCCCACTGCGCCATGCCGTTGAGACCCGCCATCACCGATGTGGTATATGGCACACCGCCACCACCTCCGGCACTAGGAACCATCCACGCTCGCTGCACACACCCTCCATCTAAATGCCCAAGATGGTGCCTCCGAGGAGGTGACGACGCCATGGCGCTGCCGCCGCTCTTTCACGAGGAACTAGGGTTTTCACCCGGGCACAGAGGGAGGATGGAGCAGGGGGACTTGACCTCGCCATCGCCACCAAGGAGGGGGATGACGCAGGAGCGCCATCGATGACGTGGTCGCCGCCATCGGCCAGAGGTTTCCCCCGGACAAGCTCCCACCCCGGCAGCCACCAAGCCCGTCACCAACACCTCTGAGCACGGATGCCGGAGATCTGGACCAGCTGATGGAGAGAGCCGCTTGCTGGGATGGTTTACCCCAGATCTGACGAGAGGGGCATGGGGAACCACCTCACACCAGAGACGCCGTCCACCGGGACCCCGCTGCCCAAGCAACCAAGGAAGTCTGGCCAACCGCGTTGACGAACGCTCATCGCCGGCGGACGGACGTCGCCCACACCAATCGAAGCCGCCACCTTAGATCCAGGCCCTCGCCCGAGACAGGAGAGCAGCCGAAGGCCTCGCCGCCCCCTTCACTGGCGGCTGCACGGCGAGCCGGCGGCCCCCTCGGGAGGCGACGAGGGAGAGAATAACATATGACAAATAATCATTGATTAGACAGATAATCCCTACATATCACAAATAAACAAGATTTTAGGCACTGACATGGCAACTCTACTAATAATGCGTTCCCCGGGGCTCGAGCTAGGAAGAAACTTTGCGCTCCCCCTATCTTAATGCACCTGCACTACGTATCATGGCACATGGGTTCACAATACACCCGATGATAATTGCACCGCGGTACATCAGCCTTGACGCCACCAGGACTGGAAGATCCTTTGATACCTGCCTTGCGCACGTGCTCTTCAGCCCCCGCCTTTAAAATAATTAACACCCCGATCCTTGGTCTCTTTCTGTTTGCCCGCATCACTCGCCTCGCACAAAACACAACATCAATTATACGGTCGGGAATGATGGTCAAAAGACCTGATTAGGAACCAGTTAGTTTGTTGTCTGGAACTAGAGGCCGTGCACGGTTTAGGATTATTAGGAGGCATGATGGAATATTTACATGTTGTTGGGTAATATAGAAGAAGTGGGTGATTCCTATAGATAGGTCATCCAGCTGCAGAAAACTTTCCGAGGCCTCTATAACATTTTTGAAGGACTAGCAAACGCTGGCTTTTTTATACATTAAGCAGGTAGAGGAAAAGTATTTACATGCAGCCAGAGTGGCTAAGGAGGAAAGTTAGACAAGAAGAGAGAAATGAACCCAGGCCAGCAGAGTGGCCCGCGAAGAAAAGAGCTCTCACGTAATGCCCCCGAACGGTGGCTGCGGCTCAGAACATTTGGTACCAGCCGAGTGCCAGACGCTCATCGTGTCTCTGATTCACGAGAGCACGTCGATCTCCATGGGTGTCGAGATTTTGCCCCTGAAGATCAGGATCAGCGTGTTCCTTTCCTACCATATTTCCCAAGCGATCAGCAGCAGCAGTGGTCTTATTCCTTTCTTTGGCTGCGCAGACGTAGCAGCGAGCACAGACGAACACAGCTCCTTAACCTTCTCAAAACCTGCCCAGTGCAATGGATTGAGGGCTTCACAGCCTTGCCATGTCACTGCCTTTTCCCAGATGATCAGAGATAAGGGACAGATGCAGAACATATGATCCGAGGTTTCCATGTTACGGATACATAGCTGGCAAAAGCCAGCCAGCGAAGGCGCAGTGCCCTGCTGAACTCCCAAGGATTGTGCACACCCAAGACATCGTGCTTGATTGGGGAACACACCTTGGTCAAATTTATTTTGCAATCTTCCCCCGAGATCAACAAAACACAACTGGTGCATAACGTGGAGGACTCGTAGGATGGATTCGGGCTCGTTCATTGGACGAACTGAGAAGAATTTGTGCCTTAGCAGTCAGCACCGGCCCACATCATTTTGGAAGAAGATGGTAACTCAGCTGCGGGCTAGATGAGTTGGAGAGAGACGAGAATTTTCATCGAGGTCGAAGCATGCTGTAAATACAGAGCCATATGAGCATTGGCTAACTTTTGCTGTGCCGTGTGTATTGTAGTTGTAAATCTCAGGGCGGGTGACTGAACTTGGAGCACTTCCACTCTATCGGTGCAGACGTTTGTGTTAGGTTGATCTCCACCGAGTGGGCCCAACGGCCCACCGGACCCCTGATCCACGCGCCCTGATCGGGGGCGCCCAACCCCTTACTGGTTGGTGGGCCCCTGTGACCTGCGCTATATTAACAGAGGTGGGGGCCAGGGCACAGATGACGAAGTTCACCGCCGCCACAAACCCCACCGACACTCCCTTCCGATCTAGGGTTAGCGCGGTGCTCACGGGAAGCATCACTACCACCTCTCCATCTCTCTGTCACCGACGCCATCGCCCTCTCCACCAAGGTCACCGGAGCGGGCACATCCACCCAAGGAGAAGGTATAATCCCCATCTCCTCTCACCACTACCGGAATCCCCTAGCCCACACGATCTCGTGGATCCATCAATGGTATCAGATGCCACTGGGTTCTAGTTGTATTTTCGGTAGAAAGAAAGAAACAGAGAAAGAAATCCCCACACAACAGCAACCCTAACCCTAACAGAGAAAAGAGGGGAAAGGGAGAAGAAAAGAACAGCTCACCGGAGCCGTGCGCCGCCGCAAGGCCGCGTCGTTCATCTCGATCCGGACGGGCATCGGCAAGCTGAGCCGTCCGGAAGAAGAACCACCTCCCTGGAGGGGCAAAGAAACCTTTTTTTCTCACCGGGGAAGGGGCCTAGTGCTCACCGGCAAAGTGCGCCGCCACCGAGCCGCTTGACAGCGGCGAGCTCTCTTTCGGGAGCCCACGAACGCCGGCAAGGGGATCGACAACGGCGCCACCTCCATCTTCTCCGCGCCTCTCGGTTTTCTCTCGCGAGGAGGTGTGTCTTTGGGGATGGGAGGAGAGTTTGGAGAGGAAGAAAGGTTGGGGGAAAGGAGAAGTGGCTCGCGCGGCCGTCTCCGGCGGCCGGCGGCATGGCGTTCGCCGGCGATGTCCGCAGCTGCCGGATGCAGCAGGAGCACGGGGGCGTGCGAGAGAAATGCGGCGTGGGGTTTTCCGTCGGGAGCGAGCTGGCCCGTTTTGCTCCAGCGAGGAGCGCGGAGGACCGCTCGATCCTACGGATGGCCGGGATCATCCCAGGTTCCAACCCTAGCTCGCCCCGGGGCTTTTGGGCCGAAAGTGCTGGAGTCCGCAGCGGCAGGCGGGAGCGCTGCCAGGCCGTGGGCCGCGATGGGCCAGGCCGCACAGAAACAGTTTTTCTGTTGATTTTTCCAGAAGCAAATTTTTTAATGAATTTCTACACAATTTTAGAATATTTTTCTCATAAATTTTTCTATTCAAACAAATCCAACGAAATGTTTGTTTTAGAAAATAGAAAAGTTTCTGAAAATAAAAATGGAAAATTTTCAGAAAAAGAAAAGTTCATGAATTTTATAAAGAAAATAATAAAGTTCATGAATTTTTTTTATTTGGTCAAAGAAAATTTTCTGTAAATAATAAAAGATTCATGAATTTTATATTCATGTTTTTCCGCTGCGTAAATAATTAATAGTGCTCTTTTACATAGAAAATAAAAGTTTAGAGAGAATTAAATTTAAAGAGCACATTAAAGTGATTATTAAAATTAATATGATTATGTTTTTTATGACCAACGTTGTTAATAACATGATCATGTTTTATTATTGAAATTAAAGGTGCATTTATTTTTATTTTTTGCCCAACGGTAATATAGATTTAATTGCATAGACAATTGTATGTTTGATTTGACCAACGTTAGATTAATACATATGATTGTTATAATGATCTCACTTAAATTGTGATTTCAGGAGGTTACCACTTGATGAGTAGCGTAAAAGATGTTCTGACACTCAGAGGTGACAACTACACTGAGTGGAGGAAGAAAGTAGACCTGGCATTTGTCTGTGCTGAGGTCGACTGGGTTGTGGATGAACCACACCCGGTTAGACCTACAAAGCCAGTCAGAGAGGCCACTGATGATGATGCTGCGTGGGATAAAAAGAGAGGGGATTATGCTCCATTGGAGATGTCATATACCCTCAACAATTAAAAGTGGATCAACGCCAACAAAAAGTGTATGGCATTTATAAAGAATACAATTGAAAACGCCATTGTGGGCTCAATTACAGAGTGCACTTCCGTAGGGGAGTTGCTTACAAAGATAAAGAGCCAGTTCACTGGTTCTTCAAAGACATATGCCACCCAGTTGATAAAGCAACTGGTGACAGAGAACTACACTGGCGGTGGTCATGGAATAAGAGAGCACATCCTCAGGATGAGCAACATGGCAGCAAAGCTCAAGCCCATGGATGCGGATCTGGAGATCAAACGAGCGCTCCTGGTCCACCTGGTCATGGCTTCACTGCCAAAGGAGTTTGAAACCTTTGTTGTAAACTATATCATGTCACCTGAAACATGGGACATTGAAAAGACAATAGCAATGTGTGTTCAAGAAGAGGACAGACTTAAAGCCTCACATGGTGGTTCACTCAACTATGTGAAGGATAACAAGACGACCAATCGACTACAAGAACAAATGAGAACTATTTTTCTATTTGGATCTCCAAAGCGAAATCGACTCGGAACCAAGGGGAACAAGACGGCCAGGGAACTATACTCGCTAGCCCAAGCTACTGGTTTTATTTATAGAGTCAAGGGTGAGCATGTGACTGTGACTAAATAGCAGCGTGCCTTCCCTCACGGTACTTGTACGCTATCGGTCATTGAGGAATACTTAGGCTTAGAGGGTGGTCCCCCTTTCTCGTGTAAAAGTTGCTTTAATTCTTGCGTTTGCACCTCATTGAACTTCTCTTGTTCTTTGGTCATTCCAGAAAATACCTCCATACCTTAATAATAGGGGCTTGTGTATAAAGGAAAGCAGCAAACCGGTCAAAGGCGAAGCTGTTCTATCTCAACTCTCTGACTTGAAGGAAGATGTGGCGGATCTCAAGGCTGGCTCTATTCCAAGTACAAGTTCCGAGGTGAAATGCGTTGCAGGACACTCATGCCCGATCGTGAGACAGCCTGTTGAACGCCTGATGGCACCTTGCTTTGACCTGAGCTATGCAACAACGAGATCCCCCTCGATCTTTGCCGGATGTGCTTGACGGTCCCCCATAAAAAAGAATTAAAATCAAAATAGCAAAGGTTCTCCTTCAAAGGCGCATGGCAAATCTCACATGCAGCATCAGCATCAGCAGAAGTCCTTTCCAGTGAACAAAGACACTTGCCTCCACTGCAAGCAGATTGGGCACTACAAGAAAGATTGCCCTGTCTGGCTAAAGTCAATAATGTCAAAGAGAGGTAACGACACCGTTTCCTTTGTAAATGAATCCTTGTATACACAGTTTTCGAAATCTACTTGGTGGATTGACTCAGGTGCAACTATTCACGTTGCAAATTCTTTACAGGGATTCCATTCTATGCGGACTATGCGAAGAAACGAAAGATGCATTGAAGTTGCAAATGGAATTCAAGCAGAACTTGAAGCTATCGGTGACATCTCCTTGGAGTTAGCTGATGGGTTCAATCTTCTACTTAGAGATGTCTTATATGTTCCTTCGTGTCATAGAAACTTGATTAGTGTTTCTTGTTTGGACAAAGACAATTATGAATGTTATTTTGGACATGGCAAGTGTGCCATATGGTTTAATAATGCTTATGTGGGTGTTGCTTTCCTACACGATGAGCTTTATTTATTATCACTCCGTGAAAAAGTGCATTCTGTGTGTAATGTGAATGAGCATGCTTCCGCGTCGAACAAAGAACAAAGGAAAAGAAAGAGAACTCATGACTCATCGAAATTATGGCACTGTCGCTTGGGCCATATTTCCAGGGGGAGAATAGAGAGATTAGTCAAAAGTGAAATTCTTCCTCCGTTAGAGTTCTCAGACTTAGAACAATGCATAGATTGCATTAAAGGAAAGTATATAAAACAAATCAAAAAGGGTGCAATCCATAGCACAGGCACACTAGAAATCATTCACACTGACATTTGTGGACCATTTCCGGTGAAAAGTGTGGATGGATATGACTCGTTCATAACATTCACAGATGACTACTCTCGCTATGGATATATTTATCCAATCAAAGAAAGATCTGAAGCATTAAATAAATTCAAGATATTCAAAGCTGAAGTTGAAAATCAGCATGATAAAAGAATAAAGAGAGTAAGGTCTGACCGTGGGGGGGAGTACTAAGGTCGACACACTCCATATGGCCAAGTCCCTGGACCTTTTGCAAAGTTCTTACAGGAGACTGGCATAGTAGCCCAGTATTCAATGCCGGGCGAGCCTCAGCAAAATGGGGTAGCTGAAAGGCGTAACCGTACTATGATGGATATGGTGCGCAGCATGATGAGTTACTCCACTTTGCCATTGGGATTATGGATGGAGGCGCTTAAAACCGCCATTCACATTCTCAATAGAGGATTTTTTTTCAGAAGTATGACTAAATTTGTAGAAAATTTGAAAATTATAGGGCGAAATGAAAAAATACCGAATATATAACCCCGTCGGCCTGCGGTGGGCCGAAAGGGGCCCTGTCGGCCAGCAGTGGGCCGAGCGCGTGCTGTCGGCCACCAGTAGGCCGACTGGGGCGCTGTCGGCCACCAGAAGGCCGAAAGCTGGCTGTCGGCCACCAGCTGGCCGAAAGCGGGCTGTCGGCGCCCGACCGTTTTCTTCTTCCTCTCGCTCTCTCTTTCTTGTTCCTGGTCGCTAGCAGCTCTCTCTCTCTCGTTTCCTCTCTAAACTCCCCCCCCCCTCACCGATCTACTCATTCTTCCACAGATTTTCTATTCCAAGCCGCGGAATCAATAGATCATAGCATTCTCCAGCGTCCTACGGTCATTTTTTTTGCAATGGGAAAGTTATTTGTGCGTATGTCAGGAGGAGCCATGGTGGGGTGGAGGAGGTGAGGAGGTGGTGGGGTGGAGGAGGTGTGGCTGGTGAGGAGGTGGTGGTGTGGAGAGGAAGAAGAAGGGGACACACGCGTCGAAGGTATATTTTTGTTCGTGTAGTTTTAGTGTACATTTTATTTAGTGTACATAGTCATTTTAGTGCACATAGTAATTTTAGGGGAAAGTTAGTGTAGCCGGTAATAATTTTGTATGTGCTGTAGAGTTTATTTAGTGTACACAGTAATTTTAGCAGATAGTTAGTGTAGCCGGTAATAATTTTGTTCGTTGCGATTAATGAAAGGTGGCAATGCCTGACAGGTGAAAATGTCTGAATCAGTAAATTTGACTGTTTACTACGGCCCTGGTAATGTTCGATATAATGAGTTGGGGGTAGATCTTAGCGAGTTTAAAAATGGCGTCATGACACTTTTACACCCGGACACACTGGACATTAGACATTTGAAGCACTGGTTGACTACTAGTTTTGGACTAGATCCTGAAGTATGTTCCGTCAGTATTCATGCACTGTGGACAAAATCATGTAACAATGTCAAGTGGGAGTTGATGCCGATAGATAGGAGCCAGCATTGGGTGACCCTGTTAAGTCTTTGCCGAGACCGAAGAATCCACCCATATGCCCTAGTGCAACCAGTGGCAAAGGAGGAGAATACGGTACAACTTCACGTGGGGTATGAACCAGGCCAGGGTAGTCAAGTGGCTAACGAGAATTATTTATCCGGGTCACAGCCACCGGATGTGGATGCTAGCCAAGCTGAGAAAGAGTCAGACTACATGTCACACAATGTTTGTGGTCATGATACTGGGCAGAGTATTCAGTCAAAAATATTAGCTGGTTCTGGTGTTGCTGATGGGGATGAGGAAGGCGATGAAATGCAGAGGGTGATGGAGGAAGATGACGAGGACGGATTTGCGGAGGATCTGGATTCTGAAAATTCCGAGGATGAAGTGGAGGTACCGATTCCTTCTGCATGGGATCAGGACATATCCACCGGCCTTACTGTCAACGATGGCCATGAGACTCCGTGGCAATATAATCTGAACCAAGTCCAGATAGGGGCTATGTTTGATACAAAGAAAAAATTGAAGTATGCGGTGATAAAGTGGGCTATGTCTACGCAGAGGGTTTTCCGGACACACATATCGAGTCCAACAAACTATACCGTGAAGTGTGTTGAACCAGGTTGTCATGGGAAGGTGCACGGGCACGTGCCGAAGTATGACATCCACTGGCTTGTCACCAATGTGGTCCCACATAATTGTGTGAGAAAAAACCTGTTGGTTAGTCATCCAAACCTGACTTCAACTCTCATTGCGCAACTCATGTATACTGAGATAGTGGACAAGAAAGATATGGAAGCAAAACACATCCAGAGAGCAGTGAAGGTCAGATGGAATTATGACATTCCATATGGGAAGGCTTGGAGGGCTAAGCAGAAGGCTATGGAGGAAAGGTTTGGGACGTTCTTCGACTCATATGATAAGGTTGTCCGTCTCCTTGACATACTGAAGGAGAGAAATCCCGGCACTTATGTTAACATACAACACAGGAGGTTGGACATTTTACCAGATCACAAGGTGTTGAAATGAGTATTATTCTCTTTCGCTATGTGCATCGAAGCTTTCCGGCATTGTCCTCCTGTGATGTTTGTGGATGGTACATTCCTGACTGGTCAATACAAAGGGCAAATCCTGACTGCTATTGGTGTGGACGGGAATAATCAAATCATCCCACTAGCCATGGCATTTGTGGAGGGTGAGAACTTTCCGAGCTGGGTATGGTTCTTCCGGCAAGTTAAAATTGCGATCGTGAAGGACCGACCAAACGTGTGTGTCATTCATGACAGACATGCTGGTATATTGAAGGCCGTGAAGACACTAAGGAATCCAACTGCTGACGAACCAACACCTTGGAAGGACTTGCAGAGCCGGTGGTGCATGCGCCATGTTGGGGCTAATTTTTTCTCACAGTTCAAGAACAAGCGGTTGATGAACTTGTTTAAAAAATTATGCAAGCAGAACCAGCAGCGTAAATACCATTTTATTTGGTCAAAACTTGATGAGTTCACTAAGAAGCAGGTCCGCGCGAGGAAGAAAATGGAAGCAGATCAGGTTAAATTAGCAACACTCATGGCGGAGTAGAGGAGCCAGTAGGTCTTTGTGACTTGCCAGCAATTGACCCTCCTAATACTAAGAGAAAGAAGGGCAGGGCAATAAATAATTTTTCTGAGTGGATAGAGAAAGAGCCTCCAGTGAATTGGTCTTTGCTGCATGACACCCATGGAGCTAGGTATGGCCACATGACAACCAATCTTGCAGAGGTGTATAACTTTGTACTCAGAGGGAATAGAGCATTGCCACTGACAGCTATTGTGGAGGGTGTATTCCATGGCACTTTGAGATATTTCAGAGAAAGGCACGAGTTAGCAAAGAAGCATATTGTAGTTAATCAGAACACACCTTATTGTAGCCGTGTCATGGAGTACATGGCTCAGAAGATAAAGAAAGCAAAAAAGCACACTGTCACACTCATAGGTAATCAGGAAAGGAGGTATGAGGTTCAGCTTCCTACTGATGGTTTTGGTTCTGCAAATGAGGTGAAGACGCATGAGGTTAAAATTGGAACGGAATTTTATCCAACTTGTGAGTGTACATGCAACAAACCGCAGTTGTTGCACCTGCCTTGCTCACATGTGTTGGCTGCCTGTGGCCAGATTGAGTTGGACGCTATCTCCTTCGTGTCTCCGTACTATTCAAAAGAGGCAGTACTCAATGTCTGGACAGGTGAGATGACGGGGTTTAGAGTCGTCGGCAATTTCAACAAGGTAAACGATGGTGAGAGAGTATACATCCCGGATCCAGGACTTCGGCGAACAAGCAGGGGCAGACGCAAGGTAAAGCGCATCCGAAACGATATGGACCAATCTGAAGCTGGTGGAGCAACCAGACAATGTTTGCTATGCGCGGCTTATGGGCATAGGATGAAATATTGTCCCGACCTGAACAAAGACGGTGCTTCCACATCGACGACTGCGGCAACAGTAGCAAGAGGTGGTCATGGCAGTCGTGGTGGTCGTGGAAGTCGAGGCCGAAGGGGCGGACAAGGAAGAAATAACTCAGAAGCTATATAATGTGTCGCACTATGTTTTATTTTGTAATATGTCTGGACTATGTTTTAATGTGTAATATGACGGACTATGTTTTATTCTGTAATATGTGTGGTCTATGTTTTAATGTGTAACATGACGGACTATGTTTTATTCTGTAATATGTATGGATGATGTTATAATTTGTAATATGTCTGGACTATGTTTTAATTTATAATATGCCTGGGCTATGTTTTAGTTGCAGATATGTCTTCGTATCTGTTGCTTAATGGGAATATCGATAAAGGGCACCGGGCCGCAGATATGGAAGCGGGAAAGAACTTAGACGTGTTGATCACTCGCACCCCAAAGCGTAACTGGATGATACACCCTTTATGGGTTGATAGGTATGTGTCGGTATAATGACTTACTATAAAATAACATCCTTTTGATAGCCGCTAACTATAAGCTACATTCTATTTATTTTGTAGGTTAAATTGGGCTGGACTTCTACGCTTGGCACGGCTGGTTGAGGGTACATTGGATGAGTGGGTTGATCATCCGGAATTGGATGAGGCAGGTGAACCAATGCAGTTACAGAAGAAGCAAGTTACACGCTTCTCTTACGACAGGTCACTCCTTACCTGCTTAGTAGATAGATGGAGACCAGAGACACATACGTTTCACTTTCCCTGGGGAGAGATGGCGCCTACATTACAGGATGTGTCTTACTTGTTGGGATTACCTCTGGCCGGTGCTGCCATAGGTCCTTTAGAGCCAGAACCTGGTTGGCTAGCATCGATGCATGCCCGTTTTCTGGCTGCGGTGCCAACTACTACAGTGCTAGGCAACGATCGTCACGGGCCTCTTTTTAGGTGGTTGAGCCAGTTTTAGATTGTCTCCTTAGGATATCCTAATGTTGAGTTGTCAGAGGCACAGATTGACCGATCCCTAGAGGCATATATTATGTGGTTGTTCGGCAAGACAATGTTCACGGAAAACCACGTGACCACTGTCGATGCACGACTCATCGGTATTGCACGAGAGATAGCTGATGCACGTTGCCCGGGGGACATTGTGCAGAGGAGTTTTGGTTCTGCTGTGTTAGCGGCTACGTACAGAGGCCTGTGCAAAGCTTGCCAGTTGAAGTCTAGAAAATCAGGTCTTGTTGGATGTCCAATATTGTTGCAGCTCTGGTCATATGAGAGATTCCCTATTGGTCGACCCTATGTCAGCATTGAAAAATCTTTTGGTAATGAGGACATGGCTGGGACTTACGTGCCTTCTATCGGCGACTTGCCTACTATGGGATCTGTTTGGACACGGAGAGAGGTATTTTCATAATTTGTAACAATATGAATTACTAATGTTTATTTTTCGCTATTCAATAGTATTACTAATGTTTGTTGTCAAATACAGAGACAGTTTGCGCATAGCCAGGTGAGGGGCTGCTACCCCTCCTTCACGGCGCAGTTTGACAGTTTGCACGAGGATCAAGTTATTTGGGAGCCATACTCCGATCGTGCTATTTCCTCCAGATGTGCAGATGGGATTTCTGGAATGTGCACTAGAGATCGGCATTATTGGATGACCAAGGCCAGGTTGGTGTTCGACGTGACGGTTGAGGAGATGGCTATTCATAGGGTGATGAGACAGTTCGGTCGATGCCAAGAGCCTGACATTCCTGTTATTCCACACTTACCAGATCACGTGCACAAGTAAGTAATACTACTTTAGTTGTCATGTCTGCATTCATAATATAACTAATCATGTAACGTGCATTTCAATCTCAGGTACACTCGCTCAGGAGGACACAAGTCCCAGGATTCTTGGCTTCATGACATTAGCCCTTACGTGGACGAATGGACTACTGTGCCGACAAATATCTGGGATGAAGTTCGGCCCTTTGACTGGGACAAGTTCGGGTTGTATCTGCAGCGTTACCGGCATAGCACGAGGATCTACTTGGTTCCATCATCAGCTCCTGATCAGATCGAAGCCCCTCTCACCAGCGATCTGTTCCAAACTGCCTCTGTTGTCGGGACCAGACACCACGCGGTACGTGCTATGTTTCTCACATGTTAAGTTTTTTCTTAACCTGAACATATACAATTGGTTAACTATTCGTGTTGTCTGCCATACAACGATGATCTAATTGGTTAACTCTCCGTGTACAGGGTGACTTGGCATGCGAGGTGTTAGAGGAGGTTTCCTCTTTAATGCAACGCTTTGAGAGAGGAGATAATATCCCACCGCGAGAGAACGTCTCATGGTTGAGGGGTCTTCATGAGAAGGTACGCGGGATTTACGCAGCTGTTACATGTAGACGATCTTCGGATGTTGCTATTCCTCGTCCAGCACATCGTCCGCCACGCCCCTCTCTCCAGCGTTCAGAACCTCGAACCTCTGTGCACCGTTCGGAACCACCTCCTTCACAACCAGGGAGCTCTTCCTGGCAGCAGACACCTCCTTCACAACCAGGGAGCTCTTCCTGGCAACAGACACCTCCTTCACAACCAATGAGCTCTTCATGGCAGCAGATACCTCCTTCACAACCAGGGAGCTATTTCTACCAGCAGCCACCTCCTTCACAACCAGGGAGCTATTCCTGGCATAATCAGATGGACCTAGGTAACACTACTTTGTACATTCTTTTAAACAATCTAGGTTCGCAAATCAATTTTACATGTTTTACTTTACCGTAGTCGGCAGCCTGTCGCAATCTTTCATGCAGTCTAATGTCCAGTCACCGATGTTTACTGGTGCTGGTTCATTCTTTGCCGGCGACGGCGACGACGATGACCGAGCTGCAAACACCTATGATTTCTCGGAGACAGTTCTTGCCACTCCACCACCACCATACACGCATGAGACACAGACACAGACAGACGAGGCGGCCTATGGTCGTGGTCATCGTGAGACTCGTCCACCGCGTGAGCGCTTATCGCCTTCCGGTCCTCGTCCGAGGAAGCCGAAGATTCGTCGCCGTCCGCAGCAGTGATATGGTTATCTATGTATGAGACATGACTATCTAATTATGTATGAGACATATGTCTATTTTATGTATGGGACAAATTACTATCTACTTATGTATGAGACGTATTCATGTTTTATTTCAGTGGTCAATTGGTTTAGAGAGATAACACTTGTACTGTGAACTAAATGCATCCAATGCAACGCTTTACATAAAACATAATGCCCACAAAACGATAATATATGTCTAAACGGTACGAGATACATTTCCAACCAGACTACAACAGATAACTAAGATGCATCGAAAATAACATGCATAAAATAAGATACATAAAAATTAAGATACAACTTGCTGCGAATTTTAAGATACGACTTGCTGCAATGCGAACGTTACGATACAATAACATAAATCTACTGAGTCCAACGGGGATATTTTCCTTTTCCATCACCAGCTTCTTCTGCTGCCTTGGCTGCACAAGCCCTTTCTTTCTTCATCTGCCTCTTAGCCTCACGGGCCTCCTGTCGCTGTCGGTAAACCTCCGCCAGTCGTAGTCCCTCTTCTCGGTTTTTCTGCTTCATCTCATCAAGAAAAGCCCTCTGCTTCACACAGTACTCTTGCCACTCTCTCTCCTGCTCTGCTTTCTCCTCTGCTGCCGCCTTCGCGCGGCGCTCTTCCGCGTCCAAGCTTGCCCATGCACGACGACCTCTTTCACGAATCTCGGTCACCGCCCAGTCCGGTTTTTTCGTGTCAATCCAACGATAGTACATGCACAGAGGCGGAGGAGACTACAACAAAAATAGAAATAGAAATATCAAATCAACAATAATATCAACAACGTGTTTATTCTTGGTGACTTAAACATACCGGAGGCCTGATGTACGGTGAAGTAGCAACGGGTGGATCTTCCTCATAATTGGCGCACATGAAAAACTTCATGCCCAACCAATCTGAAAAATCCGTCACCTCCTTCACCTTGCAGAGATCGCCACACCAACAACGAAGTACTTCCACCCCCCGAGGCAAAGTCGCACTCTTCATTTTCGTAGGCCTAATGCTTTGATCCGAGCAAGGCACACTCATAATGACTAGCGCGTTGGTGTTTTGAAGTGCGGCTGGACGATGGAGAAGAGAGTGAGAAAGAGCAAGCAGTGTGGGCAGAAGCAAAGAGAAGAGCGTGAGAGAGCAGGCAACGGCATCTCGTATATAAAGAGGCGGAGCACTGTGTTGTCGGTAGAAGAAAATAAAACATGCGCGTCCGCCGCAGCAACAGCACCGCACCGCACCACAGACAGCAGGAATCGGACAAAGCAGACAGCAGGAATCAGACAAAGCAGACAAATCAGACACCTGCGCGCTCGGCCGAATCTTTGCATAAAAATAAGCGCGGTGCGATTCTGCCAATCACTACAGTCTGCCGTGGAAATCAGCGCATTTTGCCAATCACTACAGTCTGCCAATCACTACAGTGTGGGCATCGGAATCAGCGTCTGCGCATGGGAAAAAGCAAGGTAAAAGCGAGCTGGCCGAGTGAGAAGCCATCGGTGGCAATTGGTTTAGAGAGGTAACACTTGTACTGCGAACTAAATGCATCCAACTGAAATAAACATTACAACTGAAATAAACATCCAACTAAATGCTCGGCATGAAGACGTCCTCTTCGTCCTCCGTCGATGCAGATCTCTTGCCCTTCGTCGATGTAGAGCTCTTGCCCTTCGACGATGCGGTACTGTTTACCTTGGTGCTCGGCATGAAGAGGTCGTCTTCGTCCTCACTGTCTGCTTACCATAAATCTGAATTATTCCTCGCAAGCCTGATGTAAGATTCACTCTTATGCAGTTTGACCTTCTGCCATCTGCCATGCAACCTGAGAAGCTCTTTCCGTATCTCCTCAAATGTCCTGGGAGGCCACCCACTCCTAGCTAATGAGTGAGCCAACTCATTCATTATGGTGTCACTACTGATGAGTTCCTCCCATGGAACTACTCTATCATCCATCTTGAAATTGGCGGCTAGTTTGAGAAGACGATCGGACATACCAGAGTGAAAACTATGATCAAAAGGATAATGAGGATGAGACATCTCCACGAAAGGATGGTGGGAGCGAAAGGCGTGAGAGAAGGGCCTGCTCACCCACCTTACTGCGGATGTGGTTATATAGGTTCACAAGAGAAGATGGCGGGTGAGAAAGGCGGGAAAGAAAATGGCGGGAGAGAAAGGCGGGTAAAAAAATGGCGGGAGATAATGGCGGGAGAGAATGGCGGGAAAGAAAGTGGCGAGAGATTATGGCGGGAAAGAATATGGCGGGATAGTAGGGCGGGAAAATAAAATGGGGGGATAGTAGGGCGAGATGGTACGATCACTGTGGCAGATGGCTGAAAACAACAACTAGCTCCTGATCACGCTCTTTGAAGGTTATGAGCACCAAATTGTTTACTTCAATAGACGATGCCAGAAGAAAATTATCGAAACCTTCCTTGTTCAACACCATTCTACCACCCAAGCCAATAAAGTAGGAACAAGGAATGCTCACAGATATATCATCATCTTCAGAATCCAAAATAATTTCAAGACTTAAAGAACCAGTCCTAGGAATTGACAAAAATTCCTTCAAACTCCTCACAACCATGGGCGGAATAACCTGACAAAAAACATCTAGTTATATGATGTTCAGCTAACAAATTTATAACAGTATAGTACAGCAAAGAACAAATAAATAAACAGTAGGTAAAAACAAAGCTCACCATATGTTGACCATTAACATTCATGGAATCAATCCTATGAACAAAAGGAGTACACATTATGTAGTTGTCATCAAAGAGCTGTCGGGACATGACAAACATTTCGTGATAATTCAGACCGAAGATACCACGAGTATAAAAACAACTGTCAACAAGTTCCCTCTGAGTTTCACTCAGATCCTCAAGAGCTACAAAAAAATAATTTCACAAATTGAGCACAACAGCAAATCGTATAAGCTGAAACAAAACTTAAAATCACTCAAATACAAAACTTACCAACACAGGGTAAAGGGAACAACATAACGCCATCCCGATGAAAATCAACACTACACCATGTTCCATAGTGCTCAAGCCTAACAGTCATCATGTCACGATGACGGAGACCATAATCATTCCCAAGTTCCTCCCAGGAAGGACCATGGAATTTACTGCTCACCCGACCATGTGTAAACAGAACATGGTATAAGTTACCCTCACTGTTGTGAAGAGCAAGATCAATATCTGTGTCAGCCCTCCGAATAGCTAAAGCTCTGCACTCCTCAATGTACCGAGCAAGATGTGATCTAACACTGCACGGAACATACTACAAAAAGAATGGAAGCAAACATCATAATCATATAAACAAAGGCATTAGAATACATTCCAACCTAAACAACATCAACCGTATGCCACAATCAGATAAACAAGATATAGAATCTTACAACACGCCTTGAACAACGACGATCCAGCACCACAGTGAAGACAGATGCACAAGAATCAAAGGAAGAACAAGGGCCACCTGGAGCTCGACAGAAGGGGCAAGCCATTACCTGCAAAGAAACGGTGACCAAAAAAAAACACTACACTTGCCTGCTGCCGCGGAGGGGGTTTTATAGGGCCAGAAGAGAAGATGACGGGAGAGAATGGCGGGAAAGAAGGGCGGGAACGAAACTGGCGGGAACGAAACTGGCGGGAAAGAAGAGCGGGAAGGAAACTTGTGGGAAAATGCACTCTTCGGCGAAGGGAATACCAAAAATATGTACTATTTCTGAAAAACATTCATGAAAACGTTTGGGCAGGCTGTCTACGGGCCTATCGGCCTCTGGTAGGCCGACAGCCACCTTTCGGCCTTCTAGTGGCCGACAGTGCACCAGTCGGCCTACTGGTGGCCGACAGCACGCGCTCGGCCCACTGCTGGCCGACAGGGCCCCTTTCGGCCCATCGCAGGCCGACGGGGTCATATATTCGGTATTTTTTCATTTCGCCCTATAATTTTCAAATTTGCTACAAATTTGCTACAACGGCGCCACCTCCATCTTCTCCGTGCCTCTCGGTTTTCTCTCGCGAGGAGGTGTGGCTTTGGGGATGGGAGGAGAGTTTGGAGAGGAAGAAAGGTTGGGGGAAAGGAGAAGTGGCTCGCGCGGCCGTCTCTGGCGGCCGGCGGCATGGCGTTCGCCGGCGATGTCCGCAGCTGCGGGACGCAGCAGGAGCACGGGGGCGTGCAGGAATATTTTTCTCATATTTTTTTCTATTCAAACAAATCCAACGAAATGTTTGTTTTAGAAAATAGAAAAGAAAATAGAAAAGTTTCTGAAAATAAAAATGGAAAATTTTGAGAAAAAGAAAAGTTCATGAATTTTATAAAGAAAATAATAAAGTTCATGAATTTTTTTTATTTGGTCAAGGAAAATTTTCTGTAAATAATAAAAGATTCATGAATTTTATATTCATGTTTTTCCGCTGCCTAAATAATTAATAGTGCTCTTTTACAAAGAAAATAAAAGTTTAGAGAGAATTAAATTTAAAGAGCACATTAAAGTGATTATTAAAATGAATATGATTATGTTTTTTTTATGACAAACATTGTTAATAACATGATCATGTTTTATTATTGAAATTAAAGGTGCATTTATTTTTATTTTTTTGCCCAACGGTAATATAGATTTAATTGCATAGACAATTGTATGTTTGATTTGACCAACGTTAGATTAATACATATGATTGTTATAATGATCTCACTTAAATTGTGATTTCAGGAGGTTACCACTTGATGAGTTGCGTAAAAGATGTTCTGACACTCAGAGGTGACAACTACACCGAGTGGAGGAAGAAAGTAGACCTGGCATTTGTCTGTGCTGAGGTCGACTGGGTTGTGGATGAACCACACCCGGTTAGACCTGCAAAGCCAGTCAGAGAGGCCACTGATGATGATGCTGCGTGGGATAAAAAGAGAGGGGATTATGCTCCATTGGAGATGTCATATACCCTCAACAATCAAAAGTGGATCAACGCCAACAAAAAGTGTATGGCATTTATAAAGAAAACAATTGAGAACGCCATTGTGGGCTCAATTACAGAGTGCACTTCCGTAGGGGAGTTGCTTACAAAGATAAAGAGCCAGTTCACTGGTTCTTCAAAGACATATGCCACCCAGTTGATAAAGCAACTGGTGACAGAGAACTACACTGGCGGTGGTCATGGAATAAGAGAGCACATCCTCAGGATGAGCAACATGGCAGCAAAGCTCAAGCCCATGGATGCGGATCTGGAGATCAAACCAGCGCTCCTGGTCCACCTGGTCATGGCTTCACTGCCAAAGGAGTTTGAAACCTTTGTTGTAAACTATATCATGTCACCTGAAACATGGGACATTGAAAAGACAATAGCAATGTGTGTTCAAGAAGAGGACAGACTTAAAGCCTCACATGGTGGTTCACTCAACTATGTGAAGGATAACAAGACGACCAATCGACTACAAGAAGAAATGAGAACTATTTTTCTATTTGGAACTCCAAAGCGAAATCGACTCGGAACCAAGGGGAACAAGACGGCCAGGGAACTATACTCGCTAGCCCAAGCTACTGGTTTTATTTATAGAGTCAAGGGTGAGCATGTGACCGTGACTAAATAGCAGCGTGCCTTCCCTCACGGTACTTGTACGCTATCGGTCATTGAGGAATACTTAGGCTTAGAGGGTGGTCCCCCTTTCTCGCGTAAAAGTTGCTTTAATTCTTGCGTTTGCACCTCATTGAACTTCTCTTGTTCTTTGGTCATTCCAGAAAAAACCTCCATACCTTAATAATAGGGGCTTGTGTATAAAGGAAAGCAGCAAACCGGTCAAAGGCGAAGCTGTTCTATCTCAACTCTCTGACTTGAAGGAAGATGTGGCGGATCTCAAGGCTGGCTCTATTCCAAGTACAAGTTCCGAGGTGAAATGCGTTGCAGGACACTCATGCCCGATCGTGAGACTGCCTGTTGAACACCTGATGGCACCTTGCTTTGACCTGAGCTATGCAACAACGAGACCCCCCTCGATCTTTGCCGGATGTGCTTGACGGTCCCCCATAAAAAAAGAATTAAAATCAAAATAGCAAAGGTTCTCCTTCAAAGGCGCATGGCAAATCTCACATGTAGCATCAGCATCAGCAGAAGTCCTTTCCAGTGAACAAAGACACTTGCCTCCACTGTAGGAGATATGCCCCAGAGGCAATAATAAATGTTATTGATTATCTCCCTGTTCATAATTATGTTTATGTTCCATGCTATAACTGCAATGATTCTCGAGTCTACAAATAAAACGAGGCTTGGAGGGAAACTCATGTGCACGTGTGGGATAATAAACGGTAAAATGTATTCCTAGTCAAGCCTCTATGACTGGCTCAAGTATTGCATGATGATCCTGTTTTCCTGATCATGGGCATGACTATGCCGGCAATTTTGAGGGCACAATTATTGGTAGAACACTTGTGTTGAATCGACCCAAATTGTGTTATGCTATGAGATACATTCGTCATAAGTTAATGGTTAATAACACAGGAAGTTAATGTTTGCATAATTCCTTAGACCATGAGAGTATCGAGTTTCTTCATGCTTGCTTCATGAACTTTGGGGTTTGTTAAACGTCATCCGTAAATGGGTGGCTATTATGGCGGCTTACAGGTTCATGGAAAAGTATGTCAAGTAACTTGATAGCTCAAGATTGGGATTTGCTCCTCTGACGATGGAGAGATATCTCTAGGCCCTCTCGGTGTTACGGTATCCATCATCGTCTGGCCAGACACAGGGTGATTTGATCACAGGGATGCCGGAACACGGGAACGAGAAAAGAGAACAATACCGGCAACGAGGTAACTGGCATAGTGGACAAGGTGTTGATCCACGGGGATGCCAACATGTCTCACCTCGGGTATTTGTAACATATCGCGAAGCAACAGGAATAGCACACGGCAACTCGAGGTTCACTCGAATATTCATTCGTGTGGGTATAGGGATCAAAATGGGTGTCCACGGCTCCGATGTTGATCATTGATCGGAAGGGGTTCCGGGTCATGTCTATGCTTCACCGAACCTATAGGGTCACACGCTTAAGGGTCATCTATCTGCTGAATACTAGATGAGGAGTCCGAGAGAAAGTCACTGGAAAAGTTTCGGAGACAACGGAAAAGTTCCGGAGAGAACACCGAAAAAGTTTCGGTAAAACCGAAAAGTTGTTTCGGATAAAACCATTGATCCAAAAAGGTTTCGGCAAGCACCGGGAATGTTTTGGAGGTTTCCAGATTGGTCTGGTAATTTCTGGAATTTTTTCGGAGAAAAAACCAAAAAAGGTTTTCGGAGCTGCCGGAATTGTTTACCGGGTAAACGAAGATGGTTTTAAATTAAACCACCATACCGGAAATGTTTCGGAGTGAGTCCAGTTAATTTTAGAGGGTGCCGGAAATGTTCTGGGACCTTTCGGAATTTTTCAGAAGAAATAGTTTCGGAAAACATCTTGTCCCAGCGAGAGGGGACAAGATCCCACGGATCGTGGGGGCTGTTTTTGGGCTGTTTTTCGGGGCGCCCCCTTTAGGGGACAGCCCCCTTGTGGCTGGACAAAGTGTTTGGGGGGCCCCCCCATGGTGGGGGGCAGCCCCCACAAATGGTGGAGAGTGTTGGGAGGAAGGTGGGGCTCCATGGGGAACACCATGGACAAGGGAACATGTTTTCTCCATGTTTGGTGGGAACATGTTTTCCTTGTTTGGTGGGTGCATGTTTAGTGGGCTGAATTTCAGCCCCCCCCCCTCACCCCTTCCACCACTATATAAGGAGGTGGAGAGGAGCTCTCCATCCACACCCCAACTCTCACACACATGGCATGCATGATCTGCCTTTCTTCTCTCCCTCCCACGAAATAGTTTCGTAGAGCCGAAAGGCTGTCTGGGTTCCGGTGGGAACTAGTTCTGGACGGCGAAGCCCTGCCGGATAGATGACACCGTATGTGTGCAACTCTGTAGAGAGATCGTAGTTTCGGTCTTAGTTCGAGAGTGCCTCCCGAAGGGCTGTCCGTGTGACCGTCCGAGTTTTGGAGGTCCTCCCGAAGGGCTGTCCGAGTGACAGTCCGAGTTTCGGAGGTCCTCCCAAAGGGCTGTCCGCGACACCGTCCGGGGGACTGTGCGACCACCTCTCGGAGGGCTGTCCGCGGGGCAGATGAGGGTATACATCCTCGCGGTTGGGAGGTTGTAAAATCCTAGCTACGGGGATCTTCACCGCCGTTCGTCATCGACTCTACTTCCACTGCGCTACGAGTCGGTAACGAAAAATGATCAAACCTTGTATGCAGTCTCCATAGTGGTCCTGGGCTGGTGCGTAGGTCCGAATTTTTTTGTTTTCTACTGCGTTACCCTACAGTGGCATCAAGAGCCGTGCTATGCGTAGATGCAGGTTGCGATCTAGAATACATAGAGATGTATGGGTGTTGCACAATATAATTAGGTAGTAGATGAGATCTATTGCTGAAAATTATTTGTGCGGGTAGCAGATGAAATCTGTTACCCGATGTTCCTGTTGCTTCCCTAGAATTTGCATATTTCTGATCTTGATAACAGTATGGTGGAGTTTCAATGTTCTGGCAATCCGCGATCCTGATTGATCAACGAAGTGCTAACAGTTCATTGAATTCCACCGTAGTTAAAGAGAAAGATGAAATTTCGCAGACGAAAGGGCAATGCAGATGTGACCTGCACGGGGGTCACGCGTATGACGAAGTTTAGTATGGGGCTCGAGATTTTATTATCTCGTGTTTCATACACCCTGGAATGTTAATCTAGCGACTTGGATTATCATGCTTGATGATGGACGTTGGTAGCTTCGGTTTGTTTCGAAACCTTAGAAGCCACGTAAAATAAAATTTCGCATGAACCGATTAGAGGCGTCTAACTTGGTTTTGCAGGATGGTTTGCATGTGCATGTGATGTGGTATAGCAATGATTCATAATAATTTGATTATGTATGAGATGACTATATGATGTAAATTGATTAACATGACCTGCGTGTCATGATTCGGCATGATGGCTGGAGCCATATGATTGCACTTTAAATGACCTGCGTGTCAACCTTATGTAATGCACTTATTTTATTAGGTATAGAGATAGCAATATTATCTTGTGCATCGACAAGGTGGTGGCAATCTTCGCAAAGGTGAACACCGACGCGAATGCCGGAGACGAAGAAATACGAGACTTCTCCGTCAGAAAGGGCTATACCATATCATGCTATTATGAATTGCCTGAGATGTTTATCCCTTATGATGCACCCTTCTTGATTGCGCAGTAGTCGCTTTTTATTAGGGTGATCTCTCACTGAAATATCAAGTAGTTAGTGTTCTCCCAAGTGTAGCACCGTCACGGCACCTAACTTTTCGGGGCATTGCATGATCTCCATGGGTGCGAACGATTAGGGATATGTGAGGCGGGTGAGTTGAGACCTCGCAGCGAGATCACTTGGTTGTCTTGACGTTCAGGCATGAAAGTCATGAGCTCGGGACACACGCATCGAAAGATGAACAAGAATCGCATAGAGATGTGATCGGCAAGTTTGCCTACCGATTGAAGTTCATGCCATGGGTGTTCATCTCGAACCGTGACGTTGAATGGATATGCGGGTCTTGAATCACTCACAATCAATTATGAGAGATATTGATTTGAGTGGGAGCGCACTATAGAATTAACTTGTTTAATTCTCAGTGCAATTAATTTTGAACACTGTCTAAGTGTGGTTTGCATAATAGTTGTAGAATAATGGCTCGCGTTTCCACCTTCCCTGTTAAAATTGAATAGCTGTTAAATATCTGGTTAAAACTTTACGGTTGGTAACGTAATGTGAGGATTGTCCTCAAGAGTGCCGAGAAGGACTTTGTCCTATCGCATGCTTTTGGTATTCTCCCGCTAATGCTATGGATCATGTGACTCTCGTCCTTCGATCCAAAAGCTAGAATTCCTTTTCAGTCAAATACAATATGTTTGCTTCCATGAGACCCGAACTTCGAAAGTTTGGATAGTTATGTGATATTCATGGAATCTGAAAATTATTTTCAGAGATAGACAAAGGCTAAAAGATATGAGATATCCAAAGCAATGTTTGTTTGCAAACTATTAGTAAAGGAGTTTACTATGCTTAAGACTGATAAGAGAGGGATCCAGGAGAACGCCTGTCATATGATGAAAGGTGAATAAAACAACAACTTAAAGAGAAAGGAAGTGTCCGAAGGGTGTTAGTAAGACTTTCACGCCTAGGAAGTCCGGGGCTAACGCCACTCTTAAGTTGGGTGCTTCTTCTGAGAGTAGGAGAAATACTGAAAGTTAAACTGTTAGAAGTATAAAGGCAAAAGGAAAGAAGACTGGAATATCCAGCTCATGTATGAATGTCATACAAGTTTTTGATGTATAAAAGGCTGGTCAAAGATATAGTTCTTGAAAATTATGGTTAAACATGTTAATCACTAATTCTTGGGTATTGTGAGTTAATCACAAAGATACCCGCTCGATTGCATTCTGTTGCAACTCGATGTAAGAACTACTATGGCCTGAAAGACTATCCAGGAATGAGGTTTAGATACACACAGGGAACATAGTAAATGTTACTATACCTTCCATTAGTGTATTCCCTATGTATTTACTTTCATAATTCATTTTAGAGTTTTACACTCTTGCCCATTGCATAAAGTATCTTGCAAGAAGGTTATTCATAAGAGAACTTTTGATGTTCGATGTTATGAATAACATAAGGGCCATACTTTCATTATGAATGAGATGTATGTTATGAATATTGATATTAATACATTACCTCTGTATTTACTTTCATAATTCATTTAGAGTTTCATACACTCTAGCCCTTTGCATAAGGTATTTTGCAAGAAGGTTATTCATAACAGAACTTTTGATGTTCGGTGTTATGAATAACATGAAGGGCCATGCTTCCATACAGGATGGGATGTATGCTATGAATATTGATGGTAATATGTTACATCCATAACACTGACGCTAAATGTCGCAAGACTAAAAGAATACCACACAAGTGTGGCACTGCATTTGGTCACATTGGAGAAACCCGCATGGAAAATTCCATTATGATGGATTTTGAAGTCGTTTGATTTTGAATCATCTGACACTTGCAACTTTCCTCTGAAAAGTGAAGTGACTGAAATACCGTTCACAGGCCATAAGGAACGAGCAAAGAACATATTGGTGATCATACATTATGATGTGTGTAGTCCAATAAATGTTGTTGCAAGTAGTGGATTTATCTATCTTCAGAAATGACTCAAGTAGATATATGGATATTTACTTGATGAGACGTAAGTCTGGATTTTTTGAAATCATTCGAAAGGTTTTCGATACGAAGAAGAAAATATTGTAACAAGAAAATTATGTTTCTACAATTCGATTGCAGAAAGGAATATTTGAGTTACAAGTTTAGCGAATGTCGGATGAGTTGTGAAAGGGGTTTCATAACGTGCACCTCCCGGAACACCACTACAAGTGGAGAGTCCGTGTAGATGTAATCGAACCATTTATGACATGGTAAGATCAAAGATGACATAAATAAATTTGCCATTATCCCTTTTAAGTGATGCTTTAGAGATTGCGGCTTTTACACTAAAAAGAGCTCCATCGGGTCTGTTGAAATGACGTCATGGTATGGTACGCCCAACCATGTTATATCTTTTCTTAACATTTGGAATATGGGGCTTGTGTAAAAGGTTACAAACCTATTCCAAATCAGACAAGTGCTACTTTGTAGGTTATCCCAAGTCATTGGGTATTCCCCCACCACTATACCGAGGCAAATAGGTTTGCCACAAAGAACGGTATGCTTTTTGAAGATAATAGTTCTTTCAAAAGGTGAGTGGGAGGACAGTGCAACTCGACGAGATAACCAGTATCTTCGTCATCAGATCAAAGGAAAGAAACCTTGGAAGTGATTCCGGAATTTCCTACTACGACTGATACGGAAGTCTCTACAATAAAATGTATGGACTTCAGTCGAACTTGCAGCTGAACCCCGTAGGCAAGGCTCGTGCAAACCTCTCAGGTGCGCAAACGAGATATTGTTGTTGGACAACAGTATACCTACGATACACAAGGAAGCGTTGATGGGCCCTGACTCCGGAATTGGCTAAATGCCAATACAATCCGAGATAGTTTCCATATAAATGTGTCAAGATTAAAACCTTGATACACCTTTCGGAAGACTTAGAGTCTAAACGAATATTTATGGAACTAAAAAAAACTGAAACGGATAAAAATGTTTTATCCATAAAGCTCAACTTGTTGAAATAACAAGTTCAAGGAGTTGACTGCGATGAGGTTGTTTCACCGTAGCGATGCTTGAAGTCGGTTCGGGTTGAACTAGCAATTAATACATATTTCAATCATGAGATATGAAACATGGATGACAAAGGGACTTCCATCTGATGGAAATGATACCTAGGACTTATATGTGATACAGTCCAAAGTAATTTGTCGATCCAGAGGATGCTAGTAAGTATGCAAACTTCAGAGTTCCAGCGATAAACAGAAGAGAGCAAAGTGGAGTTGGAATCTTCGTTTTTTGATGGAATGGTCAAAGGGGTTTGACTTCATCAAATGGGTATCGAAGATGCTTGTGATTCAAGAAAGTAAGTGGGAGCATAATAATATTTCTAAAAACCGTGTGTACTTGACACATTGTTAATTGGAAATAAATTTCTTGACACGAATTAGGACTTCATTTGAAAATAGTTTTTCGATGAAGTGCTTAGGCTAAAATGGCCTCAATATTAGGCATGATGATCTATGGAGATAGATTTACCTAAATGGGGCTAAGCAATGAATACATATTGACAAGATGCTAAAACTTTTTAGCATTTAAAATGCCAAGGAGTGATTCTTGCCGAAGTCACATGGAAAGAGTTTTTGCAAGACTCGGTGTCCCAAAACACTGATGAGTAAAATACATGATGGAGATTCCACACACTCTTGTGTTTGGATTAATCATGTATTCCATGGTATGTAAAACCAACCAGATATGTCCAATACTCCAAAGTTGTTGCGAGTATAGATACCATAGTGATCAAAGTACTGATCATGGGACAACAGTGAAAGATGTCATTGAGTACTAGAGCAGTACTGATGACATGTTTTCTCGCAAACGGAGATCATGAAGAGTTCGTTGTAAAAGGTTACATCGATACAGTCTTCATCAATGCTCCATGCGATTTTCGATTTAAATTGAGGGTTTTGTGTGATACACAATATGGTGGCACGATAGTTGGAAATTGTTCCAAACAAGATACTGTGGCAAATTCTATAACAAAGGCTAAGTATGTTGACACTTGAGAAGCGACAAAGAAGTTGTTGAATCATATAGTTCATTCATGAACTTAGTATGGTTCCAAGAAGGCTTTGGTCTATGGGACACTATAGCAGATAGTTGCTCCATAGCTCAGTCTATGGGACACTATAGCAGATAGTTGCTCCATAGCTCAGTCTGAGGAATCAGGTTTCGACCAATGATTCACACATATGCAAAGCCAAGTCCACACAAAATATGAATTTTGTGAAAGCGTGAAAACGCGAGGATATGCAAAGTTACACACGGAGCTGAAGTTGTCAGATTCGTTGGACATCAGGCTATACCACATGCGAAGCATATTTTACACCAGTATGCCATAGGTGTAAAGTGCATTAGCATTGACTAGATTATTGACTCTAGTGCAAGTGGGAGTCTGTAGGAGATATGTCCTAGAGGCAATAATAAATGTTATTGATTATCTCCCTGTTCATAATTATGTTTATGTTCCATGCTATAACTGCAATGATTCTCGAGTCTACAAATAAAACGAGGCTTGGAGGGAAACTCATGTGCACGTGTGGGATAATAAACGGTAAAATGTATTCCTAGTCAAGCCTCTATGACTGGCTCAAGTATTGCATGATGATCCTGTTTTCCTGATCATGGGCATGACTATGCCGGCAATTTTGAGAGCACAATTGTTGGTAGAACACTTGTGTTGAATTGACCCAAATTGTGTTATGCTATGAGATACATTCGTCATAAGTTAATGGTTAATAACACAGGAAGTTAATGTTTGCATAATTCCTTAGACCATGAGAGTATCGAGTTTCTTCATGCTTGCTTCATGAACTTTGGGGTTTGTTAAACGTCATCCGTAAATGGGTGGCTATTACGGCGGCTTACGGGTTCATGGAAAAGTATGTCAAGTAACTTGATAGCTCAAGATTGGGATTTGCTCCTCCGACGATGGAGAGATATCCCTGGGCCCTCTCGGTGTTACGGTATCCATCATCGTCAGGCCAGACACAGGGTGATTTGATCACAGGGATGCCGGAACACGGGAACGAGAAAAGAGAACAATACCGGCAACGAGGTAACTGGCATAGTGGACAAGGTGTTGATCCACGGGGATGCCAGCATGTCTCACCTCGGGTATTTGTAACATATCGCGAAGCAACAGGAATAGCACACGGCAACTCGAGGTTCACTCGAATATTCATTCGTGTGGGTATAGGGATCAAAATGGGTGTCCACGGCTCCGATGTTGATCATTGATCGGAAGGGGTTTCGGGTCATGTCTATGCTTCACCGAACCTATAGGGTCACACGCTTAAGGGTCATCTATCTGCTGAATACTAGACGAGGAGTCCGAGAGAAAGTCACTGGAAAAGTTTCGGAGACAACGGAAAAGTTCCGGAGAGAACACCGAAAAAGTTTCGGTAAAACCGAAAAGTTGTTTCAGATAAAACCATTGATCCAAAAAGGTTTCGGCAAGCACCGGGAATGTTTTGGAGGTTGCCAGATTGGTCTGGTAATTTCTGGAATTTTTTCGGAGAAAAAACCGAAAAAGGTTTTCGGAGCTGCCGGAATTGTTTACCGGGTAAACGAAGATGGTTTTAAATTAAACCACCATACCGGAAATGTTCCGGAGCGAGTCCAGATAATTTTAGAGGGTGCCGGAAATGTTCTGGGACCTTCCGGAAGTTTTCAGAAGAAATAGTTTCGGAAAACATCTTGTCCCAGCGAGAGGGGACAAGATCCCACGGATCGTGGGGGCTGTTTTTGGGCTGTTTTTGGGGGCGCCCCCTTTAGGGGACAGCCCCCTTGTGGCTGGACAAAGTGTTTGGTGGCCCCCCCCCATGGTGGGGGGCAGCCCCCACAAATGGTGGAGAGTGTTGGGAGGAAGGTGGGGCCCCATGGGGAACACCATGGACAAGGGAACATGTTTTCTCCATGTTTGGTGGGAACATGTTTTCCTTGTTTGGTGGGTGCATGTTTAGTGGGCTGAATTTCAGCCCCCCCCTCACCCCTTCCACCACTATATAAGGAGGTGGAGAGGAGCTCTCCATCCACACCCCAACTCTCACACACATGGCATGCATGATCTGCCTTTCTTCTCTCCCTCCCACGAAATAGTTTCGTAGAGCCGAAAGGCTGTCTGGGTTCCGGTGGGAACTAGTTCTGGACGGCGAAGCCCTGCCGGATAGATGACACCGTATGTGTGCAACTCTGTAGAGAGATCGTAGTTTCGGTCTTAGTTCGAGAGTGCCTCCCGAAGGGCTGTCCGTGTGGCCGTCCGAGTTTTGGAGGTCCTCCCGAAGGGCTGTCCGAGTGACAGTCCGAGTTTCGGAGGTCCTCCCGAAGGGCTGTCCGCGACACCGTCCGGGGGACTGTGCGACCGCCTCCCGGAGGGCTGTCCGCGGGGCAGATGAGGGTATACATCCTCGCGGTTGGGAGGTTGTAAAATCCTAGCTGCGGGGATCTGCACCGCCGTTCGTCATCGACTCTACTTCCGCTGCGCTACGAGTCGGTAACGAAAAATGATCAAACCTTGTATGCAGTCTCCATAGTGGTCCTGGGCTGGTGCGTAGGTCGGAAAATTTTTGTTTTCTACTGCGTTACCCTACATCCACTGCAAGCAGACTGGGCACTACAAGAAAGATTGCCCTGTCTGGCTAAAGTCAATAATGGCAAAGAGAGGTAACGACACCGTTTCCTTTGTAAATGAATCCTTGTATACACAGTTTTCGAAATCTACTTGGTGGATTGACTCAGGTGCAACTATTCACGTTGCAAATTCTTTACAGGGATTCCATTCTACGCGGACTATGCGAAGAAACGAAAGATGCATTGAAGTTGCAAATGGAATTCAAGCAGAACTTGAAGCTGTCGGTGACATCTCCTTGGAGTTAGCTGATGGGTTCAATCTTCTACTTAGAGATGTCTTATATGTTCCTACGTGTCATAGAAACTTGATTAGTGTTTCTTGTTTGGACAAAGACAATTATGAATGTTATTTTGGACATGGCAAGTGTGCCATATGGTTTAATAATGCTTATGTGGGTGTTGCTTTCCTACACGATGAGCTTTATTTATTATCACTCCGTGAAAAAGTGCATTCTATGTGTAATGTGAATGAGCATGCTTCCGCGTCGAACAAAGAACAAAAGAAAAGAAAGAGAACTCATGACTCATCGAAATTATGGCACTGTCGCTTGGGCCATATTTCCAGGGGGAGAATAGAGAGATTAGTCAAAAGTGAAATTCTTCCTCCGTTAGAGTTCTCAGACTTAGAACAATGCATAGATTGCATTAAAGGAAAGTATATAAAACAAATCAAAAAGGGTGCAATCCATAGCACAGGCACTATAGAAATCATTCACACTGACATTTGTGGACCATTTCCGGTGAAAAGTGTGGATGGATATGACTCGTTCATAACATTCACAGATGACTACTCTCGCTATGGATATATTTATCCAATCAAAGAAAGATCTGAAGCATTAAATAAATTCAAGATATTCAAAGCTGAAGTTGAAAATCAGCATGATAAAAGAATAAAGAGAGTAAGGTCTGACCGTGGGGGGGAGTACTACGGTCGACACACTCCATATGGCCAAGTCCCTGGACCTTTTGCAAAGTTCTTACAGGAGACTGGCATAGTAGCCCAGTATTCAATGCCGGGCGAGCCTTAGCAAAATGGGGTAGCTGAAAGGCGTAACCGTACTATGATGGATATGGTGCGCAGCATGACGAGTTACTCCACTTTGCCATTGGGATTATGGATGGAGGCGCTTAAAACCGCCATTCACATTCTCAATAGAGTGCCAAGCAAGTTGGTGCCCAAAACACCGTACGAGCTGTGGACAGGACGAGTGCCCTCTCTACACCACTTCAGGGTGTGGGGGTGCCCTGCTGAGGCCAAAATGTTTAATCCAAACATTGCAAAGTTAGATCCCAAAACAGTGAGTTGCCACTTCATTGGCTATCCAGACAGATCAAAGGGTTTTCGTTTCTACTGTCCAGACAGATATACAAAGTTTGTAGAAACAAGACATGCAGTCTTCTTAGAGGACGAAATGATGAGGGGGAGCTTGGTAGCTCGGAAAATTGATCTTGAGGAGAAGAGGGTGCATGCACCTAATCCGATGATTCAGGAGCCATTTTTCTCACTACCAGTTGCAACTTCACCCATGACAACTATGGGGGTAGACCCGGAACCTGTCCGTCAGGAGCCGACTGATCCCGTTGTTGAGCATGAAAGGGAGGTGCAGCAGCCAATTGTAGAAGATGTGCCGGAAGTTGAGGCACAGAATGTGCCAGAAACTGAGGCTCTTAGAAGATCTAATATAACAAGAAGATCAACTATTTCTACTGATTATAAAGTTTATAACACAGAAATGGTTCATATGGAAGGTGATCCCACTACATATGAAGAAGCCATTAAAAGCCCTCACTCATCAAAATGGCTAGAGGCAATGGAAGATGAGATGAAATCGATGAGTTCCAAAGATGTTTGGGACTTAGTGGAAATTCCTAAAGGAGCCAAAACAGTAGGCTGCAAATGGATCTACAAAACTAAGTATGACCCTAATGGGAATGTAGAAAAGTATAAAGCCCGACTTGTGGCAAAAGGATTTACACAAAGAGAAGGGATAGATTACAATGAGTCTTTTTCCCCAGTCTCATGTAAGGACTCCTTCAGAATCATAATGGCATTAGTTGCACATTTTGACCTAGAGTTACATCAAATGGATGTGAAGACGGCATTTCTGAATGGTGATTTAAAAGAAAAGGTCTACATGAAACAACCCAAGGGTTTTATCATGGAAGGCAAGGAAAATATGGGATGCCGCCTGAAGAAATCCATTTATGGATTAAGGCAAGCCTCTAGACAGTGGTATCTAAAGTTTAATCAAACGATTAAAAGTTTTGGATTTAAAGAAAATATTGAGGATAACTGCATTTATGCAAGGTTTAAAAATGGGAAATATATTTTCCTAATCTTGTATGTGGATGATATCTTGCTTGCTAGCAGTGATGTTAGTCTACTACTAGAAACAAAGAAGTTCTTATCCTCAAATTTTGATATCGCAGATCTTGGTGAATCATCCTATGTTTTGGGCATAGAAATTCACCGAGATAGGAACAATGGAGTCTTAGGACTATCGCAGAAGGCATATTTAGAAAAGGTTCTCCAAAAGTATAATATGCATGCGAGTAAAGCCACACCTGCTCCTATAGTCAAGGGCGACAATTTTGGGAAATTCCAATGTCCCAAGAACCAGTACGAGATCGATCGCATGAAACCAGTACCATATGCTTCGGCTGTTGGAAGCTTACAGTATGCACAAGTGTGCACTCGCCCTGACTTAGCTTTTGTTACCGGGGTACTCGGTAGATATCAAGAGAATCCAGGCATGGAGCACTGGAAGATGGCAAATAAGGCATTGCGTTATGCGCAAGGCACAAAGCACTACATGCTAACATACAGGAGATCTGATTCCCTAGAGATACGAGGGTATTCAGACGCAGATTTTGCGGGGGAAAGAGATGATAGAAAATCCACGTCAGGATACGTCTTCACTCTCGCTGGAGGGGCTATTTCATGGAGAAACTCCAAACAGTCAGTAGTTGCATCGTCCACGATGTATGCAGAATTTATAGCATGTTTTGAGGCCACGGGGCAGGCGATATGGCTAAAGAAGTTTGTACCCGACTTGAAAGTGGTAGATTGTATTCACAAACCACTAAAGATGTACTGTGACAACCAGCCCGCAGTATTCTACGCTCACAACAACAAGTCGAGTAATGCTGCCAAAACAATAGAGATAAAGTATTATGTTGTGAAAGATAAAATCCAGGATCACACTATAAGTCTCGAGCATATAAAGACAAAGGATATGCTTGTGGATCCGCTTACGAAAGGCTTACCACCACTAGTAGAAAAAGGGCCTTTAGTCCCGGTTCCAGAGGGCCTTTAGTCCCGGTTCTGGAACCGGGACTAAAGAGTCGGGACTAAAGCCCAAAACCTTTAGTCCCGGTTCGCTTACGAACCGGGACCAAAGGGGCTCCACGTGGCCGCTGCGGGAAGCCCAGGCAGGAGGACCTTTAGTCCCGGTTGGTAACACCAACCGGGACCAAAAGGCATCCACGTGGCTGCTGCGGGGAGCCCAGGCAGGAGAACCTTTAGTCCCGGTTGGTCACACCAACCGGGACCAAAGGTCATCCACGCGTGAGCATCTGGCAGCAGCTGGGGTTTTTTTTTTTTTTTGAAGGGGGGGGGGGGGTTGGGGGGTTTTGGAGGGTTAATTTAGGGGTTTCATATTGTGTTAGCTAGCTAATAGGGAGAAGTGTCCTCTCTTTCTCCATGCTCGGTCGACGGTAGCTACTATACATATAGAGATAACTCGATGCTAGCTAATAAGAAAATGAAGGAAACCATTAATTACACAAGATCGTCATGCTGAACATATATAGAGAGAAGTGACATCTCTTTCTCCGTGCTTGGTCGAACAACAAGTTTTCGTATATCTATCCGACGGTACTACATATATACAATATAACATCTTTTACAATCCCTAACATCATCTACCTAAGATCCAATCACAAATCCGCATGGTATTCCCCGTCTTTAGGTATGACGTGGTCAAGAAAGAATCTCGCCAATTCCTCTTGAATTGCTCATATGCGATCATGTGGTAGGAGTTCATCCCGCATCTGCCAGATCTAATTTAAAGAAGGGGGTCAATACATGCATATATATGAATAAAACTCAACACAATTGATGGTAATATATAAAATAAAATTGTGAATATTATTTACGTACTTCAAATTGTTTGTCAGAGAAGCCCCGCTCAGAGGTCGAGTGGCGAATGAACTCGCATACGTAGTATGCACATAAAACAGTCCCTTCTTTCTGGTACAAGCACTTTACGAGAATAGAGTTCAATCAAACTAATAAGCAAGCATGGTAATGATATATTGATGAAAATTTGAATCGATTAGAGATGCGCGGAACTAGCTAGTACTACTTACTTTGGGGTGCGTAAATTGCAACTCTTTGTTTAGACCGGGAACCTTTCGGGTGAACTTCTTCCAAACCCTGCCAGGCAAAGAAAATGATTACTTGATATCAGGAAATTAACGAAAGTTGCATGCCGATATGGTCCCGGTATTGACTGAACTTACTTCTTGAGCATTGCAGTCATGTCCGCATAATTCTCGGGATCTTTACGTCTCGAGTCTAAGACAGTTACTAATGCCCCGTCAAGCTTAATGGATAGCAGAATAAAGTGGAAACTGCGCACGCATATATAACTCATCAATTACATTACTTAACCTCGAGTAAGCGAAACTGAGTATACAGAGAAGACAGCAATACTCACTTGAAGTTGTAAGGAAAGAGTATTTCCCTTTTGTTTTGATGTATAAGGAACGACTGTAGCAAGTTCTCCTCGGTCTCTTTGATTGAGTTTTGTACTGTCCATTCATTTACGGCATCTGGGCTAATGAACCCAACGTCGAAGATTCCTACTTTTTTGCATTCGAAGATCTTCAATCTGCATAATATAGTGAGGATAATTATATATACATGCAATGAACGAGCTGAGCTAGAGACTTAACTATAGAAGTAATACTTACAGACAGTAGGAAGTCATGAGTTGTTTGTCGAGGGCCAGTTGATTGTATAACTGAAATAACTCCACAAATTCAATAGGCATCACGGGAAGTCCAATGAATTCGTGCTCTGGTTTCACTGCCATATACATAGTGTCTCTCCCAGACTCCCTGCAGGTTTTCATGTACCACTCATGCAATTTGTACATCATCGTTGTTAGAGGAGGATGATCAGGTTTGACGAGAGGCTTCCCGTGCACGTATTTATATTCTTCTTTTGTTACCTTGGCCGTTTGAAAAATTACATCATCCCCCAAGTAATCACCAGGATTGGTACCAGGCACCATCCCCGGATGATTAGCGACGATATCGCTAGACACCTTGAGCGGGGGGCACGATTTCTTCTCCTGTTCGCTGAGCTGGGGAATTGTTTTCCCACTTCTTCGTTCTGCTAACCTTGCATCACTGGAAGTACTTCCCGACCGCCACGCTTCTTCATATGTCTTTTTAAGAATGCGAACATAGTTGGAATCCGGCGGAGGCGGTGGTGGTCGCTTCAGGGCATCGATAGTGCGCTTCACTTTCACCGGATCTAGCTTCTCCTTCGGAGGTGGAGTTTTCTTTGCAAAATGGTCCCTCACTTGGGCACGACAGATGTCCTCGTTTTCCTGCTCGGTCCTCTCATATGGTAACTTTTCCACATGCATGAGATATGGACCGTATCTGAATTGCCTCCCGCCTCTGCTTGTACTGCTAGCCGCCGGAGCGGCGGCGTCTCTCTTCCGTCGTTGCTGACGAGGCGGAGAAGGAGGCGGAGTGCTCCGACGCGCCGGAGTAGGCGGAGTGCCCTCATGCGTCGGAGGAGCCGGAGAACGAGGCGGAGTACCCTGATCACTCGCCGGAGGAGGAGGAGAAGGAGGAGGCGGAGTGCCCTGACTCGCCGGAGGAGGAGGAGGGGGCGGAGGCGTCCAGTTTGGAAGCTTGATGTACTCCTTCTGCCATAGACATGTACTCCTCAGAGCACGAACCAGCTGATTCTCCCCTTCACCTGTAGAGTGGTAAAGCTCGAGCTCCTCAAATCCCTCCATTACTTCATCCACCATCACAACAGCATAGCCATGTGGAATCGGAAGGCAGTGAAAAGTTCCGTTGGGTTGAGGAGGTGCAACAGAGCCGAGAGCCGCCTTGAAAGTGAGGTTATGGCATTTCGTCATAAGCTCGCAATTTTGAGCCTCCGTGATAGTATCCACGGGGTAGATAGGCTCCGTGAAGTCAGTCTGAACGGGCTCCGTGGAAGCCACGCTGCTTCTCCGCTGAGATGGCGGGGTAGCTTCTGGGGTAGCTTCGTGCCGCTGAGATAGTTGGCCGGCAACTCGCTAGCTTTCAGCTTCCTCTAGCTTTTGTAGTCTTGCACTCATCTTCTGCATGTCGCTCAGCTCCGCTTTCCTCTTTCTCTCCCGGCTTCTGTAACCGCCTGCGTCGGGAAACCCAAACTTCCACGGAACGGAGCCTGGTGTGCCTCGTGTTCGTCCAGGGTGCTCAGCATTCCCTAGGGCCTCAGTCAGCTCGTCCTTCTCTCTGTCGGGAATGAACGTCCCTTCCTGCGCTGCGGTGATATACTTCTGAAGCTTCGTGATGGGTATTGCAAGTTGCTCGTCCGTCCAACGGCACTTCCCTGTTTCAGGGTCCAAAGTTCCCCAAACCCCGAAGAACCAAGTCCTTGAACGGTCTGGCCAGTTCAATGTCTCTGGTTCGACCCCTTTAGCAATCAGGTCATTCTCAGCTTTGTCCCACAACGGCCGGGCTTTGAGGTAGCCACATGACCCCGTGTGATGGTGATACTGCTTCTTTGCAGCGTTGTTCTTGTTTGTCTCTGACATTTTCTTACTCTTGTCTGATGTCTTGTAGGCCACAAATGCGGGCCAGTGATCTCTTATCTTCTCAAATCGGGCGATGAATTCTGGAGTCTCACCTTTGTCGACAAACTTTGATTTCAACTCCTTCTTCCACCTCCTGAATAGATCTGCCATCTTCTTAAGAGCACACGCCTTGACCAGTGGCTCTATAACGGGCTTATTCGGATCCTCCTCTGGCGGTAGGGTGAAATTTGCCTTCAGCAAGGTCCAAAGACCATCTTTCTGTCTATCGGTGACATAATCACCTTCAGGGGCGTCGTCCTTAGGCTTATTCCATTGCTTGATGCTGATCGGGATGTTGTCCCTAACAATAGCTCCGCACTGAGCAGAAAATGCGTCCTTGGTCCGCTTGGGTTCAATCGGTAGGCCATCGTCCGCGAGTGCTGTGATCGTGAACCTTTCATCCTTGCGCAACCTCTTCTTCGGGCCTCGTCTCGTTACCGAAGTTTGGCTCGATCCGGAGGGCTATAAAAGAAGAAAGAAGAGTTAATATATGTACATACCAAAACAATTAATGCATCAATTAGCTAGTCAGCACCTCCGGAGCCATCATGATCATGTCACCGGAGCCATCATGATCATGTCCTTCCTCCTCCATTGTTCCATCGGTGTCGTTGAGAAACGACAAGACAGCATCACCTCTGGCAAGGATTATCTCCCCCAACAACTGTTCTTGTTCCAAGTCTCTTTGATCCATAGTTTCTGCAAATATAGAAGAATATATATATAGATGAGATCAGAAAAAAATTGAATCAACTTGTGCACATCCATAATGGGGGTATTCTTGATAAATCTATGTTACCGGAGTTATCTATGTTACCGGAGGGGGTAGACGACAACGACGCTCACCCCTCATGTCATGTCCGACGTCCCTCCTCATGTCAAAGTTATCGGGGAGGGGGTAGACGACAACGACGCTCACCCCTCATGTCCGACGTCCCCCCTCATGTCGAAGTTATCGGGGAGGGGGTACAGGTGGCCTCGAGAGTTGGTCGGGCGAGCGGACCGGGAGTAAGTAACTTTTAACTCATTTTGAATATATGAACATTTTAACATTTACGGGTAGGGGCGGGAGGGGGTTGATCGACGTCTCCCCCCCTCATGTCGAAGTTACCGGAGTTTTCTATATGAACAAAAAAAATCCACATGACATGTCCGACGAGCGGACCGCCTCTCTCTCATGCATGTCCGACGTCCCCCCTCATGACGAAAACTTTCTATAAAAAAAAAGCATACATCTATGAACAAAAAAAATTCTATGAACAAAAATAAAATTGTATCAATGCATATATAAAAACTTTCTATGGATCATAATTGCTCATATATCAATGCATATATAAAAACTTTCTATGGATCATCATTGCTCATATATAAAAACTTTCTATAAACAAAAAAAAACATATATCTATGAACAAAAAAAAATCTATGAACAAAAATAAAATTGTATCAATGCATATATAAAAACTTTCTATGGATCATCCATCCATACATACATACTGCATATACATACATACATACAACATCCATACATACATACATACATACTGCATATACATACAAAAAAAAGGCAGATCCGGCCGGGGCGGCGGTGGCGGCGGCGGCGCGGCAAGCAGAGCAGGGGCACGGCGCGGCAAGCAGAGCAGTGGCGGCGGCGCGGGGGAAGGGGGGGGCTCACTGGGGGCGGCGTCGGGGCAGGGGCAGGGGGGCACGGCGGGCGGCGTCGGGGCAGCAGGGGCGCGGGGAGCGGCGCCGGCGTCGGGGCAGAGGGCGTCGAGGGCGTCGGGGCAGCGGGGGCTCGGCGGCGATGGCGACGAGGATCAGCCTGACGGCGTCGACGGGGCAGAGGGCGGCGAGGGCGTCGACGGCGAGCTCGGGCAGCCTGGCGGCGTCGATGTGCTCGGCGTCGTCGGGGGAAACTGGCAAATTTTCCCAACTCCCGCTTATATAGGGAGACCTTTGGTCCCGGTTGGTGCCACCAACCGGGACCAATGCCCACCTTTAGTCCCGGTTGGTGCCACCAACCGGGACCAAAGGTCTCTTTTCGTCAGCCCAAAGGGCGGGAAGCAGAGACCTTTGGTCCCGGTTGGTGGCACCAACCGGGACTAAAGGGTGGCATTGGTCCCGGTTGGTGCCACCAACCGGGACCAAAGGTGGGCATTGGTCCCGGTTGGTGCCACCAACCGGGACTAAAGGGTGGTGCTGCCCGGGGCCAAAAGTTTAGTCCCACCTCGCTAGCTAAGAGGGCTCGAAAGTGGTTTATAAGCGCTGCTGCGCCAGCCCTCTCGAGCTCCTCTCAACTGCAGGCTTACGGGCCTAATCGCACACACCTCTGCCTGTGGACCTTCTGGGCCTTCTGCGGGCCTGAATCCTGGCCCAACTAGATGGTTGGGTTTCTATTCGTATTCAGGCCGTGGTGGCCCACTAGGCGGCATTTTTTTTAATTTTTTTCTACTTTTTTTGTTTTCTTTTTTGCTTTATTTATTTTCTTTTGTTTCTACTTACAGTTTTTCAGTGATTCTTTTTGCTTTTAGGTCACAAAAATTATAAACTTTCTGTTAGTGCCATTAGTTTCCAAATTTGAATAGTGTAAATTTGAATTCTTTGAAATTGGTGTGAATCACTAGTTTGTGAATAACTTTACTATAAAAATAGATTTTTGAGTGATTCTTTTTCCTGCTATTTAATATTACTGTGTTTTATCATTATATTCAATTTGGTAATTTTTAGGTAATTTTAAATGTCTGTTTTAACCAAAAACAGATTTTGTTATTTTAGTTTGCTATTAAAGTTTCTAAAAAAATTCTTTATGAAAATTCTTTTTGCTATTAATGTTTTGAACAAAAAATACTTTGATAACTTTAGTTGCATAAATTTTATATAATTTTAGTTTCATAAATACTAGAGGTTTATAAAATATTTTTAGTTGATTCCTTTTGCTATTAGAGTTTTATAAAAGCTTTTTAGTTGATTCTTTTTGCTATTGAAGAATATTATTGTTTTATTTTAGTTGATCATAACAGAATTTTTTAATTAATTATTTTTAGTTCATTATTTTTGCTATTAGAGTTTCATAAAGGTTTTCTAGTTCATTCTTTTTGCTATTAGTTCATTTTTGAGCTAAATGACCCTGAAATTGAAAAGCACTTCAAATGAACTCTGAAAAGGTTGAAAGTTGGCATGGTATCATCATTACACCCACATAGCATGTTCTAAAAAGTTGAGAGGGTTACGGCAAAAACTGGATGCACTTCATGTACAAAATGGACAATCTCTTTCGAAGTACCAGGGTTTCGGACGAAAACTCATCTGTTACAAAGGGATTTCATTTTTTTGAACTTATTTGAACTCCAGACTTTTTGTGTGTTCAAAATGCACCATTCAAAGCCACATCATCAATTTTCAACCCTTTCTGACTTCATTTCCTATTTTTCATGCATTTACTGATTTTTTTAAGCTAAATGACCCTGAAATTGAAAAGCACTACAAATGAACTCTGAACAGGTTGAAAGTTGGCATGGTATCATCATTTCACCCACATAGCATGTGCTAAAAAGTTGAGAGGGTTACGGCAAAAACTGGATGCACTTCGTGTACAAAACGGACAATCTCTTTCGAAGTATCAGGGTTTCGGACGAAAACTCATCTGTTACAAAAGGCATTTAATTTCTTCACATGTAACTGCAATGATATAGTTGTGGAGAGAAAGTCTTCACTTTTTCTTCGCTTGTGTCCTTTGCTTATTGCGCCGTAACCATGGATAATCTTCATCGTTTAACAGGGTGCTTGGGTCAGCCTTGACTTTGAAGGGAGGAATTTCATGAAACTTTTCATAATCTTCAGACATGTCTGTCTTGCCCTCCAATCCCACGATGTCTCTTTTTCCTGAAAGAACTATGTGGCGCTTTGGCTCATCGTATGATGTATTCGCTTCTTATCTTTTCTTTTTCTCGGTTTGGTAGACATGTCCTTCACATAGAAAACCTGCGCCACATCATTGGCTAGGACGAATGGTTCGTCTGTGTACCCAAGATTGTTGAGATCCACTATTGTCATTCCGTACTGTGGGTCTACCTGTACCCCGCCTCCTGACAGATTGACCCATTTGCACTGAAACAAAGGGACCTTGAAATCATGTCCATAGTCAAGTTCCCATATGTCCACTATGTAACCATAATATGTGTCCTTTCCCCTCTTGGTTGCTGCATCAAAGCGGACACCGCTGTTTTGGTTGGTGCTCTTTTGATCTTGGGCAATCGTGTAAAATGTATTCCCATTTATCTCGTACCCTTTGTAAGTCAATACAGTCGAAGATGGTCCCCTGGCCAACGAGTACAGCTCATCAGAAACAGTGTTGTCACCCATGAGACGTGTTTGCAACCAACTGCCGAAAGTCCTGATGTGTTCATATGTAATCCAGTCGTCACACTGCTCCGGGTGTTTGGAGCGCAGAATATTCTTGTGTTCATCGACATACGGGGTCACCAAGGTAGAATTCTGTAGAACTGTGTAGTGTGCTTGAGACCAAGAATGCCCGTCCCTACATATTATTGAGTCCGCTCCTAGCGTGCCTTTTCCAGTCAGTCTCCCCTCATACCGCGATTGAGGGAGACCAATCTTCTTAAGGTCAGGAATGAAGTCAACACAAAACCCAATGATATCCTCTGTTTGATGGCCCATGGAGATGCTTGCTTCTGGCCTAGCGCGGTTACGAACATATTTCTTTAAGACTCCCATGAACCTCTCAAAGGGGAACATATTGTGTAGAAATACAGGGCCCAGAACGACAATCTCGTTGACTAGATGAACTAGGACGTGCGTCATGATATTGAAGAAAGATGGTGGGAACACCAGCTCGAAACTAACAAGACATTGCACCAAATCACTCCTTAACCTTGACAGGATTTCTGGATCGATCACCTTCTGAGAGATTGCATTGAGGAATGCACATAGCTTCACAATGGCTAATCGAACGTTTTCCGGTAGAAGCCCCCTCAATGCAACCGGAAGCAGTTGCGTCATAATCACGTGGCAGTCATGAGACTTTAGGTTCTGGAACTTTTTCTCTGCCATATTTATTATTCCCTTTATATTCGACGAGAAGCCAGACGGGACCTTCATCTCGTCTGATCTTATACCGCAATGCACCGCATACCGGGCATGCGTTCAAATCCTCATACTCACCGTGGTAGAGGATGCAGCCATTAGGGCATGCATGTATCTTCTGCACCTCCAATCCTAGAGGGCATAGAACCTTCTTTGCTTCGTACGTACTGCCGGGCAATTCGTTATCCTTTGGAAGCTTCTTCTTCATTATTTTCAGCAGCGAACTAAATCCCTTGTCAGATACACCATTGTCTGCCTTCCATTGCAGCAATTCCAGTGTGGTACCGAGCTTTCTGTTGTCATCTTCGCAATTTGGGTACAACCCTTTTTTGTGATCCTCTAACATGCGATCGAACTTCAACTTCTCCCTTTCACTTTCGCATTCTCTCTGTGCATCAACAATGACCCGGCGAAGATCATCATCGGGCACATCGTCTGGTTCCTCTTGATCTTCAGCTTCCCCCATTGCAGCATCACCGTATTCAGGGGGCGGGTAGTTGTCATCATCCTCTTCTTCTTCGTTGTCTTCCATCATAACCCCTCTTTCTCCGTGCTTGGTCCAAACATTATAGTGTGGCATAAAACCCTTCTCAAGCAGGTGGAAGTGAAGGGTTTTAGAGTTGGAGAAAGCCTTCGTATTCTCACAGACAGTACATGGACAATGCATAAAACCATTCTGCTTGTTTGCCTCAGCCGCTTCGAGAAAATTATGCAGGCCCTTAATATACTCGGAGGTGCGTCGGTCACCGTACATCCATTGCCGGTTCATCTGCGTGCGTTATATAGTTCTTATTATTGAACAACATATAACTCTCTAGAGCATCTAATTAAAACACACAAGTAAGAACTTTTTTCTTTTAGAAAGAAGATAAGAAGAAGAGGCTAACCACGGTGTTGCCGGCGCCGAGATGGGCGCGGGCGATCGACGGCGGTGAGGACGGGGACGGGACAGGATGGACCGCCAAACCTAGACAAATCTTGAGGAAAATGGAGCTTGGACAAGGAGCTTCGAGAGGAGAAAGCTTAAGTGTGGCTCGGGCATTTCATCGAACACCTCATGTGCATAGGAGGGGAGCTAGAGCACCATAAAAGCTCTCCCACGGCCGGGCAAAAAAACAGAGCAATGCATTGCTCTGCTCGCGGGCGGGGGCTATATATAGGCCAACCATTGGTCCCAGTTCCAGCCACAAACCGGGACCAATGGTTGTGGGCCAGGAGCGAGGCGCATTGGTCCCGGTTCGTGGCTGGAACCGGGACAAAAGGGGTCACCTTTAGTCCCGGTTCCAGCCACAAACCGGGACCAATGGTTGTGGGCCAGGAGCGAGGCGCATTGGTCCCGGTTCGTGTCTAGAACCGGGACAAAAGGGGTCAGACGAACCGGGACCAATGGCCCACGAGGCCCGGCCGGCGCCCTGGCCTCACGAACCGGGACCGATGCCCCCATGGGTCCCGGTTCGTGAGTGAACCGGGACTAATGGGCTTCTCAGGGGTGGACCGATGCCCTGTTTTGTACTAGTGCACCCAATGTGTTCAAGGAACACTTAGCCGGCATGGGTTTAAGGGAAAGCCTTATGATTCCTGGATCATGAGAGGCCCAAAAGGAACAAAATTTGTTTCTAAACAAAACGTATGTTGTAGCTGTATGATTCTATCGGCAATTAAGCTGTGACGATGAGACATATTCTATGTACCAATATGTGATGAAACAAATAAACTAGAAAGTATAAGGTTAAAACTAAAGTTGAGATCAAGGGGGAGAATGTTAGGTTGATCTCCACCGAGTGGGCCCAACGGCCCACCGGACCCCTGATCCACGCGCCCTGATTGGGGGCGCCCAACCCCTTACTGGTTGGTGGGCCCCTGTGACCTGCGCTATATTAACAGAGGTGCGAGCCAGGGCACGGACGACGAAGTTCACCGCCGCCACAAACCCCACCAACACTCCCTTCCGATCTAGGGTTAGCGCGGTGCTCACGGGAAGCATCACTACCACCTCTCCTGCTCTCCATCTCTCTGTCACCGACGCCATCGCCCTCTCCACCATGGTCACCAGAGCGGGCACATCCACCCAAGGAGAAGGTATAATCCCCATCTCCTCTCACCACTACCGGAATCCCCTAGCCCACACGATCTCGTGGATCCATCAGTTTGATCTTATGATGTGTACTCAAAACAACAATGACGCATAAACACAAAATTTCCAGTGTCTGTATGTATAAGGGTTGCTATCCTCTCTGTAGTAGATAGTTTTAATTCGACCGAAGCTGAGCTCTGTAGGCCCCTGCTCCATGCTATTCTGGAGACATCATAATTCACAAGCATCATATACACTTTTTTAGTGCCTATTATTGATGAAAAAGTTTTAGGCTAGCTCTTGCCCGCTTGCTTTCTTCTAATTAATCAATGAAGCCGGCCTATACCGGATCTTTCAAGAAAAATATTCTAAGAGAAAATCAAATGTGTTAAATGTGTGGTTGTGAGCATGTGATAGTCATTACGGAAAAGTTAGTATCCTTATCATCGGTGTTAAGGATTCTCGTGACTAATGCACAACTGAATTAATGTTTTCCTTCTAAACCTTGGTGTGCAACTCTTTGCCGCTGTCGGGTAGCACCGTACGGATGTGTTGTGCCATTATGATAGAGCTTTTCATGGACACACGCCAATTCTTTTTCCTGTAGCAACGCACGGGCACTTGTCCTAGTATACAGTGGCGGAGCTACACACGGGCAAAACCGTGCCGTGGCCCGCCCAGCAAAATTGCCAAATTTTTTTTATACATATGCTACTTGTCCAGCCCACATCCACACATAGTTGGCAGCCCATAATCCATAGCGATAGCGGCATGGCCCAAACTCAGCCAACAAAACAGCACAGGCGCACAGCCTGCTCGCATCCATCCCCTGCTCGCATCCATCCCCATCCCCTGTTCGTCGACTCGGACTAGGGCATGGCGCTGGCCGACGGCTGAGGTCCAGCTTCTCAGGCAACTACAGCTAGCCCCAACTCTTCCCAGTAGCGATCCATCCCGCATCCGGGCATCCCATGATCCTCCATCTGAGGTGGCGGCACTAGCTGCGGCGGCATGACGGCCAGTGGCGACCCGGCAGCAGCAGCAAGCAGAGCAACAAGCAGCGGCTGCGATTGAGCTGCCGGTCGTTGAGACGAACGACCAGTCCAGCAGCATCATTGCCGTGCTGCAGGTCACCCAGGGCAGGTAAATTTCTCTCTTGATTTGTTTCCCTAATTTCATCTGCACTGGTCAAAGCAAATCTGAAATTCACACAATTAGCAATTTTCAGTCAGCTGATCTTTACAAATTGTAATTTAGGTACCATCTGTCATGGGCAAAGCTAGCCAGGGAAGAATTGATGTAGTTTTAAAAAGAAAAAGAGATGATGCGAATGAAGTCGAGGAGGATCCTTCACCACCAGATCATCCTATTTTTGTACCCTTGGTTGAATTGGAACAACAGCAGCAGAACCAAAATGGGTTTCAACCAAATCAACAGGTTCTATTTGAAGGTATCGAATTCTTGCAGCGAGACCCAGGATTACGCCCACAAATTTGGCAATATCCACCAGAGCAAAGAGATAGTGTGCGGCGAGCATATTTGATTTTGACTGCTATGCAACCCCGTCTACAGAATTATGAACCTTCGGGTGAAATAGGGCATCAGCGCCGCTTCAAGTACAATTGGTTTTCTCAATTCCCCTCATGGTTTGAGTATTCAGAGGACAAGCATCGCGCGTATTGTCTATATTGCTTTGTGGCCAGCAAAAAGGAAATTACAAGAGGTGGTTCTCATGTATTCACGGTTGATGGCTTTGATAGTTGGAAGAGGGTTAATTGTGGAAAGCATTGTGCATTTTTAACCCATATAGGTTCTGGGCCATGCTCATCACACAACAATGCAGTCACAGAATGTCATGCCTTACTCAATCAACCATGCCACATAGAAAATGTAATAGTAGCAAAGGACAAGGAGAAAGTAGAAAGAAATCGTTTGCGTCTGAAAGTATCAATTGCAGTTGTCAAGTGGCTCACATGTCAAGCTTGTGCTTTCAGAGGGCATGATGAAAGACCTCAGTCCAAGAATAAAGGAAATTTTCTTGAAATGGTGGAGCTTCTTGCAGAATTCAACCCCGAGGTTGCCAAAGTTGTGATGGGGAATGCTCCGTATAATTCAAAGTACACATCACCTGATATTCAGAAGGAGATATTGAGTATATTTGCATGTAAAATCAGGAAGCATATCCGTGAGGAAATTGGAGATTCTAAGTTCTCCATTTTAGTGGACGAAACATGTGATGTAGCAAAGAGAGAGCAGATGGCGTTGATTCTGAGGTTTGCTGATAAAGCTGGTGTTTTGCAGGAGAGATTCTTTGACTTGATACATGTAGAAAACACAAAGTCTTTGACACTTAAAAATAAGTTGACCTATGTCCTATCAAACAATGGTTTTGACATTCAGAACCTTCGAGGACGAGGTTATGACGGGGCTAGCAATATGAGAGGTGATTTGAATGGACTACAAGCTCTATTTCTCCAAGAATGCCCATATGCTTATTATGTCCATTGTTATGCCCATCGCTTGCATCTTGCTCTTGTTGATGCATCCAAAGAGGTGGTTCCTGTTTCCCAATTCTTTCAGAAGTTGCTCTATATCATAAACACCATTGACTCCTCTTCGAAGCGCCATGATGAGCTCCATCATGCGCAGCTAGTTGAACTAGAAAAGGCAATCGATAATTCTAGCATCAAGACAGGGCAAGGTTTAAATCAGATCCGCAACCTGAAGAGACCAGGAGACACAAGGTGGGGTTCTCATTTTGGTTCAGTTTACAGTCTTTTGAAGATGTTTGATGATGTTGTTTCTGTTATCCAAGATATAGCTGCTGATAGATCCATTGGCTCAATTCGTGCGGATGCAGACACATGTTTTGGCTACTTGTCCTCTTTTGAGTTCATATTTATCTTATGTTTGATGAAAGAAATATTTGAGATAACTGAACTACTTGGCCAAGCCTTACAGAAGAAGTCACAAGATATTGTGAATGCTGTTCGTCTAGTGTCCTCGACAAAAGAGTGTCTTCAGCAGCTGAGATCAGATGATGGATATGAAGAATTTATTGTCATGGTTATGGAATTTTGTACAAACCATTCCATCGACATTCCTAACTTTGAGGAAACTTACATCTTGCGTGGTGGTCGTGCCCGTCATCAGCCTAATCAGTTCACCAAGGAGCATTACTTTCGAGTGGAAATATTCTTTGCAACGATGGATACTCAACTATTTGAATTAAATCGGAGGTTCAATGAGAAGGTAATGGATCTTCTATCTACTAGTGCCACCTTGATTCCTAGAAACAGATTTAGAGACTTCAAAGCTAGTGATATATGTGAGATGGTGAAAAAATACTACCCAGCCGACTTCTCCCAGCAAGATATCTATGGATTAGAACTGTAACTAAAACACTATGTTTTGGATGTATCTAAGGATAAACATCTGAAAAATGTATCAACCTTAATTGATCTTTGTCGATGCCTTGTGGAGACAGGAAGACATAATATCTTCAATTTGATTGAAAGGCTACTTTGTTTGCTCATTACCCTCCCAGTTTCTACAGCGAGTGCTGAACGTGCATTTTCTAGTATGAAGATCATTAAAACAAGGTTGCGGAATAAGATGGAAGATGATCATCTTGCCAACAACTTGCTAGTTAACATAGAGGGTGAGATTCTGGAGAAATATAGCTATGAAGATATCATTGATGATTTTAAAACCATGGCGGATCGGAAAGCTGATTTATAGTATGCAACACCATGAATCCATGATGACCATGACTGATGGTAAGCTACTATGGCTTCTTTTGTTTAGTACTAGTGTATATGTACATAAATATGTGTGTGCATCTTGTAATTAATGAGCAGAAGTATGCAGCTTCATACTATCTATGTCTACTCAAATAGTATAGTATATGGTTCAAATTTAGAATTTTTTGTGTGCTCTTCATTAGTTTGGCCCGCCCAGGTTTTTTGTTGTAGCTCCGCCACTGCTAGTATATATATATATACCTACTAATAAAGGGATTAACGCTTCTTGTTTTCGTAATTTGGTCCATCTGTACGTTTTGAATTTCGTCCGTCCGTACCTTTTGAAATTTAATCCGTATATGTACGCTTTGCAGACTTTCAACCCATCGACCGCATGGGCCTCAGCCCAACCACGTGATGGGCCAGGCAAACTGTGCAGTTCAAGGAAAGAGAAGAAATACATGTGCGTTGTTGAGAGTCGAACACACGACCTGAAGTTGCATTTTCAACGACATGATTAACTGACCACCGTGGTGATTGTGTAAATAAAAAAGGTTCGTGTGTTTTAGATTGTTCCACCTAGCTCCTTTACATAAAATCTCATCAACTTATATACGTGTACCAATTATATATCAATATAAGGAGCCTAGAAAATAATAAGCAGATCTGTCTCTCCACAGGAATAAAATTGTGGAATTAAATGGGAGAAAAAGACGGTTTTAAACCGGCTCATGTTTGCAGCAATCCACACTCCTGTATGTCTTCCACCGCCCCGCCACACACTTCGGTAGCGGGATAACCACCAAATCAGCTATAAGGAGTTGTCATGTCAACTATTGCCAACCCAGCATGTATAATTTGAAGCTCATGTTATAGCCGGTTCTAATCTATAGCTCACTTTCCTTCTTTCTCCTCCAGCCAAGCAAAGATATAATATTTAAACTCTAATAACATGCTTACGTTACCTTATTCTATTTGCTCTAACTAAGAAGGGAATGGCCAACGCAACGCAATTGTAAGTTGCCGGTGGACGTCTCCCATACAAGAAAAGCAGCAGTAGAGGCGGGTATGTCACTCCAATAGCTAATAGCGCTCGTAGGTAACTCAGTTTCGGAAAGGAGGTGCAAAGGGAGAGCTCAACCAGGCAGATCAAGACAGACTATGAGATGATCCCCGAGGAGGTCCTCTCAAACCCACTCGTGCAGGCTGCGATTGCAGCTGTCAGTGCTCTAAAAGTGTCTGATGGCAACGAGCAGACTAAGACGCTGGCATCCCCTGCGGTGTCTACAACAACAACCACTGTTGGGGGCAGGGAGGGTCCTGCGCAGAACATCAAGGGGGGCCTTCCCTTGGTCGCTGATCCATCGGGTGACTTCAGGGGAGGCATGACTGTGACAGGAAACAAAGTTCCAGTGACTACTGGGGTTCAGATAACATCGGTTGCAGAAGAGGAAGACCCATCTTATCCGCCTGGTTTTGGTCCGGTGGCCTAGTTCACGGTGACTGCAGATTTAGCCCAACCAGCAACTGATAAGAGAGGAGCCTGCTGGCACTCTGAACATTGGGATGACAGATGGACAGGTAAAGGTGATGGCCCCCTCCGATGGACCTGCGTCAGGGGCCAAAAAGTTTCAGGAAAACAAGAAGGCAAGAGGCAATGTTGATTCGGTGGCCTCCGTGCTTGGCAAAAGGGGCGACAGGGACAGAGAGACCAAGGAACCAGAGGAGATGCCCAGCGATGGGGACAACAAAGAGCAAAAAAAGAAGATAAGGGGCACTATGGCAGAGGATGAGGAGAAGGATCTTGGCAGCGATGGTGGAAAGGAAGCAACCGGACCAGGGGCTCCCGGTAAATTAATTGGTGGGTGCTAAGGACGGCGCCCACAAGGAGCCATGACGATCCTCGCACAGTTCAAGAACTAGTGTGCCTAGTGCACACATATAAGCCCAAGCTCGTCTTCCTCACTGAAACACGGTAAAAGAATAAGTATGTCATGAACCTCAAGGGGAGGCTAGGCCTCCGTCACTGTATCGCGCAATCTGGCATTGAAAAAGGTGCCGGCATTGCCTTCTTCTTTGATGAGAATGTGGAAATAAAAAAGATTGCCGCTGGGACGAGGTATATCGATGTGTTGATCCGCTTGAATCCCCATGGCTTGCTGTGGAGGGATACCATTGTATACGGAGAACCGAAAGCTCATGAACAACACCACATGTGGACCCTGCTAAGAAGGATAAAAGATACACATGATCTTCCTTGGACGATGATGGGAGATTTTAACGAGACCATGTGGCAATCCGAACACTTCTCGAATGCTAAAAGACAGGAGAGATACATGGAAAATTTTCGCAAAGTCCTCTTCAACTGCAATCTTTTTGACTTGGGGTTCAGGGGCCCGGGATGGACCTACAACAACAAGCAGGTGGGCCAAAACAATGTGTGTGCCCAGTTGGACAGAGGTGTTGCATCCCCGACATGGTCAGAACACTTCAAAGAAGCAACCATTAAACACATATGCTCCTCACGGTCGGACCACCTCCCGATTCTTTTGTGGGTGGGGAGCAAGAAGGAGTGGAGACCTGTGGGGAAGAAGAGCCCTGGTATCTTTAGATACGAACAAATGTGGGAGCGCATGGAATCCTTGCAACCAACTATCAATGCAACATGGAGCAGAGATGGCCCGGCCAACAACCTACATAAGATAAGTGCAAAGATTCAGTACATCCAGAGAGAGCCAATAGACTAGGGCAACCGTGATTTTTGCTCGCTGGTTAAGAAATCTGCAGATATTTGCAAAAAACTGAGCAAGCTTTGGAAGTTACCACCATCGGCTGAGGTACAGGATAAAACGAACAGGCTTGCAACAGAATTGGATGATCTATTACTTAGGGAAGAGCTTATGTGGAGGCAAATGTCACGAGCTACATACATTAGAGAAGGGGACAGGAACACATGGTGGTTTCAATAGAAAGCGACATGGAGAAGGAAAAAGAATGCTATATCTAAGCTAAAGGATGACAGTGGTGCATCGGTTGAGGACGAGAGATCCATTCATGAAATGGCAAATTCCTTCTTCCGAAAACTCTATGAGAAAGAAGAAGACGTAGACCCCAAGGATATACTAGAGCTTGTGGTTGAGCGCGCTGACACTGACATGAATGATGAACTAACCAAACCTTTCACGGAGGCGGAAGTCACTGACGCGCAGTTGCAAATAGGTCCCCTCAAAGCCCTAGGTCCGGATAGCCTCCCGACACGTTTCTTCCAAAAGAATTGGGGGGAATTAAAAGAGGATGTTGTGAGAGGAGTACTGGACTTTTTCAGAGGGGTTCTGTGCTGGACGGAATAAACGATACAGTTATTGTCCTCATTCCAAAAGGAAATGATTCTCAAACTCTGAAGGATTATAGACGATCAGTCTCTGTAGCCTTATCTACAAAGTCATTGGGAAGTGCCTCGTGAACCGTCTTCGACCGCTGCTGGATGGGATCATCTCGGAGACTCAAAGTGCCTTCATTCCGGGTAGGATCATCACGGATAATGCTATCATTGCTTTCGAGTGCTTCCACAAGATCCAACATAGCAGAAATGCCAGGGACACTTACTGTGCTTACAAACTTGATCTCGCCAAAGCATATGACACAGTTGATTCGAATTTTACGGAAGGAGTGTTGAAGAAGGTTGGCTTTTGCGACAAATGGATGGGTTGGGTCATGCAGTGTGTTCGCTCTGTGAGATACTCTATCAGATGTAACGGGGATACGTTGGATCTTTCCTCACCCTCCCGCGGTCTGCAAGAAGGGGACCCGCTCAGCCTATACCTATTTCTCTTTGTTGCAGACGGACTACGGACTGGTGCATCTCTTGAAGAAGGAGCTATCGGACAACAATTTAACCCCGCTAAAAATTGCCAGAAATAGCCTGGGCATTTCAAATCTCCTATTCGCGGATGATAGCTTGATTTTCTTCAAGCCGGCACCAGAACAAGCAGAGACTATCAAAAGAGTTCTGAACACATTCCAGAGATGCACCGGCCAACTACTCAGTGTAAGCAAATGTTCCATTCTTTTCAGCGAGGCATGTCCGGCTGTCGTGAGAGAGGAAATTAAGTCCATCCTTGGTGTGCAACGGGAGACGTTTGAAAGTAAATATCTTGGGCTGCCTACACATGAAGGAAGAATGAAAGATGACCATCTTCAGCCTATTATGAATAGGTTGGGAAAAGGTGCAGCAATTGGTCTGAGAAATTCATGTCCTATGCTGCCAAGGATGTCCACGTCAAATCGGTGGTCCAAGCCCTCCCCACTTTCACCATGAGTGTCTTTATGCTGTCTAAAGGCTTCTGTGAGAAATATGAGAGGATGATCAGAGACTTCTGGTGGGGAGATGAGGATGGACACAGGAAGGTCCATTGGATGTCATGGGAGCGTATGACCATGCCAAGGAGAGCAGGGGCATCGGGTTCCGAGATATGCATCTCTTTAACCAGGCCCTCTTAGCTAAACAAGGTTGGAGACTCATCCAAATCCCGGAGAGCCTATGCGCAAGAGTCCTTAAATCCAAATATTACACTAATGGTAATCTTCTAGATACCGCTTTCGCCTCTGATGCTTCCCCGGTGAGGCAAGCAATTGAGTTTGGTCTGGAGCTCCTAAAGAAAGGCCTAATTTGGCGAGTTGGAGATGGAAGAAGCATACAAATACAACGGGATCAATGGATTCCGAGGCGAGAAGGTCTCAAATCAGCAACCTTCATTAGAAGGTCTCGGATTCGATGGGTCAACCAACTTTTACACCCGGATAGGAAGGAGTGGAATGAGGATCTGATAAGACAAATCTTCTACCCCTTCGATGCCGACGAGATCTGCAAAATTCCCATCCCCTCATCAGATGCGGACGATCAAGTGGCTTGGCACCATGAGAGGAACGGAATCTTTACGGTGAGAATTGCGTACAAGCTGGCTGCCGCTGGTCTACCCCAGATGCTTCAGAACCTCAAATTCATCTAGCGAGCCAAACAACCGAAGCATGTGGGATTTAATATGGAAGGCAAATGCGCCAGGGAAGGTCCGTATCTTCGGATGGAGGGTGGCAACAAATACGTTTGCTACTAAGAAAAACAAATGGAGAAGGAGTGAAGGACCCTTGAGATGGATGCCACCTGCAGTATCTGCGGCAACGGCCTTGAGGACGAGTACCATGCTGTGATCATGTGCACCAAGAGCAGGAGCCTGAGGTCAGCCATGAGAGAAAAATGGAACTTACCAGCAGAGGAAAAATTCTGGCACACTGGGAAGGATTGGCTACAAGTGCTCCTGGACACTGTAAACGACGACATGCAAGCTAAAATCTTAATGCTCATCTGGCGCTGCTGGTTCCTTCGGGAAGACTGTGTGCGAAGCGATGGCAAACAGACTATCAGTAGATCTGCCCTCTTTCTTATGCAGTACGAGGAGGAGATAAGAAATGCCAGAGAAGGAACTGAATGGTCGGGCAGCAAGAGTGTGTGTGATAGAGAGGTGACCCCAAAGCAGCGCACTCCAAACTTGGCCTTACAATGGATCCCCCCCGTCATGGAACTGTCAAAATAAACACGGGCGCGGCTTACTTGGCTGAAACAGGTGAAAGTTCAGCTGGTGCTGGCGCACGTGATCATCGGGGTCTTGTTATCTTCTCATCCTGCAGAAAGCTCCCTACCTGCAGCAGTGTCGAAGAGGCGGAGGCCAGAGCTGTCCTGGTGGGTATTCAAGAGCTAGCAAAATTAACTAATAGCCAAGTAATCATTGAGGTGGATAACAAGACAATTGCAAAGGACTTGACCAAACAGATGCCCACGCGGTCCCCTTGCTACCGCATTGTGATGGATATTCAAAGGGTCATGGCCTCCTTCTCAGAGTGTTCCATAAGATACACCGAGAGGAGCAGAAACTCATTAGCGCATAATCTGGCTGCGCTGACTAGGAGCCATGAAGAGCAATGCATGGTTGCAGATGTGCCGGCTAGTTTACGTTCTCTGATGTTAACTGAATGTCCTAGTCACTCTGAGTAGGCTTGTCTACTTCAGATCTCAAAAAAAAAACTAAGAAGGGAATGTACACCTCAAGATAAAAACCAAGAAGGAAATGTGTCACCAACCAATTGCACGTTGTCCAAACTAAATTAATTTGTCATAAGAATCTCACTTTTTTATTTCTCTTTTGCCACTAGTAATGACTAAGTTGCCCCTGATTCAAAATGTGAAGTACTTCATACGTACATGTGTGCTCGTGTACTTAAAAATAAATGTTTCATGGCGAGCAGCCCCAAATCTTTGACAGACGGAAATATTGAACACACTCACTACCCGCAGCCTACAGAGTTTCCCTCATTCATCGAACTTCCGTTGCTGCACCACTGTCGGAGAAACGACACCTATGGGATCGAGACAACCCCTTTACGATTCGGCAGGGAGAAAGGCTTGCGCAAAGAGCAGATCCAACGATCAACACGAGGGATTTTACCCAGGTTCGGGCCGCAAAGATGCGTAAAACCCTACTCCTGCTTTGGTTGTATTGAATGTGTTTAGGCTGAGTTCTTGGGGCGCTACAGTAACTAGCAGCTACACTCACAGAACGGTCAGCCAAAAAAGTCCTCCCTATAGCTATGCCTTGGGCCTCCTTTTATACTCTCGAAGGGGTCACCAACAGTGGCAAAGTACAAAGGTGGCACATAGTAGATACATGAGGTGTCAAGGTATCTACAGTGCTTATCATACCTAATACTGACGGCCTAGGACAAGGGCATTTAATGCTCATGTTAGGTATACCTGCCTTGCCTTGGGATGGAAAAAAGGGGCCATCCCATCGAACCGCCTTAGCCCATCACGTCGTCAGCGTCCGCCACGCACCCAGGGGAACAAGGGCTAAAAGACAAGCTGGTAGTTGCCCTGGGGTGGCACGCTAAAACAGTGAGAGGGGCTTGCCGGGCGCGAGGCTTGTCGGGGCTGTGAGCCGCCCGGCAAGATCTTGCCGGGGGGCCAGCCCTTGGCTTTCTATCTTCTTGATTACTGCTGTCTTTGACTCCAGTGTTTGACTAAATCTTGTCGGCTCCAGGGGGGCTGCCCGCGCACAAGTCTGGGTAATGGATACCCTGGTTCTATGTACACTGACAGGAGCCCCCGGGCCTGGGCCATACATGCGCGCGTGGCGCTGTTGGGCTAGGCCCAAAACAGTGCGCGGGCACACGTGGCCATAGCAATGATGGCTGTTGATAGCTTTCTCCCATGACGCATAATGACTGCAGGTCTTGGGAATATCGGAGCGAGACGGTCTGCCTTCCTCCTCGGGAGTGGGAGCGATGGACAGGACGGCGCCCGTTCGCCTCCTCATTAATGTCTCGGACGACGCGCCTTGCATGACGCGTGTTGCTCAGGATTCGCGAAGGGTCGGCTCCTCTCCCTCTCCGGCGCCCAGCCCTATAAAAGGGAGGCGAAGGAAGAAGAAAGCCACCTATCCGCAATCTCCTGATCTTCCGCTGCTCGATTCCTTTCTCTTCTGCCTTTCGCCACCACCTTCGCTGCGCCCCAAGATGGCAAGAGGACGTGGTCTTCCCCGAGGTTCCCTCAGCGCCTCGAGGAGCAGCCCTCGGACCCCGGCGCGTGTGGTGGTGACGATGGCGGGTCCGAGCTCCCGCGGCGGGTCGGCATCCCGCGGCCGCGCGAGGATGGCTCCGGCAGGGGGCAGCAGTCGTAGCAGTGCCCCTTTGCCGCAGCCTCACGCGGGGATCCATGCGGGGGAAGAGGCGCGAGAGTTCGTCATCGTCCTCCCATGCCGGCTCCGAAGCTGGCTGCGTCTCCCTGACCCTTTCGCAAGGGCCATGGAGAGCAATCGGCCCCGGGGCTTCTGGCTTCGTGCGGACGGCTGCAGCAATGGCCCTTGGTGGGTGGTAGTCGACCTCACCCCTGGCAGCGCCATGTTTCTGACCAGGGGGTGGAAGTCGTTCGCTCGCTCCCGCGGCCTCACCCCCGGGCACCTGCTCCACTTCAAGCTTGTCGACCCCGGCACCCTCTCTGTGAGGTTCTTCGGGGTGGCTGGCATTCGCCTGGAGTGCTGTGCCGAAAGCTCAAGCGACAGCGACTTCGACTCCTCCAGCGACAGCGACGACGAGGACGGCACCGACGAGGACGATGCCTTCGCATGAGGAACGGGGTTCCCGACTAGGCATGCTTGGCGTCGTAGTTAGGTCCCACTGTTCCATCCGCGAGGCCTTGTTCCCGGGTCGGTCGCCGCGCTGTAGTAGCTGTAGATCCCTTTTGATGTATCGAACTGTACCCAATGTAGTCCTTGGCTACTTCAAGAAGAAATGCATTGGATACTTATCTTCGAAAAAATTCTTGGTTTGAAAATCTTGTTCTTGCATGCTTCTTTGTTTCACGCTGTCCTCCCCGACAAGTATCCTGTCGAGAGGTCTTCCGGCAAGTCCTCGACGGCAGCGCAGCACTCAAAGAGGTGCGCTCTCCGGAGGTCTTGCCGTTTTTCAGGCTTGTCGATGATGTGGACGAGTAGAACGGAGTGTCGACAAGCTCCCGGGCTTTTCCCATAAGGGTTGCCGCGAGGGCGATGCTCGATTCACACACGTATTCTTGCCATTGCTGCCATCCGTCGAAGACGTCCCATTGTCGTCTTATTGGTCTTCAACTTGTAGTTCTTGTCTTCATGATTTTGTACTTGCCGCAGATGTACCTTGAACTTGCACAGGCGTCCCGGCAAGCCTTGCCGCCATAAGCATCCCGGAAAGTCTTGTCGCAGGTATAGCCCCGACAGGCCTTGCCTCCCTAAGCATCCCGACGAGTCTTCGGGTATAGTCCCGACGGGCCCGTGCACAAGTGCCTGACACCGAAGCCCCCGGGCCTGGGCCACACGGGGGCACGCGGCGTCGTTGGGCCAGGCCCAAACAATGCACGGGCACGCGTGGCAGCAGTTACTGCATGAAATCATTGCTTTACTGCGCCCCCCCCACGTCGCCCATTGAATGCGGGACGTGGGGAACGTGCACGACGTGACCACTACAGCCGCACGCTTGCGAGGGATTCTTTTATTACCTCTGGTAAAGAGGCAGCCCTGCGCCTCCCCATAAAAAGGAATCTGCAAGGGCCGCGGCTCATTTACCCTCCGCCTTTCGCGATTTAGGAACCGCCGTCGTCTTCCTCCTCGAGCCTTCCTCTGTTCCCCCACCGCTTCCACATCCTCGCCAATCTCATCACCCAGCCGCCATAGCTGCCATGCCGCCGAAAGCAAGCACGGGCAAGAAGGCGGCGGAGAACAAGTTGGTAGTGCTGCGGAAGAAGCATGCTGTCTTCGCGCCGGGGCTTGATGGGAAGGCCTTGACGGATCATTACCAGTTCATGTGGGCGGCGGAGACGACGGCGCATCCGGCCACTCGTGTGAGTCCAGGTGCTTGCGGAGCTGACCCAAAGAAATATCTCTTTTTCGCCGATTACTTTTACTGCGGTCTTTGCCCCCCTTTCTCCGACTTCTTCAAGGACATCTTGAACACCTACGGCTTTCAGCTTTTAGATTTTACGCCAAACGCCGTAACGTGTATGTCTGTTTTCGCCCATCTTTTCGAAAACTTCGCCGGAGTTCATCCCAGCACTGCACTGTTCCGCCACTATTTCATCCCTCGAATCGAGAAGGGCGAGGCCCTTTCTGGTTCCGTCACTTGGATCCCGCGGATAGGAACCAAGGAGGTCTATCCAAAAGGGGCCTACCGCCGCAGGTGGGAGGAATGGCGGGGCAAATGGTGCTGGGTCCGGGAGTCAGTGGAAAAAGAAGTTCAGCCTTTCTGCTTGCCGCGGGGGACGAAGATTGCCCACAACAATGAGTGGAGCGCCCTCGATGCCGAAGACGCGAAGCTCGCCGTTGCCACGACAAGAATCCTCCGCCTGAAGAATGCTGGGCTGACGGTAGAAATGATAGGCGCCGACTTCCTTCGCAGGCGCATTGCTCCCTTGCAGAACAAGGGGAGGCCAGCTTGGGAATTTCAGAACGCGGCGGACATCATGAGGCTGCGCCCTGGGCTAGATCACAACTGAACAACCATGCAGCACGGGTCCCTCTGCCAGAAGTTATTCGGGAGTGCGGCGGTGCGTGATCTGCCGGTAGGCGTAGTCCCTTTGTGCAACAACTCTCGCCTGAGCTCGATTCTTGCCATGATGCCGGTGCTTGACGCCCACAGTGTCGACGAGCGCTGGGCCGTGCCTACTGACGACTTGGTCCAGCAATTCTTCGACGATCTGTCGGAGAGGCCCATCCTTCAGGACGAGAAACTTGTCACCACCACCACCGAAAGGGAGATGGCGTACATTGCCGGCAGAGTGCAGGAGGCGGGTCTTGCCGACGAGGCTGGCGGCTCTGGTTTCGCGGAAGAAGGATCCAGCGAAGAAGAAGAAGAGGAGGAGGTTGCCGGGCAGGACGACACTGTTGAGGAACAGGGGGACGCGCCTGCCGGGGACCATCCTGCCGAAGACACAAAGGAGGAGGAACTGGTGGAGGAAGCCTCGACCCTTCAGCCGAGGAGCAGACGCACCCTCCGGAGTGCTACTACAGGGGTCCCGGTCCGCCAAGCTTCCTCAAGTGGCACAACCCCCGACAAGGAAGCGGCCGACAAGGCGGCGCAGCGACAAGAAGTTCACCAGCAAGCTGTGCCTGCCGCGGTCAAGCGAGCAAGGAGCTCCCCTCCACCTCCTCGCGCGAGCACCATGGTGGAAGTCGCCTTCGACCTTTCCGCCCTTAGCTCGGAAGAAGATGAAGAGTAAGATACTTGCCGCTCCCCTGCTTTCTGAATCTTTTCATTTTGCTTTATCTCATCATTTGCTTTGACTTGTTCTCGCAGAGACGCGGAAACCTTGGCGCAGAGGGCAGCGAAGAGGGCGAGGATTTCTACGGACGAGGAGCCGCCGGTGAGCACCTCTGGTGCACCAGCCACGGCTACTACCAGTCCAAGGCCCAGCCCGCGACGCAGTCCTCATCTCAGCCCCCGGCGCAGCCCCCAGCGTGAGCATATCACTCTCTTTCCGCTGGCGAGTGCCGGGGCGTGCATCTATACTGCTGACATCACCGGACGTGCAGGAGGAGAAGGGCGACAGGGAGAATCGCCAGAGGTCAACCCCGACATGCCGCCTCCATCAACTACACCGCCCAGAGATGCGTCTCCGGCCAAGACCTCCTCCAGCTCGCTTTATCGTGATGAGGAGCCAGCAAGCGGAGGCATCGGCAACCGTGCGCCGGCAACTGATGTTGTCGGGGAGGGAGAACCTTCGACCCGGCAGCCTGGCGCAGGTGAGCTGCCTGTCTTGGATATCTGTTTATTTGGTCTTTCTTTTTGTCTTCTTGAACTTCCTCTTCATCTCCATCTTGTTTTACTTCTTTTGCTTTTAGACATCCCATCTGCGGAGGACATGAACGTCGACGATACCATTGAGGATATCGCCAGGGACGCTGCCGCGGAAGCCGATAAGCTTGCCGCTGAAGAGGCCGCCAAGAATGCTACTGTCGAGGCTGACAGGCTTGCCGCCGAAGAGGCCGCCAAGAGCACTGTCGCTGAGGAGGCCGCCAGGGGCGCCGCTGCTGAGGAAGCTGCCAGGAAGGCCGGCGAGGGGTCCAGGAGCCACACTGACGACATTCCTGCCGCAGGAGCGCATAGCGCTGAGCCAACTCGGAGTCCTCAGCCGCCGGTGAGGCGGCTGCCAAAGAGCAACCGTCATCATCCGAAGCTCCTTCAAGCAAATACATTAGGGTCGGCGACAACTTATTTGTGAGCCTGCCGGGAGCAGTAAGCATTCGGGCGCCAATTGAAGGAGAAACTCTTGAGGAAGTGTTCACCGCTGCCGGGCTTGAGGTAGTTGACGAACCCAACATCGGTCGCGACAGATCTGAGGAAGAGAATCTTCTCCTGGCAATCAACAGTAACTACCAGAAACTCCAGGCTCTTCACCGCGCTCGCAAGGAAAAGTTGGACTCCAGGGCTACGGTTGTCAGCCAAGTGGAGGCAGACTTCCAGAAGCGTGTCGAAGAAGTTTAGGGCTGGTTTGACGAGTCTTACAAAGACTTGGCGTCGAACCAGGCGCAGCTGAAGCAGCAATGGGATGAACTCCTCCTCAAGCAGTCCGATATTGAGAAAGCCCAGGACGAAGCCCAACAGCAAGTTCAAGCAGAGGAGGCGCGTCTGAACGGGCTCCGCGTCGAGCTTAAGGCTCATGATGAAGAGCTTGAAGCCCGAGAGGAGGCGCTCGCCGAGCAGCTCCGCGCCAAGGGCGAGGAGGTTGAAAAGCTCGTCGCCCAGCGGACTCAGGTGCTAGAGCAGAGGCACGAGGAGGCGCTGAAAGCTTTGGCTGTCGACCATGCCGGCAAGCTGAAGGAGGCCGTCGATGCCGCCAAAGCAGCAGAGGCCGCCAAGGACGAACTCGTCGGCAGGGTGAAGAAGCTGGAGGAGGAACTTGGGGAGTACGGCAAGAAGGTCTCGACGCTCGAGACCGAAAGAGGTGAAGCTCTTCGCAGTCTGGCGGAGGCGCAGATCGCCGTCTCTGACAAGTCCAAGGAGCTCTCCACTGCCAACGCATCCATCACCGAGCTGGGGCTGAAGCTGACCAAGCTGACAGAGTCCCTTAAAAAGGCGGAGGCCCACGGGGCAGCTCTGACCAAGGAACTCCAGAACGAACGAGCACTGGTCCAGAGCGCCGCCCTCCAACACAATGACTATGTGAGGGGTATGGAGAACTGGACCAAGAATCTTGCCGACGTCGCGAGGAGGCTTGCCGCACAGCTGTCCATCATGGGCGTGGAAGATCACAGGCCCCTCGATGACAGAGCACCCCAGAGCACCAAACTGACCATATTCTTTGGCCACGTGCTTGGGGCTCTGGAGCAGCTGGATTCCAATCGAGCAGCGCATTTGGCCAGCGAGTCGCGCAAGCTCTGCCAGGACGTCCTTCGCAAAGTGCTCACCAAGGTGGTGTTCAGGAACCCCAGCATCAACCTCTCCAACGTCTTCGACCGCCTGCCGAAGGACGCGGACCTTACAGCAGTGGAGGAGCTCGTCGCGCCCATCATCGACAGGATCAGCCGCGTCAAGCGAGTTGAGGGTGACCGCCGGGACTAGCCACTTCATTTCTTGTCGCCGTCGCTCTCATGCCAAAGACAATTATTGCCTTATGTTAGAATCGCGACGACTATTATTGTAATATGACTTGCTATGTTTTGGATAACTGCTATGTTATTTCCCTTTGCTTGATTTCTATTTGTGTGTACTCGCCCTACGCTTGTTCGGAAACTTGCCGGCGCGCGCACCCTTGCCGCGAGCGCTAGGTGCGGGACTTTAGCAGCCTGCTGGCGAGGCCGCTGCCGGCAAGAAACCCTGGCGCTCTCGGTGCGGCCACTTAAACTGTTGAGCGGACTCGAAACAGGATGAGGGCGCAACACAATCATGACAAGGTTCCCTCGCGTGCAAGTTTTCCATACAAAGGACGAAATCGTTCGAGGGAAACAACTAAAGTAAAAATCTGTTTGGAATTTTGGGCAACTTAGCTTTTTGTTGTCGCATTCCTTTCGACAAAGTGGCTTCCCCGAACGTCGCCCATTGGTATCCATACCACCATTCTCCTCCCCCGGCAAAGCTGCACGTGAGGTGGCCTTCTGTCCCTTTTTAGAAAAAGAAAGAAGAGAAAATAGAGATATGGAACCTTGGCGGTTCGTTAGCACTTGTCGAAGATAAGTGTAATGCAAAATCTCAGACTAACATGCATATAAGCAAACATGAAAATCGACAAGATTTGTGAAAACACTCAGCTTTATTTAACTATGCACAGGGTCTGCGCCTGGCTTTGTACAAAGGATTACGTGCTACAGCGGCACGACTTGTACAAAAGGGGTTGCTGGGAGGCCCGGCAACCGCGCCTTATGGGTAGAACTTACGAAGATGCTCGATATTCCAGGAGTTGCTCACTGGAACACCGTCTTCGGTCTCCAGGCGGACTGCGCCAGGCCTGGTGACTCGTACTACCCGATAAGGGCCTTCCCACTTCGGCGTCAACTTGTTGGAATTCTTGGCCGACTGAACGCGCCGAAGAACAAGGTCGCCTTCCTCAAGGCTCCGGGCATGAACCTTGCGGCTATGATAGCGGCGCAAAGCTTGCTGGTAGCGTGCAGCTCGCATAGCAGCCTGGAGACGATCCTCCTCAAGGAGCAACGCGTTGTCTTGTCGCAGCTGCTCTTGCTGAAGCTCATCATAAGCGAGCACTCGAGGTGACCCGTATATGAGTTCCGTGGGGAGAACTGCTTCTGCCCCATAGACTAGGGAGAAGGGTGTCTGGCCCGTGGCTCGATTTGGTGTCAATCCAGCGCTTTCCGCACTTGCGCAGCTTGTCGAAAGTTCTTGTCTTGAGACCACGCAACACCTCAGCATTCGCCCTCTCCACTTGGCCGTTACTCCTTGGGTGAGCAACAGAGGCAAAACAAATCTTGCCGCCAAGGTCTTGGACGTATTGCATGAAGGTGTTGCTGGTGAACTGTGTGCCATTGTCGGTGATAATCCTGTTGGGTACACCAAAACAGCAAACTATTCCTTTGAAGAACTTGACGGCTGACTGTGCTGTCACCTTCCTCACTGCTTCCACCTCCGGCCACTTTGTGAACTTGTCGATTGCTACGTACAAGTACTCAAAGCCCCCGGTAGCACGGGGGAAAGGGCCCAAGATGTCGAGCCCCCAGACCGAAAATGGCCAGGATAAAGGGATTGTCTGGAGAGCCTGAGCTGGTTGATGTATCTTCTTTGAATGAAACTGGCATGCTTCACACCTGGTTACTAGCGCAGTTGCATCCTGGAGGGCAGTGGGCCAAAAGAATCCTTGCCGGAACGCCTTGCCACATATGCCTCCATGTATCTCTGCCAACAGCTCCAGTCCATCCTCCCGAGTAATGCACTTCAATTTCACACCGTTCAGCCTCTTTCTGTACAGGACATTGTCCACAAACTGGTACATTCTAGACTGACGGGCTACTTTCTTTGCTTTTTCTTGCTCATCGGGAAGTTCTCCTGTCTGAAGGAAATGGACGATGTGCTGCGCCCATGCTGGAGCCTGAGGCTCGACGGCAAGGACTAAAGGCAGATCTTCCGCCGCGGGAGCATTTGTCTCGACGGCAAGAGCCTGGGGCCCTGCTGGAGCCTGTCGCTCACCGGCAAGCTTGGCGTTGTTCTCGGCAACTTTCTTGTCGGCGGCTTCTGGGAGCTCTGCCGGGAAGTACTTGCCGGAACTCAACTTTCTTCTTTTCTCTGGCCCAATTGACGGTGTCACGGATGGTTGAGTGAGTCGGAGCACGAAGGTGCCTGGTTCCACAGGCAGCTTAAGGGCAGCGCGCTTCAACAGGTCATCAGCAATGTTATTCTCTGCACGAGGGACGTGCTCCGTTTGCAGACCGTCAAAACGCTCTTCCAACTTCCTCACTTCATCTACATAAGCCTCCATCAATGGACTCTGATAGTCTTTGTTGACTTGCCTGACGACAAGCTGAGAATCACCTCTGACGATGAGTTTCCGGATCCCAAGGTCTGCCGCGATCCTGAGACCGGCAAGCAGCCCTTCATACTCTGCAGTATTGTTTGTCGACCTCTCCCGGGGAAAGTGCATCTGAATTACATACTTGAGGTGCTCTTCGGTGGGTGCGACAAGCAGCACACCAGCTCCGGCGCCTTGCAGCGAGAAAGCTCCATCAAAGTACATAACCCACTCTTGACTTGTTTCCTTGCCGGGGAGAGTCGACTCTGGAACCTCATCATCTGGCGTTGGCGTCCATTCTGCAATGAACTCCGCCAAGGCTCTGCTCTGAATAGTCGAAGTGCTTTCAAACTTGAGACCAAAGCTTGACAATTCCAACGCCCATTCCACAATCCTGCCGGTTGCATCTGGATTCCGTAGAACTCGCTGCAGCGGAAAGCGGGTGACGACAGTGATCTCATGTGCTTGGAAGTAATGGCGCAGCTTCCTCGAGGCCATGAGAAGGCCGAAGAGCAGCTTCTGCACACCAGAATATCTTGATCTAGCCCCCTGCAAGAGGGAACTGACAAAATAAACTGGGCGCTGCACCATCTTCTTCTTCTGTGTGATCTCATCTGACTCTGCCGGGGAAGGTCCCGGCAAGTCGCTTGTCGGGCCTGCCGCTGCCGCTGCCTCTTCATCATTTTCTCTCTCCGCCACTAGCGCAGCGCTCACCACTTGATTCGTTGCCGCTAGATATAGCAGCAGCGGCTCTTGTGGTTTTGGCGCGACTAGTACTGGCGAAGAGGAGAGGTACCTCTTCAAATCTTGCAGCGCTGCCTCCGCTTCCGGAGTCCATTTCATTGGACCTGCCTTTTTCAAAATTTTGAAAAATGGCAGGGCGCGCTCAGCAGACTTGGAGATGAACCTGCTTAATGCGGCAACGCATCCAGCAAGGCGACGTACATCTTTAACACGCTTTGGCGCTTCAATCTGCTCAATTGCCTTGATCTTGTCAGGATTCGCTTCAATTCCACGGTGAGATACAAAGAACCCGAGAAGCTTGCCGGATAGGACACCAAACACACACTTCTCAGGGTTGAGCTTCAGATTGATTTTGCGCAGATTTGCAAATGTCTCTTCCAGATCTGCAATGAGCGTTGCCTTGTCTTTGGTTTTGACCACTATATCATCCATATAGGCTTCCATATTTCTATGTAGCTGAGGTTCAAAACCGATTTGGACTGCTCTTGCAAAAGTTGAACCAGCACTCTTCAACCCGAAAGGCATACGCAAAAAGCAGTATGCACCACATGGGGTGATGAATGCGGTTTTCTCTTCATCTTCTTTTGACATAAAGATCTGATGATATCCAGAGTAGGCATCAAGGAACGAAAGCAAGTCGCAGCCGGCAGTGGAGTCCACAATCTGATCGATGCGCGGCAAGGGAAAGGGATCTTTCGGGCAGGCTTTATTGATATCTGTGTAATCAATACATAGCCTCCATTTGCCATTAGCCTTGCGCACTACGACTGGATTGGCCAACCATGTTGGATGGAGTACTCCTCTGACCAAGCCTGCGGCTTCTAACTTCTTGATTTCTTCAGCAATAAATTGTTGCCGCTCCAAAGCTTGCTTCCGCACCTTCTGCTTGACGGGCCGCGCGTGTGGACAGACGGCAAGGTGGTGCTCAATCACCTCCCTGGGAATACCGGGGATGTCAGATGGTTGCCATGCAAACACATCGACATTCACCCGCAGGAAGGCGACGAGCGCGCTTTCCTATTTGCTGTCAAGGGTGGAACTTATAGTGAAAGTTCCTCCCGTACCGTCCTCCTTGGCGGGCACTTTCTTGGTCTCTGGCGGAGCAGCCTTAGATTTCTTGTTCTTGCCGGTGGAGCTCTCAGGCACATCCTCAACGGGAGCGCAACACTCCGAAGAGGTGCGCTTGCCGGAGTGAGTGCGAGAGGCCTTGCCGGTCTTCTTCCCCCCAGGAGCTTCAGCGGCAGGAGCAAGTGCCTTGTCGGCAGATGCTGCAACTGCTTCCCGGTAGAGCTTGTCGGCGCAGACGAGTGCATCCTTCTTGTCGGAGTTGAAAGTGATGACGCTTATCGGCCCGGGCATCTTCAACATGTTGTAGGCATAGTGTGATGCCGCCATAAACTTGGCCAGCGCTGGGCGGCCAAGGATTCCATTATATGGCAACGGAATCTTGGCGACGTCAAACACTATCTTCTCCGTCTTGAAGTTCAGGTCGCTACCAAATGTTACCGGCAGCGTGATCTTTCCCTTGGGCTGACTTCTTCCTGGATTGACCCCTTGAAAAGAACCTGTCTCTTCGAGATCTCCATCAGGAATTTGTAGCCTCTTGATTACGTCGGGTGAAATCAGGTTCAAGCCGGCCCCGCCGTCAACTAGCATTTTTGGCACTTTGAGGTTGCGGATTGTTGGTGAGACCAACAATGGCAAACACCCGACCGCGGTTATGCGATCAGGGTGGTCCTCGATGTCAAAAATGATAGGCGTGCTGGACCACTTCAACGGCTTTCGGGCAGCGACAGACGGTTCCGTTGCATTCACTTCACGCGCCCATTGTTTGAGCTGGCGGTGGGAAGAATGCAAGGAAGCACCTCCGTCGACGCACATCATGTCCGTGGCTTTTTGAAACTCTTGCTCACTGGACTCGTCGTCCTCTTCCATGCCATCATCATCATCACCTTCTTGCTTGTCGCGACCCCTGGCGGGCTTCTCTTTCCGTTGATTGGCCTTGCCGCGACGGCCTCGACCGCTGCGTTTCTTGCCGGACCCCTCAACACCATTCTGAGCCTTCTCCTTATCTCGCCTGTCGTATTCGGCCTTCTGCTTCTCGACAAGCTGCTCGACTTGTCGGCACTCTTGGAGGTCGTGGCCCTTGGTGCGATGGATCTTGCAATATTGCTTGCCGGAACCCTCTGGCTTGTCGGTGGCTGCCAAGGCCTGACAGTTGGCACACCCGGCAACATCTTTGCCGGGGTCATCAACTTTGGTCTTCTTGGCGGTGCCGGGACTGCCGGATCCCTCGACGGCAAGCACGGCCTTGCCCTTGCGCTTCCTGTTGCACTGCCGACCCTTCTTTGTCGGGGCCGGAGCATCGTCGTCGGAGTCGGCCCCCGCGCCAGCACCTTCACCGGGAAGCCTCCTCCCTTCTTCAGCACGCGCACACTTGTCGGCCAGGGCATAAAGCTCGGCAACATCCTTGACCTTGTTCATCGCCAGCTCTTCCCGCATCCTGCGGTTACGCACGTTCTGATGGAACGCGCTGATGACAGCAGCCGGATGAACGTCTGGGATGTTGTGGTGAACGCGGCTGAACCTCTGGATGTACTTGCGCAGGGTTTCGCCCTCCTTCTGGGGGATGATGTGTAGGTCACTCTCCTGGCCAGGAGCTTGATGGCCGCTAGTAAAGGCACCAACAAACTCGTGGCATAGATCTGTCCAGGAAGAAATGGATCCTTCCGGCAAATGCATCAACCACGACCTAACGTTGGGCTTGAGCACCAACGGGAAGTAGTTGGCAAGTATCTTGTCGTCACGACCCCCGGCAGCCTGCACCGCAATGGTGTAGATGCTCAGGAACTCTGACGGATGAGTTTTGCCGTCGTATTTATCCGGGACCTCCGGCTTGAACGTGCGAGAACTGGGCCACTGGACTCGCCGCAACTCACGGGTGAACGCTGGACAACCTACCTCGTGAGGCAGATCGCCAGGGTACCCCGGCGCAGGCTTATCTACAGTGGGTCCCGCGCGCTTGTCGGACTGGTAATATGCTTCACGGCACCGCTCGATGGTAGTTCGAGCGTCTTCCTTGCTTCGCTCCCGAAGAATCTGACGTTGATCGCAGCGGGTTCGTGGGTCGGACGACGTCGTGGAATCATCGTCACGAGTGTCGACCCGCCGAGTCGTCGTCCGCCGCTGCTGTGGGGGGGAATACACCGTAGTTGTGCCGCCCACAGCCTTCTCCTTGCTGACGCGCGCCGGCTCGATGGACCGTCGCTGCGAGGGCTCCGCCTGCTCCAGCCTATCTTCGTTGGCCAGGCCAACGAGGCTCTGGATGGCGGATCTCCACTCCTCGAGCTTGTCCGCAGCAGGAGGGAAGTTTAGAAGCAGCTGTGCACGCGCCAGTGCTTCTGCTGGTGTAGGCGGCGGCGACAGGTGCGAGGAACGTGAGGTGCTCTGACTCCTAACAGTGTTAGAAGGAGCAACAACACGATCCTGCGACCGTACGCCGCTAGCACCAGCACGTGGACGTGCATGTTGGCCTTGCACCCCCCGAGGATGATGCTCAGGAGATTTCCCATGGGGACGTCCGGGGCCTCCAACGTCGCGGTGCAGCTCCTCGCGCGCGCCCTGGGAGGGCCGCGGTACGTGCACCGGCGTGGGTGTCTTGGAGAGCGCCCTTCCGTCTCTGGAGTTCGCCGCACCGCCTGCTGGCAGTACGGCTCCATCTTTGGATCCAGCGGCGTGAACGACGCCGCTCGCCTGACTGCGATCACCAGAGCGTCGTGGAAGCTCGGGATCTCCAACTCCTCCACCCGCATCGACTCCATCGCCCGCGTGCGTAAGCACGGGCGCGGCGGACGCGGATGGTCCAACCGCTGTCAGACCCTTCCTCTTGGGGGCCATGGCGGTGGTGATGACGAAGAACTGGCGCGCTGATCACAGGATCAGGTCCACGCAACCTCTATGCCCCCTACCTGGTGCGCCAAAGATGTCGGAGAAATGACACCTATGGGATCGAGACGACCCCTTTACGATTCGGCAGGGAGAAAGGCTTGCGCAAAGAGCAGATCCAACGATCAACACGAGGGATTTTACCCAGGTTCGGGCCGCAAAGATGCGTAAAACCCTACTCCTGCTTTGGTTGTATTGAATGTGTTTAGGCTGAGTTCTTGGGGCGCTACAGTAACTACCAGCTACACTCACAGAACGGTCAGCCAAAAAAGTCCTCCCTGTAGCTAGGCCTTGGGCCTTCTTTTATACTCTCGAAGGGGTCACCAACAGTGGCAAAGTACAAAGGTGGCACATAGTAGATACATGAGGTGTCAAGGTATCTACAGTGCTTATCATACCTAATACTGACGGCCTAGGACAAGGGCATTTAATGCTCTTGTTAGGTATACCTGCCTTGCCTCGGGATGGAAAAAAGGGGCCATCCCATCGAACCGCCTTAGCCCATCACGTCGTCAGCGTCCGCCACGCACCCAGGGGAACAAGGGCTAAAAGACAAGCTGGTAGTTGCCCTGGGGTGGCGCGCTAAAACAGTGAGAGGGGCTTGCCAGGCGCGAGGCTTATCGGGGCTGTGAGCCGCCCGGCAAGATCTTGCCGGGGGGCCAGCCCTTGGCTTTCTATCTTCTTGATTACTGCTGTCTTTGACTCCAGTGTCTGACTAAATCTTGTCGGCTCCAGGGGGCTGCCCGCGCACAAGTCTGGGTAATGGATACCCTGTTTCTATGTACATTGACAACCACAAACTCACACATCCAAGTTAAATCACCCACCGGCCGATCGATGACTCACAATCCAGGTCCCATTTTGATAAGACTTATGTTATTCTTTGGGGGCGGAAAAAGGTTATCGATGATGACAAAGCATCATAGCATCCTATGCAATTAGTGTGATGAGGTATGAGTGCAAGGTATCAGAAAATTCTTGAATGCGTCAGGGGGAGTTGTTGGTTAAACAAATTTTCTAGGTTTAGTCGGAGCCACCCTAGCTACTCCCCTTTCATATCATGTGCAGGAGTCCCAAGAAAAATGCATTGTGGCCTAAGAGCGTCTCTTGCCAGACATCAAGCCGCGGCTGATGGAGCTGCGTGTGAACAAAGCTGAACAGAATATTGCAGCACTGTTAGGGTGTTAGTGATGCTGTGGCGAATTTGTCATGCGCAGAATGAGTTGAAGCATAGCTAGATTACAGAACGAGTTGAATCATGTACCAGTCATTGTTGAGACGGGCAGCACTGAAGACTTAGGTTCCTCGTTTGGCCAAAGAACAGGGATGCAATTGGTCCAAGTACATGTCGCTGGTGAATGAAATTTAAATGACGCTCCAACCTGCGAGCGATTATGTTATAATAATTTTTTATTGAAACCATGTTTTTGCTCATATTAGAGGAGCGGTATACAAGGCTAGCCATATCTTAGAAGCCTTTTGGTGTACTACGTCTCACACAAAATAGTCTGGCTTCGCTCAGATCAAAAGAGATCTTTAAGCTGTGTATGGATAATTGTAATCATCATTGGGCGATGCAAATCCTATTTTCCGGTCAAAGAACAACACATAAGTAAAAAGTGAAGCAGGCAGTAGATAGTTGAAGAAGTATGTTGTACTTGTGTATACATTGGTTCACGTGGCCGTAGATAGTTGAAGAAGTATGTTGTACTTGTGTATACATTGGTTTATACACTTGTGTAGGTTTGATGTAGCAGTTATCAAGTACTACACCTATTGATATTTATGTGAGTAATATAAATAAGAATATATCACAAAAAGGACATTTAATTAGCCTTTGTTGTGGAGATTATTTAACAAACAATTTAAATAAAAACCTGGCTTCGTTCTATCTTTTACTCCAAATCTCTTGTTGCTGTTTGTCATTGGCTTGATAAACCAAGAAGGCAATCTCTTGAAACAAGCTGTCGCCCCCTTTATAAATAAAGACACAAGCCGAACAAAGTACACAGCAGAACGATACAAAGTGCTGAGTTGCCCTCATATAAAGCAGATCCTAGGCTACCTGGATCGCGTAGAAGGCAAGCGACTACGCTACCAAAGGGGAACACATGAGAAATTGAGAACAACCCCACGCAACACCCTAGGACACCTAAATTCCACTACAACGCCCTCAAGAGTGGGAATGACGGGAAACGCGATCCCTGCCTAGCCACACCGGACAAGGGTCTTCACCTGGAACTCTGACTCGTAGGGGAGAACCACGACGACGTCTTCAGAAAGATTGCGGCGCTTGCGAGCGTCGCCGGCGCCGGTGCAAAAGCGCGGAACTTTTGCTCGGTACCTTACCCTTGTCACCACCGGGGCCCAGGGTAAGCGCGACGTGTCCAGACCCTAGATCCAGATCTGGAAGACGTCCAACAATGGACGCGCCCGAGCTACCAACCGCTACCCCTCTCGTCGCCCACACAATCGAGAAGGAAGCCACCACCGCTGCCATGGTGCCCGCCGGAGAGCCAACACGCGAACCACCATCTGGAGCAGTTGCCCCGGCATCCAGTCCAAGACATCACACACCGCTCACGACACATTGTACCAACCACAGTAGGAAGAGTAAAAGGCAGCACCTTCCGCTCCTAGCCAGGCATCAGACACGGAGTTTAGAATGGCGCCACCACTGTAGGGGCACCACCCCTGTGACCCCAGCCTATACCGGTGGACTGGGGGGGGGGGGGTCAAAATTCTGAAGCTCCCGATGACCGTCGCCGAGCACCCTCGCACAACACGATGTATGGGGCCCTTGACGCCGTGCTGCCCGATGGTGAAGCGACGTCGCGACCACCACCGGCGACCACCACACCAGGATCGAGCCCAATCTCACCTATACCTGGAGCCACGACTCCAATTCACCTCGGGCCCTGAACAAATCCACCCAAAGACGAGCCCCGGGTCACTGCCATGCTGTCGGCTAGACTGAGGAGAGGGGAGACCGCAATCACCACATCGCGCTACCGGCGAGGCACGACCGTTGGAGAACGGCAACGCCCCCACAGACCCGCACTGCCCATGCCCTGCACAACCCGACATTGCGGTCTCCACCGCCAGCCACACCACACCAAGACGCACCACCACACCGGACCACCACCAGCTCCCACAACAACCGGAGACGTCCGGCCCATGCCACCCGCGAAGCCTTGACCGGAGGAGCCGCCTCACACCAGATTGGATCTGGCAGCCCTCGCCTCCGTCCTGAGCATACCCCGCCCGTAGAGCACACCACCAGCGGGTGTAGTTACTCCCATGTCTTATATAGTACCATGTGGTAGTATATATACTACTTTATTATTTTTAGTATGTTCGTATACTATATCTAAGATACTTCAAAGTGAGTTATATGAAAAAAATCGCATGTAGACTCATATTTTTATTATATTTATAAAATACGTACATATTTGTATGTAAAGAAGTGTATGCTCAAAATATAAGACATACTACATAAAAAGTAGTATATATACTACCTAAACCTTCTTATATACTACATACTACGCATACATACACTTCGGAATGATAGATACTACCTATAACATACGAAATAAAAGTGGGAGTAACTACACCCGATCGTACCAAACATTTGTGTACTCCTTTTTTATCCATATGATTCTATGATATATGGTCGGACATTATTAGACATAAGAGCAAGTCTAATAAGTCCTACTCAGCAGGTGATAGCATGTGCCATGTCATAAAAATCCTATGTGGAGGTGAGAGAAAGAAGGAGAGAGAGGGAAGCCGGCGCTTAATCTATCGCCTAGCTCTAGCACACTCTACGACTAAATGGAGCTGGCTTGCAGCCCGTGCTAGCGCTACAGCCGCTGCTTTGTTTTTCTGCACCAATCACGTGTGTACTCCTCTTTTCCCCACATGTAACCATTAAATGCTATAGTCAGTTTAATAGCTCATCTACAGCCTGCCTATTATATGAGTAGTCTTTTAGCAAAACTCTAGATGACATGGCATTGTTATAGAGCCAGCAGCAGTGGAAATCCGCTTCGGCTCTCGGGTCCAGATGCTCCCGCAATCTGGACCACACGCATGCATCGCGATTCCCACACTGCCCCGTATTCGCTTGTGTATATTGAATAAAAAAGTACAGTGCCTGGCCCACATGATAGATGTACTGGCAAACGGCAGGAGGGTAACGTGACTCGGGTACAGATGGGTCGGACGGATCTGTCCCATAATGGACAAACGTTGCCTAGACGGCCGTCGTCTGCGCCAGATATTTTATCCCCACCCCACCCATCTCCTTCCTCGCAAGCTTCCTTCTCCCCTCTCCCATCCACTTGCCAATCGAGTCCTCTTCCTCCTCCAGCAAGCGCAGGACCGCACCGCCGGCACTCGCACTCATCCCGTGCCCGTACTGCTGCTCAAAAATCATCACGACCATTTGCGGGCCGCACGGATAAGTGCATCCTGAACACGCCGGATCAAGCCAAGCTAGATGTGAGCACGCCGGAACTAGGCCAGCTAATCGACGGTGCCATGCTTCTCCTTGCCTGCTAAATTGCTTTGTCATTTCGGAGCTGGACGGATCTGTTCAAACGGCGCGCCACAACTGGACCCCTCATCGCCTTCCTCTGCACGATTCAGTTCATCCGAAATGACATAGTTCAACATTAATAGCAAAGCTAATTCATCTGCCACGCTTGAGTGTCAACTTTTTGTGGACAGCCCCACCAAGCAATGGATACTAAGACGAGCCCAGCAGAATACACCGTGGCATGAACACAAAAACCTGGGATTACACGTGTCATACTAAGCAGGACAAAGAGACCAGTCAAATATGACGATGTGCATTTACATACGCCCACAACAGTGGTCAAACTAGTAGCTCTTGCTGGGCATACATACTCACCCCCCTCACTGATACAACACCACACAACGATCTGATTTTCATACAGTTTTTACATGAGCAACGTACACACATCTGAAAAAACGTCACTGGTTGATCAGATGTGGAAGATGAATAAATTGAAAGAACAAAACGCATATCAATCATTATCTCTTGCACCACGAGCTAACACAGTGCAGTTCGGAACTTAACACCCTCAGGATTTGTGCAAGTATTCTTCCTATGCCCGGCCACGCCACAATTGCTGCACTTGGCTTCCTTTACTGGGTTGTTTGGGAAAATCACCCCTCTCTGGGCAGGTGGTCTGCTTGTGCCCTTTCCCGATGCAAATGCTGCAAATTCGTGTTCTCTTACTCAGCTTATCACAACTATTTGTTGACCGACCTGCCTTGCCTTTCTTCTTAGGCGCCCCTAGCCCAACCAGGATCTCCTGCTGCACTTTTGGATCACCATCATTTCTGATAGGCATGTTGTCATTTGCCCATGTTGTCGTATTTCCCGCTCCGGAGGGCCTATCCTCCAATGCGAGGTCGTCTCTCTGATCCTCAAATTCAGCTAGAGAAGCAATGCCTTTCTTAATTTAATATAGTCATGCCCTTCTTGTATCCACACATGCATCGCCGAGACGGACCAACTCCATCACATGGACATACAGCGTCGTGTGGCAATGTGTCATTGTCCTGCTCCCAGCTTGATCTCACTGGTACACTTGGAGGTGCGGCGGCAGCATATGACATCCCTCGAATCCCTTGTTCGTCTCATCATGACCAAGTGCTTGCGTGCCTCTCTATCGCCATGTTGCACTTCACGACCATCTCCCCTGCAAACAACACATTTCTTTGATTTTTCAATCCATGCTCAGTTATCCTAGTGTTTTTTTCAAAACAAGACAAGATCATCTATGATCACTCACAGTTTTGGTCCGTTTCTGTTCGTAACTTCCCTCCGAGTCTCTGGCAAATTGCAAACGCATGTAATGCCTCGCGAACATGTGCATTGGGCACCCTGGTGGCACATACGACTTCAGCATGCTGTTTATGCTCTCGGTTCTCTGTGTGCTGGTCATTTTTCAAGTGGTTTGCGGACATAAACCACTAGCATTGGTGATCCTCCTGCGCACTTCGCAGACATTTTCCATTATGATATTTAGTAAACATCCTCATTGGGTGTCTCTGCTGAAAATTTGTTAGACAAGAAAGCATACGTGAGGCTGAACATGCCCTTGTAGTTGGCTGGGTGACAGTATCTGCGACTATCTCTGAATGACCACAATTTTTTTTAATGTTTTTTATCTACAGACAGTACCGTGAACCCTGAACATGGGCACGTTTTCAGTTTTATTGTACCTTTTTTCTCAAGCTTGTTGTCTAACTCTCGCGCATAAGCTTCATCAGTCGACTCTCGACTTGCAGCAACACCATCAGCTGTGCTCGGCCTGGCATCAGGGTCATGAAGTTCTACCTCTTCCTCACAATCTCCATATGGCACGTGTGAGTGGATGCTATCATGCAACCCAACAGCTAATGTCTTTGTTGATGCTACGTCTGTGCCACCCGTAGCTTGCTCGTGACCAATGCCATCCATCTCTTGCGTTGCGGCCTGATGCAGGTCCGCCATCACCAAGACCTGCAGCTCCCTCTGCTTGATCGGCAACATCATCAACATCCATGTCAAAGCCTGAAAAAATTAGGTCACAATTAGCACCTCGGTCATTCTATGCACTATGTTCATCAAGGAGACGTAGAATGGAAATGATTTTGATGTGTGCTTCAAGCAACTGGGGGAAAATTTACAGTTATCTAATTTATCTTGCGGAGGTTGCAAGACGCGAGACGAACTACCATGCCAATCTTCAGCAGCCCCAACACGTGAGATGCTATTTTCCTGTCTGCAAAAAAGTAGTTCTTAGTGAATACAGCTGCCATACTACATATGTTGGTTTATTCTGTATTTTAAATTTCTTCGAAACAGATACATTTGATAGCATGGAAGTTTATTTTAAATTTCTTCAAGCCACATACATTTGATAGCAGGGAAGTTTGGCGACATGCGCACATCATATGGATATAATTTGCTTCCAAAGCAAAACTGCAACTTTTTGTTTTGTTCTTCAACCTTGCTGAACATGTCCTCGATTACTGAACTTCTATTTTTGCCTCGGTCATTTCAGTTGCAACCCTAACCACTGCATCCATCATCGTTGGCATAACTGTCTCCTCTGTCACCAACATAATGTTGTCCATCCCCTGAAAATAAGGCACAAACCAAAATTAAAATCATGTGATTTTCTACCATAGCTAACAGTTCATAAGGAGAACACAAATTATGCCTAGTGTGTACAACAGTATAGTAAATGCAGCCAACTATGCAATCGACTCGCCATACACCCAGCATTACATCCTATTTTTTAACTGACGGACATGTAATTTGTGTTTGCACATGAGCCAGTGTATGCCACACATCATCTAATCCCCTTTCCTTTTTTTGGCAAACAAATGACCAGGGAAAATGAATACCTTTTTTGTCTATCCGGGAGCTTGTGGATCCACCTGGCCAGTGGATTGAGCTGACACTGCATCAACACTTTCAGCGGGTTCTTCAATCATAGTGTTTTGATCTGCCTCCAGGATTCCATCGGCGCCCCCTTGCTCAATGGCGTCTGCTATCACCTTCACTCTCACTAAAATCAGACATGGCTCCCCAAGCAGCAACACTGGCTTGCTCCCGTAGTCGGCAGCACACCCAATCTGCCCCGCCATGCTTCGTCCAAATCCTCCACCCAGTGTCTTCCCCATGTCTTCTACCCCCATCTTGATCCGTTGTCGGATTCATCCTCCGCAGCAGCCCCTATGTCCATTAGAGCCACCGCGTTGCACGCCTCCCTCGTGAAGATAGGTAACCTGCAACAGTTCCGACGAACGCTTAAAAACAGATGCACGGCGAGGGCCCTAATCAAAAAACAAATTTAACTACTAGAGATTAACCATTACCTGTCCGCCGGATCGACGGGGAAGTCAGCCGCCATAATCGCGCCCACAGCTACTCCGGTGAAAACCACCTACGCACCGCCGCTGCCGCCGCCACCCACCGGCTCTGTTCCTCCCTCGATGCCCTTTTTTCTCGAACAGTACCCAACCCTAGGGGGCGGGGATGCATTTCACTTTAGGCAGGTCTGGTGAGTGGGTCCAGGTGATGGACTGGACGGACAGAATGCCCACGGCGCGCGTGGTACACAAACGTCCCCGCGTTTCCCACCGCTGACGGCGCCTCCACGGGCGTTTCCACCAGTCGTCTGACACAATACGTATAACTGTATTTCCTTCTTATTCTGTCCCTGTATTTCGTTCACAATAATTGCTGGCACAGATCCCACAGCTCAGTTGGACGAACCAGATATCGGGAGCAAGTGGACTCGAGAGCCAAAACGCCCCTCCCCAGCAGCAGGCTTTGTTATTAACCATGCTCTAAGTCACACCCGATTTTGAGGCATATATTAAATGTGCCCACACTCCCACCATGCCCCTCCCCGCACACATCACACACACACAACCACAGTTGAAAGCACTCATGATTCACAAGTAGACTTTCTAATATTTCTCCAAAGAAGAAAAAAGTGAGGAACTCATAATTTAGGTATTGTTGTTATGATCTTTTTCTTAATTCATGGCAGTGAGGCTCTCTGCACGGCAATACAATGCGGTTGTGCAATCGCGTGTGATTAAGATAAGAATGAATGCATTTGGAGTAGGAGACACCAGGAATCTACCCGACGCATGACAATCATGTACTTCTAGCCTGCCTCTCACTGTCCGTAAAGGAGAAATATTAAGATTTACAACACAGAAAAGGCAATGAAGAAAGATAAAGAAGGCCTGTGTGTTGTGCTTGCGCACATATGTACTCGTAGATATGAGTTCTAGGCACCGATGCATCTCTTGTCTTGGGAGGCGAACACACCAGAGAACATCTTGAAACAAGACTCGTCTCTATCCATCACAAAGCCCAGGGAGGAGGATATCGCTTGGATTATATAACACATTTCCTCGATACCTATGATGTCATCGTGTTTCCATTATTTAGGCGCAATTTTTATGCTGGCTATTTTTTACTCTTTTTAGGAAAAGGAGTATAATCCTCAACCTCTGCATTGATTGTTGCAAACAACCATGTATTTTTTAATAAAGACACCCAAAAAACATCTTAAATCTGATTAATACCGAAGAAAACAAAGGCTAGTAACATTGATAAAAACCTGAACGTAAAACGACCAGTATAAAAGATAAGGGCAGTGCTCTGCGCCGGCGCGCCGGCCGAAACTTTCGGCCAACCGCACGCGGGCCGCCCGATCCGTCAGATTGGATCTGGTTTAACCGTCAGATCTGTCCATGCAGCAAAAATCCACGATGTAGCAAATTTCGGTCACGGATGCAGCAAAAAATATGGTTGTAGCAAAAAAATATCACCGTGGTCGTAGTAAAAAAACGACGCTGATGATGCGTGGTAGCAAAACAAAATGTGGGTTGTAGCAAAACAATCCGGTGAACTCGGGTTGCAACTCTGACGAACGTGTATGCAGATTTTTTTTAGTGAACGGTTGTAGCAAAAAATGATACCGGTTGTAGCAAAAATTAACACCGGTTGTAGCAAAAAAATCCGACGAACTCGGGTTGCAACTAAACGTGGATGCAGCTTTTTTAGTGAACAAAATGTAGCAAAAATCACCAACGATTGCAGCAAAAATCCTGTCGGTAGTAGCACAAAAAAGATAACAGTTGCAGCAAAAATGACGCCTCACGGCAAAAAAGGAAGGGGGTCCACGCGCTGGATTGCACGACGCGCGCAGGACCGGCCGAAGCGTTCGGCCAGCGCGCCGTCGGGAAACGTTTCCCAAAAGATAAAGGGTCTGTCTATAGTTCATCTAGATGTGAGATAATATGTCACATCTAAGATGATGTGAGCAACTTTTCGTTTTTTTTCTCCGTTTGTTGATAGTAGTACGTTGTTGTTTTTTTGTCTCTGTTACACCCGAAGTGACCTCCAACCTGGATGATGAGTGTCTGTTTTGAAAAAAATACATATAGTTAAAATGATTGATGTGTAACGTCAACGTGAACACGCGGACGGCCAGGCTCACATAACCGAGTAAACAACAACAACAATGAATTGGGCTCCAGTTGCGTATCGAGGGTGGAGTTGTAACTGTGAGAAAATTGGCGGGCCCCAGTTGAATATCGTGGATGGACTTGGAACTGGGACAAAAATAGGTCAAGCCTAGTTTCATATCGATGGTGGACTTGCAAGTAGGAAAAGAAAGGAGCCTCCCCAATTGCATGTCAGGGATGGAGTTGTAATCGAGGACAAAAATAGGTCGCCTCCCCAGTTACGTGTCGAGAACTTGTAGTTGGGAAGAAAATTGGGAGAATCTGGCTGTGTATCAAGTATGGACTTGCAACTAGGACAAAAAAAAGGCGGGACCATTTCCATGTTGGGGTGACTTGCAACTGAGACAAGATGGATGTGGCCCCCAGTTGCGTGTTGAGGGCGAAGTTGTAACTGGGACAAAAAAATGGGGCGGGCCCAGTTGCATGTCGGGGATGGACATGCAACTGGGACAAAAATACGGTTACCCCAAACTTGCGCATCGGTGGTGGACTTTCAACTGTGATGAAAAAGGAGTCGGGCCCAGAGGCATGTCGGGGGTAGAGTTGAAACTGGACAAAATTGATTGGCCCCCAAAAAGTTGTGTGACGAAGAATAACTTGCAACTAGAACAATAAAAGATGAAGGGCCTGCAACTGCATGCCGGGCGTGGAGTTTCAACTAAGACAAAAAGGGTCGAACGCAGTTACGTATCGAGAGGATGCACTTGCAACTGGGAAAATGGGTCAAACTCAGTTGCCTATCGAGATATGGACTTGTAACCGTGACAAAAAGACATGAATTTAAATCAAATAAATAAATAAATATTAAATAAGGCAGGTGAAATACAAATATATGCAAATAATAGACATGCTTAAGTTGGGCAAGTTTCAATCACTCGTTCACTCTCCTTTACAATTTACACTCTCTCACACCCCCGTATATTTTGTTTTCACTGGAAATAAGAAGCACGCACCAGCCAATGGCCACTTGAGGTGATTCTATTCAACCCATAAAAAAAAAAGAATAGAAGGCAACCTGACAACGGCCCAGGCAAAGAGGAAAACCAGAAGTCCCGTTCAACTCCACGCTCATGTCAATGATCAACACAACACAAAAAAAACTCAATACAGCACGAATCTTGGAGAATAAAATTGATGGTATAAAAGTTAGATGTGAGATATTAAATCACATCTAGATATGAAATAGCAAAACTAGAAGATAAAACTACGCCGTCCGTCGCAGATGCAAATTGCACCGAACAAACATCAAAGAAAAGCGACACCTGCAAAAGCCCTCGCCATATATACCAGGCTTTGAAGACCGCAATAGCCACTGGCCCCTTCGGACAAGATCTAAAAATCAATGAAGCAGCATGGCTAGAGCATCATCCCACGCAAAATAGGCTTACAATCCATCATCACCAGTTCAGAGGATTGGAGAAACCGAGTCCAGCCACATAACAATACAAAAGAAGATATCGCAGTCACCATGCCAATAAACAGCCAAAAGCTCACTTTGAAAGACACATGTATCAAGATCTGAAGGAAACCAACAGATCTAGGGACACAAACTATCACATGCCCTTCGTCAGTGCCGGATCAGACGTCGTCGGGGAGGGACCGGAGAAACCTTATTCCAACACACCATTGTCACCACCACCTTCTCAATGTCACCGGAGAAGCAAAACCTAAGAAAAGAAAACGAGACCGACGTGTCCCCACTCCTCTTGCCGCCAACGAGGACGCTGGACAGGGAAGAGGAGTGGGACCGAGGCAGTGGCGGTAGCTGTGGCGGCAGCGGCTAGGGTTGGGAGGCGACAGATTTGCTCGCCCTTATGGCGCAGTAGCGTGTTGACTGACAACCATATATTCTTAATATTTTTAAAATGTAAGCGTTGATGGCATAAAAATGAATTACAAAAGGAGGAAGAAAATCCTGATGCTATGCATCTAAATTGGACATGCATCGTAACGGCACCTCCACAGTCTTACCAGACCGATGTCATGACTTTGGACCATAAATCACTTGAGGCTAAGATTTGTCCTGGTTAACAAAGGGACCGAGGTTAAGCTAGGAGCTATAGTCATTTAGAAACTTTTATGAGGAAGCAAGGAGCTTAGAAGTTGAAGACTACTCACGAGCATTTGGGGGGAGTCAACTAGGAAAGTTGTAGGGTTTTTTTTTTAAAGAAGGATGACCCCTGACCTCTGCGTCTGGACGATGAACACATCCATTTTATTAATTATTCATAAAGATCTTAAAAAGTAATACATCAGTAAGTCTGAAGCCATCATCTTGAAAATATCCGTCGCTACTCCTAACCACTTGATGAAGGGGTGTTGAATGTGCGACAGAATACCAAACAGAACCTTGCACCAAAGCCTAACATCTAAAGCCAGAGGCCCCAACCAAGCCTCTTGCCGGGTCTAGGACACACACCGGTCTGGAGCACTATGAGAGACCGCCGCCGCCGCCGTCTAGGAAAGTTGGAGTGCCATAAAGAAATGAGAGAGGATTTATGGCAGGCATACCCCATTTTTCATTTGGCTTTCGAGTTGAATTTTCTATATCTTTTGAACATAAGTCAGGTTAAGTTCCGTCTACATGTAATCGTGTTCGTTGTGATGAGGGCTTTAAAATATGACCAGTTTTGCATATGTGTTTTGATGATTTTTAAAACTTCACCAAGTTTCATCTGCTAAAACTTGATGTCAACGAATGACAAAACACCCAAGTTTTAGAAACTAAAACTTAAAATTTGTTGTGTCCTCGTAGGAAATACAACGAATTCGCACCCGCACCCGCGTGTGGCTGGGCACGGCTAGGAAGGTGTGTGCCCTCGCACCCGCGTGCCCCTGCGATTCTGATAAGGAGATGTAAGAGATTAAAAAAACCAACTTGGAAGAGACTCGGTTGGGAAAAAAATAAGAAATAAACAAAATTGCTAACTTGCGTTTTCATTTTCTGTATAAAATAGAAGTCTCAACCATTTCCAACAATTAAGATGAGTAAATAACATACAAATATAAAAGAAGATAGAGACACAAAATAAAATTCTAATAGTTTTAAGGGTGGCTAGAAATGCATGTCTTGGAGTATTTAATGTGTATTTTGACATATTTTGTATAATCGTAAGAGTTCGCCTGGTTGAATAAATAAAAGGATGGGTAATAATAAGCCAAAATTTGAAAATGTATTACTTTTGCAAAGTCCATAACATTTTTGTCTTTACCCGGAATTTTGGAAAGCACATACTTAGTATTTAATTACCACGATGCATGATAGGTGAGGTCAGACTCATAATGATGTATTTTTTGGATGCATAATGGTGTGTCGGGTGCTCATCTCTAGCGAGGGGCCACGTAAAGAAAGCATTGGAGGCTGCCACAAATCTTTGACAAAAGAAAACAAATTGAAGCTCACGTGCACACGCAGTGCTCATGACCTATAAGAGTCACCCCATTCTCCCCACTTTCCTCACCATTGGCACCAACAGTCAGACCCCACGTTGAATTACTCCGGAAAAAAAATACTCATAGGTCACCGCTAGTCAGTCAGCAGACTCGCAATCTAGTCCTCATTTTGATACAATTTATTTTGTTATTTTGTTGTCATGAAGACTCCTGAAGATGACAGTGCATCAGAAAAGTCTAGCATGATAAACATATGAACAGTGTACTCACTATAAACCCCCATCCCTCCTTCTCCTAAATTCCTATGTCACTCTGAGGTTCCTCACGGGGGTGCATTTCCTCCTCTGTCAGATTATGTGGTATGGCCTGCTCTGCCCCGTGTTGTGGAGCTTGAAGAAGGATCACATGAAGGATGTGAGGTTTATAGTGAGTACACTGTTCAGTCTCCTTCGGGGTCTCCTATCCATGACTCAATGCTGTCAGAGATATCTGCTCCTGCTACTCGTTTGCAATACCAGAAGCTAGCTCGGGTGGAGGAACAGGCTACGAACCAGATGAAGAAACGTAACTTGGAAGGTACGGTCCCATCCAATTCCCAGAACCAATTCTCTGTGTTGTCAAATACTGCTATTATGTTGCGAGCTTCTCTTATGGGCGTTCAGATCCCAAATGATGATTTTGCTACAATAGATATACTACGTGAATTAGAGTTATCTAGGCAGTTGCTTCGTGATAAACAATCTGATAAAAAACCTCCCAATCTCACTATTAACGATGGTCTGGGTAACGATATCCCTTTATCTTTGACATGGGACGATAGTGGTAAAGAAGATGATGAGCCGTATATTCTGGTTCAATCTAGACAGAAAAAGAAAAAAAATTCTCGCAAGAAAAGGGTAATAATATCGCCTCCTACCAGCTCTAGCAGACCTATGACTAGAGGTTGGAAAAAAGAAGAAGAAGGCAGATCTGTTGTGCACCCTAACAGATCTGCCAGGGTGAGAGATAAACCAAATCGTTATAAATGAGAGGTTTATTTTGGAATTGCAGAGGGGCAGGTAAGAAAGGCATGTCTACCTGCCTCACTGATATGATCAATGCCAACGAGGTGGATTTTATTGGTCTTCAAGAGACTATGAAGAAAAGTTACAAACCTTCTTTCTTTAGGAGTCTTGATCCCTTTCAAAAGTTTCATTGGGAGTTTATTCCTTCTAATGGTAAATCTGGGGGTATCCTGTGTGGTGTGAGTGTGGATAAGTTTGATGTTATCAATACTAAATGTGGTAAATACATTCTCCAAGTTGACCTCCTAGACAAATACAATAATAGCAATTGGTCTCTGATGATAGTCTATGGGGCTGCTCATGATGAGCATAAGCCGGAGTTCCTAGCAGAACTGTCTTCTTTCTGTTACAGAACCAATATGCCCTATTTAGTTGGGGGGGGGGGGGGGGGGGACTTTAATATCCTTCGGCATAGTGGTGAAAAGAATAAACATACTTCTATGTCTCATTTCTCTGATGTTTTTAATTCTGCTATCCACTTGTTGGGGCTGAGGGAAATCTGCATGACTGGGGGGGTGCTTTACTTGGTCTAACAAACAAGAAAATCCTACTTTGGAAAAGCTGGATAGAGTGTTGATGTCTCCTGATTGGGAGGATCTTTATCCTCTTGTTTCTGTCCAAAAGCTAGTGAGGGAATTATCTGATCACAATCCTCTTTTATTAGATGGAGGGGCCGCATCCTCTAGAGCCCATGGTAATAGATGCTTCAGGTTCGATGTGGCCTGGTTAAAAAAAACCTGAGTTTCTCCCCATAGTATCTAAGATTTGGTCTAAACCAGTGTTTACGGCTGATCCCATTGATACTTTAAATATCAAGCTGAAGAGGGTCAAAAAATTCTTTAAAGGGTGGGGTTCCAACATCTTTGGGCATAACAAAATAAAAAAAAATCTCCTTAAACTTGAGCTGCAGGAGCTAGAACTGCTCGAGGAATCTGGTGACCTGTGTGGGGAGGCCTACATCAGAAAGCTTGACATATTGGTGGAACTCAATGATATGTATACGGAGGAGGAACTTTTCTGGCATCAGAAATCCCATGAAAGATGGTTGTTGAAAGGGGGCAACAATACTGACTTTTTTCATAAAGTGGCCAATGGGCGTCGCAGGAAAAATTCCATGATTTCCCTGGAGTGTGGGTCTACTCTAATCGAAGGGACTAAGAACCTTCTAGCTCATGCCACTGAATATTATAAAGGCCTGTTCGGGCCGGCACCCGGTAACCTTTGTCACATTGATAAATCCCTATGGTCTGAGGAAGAAACCATTTCCTCTAGTGATAATGAAGATCTGACTCGTCCTTTCACCCTTGAAGAAATCAAAATGGCTCTTTTTGATATGGGGTCTAATCGTGCTCCCGGGCCTGACAATATCCCTGTAGAATTTTATCAACATTGTTGGGATGTAGTCTGTGAAGACTTGTACCGCTTGTTCGAATTGTTTTATGAAGGCAAGCTAGATGTGCAAAGATTGAACTATGGTATCATCACATTGCTGCCTAAAACCTCTGATGCCAGAAAGATTCAACAGTATAGACCGATTTGTTTGTTACGTTGTCCTTACAAGTTGATAACTAAAGTCATGGATAATAGAGCTAGTAAATATGCCCCCAAGCTATTTAGTATTCAGCAAAATGCATTCATTAAAGGGAGGCATATTGTGGATGGCATTATGTCTTTACATGAGATCATGCATTACACTCATGTTAAGAAGCGGGTGGGGGTTATTCTTAAGATTGACTTCGAGAAAGCCTACGACAAGGTGAATTGGGACTTCCTCCTTGATTGTCACACTAAACGTGGTTTTGATAGTAAATGGTGTGGGTGGGTGTCTCAAATTCTACATAATGGCACAGTTAGCGTTAAGATTAATGATGAATTAGGTCCTTATATTCAAAGTGCCAAAGGGGTGCGCCAAGGCGACCCCTTCTCCCCCTTTCTGTTCAACCTAGCTGCGGAATGCCTTACTAAGATGGTGATTGCCGCCCAAAAAAACGGTCTTATTCAAGGGTTGGCCCCTGATTTGGTGGAGGGAGGGGTTGGTATCCTTCAATACGCTCATGATACAGTTCTATGTTTCACTCATGATGTTGATAAGGCTGTCAATGTCAAATTGCTGTTGTATTTGTTCGAGTTAATGTCAGGCTTAAAAATTAATTTTGAAAAAAGCGAGGTTTTTACTATTGGAGGGGATAATGCCATTGATGAGATCTATGCTGAGATGTTCGGATGTCAGGTTGGGACTTTGCCTATGAAATACTTGGGGGTCCCAGTTACTTATGCTATGCTTAAAACCATAGATTGGGACTTCTTAGACAGTAAGTTGATTAAAAGGCTCGATGCGTGGATCGCTTATGCAGCATCTTCCGGGGCTAGGCTCACTTTAATGAACTCTAGTCTGGATGGGATTCCTTCGTACATTATGTCTATGTTCCTTCTCAACAAAACCTTTGTTGAGAAGATTAACAAACACCGTAGGCGCTTTTTTCTGGAGGAAGGGTAGAAAGAAACGTGCCTATCATATGGTTAAATGGGATAGGATTTGTCGCTCTAAGAAAATTGGTGGGCTGGGTGTCAAGGATCTCCATAAACAGAATATTAGCCTCCTAGTCAAATGGTGGTGGAAGCTTGAAACTGGTGATGGTCTTTGGCAACGCATCATTCGTGCGAGATATTTTAGGAATAAAACAGTGGCTGATGTTCGGAGTCGTTTTTCTGATTCTCCGTGCTGGAAGGCTATCATGAAAGTCAAAGAGGTCTACATGGCTGGGAGGAAAATTAATATTAACAGTGGAGATCTCGTTAGGGTTTGGCGGGATCCTTGGTTAGTTGAGATCCCTTTATGTGATCATTTTCCTATCCTGTTTGACATCTGTCAGGATCAGGATTGCACCGTTAAATCTTTCGTTGATAATGGTTGTACCCCCAGATTCAGGCGCAGATTGTTTGGTGACTTGATTGATCAGTGGGAGTTAGTGACATCGGGGGCTAGAAATTTCCCTCTGAATAACTCCCCTGATACTGTTTCCTGGGCTTTTGGTAGCAAAGGGAAATTCACCACTAAATCTACTTATGAGTGGCTGGAAAGAAACCTTGCTGGTCCAAACTATAAATGGATCTGGAAAGCGTCTATTCCCTTAAAAATCAAAATCTTCTTGTGGCAATTATACCAGGATGTTGTTCCTACTCGGGACAATATGCGTCATAGGAATTGGCCAGGGGATCCCTCCTGCTCATTTTGCTCTGATGTGGAAACTGCAAGACATATGTTTTTTACCTGCTCATTTGCTCGTTCAATTTGGGGAGTCCTGGGGTTAACAGTGGGGGCATCTTGCTGCCCTAGCTCTCTTTGGCAGAGTTGGGCTTGGTTATATAAGTTGTTTCCTGGAAGGAAGAAATTTTATACGATGGTTATTGCTGCCATTTGTTGGGGTATCTGGTGTACCCGCAACAAAGTTACTTTTGAGAATCATGCTGTTTACAGTCCTCTAGAGGCCGTTTTCACTGCTTGTTCCTTTATGATGTATTAGGCAGGGCTGCTGAAGGTTGAAGACAGGGAGGAATTCCAAGCTGGGGTTAGAAGATTGGCTCAGGTTGCTGCTGGTCTGGCTGACAGGGCGACCCACCAAGGCAGATTCTTCCTGGGTGACGGAGCTGGGATTCGGTCCGGATAAACGGCTACTTCTTCATGATCATTCTCTGTTCCCACTGGGGTTTGATGCTCGCTGGTATTTGTAGTATTTTGAGGCAGTTATCCCTTGCCGGATGGTGATAGTTTCAGCGCTCCAGGATTTTAGTTGCAGCAGTGGTTCAGTGTCGTCAGGTTTTCGCCCCATGATGGGTGGTTCGCTTTAGAATCATGCATAGTGGGTTTCCTGGCGATGCACCAACTCGCTCGCCCCTTTCAGTCCCCTTTTGATCCTGTTATCGGTCGTTGGTATGTTCCCTTCTGGTCAGATAGCTATGGCTGTTTAGACTGCTCAAAACAGACTGATGTATTTCCGTTGATTGCAAAATTAATGGAAAGGGGTGTGAGCCCGGTTGGAAAAAAAAATGAATGAGCGGCATCAGAAAATTCTAGGATGCAATCTTTTTCCATGGCGGTCGGGTAGCCGCAGAAGAAATAGCGATCCCGGCTTAGGTCGGATGTCGAGTGCCCACACACACAGGGAACGTTGTGATTCAAACCTTTCATTTATCTGAAGGCAGTACAGCCTTGGTAGGCTGAGGAGCAACGTTAGTGGGCCGATGTGCAAATATGCAAAGTTCAGCTTGGTAGAGACCTGGCTGCAGGGAGCCTGGTAATGAAAAACAAAAACAATTTATAAGTTGTAGAAAATTCGAATTTGTTTGCATGTCTACATATAGATATTGTTTACATGCCTGTAAAGTTCCATTAAATAAGCCAAATGATAAGTGTCACACGTGTGACACGAAGTAATACCGCTCTCACATTTTTACACTAAAGTTAGCATGGCAAAAATCCTAAAAAACCCGAATTTCCGAAGTGCCCCTTCCAAACAAGTCCAATCGACTCTGTCATATGCCTTAGCTAGATCCAATTTGTAAGCACAATAATTGTCTCTTACATTCTTACTGTGTTGGATTTTGTGGAAGCATTCAAAGGCGATAATTGCGTTGTCCGTGATCATCCTACCCGGAATAAAGGCACTTTGAGTCTCCGAGATAATTTCATCAAGTATAGGGCGCAATCGGTTGACGAGGCACTTTGACACCACCTTATAGATGACATTGCACAAGTTGATCGGTCTGTAGTCCTTAAGCGACTGCGGATCCTTCCCTTTGGGAATGAGAACTATCATTGTGTCATTGATCCCCTCAGGGAGGACACCATTATCAAAGAAACCTAGGACTCCGTAGATGATGTCTTCCTTGAGTTCCCCCCAGTTCCTTTGAAAAAAACGCGCCGGGAAACCGTCCGGACCCCGGGCTTTGAGTGGGCCTATTTGGAAAAGAGAATCTCCAATTTCAGAAGCAGTGAACGGTTTAGTCAGCATGTCGTTCATATCACTGCTCACTCTTTCCGCTATCAGGTCCAGGATTTCCTTCGGGTCTATACCTTCTTCTTTCTCATATAGCTTTTTGAAGAAAGAGTTCGTCATTTCATGTATACCTCTGTCATCCATGACCCAAGCTCCATTTTCATCTTTTAACTTTGTAATTGAGTTTTTATTCCGCCTCCAGGTTGCCTTTTGTTGGAACCATTTAGTGTTTTTATCTCCCTCTCTCAGAATGTAGCGCGTGATCGCTGCCTCCACATTAGCTCCTCTCTGAGTAGGAGTTCCACTAGTAGAAAACAGACCTTTCGTCCCGAGCATTAGTCCCGGTCTGGTCACGAGCCGGTACTAAAGATGGTATTAGTCCCGGTTCGTGCCGGCTCCAACGGCTAGGAGCAGGGCGACCTTTAGTACCGGCTCGTGAGCGATCTTTAGTACCGGTTCGTGTCACGAGCCGGTACTAAAGGGGGCATGGCAGGCTGTTGGTCAGACTTGGGCCCCGCTTGCACCTTTAGTACCGGCTGGTGACACCAACCGGTACTAAAGTGCAAGCTTTAGTACCGGTTGGTGTCACCAGCCGGTACTAAAGACTTCCTACATATACGCTTCGTCCGCAGCCGATCGAAGGGGCTCTCATTTCTCTGTTTTCTCCCCTGTTCTTCTTCTTGCTCGAAGCTCATCCTCCATTTTGCCAAGGATTTGTCAAGATTTAAAGGCACCCCATCTATCCAAGTGTTCATAAAGGTTAGCAACTTTGCTCCTTCATCTCTCATTGCTAGATTAGCTTGTGGTATGCTCAAAGATATGTGATTTGTGGGTTTTAGCTAGGTTTTGGAGGAGTGGTCATTATGTGGGAGTTTATTTGATTTATATGCAATTTGAGCTCAAATTAACTTGTTAGGTTGCATATGTGTAGGTGTGGTTTATTTGGTGCCTTCCCATCCCCGTCCTAACCACCGTCGATCGTCCGCACCGTCTCGTCGCGGCACCGGCCACCTTGGTGAGCCTCTTGTTCTTCTTAAAACCTTTTTGTTAAAAAAAATTACTTGTATGATTTAGATAGCTGCGTGTACGATTTACTTACTTGTATTATTGTTAGTTATTCTACAGTGTCATGGTTATGGTATCAGCCCACGCCGGCCCTCGTCCAGTCTATGATTCAGATGATGTGGTATGTCGTTATCTTTTATAACTATTTCACACATCATCTAATGTCTATGACAATTAATTATGCCACCAAATTGACGTAGATGTTTTTATCTATAGGAAGTAGTTGAACCAGAAATTCCAACCGACTATGCAATTCTGCTCGAGAAATTAACACAAGCTGAAAAAGAAATTGATCATTTGAAAGAAAAATTGAAAAGAACTGAAGATGAGAAGACGGGATAGGAGTTGCATGTTGCCGATATCGTCGATGATCACAAGAACAAGATGGCTGGAATGCGCTTGAAGCTTAGAAAGATTAGAAAATATGCCATTGATAAAGAGGCTTGGTATCATTATGCCGTTGGCTCAATTGTTTCTTTAGTTGCGATTATGATCGCATTTGTTGTTGCATTTACATGTTTTAGATAGTTGTATGTTGTTTTATGAGATGTATGTATGAACTATAAGTATCTATTATTTGCAGTAATAACATTTGGTCACTGCTAGCTCTACTTTTGGTTGTAATGTGATGATGAAGTTGTATTAATTTGGTCACTTCGATGTTGTGTAGTGAACATGAGCCGGCAATGGATGTACGATGACCGACTAAGTCCAGGGTTTCTTAATGGCCTGCATGATTTTATTCGTGTGGCTGAGGCAAAAAAGCAGAATGGTTTCATGTGTTGTCCATGTCGTGACTGTAAGAATGATAGGAATTACTCTACCTCAAAAACCCTTCACTACCACCTGCTGAAGTCCGGTTTCATGTCCGGCTATAGCTGTTGGACCAAGCACGGAGAAAGAGGGGTTATAATGGAAGACAATGAAGAAGAAGAGGATGATGACAACTATCCTTTCGCCGATACAACAATGGGGGAAGCTGAAGAAGAGGCATCAATGGGGGAAGCTGAAGAAGAGGCATCAGATGAGCCCGCTGATGATTTGGGTCGGGTCATTGCTGATGCAAAGAGAAACTTGCTTGAGCCGAGGGGCCCTGTCAGGGACTGGGCTCCGCCGGGCTGGTACTGGGAGGTGCTGCCTTCCGGGCGGCGCAGCTTGGTGAGGAGCCAGCCCGTCGTCGACCCGGAGGTTCTGTGGTGGCGGCCGCATGGGCCACGGACGATTCGAAGGCTTGAGTCCCCCGCGGAGGTGGTACAGTACCATGTCAGCAAGGAGAACGAGCACGTCCGTCGCTACATAGCAGCTTTGGAGGCCAGGTCCGACAATACCTGGCAGATTCTTCAGGGATCTCACTGGAGCTATGTTCCTGTGATGGTTCCTTCTCTTTGGGTGTCCACCGCCCGCCCCGATATCCGCCGGGCGCTAGGGTTCTAGCTAGATCGATATATTAACTACTATATATGTATTCGATGATGCATTATTAATTAACTATCAGTTATTTTGCTTCTTGAATGCATGCTAATTTGAATACTAATTTGTTTTATCTATATTATTATGGATTAGTTATTAAGCTATGGACAATACCGGTAGAGCTCATGAAGAGGACATCTTCGACATGATACGCTCCTCCGAAAACCCAGCGGACCTTCAGGGTGAATCACATGATGATGACGGCTCACAATATCTGAACGATTACGGTGATGGATGTGAGGCCGAGGAAGAACAACTTATGTTCCAAAATCCGGAACAACTAACAATGTCCGGCGAGGTATATACACATATTAGCCTCTGGTGATCATTACATGTGTATTAATTGATTTATATATATATATATATATATATATATATATATATATATATATATATTAACAAATCTTTTTTCTTTTAATTATCAGCCCTCCGGATCGAGCCAATCTAGTAGAAAGGTACGAGGCGGTGCCAAAATATTGGACGGCAACGTAAAGCTCAATCTTGATGCTTTCAAACATGATGGCGCACCGACTCACCCTGATGCCAATGCCAAGACATTTGTGCGTCAATGCGGAGTGGTTGTTAGGGATGGAGTCCCGATCACAATGCAAGAATGGATTCAACCAAACAACCCAAAACCAGGAGTGAATTATGTCGATACAAGAATTAAAGATGCCCTTTGGCGAGATCTCATGGAGCATTTCATCCTACCAGATTCTCTCTCGGAGCGCCAAAGGGACAAAGTCAAGGAGTTTGCTCTCCATAAGATGGCCGGCGCGTTCCAGACTTGGAAGAAAAGATTATGGACCGAGTACAACGCTAGAGGCCAGAAGGCGCCCAAATTCATAGGAATATATGAGAAGGTAAGGAATCACTGGGACGCATTTATCGAGTACAAGACATCGGAAGCTGCTATGGAGAAGTCGGCAAAGAATCAGATAAATGCGAAGAAAAAAAAGTATCACCATAAACTAGGGAGAGGTGGATACAAGTCAGCCATTCCTAAGTGGGATGCATTAGAGAATAAGATGCTTGCTGAAGGGATCACTCTGTAACCTTCAACTGGCCCAAGAGGTGCAGGAATTGGTTTTTTGCGCATGGGGGAAAGTTGGACCCAGCAACAGGGAAGATTATTGTACTGGCCAGTCTGAAGCATGCATCAGATGAGTTGATTGAAGCAATAAAAGCTGCCCAAGAAGGACGGTTTCACCCCGATAGAGAGAACGACGAGCTTACACTCGCCCTCGGGAATCCCGAACACGGAGGACGAACACAAGGCGTGGGCGTTGTTCCGTGGTACGAGGGGTTTGCGGGATGGAAGGACAGTTATAAAAGCCGTTCGAGAAAAAAGAAGGTGGAAGCAGACCGACTTTCAAAGTTGGAACAGAAGTACGAGCAGCAGCAGAGGCAGATACAGGTACTGACCCAGCAAAGGGAAACTCCGCAGCAGGAGGCAGGGGAACCCGTCCCATCTACACTGCCGAAAAGCAGCGTGGGTTCCACGGGGGCACCGCTGGGTCACACCCCCGTGGATGATATCACCGAGAAGACATCTTGTGAGCTAATCCAGAAAATGAAGAACATACCCGTGCGGGTCGCGACGGGCTATGCTTTACCAAATACACCTGGTGTTCTCTGGCATTGCAATCCGGTTCCAGCTGGGTATGCTCGTGTCGCGGTGGACGCAATAGAGCCAGGATATGATGAACTATTGCTTGACATCCCTGGAGGTGAGGGGGAGTCCACACTGGCAGAAGCCGGCCGTGGTCTCATTCTATGGAGTAAGGACTGCATCGTCTTTCCACAAACGGCGCTAAGGCCACCGGCTCCTCCGAGTATCGATGTCCAGCGCGAGGGATCCCAGCCAGAGGCATCGCAGCGCCAGCAGTCCTCCCCACCTCGCCAGCAGTCCTCCCCACCTCGCCAGCAGTCCTCCCCACCTCCCCAGCAGTCCTCCCCACCTCGAGAGGCGTCCCACCTCGCTAGCAGTCCTCCCCACCTCGCCAGCAGTCCTCCCAACCTCGGGACGGAGCACGACGCGAGTCCATATCATCGATATCGATCTCTGCCACGTGAGCCGACTCCACCCCGGCAGCGGTCCCGCCAGCAGGGCTCCCAAAAGAGGAAGGCCACCAGCAGTCCTCTTCGGAGGAAAGCAAAGAAGAAACCCGAGCCTCCGGCCAAAAGGAAGCTGCCTTACGACATGACACCAGAGGAAAACGAAATTGAAAGCGATCGCCAAGTGAAAGCCTTTTTTGCGAAGAAGACCGTGACGCCAAAGGAGGTAATACCCAAGGAAGTCCAAGAGCACTTTATGGAACACTTTATTGATCGACCCCCGGCATATGTCGAGCGTATGCCGACACACTATGAGCGACAGATTCAGAAGGCAAGTGAGCAGAGAAGTCGGCCCAGCCCAAGGAAGAAGTCGGGAAGTATGGCATCAACGACAGGTGGTACTACTACCGGGAAAACAGTTCCCCAGCTCGGAGAACAATCCAAGCAATCAATCTCTCCGCTCAAGGTGAGTACCAATCCAAGCAAGCAATCGATCCAACCAGTCGACGTGCAAGGCAACCCAATCGACCTCAAAGAAGTAGAGGCTGCAGGTCTCACTCTTGGCCAAATCCTTGGCACCGAGGAATTCCGCCGGTACGGTGCAACTGAGTACGCAATGCAATATGCCGTCGGAAAACCACTTGTCACACCTGAGCAGTACAAGGAACTACCAACTGCGATGCGACGGTTGCATGATTGGTACCTGCGTGAAGTAAAGCGAGGGGAGACGGCGGTCATGGTCAAAGTAAGGAAAGAGCATTACGTCAATGCATGTGACATATGTCTTGAATTCTCAGAACTTTTCCAGTTATACCACATGGACTCTATCGACAAAACTCTCATCAGTTGCTATTGTCTGTAAGTGATTTATATCTTTAATAATTTAAGTCTCTAGCTAAGATATCGTTCATTGGCTTATCCTCACTATATATGTTCTTTTCTACGCTATTATGCAGATTGAAGATGTGGGAATTGAAACAAGAGGGAATCGATGACATTGGGTTCATCGACCCAAATACCGTTAATGGTCATGTGGTAAAACATTATGCCAAGGACACAGAAGATCTCTTGGAAAATTTTCTAGAGGCACTAATGAATACCAAATCTACTATAATATTTCCTTACAACATGGGGTGAGTGTTTACTCTCTTGTATACTACAAATTCTATTTTTGCTTACTAGCTCGCTGTCAAGTGTAGTTGATGAGTTATATGCATGCCTGCTTAATTATATAAACTTCTGCGCAGAGACCACTATATCCTCCTAAATATTATCCTCGCGGATGGACTTGTTCAAGTGTACGACTCACTAGATACACTAGAACAATCATACGTGGACTTGTATTTTATGATAGAACGGTAATTTCAATCTTTATCGACCTCGCTTTCTTTCATTATTTCCTGATATCAAAAGTAATTATAATAACCCTTTCGTTCTTTTTCTTTGCCGCGTAGTGTTTGGAAAAAGATGATAGAAAAAAACCATCACGGTCGTCAATGGAAACCGAAGCTAAAGTGGAAAAAGATGCAGGTAATTAAGTAGTACTACTAGGTCCGCTCATCTCTTTAATTCTAGTTTCAATACCATTATCATGCTTGATTATTAATTATCTTATTGAATTCTATTCTTTTGCAAAGTGCGCGAAGCAAGATCAGGGGACAAATTTATGTGGATACTTCCTCTGCGAGAACATTCGCCTCCAGACCGAAGGCCGTATACGTCGCAGAGGAGCACGTGAAAGACAACTCCAGGTTTGGCAGATGATGTCGAAGCTCTCACCCGAGAAACGCTTTGTAGCACTTCAAGAGGAATTTGCGGCATTTCTTCTTCAACATGTCATTGATGTAAACGGAGAGCACTATTACTTACCGCCGCCTCAATAATGCCAGCAAATCAGTAGTAGAAAACTGAGATTTCATCCGGAGCACTAGCTAGCTAGTCCCGGCCGGGTTTTGGGCCTTAATTAAGTTAAAAGTCCAGAATATATATGGATGTGTAATTCCATTTGTATATATACTGTGTATGAGATATTGTATATTATATTACATATATATATATGCATCAACTTGTGTAATTAATGTTTACAGAATGTAGCACCGTAAAATAAATTTGAAATGAATGGAAAACACAATAAATAGAGAGGAAAACTAAAACCTAATTAAAAGCGAAAACAAAAAAAAACAGAACACTTAGTACCGGTTGGTATCACCAACCGGTACTAAAGGTCTTCCACCACCAGCCCACGCAGGCAGCCACGTGGTGGGCCTTTAGTACCGGTCCGTGGTCCAACCGGTACTAAAGGTCTGGACCTTTAGTCCTGACCCTTTAGTATCGGTTGGGGAACCGGTACTAAAGGCACATCCCGACCGGGACTACTGATCGACATTCTAGTGTTCGTCCAGCTCACCGGCTAGCAAGTCAGCTCTCTCCTGTTGGTCAGGCGAGGGAGCCGACTCCCAAATTCTCTTCAGCTTCGCTCTAATTTCAGCTGTTCTTTTGGTAACCGAACCAAAGTCCTTGGCAGCCCATCTACGCAGGTTCTCTTGCATACATTTCAGCTTTGAGCAGACTCCCTGAAGGTTTCCAGCCGGACCATCTTTGTTCCAAGATGTGGTAATTGTTGGTTGCAGAGATTCAGCACGCTCCCACATCTGTTCATACCTGAATGTATTGTTGGTTCTCTGTCCCACCGGCCTCCATTCCTTTCTGTCCCCAACCCGCAGCAGCAAGGGCAGGTGATCAGACCTCGACGAGCAGATATGTTCGACAGTAGCTTGCTTGAAATAGTCAGACCATTGAGGGGAAGCCACGCATCTGTCCAAACGCGCACGTACGTTCGCGTTTCCGGTCTGCTTATTACCGTATGTCCATCCAGGCCCTTTATATCCCAAGTCAAACAGATTGCATTCAGATAGCACCTTTCTGAAATTTTCCATGTTTCGCTCAGACCTTTTTGTAGCTGAAAAGTGCTCGGATTGCCACATGGTTTCATTGAAATCGCCCATCATTAACCAGGGAAGACCACTAGTATCTTTTATCCTTCTAAGAAGTGTCCACATATGGTGTCGTTCATGTGCCTTTGGTTCCCCATACACAAAGGTTCCTCTCCACTGCATACCATTTGGATTCAACCGGATCAACACATCGATGTATCTCGCCCCCACGGCAATCTTTTTTATTTCCACATTCTCATCATAGAAGAGAGCAATGCCGGCACCTTTTCCAGTACCGGGTTGCGTGATACAATGACGAAGGCCGAGCCTCCATTTTAAAGTCCTTACATATTTATTGTTTTGCCGTGTTTCAGAGAGGAAGATGAGCTTGGGCTTGTAGGTGTGCACAAGACACACGAGCTCTTGAACTGTGCGAGGTTGCCCGAGGCCTCGACAGTTCCATCCCATGATCGTCATGGCTCCTGGTGGGCACCGCCATTGGCGCCCACCAGTTTGCCGGGAGCCCCTGGCCCGGTCGCTTCCTTGCCTTCCTTCAGTCCATCATCCGCCCCCTCAGCAGCGCACACTTTCTTGTTTTTGTCAGCTTCATTCCCTATCCCAGGGACCTCCAGAACCGCAGCGCTGTCATCTTCACGGCCTCCTCTCTTACCTAGCACTGAGGTAGCCTGAGCCATCTTCTTGTTGCTGATCTTGTTACTCTTCACAATCTTTCTGTTGAAAAGGCCCTCCACAGTCCAGATTTTCTCCTGCTTTGTGATCTGCGGAACCGGGCCAAAGCCTGGGGGGTATAGCAGTTCACCATCAGTGTCAACGACATCAGTCTTGTTTTCTTCCTTAGCGATTCCTCCAGCAGGGGCCAGCGTGCCGTTAGCAGCCAAATCAGCAGCGCTTTTCACTTGTCCATCATCAGCGTTCAGCGGGGCAGCCTGGTCCTGTGTATTCTCCTGATTACCTGAAGCTGTGTTTTCAGCAGGCTCCACCTCGGCTCCCTCCAAACCAGCTCTAGCATCAAGCGAGGGCGGGCCCTAAACTGTCTGGTCGCCCGCGCCTATGTCCATTGCAGACCCAGCGACATGTATTGGGTGTAGGGCCTCTTGGGAGGTCGGCGTCTTAGCAGAGCCACCACCATCTGACACCTTCAGGGCGCTGACCGCCGCAATAGCTGCCTGTACAAGAGGGTTTGCCAAGATTTCTTCAGGGATCCTCTCCTGCATCTCTTTGGCAGGGCCCGCAGTTCTCTCCCGGTTGACCTCCGCTCCAAAGCTGAGCAGACGACGGGCACTGTTTGCTACCGGGGCGACATAGCCCCCTCTACTGTTACTTTTCTTATAGGGGGAGGCACGCATTGTTGCCGTGTACCTCATCTCTTGGAGGTCCTCCGACAACTTACAATCGCGTTGGCCATGCCCTAAGTATCCACAATATCCACAAAACCGTGGCACTCTCTCATACTTCACCTCTAAAAAGAACAACTCATTTTTTGGCTTATCATGAGACTTGATCCTACAGCGGAGTGGCTCATCTACATCATGGTTAATTCTGACCCTGATAAAGTCACCCCAAAACAATGTGATGCAATGTGTAAGCTCCGTGAAATACTCAGTGAGATACAATGGGGGTCTACTTGAGCAGTTCGTTCCTTCCAGAGGCCTGCGGCAAGGGGACCCCCTCAGCCCGTATTTGTTCCTCTTCGTCGCGGATGGACTGGTGCACCTCTTGAAGAAGGAAATAGCCGAGGGTAACTTGGCACCAATTAAGATTGCAAGGAACAGTCCGGGTATTTCGAACCTCCTCTTTGCGGATGATAGTTTGATTTTCTTCAAGGCAACGACGGAGCAAGCTGAAACAGTAAAGAGGGTGCTAGGCACGTTCCAAAAGTGCACTGGTCAGCTTCTAAGTGAGAGTAAGTGTTCACTCCTTTTTAGTGAAGCGTGTACGGATAACACAAGGAGGGAAATAAAAAGCACTCTGGGTGTGCTATCGGACACTTTTGAGAGCAAGTATCTTGGTTTACCTACACCAGAAGGAAGGATGACCAGTTTCAACCGATCATGGATAGATTTGGGAAGAGGTGCAGTGACTGGTCAGAAAAATTTATGTCCTTTGCGGCAAAGGAAGTCCACGTGAAATCGATGGTCCAGGGCCTCCCAACCTACACAATGAGTGTTTTCATGTTATCAAAAGGTTTTTGCGAAAGGTACAAGAAAATGATAAGAGATTTCTGGTGGGGAGACGAAGAAGGGCATAGAAAGGTCCATTGGATGTCTTGGGATCGTATGACAAAGCCTAAAAGAGCTGGTGGCATTGGCTTCAGAGATATGCACCTCTTCAACCAAGCCCTACTCGCTAAACAAGGCTGGAGGCTAATTCAAAACCCGGAGAGCCTATGTGCAAGAGTTCTAAAATCCAAGTATTACCCCAATGGAAATCTCTTGGATACGGTCTTTGCGTCGGATGCGTCGCCGGTGTGGAGAGCTATTGAGTTTGGCCTTCAGCTTCTGAAAAAGGGGCTCATTTGGAGAGTAGGGGATGGTAAAAGCATACAAATACAACGGGACCAATGGATCCCGAGAAGAGAGGGTCTATTGACAGTTGCTTTCATTAAGAGGTCTAGACTCCGCTGGGTGAACCAACTCATGCTCCCGGACAGGAAGGAGTGGAACGAAGGTCTTATCCGACAGATCTTCTACCCTTTCGATGTGGACGAGATATGCAAGATCACGATACCGACCTCAAACGTGGAGGACAGGATAGCATGGCATCATGAGAAAAACGGAAACTTCTCGGTCAAGAGCGCTTACAAGCTTGCTGAAAGCCTAGCCCAGCCAGTCCACAAGCCTTCCAGCTCGTCAAGAGATCCAAACGATCGTAGTATATGGGACCTCATCTGGAAAGCTAATGTACCTGGAAAAGTTCGAATATTTGGCTGGAGAGTAGCGACTAAAACTCTAGCGACCAAGAAAAATAAACTCAGGAGAACTCTCGAATTGGATGCCACGTGCAGCATCTGTGGCAATGGAAAGGAGGACGAATTCCATGCCGTCGTCATGTGCTCTAAGAGCAGGGGGCTCAGAGATGCTATGCGAGGGGTGTGGAACCTGCCAACAGAGAAGAAATTCTGGTATACAGGTGAGAACTGGCTACATGTCCTGCTTGATTCTGTAAATGTGGACACCCGGGCAAAAATCTTGCTGCTGCTATGGCGCTGCTGGCACCTGCGCGAAGATTGCATTCGGGATGAGGGAAGACAGACCATCAAATCAGCTGTGGTGTTCTTAGAGAAGTACGAGGAGGAAATTAGATGGGCAAACTCCCCAGATGGTAAGCTGGGCGGAAAAATGACCATGGGCGAGGCTGGCTCCGTTCAAATAAATACTGAGTCCGCGGACATGCTTTGGCGACCTCCTTGCCGTGGCACGGTGAAACTAAATACTGATGCTGCCTATGCAGTTGAGAACGGGGAGGGAGCAGCAGGGATTGTTGCCAGGGACCACAATGGAACAGTGCTGTTATCTGCGTGCAAGAAATTACAGGCAAGTGGCTGCGTTGAGGAGGCCGAAGCCAGAGCTGCCTTGTTTGGTCTGCAGGCTTTGACAGGGATATACAACGGCCAACTGATCCTGGAGACTGATAACCAAACGATTGTCAAAGAAGTGAATGCCCAAAGCCCCACACGGTCTCACTGCTATGGTCTAGTTATGGATATCAAACTGGCAATGGGGGCTTTCTCGGCTTGCAAAATTGTCTATGTGAAGAGGTGCAACGATGGTTTGGCACACAGGCTAGCAGCCTTGAATAGAACCAGTGGTGACCAAACTCTGGTTGCAGACGTTCCGACTAGTCTTCGATCACTGATGTTAGCTGAATGTACTAGTCTGGCTGAGTAGTTTGTATGCTACTCTTGATCTCAAAAAAAAAAAAAAATTAAAAAACTGAAATTGCCATCCAAACAAAAAGTTGGCATGCTTCACAATTAAAGTTGCCATCCTGGGCTAAGAAAATGAACAATTAATTGGAGGAGATGTTATACAATCCAAAACCAGGGAACATCTAAGAAACAAGGGCGGAAATGATCCGAATGCTCACCGGCGGCAGCGACTGCGGCCCGAGGTGACGTGCTCCCTTTCTATGATTGAAGGGGTTTGTGCCTCGCAGGGGCATGTCGGCTTCAGCAGTACGTCGGAGTCTATTGAGCTCGTTGATACAGATGATGGCATCGTCGACCTGAGCCTTGGGGTCCCACACAGAGCCTTTGATGAGCTGCTCGAAACAACACACGACTGCATTCTTACCCTTGAATTTACGGTACAGAAGCTCTTGATTATGGACGCGGAACCCAGAATGGCCTTGTATCATCAGTTCGCTGCGCCGTTGGGTTTCCTAAAAAATTACTCATTCAGTTTCAAACTATAAGGTGTATTTTTTTTTTAAATCAAATCTTTTAAGTTTGATTAAATTTATAAAGAAATATCAAAATCCACAATATCAAATCGGTACGATTAGATTCATCGTGAAATGAATTTTCCATATTATTTTTGTTTAGTATTGTGATGTCGATATTATTTGATCTAAACTTGGTCATAGTTAAAGAAATTTGACTTTCCAGAAAGAATATCCCTTATATTTTGTAACTGATGGAATATTTAGTTTGGTGGTTGGGGAGATGATGGAGTACGTTTTATTTTTATTTATAATGTAGTGTTTTGGTGGGCCTTTCATGGTGTGATTTTGGGTTATTTTGGTGATACAATATCATATGATGGCGCTTCTTTTTTCTAGGTGGTCGAAGAGTGCACTGGATTGATATATTTTTATGTGCCAGTTCTTGCTCATTGATTCGAAAAATTGTTGGTCCTCCAAAATCGTAAATCAAATCCGAAATTGAATACCTCAATTGAATGGAAGAGCATCAAAATTATGAAACATAGTGAATTAAAATAAATTAATGTGAGAGCTCTTTGAGAAATTTTTGATCCAATCAAAATTGGTTAACGCAATTCTAAATTAAAGACCTTAATTAATTGTGAGGCCTTCAAAATTAAGAAACGCAGTCTATAGTATACAAGAATTGAATGAAAGAGGTTTTATAAATTGTTGAATGGTCAAAATCGGGTGAGCCAGTCCTAATTAAAGACCTCCATTTAATGTGAGATCTTTAAAGCTAGGGAGCATAGTGTTATAGAGTAGAAGGTTGAGCACGCTTTGCTGCGCCATTTGTCTTGTTGGATTTCTTAAAAAAAATACTCATTCTATTTCAAAAGATAAGGTGTATTCCTTTTTTTGACAAAACAAACCTTTTAAGTTTGATCAATTTTCTAGAGAACTATATCAAAATCCATGTTATCGAATCGGTATGATTAGATCCATCATGAAATGAATTACCATATTTGCGTGTTTGTGTGTGTGTGTGTGGGGGGGGGGGGGGGGGGTATTGTGGGTGTCGATATTTTTTTGCTCTGAACTTGGTCAAAGTTAAATAAATTTGACTTTTCAAAAAATAATATCCCTTATATTCTGAAACTGATGGAATATTTATTTTGACAGGTGGGGAGATGATGGAGTGTTAAGTTTTATTTATAATACGGTGATTTGGTTGCCTATTGTGATGTGATTTTGTGCTATCCGCTAACCAACCTATATTTATGTGGTGAAATTTCTACATCGGCAGATGTATGTATTATATCACTGCTACAGTATCACATGGCGGTGCTTCATTTTTCTAGGTGCTGGGAGAGTGCACGGAATTGATATGTTTTATAGGCCGATTGCTGCTCACCGATTTGAAAAATCATTGGTCCGGTCAAATCGTAAACCAAATCCAAAATTGAACACCGCGAGGTGTCTCGGTGCTAGGCAACTATACCCTACACTTCGGCAGTAGGAAAATGATAAGATCTCGAAAATAATTGAACCAGGGTCAGATTCGGCTCAACTTTCGCAAAAGGGTCAAAACAGGGAAAATTGCCACTCGGGGGATTTCATGTTCGGCGCTTCAGGCCCCGGGTCGGCCGCTTAGCGTTGACTCCCCTATGGGTCAGCCCACCTATCTCTCGCTCGATATTGCTCGCTTGCTGCTCTTTTCCCCCTCTACTCGCTATGATCGGTTCGACTTGTTCTTGCTCTATTGCTTGCTTAGAAAAAGATGGCTACATGCTTTTTTGGTGTTCAGAAATTTGATGAAACCAACAAATGTTCACGAAAATAAAAAATATTCAGGAATGGGAAGAATATTTGCATTGCAGATTTCAAAAGATATTCATGAATTTAAAAGTTTTTTGCAATTTTAATTAAATTCCCAAACTTTGAAAAACTGTTTACAAATTATAAAACACTAATCTATTTTCGAAAATTTTGAAAAATAATTTCAAAGATGTTGTTAAATTGTTCATTATTATTTTATGAATTTAGAAAATGTTCAAGAGTTTGAAACATTGTTCATGATTTCTCTAAAAAAAAGGGAAAGCGGAAAATAAAAAGGGAAAAGAAGTAATAAAACAAAAAACAAACACGAGCGAGTAAAAACCCACAAAAATGCAGAAAGAACCAAAAAAAAACCGAATACAGAAAACGAAAATACTTGAGAAAAGGACGGAAATGTGAGTGCTTTAAAGAGTATATGACATGACATTGTTCAACACCAGATTCCTTGTATGAGTGAGGCTATAAAATGTGATCCTACTCACACCACGTCCCTCCCGCTCACATCACACACAACACAAGCACGTTAAAGCACTCACATCTCAGGAGTAGAATCAGTCATAATCTTTCTCAAAACAATGGGTAGACTCGTTTGAGGATGACCAATTTTTTTTTCATTTTTAGTGTAAAGGATCTCCGTGTGGCAATGCAATGTGATGGTCAGTGTGATGCCATGACATGCGACGACAATGTCAACTAAATGCATTCGGACTGGGAGGCACTGGAAAAATCTCTGTCACAAAGGTGTTCATAGCGTCGGTCCCTCTCTCTACCATCCGCACGGGAAAACTAGTAGAATTCTGGCCGATCGAGAGATTGTGTGGACAATGTCACAATGCCTGCATATGCAAGCACTCATGGCTCGCATGGTGTGACGTATACACAGGGTGCGAGGGTGGACCAGGCTAGTATTCAGCCCGCTAGTACTGCGGTGATAAGAAAAAAATCCATCCAAGCCTAGTTCCCGAGCCCACGGAAGAGGTGAAAGATTGATCCTGCATTCCCCCCTAGCTACTAGTGCATTTGTCTCGAAAAAAGAAAAGCTACTAGTGCATATCTGTTACGGAAGTGAAAGATGGAGTCGTAGGTGTACCACGCCCTGATTGTTTCGTTCTCCAGACCGGCCAAATAGCAAAACAAACCCTACATAAGTAACGCAAAATTGAGGTGCTCCAATGATCCAATCATGATTGTCCGATACCTCAAGTTTTGAACCCAAGCCTTAGCGAGGCAGCAAGCGGCGAGCCGTGGACTACCATGGTGGAGACAGCGCGCCCAGCGGGCCAACGTATGATTTTTCATCTCCTATCTACGAAGTATGAATTTCCTTTTGCTTTCAATTTCGAACCAGTTTTCCTGAGTGTACTAGTCTAAAAGTTTTTTCTGTAATTGACATTGATCATTGTTGGTTCGTTACTTTTATATTGTATAGTGGGTTGTAAAATGAAGATTTGTGTTTATGTTGGCATGTTGTATTTGTGGTGAAATATTTTTATGTCAACCCGACTAGCTACGTCACTACTTGAAATTCTTGTTCTGTGTGACTTGCTGCATTAGAAATCAGCAAGGCACCCCCGATGATGGCAGATGCTCCCACCGCCTCAAAATTCTTGTCTTAGATTTATCTAAATATGGATCTATCTAATCGTTTTTAGATATATCCGTATCTAGATAGATAATTCTAAGAAAATAATTTTGAGACGGAGGTAATTGTTCATTGGCGGACACTTCAATCTATCTTTCTGTTTTTAGGGTCTTGTGTGAGCAGCTTATAGGTGACCTATCACGAACAAAGCCACAAGAAGACAAGTGGTGTATAACGCGGAATCCTGGAGGATCCCTAGGATAAAATTCAGACGTGATTTGCTAGGATGTTCTAGAAAGAACGAGTTCCCCTTCACAGACAAGCATGAGTAGGGTATTACCTTTGTGGTTTCTTCGACGGTGGCAGCCTCTATCATCATGTGAATTACGCGGAGGCTAGGCTTGAGGTCCTGACGGCAACTCTGAGTCCAGCGGTGGTATGAGATGCCCCTTCGACCAACAGATCAGCTTCGATGTTGTTCGACAAGTAACACATGCGTGTTTTTCTGAGCTGTGAAGACATGCATGTTGCCGGTAGTTGCAATCGCTAGCAGGTGCTACGCACCGCGTCTCATGCCGGGAAGTCAAGTCACACCTATTGTCGGCAGGTGTTGTATGGTGCCTCTGGCGGAGGCATCATGTTTTGTCTATTGCTACTGGATCGAAGGTGGTGCGACTGTTACATGAGGCAAGGCAGTATGGGATGCCTTTGTGTTCCGGTGTTTCCTCCAGAGGTATCCGATTATCGAGGCGTTGGCAGCCGGACAAGGGATGATGGTAGAGACGACTTCAACGACGAGTTTGTGCGCTCCGGTGGAGACACAAGATCTCCGATCGGACTATGTTGACGTGCGCCTGCGTCGTGGCTCGGCTCAAAGTGGTGGATCCAAGCTTGGCTTTGGGGAGAGAATCCTGAGATCATCCTTGTGCTGGACTAATCATCATCGGCACATGTGCAACAGTTCCTTCTTTAAGACATAGCCTAGTAGGTGTATATTTTTCATTTTGAGTTTGTCTTTTATCATAGGCTTAGTGGCTCTCTGGTGCAGTTATTGTTGTGAGGCATGCGGCATCGGGTTTTGTTATTTTTTGGTTGTTCGGCTGCTGGATTTTGAATAATAAATAATATATGGATGTGTGCTTCGTTCGATGCAAAGGCCGGATGTTATCCTCCGTTTCCGAGTTTGTTATTGATGTCCAAGTTTATTGGAACTCAAGGAAATTGACACAAAAAAATGTTAAGTATGAAAAGCTTGTCAGAAATCCAAGCTCACTAAATAATGCCAAAAAAATGAGGATTACATGCTGGAAAGACTAATGAATCGGGAAGGGTATTGGTCATTCGGTGAAATATGAAAGGTTGTCGGACTGGTGTGTGTTATGTGGCATCATCGGACACCTTAACATTGAACATGGGGATGGAGTCCACCCACCAAAAGCAATGATCTTCAAGGCTTTGCATAAGGTGATGAGCTTCAGAAGTGGCAGTGGATGTGGCCGAGGCACTGGCACATGGGGCTCAGATCGTGGGCATGGTCGCAACTTTAGGAATCGAGGTAATGATGCAAGTAACAACTAGTTTGATTAGTTTCAGAGGATTTTGATGAGCACAAATATGCTAGTGAACCTGCGGATGATTTGGACGAAGAGGGGTTGTTGTGGAGGCTCGAGATATTACATCAGAATAACCTTGAATGAAGAGGGGCCTTCTCGTGTTGCCTCCTGCAGGTAACATAGGGAAGCTGACGCCGAATTCTAGTGGTGTGAATATGATGCAAACATCGAAAAGGGATCCCAAGCGATCCAAAACAGATGGGAGTAAAGGAGACCCTACAATAGTAAACTGGCGGCTCCACTCTGGAGTCGCACCTAAAGCAATGAAACTCTTAAATTGGAACCGCCCGGGGGCACCCAGATGGTTCGAGAATGAGAGACTTTTATTCGATCACATTCCCCAATTTGGTGCTCTTGTGTGAAACACAACAATCCAAAGAAAAAAAAAGAACAAGCATCGTGCTAGATTTGGTTTAAAGGGTTTTGAGGGAGTTGATAGCATTGGAAACAACGGTGATTTAGCATATTGGCATGAGTCAATCAAATTCAATATTTTTTTTCAAGTCACAGATATATGGATGCCCAGATTAAGCTAGGGCATGATGAGGAAATGTGGCGACTAACATGCATATATGATGAACCACTTATTTTCAGGCCATGTCCAATGGCCATAGGTGGATATGCACCATTCATTTCCTGCGGGAATGTGATAGGCTGATTCAGGACCATGATGCGATCCGGGCCCATGTTGATGGGTTCTATGAGGACCTCTTCTACGGAGAGCTGCAAGGTGGGGTTGGCCTCTTTTCTCTAGTTTTGGCTGGTGCGGGTCAAATCTCCACCACGGATAATAAGGCCCTTCTCCGCCCCCCCCCCCCCCCCCCCCTTCAAGGATTGCAAAGTGGTTGATGTTGTCACGGGGATGAATCCCAACATGGCTCTGAAATTGGACCGTCTCCCCATCCAGAGTTTTCAGACATTCTGGGAATCCATCTAATCGGTGGTGCATATATATGTTCTGGGAGTTCTTTTGGGAGTGTTGGATGTGTTCCGCTTAGTTATGGTCAACAACCTTTTCTCCCAAAGGTTGAAGGGGGGGGGGGCGATTCCCCGGTTTAGGCCTATTAAGGTGATTAACGTGATTTTGCGGATCTTGGCTATAGCATACACGAATAGGGTGTTCTTGTTAGCGGATAGGTATACCCATCCTAATAACACGATCTTCATTATGGGTCATTTTATCTTGGATGGGGTATTTGTCCTGCACGATGATCCATGAATTCAAGGTCAAACACGAGGGGACAGTATTTTTCATAATTGGATTTCACAAGGCCTATGATATAGTTCACTGACCATTCCTTCGGGAGGTCCTTCAACGAATAGGGTTCGACGACCATTAGATTACTGGGGTTATGCATCTTATGTATTGTGGAAGGATGGTAGTGAATATTCACTCAGAGGTCGTACCCTTCTCCCCCAATTACTCGTGGGGTCCCTTCTCTCCAGGTTTGTTCAATTTGGTGGTGATGCTTTAGCTGCTATCCTGGATGCATCCAAGGCTGCTGGTCCCATATCTTTGGTGTGGTCTGACACTTGATTGATAGTGGATGGCGGGGGTGTCTCACTTACAATACCATTTTAATGGTGGAGGATTTGGACTTGGATATATTCAATCTCAAGTGTCTGCTCCTTTGTTTCCAGGAGATATCGTGTTTGACCATTAACTTTAACAAGACTGAAGTGATGGTGTTGCAGAATTCATAGGGAAGAGCGTCAAAGTATCACCAACCGTCTTAATAACGAAGGACCATTAACCGTCAAAGTATCATTCCAACCAATTACCTTGAAATCCCCATTAGCGATCTCTCGTCTCATAACGGAGGACCTTGTCCTGGTGGTGACAAAGATCCAAAAGCGAATCAAGAGCCTTTGCAGGGTAGGTTACTCTCCAAGGCAACAAGGTTGTTGCTAATCCATTTGTCCATGTCGAGTATCCCCATGTTCACTATGGGGTTTATTGTTTTGATGAAGGCCTCCGTGGACAATTCGTAAAATGTCAATAAAGATTCTTTTGGTAGGGCGAGAAGGGCAAACAAAAGTATCAGATGGTTAAATAGGTTCGAAGGTGTAAACCAGCGACTAGGGGGTTCTTGGTATCATCTCTTCCAAATGCATGAATAATGCCTTCTCTCCAAGCTAAAATGTGGGTATTTTGCATAATAAAGGAGGGCTTTGGCTAGATATTATCAAATGCACGTACTTGTGTGGTCGGCCGTTAGCCTTCTGTCAACGTGGGGATGGGTCTCAATTCTGGCAGTCCCTTCTCCCACTTCTTCTAATCCTGCGGCTCGGGTCATCGTTCTTAGTGGGGAATATATCTTGAACTCTATTTTAGCTAGATAGGTGGGTCGGTCCCCTTCCGTTGGTGATTAAGTTCCAAATATCATTCTCCATTTGCGTGGTTTCTAATGTCTGCGTTTAGGTTGCTCTGAAATGTATCCGGCTCCTTGCTTTTCGGGGGGCATTTGGCCCCGCGGAGGTCTTCAGTTAGGAGGGTCTCCTGGAGTGGATTGTGATTCATACACCTAGCGTGGATCCTAACCATATATCTTGGTACTTGGACGCCTATGTCCAATTCTCATCTAAATATCTATATCACCCATTATTTCTTGTCATGGCTAGGAGAAATTGTTCCAAATCTAAGAGATTAGGCAACCCTTGGAGATTGAGAATTTCATGCGGCAATTAGTTCGGGGTTGGATTCCCTCTAGGGTTCAGGTATGCAATCGCAATGGCCCTAGGGATGGGCGGTGTTCCTTGTGGGTGTTGATGGAGATTATAATCTTATCTTTTTCTTGTGTGTTTTGATTTAGTTTCTGTTGAGTTGTTTGTGGGTGGTGCCCCTCCAACTTCCCAAAACTTTTTCGATCTATTGCAATCTTGTTCTAGTCACGATCATGATTAGTTGGCCTTTGGGATTATGGCTTGGACTCTTTTGACGATCCAAGATAAGCTTGTTATTCAGCACTCCTACTTGCTATGATTGTCTGATGCCATTTACAAATTATGTTGTTTTTTGAAGCAATGGAAAGTGGTTAGTCGATAGCACGATCGCGACGGAATCGACGAGTTCACTTCATGATTCTGCGCATTGGCACACCGTTTGTCGCGTCCGCCTCCGCCACCTCCATTGGAGCCGGATTAGGCGTACATGTTTTTTTACTTTTATTTGGGCATGATGTTGAGCTGCTGCCCTAGCATGTACCTGGCTCTCTTCCATTTTCGGCTTGTCTTTCAGATTGCATCTTGCATTGGTGGTTTTTTGGTGGTTGTGTACTATATATAAAACAGGGCTTGAGCCTTTTTCAGTATGGTTCAGCTAGCCATTCTGTGCCTTTAACATCCTTCGAGTGAGAAAGGTTGAGAAGGTGGCATGAACAAGACGATATCCTCGACCGTCTAGAACATTTGAATCCTCAATCGTAATGAATGTGCTACTACATAGATCGTACCTGAACATAATCGACGATGCTTGGTGCTGCTGGTGATAAACTAGCTGAGTTGAACTATCAGCCGGCCTCCTGAGCTGCTCCAGCACCGTGGTTACAATCTTGCCAACTACTCCGTCCCGAATTACCTAAATTAGATTTGTCAAGATACAGGTGTATCCAGACAAATCTAAAACAAGTAATTTGAGATTGAGGTAATACGTCTTTGGATAACACATGCTTCATCAAATGTGCATCAAGCAAATGGAATCTTTGACTTCCTCTTCTCTCTCTCATTCCATGGAACTGCGCGCATAAGTACACACCCAACGTAATTTGATCTGTTAGTAAACATGATAGTGGAGACCACCTGTAATTCAAAACATAGCAACACTTGCCAGTCCCGTTATGTGATGCAACGTTTCTATTGTGAGATTACACCAAAACAAGAAGCTAATGAAAAGTACAGTAATGTTTTATTGGTAAATACACCATAGCCTTGGTGGAGTACCGCCCGCTAACAGTAGCCTGAATGTGTTCTCTCCACCATAGAGCCAGCCCCCCACTTCTACCTCTACAGCTCACCGCCACTCCACACCTGAACCCCAAGCTCCACTTCAGCTTCTCCATTGCCCTGGCAGTCTTTTTCGTCTCACTTAAGAACACCACCACTGGGTTGTAGGCCTAGTCACTATGTATATATATGTGTTACATTGAGGAATGGATTGGGAGCTTGTGAGGGGAAAATGTAGCGTTTGGGAGCTTGTGAGGGGAAAATGTAGCGTTGTGCACACCAGGGGAAGGGCCTCTCGGCAAAGCCTTGGTGGTCTCCCTTGGTACATGCGTTGTGTGTGTGTAGAGTTTCCCATCATGTGTGTGTCCTTGTGTTCATGTGTGTTGTTGAGAGAAACCGAGAGAATCCTTGAGCTGAGAGAGTTGCGAGGTAGAAGAAGAAGCGGCGCTACGAGGAGGCGGCGCCAACACGTGTGAGATGTGAACACTACGCCCGGATCCCCAAACTGTTTCCCATCTCCTCTCACAAGTAGATATCTCACTCACGGTATTTCTCAGCGGAAAAAAGTAGGCAGATCTATTTGGTGTGATAATTTTTTTCGTTCACAGTGGTGAAGGGTATCAATGCAAAGGCCAGTGTGATCAAAAATATCACCTGAACAGATTTTCAAGGAGTAAGTTCAAAGTCTTTCCTTAAACTTTTGTTTAATCTAGAAAATTCGTTGAGTGTTTTTTATAAAGAGAAATTCCTTGTGGTACAACGAGCTTTAGCTAAGAAAGCCATTGGTCAGAGATTGCATATATTCTGGTTGCACCATCTTTGATTTTTTTTTTGGCAGCAAAACCATCGTTGATGCTGTTGGTGACAGACTCGATGCGGTGAACAGTCAGCCCATCATCTTAGTTGCTCTCGTGTCCTGGTTACAATCTCTGGTGTCGTGGTTACAATCTTGACAATAATATAAGCTTGTTGGGCCGGAGAACTTGCAAAAGAATTGTCTGGCCTCAAACTTCTCTAGTGTAAGGGTCTGACTATGTCTTGCTTCACATAAGACAGAGCGCAACTTCCCACAAAGAGGTGCCATAATGGTCCGTCCCAATTGAGAAAAGAGGCCTTCTGTGTTTTGTTTTCAACCATTCTTTCCACATTCAGTTTTGGACTTTTTCAGGGTGCAGAATAAGTTATTCTTCACCAGCGATAATCTTATGATCGTTATAAATAAATTATTCATCATTTATTAAAAAATAAAACAATGTTAGTCATGTATTAAAAAATATTCCAGATGTACCAAAAAATATAGAAAACTGGATGGAAAAAAGTAGACATCAGAACATATATATGAAAAAATGCTAATCGTCTATTTAGAAAATGTTAAACAAGTATAATACTGTTGTTGGTCATTATTAAAAAATGTACAATGTGTATGAAAAAACTAAAAAACTAAATAAATTATGTTTAAAAAATTTCATTCATATATTTAGAAAACTTTAACCATGTATATAAAAATACAATATGTGAGGAAAAAGTAGACGAAAAAATGTTTTTAAAATGTCAATCACTTATTTAAAAATTATTATTCATGTATATTTATAATTTACAATGCATATGAAAAGTATACATCGAAAGTATGTTAAAATTTTAATCATGTATTGAAGAAATATTGAAAGTATGTATAAAAGTGTTCGTAACGTATACAAAAAAGGTTGGAAAAACCAAAAAAGGAAACAATTAAAAAGAAAAAAAGGAAAGAGCGAAAGCAAATAAAAAGAAAAAGAAAACTAGTGCAAAAGAATGAAAAAAGAGAAAACCTATAAAGAGACAAACAAAACGGAGGAAACAAACAAACAGACAAACTAAAGAAAAAAAGAAATGAGGGTGAAACGATAAAAATGATCAAAATCGAGAAAGAAACAACAGAAAACCAGTAAACCCAAGAACCAAAGTATAATGAAAAAAGGCGGTCAATAAATAAGAAAACCAAAGACAAAACAAAGGGAAATGAAAAAAATAACAAAAAAACATACTAATGCTTTTGTGATGAGAATTAAAAAACTACCAGTCGAGAAACATGCTACTGAACCGACCCAAACATATTAAAATATTTTTTGTTTATGGTTTTGTTCCTTTTTAGAAAAAAATCATTTTTTTACCAAGAATTGAATGTTTTAAAATTTTATAAAAATGTTCAAGATATACGAACAAGTAATGAAATTTTCTAGAAAGATCTTGAATATTTGAAATATGCCAATTTTCATAAAGAAAAATGCCCCTATATTCAAGAAAGAATATAAATTTTGAAAACACTATGCTGAATTTTGACAAATCTTCATGATTTGAACTTTACTTATGGAATACAAAAAGTTCCGACTTTTCTAAAAGTTCATGAATGAAAAATAAAAAAACTGAAACAGACAAAAAGAAATACAGAAAAAAAAAATGGGGGAGCCCCGCCCTCGATTGATTAGTTGCAGCTGGGCGACGTACATCTTCCTCAACGACAATGTGGTTGTGGCGACGACAACAACTGGACACCGCTACAGTCGTCGACTCGGAGGAGCTACAACCATGGCGGTGGGGGAGCTGCGACGGCGGTGCCGGTGCAAGAACCGCGGCGGCAGAAGCTACATCCGACGGCGCGGCGAGCTGCAACTGCGGCGACCGGGAGCTGCAAGCATGGCGTGACGCGGGGGACCTACGACGGTGATGCCCCAGTGCTACCACCATTTACGGTAGAAGCTGCATCCGGCGCGTGCAGAAGGCGAAACCGGCGAGTCGACTCTCGGCAGTCGCAACAAATTCCATTGTTGGTTCCAGCTTTTGGTCCCACAATTCTAGCATTGATGGCGACAACATCGCGGTTTCCAGCATATGCTCTCACTGGTTCCAGTTTTCTTCTCTGTCGGTTCTAGCATCTGCACTGGGCGGTTCCAGCATCTGCTTTCGCCGGAGTCGCAGAGTCGCGTGGTCGCCGCCTCCATCACCGGTGTCCGCCGGTGGAGGAGCTGCAACCGGCGGTGGCAAAACTGCATCCGCGTGCGGCAAAAGCTGCAAGGGACGGTGACTGCGGGCGCGGGCGGCGACTTGGCGACATTTTTGCTACAACCAAAGATTTTTTTTGTTGTGACTAGCAAAGTGGTTTGCTATGACTAGACAACGATGGGTGCTACTAGCGATGCATACGTTGCCGGGGAGCTGCGAGCGACACCGACTAGGCTGCGAATGGAGGGGCGACCTGCTACCAGCGAGGGCTCGAGGGAGCGGCCAGCAGGGGGGAGGGGGGAGGAAGAGCGTGTGTTTTGCAGGGAGGGGAAGGACAACTAGATCTAGATGAGTTTTGCGTGGGATCTGATGGTTTGGGGCAACGACATCTGACTGACGCGCGACGATCCACCCAAATTTCGGCCGGTCGGCCGGCGCCTATCATTGCCCTTTTTGTTGTGTACAAAAAATACTTTCATTTTTTTACTTTTATTTTGCCTTCAAAAATTCGAATTATAGCTATTACTGAAAACACTTTACATAAAATTTATAAAAAATGTTAAACATCAATTTGAAATGTGTTTAACGTGTATAGAAAAATATTTCACTCGTATAATAGAATTTTACAATGTGTACGAAAAAGTAGACATCAAAATTTGAAAAAAATAATTAAACTTGTATATCAAAAATATAAACATGTATACAAAAAATTTTGGATGTAAATGCAGAACGTGTACGAAAACAATAAATAGCAAAACATAAAATTTGCTTTGGGGTGGCCCATTAGCATGCTCGCTCCAGGCTCAACCGCCTGCGCTCAATCTGATTGTCCGCTCGCTGTTCGTTGAAGTATTGGTTCTCGAAAAAACACTAGGTATTGGTTTAGAGGGAAAACCTACTACGTCATTTCTATGGATTAATGCGTTCTTTCTTAAAAGTAAGTTCATGGATTTTAAGAAGTTAACAACTTAAAAAAAATGTTTGCGCATTTCGAAAATATTCATAAATTTGAGAACTGTACACAATAGAAAAGTATTTGAAAAGTATTTCATTAATTAAAAAATGTTCGTTGATTTTAGAAAAGTTCTCAATTTGGAAAATATGTATTCATGATACTTTTTAAAAAATTCTTTCAAAAGTTCACGACAGAAGAGCTATTTTTTTAATAGTCCTAATTTTGTTATTTGTCCGAAGTAAATTAATTTGTCATAGAAGGCCTAAATTTTTTTATTTTGTTTTTGCTACCAGTAATGACTAAGCTATCCCTGGTACGAAAGTGAAGTATTTTTATACGTCCAGCATGCTTGCGTTCTTAAAGAAAGAATTGCCACGTTGCAGGTAGCCACGAATCACTGACAGAAGAAAAACATTTATGGTCATGTGCGCAAGCACGGCTCCCAACTTATAAAAGTCATCCATTTTCATCGCCATTCGCATCACAAAGTCACACGCCCACGCTGAATTACTCGCAGTCACTAGCTAGCCAGCGAGTAGGCTCACAATCGAGGCCTCATTTAGATACGATTTATTTTGTTCTTGTGTAGCAATGAGGGCTCTCGATGCAGAGGCCGGGGGTCTAACTTCCTTTTGAATAAAAAATGAAGGCTCTCGATGATGACAATGCATCTTAACGGCCTATATATGCTTCTAGCATGACAAAGATATTACCCGCAAAAAAAAGCATGATAAAGATATGAATGAGCGGCATTGGAAAAGTCTCAGATGCAAACCTGCGGCCTGCTTGTGGGATAACAGCAGAAGAAATAGCCCCCCTGCAAAGAAAAAAAAAAGGAATAGGCATCCTGGTGTACCAGGGAACGTTATTATCCAGTGCCTGTTGGTCTAGCATGCCAGTGGCGTAGCTCTGCCGCTATCTAGTGCCTGTACACACAAGGAACGTTGCAATCTAAGCCCGTGGGTCAGGTGACTGCTGTAAGAGCTTGGCAGAGCAAGGAGAAAGATTAGCAGGCCGATGTGCCAAAGGAGTGGGCTCAATCACGAAAAGCTTCTGAACTTTACGTGTGAGAGCTATCACAAGTTGCCTATCTTGTGCAGTGTGGGAGCAACTGCAGTAGAATCTGGGCCGAAGGTGCAAAACTTGAAAGAAAAATAATAATTCTAGAGACTAGAGTGTCTGATCGGACAGGGATGGTATAGATTCTACTGCAGTTGATGCCAAGACACTTAAACGTATATTTTATGAAAACCACCATATAATTGTTAGGTATAAAACATGAGTTCTGCAATAACGGTCTCAGTTCTCTCAAATCTGGACAGCGTTGATGCCTCATGTGCTCTTGGTTTTATAAGATCCTTCAATACGAGGGGAAGTTTTATAAAATAGTTGTGCATATCTATTCCATGGAGTCCATGAAGGCGAGTATATTGCAATTCAGAGTGCCTAGCCTGCACTCTACCATCACCTCGAGGGGTCAAATGGCCACAATCACTACTGGAAAAAGTATATACACCGAGTGTTTCGGCATACGCCGAGAGTCAATGAATAGGATCTCGGCAAACGTGACCAGGACGAGAGCCGCACTCGGCGAAGAGCAGCACACGGCAAAGACATGTCATTGCCGAGACAACACTAAAATATACTCGGGAAATAGAAAATAATCGGGAAATAGAAAATAATCGGCAAACCCGACATACGTCGACAGCCAAACAGTAAACATATGACAATAAATTACCACGTGGCATATCCTTTATCACTTAATGGCTCCGTGACATTGTTTTTCTTTTTTTGGCCGAGAGCTCATATCAGGAACTCGGCTTATATTTTCAAACAATCATTTTTTCTAGTTAGTTTCACATGGGCCCACATGCCATTGACACATTCTTCCATATCAAGTCAGCAACCATGACATCACACCCTGGCCCACTTTTCATACACAGTTTCTTCTAATTATTTTCTTTAAATAATTCAAATCTAGAAATATTTAAAAATTTCAAATCTAATTTAAATACATCCATATGATGTTTTCGCTGAGTGTTGATAATTTCGGTAATGAAATGTAGTTGGCAATATAAGTCATGTGTCATCTTTGCAGAGAGCTACCTCTGGGCAAAAAATATTCCTTCCGAGTGGGGCTCTAGTGGCCTCTCGGCAAAGGCGTCATTTTCGGGTGGTGCTCACGGGAATATGTTCGAGTGTTGTTGTTGTTACTTTGTTGCTTGTTTAATCGCTGCGATTGAAAAGCTATTAAAGATGCTTTATTTTGCTGATAACCTCCCTTACTTCTCGGCAAAGTGTATGCCGAGTTGTCGACGCATGATTCTCGGCAAAGTTCAGTTTGCTTGTGGGGTGTATACCGAATGCCCATTGCCAAAAACTATTCTCGGGAAAGACATTGCTGAGTTTTTCTGGCCCTTCACCGAGTGTGTGTGACACCCGGCAAACCAAGCAATTCCAGTGGTGAATGCTCCCTATGCAAACACTAACGTCTCAAAACGAACCATAGTGTAGTCAAGGTGGTCCAGGGCCCGCCTGGGATTCAGCCCATTAGTTCAATACTTTGGTTAAAAAAACCAGGCCTAGCACAAGCCCACGAAACAGGTGACTGATTCTTTATTCCTTCTCCCGTGCCTCGTTGTGCGGTGCCCATTGCTTAGGCTGACCATATTGTTCTCTTGATGGCCGCATAACGAAACAGACTTAGAGCATCTTCAACAGATGATGCAAATCGGCCATGGTGCCTATAAAACAGGCGTTTGAGGCATTTTCGGGTAGAAATTCAGCTCGAGCATATGATGTATCACTATATGATGCCAAAAATAATTACAACAACCGCAAATTTTAGCTCCAAGTGCTGCAAGTTTGCAACACCTCTAACTTTTGCCCCAAAACCAAAATGTTGTGGCGGGACCTGACCGCCTTGCTGAAACTTTCCCGTCGCCAAATTCCGGTCGATTCTCGCAGCCGCCCAATTGGTGATCGCCCCTAGCCTTGCAGCTTGTTCCATCCGGTTGATACGATTGCTACGACCCCCACCGCTGTCGGGAAAGCTCGGAAGGCCACCATCGATTCCGATCGACTTCAGTCTTTCCCCCACTGCCCCTACTGCCCGAGATAGTTGCCGCCACAACACTATGATTCACGAGGTCGATTAGAGGTGACCTTCAATCGACCGACCCGACCAATGATGAACCACCGGACTCATTGGGGTCTCATGGTGCACGGCCAACATGCCGCCATGGGAGTGTCCACACCCACGGCTCCCCCTGCCACATCTTCCTCTCGACTCCTGTCCCTAGTGGTCATTTCGGCCACGGGGACCTCGTCGACCAAAATCATGCTCGGCGCCGACGACCGCAAATTCAACCTGCCAAACTCTCCACCATTGGATCTCATGATTCTATTGCTATTACAATTTCAGGGATAGAAAATTCTGTGGTGCCCAAAAAAATTATCTCTTCTTCCCTAAAACCATTTGGGACACTAATTTTATTGTCATCTTTTGGACATGCTCTTACTTAAGTGACAAAACTGAGGCGTTCGAATCGCGTGGTTGGCCTACACATCCCAAATCTTCGACCACCGTGTTAGCAAGGTAGCAAGCGGTGAGACATGCATGCATGTAATCTCATAAAAGGAACACCTCAATATGAACGAATGAATAGGCGATTAAAATGACTACAACCAATAGGAGAATAAATTTGTGAGTATTGTCGATTTACATTTTAAAAATAATTAAATTATGAAGTATGTGACAGAATGATGTACAAAAGGGAAGCTTTTGAATCGAATTTAACACAGTGACATCTTTTATATTATGTGTGAAGCACGAATTATATATTTTGCTCCAAGCGTCCAACACATATACCTTCATGACCAACAAAAATGATCCCAACAAATTGAAGTTGTGATTTACATAAATGACTTCATGAGGTGCCAGTGTTCGCATGGATAGATTCATGCAAAATAGATAAGTATAAAATGCATGATTTGATGGTGTGGCATTGTTATCCATGGATGGATTAATGCAAAAGATTACTTAATAATACATGCATATCTTGTTATATCACAATCAATCGGACAACTATCAAGAATTACGGTGACATGAAAGTACGGAGAAATCTAATAACCGGGGCTGACTATTTAGATATAAAAGATATATGATTTGCATTTGTCAACAATTAAGAACGATAAATCCATTATTGCAGTCGTTCGTGTGCTAAATATTCTAGCTTTGAAATTTTGTTCTTCTTTAGCCGCAAAAAAGAATGTTCTTCACTGATCAACATATATTAGAACTCGTTCATCCGTGTACATGACATACAAACTGTACTTATGGATAAAAAAATAGCATGCTCTAGTTGCACATGACACATGGGCTCACCTGGAAATGCCAACCCCACCCACGTTACTATGACATGTGGGCTTGGAATGCCCAGACAACTCATCACAATGGTGCTCGGTACACACGAAATCTCAATGTCACTTGAAGATCGTTCGGTACATGTGACATGGCAGAACAACATGCAACGAGCGCTCAGATTAATTGCTGCCTTGTACACAACCATTACGTTCGACCGACGCCTTTAAAAAGATGCTCCGATCCTGAGCCTCCCTAGTTCGTGTCACTCGAAAACAAAAAACATGCAGACTCCACTTTAGCCGTCAAAACAGACCAAGGATTAGTCGGGCAAACAAACATCTTAGGATTAGAAGGCATCCATGAAGACTTGCATGCGTAGAGAGAAGCACAGACGACTGCGAAGTGATCTGGCAGTTAAGCTTTAGATGATAAACTTGTCAAGTCCTCTCCAATCCGAAGATTCGCACGCCTCCATTGCTTCCAGGGAGAAGATAACCCAAGTATCTCCGATGTGGCTAGTGCAAAGCGATGTTGGCAAATTAAGGAGCGTGCTTGACATGGTTTTTTGATTAATCGATATCTTAGTTGCCTCTCAATTTTTCGTTTCATTAGGAGGGCTCGCAAGTCGAGAGAAGGATCTAGAAGGATGGATTCGGCAGCTCTAGTTCTTAGAGTTTGTTATAAAGGGCAATATAGACCTTTCACAAATTATATCCACTTTTATACGTATACGCTGTATAGTAGCCCAACTCCTATTTGGCGCTCGTTATAAGCAAAAACGTAGAAAATGCATAAAATGTCAAAAGTTGATGAAACTTGGCATGGACGCTTTCCATGATGATTCTAGTGTGCGAAAAAAATTAGGTTCATTTAATGTATGTGAAAAAAAGTGTCATGGGACGGACTCTTCCGCCTAAACCGAAACATCTCCGTTGTACATGATGTACTTGTGGACATTCATAAAATTTACCCAAATGTTGCCAGAGTAGGGCATGCCCATTCTAGTACTCCACGCAAAATTTTAACAAATTCGTACACGGAATGCACGTTGCGTCACGTCCGGACAGTATTTTAGGGGTTTTCACCGAAAAAACCGTAAAAGATGCATAAAATGACAAAAGTCAATGAAACTTGGCATGGATTCTTGCTATGATAATTCTAGTGTGCGGAAAAAAATTGGGTTCATTTGATGTATGTGCAAAAAAAGTGCTATGGGACAGATTCTTCCGCCAAAACATAAACCCCTCCCTCTTACATGATATAGTTGTGAACATTCATAAAATTTACCGAATTTTCCAAGCAGCTGGGAATGCCCATTCTAGCACTCCACTTGAACGAATTCCAACTACGAACGGACGTTGCATCACGTCTGACCAATATTTTAGAGTTTTTTCACTGGAAAAACAGTAGAAAATGCTTAAAATGTCAAAAGTCGATGAAACTTGACATAGATGCATGCCATGATGATTCTAGTGTGTGAAACTTTTTTGGGTTCATTTGATGTATGTGAAAAAATAAGTGATTTGGGACGGACTCTTCCTCCAAAACGGAAAGCCCTCCGTTGTACATGATATAGTTGTGGACAATCATGAAATTTACCCAAATTTTGCCAGTAACTGGACATGCCCGTTCTAGTACCTCCACGCAAAATTTGAACGAATCCGGACACTGAATGCACGTTGTGACACGTTCGGTCAGTATTTTATGGTTTTTCACCGGGATAACCATAGAAAATCCGACTGGGAAGGTGCACAATAAAAATAATACAAAAAGTAATTAGACGCAACAAATGAGTTGTCTAGTTGATTGTAGCGGAAGGAAGTAATCCAAGAGGCCCATAGTTCAAATCCTACTTCATGCACCTACTTTTTGGAGGTTAAAAAAAAATGGGCCAGACCAAGGACAGAGGGGTGTATGCTTCGGTTTGTGTGATGCTACTCTCTGTACATCGGGACGGCCGGACCTCCTAGTCAGCTCTTATTGTGCTAATTTTTTTTAGCAAACGCAACACTCCCACGGCACCTTTCATGGGCCGACCCAAATACACCAGCGATCATCTGTCGCTCGTCAACATGCAACATCATACGCTTGATCACTTCTTCGTGGTTTGACAAAAAAAACTTCTTCATGGTTTACCTGGGCGATAAGTTGACCCCTGACATGTTTGACCTTTGACCATTGTCTTTGAGAAAATGGTTCATCTCTTTGGAGAAGTTCATGGATTTGAAAAAATGTTCGTAGATATGCAAAATGTTCACAATTAAAAAATACAATGAATTGAGAAATTTTTCACGGACTTTGGGGAAAAAACTGTTCAAGAATTTGAAAAATGTTCGCTGATTTAAAAAAAACATTTATCAATTTAAAAAACAGTTCATCGAGTTTGAAAAAACATTTATTTTGAAAAAAGTTCATCAATTTTGTGAAAAGGTTCATTTATTTTGAAAAAAGTTCATCCATTTCGAGAAGGTTCATCGATTTTGAAACAAACTTCATCAATGTTGAAAAAAAAGTCATGAATTTTAAGATACGTTCTGGAATTTTAAAAGAAGTTCATCAATTTTAAAAATATGCTCACAAATTCAAAAAAATAGTTCATTGATTAATTTCAGAAAGAGCGAAACTGTAAAACGTTGGCACGTTGCAAAAGAAAAGGGAAAACAAAAAAAGAATAGAAGAAAGAAAAGAAACCAGAAAGGAAAAAGGGGAAATAAAAACGAAACATAGCATTTGAAAAAACGAGAATAAAAGAAACACAAAAAAAGGGAAAAGGAAAAAAATAAAAATAAAAACCGAACATAACCGTTTGAAAACAATGAGAAAAAAAGAACAAGTGAATAAAAGAACAAGAAAAAAGGAAAAAGAATAAAAGAATAAAGAAGAAAATAATGAGAAAGATGTATGAAATCACGTCGAACTAAAAATGAAAAGGTTGATGAGTCGGCCCAGCTCGCGGGAGGGGTGTGCGCCCTACAAAATGTCATGTACAATGCATATGTATACATGGGCTGTGATTAAAAAAAACGTATACGGCGGACGAAAAAGTTTCTAAAATATGATCATCATGTCCTTTTTTTATGAAGAAGTATGGATTAATCTGAGCCGTTTTTGTGTTAAGAGAGGATGTACCAAAACAAAAGTGTTAGTTAAGATCACGCGACCTCTTACCGGAGGTAAGACCTTTCTGCAGAGTTTATAGGCAGCACATCGTGCAATGAGTTCTCGGATTAATTGCTGCCGTTGCATGCTCACGATCGACCGAGGCCTATAAAATGACGCTTCGTCGCTCTCCTGAGCGGCACGGGCGGTAACCTAGCCCACCGCCGCCGGCCCCCACATCTACCTCCTACCCCCTCGCCGTCACCGGAGGAGGCCGACGGGCGAAGCCCGGGCGGCGGACGGTGGCGGCGGGGCTTCTCCCGGCGTTTGGTGGCGAGCGAGGCGGTGAGCGCGCGACGGCGTCCGTCGCTGCGTCGAGCTGCATCTGGTTGCGGCGGCAGGTGCTTGCCGGCGGGCTGTTTGGCTGGGCGACCTTGGAGGGCAGCTGGAGTGTCGTCTGGCTTCGGCGGAGCAAGGGGTGCGGTGGTTGGGGTGGCCCGGTGCTACGGCTGGATCCAGATCCGGTTTTTTCGGGCGGTGACTATGGCAGCGCCGGGGCCGGGAGGAAGCGGTGCAGCGAGGCGAGCGGCCGTGCTTTGGGGATGGCACGCTCGTGAGGTGGTGGCTTGGCGACCTGGCGCGGGCGTTGAGGTCAGTTCTGGCGCGGGTGGCCGGCGGCTGTGGTGTGCTGCTGCTCCTGAGGCATGGATCTGGAGCACGTGATGTCGGGGCTGTGGTGCTCGGATGCCGGGGCGGCGGCGGCCGCGGTGGCTGCGTGGCTGCGGCAGGGTGGAGGACTGCCGTGGTGCTGGTGCTCAGGCGGCGTTGCTGCCCTGGCGGAGCCCATGGTGGAGGGGCTTCAGCGGCCTGTATGGTGCTCGAGCGGCGGCTTCGGCCGCGAGGGGCGCGGCCGGTGTGTGTCTGCGCGGTCTAGCATCGCGTGGTCGTCTCTGGGGGTGCGCGGATCGGAGGCCCATGGCGGCGAGGAAGTGCGCTCCGGCGGCGTGCGTTGCGGATCTGGTCTCCGGTCGTCGGTGGTCTCCGCGAGGTGCGGTTGGCTGCGGCGGGTCTTGGTGCTTCTTCGTCGATGGGCAGCTTCGATGGTGGTGATGTTTGGTGGGCTTGCCGACGCCAATGCGGGATGATGTGTGGCCGAGGTGGTGTGGAGCTTGGTGAAAACCATGTCTTGGCCTTGTGCCGTGACCAGCGATTGGGGCGGCTGTGGCCGTCGTTGACCTTCTTGGAGGCATCGCTGCTTTGTTCTCCCGCCACTCCTGCGCGGATCTGGCCGTTTGGGCCTCTCCGGGGGAAACCTTGATTTGTGATCGGACGATGGCGGCGCCTCGGTGTCGTATTCCCTCTTGGGGGTTTCGTCTTGGGAGCTTGGCGTCGGCGAGCAGGACCGGTGGATGGCGGTTGGCGGTGGGTGTGGCGTCCAGGCTTCTGTGGCAACGATGATGGTAGGAGCGATGTCAGCGACGCGGCAATGGTTGCGGTAGTCGGCTCTTCTTCGGCGTGTCCACGGTCTTGCCTCGGTTTGTTTGTTGCTATGGAGTCGAAGCTGCGGCGGCGGGGCCCTGTGGTATACGATGACTGGCTGCAGGTAGCCCGTTCGGCGATCTCCCGTGGCACCAGCCGTGCCTAGTTTTGTCCTACAGAGTTCTTCGTCAGAGTCGGTGTTGCGTCGTCTGGCCGCAGGTGGTTGAGATTTTGGCATTGATCTTCATGCAGCTTCACGTGTCCGCTACAGTGTGGGTCGAGTCGACGATCGCCCACGGCGGAGTCGGAGTCGTTTGCTCAGAGTGTAGGGATGGCGATGACGCCTCTAGGGGAGGAGTGATGACGATGACGTCTGCGTGCTGTCTCGCCGAGACCCTCTTTGGAGTGGTGTGCGTGGGCTTTTTTATGTGTGCCGCTCAATGGTTGTAACGGTTTTCGCCCAGGTTTCCATAATTAACTGGGCAATCTGGTTTTCGCTCGGTTTTCGCTAATTAACTGAGCAACTCTTTTCTTCTTAATGAATGCAGGATAACTGCCATTTCGAAAAAAAAAAAATGACGCTTCGACCCTGAGGCTCCCCCAACCTGGTTCACTCGTATAATAAAAGCATGCAAAGACTCCAGCTTAACCGTTGTCAGAATAGACCGAGGATAAGTCGACTGGAATTGGAGGCTGCGCAAGCAAACATCGTAGGATTAGGAGGCATCCATGAAGATTTGCAAGCGATATGGAAACCACATACGAGTGCAAAATGATCTATAAGTTCAGCTTGAGATGATAAACCTGGGAAGTCCACTCCAATCTGAATACTCGCGTACCCTTATGGCTTCCAGGGAGAAGATAACCCAAGTATCTCATGCTATGCTCGTGCAAATTTGTTCCTTGCCTCTCAGATTGCCGTTTCATTAGGATGGCTTGTAGGTCCTAGTCCTACACACATACAATGTGACCTAGCACGAACAAATCCATAACTGGTGCATACGGTAGAACTCGTTCCGTTGGTGCTAATTTTTCCTTTCACCGTGTGTGTTAGACTTGTAAAAAGAAATGCAAATTTCACGTGTATTCTAATTTCTAAGATGGGTCGACATATTGAGAAGTACGATCCCAAGTATATGTGGTTAGGAACACAAAGACATCATCCACTCACATGGATCCTAGTAATTATATTAATAACTAGCGCCGAAGAAGCGCGGCGCACGCCGCGCCCGTGACCGCTTCCGCGTGTATTTTCCGGAATAAGTAAAAAACAATAATATGTATTATGTGAGAAAATATAATGAAAAAGAAAACACGAATTTTATCGTTATCCCATGATTTGTGTAGACATCTAACGAACATGAAATGAATTGATAAATTAAGTAAGCCGGCCAACCTATTACTGTTTTTTGTAAGCACATATTTTCCCCTTTCGTAAGTAAGAAAAAAATTGGTGGGCACGGTAGTAATATGTATTTGGATTCATTCTTATATGACATGTTTGGCCAATAATGAGATCAAATGGGATTGTTAACAATGTGTAGACCCTATAGTAGGAAAATATTTCTTGTCCAGTTTGTGTTTTTTTTCACCTACATTCCGTATCTAGTTCCTAGCCGACAATATTTCATTCTTTCTCAAATAAGGATTTATTTAGTAAAATTTAAAATTTAAATTTTGCAAGTAATTTAAACCTCAAATTTGTCATGATGTAAAACTGGACAGTAATTGCCGAAGTACTTATTTAAATGTTGTGTCTATGAAAGACTAATCTCGTTACACAACGTTCAACCCAATGCGCTTTCCAAACTGTGATATAGGATTGGTGGTATGTGCATAGTTCAGAAACTTTTGGCGGCTCAGGAATGATTGGTTCTACAATATTGTTTTGACCAAACATTATACTTGACGGATGATCCATTGTTTTATATTTTTCTCTTTTTCTTTGAATTGATCGGAGAAATAGATTAGGGAATGGAGTGAAGAGGTCATTTTTTATTTTCATGTTGTCTCTTCTCGTAGGTTGCTTATAGACTGCCGTGATGGAGGTCGTCCTAGAGGTGACTTCGGTGACGACATTGTGGTTGAAGCCTCGGTCTGGTTGGCCATAGGGAAGGAGAAGGGGAGGTAGACGATGGCAACAACATCGGCTATTCTCCTCGCATAGGTGAATGCACTAAAGGAGAAGGAGCCTCAGTTTTTTTGGATTTTTTTTATTCCTTCTGGATTACTGTTAACGTGATTTGTTGATTTGTTGTTTTTATTGTGGTGTATTGTTCAGGGTTACACTTCAGGTACTGTTTCAGTTTAATATTTGGGTGGGTTAATGTTCTCGGTTTATTCAGGTATTGCTCCATTTAATTGGTTTTACTTTTTGGTTTCTATTTTGGCTATTGTTTCGATTAACAGTTCTAACGCTATTCCGATATTTTTTTCGTTTTTGTTCGGGTAATTGTTGGTGTACTATCCATTGTTGTCGTGGTGTAAAATGGACTATAATCGGCAAGGAATTTATTTTCCCTATGGATTATTATTCATGCAAATACACTGTTCATGTTTAACGTTTTGTGCCTCGACAACACCATCATCGAAAGGAGCGGGAGACAATTAAGGCGGCTCTGCATCGGTACGCCGGTGGAGAAAAATGATCTGTAGAAAAATCATAAATCTTAACCTTTTATATAAGGATGCAAGAATGGAGCATGCGGAGAGAGATGATGTGTAAAAAATCCCAAATCTAGATTACTGTTCACCACCATTATTCATTGTTCCGGTTTTGTTCGAGTAATTGTTTGTGTATTGTTTGTTGATGGCGTGGTGTAAAAATGGATAATATTCGGTAAGAACTTATTTCTCTCATGGATTACTGTTCATGAGATTTTATTGCCGGTTAACTGTTTTGTGCCTCGGTAACATCATCGTTGGAAAGGAGTGGGCAACGTTCGACGTGCCGCTGCATCGGTACGCCCGTGGAAAGAAATTATGTGCCTTTTATATAAGGACGTGAGGATGGAGCAGGGAAGAGAAATGATGTGTACAAAAATCTCAGTTCCTTTTTGAAATATGGTTTTTTTTATAACACTGATCAATATTTTTGAACCGTAGGCGTTTTTCTCAACCTTGTTTATTAATGGGTACTGTTCACTTTTGTTGTTTTATGTTGCCATGTAAATGAACAGTAAAAGTGCGAAAAAAGAGAAAAACTGAATGCCTCCCGCTTTAATATAGACGGTACGCCGGTGGAAAGAAATGATTCGCTTTTTATATAAGGACGTGAGGATTGAGCAGGGGAAGAGAAATGATGTGTACAAAAATCTTACTTCTTTTTTGAACCATGGTTTTTTTATAACATTGACCAATATTTCTGAACAGCAGGCGTTTTTCTCAACCTGGTTTATTAATGGGCACTGTTCACTTTTGCTTTTATATATTGCCATGTAAATGAACAGTAAAAGTGTAAAAAATCAAAAAAGGGGAAAAGGGAGTATATAGTATGAACAGTAAAAGTGCGAAAAGATTCAAAAAAGGAGAAAAACTGAATGTCTCCCGCTTTAATATATACGGTACACCGGTGGAAAGAAATGATGTGCTTTTTATATAAGGACGTGAGGATGGAGCAGGGAAAGAGAAATGATGTGTACAAAAATCTTAGTTATTTTTTGAACCATGGTTTTTCTTATAACATTGACCAATATTTCCGAACAGCAGGCGTTTTTCTCAACCTGGTTTATTAATGGGCACTGTTCACTTTTGCTTTTCTATATTACCATGTAAATGAACAGTAAAAATGCAAAAAAAAAATCAAAAAAGGAGAAAAAGGAAAAGCTTCCCGCTTTAGTATATAGTATATACTTGTTTATGGATAAAAATAGGGGTCTATTGGCTTAGTGACAAAACTTCATCGACTCTGAAACAAATATACACTAGTACATACCAGGGCTTTGGTCCAGGCCGGGCCAGCCCATTAGTCCCGGTTCACTCACGAACCGGGACCCATGGCTGCATTGGTCCCGGTTCGTGAGGCCAGGGCGCCGGCCGGGCCTCGTGGGCCATTGGTCCCGGTTCGTCTGACCCCTTTGGTCCCGGTTCCAGACACCAACCGGGACCAATGGGCTGGACTCCTGGCCCACAAGCATTGGTCCCGGTTTGTGGCTGGAACCGGGACCGAATGGGGTCCTTTAGTCCCGGTTCCAGCCACGAACCGGGACCAATGAGATGCCTATATATACCTCCCCGCTAGCGAGCAGAGCACTCCACATTGTTCTGTTTTTCTGGCCGGCGAGGGGAGAGCTTTGTGGTGCTCTAGCCCACCTCCTATGCACATGAGGTGTTCGATGAAATGCCCGAGCCACACTTAAGCTTTCTCCTCTCGAAGCTCCTTGTCCAAGCTCCATTTTTCTCAAGATTTGTTTAGGTTTGGCGGTCCGTCCTGTCCCGTCCCCGTCCTCACCGCCATCGATCGCCCGCGTCCATCTCGGCGCCGGCACCACCGTGGTTAGCCTCTTCTTCTTATCTTCTTTCTAAAAGAAAAAAGTTCTTACTTGTATCATTTAGATAGATACTTGTGTAATTTTCTTACTTTTATTATTGTTTGTTATTATATAGTGCCATGGTCATGGTATCCACCCACGTCGGCCCTCGTCCGGTCTATGATTCGGATGTGGTATATATTATCTTTTATAACTATTTGTTTTATTTAGTGTTTATGACAATTATGCCGACCAACGTGACATAGATTTTTTAATCTAGGAGGTATGTGAACCGGAAATTCCAACCGACATAGAAATTCTTGTCGAGAAGTTAAATTTGGTTGAAAAAGAAAACAATTACTTGAAAGAAAAATTACAAAGAGTTGAAGAGGAGAAGATGAAGTTGGAGTTGCATGGTGCCGATGTCGTCGACGATCACAAGATCAAGATGGATGCAATGCGCTTGAAGATTAGAAAGATTAGAAAATATGCCATTCATACTGAGGCTTGGTATCATTATGCCGTTGGATCAATTGTTACCTTAGTTGCGGTTATGATCGCATTTGTTGTTGCATTTAAATTTTATAGTTTCATTGTATGTTTTAATTAGATGCTCTAGAGAGCTATATGTTGTTCAATAATGAGAACTATGTATGAACGTTATGTATTTATTTTGGTCACTACTGTAATTTGGCTTTAATGTGATGATGAATTTCTATTAATTTGGTCACTTCTCTATTCATGATATGCACGCAGATGAACCGGCAATGGATGTACGGTGACCGACGCACCTCCGAGTATATTGAGGGCCTGCATAATTTTCTCGAAGCGGCTGAGGCAAACAAGCAGAATGGTTTTATGCATTGTCCATGTACTGTCTGTGAGAATACGAAGGCTTTCTCCACCTATAAAACCCTTCACTTCCACCTACTTCAGAAGGGTTTCATGCCACACTATAATGTTTGGACCAAGCACGGAGAAAGAGGGGTTATGATGGAAGACAACGAAGAAGAAGAGGATGACGACAACTACCCGCCCCCTGAATACGGTGATGCTGCAATGGGGGAAGCTGAAGATGAAGAGGAACCAGACGATGTGCCCGATGATGATCTTCGCCGGGTCATTATTGATGCACAGAGAGAATGCGAAAGTGAAAGGGAGAAGTTGAAGTTCGATCGCATGTTAGAGGATCACAAAAAAGGGTTGTACCCAAATTGCGAAGATGACAACAGAAAGCTCGGTACCACACTGGAATTGCTGCAATGGAAGGCAGACAATGGTGTATCTGACAAGGGATTTAGTTCGCTACTGAAAATAATGAAGAAGAAGCTTCCAAAGGATAACGAATTGCCCGGCAGTACGTACGAAGCAAAGAAGGTTCTATGCCCTCTAGGATTGGAGGTGCAGAAGATACATGCATGCCCTAATGACTGCATCCTCTACCGCGGTGCGTACGAGGATTTGAACGCATGCTCGGTATGCGGTGCATTGCGGTATAAGATCAGAAGAGATGAGCCTGGTGATGTTGAGGGCCAGCGCACCGGGAAGAGGGTTCCTGCCAAGGTGATGTGGTATGCTCCTATAATACCACGGTTGAACGTCTGTTCAGAAACAAAAAGCATGCCGAGTTGATGCAATGGCACAAAAAAGAACGTAAGAAAGACGGGAAGTTGAAAGCACCCGCTGACGGGTCGCAGTGGAGAAAGATCGAGAGAAAGTGGAGCGACTTTACAGGTGACCCGAAGAACGTATGGTTTGGTTTAAGTGCAGATGGCGTTAATCCTTTTGGGGAGCAGAGCAGCAAGCATAGCACATGGTCTGTGACTCTATGTATGTATAACCTTCCTCCTTGGTTGTGCATGAAGCGGAAGTTCATTATGATGCCAGTGCTCATCCAAGGCCCTAAGCAACCCGGCAATGACAATGATGTGTACCTAAGGCCATTAGTTGATGAACTTTTACAGCTATGGAATGGAAGAGGTGTACGTGTGTGGGATGAGAACGAACAGGAGGAATTTGACCTACATGCGTTGCTGTTTGTAACCATCTACGATTGGCCTGCTCTCAGTAACCTTTCAGGACAGACAAACAAGGGATACCACGCATGCACACACTGTTTAGATGACACCAACAGTATATATTTGGACAAATGCAGGAAGAATGTGTACCTGGGGCATCGTCGATTTCTTCCGACCAACCATCAATGTCGAAAGAAAGGAAAGCATTTCAAAGGTGAGGCAGATCACCGGAAGAAGCCCGCCCTCTGTACTGGTGATCACATACTTGATATGGTCAATGATTTACAAGTAATATTTGGAAAGGGTCCTGGTGGACTATATGTTTCAACTGACGATGCGGGACGCGCACCCATGTGGAAGAAGAAATCTATATTTTGGGATCTACCCTATTGGAAAGACCTAGAGGTCCGCTCTGCAATCGACGTGATGCACGTGACGAAGAATCTTTGCGTGAACCTGCTAGGCTTCTTGGGAGTGTATGGGAAGACAAAAGATACACCGGAGGCACGGGAGGAACAACAACATGTGCATGAAAAAGACGGCATGCATCCAAAGCAGTATGAAGGTCCTGCCAGCTACGCTCTTACCAAAGAAGAGAAGGAAATCTTCTTTGAATGCCTGCTCAGTATGAAGGTCCCGTCTGGCTTCTCGTCGAATATAAAGGGAATAATAAATATGGCAGAGAAAAAGTTCTAGAACCTAAAGTCTCATGACTGCCACGTGATTATGACGCAACTGCTTCTGGTTGCATTGAGGGGGCTTCTACCAGAAAACGTTCGATTAGCCATTGTGAAGCTATGTGCATTCCTCAATGCAATCTCTCAGAAGGTGATCGATCCAGAAATCCTGCCAAGGTTAAGGAGTGATTTGGTGCAATGTCTTGTTAGTTTCGAGCTGGTGTTCCCACCGTCCTTCTGCAATATCATGACGCACGTCCTAGTTCATCTAGTCGACGAGATTGTCGTTCTGGGCCCTGTATTTCTACACAATATGTTCCCCTTTGAGAGGTTCATGGGAGTCTTAAAGAAATATGTTCGTAACCGCGCTAGGCCCGAAGCAAGCATCTCCATGGGCCATCAAACAGAGGATGTCATTGGGTTTTGTGTTGACTTCATTCCTGACCTTAAGAAGATTGGTCTCCCTCAATCACGGTATGAGGGGAGACTGACTGGAGAAGGCACGCTAGGAGCAGACTCAATAATATGTAGGGACGGGCATTCTTGGTCTCAAGCACCCTACACAGTTCTACAGAATTCTACCTTGGTGACCCCGTATGTCGATGAACACCAGAATATTCTACGCTCCAAACACCCGGAGCAGTGTGACGACTGGATTACATATGAACACATCAGGACTTTCGGCAGTTGGTTGAAAACACGTCTGATGGGTGACAACACTGTTTCTGATGAGTTGTACTCGTTGGCCAGGGGACCATCTTCGACTGTATTGACTTACAAAGGGTACGAGATAAATGGGAATACATTTTACACGATCGCCCAAGATCAAAAGAGCACCAACCAAAACAGCGGTGTCCGCTTTGATGCAGCACCCAATAGGGGAAAGGACACATATTATGGTTACATAGTGGACATATGGGAACTTGACTATGGACATGATTTCAAGGTCCCTTTGTTTCAGTGCAAATGGGTCAATCTGTCAGGAGGCAGGGTACAGGAAGACCCACAGTACGGAATGACAACAGTGGATCTGAACAATCTTGGATACACAGACGAACCATTCGTCCTAGCCAATGATGTGGCGCAGGTTTTCTATGTGAAGGACATGTCTACCAAATGAAGTCAGAAAGGGTTGAAAATTGATGATGTGGCTTTGAATGGTGCATTTTAAACACACAAAAAGTATGGAGTTCAAATAAGTTCAAAAAAATGAAATCCCTTTGTAACAGATGAGTTTCCGTCCGGAACCGTGATACTTCGAAAGAGATTGTCCATTTTGTACACGATGTGCATCCAGTTTTTGCCGTAACCCACTCAACTTTTTAGCACATGCTATGTGGGTGAAATGATGATACCATGCCAACTTTGAACCTTTTCAGAGTTCATTTGAAGTGCTTTTTAATTTCAGGGTTATTTAGGTCAAAAAAATCAGTAAGTGCATGAAAATGAACAAATGAAGTCAGAAAGGGTTGAAAATTGATGATGTGGCTTTGAATGGTGCATTTTGAACACACAAAAAGTATGGAGTTCAAATAAGTTCAAAAAAATAAAATCCCTTTGTAACAGATGAGTTTCCGTCCGAAACCGTGATACTTCGAAAGAGATTGTCCATTTTGTACACGAAGTGCATCCAGTTTTTGCCGTAACCCACTCAACTTTTTAGCACATGCTATGTGGGTGAAATGATGATACCATGCCAACTTTCAACCTTTTCAGAGTTCATTTGAAGTGCTTTTTAATTTCTTTCAAAACATCGTGGGAGTGGAGTTCAAAAAAGAATCAACTAAAAAGCTTTTATAAACCTCTAGTATTTTTGAAACTATAATTATATAAAAATTATGCAACTAAAATTATCAAAGTATTTTTTGTTCAAAACATTAATAGCAAAAAGAATATAATGATAAAACACATTGGAAATAAATAAAGCAAAAAATAAAACAAAAATAAATAAAGCAAAAAACAAAACAAAATAATGGAAATTATGCAACTAAAATTATCAAAGTATTTAGTTAAAAAGAATGAACTAAAATAACAGAAGAAAAGTACTGAAAAAAAATTGAAAAAATAAATAAAGCAAAAAACAAAACAATAATACTGGAAAAAAATAAAAAAAATGCTGTGCAAGGCCATTGGTCCCGGTTGGTGGAACCAACCGGGACCAATGCCCACCTTTGGTCCCGGTTGGTGGCACCCACCGGGACCAATGCCCACCTTTGGTCCCGGTGGGTACCACCAACCGGGACCAAAGGTCTCTGCTTCCCGCCCTTTGGGCTGCTGAAAAGAGACCTTTGGTCCTGGTTGGTGGCACCAACCGGGACCAAAGGTGGCATTGGTCCCGGTTGGTGGTACCAACCGGGACCAAAGGTGGTTGCTATATAACCAAGACTTAGGAAATTTCGCCCCACCCGCCATTCTTCTCTCCACGCCGCCAGGCTGCTGCTGCTGCCCTCGACGCCGTCGCCTCCCCGAGCCGCCCCGAGGTCGCCGTCGCCGTCGCCGCCCGCTCCTCGTTGCCGTCGCCGCCCGCCGCCCCGAGCCCGCCGTCGTCGTGCCCGTCGCCGCGCGCCGCCCCGAGCCCGCCGTCGTCGTCCCCGTCCCCATCGCCGTCCCCGTCGCCACCCCGTCCCCGTCGCCGCCCCGTTGCCTCCCCGTCGCCGCCCCGTCGCCTCCCCGTCATCGCCCCGTCGCCTCCCCTTCGCATGGTCCCTGCTCGGATACGGCGACACGGACACGGACACGGATACGGATACGGCGACACGGACACGGATACGGCGACACGGACACGGATACGGCGACACGGACACGGACACGGACACGGATACGGCGACACGGACACGGATACGGCGACACGGACATGGACACGGACACGGATACGACGACACGGACACACGAAAAATAATGAGAAAGAGATCGCCCCCTCCCCGATAACTTCGACATGAGGGGGGGGGGTCGATATACATTTTTTTTCCATGTATGTATGTCGTTGTCGTTGAGTTAAAGAAAGAAAAATAATGAAAATATGTCATGAGTTAATGAAAATATATAATATATGTATGTGGCTATGTATGTAAAGATGGATGGCATTTCTTTCCATGTATGTATGTCGTTGTCGATATACCCCCTCCCCGATAACTTCGACTTGAGGGGGGGGGGGGTCGATATACATTTTTTTTCATGTATGTATGTCGTTGTCGTTGAGTTAAAGAAAGAAAAATAATGAAAATATGTCATGAGTTAATGAAAATATATAATATATGTATGTGGCTATGTATGTAAAGATGGATAGCATTTTTTTTTCATGTATGTATGTCGTTGTCGATATACCCCCTCCCCGATAACTTCGACATGAGGGGGGGGGTCGATAAACCCCCTCCTCGATAACTTCGAGATGAGGGGGGGGGGTCGATATACCCCCTCCCCGATAACTTCGACGTGAGGGGGGGGGGTCGATATACCCCCTCCCCGATAACTTCGACATGAGGGGGGGGGGTCGATATACCCCCCTCCCCGATAACTTCGACATGAGGGGGGGGTCGATATACCCCCTCCTCGATAACTTCGACATGAGGGGGGGGGGTCGATATACCCCCCTCCCCGATAACTTCGACATGAGAGGGGGGTCGATATACCCCCCTCCCCGATAACTTCGACATGAGGGGGGGGGCGATATACATTTTTTCCATGTATGTATGTCGTTGTCGTTGAGTGAAAGAAATAAAAATAATGAAAATATGTCATGAGTTGTCGAGGCCACCCCAAACCCTAGAAGTGTTGTCGAGGCCACCCCAAACCGGACGTCGGACATTCATGAGAGAGGCGGTCCGGACGTCGGACGGCATTCATGTTTGTATATTAATTGCCATGTTATAATATTTGCAGAAACTATGGATCCAAGAGACTTGGAACAAGAACGGTTGTTGGGGGACATAATCCACGACGGACGTGATATCTTGTCGTATCTCAACGACACTGATGGTCTGGAAGGAGAGGATGATGGCTCCGGTGATCGAACAATGGAGGAGGAAGGACATGATCATGATGGCTCCGGTGACCGAATGCCGGAGGAAGAAGGAGACCATGATGATGGCTCCGGTGACCGAACGGAGGAGGGAGCTGTTGCAAAGTCCGGCGAGGTATATATATTAATTAAGCCTGTGCTGACTAGCTAATTGATGCATTAATTGTTTTGGTATGTACATATATTAATTAACTCTTCTTTCTTCTCTTATAGCCCTCCGGATCGAGCCAAACTTCGGTAACGAGACGAGGCCCGAAGAAGAGGTTGCGCAAGGAAGAAAGGTTCACGATCACAGCACTCGCGCACGATGGCCATCCGATTGAACCCAAGTGGACCAAGGACGCATTTTCTGCTTAGTGCGGAGCTATTGTTAGGGACTACATCCCGATCAGCATCAAGCAATTGAATAAGCCTAAGGACGGCGCCCCTGATGGTGATTATGTCACCGATAGATAGAAAGATGATCTTTGGACCGCGTTGAAGGCAAATTTCACCCTACCGCCAGAAGAGGATCCGAATAAGCCAGTTATAGAGCCACTGGTCAAGGCGTGTGCTCTTAAGAAGATGGCAGATCTATTCAGGAGGTGGAAGAATGAGTTGAAATCAAAGTTTGTCGACAAAGGGAAGACTCCAGAATTCACCGGCCGATTTGAGAAGATAGGTGATCACTGGCCCGCATTTGTGGCCTACAAGACATCGGACAAGAGTAAGAAAATGTTAGAGACAAACAAGATCAATGCTGCAAAGAAGCAGTATCACCATCACACGGGGTCAGGTGGTTACCTCAAACCCGGCCGTTGTGGGACAAAGCTGAGAATGACCTGATTGCTAAAAACGTCGTACCACAGACATTGAACTGGCCAGACCGTTCAAGGACTTGGTTCTTCGGGGTTGGGGGAACTTTGGACCCTAAAACAGGGAAGTGCCGTTGGACGAACGAGCAACTTGCGATACCCATGAACAAGCTTCAGGAGTATATCACCGCAGCGCAGGAAGGGACGTTCATTCCCGACAGAGAGAAGGACGAGCTGACTGAGGCCCTAGGGAATGCTGAGCACCCTAGACGAACACGAGGCACACCAGGCTCCGTTCCGTGGAAGGTTGGGTTTCCCGACGCAGGCGGTTACAGAAGCCGGGAGAGAAAGAGGAAAGCGGAGCTGAGCGAAATTCAGAAGCTGAATGCAAGACTACAAAAGCTAGAGGAAGCTGAGAGCCAGCGAGCTACCGGCCAACCATCTCAGCAGCACGAAGCTACCCCAGAAGCTACCCCGCCATCTCAGCGGAGAAGCAGCGTCGCTTCCACGGAGCCCGTTCAGCCTGACTTAACGTCTCCTAGCTACCCCGTGGATACTATCACGGAGGCTCAACATTGCGAGCTTATGACGAAATGCCGGAACCTCACTTTATTGGCGGCTGTCGGCTCTGTTGCACCTCCTCAACCCAACGGAACTTTTCACTGCCGTCCGATTCCACATGGCTATGCTGTTGTGATGGTGGATGAAGTAGTGGAGGGATTTGCGGAGCTCGAGCTTGACCACTCTACAGGTGAAGGAGAGAATAAGCTGGCTCGTGCTCTGAGGAGTACATGTCTATGGCAGAAGGAGTACATCAAGCTTCCAAACTGGACGCCTCCGCCTCCTCCTCCTCCTCCGGCGAGTCAGGGCACTTCGCCTCCTCCTCCTCCTCCTCCTCCTCCTCCTCCGGCGAGTGATCAGGGGCCCCACCTCCTTCTCCGGCTCCTCCGACGCGTGAGGGCACTCCGCCTCCTCCTTCGCCTACTCCGGCACGTCGGAGCAGTACGCCTCCTCCTCAGCCTCGTCGGTAACGGCGGAAGACAGACGCCGCCGCTCCGGCTCCTTCGGCGCGTCGGAGCACTCCGCCTCCTTCTCCGCCTCGTAAGCAACGACGGAAGAGAGACGCCGCCGCTCCGGCGGCTAGCAGTACAAGCAGAGGCGGGAGGGAATACATATATGGTCCATCTCTCAAGCCTCTGGAAAAGTTACCATATGAGAGGACCGAGTCTGAAAACGAGGAGATATGTCAGGAGCAATTGAGGGCCCATTTTGCAAAGAAAAGTCCACCTCCGAAGGAGAAGCTAGATCCGGTGAAAGCGAAGCACACTATCGATGCCCTGAAGCGACCACCACCGCCTCCGCCGGATTCCAACTATGTCCGGATTATTAAAAAGACATATGAAGAAGCGCGGCGGTCGGGAAGTACTTCTAGTGATGCAAGGTTAGCAGAACGAAGAAGTGGGAAAACAATGCCCCAGCTCGGCGAACAGGAGAAGCAATCGTGCCCCCCGCTCAAGGTGTCTAGCGATATCGTCGGAAATCATCCGGGGATGGTGCCCGGTACCAATCCTGGTGATTACTTGGGGGATGATGTAATTTTTCAAACGGCTAAGGTAACAAAAGAAAAATATGAATACATGCACGGGAAGCCTCTCGTCAAACCTGATCATCCTCCTCTAACAACGATGATGTACAAATTGCATGAGTGGTACATGAAAACCTGCAGGGAGTCTGGGAGAGACACTATGTATATGGCAGTACTACCAAAGCACGAATTCATTGGACTTACCGTGATGCCTGTTGAATTTGTGGAGTTATTTCAGTTATACAATCAACTGGCCCTCGACAAACAACTCATGACTGCCTACTGTCTGTAAGTATTACTTCTATAGTTAAGTCTCTAGCTCAGCTCGTTCATTGCATGTATATATAATTATCCTCACTATATTATGCAGATTGAAGATCGTCGAATGCAAAAAACTAGGAATCTTCGACGTTGGGTTCATTAGCCCAGATGCCGTAAATGAATGGACGGTACGAAACTCAATCAAAGAGACCGAGGAGAACTTGCTAAAGTCGTTCCTTATACATCAAATCAAAAGGGAAATACTCTTTCCTTACAACTTCAAGTGAGTGTTGTTGTCTTCTCTATATACTCGGTTTCGCTTACTCGAGGTTAAGTAATGTAATTGATGAGTTATATATGCGTGCACAGTTTCCACTTTATTCTGCTATCCATTAAGTTTGACAGGGCATTAGTAACTGTCTTAGACTCGAGACGTAAAGATCCCGAGGATTATGCGGACATGACTGCAATGCTCAAGAAGTAAGTTCAGTCAATACTGGGACCATATCGGCATGCAACTTTCGTTAATTTCCTGATATCAAGTAATCATTTTCTTTGCCTGGCAGGGTTTGGAAGAAGTTCACCCGAAAGGTTCCCGGTCTAAACAAAGAGTTGCGACTTACGCACCCCAAAGTAAGTAGTACTAGCTAGTTCCGCGCATCTCTAATTGATTCAAATTTTCATCAATATATCATTACCATGCTTGCTTATCAGTTTGATTGAACTCTATTCTCATAAAGTGCTTGTACCAGAAAGAAGGGACTTCTTTATGTGCATACTACGTATGCGAGTTCATTCTCCAATCGACCTCTGAGTGGGGCTTCTCTAACAAACAATTTGAAGTACGTAAATAATATTCACAATTTTATTTTATATATTACCATCAATTGTGTTGAGTTTTATTCATATATATGCATGTATTGACCCCCTTCTTTAAATTAGATCTGGCAGATGCAGGATGAACTCCTACCACATGATCGCATACGAGCAATTCAAGAGGAATTGGCGGGATTTTTTCTTGACCACGTCATACCTAAAGACGGAGAATACCATTCCAATTTGTGATTGGATCTTAGGTACATGATGTTATGATTGTAAAAGATATTATATTGTATATATGTAGTAGCGTCGGATAGATATACGAAAACTTGTTGTTCGACCAATCTCTCGGAGAAAGAGAGGTCGATCACTTCTCTGTGTATATGTTCATGACGATCTTGTGTACTTAATGGTTCCTTCATTTTCTTACTAGCTAGCGTGTCGAGTTCTCTCTATAGTAGCTAGCGTCGACCAAGCACGGAGAAAGAGAGGACACTTCTCTCTATTAGCTAGCTAACACAATATGAAACCCCTAAATTAACCCTACAAACCCCCCTAAACCCCCCCCCCCCCTTTCAAAAAAAACAAAAACCCCAGTGCCTTTTGGTCCCGGTTGGTGTTGCCAACCGGGACTAAAGGTCCTGCCTTTTGGTCCCGGTTGGTGTTACCAACCGGGACTAAAAGTCCTCCTGCCTGGGCTCCCAGCATCGGCCACGTGGAGCCCCTTCTGTCCCGGTTGGTAAGCGAACCGGGACTAAAGGTTTTGGGCTTTAGTTCCGACCCTTTAGTCCCGGTTCCAGAACCGGGACAAATGGCCCTCTGGAACCGGGACAAATGGCCCTTTTTCTACTAGTGATATGGTGGCGCGTACGTAGCAAAAATATGACACATGACTACTAGATTTGTGTTGAGCAATTGACTTTTGTTTTCGAGGTGATTCGGGCAATTCACAAGTGGAGCAATGATAATTGAGATTAAAACTTAAGGCATATGCTTGGTGAAGTCCTCTTAAGGGCATGAACTATGGTAGCATCAGCTAGGTGCTGCACCAGCCCAGCCACCTAGGCTCAAGAAATGAGGCTACCAATTCAATTTCTTTCCAACGTAAAACACGAAGCTACCCTTTTGTGGGACCCACCTACATCTTCTTTCCTTTCTGAGACTCGGTTCTTTCTTCACCTATATATTGGGGCCATCTCCCAGCTTGCTTTCCCTCCACTTTTCCTCTCTCTCCCCACTTTCTCTTGGTTTCTCGCGTGGAGAAGCCGGTTCCGCTGCAAGCCACCTGCAGGGTGTGACACCCTGAATTTTGGCTACAGTGATCATTGTAATTAAGCACAGTGATGGCCATGATCAGTGCCTAATCATTTTGCTAAACAAGATATGATCAAGTTGAAAATTCATATCTCAATTCAAATTCCACTTCAAAAGTTAATTGAATTTTAATGTGATAAAATAAAATTGCAAACAGCAAGAATATGTTGCACAATTGTGATAAATCACAAAACAAGTGTTGTTAAGGAAAACAACATCACCTTGATGTTGGTGTGGACCCCACCATCCAATACAGCAGCTAAAAGCATTTAAAAGTGCTCTTTAATTCAAATGGAAAATTCAAACAGATTTAAAAAATGCCCAAACTTGGTGTGGCCATGCAAAATATTGCAAGATATTAATTGGACCTTGTCACACATTTTTAATAAAGAGAATTAATGCAAAAAAGAATTAAAGCAAAAAACATAAAAGAAAAAGAACAAAAATAAGGAAAAGAGCTACTGGGCACTGTGGCTCAGGTGCTACAGGCTGGCCCGGCCCAGTCCGGCCAGCCTTTCCCCCACCTCCCGCCTGCGACAGGAGAAGGCCGGCGCCATGGCAGCTGCCGACGCCCGCGCCAGCCCCCCCCCCCTCGCTCCCTCTCGCGACAACGCGCTCGCCCCTGCCCATATAACCTACCCCGCACCCCTCTGGCTAACCCTAGCCGCCTCAACCCCTCTCCCTCGCTCGTCCGCGAGCTCACCGAGCGCCGCCGTCGTCGGGCACCGCTCGATCCCACGGCCACCGCCACCGCGTCGCCTTGCCGCCGTACCAGATCAGATCGCTGTCGTCCGCTACGCCGTCGGTGCAAACCAGGGGAGCCGGGAGCCCCCACAGCGAGCGCGGCGACCTCTCCTTCCTCCTCTGCTCCGACGATCGCCGGCGTCGAATTCGGCCACCTCGTGCCTCCCCCGAGCCCATTACGCACACCTGCATGCTCCCCGTGAGCACCACTACCTCTTCCCTCTCCTCTCTCCCTCTCGGTCGTCCTTAGCCGCCGCCCCCTCGCTCGTGCCCATTGCCTTCGCCGCGTCGAGTAGGTCCTCCCTAGCAGCTTAGATAGCTCGTGTGCGCGCCGTATCGCCGATTGCCACCACGTCCGAACGCCGCCATCCGCCTTCGTGCTCGCCGTCGCTGCTCCGGTGTGTCTCCGGCGTCGCCACCGCCCCCACTCGATGCGGCCCAGCTTGAGCTTTCGAACGCGACCGAAAACGCGACGAACGGCCTCCCGTAGCACTTTTCCGGGCTCACCGGAGTTCTCTGCCGCGTCCGGCACTCGCCGGCGCGTCTCCGGCGGCCGGCGCCGACGTGGCCAGCTGGGGCCCGCCCCCAGCGCCACTGCCACTGGGCCCCAGTGGGGTCCGTTGACCAGTCAGCGCTGCTGACTGGGCGGCCCTGTCACTGACACGCGGGCCCCACCGCTAAAACGTTTTAAAAATAAATAATAATCTGTTAATTAATTAATTAGTTAATTAAAAGACTAATTAGACACTGACTAGTGGGGCCCACCCCCAAATTAACCTGTAATTGTTTAGTTAATCCCTAATTAACTACTGTGTCACTGACCAGTGGGGCCCACTGGTCAGGTTTACTCGGTCAACTGAGACTGTTGACTGCTGATGTAGTGATGATGTCATGCTAATGTCATAAAGCATTTTTCGAATTAATAATAATACTGTAATTTCAGAAATTGTTTAAATCTTTGGAAATTCATATAAAATAAACCGTAGCTCAGATGAAAAAGTTTTACACATGAAAGTTGCTTAGAAAAATCCCACGAATCCGAATACGCTGTCCGTTCATCTGTCACATGCTCCTAGCATGATGAACATGGAACATTTCCCCCTCCGGATCATCTGTCCGATAAATCCAAAGAGCCGGGAAATATCGTCAGATATTCTCCCGCTCCGTCTAACACGTGTAGTAATGCGTTAGACTACCCCTAGCACTGCATGATGCATATGTTTGCTTATATTTATTGTTTCTTTGCCCTCTTCTCTCCGGTAGACCCCGAGACTGACGGTGCTGCCGGGTACGACTACACCGTCGACGATCAGGCCTTTGCCGCAGAGCAGCAAGGCAAGCAACCCCCCCCTTGAGCATTCCGATATCGCCTATTCCTTTCCCTCTTATTCTTGCATTAGATTTTTGCTACTGTATTAGTTAGCTCCTATTCTGATGCATAGCCTGTTTTTGATAAACTGTTACTATACCTGCAATCATATCAACTGCTTAGTATAGGTTGATCAATGAATCCCCAGTGACCCCTTAGTACCAGTTGCCCCTGCTTCTTCATCGACGACTCGACGACTCGAAGACCCGAAGACTTGGTCAACCGACCGACGAGCCAGGCCCCTCACTTCACCGCACACCCCTTAAGTATGGCACTGCAGAGCTACTACCGAGTGCCGAGGGTGATACCTCACTTAGCACTCCCGGTGTTAATTCTGTAGCGTAGCTAATCGGTCGTGGGTATCGAGGATGATTCCTCCTTCCCATTTATCGATAGAGACTCTTGTCATACACATACCTCGAGTGGGATCCATCGAGGGTGATTCCTCGGATTTTCCACTTGGTGTATAAGCACACAGTTACTTTAACTTAACATTGTTTACATGTGAAAGACGGGACTGGAGGGACAGGCGGTACTACCCTGGTTGAGGTGGACCTGAGTTCCCGACAGTCTTGAGACGGGTCGGCCCCAAGGGTACCCGTGTGTAAGATGTGGTGGGATGCGCCAGTAAGGCATCCAAAGGGTTATGTTGAGGCGTGGACGGGCAGGAGAGGCCCTTGCCACACATCCTCGAGTCGGGGTGACGGGACCGCACTTTATGGGTCGCGCTTGCCCCGCATTAATAAAATGCTAATGGGTTGGGTATTTGATCTGAGTTGGTCGTTGGCCTTATTGCGCACCAAACAATCACGTGGGAGAAGTTATGGGTACTCAGCGTCGTTGTATCAGCCGAAGCTCTTCGGACGTCAGCAATGGAGCGGCGCGCGCCGGATTGGACTGCACGGTACAGCTCTTGGACTGGAGTGTGCTAGGTGTGCTTCCGGCCGCGTACGCATCGTTCAGGAACCCGTAGGGCAAGTGGGCCCACGACCCCTGTGTGCTTAGGATTTAGACCGGCGGGCTGGCCTCTTCGTTAAGCCTAGGTGGGGCGACGACGTGCTGCTATCCCGAGGCCGGGCATGACCCAGGAAAGTGTGTTCGGCCGGAGGTGATCAGGCGTGTTGGAGATGCGGTGCACCCCTGCAGGGATGATTAATCTATTCGAATAGCCGTGTCCACGGTAACAGGACGACTTGGAATTATACTTTGACCTTATACAACTATAACTGTGATTTAAATTTGAGATGAATGTGGCTCCGAGATTGCTTCCTCGCAGGGAGTCGAGGAAGAATCTCTGGGCGTGGTTACTTAATAAATTTGCTACAATAATATGAGTATATATGAGATACCAGTCTACTCTCTTCTAATGCTGCAAGATGCTGAAGATGGTAGTCTTTGATAGGACTAGGCCTTTCCCCATATTCTTGCTTTCTGCAGTCAGTCCAGATTTAACCCCATCCCTTGATACTGATACATATTTAGCATAGTTCTGATGTCAGTCTTGCGAGTACTTTGGAAGAGTACTCACCGCTGCTTTGCATTCTCTTTCCCCCTCGATACGATTCTGCGTTCAGACGACGGAGCCCAGGAGATGGAGTACGTCGGAGACGACTACTACACCATCGCTGGAGCCTACTACTACGTGGAGACTGCCGACGCTCAGGAGTAGTTAGGAGGTTCCCAGGCAGGAGGCCTCGCCTCTTTCGATCCGTTGTTATGTTTGTGCTAGCCTTCTTAAGGCAAAACTTGTTTATCTTATGTCTGTACTCAGATATTATTTGCTTCCGCTGACTCGTGCTTGTTGAGCTTTGTATTCGAGCCCTCGAGGCCCCTGGCTTGTAATATGAAGCTGTATGACTTTAAATTGTGTCTAGTGTTGTGTTGTGATATCAATCAGTGAGTCTCTAATCTTGGTCGTGATCTCCTCAAGTGTAGCCCGGTCTAGCATGCCTTGTACAACCAGCGCAAAGCTCCCCAGAAAAGCGCCCTGGTCATCCCTGCACAAGGCTGTTGCAGTTCCTCCTCGCACCGATCATAACAACCCTGCATCCACATTTATTTTGGCCATGCCAGCCGGTGGTGCCTTCTGACGGATGTTTCTTCTCCTCGACGCATCACCCTCCATTGTTTGAGATGGCTTCTTCTCTCTTATGATTTCTAGATCAACCAAGTATATTTTTATAAATGCATGTGTCCCGTGCGGACTTTGAAATATACTTTCGTGGATCACTTTCCTTCGAAAAGATCAAATCGACCAAAGTGTGACTGCTATTTTAATAAACTCCATATGAGACAAAGACTCGATCAGTTAAAACAGCCAAATCTTCGCGTTCGGTTCCACTGTGGCAATCAGGCGTTCAGCCAGCTCCTCATCCGCCAGCGCCCAAGTACAACCCGCCACCGTGCACTCCAAGAGCGAGTGCCTCCAAGAGTCCGTTCCTCCACACAGTCTGCATGAACTTGAGTTTGTCATATGCTGTGAGCTCTCACGTCCTCGGTCTGTATAGATTGCTTCGACAACCGCCACAAGAACATCTTGATCTTACCCGGTACCCGAATATTCCATAACCTTTTCGATGTTGCTTCTTCCTTGTTCGAGTTCGAAGAACCGGCAGAATCCTCCAACCAGGCCTCTCTCCTCTACCTTTTTTTTGAAAAGGAGGTCATCCCCCGGCCTCTGCATCGGATAGATGCATGCGGCCACTTTATTAGATCAAGTTCAACAAAACAAAAAGTCTGGTCTGCAAAATACAGCTCACAAAAGGAGCAAAATAAAAAGTAATGAACTCAAAGCTACAACCGTCTGGACAAAAGGACATTAAGGACCTATCCTATTATGCGACCGCCATCCAAACCGGTTGAATATAGCCCGTGCTACCATCTCCCACCGGTTGCACCCAGTAGCCAGCTGCTCCCTGGAGCCCGTAGGAGTAAGTAACGACCACATACGGATCCATGCCGTAGCCCTGAAGATAACCTGCAAGAAGTTAATCATAGAAAGTCTGTTAAAAATCATATCATTCCTGCAGTTCCATATAGCCCAGGGAAGTGCGCATATTCCAATCCGAATACTTGACGCAATATGAGTAGTCATTCCATTTAGCCACGTCCCAAACAACGCTTCAATGCTAACTGGAGGGATAATATTAAAGGCTATATGAACAGACCGCCAAAGTAACTTCGCGAGAGGGCAATCAAGAAATAAGTGTTGGATTGTTTCATCGTGAACACAAAAGCAACATCGTGAACTGCCTACCCATCGCCGCTTTAATAAGTTATCTTTGGTAAGGATCACTTGCTTGTGTACAAACCACATAAAAATTTAATTCGCAAGGGAACCTTAACTTTCCAAATGTGAATCGATCGTGGGATTGGGCCAGAATTAATGAGTTCTAAGTACATCGATTTGACTGTAAACACTCCATTACCCGTTAGCTTCCAGTTCAATGTTTCTCCCTGATCTGAGAGTTGAACGTCCATCAACCTCCTTACTAAGTGTAACCAGGAATTCCATCGTTCCCCTACTAGAGACCTCCTGAACTGCACATTATAAGCCGAGCGAACTGAGAATTCTCCAGAATACTCGAAGTTCCAGCTCCAAAAATCTTCCATGTTCTGCGTACATAAAGGGATACCCAAAATCACCGGGATATCCATGGGCATATGCATAAACACCTCTTGAATACACCCCCTATTCGAAGTGGCCGATATTGCATCTATCAACTCGGATACCAACTCTGGGGGGTTTTGGGCTATGCACCTATAAGGTCGTAGCATCTCATCTCTTGGGTAACCAATTCTCTGCCCATATGTTTGTGGACTGGCCGTTTTCAATCCGTTTTATTAGTCCCTTCTTTGGGCAACTGCTCCCTGATGTTTTTTTAGCGGTTGCTCCTTGAATTGTTTTTTTGAGAAACTGCTCCCTGAATTGTTAAAACCGCATTACTCACACTAGTAGCTGAGGTGGGCCTCAGCCGTAGCTCCTTCATACATCTCTGGGCCTGCCCTTGATTCGGCCCTCCAACCTCTGTGCTCGCTTGGCCACGTGGCACTCCACGTCGCTTCGCGCCATCCACCCTCGCCGTTGCCTCCCGCCAAAATTCCATGGGAGCCAGCCCCGATCCCGATCCATCCCGCACCCGGTAAAAAAGTTATAAACGCCTCCCAAATTTGTTACCACCGGCGAACGCCAAACCCTACTCATGCGATGGACGCCGCCACCCCATCCAGGAAGCCCAGGATGACCACGGCGGATGGTTCCGGCGCCGGATCGCCGTGGAAGGTGAAGAGGTCGGCCGTCGCTGTCACCTCATCGGCTGACCAGGTTAGGACGCCGGAAAAAGCTGAAGAAGAAGGTGGCCGCGGCTGCGGCCGGTCTGTTGACGCCAGAGAAGACGGAGCCGCAGCCCTCCCCGCAGAGGGGGCGCAGTTACAGTTTGATACCCTGTTAACGTCCAGGAAATTCAGTCCTGCTTTCAATATGCAAACTTATAATCTGGAATTCTGGATGCGAAGTTCAACATCTTTTCTTTAGATTCCGATCGCTATGAGTCTACTAAAACCAACATCGATCTGAGAATTAGCAATTCTACAATGCCCTTTACTACGGCTGGTCTGGAACTAGGATTATATAAAGGATACGAACATATACTCTGATTAACGTTGGACGACCTAGTTCGATTTATTGCTTGCGCCCCCAAGTTGAATCCTTTTCCTAATTTCGGACAATCATCATTTCAGTAAAACCAACAACAGTCTGTACATATTGTTTCTGTGATGCAAGTGACATTATATTCGTTCCCTGGATGCAAAATTCACCCGGATAATTTCGAATGTCTTTTTTTTTCTGCACTAGAGTTATTAATTTCTAAAACGAAAATTATGTCCTTGGTCAGCTATGAGATGCCCTGCAAGTTCTTCAACTGCTTCGAGAGCTCCACTCGGCTCCTCCGCATGAAGGGATACATGGCAACATTCCCCAACATCTGAACTTGGCTGAGAGGTACTGGCCTCTTTTGACACAATACTCAGATAATTGCTGCCGTGTTTGTTTTCGGTAATCCAATCTCTAATTCTCACAATTCTTTCTGCTGGAGGTTTACCTATGGCCATCTCGCTCAGCTCGAGTACATAATGCCCGAGGCAATTTTCATCAACAAGATCCTTTTGCGCGACGAGAAGACTTGCTGTATGAAGCCTGACCTTCAGTTGAACCTATTGGTTGATTCAATTGACAAGAGTGAGATGCAGAAGGGGGAAACCCGGTACTCGGCCTTGAGAAGGATGTTCAGGCAGAGACTTGTCGATTTTTTCAGGAAACATCCTGAGGTATGCTCATCTTGTATCTGTCACGCTTTCAAAATTGTTTACTGTCATATGAGCACAGTTCAGTAACTATATATATGACTTGTAGGTCTAGTCAAGTAAATGTACTAGTTAGTGTATGCATAGTTGGTATTAAGTATTCATGGTGTCTGTAATTTATCTTTCGGGGAGATGACATCCCGGAGCATGAGCTGCCGTATCCATTTACTCAGACGAAATCAAGTGTGGCTCAGATCACACCAAGAGTTATTACTAAAGCCCAATCTGCTGTGGCATCACCAAGTCTGGCTGAACAGCAATCTGTTGCGATGCCGCACATGTCACAGACCTTCAATGGAAGTTTCTCACAGAGATCTTCAATCTGCCCTGCAACTGCCAGCACAACTAGGACTAGTACAGAACCGGCCATCCAGGTTCCCCAACCGGGACTAATAAATAGGGACTAAAGATCCCTCTTTAGTTGGCCACGAACCGGGACTAAATCCCCGCCACGTGACCGGCAGCACGCGCCGGAGGGTGGGGACCTTTAGTCCCGGTTGGTGTCACCAACCGGGACTAAAGGTTTAGGGTTTAAGGGTTTAGGGTTTATTGTTTATTTTATTTTTCATTTTTTGTTTTCCATTTAATTATTTTTCATTTCAAACATATTTTATCGCTACTACATATTGTACACGTTATACATATACAATATAATTTCTCGTAGAACCAATCATATATATATCATAGAATTTCTCGTACGACCACACACACACACACACACACACATATATATATATACACACACACAATTTGGTATATACAATTTGTCCTACAATTTGCAGATCATTACATGCAGGCATTAGGTGAAATGGTATTCTCCGTCGGGAGATATGACCTGCAAAAGCAAAAATCCCGCCATTTCCTCTTGAAGTGCTCGTATGTGGTCCCTTGGTAGAAGTCTCTCCCGCATCTCCACCATGTTTAAAGAAGGAGATCAATGTGAATATATTAGTTGTGTGTATATATATATATTATATCAAGATAAAAAAATGTGAATAGTGTTTACGTACCCAAAGATGTCTTGCATCTCGGCTCCTTTCGGTCATAAAGCGAATGTTCTCGCAAACGTAGTATGCACATAAATTAGTCTCCTGTGGCTGCCTCATACACTTTACGAGAATAGAATTCAATCAGATAATCAAGCATGATAATGGTATTGAAATTAGAATTAAAGAGATGCGCGAACGTAGCTAGTACTACTTAATTACCTTGGTTCGTCGCCATTTCAGCTCTAGTTTCCAATCACCGACAATCTGTTTGGTGAACTTTTCCCAAACACTGCCTGGCAAAGAAAATGAATAAGTGAGTTATTAATTACTTGATATATCAGGAAATGAACTAAAGAGGCCGACATGGTGCGATAATGATTGAAATTACCTGTCGAGCATCAAAACCAGGCTTTTGTATTCTTTAGGGTCTTTACCTAGTGAGTCCAGTACTTCAGCAGTTCCTTCGTCAACTCTAATGATTAGCAGGATCCAATGGTATCTGCGCACACGTTTGTATAAGCGGGCATGCATAACTCATCAACTACACTTAACATCGAGTAAGCAAAAATAGAATTTGTAGTACAAGACAGTAACACTCACCTGAAGTTGTAAGGAAGTACTATTTCTGGTTTGGTATTTAGTTCCTTCAAAAATCTTAGCAAGCTTTTCTCCGTGTCTTGTTTGAACTTATTTAACACCTCTTCATTAACGGTATTTGGGTCAATGAACTCAATGCCATAGACTCCATCTCTTTTCATTTCAAAAATCTTCATTCTGCATAATACGTACCACACAAAAGAATATAGTGAGGATAATTACAGGAAATGAATGAGCTGAGCTAGAGACTTAAATTGCAGAAAGAAATCACTTACAGACAATAGCAACTGACGAGAGATTTGTCGAGTGCGGCTTGATTGAATAACTGAAATAATTCTTCATTTTCAATCCACAAATCTTTTTCATGGTAGTAATGCTCTCGCTTGACTTTCACCATAAGGCTCTCTCGCCCGACCTTTATTTCTCTTAGGTACCACTCATGCAAGCTGCGCATTTGCATTGACAGAAGCTTCTCCGCTTCAGGACTGACCAGAGGCTTCCCGGGGACATATGACCATGCTAGGTCCTTCGCATCCGTCGTGGGGATTTCCTCCATGCCTAGGAGTGCTTCAACAATGATACCGATCTCGCTAGCCTTCTTCCTATCAGCGTCGGTTATCGCCTTATAGGTACTCACCTTGAGCGAGGGGATCGACTGCACTTCCTGTTCTCCGAGCTGGGGAACAATTTTCCCGCATTTATTACTACCTGTACTCTGCAACTGCTGTTTTTTTGTTGATGATATGACTTGCTAATACTGCGATCGTAGTTTGATTGTTTTTTCTCCACAACCGGTTTAGCAAAATCCAAAAAATGTTGTACAACTTTCTCAGGTATTTTCTCCTTTGGCGGCAGGGGCGGTTTCGGTCCAAAATGGGCCTGCAGTTGGGCAGCCACTTCGAGATCGGTTTCCTCCTCAGTCATCTCATAAGCTAGCTTCTTTTTGGCAGGAGGATCGGCTTTATTCTTTGGTGCTCTCTTCCACTTTGGAGTTGGCTGATGCGGCACAGATCGATATCACGGAATCGCGCTCGGCTCCGTCTTGGGGTGGGGTGGATTCGGTGGTCGCGGTGGGCTCGCGCTAGGCTCCGTCTCGGGGTGGGGTGGATTCGGTGGCCTTGGCCCCGAGTTTGGAAACATGATGCATTCCTTTCTCCATACAATGAGACACCGTATGACTTCTCCTAGTGTACGCTCCCCTTCACCTCCAGGAAAGTCAAGGTCTAGTGAGTCATATCCCGACAGAACTTCATCCACCCCGGCACGAGCATAGCCAGGTGGAATCGGATTGCCGTGGATGGTTACTTCAGGTGGATTCGGTAAAGCATAGCCGTCCGCCACCTTCATCGATATGTTCTTCATTTTCATGTGTAGCTCACAAGATGTCGTCTCTTGGATATCATCCACGGGGTAGCGAGCCAGCAGTGCATCATCGACCGGGACCCCCGTGGAACCCACGCTGCTTTTCGGCATAGATGATGGAATGGTACCATCCAATGCTGGATCTGGTTGCTCCTGCCGCTGAGACATGCTTAGCTGGCTAAGTTTGTTTATCTGCTCCTGCTGCAGCATGTATTTGCGTTCCAACTCCACGTTCTTTGATTCTACCATTTGAATCCAGTCTAGTTCCTGCTTCTTCTTTGTCGCACGGCTTCTGTAAGTCTCGTTCCAGTCCGCAAACCCCTCAAACCACGGAACAAGGCCTTTGCCTCGCGTATGTCCCGGGTGTTCAGGATTCTTGAGGGCGCGTGTAAGCTTGTCGTTCTCTCTCTCGGGCTGGAATACCCCCGTTCGAGCATCTTCTATTGCTTTAAGTAAAGCGTCTGAGGCTTCTTTAAGGCTTTCCAGTTCAATAATCTCCCCTGTCTTTTGGTCCAACTTTCCGCGAAGCGCATAAAACCAAGTCCAGCACCTTTCGGGCCAACCAATTGTTTTTGGAGTGACCCCTGCGGCAATCATCTTTGCCTCAGATTCATCCCACTTAGGCAACCCAGCCTTGTAGCCACATGTCCCCAGAACATGGTGATGCTGTTTTTTGTCAGTATTTATCTTGTTCTTTCTCGACCGTTCCTTAGCTGCTTCCGATTCCTTGAACTCCACAAATAAGTCCCACTGATCTTTTAACTTCTCTAGTTGTCCAGTGAATTGTGGAGTCTTCTTTCCTTCCTTGACGTATTTGGCCCATAATCTTTTCTTATGCGTCTGGAATTGTATGGCCATCTTCTTAAGAGCACACTTCTTGACTTTCTTCAGTTGGAGATCTGTCAAACTCTCTGGTAGTGTGAAATGTGACATGAGCGTCTCCCAAAGTGTATTTTTGGCTCTTTCGTCGACAAAACTAACTCGTCGACCTTCCTTTGGCTTATTCCATTCTTGAACGGTGATCGGGATTTGGTCCCTAACAATAACTCCGCATTGAGCTGTAAATTTGTCCGCATTCTTTTTAGGAGCAATCGGTTCGCCATCTGCTCTGATTACATCGATGTTGAACTTTATGCCAGCGTCCAACTTTTTGGCCGGGCCTCGTTTAACCCTTGTAGAAGATTTGCTCGATCCGGAGGGCTAAAAGAAGAAAGATTCGTTAATATATATACATATATATACAAATCAATTAATACATGTAATGATCACCAGAGGCCTTATATATATTTATATATATATACCTTGCCGGACTTCATTAATTGAAGAACATTTCCTTCGCCATCATTGTTTGTGTGCCCTTCGTCTCTTGGTTCTTCTTCCTCAATTCCCTCACCGGACTCGTCCAGATATTGGATCGTATCATCTAGTTCAATCTCTGGGTTTTCGGGGTGCCGTGTCATCTCGAAGAGATCCTCTTCATGGTCTCTGCCGCTACCGTCCATAGATTTAACTAATCCATAAGAAAGATATATAAAACAATTTAGTATTCAAATTATAATGCATTAATTTTTTTAGCAACATCATCATATAATATCACTAATATATCTCAAAAAATCCAGTTAATGCATCATCTAATATTATCAAATATTATCACTAATACACCTCGAATATTATCATATAACATCACTACTACAGCTCGAATACAACGCGGGTGGGCGGTCGACACCCAAAGAGAAGGAACCATCGCATGATCATAGTTCGGGTGAGATCACTGAAGAACTTGCCAGGTATTGGAGAACATGGCGTCCAACGCAACCATGTAGCGTCGAACGTGTTCGTCCTCCTCCCTGACACGACGATGTACCTCCTCCATGGGGGCCGGCTCCCTCCGCACCGATAGTGGTCCATGTGACCGCCAACAAAGAACCTCCGGGTCGACGACGGGAGCCTGATTCCTCACCAAGCTGCGCGCCCCAGAAGGTAGCACCTCCCAGTGCCAGCCCAGCGGAGCCTAGTCCCGGACATGGCGCCTCTCAAGCAGGTTGTCGCCGCCGAGTCGACTACGAGGATGCGGGCCGGGCATCATAGTAGGTGCTATGTATTATCTGTCGGGTAGTTCTTGTAGCACGGGTCTAACTATATATCTATCTATCATGAAACAATCATCATCATCATCATCATCATCATCATCATCATCATCATCATCATCTAACTAATCATCATCATCATCTATCATCATCATCTAACAATCATCATCATCTAAAAATCATCATCTATCATCATCATCATCTAACAATCATCATCATCTAACAATCATCATCATCATCGATCATCATCATCTAACAATCATCATCATCAGCATCATCATCATCATCATCATCATCATCTAACAATCATCATCATCATCTATCATCATCATCATCTAACAATCATCATCATATATCTAAAAATCATCATCTATCATCAACATCATCTAACAATCATCATCATCTAAAAATCATCATCTATCATCATCATCATCTAACAATCATCAGTATCATCATCATCATCTAACAATCATCATCATCATCATCATCATCATCTATATATCTATCATCTAACTATCTATCTATCATGAAAAAAAACTAAAAAAAAATAAAAAGTGTGGCGGCCGGGGCGAGGCCCGCGGGCGGCGTCGGGGCTCGAGGAGGAGGCGTGGGTAGCGGCCGGCGTCTGGGGTGGCGACGACGTCAACGAGGACGGGCAAAGGAGGCGCACGGGCGGCGTCGGGGGCGGCGACGACGTCGACGAGGACGGGCAGAGGAGGCGCGCGGGCGGCATCGGGGCTCGTGGAGGAGGCGCGGGCGACCGGCGTCGAGGGCGGCGACGAAGACGGGCTTGGGGGCGGAGGCGAGCTCCGGGAGCCTGGCGGCATCGGGGCAGGGCGTCGGCGTTGGGCGAGAATGGGAGGTTGGGGGAAGAATTTGCTAAGTCCTGCTTATATACACAGACCTTTAGTCCCCTTTAGTCCCGGTTAGTGATACCAACCGGGACTAAAGGCCCAAATTCCGCGCGGGAAGGGACCTTTAGTCACAGTTGGATACCCCAACCGGGACTAAAGGTCTATTTTCAATTTTTTGGTTTGTTTTGTTTTTCTAAATAGGACAATTTTTGTTTTTAGATTTGGAATAACTTTTAGAATATTTATAGTTTTTGAATGAATCTTTTTGCTTTAGGTCAAAAAAATTATAAACTTTCTGTTAGTGCCAGTAGTTTTCAAATTTAAATAGTTTAAATTTGAATTCTTTTGAAATTTGTGTGAATCACTAGTTTGTGAATAACTTTAGTTTAAAACTAGATTTTTGAGTGATTGTTTATCCTGTTGTTTAATATTAGTATGTTTTATCATTATGTTCAATATGGGAATTTTTAGGATATTTTAAATAGGTTTTTTTAATCAAAACCAGATTATGTTTAACTCTTTTAGTTTTATACCTTCATTTGTTACAAAGGCATTTCATTTTTTAAACTTATTTCAACTCCAGACTTTTTGTGCACTCAATATGCACCATTCAAAGCCACATCCTCAAATTTCTAACATTTCTAGCTTCATTTGCTATTTTCCATGCATTTAATGATTTTTTTGCGCTGAGTGACCCTGAAATTGAAAAGCAGTACAAATGAACTCTGAAAAGGTTGAAACCTGGCATGGTATCATCATTTCACCCACATAGCATGTGATAAAAGGTTGAGAGGGTTACGGCAAAAACTGGATGCACTTCATGTACAAATTGGACCATCTCCTTCGAAGTATGAGTGTTTCGAACAAAAACTCATCTCTTGCAAAGGCATTTCATTATTTTAAACTTATTTCAACTCCAGACTTTTTGTGCATTCAATATGCACCATTCAAAGCCATATCCTCAAATTTCAAACATTTCTAACTTCATTTTCTATTTTTAATGCATTTAATGATTTTTTTTGCGCTGAATGACCCTGGAATTGAAAAGCAGTACAAATGAACTCTGAAAAGGTTGAAACTTGGCATGGTATCATCATTTGACACACATAACATGTGCTACAAACTTGAGAGGGTTACGGCAAAAACTGGATGCACTTCGTGTACAAACTGGCCTATCTCTTTTTCTTCGCGTGTGTCCCTTTGCGCCATAACCATGGACAATCTTCATCATTTAACAAGACGCTTGGGTCAGTCTTCTCTGTGAAGGGTGGAATTTCATGAAACTTTTCATAATCTTCTGACATGTCTGTCTTGTCCTCCACTCCCACGATGTTTCTTTTCCCTGAAAGAACTATGTGGCGCTTTGTCTCACCGTATGATGTATTTGCTTCCATATCTTTCCTTTTTCTCGGTTTGGTAGACATGTCCTTCACATAGAAAACCTGCGACACATCATTGGCTAGGACGAATGGTTCCTCTGTGTACCCAAGATTGTTGAGATCCACTGTTGTCATTCTGTACTTCGGGTCTACCTTAACCCCTATCAAATTGACCCATTTGCACCGAAACAAAGGTATCTGTAATTCAGGTCCATAGTTAAGTTCCCATATCTCCTCTATGTAACCATAATCACTACTGGAATCAGGGTCTTTGCCATCTGCCAGCTCTTTGCCGTCTGCCAGCTAATGGCAAAGAGGCTGTTTGCCGTCTGTCTTGCCAAAGTAGACGGCAAAGAACCAACTGATGGCAAAGAGGGTCTTTGCCATCTGCACTTCTTTGCCGTCTGCTGGCAGACGGCAAAGAGGTGAGGGTGGGGCCCACAATGTCACGGCGGGGGCGGGCTAACGGTTACCCTCTTTGCCGTCTGCTGGCAGACGGCAAAGAGTTCTTTGCCGTCTGCCAGCAGACGGCAAAGAAATGAACTTAACTTTCGGCCACGCGCCCCGCGCCTCTCTCTCTCTCTCTCACATCTCTCTCTCCCTCTCTCTCTCAGCGCCGCCACCCCGCCCTCCCGCCGCCGCTCCCTCCCCGCAGCCCTCCTCCCCCACCGCCCCCTCCCCGCGGCCCTTCTCCACCACCGCCGGAGCCAGGCCGCGGCGCCGCCCGCCCCCTCCCCGCGGCCCTCCTCCACCACCTCGGCCCCGTCGCCCCCGCCGCCCCCTGCCCCGCCGCTCCGCCGCGTCGGGTCGCCGGCGAGCAGGCACCCCCGACGACCCAGCTCCGCCCCTCCCCCTCCGCCGCCCCGCGCCGCCGCCTCGACCCCCCCTCCGGTGAGCTCCACCCTCCCCCCTTTTTATGTTTTTTTTCTGTTTTTATTAGTTCATATTAGTTAGTTTATATTAGTTAGTTATTAGTTCATATTAGTTAGTATATATTAGGTAGAAAAAACTTAGATAGAAAAGAAGAAAAGAAAAAACCTAGAAGAAAAAAAAGAAGAAAAGAAGAAAAAAAAGGAAAAATAAAAAAGGAAAAGAACAAAAAATAATAATAAGAAGAAGAAACAGAAGAAGAGGAGGAGGAGAAGAAAAAAGAAGAAGAAGAAGAAGAAAAAAAGAGGAGAGGAGGAGAAGAAGAAGAGGAAAAAAGGAAAGGAAGAAGAAGAAGAGGAGGAGGAGGAGAAGAAAAAAGAAGAAGAGGAAGAAGAAGAAGAAAAAAGAGGAGAGGAGGAGAAGAAGAAGAGGAAAAAGGAAAGGAGGAGGAAGAAGAAGAAGAAGGAAAAAAAGGAAGAAAATGAAGAAAAGGAAGAAGAGGAAGAAGAAGAAAAGAAAAAAAGAGGAAAAACCCCGACCCCGACCCCGACCCGACACCCCGACCCCGACCCCGACCCGACACCCCGACCCCGACCCCGACCCGACACCCCGACCCCGACCCGACACCCCGACCCCGACCCCTCACCGCCCCCCCGCCCCCCGGAGCCCGCCCCGCCCAGCGGACCCAGGCCGCGGCGGCCGCCCTGCCCCGCCCCATCGCCGGAGCCGCGCCGCGTCGCGTCGCCCCGCCCCACCGCCAGACCCGCACCGTCACCGGCGCCAGCTCCCCCCCACCCGCAGCCATCCTCCTCCCCTCAGCCACCTCTCCCCCACCCGCAGCCACCGGAAGGTAAGCCCCCCTCCTCCCCTGTTCTTTTTTTTGTATTAGTTAGATAAACCTGGTGCCATGCTTATTTCATGTAGCACACAGTGAGAGCTTAGTATTTGGTGGATTGAAGACCAATTGGGTTCACAATTTTTAACTTGTAGGATTTGAGATTTATTTTGGTTTTAATACTTGGAAGCCTGTGATTCATCTTGTTCACGGATAAAACGATACATCCCCTTGTCGATTTGCTAGGTTCAACACCTTTAATCTAATATAGGTTTTATATTTGTCTTCCTCAGAACATAGAGCATTTATTGTTTATTATTGCAGCATATATTCTTTACTTTTTTTTCTTCCTATTTTTACAAAGCTAATAGTATCATGAAACACCACAATATTTTAAGGAACAATGTCTAATTTGCAAAGTTTGGCACAACATGTATCATTTATAGCTTGCGAGAACTAAGCTAAGGCAAAGTGCAGCTTGCTACAGATGTGTGAGTAAGAAAAACAGGCCACAAGCATGGAAGATTAAGCAAAAAGTCAAAAGTTTGTGACAGAAAGCCATATTAAAGTGCAGCAATGTTTATAATGCATATTAGACACATACCTAAAAATCTGTGACTAGCCTAAGGTTAGGCATAGCAAACTGTGGCTGGGAACCACATATGCCCTTGGTTACATCATTTTGTGGATCATTGAGCATATGCTGGTACTATGACTGGAGCTGTCTTAGTCGGTCTTTCTGGAGCTCAAAATAGGCACTGAACAGCATAACCCAGCTGGACTATTTTTGTCTGCTTCCCAACATAAACAATAAATAGATTGTAGTTTCCCCCATAAGAGAGAAATATGACATGAACGGTGAGTTATCAATAATTTTTGGGTTCACTACAACACGACGAAGGTGGGAGGAGAGCACGGTATATTATTTTGGGGTGGCGTCGAGGAGGCAAGGACCCACTATCTTGATGACAAAGGGAGGGGGCAAACTGTCTCCGCCCTTATCCCCTTAGAGGGAGAGGTTAGGAGAGAGCAAACCATGTCTTATAGCCTTAGAGAGAGAGTTTAGGAGAGAGCAAACCATGTCTTATAGCCTTAGAGAGAGAGGTTAGGAGAGAGCAAATCAAGTCTTCTTCACAAGACGTGCGGTGCACGTGCACGTTTACTAGTTTAGGTAATAGGAGTAAGATTTAGGAGAAGAAAAAGGAAAGAAGAAGAGAAGAAGAAAAAGGAAAGAAGAAGAAGTAGAAGAAAGATAGGAAATAAAAGAAAAGGACACCCCGACACCCCAACCCCGACCCGACACCCCGACCCCGACACGGCACCCCGACCCCGACACCCCGACCCCGACACCCCGACACCCCTAACACCCCGACACCACGACACCCAGACATGACACCCCCGACACCCCGACACCCCGACCCCGACACGACACCCCGACACCCCGACCCCGACACGACACCCCGACACCCCGACACCACGACACCCCGACCCGACACCCCGACCCCGACCCGACACCCCAACCCCGACACGGCACCCCGACCCCGACACCCCGACACCCCGACCCCGACACGGCACCCCGACCCCGACACCCCGACACCCCTGACACCCCGACACCACGACACCTAGACACGACACCCCCGACACCCCGACCCCGACATATTATTCATGTTCATGATGATGATACACTTAAATTATATACATATTATTCATGTCAGGTATTCATTCTTTTTATGTTGTACTAATTTCGTTTACTCTTTGTCATTGCAGGTGTTGACAGATGGTGGGCGCGGGTCGAGAGCAATCCGAGGCTCCTACCTTGGCGCGTGGTGGGAGTTGTAGTTCCATTCCACCCCATAGCCTCCGGAGAGCGCTGGATCTCAGTATACAGACACCACCGGCGGTCGCTTCTTCTTCGGCCGGGAGAGGTCGGGAGGGGGGGGGGAAGAAGGCTGGTAGAGGTGGACGTGGCGGCGGGAGAGGTAGGAAGGCTGCTACTACGCCTTCCTCGCCGCCACCCTCAGCTGATTCACCCGACCACAGGAGTGCTCCGTCTGAGATGGAGCCGCCTGAGGTGGACCCGTCTCGGACTTCGGTCCACGAGCCTCGGGCCGACGAGCCTATGGCAGACGCGCCTACGGCCGACGAGCCTCGGGCCGACGAGCGTCGGGCCGATGAGCCTTCGTCCCACGAGACTCCGTCCCACGAGACTCCGGAGCTCAGCAGGGATCACGCTGAGTCGCAGCGGAACCCATGGGCGGACTCGACAGAGTCGAGTGGCCGTGCTGAGGGTGGCTATAGTTCTGATAGCTATAGCGAGGGTGAGTGGGTTGAGGGGCGCAAAGTCTACCAGCGTGGTGGTACAAAGCTCCCTCCCACCCCGGCGACCCCCGACCAGAGGTGGTTGATTGCGCCTAACGGGGTCAAGTAAGTGCATTTACTCTTTTTTAACCTTTTGCCTTCACGTTTCTTCGAATATCTAATGCGTTGGCCTTGTCATACTGCAGGTCTTGGACACACGAGCCTCGTGTCCGCAGGCCCAACAGTGTCCTTGGTGTGATTTGTCGCCAGAACTTCCCGGGGTGGGTCACGTTGCCCGGTGAGGGCCGGGTTCCAGAGCTAGGAATGACCTGGGAGCACTACTTGGCTGCCCCGGCCCCGCCGGGGCATAGGATCGGCGATGTCGAGTGCCACAAGGTGGCCGACATTGTGATCCAGACGTTTTGGGTAATTTCTCCTTTGCCGTCTACGTTGTGTTTCCTTCTTTGATTGGCAACCCTAGTGATTGTACTAATCCGTGTTTTCTTGTTTTATTGCAGACCTTCTACAGGTGTGCTGAGGGACAGGAGGAGGCCGCGGCTCGGGTTATCGACAACGAGTGCAGGCGCCTACTTCAAAACTTTCGGCACGAGGCTCGGACGCAGGCTATTCGAGACTACTTCGCCTCGACTGGTATTAGGAGGAAAACAGAGAAGTGCCGCATCAAGTTTCTGAGTAAGGAGAAGTACATGAAGGTAATTACCTATTCTTAAGGCGTTGTACTTAGTTTCCTTGATTTGATTCGTAGGCGTAGCGCTCAAATTTCTCTTGCTTAACTTAGGTGCCCCCGAGATGGTGTGCGGATAGGATGGACTGTTGGGAGGCGTTGGTGGATGAGTGGTGCTCTCCCCAATGGCGCTCCACCCACGACACTGCAAAGGACAAGCGTGGCAAAATGAAAGGTGTCCCACACCATCTAGGCAGCGTCAACCTACATCAGTACGGGGAAAACTGGGTATGTGGTTTGCTTCATGATTCATGCAAATTTATTCGTCATGCTAGCTTGAGCCCTCAACTAATACTCTGTTCCTCTCTTTTAGGCGCGAGAGAACAAGGCTCCAGTGCCACAGCTGTTCGACCTCTATGCCATGTCCAATACTGCCTCGTACAAGAAGGCCAAGGCATTCTCTGAGTCTGACCTCGATGATCCAGAGAAATTCAGCAACCGCGCCTCCCACCACAAGCTTGTGAGGTACAAAGACGAGGGGAAGGCGAGGAAAGGGCCGGACTTTAACCCGAGCCAGCAACCTCTTGATCCAGAGTTGGTGATGATATCTGGTGGCGGGAGGCAGCATGGCTCGTTAGCCATTGGGAATGGACTGATACGTTGTAGTAGCACTCTCCCGCAGATCAAGAAGTGCCAGACCAGCTCCGATCCTGAGATATTGCCTCGTGCACGGCCAGTGGAGCTCGAATTCAAGGTTAGTTATACGGACTCAGATACCTTTCCTTCATTACATTGTGTGTGCGGCCGTCGATGATTACAATGCTAACGAGTGGTGTTGCAGGCTGCTATTGAGGCAGAGAGAGTGAAGACCCAGGCGCTTCTAGAGGAGAGGGACCGGCAGGAGGCGGAGAGGGAGAGGGAGCTTGAGGACAGGACGGCTAATGCGTTGGAGGAGGAGAGGAACCGGAACATGATGGCTAACCGGGCCCTATACGAGATGTCCGCGGAAAGTTTCTTCTGCATATTAGCCAAATCATGCACGTAATGTTCCTTACAGTAGTATCTAATATGACTGACTCGTCAAAACCAAATGTGCAGACCCTGTGCGAGAAGACCGGCACCACCCCTCCACCGATGCCAGTCATTGCTCCGGCGGGCACGGTGAGTTTCATTTGAATGGTCATTAGTTACTAGTCTTCACATTTGAGTTGCATCATGCTAACGATACATTGGAAATGATCTTTGGTGCAGCATAACTCCCGACAAGCATCGACCGATCCTCCTTCGTCAGCCACTGGCGCGACCGGTCCTACAACTACACCTACAACTACACCTCCGTGATGACGGTAAGTTTTCGCAAATGTTTAGCATAACAAATGCATACTTAGCTTAAGAAATGACCTATTTATCTCCAAAATGCCGTATACTTAGCTTAGTTTCCTCGAAAATGACATTATAACCTTACTTAGCTCCAAAATGGCCAATTTTACCATCGATAGCTCTCAAATGACCTATACTTAGCTTAGCTTAAGAAATGACATATTTAGCTCTAAAATGACCTGTACTTAGCATTATTTCCTCCAAAATGACATAATAACCTTAATTAGCTCCAAAATGACCAATTTTACCACGAATAGCTCTCAAATGACCTATACTTAGCTGAGCTTAAGAAATCACCTATTTAGCTCCAAAATGACCTATTTAACCTAGGAAAGCTCTAAAATGACATATACTTAGCATTTATTCCTCCAAAAATGAATTTATATGGTTAGCTAGCTCAAAAATGACATAATAACCTTAATTAGCTCACAAATGACCTATTTAACCTAGGATAGCTCTAAAGTGACCTATACTTAGCATTTATTCCTCCGAAATGACTCAATATGCTTAGCTAGCTCAAAAATGACATAATAAGCTTAACAAATGACCTATTTAGCTCCAAAATGACTTAATATGCTTAATTAGCTCAAAAATGGCATAATTACCTAGGTTAGCTCTGAAATGACCTATACTTAGCTTATTTAGTTCATTTATGACATACTTAGCATATTTAGGTCAAAAATGGCCTATTTAACTAGGTTAGCTCTAAAATGACACAAGTAAGCAATAAGAAGAAGAAAAAGAAAGAGAAGAAAAATTCTTCTTCTTCTTCTTCTTCTTTTTTTTTTCTTCTTCTTCTAGTCTTCTTCTTCTTCTTCTTTTTCTTCTTCTTCTTCTAGTCTTCTTCTTCTTCTAACTTTCTTCTTTCCCATTTTGCAGATTGGCTTCAGATCACGGAAGCTTGCGTTGGAGTCTACTCTTCTCCTTGTCCTTCCTTTTTGTTGTGATTTTGTAGGATGAACAATGTGAAACTTGCTGCCTATATATGTATGTATGGATGAAACTATATGGACCTTTTGCTTAATTGTTGGATATGTTGGACTTTTCATTTGGTGTATATATGTGTTGGATGATCATATCCATATGGCAGGGATATGTTGGCTATATGTACTTGTTGAAATATTTTGAAATGAATATATATATATATATCTGTGAAATTGATTGAATTTAAGAAAAAAAAACAGTGGCAATATAGCCACTTTGCCGTCTGCTAGCAGACGGCAAAGAGTTTTGCCGTCTGCTAGCAGACGGCAAAGAGGCCACGTGGCAGCAGCCTGTGCAACCTGGGCTGGCCTATTTGGCCTCTTTGCCGTCTGCTGGCAGACGGCGAAGACCTTTGCTTCTTTGCCGTCTGCTGGCAGACGGCAAAGATCCTGCGTTGGTCCAGCTGACGCCTGACGTCAGCTGACGTCAGCTGCAGCTCTTTGCCGTCTGCTGGCAGACGGCAAAGAAGCAAAGGTCTTCGCCGTCTGCCAGCAGACGGCAAAGAGGCCTTTGCCGGCAACTGTTTGGCCGGACTGTTCGCCGTCTGCTGGCGGACGGCAATGGCTTTGCCGTCCGCCAGGCAGGCCTTTGCCGTCTGCTATGGCAGACGGCAAAGACCCTGATTCCAGTAGTGAATATGTGTCCTTTTCCCTATTGTTGTTTGTTGCATCAAAGCGGACACCACTGTTTTGGTTAATGCTCTTTTTATCTTGGGCGATCGTGTAAAATGTATTCCCATTAATCTCGTACCCTTTGAAAGTCAATATAGTCAAAGATGGTGATTTGGACAACAAGTACAGCTCATCTCCAACACTGTCGTCATTCATGAGATGTGTTTGCAACCAACCGCCGAAAGTCCCCATGTGTTCACGTGTAATCCAATCGTCAGACTGCTCCGGGTGTTTGGAGCGTAGAATATTCTTGTGTTCATTGATATACGGGGCCACCAAGGTGGAATTTTGGAGAACTATGTAGTGTGCTTGGGCCCAAGAATGCCCGTCCCTACATATTACTGATGCCTTTCCTAGCGTGCCTTTTCCACTCAGTCTCCCCTAATGCCGCGATTCAGGAACACCAATCGGCTTAAGGTCAGGAATAAAGTCAACACAAAACTCAATAACCTCCTCTGTTTCATGGTCCTTGGAGATGCTTCCTTCTGGCCTAGCACCATTATGAACATATTTCTTTAAGACTCTCATGAACCTCTCAAAGGGGAACATAATGTGTAGAAATACAGGACCCAGAATGGCAATCTCTTTTACTAGGTGAACTAGGATGTGCGTCATGATATTGAAGAAGGATGGTGGAAACACCAACTTGAAACTGACAAGACATTGCACCAAATCATTCTGTAACCTTGGTAGGATTTCTGGATCGATTACCTTCCGAGAAATTGCATTGAGGAATGCACATAGCTTCACAATGGCTAATCGAACATTTTTCGATAGAAGCCCCCTCAATGCAACCGGAAGTAACTGCGTCATAATCACGTGGCAGTCATGAGACCTTAGGTTTTGAAATTTTTTCTCTGTCATATTTATTATTCCCTTTATATTCGACGAGAAGCCAGACAGGACCTTCATACCGAGCAGGCATTCAAAAAAGCTTTCATTCTCTTGTTTGGTAAGAGCGTAGCTGGCAGGACCTTTATACTGCTTTGGATGCATGACGTCTTTTTCGTGCATACGTTGCTGGTCTTCCCGTGCCTCCGGTGTATCTTTTGTCTTCCCATACACGACCAGGAAGCCAAGCAGGTTCACGCAAAGATTCTTCGTCACGTGCATCACGTTGATTGCAGAGAGGACCTCTAGGACTTTCCAATACTCTAGCTCCCAAAATATAGATTTCTTCTTCCACATGGGTGCGTGCCCATCAGCGTCATTCGGAACAGATTGACCGCCAGGACCCTTTCCAAAGATTACTTTTAAATCCTTGACCATATCAAGTATATCATCACCAGTACGGTGGCCAGGCTTCTTTCGGTTATCCGCCTCACCTTTGAAATGCTTGCCTTTCTTTCTTAAGGCATGCTTGATCGGAAGAAACCGACGATGTCCCTGGTACACAACCTTCTTACATTTATCCAAATATATACCTTTACTCTCATCTAAACAGTGCGTGCATGCATTGTATCCCTTGTTTGTCTGTCCTGAGAGGTTACTAAGAGCAGGCCAATCATTGATGGTTACAAACAGAAACGCTCGAAGGTCAAATTCCTCCTGTTCGTGCTCATCCCATACACGTACACCTTTTAAATCCCACAACTATAAAAGATCATCAACTACTGGCCTTAGGTACACATCAATGTCATTTCCGGGTTGCTTAGGGCCTTGGATGAGCACTGTCATCATGATGAACTTCCGCTTCATGCACAACCAAGGAGGAAGGTTATAAATACATAGAGTCACAGGCCAGGTGCTATGATTGTTGCTCGGCTTCCCAGAAGGATTGATGCCATCTGCACTTAAACCAAACCATAAGTTCCTTGCGTCATCTGCAAAGTCCGGCAACTTTCTCTCGATTTTTCTCCACTGCGACCCATCATCGGGTACTCTCAACTTCCCGTCTTTCTTACGGTCATCTTTGTGCCATCGCAACAACTTGGCATGCTCTTTGTTTCGGAACAAACGTTTCAACCGTGGTATTATAGGAGCATACCACATCACCTTGGCAGGAATCCTCTTCCTGGGGCTCTCGTCCTCAACATCATCAACAGGGTCATCGCCCCTGATCTTATAGCGCAATGCACCGCATACCGGGCATGCATTCAAATTCTCTTACTCCTCACCGTGGTAGAGGATGCAGTCATTAGGGCATGCATGTATCTTCTGCACCTCTAATCCTAGAGGCCAGAAAGCCTTCTTTGCTTCACACATACTGTCGGCTAATTCGTTGTCCTTTGAAAGCTTATTCTTCATTATTTTCAGCAACTTTTCAAATCCCTTGTCATATACACCATTCTCTGCCTTCCATTCCAGCAATTCTAGTGTGGTACCCAGCTTTTTCTTGTCATCTTCGCAATTTGGGTACAACAATTTTGTGTGATCCTCTAACATGCGCTGCAACTTCAACTTCTCCTTTTCACTTTCGCAGTTTCTCTTTGCATCAGCAATGGCCCGACCAAGATCATCAGCGGGCTCATCTGATGCCTCTTCTTCAGCTTCTTCTTCTTCTTCATTCTCTTCCCCCATTGTAGTACCATCGTATTCAGGGAACCCGGGATAGTTGTCATCATCCTCTTCTTCTTCATTCTCTTCCATTAGAACCACTCCTTCTCCGTGCTTGGTCCAACAGTTATAGCCGGACATGAAACCGGACGTAAACAGGTGGACGTGAATAACTTTTGAGCTAGAGTAATTCTTATCATTCTTACAAACAGCACATGGACAACACATAAAACCATTCCACTTGTTTGCCTCAGCCGCATGCAGAGAAACTATGCACGCCATTAATCAGCGTTGGTCTTCGTACATCCATTTCCGACTCATCTTCATTACATAACATCAAACTGACCAAATTAATACAAATTCATACATAAAGTTCATACACACTTATTCTCATAAAACAACATACAACTATCTAGCTAAAGCATTTAAATGCAACAACAAATTCGATCAAAATCGCAACTAATATAAGGTAACAATTGATCCAACAGCATAATGCTACCAAGCCTCTTTATTAATGGCATATTCTCTAATCTTTCTAATCTTCAAGAGCATTGCATCCATCTTGATCTTGTGATCATCGACGACATCAGCAACGTACAACTCCAATTTCATCTTCTCTTCTTCAACTCTTTTCAATTTTTCTTTCAAATAATCGTTTTCTTTTTCAACTAAATTTAACTTCTCGACAATAGGGTCGGTTGGAATTTCCGGTTCACATACCTCCTAGATAAAAATATGTATGTCAACTTGATGGTCACAATTGTCATTAACACAAAATGCAACAAATAGTTATAAAAGAGAATATACCACATCCGAATCATAAACCGGACGAGGGCCGACGGGCATGGATACCAAAACCATGGCACTATGTATAACAAACAATCATACAAGTAAGAAAATTATACAAATAACTATCTAAATCATACAGATAAGATTTTTTTATATAAAAAGGATAAGAACAAGAGGCTCACCAAGGTGGTGCCGGCGACGGGACGGTTCGGGCGATCGACGGTGGTTAGGATGGGGACGGGAAGGCACTAAGTAAACCACACCTACACATATGCAAACTAAGATGTTAGTTTGAGCTCAAATTGCATATAAATCAAATAAAGTCCCACATAATTACTCCCAAACTAAAACCCACAAATCACTATAATTATAGAGCATTGCACGAGCTAATCTAGCAATGAGAGATGAAAGGACAAAATTGCTAACCTTTGTGAACATTTGGATGGATGGGGTGCCTCAAATCTTGACAAATCTTGGCAAAAATGGTGGATGAGCTCGAGCAAGGGAAGAGAACAAAGGAGAGAAAGGAGAAAACAAAGAGCTTGGGCCCGGGCTGGACGAAGAACTATTTATAGTGATACCTTTAGTCCCGGTTGGTGATACAAACCGGGACTAAAGGTCCATCTCTAGTCCCGGTTGGTGATACCAACCAGGACTAAAGGGCCTCGCAGGGGCCCCAGCCTGACGAAACCCTGCCACCACCCCTTTAGTCCCGGTTGGTGTCACCAACCGGGACTAGAGGTTCCTCATGAACCGGGACTAATGCCTAGCCTCATGAACCGGGACTAGTGGACACATTAGTCCCGGTCCAAAACCAGACCGGGACTAATGCTCCGGTCCAAAGGCCTGTTTTCTACTAGTGTAGTCTACCGCCAAAGGCTGAGTCTACTGCTCCGTCTCCATTGAGCAGGAAGTCATTGCTTAGTTCTACTTCTAGTGGCAAAGATCATGAGTTCGAAGTGCAAGAGAAAGGTGGCAAGGATGTTGCACTCAAGTTTTGTGTTACAGAAGGGACTCCTGTCAAGTTTTCCTCCAGACCAGTGAGATCAACGGCAGCCACACCGAACTTTGTGACCCCAAAGAGAGCAATCTCTGGAAAGAGCACATGTAGTGCAAAAGTATGAAAAGAGAGAAAACCAAAAAACAAACAAAGGAAACGGATCGAAAACAAGAAAGAAAAAGATAAAAGTAAAGAAAAAAATGAGATAAGCAGAAAAAAAGGAAAAAATAAAGTAGAACTAAGAAAACCATTGAATAAATAAGAAAACTGAAGAAACAAGAAAACGAAATGAAAAGGAAAAGAAAAGAAAATACATAACAACGCATTAGCAATCAAACTTAACAAACGACTGACCGAGAAACATGCTACTGGAGCGACCCAAACCTATCAAATTATTTTATGTCTATCGTTTTATTTTTTAGAAAAATTCAATTTTTGACAATAGTAAAGTTTTAAATTTAATGTATTTCTTAAAATGTTGAATAAATGCTAAAAAATAAGAAAATCTTAAAAAGGTTCTTGATTATAGAAAATATGACAATTTTAATCAATAAATGTTCTCCTATATTCAAAAGAAGATTTAAATATGAAAAATGTTCTCGGCTTTCAGAACACCATGCCAAATTTTCAAAAATATCCATGATTTGAATCTCTTCAATAAATAAATAAAAAATTGAAATGGACAAAAACAAATAGAGAAAAAAAATTAAACAAAACCGGTCCAAGGACGTTCCAGAACCTTCCCGACACTGGTGAAGGAACACACAAGGAAAGTCCCCGAATGGAACGTCCCATCTTGATTACTCGAGATGGGCAGGACCATATCTCATCTGATGCGAGACACAACGACCTCTCTTCTAAAACAGCTGACAAAATAGCGGACAAGTGCGTGGGATGCCGCAGGCCTTCAAGGACTGGTTTGTATATTCACATTTTTGATTTCTTAGTTTAATTCTCTTTTTAGGTTTTATTTATACCTCCAACAATTCTAAATATATTTTGTACTAAAAATACTTTACATAAAATTTACAATACAATGTTAAACATGCATTTCAAATGTGTTGAATATGTATAGAAATGTTTCACATGTATAAGATTTTTTTTCAATGTGTACGAAAAAGTAAACATCAAAATTGGAAAAAAACTAAAGATGTATATCAAAAAAATTAATATTGTATAAAAAAATATTTAGATGTAAATGTACAACGTGTACCAAAACAATAGATATCAAAACATATAATTAAAAATAAAATATTTATCATGAATTTCAAAAATATTAAACATGTATTATAAAAATATTCGTGACATATATGAAAAATGTATACATGTGTTAAAAAGGAAACAAAAAACCAAAGAAGGAAACAGAGAATACAGAAGAGAGAAGAAACAAAAACACATGAGAAAATCCAGTGCAAAAAATAGAAAGGAACAAAGAATAAGATAATTGGAGAAAACCAAGAAAAGAAACTAAAAAAGAAGGCAAACAAAAAAAAGTAAAAAGTCAGTGAAAACCAAGGAAAAAAAGGATGAAGAAAGCAAAAAAGAAACACAAGACCACGAAGGAAACTAGAGCAGAGCAAACAATAGGGACACGAATTTTGGAAAAATATTCTCTATTATGGAAAATTCATGAATTTGAATATTTTCAGGAGTTTAAAAGTACTTTAATTTAGAAATTGTTTGTTGATTTTAGAAAAGTTGTCAAATTTGAAAATATGTATTCACAATATTTTTCACAAATTCTTCCAAAAGTTCACGATAGAAGACCTAGTTGTTTTTTTCAAAGACCTTATTTTGTTATTTCGTTTTTGCTACCAGTAATGACTAAGCTTTTTTTTTTTGTACACAGTAATGACTAAGCTATCCCGGGTATGAAAGTGATGTATATTTGTACGTCCAGCATGCTCGCGTTCTTAAAGAAATAAATGCCACGTTCCGGGCAGCCACGGATCACACTGACCGACAAAAAATTTATGGGCATGTGCACAAGCATGGCTCGCAACCTATAAAAGTCATCCAATTCCCTCGCAACTCGCATCAGACGGTCACACACCCACGCTGAATTATTCGCAGTCACTAGCCAGCCAGCGAGTAGGCTCACAATCGAGGCCTCATTTAGATAGGATTTATTTTATTCTTGCGTAGCAATGAAGGCTCTCGACTGTGATCACTAGCATGATAAAGATATGAATGAGCGACATCGGAAAAGTCTTGGATACGAACATACGGCATGTTTGTGGGGTAACAGCACAAGAAATAGCCCACACGCAAAGAAAAGAAAAGTAAATAGTCATCCTGGTCTACCAGGGAACGTTGCCATCCAGTGCCTATTGGTCTAGCATGCCGGTGGCCTAGCTCTGCCGCTACCCAGTGCCTCCACACACAGCGAACGTTGCAGCAGTACGAGCTCGGCCGAGCAAGGAGAAAGGTTAGTATGGGCTAGGCTCAATCACACCGGCTCGTGGAGTGAGTTCTCACAAGTTGTTGTCCGTCTGCAGTAGAATCTGGGCCTAAGGTGTAAAAATAGAAATAGAAAAAAAAATCTAGATGGACAGTGATGGTATTGATTCAACCAGAGAGATCTCAAGCCACTTAAACGTGTCTCTGTAAAAACTTAAACGTATATTTTATGAAAACCACCTCAGCTCTCTCAAATCTGGACAACGTTGATGCCCCTATGTCTCTTAGTTTTATATGATCCCTTAATTTGAGAGGAAGTTATATAAAATCATTGCGCATATCTATAGCATATGTTAATTCTAATCTTGTTACAGTTCATTTTCGTTACTAGTGTCATGCATGCATGTTTAATTAGTAGCGTGTAGTCTCAGCATGTACGTGTGGGCGTGTGGCATAGGTGTGTACACGTGATTTGAGTCATTGCATGTACGTAGAAGTAGTGGCCTGAGACGTACTTGTTGAACGGCTCAACCAACTGCAAGCTTTAGCTCCCCAGCACAACCCATTGGGAAAGGATTTATGGAAATGCAATGGACAGTTAAATAATTATTCTTCCATGCAAATGTACAACAACCTACTGCAGATGTACAACAACCGATGGAGGAGGCCCCCCAGCAGAATCCGCCGCATCAGCTGACTCCGCCTCCTCCGCCGCCTCAGCTGTCTCCGCCGCGTCAGCGGACTCCGACGGAGGAGGCCCCCCAGCAGAATCCGCTGCGTCAGCGGACTCCGCCGCCTGAGCAGCGGCGGAAGAGATCCGCCGCCGCTCCGGCGGCTAGTAGTACAGTAGCGAAGAAATCCAGAGCAGGTAGCGTCAAGAAGGCTCCTGCCAGGTTACCATACGACATGACTGACGAGGAATAGAACGAGAGCATGGCTGCCAACGTGAAACGCCACCTCGCACCCAAACGTCCAGTTCCAACGGAGAAAATAGATTCGGTAAAAGCGAGGCGTTGTCTGAAAAACCTTACGAAACCACCGCCGCCTCCGCCGCTATCAAACTATGACCGCTCTATTGTAAAGTCATATAGAGATCCAGAACAGTAGTCGGCAAGTACTAGCAGTCACTACAGGAATCAGGCAATTTGCCGTCAGGCAGCTACAGACGGCAAAGACAGGATTACTGACGGCAAAGATTTTGCCGTCAGCCCCAGACGGCAAAGAATGTCGGCATACACCAAATCGGCAAAGGGGTATTTTGCCGTCAGCCTTTTGTCTGCGAGACGGCAAAGATTTTACCGTCAGTCAACTAGTTTTGCCGTCAACAGAAAAAGACAGACGGCAAAAAAAAGCTAGCAGACGAAACGGCGTGCCTAACGGACATCGTCAGTTATTTTGCCGTAAGTTTCTCTGGAGAGCAGACGGCAAAGCCTCTTTAAAAAAAAACAACAAGTCAAGTGCAGAGGCGACGAGGACCAAACGGATGACGACGAACACCACAATTATTCATCAACAGTTGTTCCAAGAATCGACGATGCACCAAATAATTTCACAGATACAAAACTGGTCTATTTCACAACTGGTCTATTTCACAAGATGAACAGATTACACACAAACAAATTACACACAAACGGATTACACAAACAGATTACACATGAACACAACCATAGATGCCCGAGAAGATAAAGCCGTCCGCCGCCGCGCCGGAGCTCGCCAACCTCATCCGGGCGCTGGATCCGCTCGCGACCCCGCCCTTCGATGCGGTGAGGGTCGCCGCAGGACGCCACTCCTCGAGGCTACTGTTGGTGCGGCCTCGAAGGATGGGGCTGGTGGCCGGCGGGGGCGACGGGAGACGGGGTCGGGGTCGGAGGGCGAGGTGGTGGCCGGCAGGGGCGATGGGAGACGAGGCCGGGGCCGGCGGCCGGTGGGGGCGACGGGGGACGGGTCGCGGCGGCGACGGGGGCCGGCGGCCGGTGGGGGCGATGGGGGACGGGTCGCGGCGGCGACGGGGGCCGGTGGCCGGCGGGGGCGACGGGGGCCGGTGGCCAGCGGGGACGGGCCGGAGCCGGCGGCGCCGGCGGAGAAGAGGGAAGGGGCAGGCGGCACCGGGGGCGAAGAGGAGAGGGGCAGGCGAGGCCGTGGTCGGACGGTGAGGTGGTGGGGGGCGAGGTGGTGCCGGCGAGGCCGGGGCCGGCGCAAGTGAGGTTGTGGCGAGGCGGCTCGACTGGCAGGCGAGGTGGTGGTGAGGAGGCGGATCGAGAGAGAGATGAAGGAAAGAGAGAGACCGGTGGTGTGATGGTGTGATGGGGCGTGGGACAGGATAAGAGAGAGATACTGTGGCGTGGTGGTGTGATGGGGCATGGTGGGTCGTGGTCTCGTGGGTTGGTCAGATGGCGCGTGGGGTGGGGACGGGTGTGGGAAAGGTCAGACGGCGCGTGGGATGTGCGGACGAGATTCTGCCATGTCATCGATCCGTGTGATCAATCCGCGAGATGTGTTTCTTCTTTGCCGTCTGTTTTTAAAACGCAGACGGCAAAAATGTGATTTGCCGTCTGTACTAAAAACGTAGACGGCAAAGAGCTATTTTTGCCTTCTATAATCAAAAAGCGGACGGCAAATCATATTTTTGCCGTCAGTCATTCTTTGCCGTCAGCAGCTGGCGGCAAACATTGTCTTTGCCGTCAGTCCCGATGAAAAGATGACGGCAAAGAATTTCACAGACGGCAAATTACCTGATTCCTGTAGTGAGTAGTGCAAAGGGGAAAACAATTTCCTAGCTGGACGAACAGAAAAACCAATCGTGCCCCCCGCTGAAGTTGTTTGCCGATATCGCTAATGATCCGAAGGTAGCTGCCTGCTCCTGGTTTCACTCTTGGTGATTACTTAGGCGGTGAGGTACAGTTCGAAATGGCTGAGGCGGTGGCCTTTAGATTCGAACACGGGAAGCCTCTCGTCAAACCTGAGGAGCTCCGCAATCTACCAACACAAATGCAAAAATTGCATGACTGGTACTTGGAAGCCTCAAAGTAAGGGGCCGACTATATCATTGCGGGGGTTAAAGATGAGCATTACTTCAACGGAGAGGAGGAGATTTTCGTTCAATTTTAAGAATTATTTCAGTTATACAATCAAAATGCCATCAACAAATCTATCGTCAGTTGCTTTTGTTTGTAAGTATCATTTCTGTAATTAAGTCTCTAGCTCCGCTAGTTCATTGCATATATAATTATCCTCACTATATATATTATGTAGAAAGAAGATCCTCGAATGCAAAAGGGGAGGAATCTGCTGGGACATTGTTTTTTTTAATCCAAATACTATTCATGAAGGTACGGGAAATTGGAACGCCAAGGATGTAGAGAAGATCTTGCTAAGGGCGTTAATTGAACAACAAACCAAAAGGGAAATACTATTTCCTTACAATTTCCAGTGAGTGTTATACTGTCTTGTACACATCATTCTATTTCGATTACTCGATGTTAAGTGTAATTGATGAGCTATGCGTGCGCAGGTTCCACTTTATTTTAATAGTCATTCAGCTTGACGCAGGAAAAATACTTGTCATGGACTCGTTACGTAAAGACATAAAGACATGGAGTTGCGGGCGAACATGAGAGAAATTCTCCAGAGGTAATTTCAATCATTATCGCACTATATCGGCAACTTTCGTTCATTTCCTGATATCAAGTAATTAATAACTACTTTATTCATTTTTTTGCCGGACAGGGTTTGGAAAAAGTTCACCAAGCAGGCTAAGGGTCTAGGGAGAGAGGATCTATGATTTGAACAACTCACGTTGACAGCCACGCTCTCGTTCAATTCCTCATCAGTCATGTCGTATGGTAACTTGGCAGGAGCCTTCTTGACACTAGCTGCTCTGGATTTCTTCGCTGCTGTACTACTAGCCGCCGGAGCGGCGGCGGATCTCTTCCGCCGCTGCTGAGCCGGCGGAGTCAGCTGACGCGGTGGATTCTGCTGGGGGGGCCTCCTCCGTCGGAGTCCGTTGACGCGGCGGAGACAGCTGAGGCGGCGGAGGAGGCGGTGTCAGCTGACGCGGCCGATTCTGCTGGGGGGCCTCCTCCGTCGGTTGTTGTACATCTGCAGTAGGTTGTTGTACATTTGCATGGAAGAATAATTATTTAACTGTCCATTGCATTTCCATAAATCCTTTCCCAATGGGTTGTGCTGGGGAGCTAAAGCTTGCAGTTGGTTGAGCAGTTCAACAAGTACGTCTCATGCCACTACTTCTACGTACATGCAATGACTCAAATCACGTGTACACACCTATGCCACACGCCCACACGTACATGCTGAGACTACACGCTACTAATTAAACATGCATGCATGACACTACTAACGAAAATGAACTGTAACAAGATTAGAATTAACACATGCTATAGATATGCGCAATGATTTTATATAACTTCCTCTCAAATTAAGGGATCATATAAAACTAAGAGACATAGGGGCATCAACGCTTTCCAGATTTGAGAGAGCTGAGGTGGTTTTCATAAAATATACGCTTAAGTTTTTACAGAGACACGTTTAAGTGGCTTGAGGTCTCTCTGGTTGAATCAATACCATAAACTATATATTGACCCCCTTCTTTAAAATTAGCGGGATTCTTCCTTGAAGAGATCATAGCTAATATCGGAGAATACCATCGAGAATTGATAGTGAATGTTGATAATTAGATAGGGATCGTAAAAGATGTTACATTTTTATATATGCATGAACGTGTACTATACGTACTAGCGTCAAATCGATATACGAAAACTTGTTGTTCGACCAAGCACGGAGAAAGAGAGGTCACTTCTCTCTATATTCATGACACGATTTTTTGTAATGGTTCCTTCATTGCTATATGTAGTAGCTAGCGTCGAGTTGAATGAAAAACATAAAATAAAAACGAAAACACTAAATGTAAAAGAATTAAATGGTAAACACAGAAAGAAAAGGGGAAAACACAATATGAAACCCCTAAACCCTAAACCCCTCCATTCAAAAAAACAAAAAAACAAAAACCCCAACGCTTGGCTGGTGCTGACGCGTGGCTGCCTTTTAGTCCCGGTTGGTGTTACCAACCGGGACTAAAGGTCCTCCTGCCTGGGCGCACGACAACGGCCACGTGGAGCTTCTTTGGTCCCGGTTCATAACACAACCGGGACTAAAAGTGAGGGCCTTTAGTCCCGATTGCTTGGTCCCGGTTGCAGAACCGGGACTAAAGGCCCTTCAGAACCGGGACCAATGCCCTGTTTTCTATTAGTGTCATGCTTGCATCTTTAATTAGTAGCATGTAGTCTCAGCATGTACGTGTGGCATAGGTGTGTACACATGATTTGAGTCATTGCATGTACGTAGAAGTAGTGGCCTGAGACGTACTTGTTGAACAGCTCAACCAACTGCAAGCTTTAGCTCCCCACCTCAACCCATTGGGAAACGATTTATCGAAATGCAATGGACAGTTAAATAATTATTCTTCCATGCAAATGTACAACAACCTACTGCAGAAATCAGAAGAACATCCAATCTTTAAACTTATATGGAAGAGCAAGAGCAGACTTAAACACAAGATCTTTTTCTGGTTGGTTGCACATGAAAGAATCGATACTAGGACACTCTTAAGGAGAAAATGAATGCATTTAGAAAACCCTTTTTGTCCTAATTGCAACCAGAATGCTGAAGAGACTGTCATGCATCTCCCGTGGAACTGTAATTTTGTACAAAACTGTTGGCACTCACTGTTACCTGGCAAAAAGAGAGAAACATCTGTTTATGAGGAGCTCATGCTAGCAACAGAAGAACTTCCAAAGAAATTTTCTTCAGAAATCATAATTCTAGCCTGCTGGAACATTTGGATTGAAAGGAATGAAAAAGTTTTGAGAACACAACATCCAACTCTTCAAACATGGAGATACTTCCTTAAGCAAGACCTTAATTTGCTCCAATTCAAAATTAAAGAAAAGAACCTTCCAGCTTTTAGACAATGGATAGAACATAATATGTAACTGAAGTGATTTGTTGTCCTAGAACAGGCATAGGGTGATCCGTACCGTGAGCTTTTTTTTTTCTTCTTCTTTTTTTTTCTTTTTTCCTTTCTCCTTGTAACTTACCTTCTAATTTATAGCAAAAGTGCCCGTTCGTTGCAACGGGAGAAAGAAACACCCCTCATACACACTCGACAACATCGACAAATTCCCTGACATATTTCACGTTGTCGTACGAGAAACAATATGATAAGTGCTGTTGCACGAACACATAAAGATATGATGATATTTTAAGTATATTAAAGTCATGTCCAATTTATTAGACACACCTTTAGCATATGTACATCCCCTATGGCGTTAATATCAGATTTTTATAAGAGCATAAAAACTATCATATCTAATGGATTTAAATGAGTAGAAAACACATATAATAGGCATTTTTAAAATACACCATATAAAAAAAGTATTAATTAAGGGTGTATCCTAAACATAATTTTATAAAATATTAGCATGAAGGATAATAGCATATTTAAAATCTACACTTTTTTCTCAACGATTTTCATATATAACATTTTTAATTTTGATTTAAGATTTAAAATATATGATTTTTTAAAAAGCATTTGAATCTGTCAAAAAAATAGAATGGCTGGGCCAAAAATGCAACGTTGTGCATAGACAGGCTTGGGCTTGGACGAGGCAATTTTATCTTACGCCAACAGAAACTGGAGAGGAAATACACAAAAAGGGCATATTTAAAATCTACACTCTTTTCTCAACGATTTTCATGTATAACATTTTTAATTTTGATTTAAGATTTAAAATATATGATTTTTTAAAAAGCATTTGAATCTGTCAAAAAAATAGAATGGCTGGGCCAAAAATGCAACGTTGTGCATAGACGGGCTTGGGCTTGGACGAGGTAATTTTATCTTACGCCAACAGAAACTGGAGAGGAAATACACAAATAAGGGCATATTTAAAATCTACACTCTTTTCTCAACGATTTTCATATATAACATTTTTAATTTTGATTTAAGATTTAAAATATATGATTTTTTAAAAAGCATTTGAATCTGTCAAAAAAATAGAATGGCTGGGCCAAAAATGCAACGTTGTGCATAGACGGGCTTGGGCTTGGACGAGGCAATTTTATCTTACGCCAACAGAAACTGGAGAGGAAATACACAAAAAAGGGCAAAAGGAGGACTCGAACTCGGGTCTCCTCCTTCTAACGGTTAGGCTCAACCACCACACCACTCCGATGCCTTTGATACAGTTTGGGTCTCGTCTTATGTAAACAATAGAGCCCACGGTGACTTCAAGAAAAAAACGAACCGTTTTTTTCCACTTATCGGTGGCATAGGGGGTAATTATTAACAACTTCGGGGGTAATTTAAGTGACGTACGGACAGAAGCGATAGGCCTTTTATTAATAGGTATATGTATATATATAGAGGTATAGATAAAATATATATACAGTAGAACTATTGTTCTACGGTTTCACTGGTCGAAAAGAAAACATACTTGTTCACGTTGTAGCAGTTAGGGCGTGGATTATTAGGCCATGATCAGCACGTCGTGGGATGACACGATATTGATGGATCATGGAGCTGTAGTCGGCCGAGACATCCAACCATTATCTTGTAATCTGCCAGTCTGTTACGTATGAGAAACAATAAGAAGAGAAGAAAGCAAGAAAAGAGGTAAGCAGTTGCACCTCACAACTACTAGTGTATGTCTGTTTGCGTGTGTAGCCTCACATTTGTTCCAACAATTAGCATACAGAGCTAGGTCGTGAGGCGCCTGGCGGTGGAGCGAGGGGGCGGGGAGGGGGGCTCGTTCCCCACGAAGAACAGCGATGCGGGCAAGGGCGGCAACAGCGGCGAAAAGTACATGCAGCCGAGCAAGAGGCTCGGAGCAGGTTTCTTTGACGAGGGTGCCATCATGGTGAAGACTCCGTCGAGGGCGGATGTCCTATCCAGTACGTGCAGCTCACAGAGAAGAGCTATCATCTTTCGGCTGCAAAGATGAAGATCATCATCCGCCCTCTCCGTGTGAGGTCGGCGGTCGATTGCGAGATGCCGATGATGGTGATCTCACAAGCTGTGCCGGATGATGTGATGATGGCCATTGTCGAGTACGCCACGACCAAGGAGGCTTCGGCCGCGATCCACACCATGCGGGCTGGGGAGGCGTGTGTTACGGAGGCACACATAAACAAGTTGATGAGGCGATTCGGGGGGGGGGGGGGGGGGGGGGGGGAGACTATGTCCGTGGGGGGGTGGGGGGGGGGGGAGACTATGTCCGTGCCGAAGCCATCGGTCGCCTGCATGCGTTTGAGGAGAATGAGTCAGGTCGGCGCCAAGACTCTCGAAACAGACTTTCGTCCTGCTTTATATATAAAGCAGTGTGAATTCCAAATATGCCATTCAAAATTTGCCTAAACCCTCGTCTGCCATTGGAAATTTCCCTCTCCTAAATATGCCATCAAAAATTTCAACCGCGTACTATGGCCAGTTTGACTGTTAGTTGACTATGAAGTGGCACTTGAAAAGACGATTTTGCCCCTGGTCGTTCCTTGCGCATTGTAAAGTTCGGTGCACTGCACCGACTATTTCGGCGTTAAAGCGACCAGTGCCCACTTTATAAAAAATGTGAATTTTTTTTGAAATTGCGAACATTTTTTTAAAGTGAACAAAATTTGAAAAATGCCTTTTTCAAAGCGAACAAAATTCAAAAAACTTGAACGATTTTTTGAAATAATTTGTTCACTTTATAAGTTTTGTTCATGTTTGAACATTTTGTTCACGTTTTTTTTAAAAATGTTTGGAATTTGAAAAGTGGGCGCCATAGTATTGGTCGCTACACTTTGTCGTCCGCTGCACTGGATGCTACAGTACTGGAGCGCCAAAGTAGTCAGTGCAGGCACCGAACGCTACAATGCGCCAGGAACGACCAGGGGCAAAATCGTCTTTTTAAGTGTCACCTGACAGTCAACTAACAGTCAAACTAACCATAGTGGCATATTTGTATGCGGTGCAAATTTTCAATAGCATATTTGGGAGAGGGAAATTTCCAATGGCAGATGGGGTTCGGGCAAATTTTGAATGGCATATATGGAATTCACCCTATAAAGCAACAACCGACCCAAGTACACAACCGAACGATACAAGTTGATGAGGTGACCCTCTTACAAAGCCGATCCCAGGATACACGGATCACATACACCGCAAGCGGCTACGCTACTGAAACGAAACAAAGCAAAGGAAGAACTGGGAGCACCATTACACTACGCCCTACTAGACCTAAGCTCCACGACAACGCCCTCAGGATGGAGAACGGCGCAAAGCGTCGCCGCTGAGTCCACACGGACAAAGGTCTTCACCCGGAACTCAGACACGGAGATGAGCACCACGACGACGTCTTCAAGAAGAGAATGGCGCCCACAGGCGTCACCGTCTGTCGTGGGAAACGAACACCTATGGGATCGCTATCGAGCAGATCCCTTTACGGTTCGGCAAGGGGAGAGGATTGCGCAAAGAGCAGATCTAACGAACAGCACACAGGGGATTTTACCCAGGTTCGGGCCGCACGGATGCGTAAAACCCTACTCCTGCTTTGATTGTATTATTGTGGATGTTCTTGGCCAAGTTCTGGGAGCTACATTGCTCGGTAGCTGCGCATGCAGAACGGGTCCTCTGAAGTGTTCTCTCCTCTCAGAAGTGCCATCCTCCCCTTCTGTACGCCTCGGGCCTCCTTTTATATGAGTCAAAGGGGCTACCACAATGGCGTACGAGATAAGGCATGAGGTGGAAAGTAGCTACAGTGTTATCATACCTAACCCTGACGGCTTAGGACAAGCTCATTAAATGCACCGTGAGGTGTCCGTCGAGGTGTCCCTCAGCGTATTGGGCTTGGAAAAGCTTTACAAGGGATGGGCAAAAGCAGCCATCCCATCAGCACCGCTTAAGCATCTCGTGGCCAGCATCGCACCACGTCACCATGAGGACAAGCCCTAAACGACAAGGCTGGCAGCTGCACTGGAGCGATAGCGCTGCACTGTGCAGAGCCTTGCCGGGGCTGAATCCTTGCCGGGCCCGGGGCTTGCCGGGACCGAATCCTTGCCGGGCCCGGGGCTTGCCGGGACCGGGTCTTGCCGGGTGCGAGGCCTTGCCGGCAAGGGTCTTGCCGGGCCTCCGCAACCCTTTGGCCTTCCGTCTTCTGGTCTGATCGTTGACTTGAACGTCTCCTTGGCATCTTAGTCTCGTGATTACTCCTAGCTATTCCCCGGCAAGGCTTGCCGCGGTACGGCTACAACTGCCCGTGCACAAGTAAGGGGTACTAAAAAAAACCCATACTTTAGTACACCGACAGGAGCCCCCGGGCCTAGGCCATACATGGGTGCCAGGCCTGTTGGGCTAGGCCCAAAACAGTGCACGGGCACGCGTGGCAGGGAATAACTACTCGCAATCATTATCTCTTTTACCACGCCCCTCCACTATGCGCATTAATCGCGCGAAGTGGGGGACGTGGGCGGAAACCCCGCTGCAAAAGCGGGCGGTAAAGAGCCTGCCTCGCGCCTTCCCCATAAAAAGGGAATCGCAGAGGGCACTGCTCATTTACCCCCTCCGCCTTTCCAATCTCAATCTCAGGGCCGTCGCCATCGTCTTCTTCCTCGCGCCCAAAGCAGAGCTTTTCTCCCTCCACCTGCCTCCACCGCGCTCTCGACGTCTTCAGCGCCCACCTCCATAGCCACCATGCCGCCCAAGCCGAGCAAGGGCAAGGCGGCGGAAGCGGCCGCCGCGGAGAGCAGGTTGGCGAAGATGCGGAAGGAACGCGCTGTCTTCCCCTCGGCGCTTGATGCGGAGACCTTGAAGAAGAGGTACCAGTTCGCATGGGCGACTGAGACCACGGCGCATCCAGCCACCAAAGTGAGTGTAGCTTCTCGTAAGGCAGAGCCAGGAGATTATCCTTTCTTTGCCGATTACTTCTGGTGCGGCCTCTGCCCTCCGTACTCGGATTTCTTCGTAGACATCATGCTCACCTACGGCTTCCAGCTGCTAGATTTCACGCCGAATGCCGTGACTTGCATGTCCGTCTTCGCGCACCTTTGCGAGAATTTTGTTGGGGTCATCCCGAGCACTGCACTTTTCCGGCACTATTTCTACCCCCACATCCAAAAGGGTGATGCCCTCTCCGGCAGCATCACTTGGATTCCGAGGACGGCAACCAAGGAGACGTACCCAGAGGGGCTCTACCGCGATAGATGGGATGAGTGGCGCGGCAAGTGGTGCTGGGTCTAGGAAAAGGAGCCCAAACCGTTCTGCGAGGTGCGGAAGCAGAAGGTGGTCCGCGGCAAGGATTGGAGCACCGCGGACCCTGACGACAGCAAGCTCACCATCGCCATCACCAGGATACTGCGCCTCAGGGCTGCCGGGTTGAAGGTGGAGATGATTGCTTCAGATTTCCTTCGCCAGCGCATCGCCCCACTGTAGAACAAGGGGCGCCCTGCCTGGGAGTACATGAACGCTGCCGACGTCATGAGGGTGCGGCCTGGGCTGGATAGTGATCTGACAGCCATAGGGCACGCAGCCCTCTGCCAACAGCTGTTCAAATCTGGAGCAGTGGGAGACTTGCCGGCAGGCGTCGTCCCACTATGCAACAACTCGTCGTTGACCTCCATCATCGCCATGATGCCGGTGCTCGATGCCCATAGCATCGACGAGAGGTGGATCGAGCCGTCCGCGGAGCAGGCGCTGGCGTTCTTCGACAGCTTGACGGAGAAGGCCATCCGTGCGGAGAACCTTGTCCGCGCCACCACGGAGGAGGAGCTCGCCTACATCGCCAGCAGGGCGGAAGAGGCGAACCTTGCCGAAGAAGCCGGCAGCGCTGAGTCCAGCGAAGGCGAGGACTTGCTGCGGGAAGATCTTGCCGGGCGAGGTCAGGCTGCCGGGGAGCCGAGCGGAGCCGCTGCCGGGAGCTCTTCTGCCGGAGGCGCCGCCGAAGAGGAAGAAGAGGAGGAGGAAGAGCCCCCAGCTCTTCAACACAGGAAGAGGCGCGTCCTCTGGAAGAACGCCACTAGCGCTCCAGCCCGCCAACCTTCCTCAAGCAGCGAGGCTTCCGGCAAAGGGGCGGCCGGCGAGGCCGCACCGCAACCTTCCGCTGCCAAGCGGCCCAGGACCACTCCTCCTCCTCCTCCGTCAGGAACTGCGGCGGGGGTCGGCTTCGACCTCTCCGCCATCAGCTCCGAGGAAGAAGAAGAAGAGTAAGAGTCCCGCCACAGCTTTGATTCTTGTCCTTCAAGTTTTGCTTGATTAACTTGCTCTGTTGTCGTCTCCACAGGGAAATGGAGACCTTGGCGCAGAGGATGGCGAAGAGGGCCAAGACCTCAACAAGCGTCGAGCCGCCGGCAAGCACCTCGGGCGTGCCGGAAACGGTTCTCGTCAGCTCGGAGTCAAGCCCAGAACGCAACCCTCGATGCAGCCCTCGACGCAGCCCCCGGCGCAGCCCCCAGCGTGAGTCTTCTACTCACTACCCACTGGCGCGTGTCGGGGTGTGCATCTTCTCTGTTGACATCTCCGGGCACGCAGGAGCGGAGCAACATCGAGAAGCAACAGCGGGAGCTGCCTCTGCCACGCCACCTCCGTCGACCACACCGCCCAGGGGCGAGTCTTCGGGCAAGCCCTACCGCGACGATGAGGAGGGGCCGGCAAGCGCAAACTCCGGCAACCCCTTCCCTGACGCAGGTAAATGGCTCAGCCCAGAACTCTTGTTGCTTTGGTTTTTCTTCTTTTTGTCATCTTGAACTTCCTTCCCAGCTTCATCTTAATCAACTCCTTGGCTTTCAATCTTCTTCTGACAGAGCTCATGGACACTGATGTTGTCATTGAAGAGACTGCCAAAGATGCCGCCACTGAAGCCGACAAGGTTGCTGCCGAAGAGGCCGCCAAGCATGCCGCCGCCGAGGCCGCCAAAGCTGCTGCCGCCGAGGCTGCTGCCGTTGAGGCCGCCAAGGCCGCTGCCGCCGAGGCCGCCAAGGCCGCTGCCGCCGAGGCCGCCAAGGCCGCGCAAGAGGAGGCCGCCAAGATGCCCGCTGAGGGAGCCGGTGAGGAGACCCGCGGCCATACTGACGGCGCTTCCGCCGCAGGAGCGCCAGACGCTTTTACTGCCGCGGGGCCCTCGACTGCCGAAGACCAACCCTCGTCGTCCCAGGCCCCTTCCTCAAGCCAATACATCAGGGCCGGCAAAAACGTTGTCAGCATGCCGGGGTCGGCAAACATCGAAGAGCTGGTTGAAGGAGAACATCTTGACGGGGAAATCACCGCCGCCGCCGCCAGCGAGCTCAAGGAGGAGCAGCTACTCCAAGCCATGAATGACAACTATCGGAAGCTCCAAACGCTCTACCGCGCCCGGAAGGAGAAACTGGACTCCCGGGCAGCGCTCGTCGAGGCAGCGGAAGGAGACTTCCAACAACGCGTCACGGAGACACAGGCTTGGTACGGCGAGGCCCTCCAAGAGCTGAATGTTTATCGGGAGCAGCTGGCGGAAGAGCGGAACATCCTCCTGCTGAAGCAATCAGACATCGAGAAAGCGCAGGAGGAGGCCGCCCAGCAAGCCGCCGCGGCAGGAGCTCTCTTGACGCAGCGCCGCATCAGCCCTGACGCCCAAGAAGAGGACCTTGCCGCGCGCGAGGCGGCGCTTGCCGCCAAGCTTCGCAACAAGGATGAAGAGCTCGAAAGTCTTGTCGCACGGCGGGTCCAGGAGCTTGAGCAGAAACACTTGAAGACGCTCAGAGCTCTAACTGAAGACCACGCCGGCAAGCTCAAAGAGGCCCTCGATGCTGCCGGAGCTGCGGAGACCGCCAAGAACTTGCTGGAGGAGAAAACGAAGCAGCTGGAGGCCGCTCTCGAGGACCACGGCAAGAAGGTCTCAGCACTCGAGGCCGAGAGAGACAAGGCTCTCCACAGCCTGATGGAGACGCAGGCTGCCGCATCCGAGAAGGTCCAGCAGCTTTCCTCCGCCAAGGACTCCATCGAAGATCTGAAGCTGAAGCTATCCACGCTGGAGGAGTCTCTTGAGGCCGCCCGAGTTCGCGAGAGGACTCTTGTCAAAGACCTCCATGACGAACAGGAGCTGCTCCAGAACGCCGCCACCACCCACAACGAGTACACTTCTAGCGTGAAGCTCTGGACTGCCAGGCTGGCGGACGTCGCCGAGAAGCTTGGCGCGGAGCTGGAGGCCATGGACTTGCCGGGCTTCGGATACCCTGTCAACGACAACGTATCCTCAAGCGCCAGGCTAACCATGTTCTTCGACAAGCTCGTCGACGCCCTCAAGCTACTCCAGTCGAACCAGACAAGCAAGCTGGCCGACGAATCCCGGAAACTCTGCCAGCTCGTCCTCCGCAAGGTGTTGATGAAGGTGGCGTACAGGAACCCTGGCATCGACCTCTCCAAAGCCTAGAAGAGCTTGCCGAGGGACGCGGACGTCAAGGCTCTCGAAGAGCTTGTCGCGCCCATCGTCGATCGGGTGAGCCAGGTGAAGAGGGTCGAGGGCGATCGCCGGGACTAGCCGCATCCGCCTCATCTCTTCTTCGTCTTGCCGCCAGCATTCCATGTAAAAGACAATTCGTCTTATGTCAGAAACGTGGCAAGCACTGGATGTAATATAATTTGCTCTATTTGAATTATGGCATGCTATTCCCTTTGTTCAATTTCTTTCTGTATAGCATATACCCTACGCTTTGCTGGGAACTTGCCGGAGCATAACCCCGACGCGAGCGCTGGATTCGGGTCGTCAGCAGCTTGCGGGCAGTGCTGCTCACGGCAAGAAACCTTGACGCTTTCAGCGCGGCCACCTAGACTGTTGAGCGGACTCGAAACAGAATAAGGGCGCAGCCGATCACGACAAGATTCCATCGCGTGCAGGTTTTCCATACAAAGACGAAATCGTTCAAGGGAATACAGCCTTACAAAAATCAAAATCTGCTTAAGGGGTTTAGCAACTTAGCTCTGCTTTTCGTCGCTATCCTTCTTCTTCCGGCAAGGCGCCAACCTTGAACGTCGTCTGGTATCCTTACCACCATTCTCCTTCCCCCCCCCCCCCCCCGGCAAACTTGCGCGCGAGGGAATCTTCTGTCTCTTGAGAAAAAGAAAGAAGAGAAAATAAAGGTATGGAACCTTGACGGTTCGTTAGCTCTTACCGGGATCGAGTGCAATACATATCTCAGATAATACATGCATATAGAATGACATGAAATCAACAAGAAACGTAAAGCACACAGATCTTATAAAATATGCACAAAGGATGTGCCTGCTCTGTACAAAGGATTACATGCCATCGGCAACACTTGTACAGAATGGCGTTGCCGGGATCTTGCCGGAGCGTTACGCTGCCGCGAGCGCTGGATTCGGGTCGTCAGCAGCCTGCTAGCCGTATCGCTATCATAGCAAGAAACCCGAACAACTGCGCCTTACGGGTAGAACTTGCGAAGGTGCTCGATATTCCAGGAATTGCTCACTGGCAAGCCCTCTTCGGTCTCCAGGCGGACAGCGCCACGCCTGGTGACTCGCACTACCCGGTAAGGGCCTTCCCACTTCGGCGTCAACTTGTTGGAATTCTTGGCCGACTGAACGCGCCGAAGAACAAGGTCGCCTTCCTCAAGACTCCGGGCGTGAACCTTGCGGCTATGGTAGCGGCGCAAAGCTTGCTGGTAGCGAGCGGCTCGCACAGCAGCCCGGAGACGGTTCTCCTCAAGGAGCAGCGCGTCATCTTGCCGCAGCTGCTCTTGCTCAAGCTCATCATAAGCGAGCACTCGAGGTGACCCGTATATGAGTTCCGTGGGGAGAACTGCTTCCGCTCCGTAAACCAGAGCGAAGGGTGTCTGGCCGGTGGCTCGATTTGGCGTCGTCCTGATCGACCAAAGAACCGCCGGCAGTTCATCAATCCAGCGTCTTCCATGCTTGTGCAGCTTGTCGAAAGTTCTGGTCCGGAAACCACGCAGCACTTCAGCGTTCGCCCTTTCCGCTTGGCCATTGCTTCTCGGGTGAGTAACAGAGGCAAAAAAAATTTTGCCGCCAAGGTCTTGGACGTACTGCATGAAGGTGCGACTAGTGAACTGCGTACCGTTGTCGGTGATGATCCTGTTCGGCACACCAAAACGGCACACAATCCCCTTGAAGAACTTGACTGCTGACTGTGCTGTCACCCTCCTCACTGCCTCCACTTCTGGCCACTTCGTGAACTTGTCGATGGCAACGTACAAGTACTCGAAGCCCCCGACAGCGCGGGGGAAGGGACCCAGTATATCGAGCCCCCAGACCGAGAAGGGCCAAGAGAGAGGGATCATCTGGAGAGCTTGAGCTGGCTGATGAAGTTGCTTCGAATGGAACTGACACGCTTCACACTTGGTTACTAGTGCAGTTGCATCCTGGAGAGCAGTAGGCCAGAAGAATCCTTGCCGGAATGCCTTGCCGACAAGGGCTCTTGAGCCTATGTGGGATCCACATATGCCCCCATGAATCTCTGCCAACAGCTCTAGTCCATCCTCCCGAGGAATACACTTCAATTTCACCCCGTTCGGTCTCTTTCTGTACAGGACGTCGTCGACGAACTGGTACATACTTGACTGACGGGCTACTTTCTCAGCTTCTTCCCGCTCCTCAGGGAGTTCTCCTGTCTGAAGGAAATGGACTATTTGCTGTGCCCATGCCGGAGCCTGTGGTTCGACGACAAGGACTAAAGGCGACTCTTCAGCTGCGGGAACATTTGCTTCTACGGCAAGAACCTGAGGTTCTTGGCAGAGCAGCTGCTCACCGGCAACTGGTATTTCTTCGGCTGCAGGGGCGCTTGCTTCGGCGGCAAGAACCCGAGGTTCTGCGCGAAGCCGCTGCTCACCGGCAACCGGTATTTCTTCGGCAGCAGGGGCACTTGCTTCGGCGGCAAGAACCCGAGGTTCTGCGCGAAGCCGCTGCTCACCGGCAACCGGGTCGTTCCCGGCAAGGTTCTTGCCGGGGGCTTCGGGAAGCCCTGCCGGGAAGTACTCGCCGGTACTTAACTTTCTTCTCTTATCAGGCCTTGTCGATGGCGACACGGATGGTTGAGTCAAGTGGAGCATAAAAGTCCCTAGTTCCACAGGCAGCTTGAGTGCGGCACGCTTCGACAGGTCGTCGGCAATGCTGTTCTCTGATCGAGGAACATGCTCTGTCTGAAGACCGTCAAAGCGCTCCTCCAGCTTCCTCACTTCATCGACGTAAGCTTCCATCAACGGGCTCTGATAATCTTTGTTGACTTGCCTCACGACGAGCTGGGAGTCACCTCTGACGATGAGCTTCTTGATCCCAAGGTCTGGCGCGATCCTGAGACCGGCAAGCAGTCCTTCATACTCTGCCGTGTTGTTGGTCGATCTCTCCCGGGGAAAATGCATCTGGACGACGTACTTGAGGTGCTCTCCGGTGGGTGCGACAAGCAGCACGCCGGCACCGGCGCCTTGCAGCGAAAAAGCTCCATCAAACTACATAATCCATTCGCGATCTGTTTCCTTGCCGGGAATCGCTGATTCTTGAACTTCGTCGTCTGGCGTTGGGGTCCATTCTGCAATGAACTCTGCCAAGGCTCTGCTCTGGATAGTTGAAGAACTTTCAAACTTGAGACCAAAGCATGACAGCTCCAATGCCCACTCCACGATCCTGCCGGTTGCTTCTGGGTTCCGGAGAATCCGTTGCAGCGGAAAGCGAGTGACGACGGTGATCTCATGTGCTTGGAAGTAATGGCGCAGCTTCCTCGAGGCCATGAGAAGGCCGAAGAGCAACTTCTGCACACTAGAATATCTCGACCTAGCCCCCTGCAATAGGGAGCTGACGAAATAGACTGGGCGCTGCACCATCTTCTTCTTCTGCACTGCTTGACTTGACTGCGCGGATCTTTCTTTGTCGGCGCCAGACTCTGCCGGGGCTAGCTCCGGTAAGTCGCTTGGCGGGCCTGCCGTTGCCGCTGCATCCTCCTCTGCTTTTCTCTCTGCCACCAGCGCAGCACTAACCACTTGATTCGTTGCCGCTAGATATAGCAGCAACGGCTCTTGTGGCCTAGGCGCGACTAGTATTGGCGGAGAGGAGAGGTACTTCTTCAAATCCTGCAGCGCTGCCTCTGCTTCTGGAGTCCATTTCATTGGACCTGCCTTCTTCAAAATTTTGAAAAATGGCAGGGCGCGCTCAGCAGACTTTGAGATGAACCTACTCAAAGCAGCGACGCAGCCGGCGAGGCGGCGCACATCCTTGACTCATTTTGGCGCTTCAATCTGCTCAATTGCTTTGATCTTGTCGGGATTGGCTTCAATTCCACGCTGAGATACAAAGAACCCGAGAAGCTTGCCGGATGGGACGCTGAACACGCACTTCTCGGGATTGAGCTTCAGGTTGATCCTGCGCAGATTTGCAAAAGTCTCCTCCAGATCTTGAATGAGCGTTGCCTTGTCCTTGGTTTTGACCACTATGTCATCCATGTAAGCTTCCATATTTCTATGCAGCTGGGCCCCGAAACCAATCTGGACAGCTCTTGCGAAGGTCGACCCAGCACTTTTTAACCTGAAAGGCATACGCAAGAAGCAGTATGTGCCACACGGGGTGATAAATGCGGTCTTCTCTTCGTCTTCTTTCGCCATGAAGATCTGGTGGTAGCCTGAGTATGCGTCAAGAAATGACAGCAAATCGTAGCCGGCAGTGGAATCCACAATCTGGTCGATGCGCGGCAAGGGAAAGGGATCTTTTGGACAGGATTTATTGATATCTGTAAAGTCAATACATAGCCTCCATTTACCATTCGCCTTGCGCACAACAACTGGATTGGCCAACCATGTAGGATGGAGGACTCCTCTAACCAGGCCTGCCGCCTCAAGCTTCTTAATCTCTTCTGCAATAAATTCTTGCCGCTCCAAAGCTTGCTTCCGCACCTTCTGCTTGATGGGCCGCGCGTGAGGACAGACAGCTAGGTGGTGCTCAATTACCTCCCTGGGAACACCGGGGATGTCAGATGGTTGCCATGCAAACACATCGACATTCGCCCGTAGGAAGGCAACGAGCGCGCTTTCCTATTTGTCATCAAGGGTGGAACTTATGGTGAAAGTTCCCCCCGTCCCGTCCTCCTTGGCGGGCACCTTCTTGGTCTTAGGCGGAGCAGCCTTGGATTTCTTGGTCTGGCCGGCAGAGCTCTCTGGGGCACCCTCGACGGCAGCGCAGCACTCCGGAGAGGCGCGCTTGCCGGAGTTTGTACCAGAGGTCTTGCCGGGCTTCTTCTTCTTGCCGGGATCTCGAGCGGCAGGAGCATGCGCCTTGGCGGCGGACGCTGCAACTGCTTCCCGGTAAAGCTTGTCGGTGCAAATGAGCGCGTCTTTCTTGTCGGAGTGGACAGTGATGACGCTCATTGGACCGGGCATCTTCAAGACGTTGTAGGCGTAGTGCGAGGCCGCCATGAACTTAGCCAGCGTTGGGCGGCCAAGGATTCCATTATAAGGTAACGGAATCTTGGCGACGTCGAAAACGACCTTCTCCGTCCTGAAGTTCAGCTCGCTGCCGAATGTTACCGGCAGCGTGATTTTGCCTTTCGGCTGGTTCCTTCCCGGATTGATCCCTTGGAAAGAGCCTGTCTCCTCAAGGTCCTCGTCAGGAATCTGCAGCCTCTTGATGACGTCTGGCGAGATCAAGTTTAGGCCGGCCCCACCGTCTACTAACATTTTCGTCACCTGGAGGTTGCGGATCGTTGGTGAAACCAACAACGGCAAACACCCGACCGCAGTTGTGCGATCAGGGTGATCCTCGGCGTCAAAAATGATAGGCGTGTGGGACCACTTTAGTGGCTTCCGGGCATCGAGGGGTGGCTCCGCCGCATTAATCTCGCGCGCCCACTGCTTGAGCTGGCGGTGAGAGGAATGCAACGAAGCGCCCCCGTCGACGCACATGGCCTCTGTAGCCTTCTGGAACTCGTGTTCGCTGGACTCGTCGCCCTCTGCATCATCATCATCATCTCCTTGCTCTTTGGCGCGGCCCCGGGCAGGCTTCCCTTGCTGCTGCCTAGGCTTGCCGCGGCGACCTCCTCGACCGCGCTTCCTGCCAGACCCTCCGGTACCATCTTGGGCTCTTTCCTTGTCGCGCCTTTCGTACTCGGCGCGCTGCTTCTCGGCAAGCTCCTCAACTTGCCGGCAGTCTTGGAGATCATGGCCCTTGGTGCGGTGGATCTTGCAGTACTGCTTGCCGGACCCTTCCGGCTTGTCGGCAGCCGCCAAGGCCTGACACGCCGCACACCCGGCAACCTCCTTGCCGGGGTCGTTGGTCTTGGACTTCTTGGCGGTGCTGGGGTTGCCGGAACCTTCGACGGAAAGTACGGCCTTGCCCTTGCGCTTCTTGTTCTTCCGCCGCCCCTTCTTTGCCGGGGCAGGAGCGTCTTCGCTATCGAAGTCGACTCCAGCGCCAGCGTTCTCGCCGGAGAGCCTCCTTCCTTCTTCTGCCCGAGCACACTTGTCGGCCAAAGCGTAGAGCTCGGCGACACCTCTGACTTTGTTCATCGCCAGCTCCTCCCGCATCTTATGATTGCGCACATTCTGATGAAAGGCGCTGATGACGGCGGCGGGATGAACGTCAGGAATGTTGTGCTGGATGCGGCTGAACCTCTGGATATACTTGCGCAAAGTTTCGCCCTCCTTCTGGGGAATGATGTGCAGATCACTCTCCTGGCCAGGAGCTTGATGGCCGCCGGTGAAGGCGCCAACAAACTGATGGCACAGGTCAGCCCAAGAAGAGATGGTATTCTCGGGCAGGTGCATCAACCACGACCTCACGTTGGGCTTCAGCACCAACGGAAAGTAGTTGGCCAGTACCTTATCGTCACGAGCCCCGGCAGCCTGCACCGCGATGGTGTAGATGCTCAAGAACTCGGACGGATGGGTCTTGCCGTCGTACTTCTCCGGTACTTCCGGCTTGAAGGAGCGGGAGCTAGGCCACTGGACTTGCCGCAGCTCACGAGTAAACGCTGGACAACCCACCTCGTAAGGTAGGCAGCCAGGGTACCCTGGCGCGGGCTCGTCAACAGCGGTCCCAGCGCGCTTGTCGGACTGGCGACGCGCTTCCCTTCGGCGCTCGATGGTGGTTCGAGCGTCCTCCTTCTTCCGTTCCCGAAGGACGTGACGTTGATCGCGGCGAACCCGCGGATCAGATGACGCCGTGGAACCATCCTCACGGGCGCCGGTCCATCGAGTTAACGACCGCTCTTGATGCAGCGGAGGGGAACGCAACGTGGTGGTTCCGCCTCCGGTCTTCTCTCCATCGCCACGCACCAGCCTAGACGACTGCAGCCGCGAGGGTTCACCCTGCTGTGGTACGTCGTTGTTGGCCAGGCCGATGAGGCTCTGGATAGCGGCTCGCCACTCGTCTAGCTTCTTCGCGGCGGGAGGGAAGTCTAGGAGCAGCTGAGCTCGCGCCAACGCCTCTGCTGGCGTAGGCGGCGGCGACAGGTGCGAAGAACGTGAGGTGCTCAAACTCCTAACAGGGTTAGAAGGAGCACCATCACGACTCTGTACCCGCGCGCGGCTTCCTCCAGCACGCTGGCGCAGATCTTGGCCCTGCGCACCCTGGGAGTGATGCGCAGGGGTCTTCCCATGCGGACGCCTAGAACCACCAACGTCTTGAGGCCGCACGTCACGCGCGTCCTGAGAAGGTCGCGGTGCATGCACCGGCGTATTCGTCCTGGAAGGCGCCGCTCCATCCTTGGAAGTCGCTGCACCACCCGCAGGTTGCGCAGCTCCATCCTTGGACCTGTTGCTCGTCCGGCTCGGATCGCCGGAACGCCGTGGAAGCTCGGAGCCTCCACCTCCTCCACCCGCGTCTACCCCGTCGCCTGCGCGCGCAGCATCAGGCACGACGGATGCAGATGGACCAACCGCCATGAAACCCTTTTTCTTGGGAGCCATGGTGGTGAAGATGATCGAAGATCTGACGGGCTGATCGCTAGATCAGGTTCGCACAACCTCGATCCCCCTACCTGGCGCGCCAGAGATGTCGTGGGAAACGAATACCTATGGGATCGCTATCGAGCGGATCCCTTTACGGTTCGGCAAGGGGAGAGGATTGCGCAAAGAGCAGATCTAACGAACAGCACACGGGGGATTTTACCCAGGTTCGGGCTGCACGGATGCGTAAAACCCTACTCCTACTTTGATTGTATTATTGTGGATGTTCTTGGCCAAGTTCTGGGAGCTACAGTGCTCGGTAGCTGCGCATGCAGAACGGGTCCTCTGAAGTGTTCTCTCCTCTCAGAAGTGCCATCCTCCCCTTCTGTACGCCTCGGACCTCCTTTTATATGAGTCAAAGGGGCTACCACAATGGCATACGACATAAGGCATGAGGTGGAAAGTAGCTACAGTGTTATCATACCTAACCCTGACGGCTTAGGACAAGCTCATTAAATGCACCGTGAGGTGTCCGTCGAGGTGTCCCTCAGCGTCTTGGGCTTGGAAAAGCTTTACAGGGGATGGGCAAAAGCAGCCATCCCATCAGCACCTCTTAAGCATCTCGTGGCCAGCATCGCACCACGTCACCATGAGGACAAGCCCTAAACGACAAGGCTGGCCGCTGCACTGGAGCGATAGCGCTGCACTGTGCAGAGCCTTGCCGGGGCTGAATCCTTGCCGGGCCCGGGGCTTGCCGGGACCGAATCTTTGCCGGGCCCGGGGCTTGCCGGGACCGGGTCTTGCCGGGTGCGAGGCCTTGCCGGCAAGGGTCTTGCCGGGCCTCCGCAACCCTTTGGCCTTCCGTCTTCTGGTCTGATCGTTGACTTGAACGTCTCCTTGGCATCTTAGTCTCGTGATTACTCCTAGCTATTCCCCGGCAAGGCTTGCCGCGGTACGGCTACAACTGCCCGTGCACAAGTAAGGGGTACTAAAAAAACCCATACTTTAGTACACCGACACCGTCGACGACGTCAAAGCGCAAGGCTTTCGCCCGGTAGCTCCCACGAGTCACCACGAGGCCTTAAGGAATAGCGCGACAAGTCCCGAACCCCAGATCCGGATCAGGGCGCCGCCATTGCCAAAGACAAAGAGCGCGCCCGAGCGACCCGCTTCTACGACCCCCGCCGCCCACACGACCAAGGGAAGTAGACACCACCTCCGCCATGGTGCCCGCCGAAGAGCCAACCATGCGGAACACCTTCCAGGGCCGTCGCCCCGGCATCCAAGCCACGAGACATCACCGACCGTCCACATCCCAGTGCACAGACCGTGGCAGGAAAAGCCCGGCATCAGCCCCCGGGCCCTGGTCAGCACCACCACCGTAGGGGCTAATGGTGAGAAGCTGATGTTGGTCTCACGTACACAGCTGGAGGCTCTGATTTTGAAAGAGAAAAAGAAGGGAGAGGGTTCCAGCAGCAGCATGCAGGATGGCAATGGACAGAACACTGGCCGCGGCCTGAGACGACGGTAAGAAGAAGAAGCGTCACAAGTACGACAAGTCAAAGATCGCGTGCTTTGAGTTTGGTGAGATGGGCCATTTCGCGTATGAATGTGAGGCACGGAAGAAAGAGAAGGTGCTCCTTACCACCGCCGCCGACGAGCCGATGCTACTGATAGCTGTGGAACGTGAGCTCACGTCGGTGTTGGAGCATGCCAGAGACGTCGTCGAGCCAGAAGATATGGAGTTGGCACCTGCAAAAGCGGATGTGGAGCAGCTGCGCGGCGAGCTTGCCGTGGCCATTGCAAAACTACAGGACGTTTGGGAAGAGTAGACGACGGAAACAGAGAAGGGAGCAGCCGCAAGCGGCGACGACGAGTACGCCCTCCTGCTTGCGTGCATGTGCGCATCTGAAGAGGACGTGAAGGTGACTCATGGGGAAAATGCTAAGCTGCTGGACGTGCAATGCGTTCTCTACAAGTAGAATGACGTGTTGCGTGCCATCGTGAGGAAGACATCGGCTGGAGTCATACAGGAAAGCACGCCTATGACCACAATGACACCGGTGGCAGTAACGTCATTCCCGGCCACGAAGGCTGCCCATACGACGTCGTCGGCTGTGATGCCGGCGGCCGACTCGGCATGAATAAGTGGGAGTGCAGCTCATGGAGAAGGTGTCGGTGCTAAATTTGATGGATCTCGGGTAGGGGTTTTCGAGCTGATGGTATTGGCTAGATGACAATATGAAGTAACAAAGACATGATGTTTATCTAGGTTCGGGCCCTCTCTAGGAGGTAAAACCATAAGTCATGCATCTAATTACATTGACTAACACAATGGTCGTGCGTTGCAACGGGAGACATTGTTACCCCTTTGATGTTTCAGCGAGTTTCTTCCCATTAATCAATGCAGTCTTCCGTCCACCTTCGTTTAATTACTCAGCAATTAATTAGCACATATAGGACAGCATAATCCTTCCTTCCTTACTTTAGTGGGACTCATTCTCTTCTTTTCGCATCATTATATTCATCCTCCGCTTATTGATTCCCAAGACGAATTATTGAGTTGATCGACAAGAGGTAACTCCTTGACGTATATAAGTTGATGGTTTTCGTTCTAAGGAGGCGAGGTGCTATTTTTTAATTGATAATAAGAAGAGCCGACTTATTGAGTTGGTGTTATTTTCCAAGCCCAACGCAACATGCGTTATGTAATTGCAGTCGGCATACTCTGAATACAGGTTACAAAAAAATCACTATTTTTTGTAAATTTACTTTTTTCTACGGCCCAGTCAAATAAATAAATCGTGACAGGCCAAGGCCTAAAGCATGCCTAGCTAAGTTGGTTTGCGGAGCGAGCCAGGGAACAATGAAAAAGGGAACGTGACGTACGAAAAATGCTCGACGGACGTAAAAAGTGGGAGACTTCGTGTTTTCTGTTCCAGGCGCAACACAGGCCCAACGCAGCATGCGTTATGTAATTGCAGTCGGCCTACTCGGATCGTAGGTAACAAAGAAAGTGCTATTTTTTTGTGTGTTTATTTTTTTCCCAAGGCCCAATCAAAAGAAGATGTGATGGGTCAAGACCCAAATCATGCCCAGCCGAGTTTTTTTTTTTTTTGAAGGGAAGCCAGTTGGCACTTTATTCAATAATCGACAGGGTTACATCGCTGAGTACATGCTTTAGGATAAAATCGGGGGGCTCATCCTCCCAAGACAAAACGAGCTTAAAATCGTAAGCTTGTCTAGCTACTGTATGTGCCAAGCGATTAGCATCCCTAGGACAGAAAACAAACCTAAGATCCGATATTTCATGTGCAAGCTGGAAACAATCCGCCATTATAGCTGAGTATGGTGCTCTAATCTCCGTCACACCATTGCAAGCTTCAATGATCTCCATGCAATCCGATTCAATGATCACCTTTGAACAGCCTAACCGATGAACCAGCTGTAGACCACGCTGAAGAGCTAGAGCTTCCGCCGAGGCAGCGTCAGAAGTCTGTACAGGTTCTGCTTCGCCAGCCACAACTTGCCCTCTGGAGTTTCGGACCACTGCTGCAACTGCACCTGATCCATCCTCAAAAAAAGAGGCATCAGTGTTTACCTTGTACATGCCGGCGGGTGGTTTACTCCATCTAACCCTCTCCGAGGACTCCTTTGGCAAGTGTCCCGCATGGTTTGCTGTAATTGCATGGATCGAAAAGGCTGAGCTCGCCGGAGTCTTGATGCGAACTCCTTTCAATGCCTCTCTTCTCTCCCACCAAATGTACCAGGCACCAACGGCCACAGTTTCTTGAAAGCCAAGCTGTCCGAGGACCGGAGATTTCTGCTTGGGCCATCTTAATAGTTCTTCAAGCACCACAGATCCAGAACGATCAACAGCCAAAGCTCTATCTATCAAGTCTGAAATACCAAGGGCAGACCATACTCTTTGTGCACGCATACATGTGAAAAGCAAGTGACGAATGTCTTCCGCTTCTTGCTGAAAAATAGGGCATTGGGGAGACACTTTGATGTGTCTGTGTGCCAGAACCCCCATGCCCGGGATCCCTCCACGCAGAGCCCGCCACATGTATATTTTAACCTTGCTAGGGACTTTGAGTTTCCAAATCACAGCCCAGACCGGATTAGCATTAGCTGACCCCACAGTGCTGATACTGCGGGAACCAAATTGGTGCTCCCATTCTGTGTAATAAGCTGAACGAACTGAGAACGTAAAAGATTTTGTCCTGTGCCACGCCACAAAGTCCTCCTGCAAATGTTCTGAGAGTGGAATTCTCAAGATTCTTTCCGCATCAACTGTTATAAAAATGCTTCTTATCAACTGCTCGTCCCATGATCCTGTGCATGGATCAATGAGTTCATCCACTGTTCTGAGAAGAATGTTACCTTTCCTAGTATAGACCATTCTTGTGGGACTGCTTGGCACCCAGTGATCTTCCCAGATATTTATTTTCTCCCCAGATCCAACTCTCCAAATATATCCTCTCCTGAAAGTTTGTAGACCAGCAACAATACTCTGCCAAGTATAGGATGGTCCCTTTTTTGGACCGGCCTTTAGTAAATTCCCATCCGGAAAGTACTTTGCTCTCAAGACTTGTGCACACAATGTTTCTAGTTTGGTGATCATTCTCCAACTCTGTTTTGCCAGCATAGCTAGGTTAAAAGCATGTAGGTCCCTAAACCCCATGCCACCTTTATCTTTTGGGAAACACATTCTCCACCATGCTAGCCAATGCATTTTCTTCTCCTCCTCTGTGTCACCCCACCAGAAACCTGACATTGCATCTGTGATCTCTTTACAAATTTTTTTAGGAATATTAAAAACAGCCATGGCAAAAACGGGAATAGACTGAATCACAACCTTAAGTAAAATTTCTTTACCCCCCAAAGAGAGGAGTTTCTCCTTCCACCCCTTTAGTCTATTCACAATCCTTTCCACAAGGTGGGTGAAACTGTCACTTCTATCCAGGCCTACCATAGCAGGGAGGCCCAAGTATTTATCTGAAATTGCCTCTGTCATAATATTTAATTCTGCACACATTTCAGCTTTCACATCAACATCAACATTTGGACTGAAAAATATACTGCTTTTTCCTTCACTGACCAACTGTCCTGAGCTAGCACAATATTCATCTAGCACTTGTCTCAATGAGGTTGCATTATTCATATCAGCTTTCATAAGGATTAAAGAGTCATCAGCAAATAATAAATGTGATACTGATGGTGCATTCCTGCACACCTTCACCCCTTCGATGCCACGAACCTCCTCTTTATGAGCCAGAGCACTAGACAATCCTTCTGCACACATAAGAAACAAATAAGGTGACAAGGGGTCTCCCTGCCGGAGCCCCCTAGTGGGAATAAAACCATCTGTTTCTTGATCATTAAACCTTATCTTATACTTAACGGATCTCACACAAGCCATCAGGAGCTCCACAATCTCCCCATGGAAACCGAGCTTGAGCATCATTCTCTCCAAAAAATTCCACTCGGTTTATGGAGCGAGCCAGGAATGTAGAAAAAACAAACGGGGCGTACGAAAAAAAATTGATGGACGAAAAAAGTGAGGAAACAATCCTCCATTTAAAATTAGGTATGGATTGTGATGGGGTACAAAGTACTGACTGTGATGGGGTACAAAGTACAGGATGATCTACCTCGAGATCGTATGGATGAATTTGACTCTGCCTCTACGGTAAACCCCTTGGCTTCTATAGGCATTGTGGGTATCTACATTGCTGGCCCATGCATGTCCCGATGCGTGGCCATGAGGGATCGATGGGTCGTCTTCCGATCAACAACGACATTGGCTACGGGGACACTTTTGGCCCCGACCATCTTCTCGCCTTTCGGCAACATCGTGCTTCACGCCAATAAGGCCGACCACCTCAGCCGGGTCAAAAGTGTTTCCCCATGTCAGGTCAACAGATTTGGGAGCTTGGAATACACAGCCGATTCCCTTGGTGATCTTACTCTCCCAGGTTGGTTGCCATGTAAGCCCGAGAACTCCACGGACACCACCGTCGACCTTAGATTCGATCTCGGGGCTGGACCATGGAAAATCATGTACCTCGGATCTGACTTCGAGCTCGGGTCCGAGCACTTTGTAGCTGGATTATGCCTCGACCTTGGCTGGCGTATGCTCCAAAGCCGTTACCCATGTTACGCCGAGCATATTACTGGTTAGCCCAACTGATTGCCAAGAGATGTACCAGTCCGACCTCTCGCTTTTGAACGAGATGCTAGATCGAATCTAAATCCTCGAGATTTCGGACGAGCAAACTTCGGTCTACGGTCAGATCGGATGTACAACCGATGATAGGGAAATTTTGTCCCACTCACTACCCATCTAGTCACCACAGTCGAAAATTTAACCGATGTACTAGACTATGCCTCCGAAGAGACAAGCGACATGGATGAAAATGTCAACGGTATGTCTTACACCGCATCACCCATAACTACCTCCAATACGGGCAACTGGGCGGAAACCTCTAGCTACGATGTCTACATGGTAGATACTCCAGAGGATGAGGAGGAGGAGGAAGTCAAGGAGCCCCACAAACGCCGACGGACGCGGAAGAGAACTAAAAGCACCGGTAATGGTAACGCGGGCAACAACACTACTAACAACTTGATATGATGCTATTGTGCTATGCAAGGATGGATTGGACTGGCACTAGTCAAAGTTGGTAGTACGACGAAATTAGATTGAAGGTTTCCGTAGAGATTTGTGAGCAAATTGAAGAGATTTAAGAAGTTATAAGGTACATATCGATGGAAGAGTACAAAGGAAAGGATGAAGTTGTAAGAACTAGCTAAGATGTCAGATCATATTCTCCTGTATAGGAAAAAATATCAGAAACCTCATGTCAGTATATTCATTAATGTTGTAATAATTTATCCAATCGGACTGGACAAATTTAACACCCGAAATTTCCACGGATCACGTGCACGGGCACGAGCCGGCCGTCCCATTTGTCCACCCGCCCGGGTGACCATTCACCCTATTTTCGTACCCTCAAATCCATGACATATAGAATCAATTACATTCTATTCTTAGATTCGTAGACTAAAATAAGATACAACTACATTCAAAAATAAAATTTAGAAACTACGAACTAAAATGTATCTACTCCTTGTGCGAGGGGATCCGGATGACCCCCTCTTTTGAGCAGCCAGCTTCATGGTCATTGGCGGCAGGAGACGTTCGCTCGTGCACGTCATCCAAGTCCTCGCTCGCAAAGTTCTCCTCCGGCTCTCAGTAACGGATGAAGATTCTGTGAAGGTTCGCTGCCACCACCCGCTCATCCTAAATGAGCTCGAGGATGGTGCGGTTTTCGGCAATGAATGTCGGGCCGACGTAGAGGTCCTTGAGAGAAGCAGTGTGTGCGCGCTCGGCCTGGAGTTATACCTCCGTGTGAGGTGCTGCACCTTCGCCGTGAGGTGCTCCACCTCTTGGGCGAGGCCTCCTCCATTGAGGTATCCCTAGGTTGTAGGATTTTTGATGTGGTGATCCTAGGTGGCGTGATGGTTCGTGTGTGTGCACGCGCACTTTTTACCATGCAATTGTTGGTCTGTTGCAAGCTCTTGGTCAGTGCATCACATGAATATCTGTCACGAACTTCATCCTCCGGAACCGATATCCCAAAGCATCATCTCTTCTGACACGGAACTCAATCTCATCAGCTAACCGAGGCTCTCTTCTCTTACAGTGCATGCAGTTACTTGTTTTCTTCGTGTCACAAACACCATCGGGTTGCAACCGTCAACCTCACATTATGGTGTATGAGAGTGAGAAAGCACTCCCAACCAATCACCACGATTTGAATGGTCAAGTAATTCGAAGGATCTACCCAACCGACCATAGTACAAAGCCAGTGTTCGTACGGCGTGTATATCATGGCCTAACCGACCAAAGCGTACTGACTCCCGTAGATTTAATATGCACAAGAAGGCAGCGCTGCCACAAGCGTATAGAATCGAGCCCAGCATGACAGCACTGACCATCGGATCGGTGGATCGTTTGATTGATTGCGTCCACGCGCACAATACACACCAAGCCCCGCCTTTAAAAGGCGCCTCGATTCATACTCTCTTTCTCAATTTGCCCGCGTCATTCACACAAAAACAACAACTAAAGCCCCCATGACAATCGTACAATCGTGGAATGCCCTTATATTATTATATGTGGTCCGTGATGGTCAAATTGACCGAAAATCTGTTATTTACTTGCTTGGTTGGAACAGAAGGTCAAACAGACTGTAGGATTAGGAGGCATGAGGGAATATTTACGTGGTGCTTGGTAACCTGGATGTGGTACCAGATTATGGAGAAGTCCAGCTGCGGAAGACTTTTCAAGTCCTTCACAATTTGCATGCCCCAATGTTCTAGATAGAAGATGCCTTTTCTGATGTGTTGGCTCACTGGAAGGTCGTCTTTGTACTTTGTCTGTGGCTGAGTCGTTGGATCGGAAGAGAATCAAGTAGCTCATGAAATTGTAGCGTCTCTTCAACACGCCGGAGTGAGGTGCGACTTAATTTGTCAGTTCCATGAACATGTAACTGGCACTGATTGTAGCCCAGCATGACTTAATCTGTATGTAAGAGTTTCAAATCTTAGGAAGCCAAATTCCAGTAATCCATGCAAACATGTGAAGTTCTTATACATGTTAAAAAGGTAAACACCCAAATATTCTAGTCCCTATATTTTTAAGGATGGATATATCTTTCCTTTCATCTGTGGGGATTGAAAGTTTTTTCTTAACATAGTACACACGTGATCTTGAGATTGACGAACTCACCACATGCGTCTCGCTATCGACGGATGTCGCCTCTTGCTGAAAGAATAACTCACTACATGACACTTCTTAGATTTCAATATTGATCCGACACATTGTTTTCTGTAATATACCCCCTCTGATCCAAAATAAGTGTAGCTTTGAATTAATGTTAGTTCAACTTTAGCTCAAATTTCCGACACTTATTTTGGATCGTAACAATATTCAGTTCATAATTGTGTGTAACAATACATATTTTTTAGTTCCATTTTCCTCAGGTCATCCCTTGCTTTCTAAAGAATGATTTCTTAAAACATATCAGCATTAAAAGATCTATTTCAAGTCACGTTTCACTTTTGCTCGAGACAAAATAAGGATTCAGTTTTTCATTGATGTCATTAATAATGAAGAAAAAACTTATTTCACTGGTGAGAACTGGAAACAGTTCTTATCTGTGTACCACCTCTACTATGGAAGAAATGAGGAGATGCTGAATTTGTCTACGACCGCAGTTTGCTTCATAAATATCCAGCTGCCAACTCGTCCAAGTTTTCATCAATGTTTGTATCTACCATAGTCGTGTCCAAATTTTCTTCTCTTATAGTTGCATATTTTCATACTATTATTGCTAGTTAATACTTGTACTTGTACAACATTGTTTGTCCCCCCCCCCCCCCCCCCCCCCACCACCACCAGTTTTAAGTGAGCGTGTAACTAACCTTTCTTATAGATATGACATATTTTTTGTCCAACTGAATCCAACACAGAAAGAAATTGTGAGGCAGATGGATACTACATATAGCATAGATAATACTTGGATAGCCATGGGTCGTGCAATTAAATTTATTAACTGTATTAAGCGCTTTCCAAGGAATACGGAATTCAGAATCGTGATCATGCATACTCAACTAATACACTCTTTGATGAAGTCTAACATCAGAAAAAATGTATCTGGTAATATTTGTATTGAGTATCATTTTTTCAAAACAGCTCCTTACACTATATATAGTCCTCCGTTTCTTAAATTATTTGACTTGTAATAACAACTGCCGAAACGTATGATGCATAGCCTTATAGATGAACAAGGTTCAATGATGATTCTTCTAGATCCCGACATTGACTTCAGATCTACATACAAATGTTATGTCGATGATTGTGTCATTATTAATGGGTGACTACACGTTTTGAAGCAGACGAACTTCATAGTTGGATACACGACGATGTTCATTCATCACCTGAACCGTCAGGGAGTTTATCCGCTCCTTGTTCGCATTTGAGTACGAATTTAAGATTATGTTATAATCTGCCAACTGTACTGATTGTGTTGCATTGAACTGTTCGTAGACATCTGGTCCTGATGTACATATCTTATTTTGTAGTCTTTTGTATTATTGTTATATGATGTCAGTACATGTCTTCCCTTTTCTAGATGCTACTTTCTCCTCCTTTCTTACTTATATCTCAAAGATTTTTAGGTGTTATAACAACACCTATAATTCGCTATTTTATTTCCTTTCCGGTTTAAGGTTTACCTAACACACTATGAAGTTTTAGGGTTTAAGCTTTATGCGTCAAGACATTTTGACTTTGGGGCTTGACTAATTGATCTACTTTAGGGTATAGGGTGATAGTGTAGGGTTTATGGTTTCGGGTCTAGGGTTTTCCATTAGTGTTAAGGGTCTAGAATTTGGATTTTAGAAATTATAATATATATTGAGAGGGTTTATCCTTTATTGTAGTATATGATTTTGCGATGTGTTTATGAGTTATTGTTTAGGCTTCATGGTTTTGGTTCTGGGCTTTACTGTTAGCGCATGTTTGTTTGCAAGAGAGGCGATTTTCTATGCATGATGGTAGCTACGCACGTATGGTGGCAGCTACACACCCTTTGACATAAGTGGCTTTTTTTATGTATGAGGTGTTGGGTTTCTTATGGTATTGGCACAAGTGCTATTTTTCATGGTCCAAAATAATTAGATATAAAAACTGGGGCCATGTGTAGCTACCACCATGGGTAGTTATGTTCTTTTATTTTTGTCTTTTTTTGGAAATACCATGGTTTCCGAGAAAACTTTGGTATTAAATACTTTGAGATGTTTGGATGAAGCACAAATAGAGGTTTTGTCAATTGCAGTATTCCCAAAACTATGGTCTTTTTGCTGTTTCCGAAAAATAGGTCTGGACCACTTTTTTCTAAACTGAACGAAGAGAAAGCATCCAAGAGGTGCGGTTGAGGTTGTTGTCTACGTTAGATAGGATCAGATGCATGCGCACTAGTGCAGAATCGGCCTATAGTGCCGGTTCGTAAGGGCCTTTAGTGCCGGTTCTCCAACCGGCACTAAAGGGTGGGGACTAAAGGCCCCCCCCCCCTTTAGTCCCGGTTCAACACGGCCCGGCACTAAAGGCCCACCACGTGGCACCTGCCGGCGCCGTGGGCTGGGGGACCTTTAGTCCCGGTTGGTGTTACCAACCGGCACTAAAGGCCCACCACGTGGCACCTGCCGGCGTCGTGGGCTGGGGCACCAACCGGGACTAAAGGTCCACTATTTCTTTTTGTTTTTGGTTCATTTTTCCTTTTAATCTTTAGGGGTTTATGAATTAATTATTGTTTATTTCTCCTTTTAATTATTTTTCATTTCATACATATATTACGCTACTACTACGTACTGTACACGTACGTTGTGCATATATATATAAATAGAATTTCTCGTAGAACCGATAACAACTCATCATGCTCATATATATAACAACTTAGCATCATACATCATCATAATAATAAATAACTCATCATTGGTATCATAATAACAAGTCTTACTCGATCATCATCATCTTAGAACTACTCGTTATCATAATAACAAGTCATACTCGATCATCATCATCATAGTCATCTAACCAACCATACTTAATTATTCTTAGCATATTAGGCTCAAATGCATAAGCCTTGCATAGTGCTTGCCAACTTTTGCATTCAAAATAGGAGTAGGTGTCTGCATTGTACAATTTTACGGCAAAAGTATAACCATGCTCGGTCCTCAAGTGAACTCTCTTTACCTCCATACTTTTTTTAGTATTGAAACCAATCTTATCCAAGACATAAATTCTTGCATGGCAGGGGATACGCTAGTAGAATAGTAAAATATTAAAATTATAAGTTGAAGCAAAAGAAGCAGAAGTCATGCTTAATTACGAAAAAAGATTTGTCGTTGTGACTTACTGTATCCACTTCGAAGGTCTCATCCAGCACGATGCTGAAGCGCCTACCATCAACTAGGTGAGTCGTGTCGCACAGACCGCGCTCGTCTTCGCAGTATTCGCACATACCGAATTCCCTTTCGCTATCGTCGTCAGACATTTCCTATGTTCATAGTTGAAACATTTAAAATCGATCGAAGGCAACTACCAGGAAACTAATCAACACACAGATCACTATTACTCAAAATATGCAACGGGTTGACTTTAGGTCTGTCGAGTCTTTCCTTCCTAAACTCTCATCTCACGTATATGATGGGCACTCCCTCTGATATTGCGACCGTCGGTGATGGTGGCTCCTCCATTCGTCCCCGAGTGCATTACACCAAAATGTCTAGCACACGGGAACGAAGGAGAAGCGACCCCCACGACAACAGTCGGGATTCTTCCTCTCTCATATTTCGACCGTCGGTGATGGTCGCTACTCCTTCTTTCCCTAGTGCATTACAAATATCTAGCACACGGGAACGAAGGAGAAGCGACCCCCACGACAACAGTCGGGATTCTTCCTCTCTCATATTTCGACCGTCGGTGATGGTCGCTACTCCTTCTTTCCCTAGTGCATTACAAATATCTAGCACAAGGAAAAGAAGGAGAAGCGACCCCCACGACAACAGTCGGGATTCTTCCTCTCTCATATATATATATGGTGGACACTCTCCCTCACCGAAAGACACACAAGGAGCCGAAACAGACCTAAAGTTAACCCGTTCCATATATTGAGCAATGACATAGAAAAAATGCCCTATGTTTTGCCGGAATATCATTGAATTCCCGTTCTGGCAAATCACAAGCACTCGATATGTCCTACATTGTAGCACAAGTCATGCTAAAATTCATGAAAAATATGAGGCATGACCTTTGCTAAAAACAGGACATATCGAGCGCTTGTAAAAATTCCTATATATGCAATGTCATTTTATTAGGAAATTTTGAGCAAAATATCATCTTTTCAATTATAATGTCCCATTTCCTAGGTTATAACTACACTAATAATATTCCTTTCTCAATAAAAAATTCCGAAAAATTTCTCAATTATAATTTCCTATGCAACATTTTAGTATGCAATTTTTTTTCTGTAATATGATATACAACATTATATACTTCTAAGCAATATTTTAATAGGTTAGGGACATTATATACTTCTAATTAAGCAAAAAAAATCTAATTAAGCATATATACTAATTAAACACTAATTATAGAAAAACAACATTATATAAAAAATAGAAAAACAACATTACATAAAGAAACACTAATTAAGCATATATACTAATTAAGCATATAAAAAATAGAACATATGTGTGTGTGTGTGTTCATGCATGTGTGTGTGTGCGGGATCGACGGGAGGGCGGCGCCCATGGCGGCAGGGCTCACTAGGGGGCGACGGCACGCGAGGTCGAGGAGGGGCGGCGACGGCGACGGCGGCGTCGAGGTGCGCGGACGATGACGACGGCTAGGTACACGGCGCGGCGGCCACGACGTCGAGGTGCGGCGGCGCGGACGGACGGCGGCGTCGAGGTGCGGCGGCGCGGACGGACGGCGGCGTCGAGGTGCGGCGGCGCGGACGGACGGCGGCGTCGAGGTGCGGCGGGGCGCGGACGGACGAACGACGGCGACGACGAGGGGCAAGGGTAGGGACGCGCACGGACGTCGACGAAAGGCTGGATTTTGGGAAATTTTCGTAAGTGTGGTATATATAGAGGACCCTTTAGTCGCAGTTGGTGGCTCCAACCGCGACTAAAGGGTGTCTTTAGTCGCGGTTGGAGCCACCAACCGCGACTAAAGGTCTGACTTCCCGCCGCTTCAGCTGGATGAAATTCACCTTTAGTCGCGGTTGGTGGCTCCAACCGCGACTAAAGACCGCCTTTAGTCACGGTTGGAGCCACCAACCGCGACTAAAGGGTTGTGTGCCAGGCGCGGTTGGTGGCTCCAACCGCGACTAAAGACCGCCTTTAGTCGCGGTTGGAGCCACCAACCGCGACTAAAGGGTTGTGTGCCAGGCACGGGGCATGGTGGATGCTTAGTCCCACCTCGCTAGTCGAGAGGAGCTCGGACCGGTTTATAAGCCCCGCCGCGGCTACCGTGTCGAGCTCCTCTCTAATATGCAGGCCTGCTGGGCCTATCACATCCCTCCCACCCGTGGGCCTACTGGGCCGTACGCGCCCGCATCGTGGCCCAGTCGTATGCAGGTCGTGACGGCCCAGTAGGCGGGCTTTTTTTAATTCACCTTTAGTCGCGGTTGGTGGCTCCAACCGCGACTAAAGACCGCCTTTAGTCATGGTTGGAGCCACCAACCGCGACTAAAGGGTTGTGTGCCAGGCGCGGGGCATGGTGGATGTTTAGTCCCACCTCGCTAGTCGAGAGGAGCTCGGACCGGTTTATAAGTCCCGCCGCGGCTACCGTGTCGAGCTCCTCTCTAATATGCAGGCCTGCTGGGCCTATCACATCCCTCCCACCCGTGGGCCTACTGGGCCGTACGGGCCCGCATCGTGGCCCAGTCGTATGCAGGTCGTGACGGCCCAGTAGGCGGGCTTTTTTTAATTATTTTTTTGTTTTCTTCTTTATTTATTTTTTTTGTTTCTGAGTGAATCTTTTTCTTTATTTAAATATTTTCTTTGTGAATCTTTTTTCTTTAGGGAAAAAAATATAAACTTTCGGTTAGTGCTAATAGTTTTCAAATTTGAATAGTTTAAATTTGAATTATTTGAAATTTGTGTGAATAACTAGTTTGTGAATAACTTTACTTTAAAAATAGATTTTTCAGTGATTATTTTTTCTTCTGTTTAATTTTATTGTGTTTTATCATTATATTCAATTTGGTAATACTTAGGTTATTTAAAAAAATGAAATGCCTTTGTAACAGACGAGTTTTCGTCTGAAAGCCTGATACTTCGAAAGAGATTGTCCATTTTGTACACGAAGTGCATCCAGTTTTTGCCGTAACCCTCTCAACTTTTTAGCACATGCTATGTGGGTAAAATGATGATACCATGCCAACTTTCAACCTTTTCAGAGTTCATTTGTAGTGCTTTTCAATTTCAGGGTCATTTAGCTCAAAAAAAACCAGTAAATGCATGAAAAATAGCAAATCAAGTCAGAAATGGTTGAAAATTGATGGCGTGGCTTCGAATGGTGCATACTAAACGCAAAAAAAGTCTGGAGTTGAAATAAGTTTAAAAAAATGAAATGCCTTTGTAACAGACGAGTTTTCGTCTGAAAGCATGATACTTCGAAAGAGATTGTCCATTTTGTACACGAAGTGCATCCAGTTTTTGCCGTAACCCTCTCAACTTTTTAGCACATGCTATGTGGGTAAAATTATGATACCATGCCAACTTTCAACCTTTTTAGAGTTCATTTATAGTGTTTTTCAATTTCAGGGTCATTTAGCTCAAAAAAATCAGTAAATGCATGAAAAATAGCAAATCAAGTCAGAAATGGTTGAAAATTGATGGCGTGGCTTCGAATGGTGCATACTGAACGCACAAAAAGTCTGGAGTTGAAATAAGTTTAAAAAAATGAAATGCCTTTGTAACAGACGAGTTTTCGTTTGAAAGCCTGATACTTCGAAAGAGATTGTCCATTTTGTACACGAAGTGCATCCAGTTTTTGCCGTAAGCCTCTCAACTTTTTAGCACATGCTATGTGGGTAAAATGATGATACCATGCCAACTTTCAACCTTTTCAGAGTTCATTTGTTGTGCTTTTCAATTTCAGGGTCATTTAGCTCAGAAAAAATCAGTAAATGCATGAAAAATAGCAAATCAAGTCAGAAATGGTTGAAAATTGATGGCGTGGCTTCGAATGGTGCATACTGAACGCACAAAAAGTCTGGAGTTGAAATAAGTTTTAAAAAATGAAATGCCTTTGTAACAGACGAGTTTTCGTCTGAAAGCCTGATACTTCGAAAGAGATTGTCCCTTTTGTACACGAAGTGCATCCAGTTTTTGCCGTAACCCTCTCAACTTTTTAGCACATGCTATGTGGGTAAAATGATGATACCATGCCAACTTTCAACCTTTTCAGAGTTCATTTGTAGTGCTTTTCAATTTCAGTGTCATTTAGCTCAAAAAAATCAGTAAATGCATGAAAATAGCAAATCAAGTCAAAAATGGTTGAAATTGATGGCGTGGCTTCGAATGGTGCATACTGAACGCACAAAAAGTTTGGAGTTGAAATAAGTTTAAAAAATGAAATGCCTTTGTAACAGACGAGTTTTCGTCTGAAAGCCTGATACTTCGAAAGAGATTGTCCATTTTGTACACGAGGTGCATCCAGTTTTTGCCGTAACCCTCTCAACTTTTTAGCACATGCTATGTGGGTGAAGGTCGTACCAATCAGGAAGAAGCACACGGATCGTGTGTTTCTTTCAAGCGCTTGTGAGCTGTTGGATCAGCACTATAACGACTAGTCCCGGTTCGTGCTAGCAACCGGGACTAAAGAGGCACACGACCCTATATATAGCCCACCTCTCGGACATGTTCGACACTTTGTGTGTTTACTCATTCGGATTCAAATCATTCGGATTCCCTGCATACGGTCCAACGGTGCATTTCATATTTCCACCGTTGGGCTGTATGCAGGGGAAACCGTGTGTTTTGTTGATCTATCTAGAAATCCTTTAGTTCATCGACCGAACACAAATCATTCGGATTCCCTGCATACGGTCTGACGGTGCATTTCATATGCGGGCACTCACGAGCCACAGTCGGGCTGTATGCAGGGGAAACCGTGTGTTTTGTTGATCTATCTAGAAATCCTTTCATTTTTCGACGGTATATTTCATTTTTCCAACTCCATTTTTACAAAGACACTTAGAAAGAAACAAAAGACAAATAGAAAGGATGATGCTCAATTGGCGGTGAAGCCGGTCACATCCCAGAGTGGGATCTTTGGGTATAAAACTTTTTCTTCGCGTGTGTCCCTTTGCGTCGTAACCATGGACAATCTTCATCGTTTAACTTGATGCTCGGGTCAACATTCACTCTGAAGGGAGCAATTTCATGAAACTTTTCATAATCTTCTGACATGTCTGTCTTGTCCTCCACTCCCACGATGTTTCTTTTCCCTGAAAGAACTATGTGGCGCTTTGGCTCATCGTATGATGTATTCGCTTCCTTATCTTTTCTTTTTCTCGGCTTGGTAGACATGTCCTTCACATAGAAAACCTGTGCCACATCTTTGGCTAGGACGAATGGTTCGTCTGCGTACCCAAGATTGTTGAGATCCACTGTTGTCATTCCGTACTGCGGGTCTTCCTTTACCCCGCCTCCTGTCAGATTGACCCATTTGCACCAAAACAAAGGGACCTTCAAACCCAGTCCATAGTCAAGTTCCCATATCTCCTCTATGTAACCATAATATGTGTCCTTTGGCCCATTGATGTTTGCTGCATCAAAGCGGACACCACTGTTTTGGTTGGTGCTCTTTTTATCTTGGGCGATCGTGTAAAATGTATTCCCATTTATCTCGTACCCTTTGAAAGTCAATATAGTTGAAGATGGTAACTTGGACAGCAAGTACAGGTCATCTTCAACAGTGTCGTCATGCATGAGACGTGTCTGCAACCAATCGGCGAAAGTCACCGTTTGTTCATGTGTAATCCAGTCGTCAGACTGCTCCGGGTGTTTGGAGCGTAGAATATTCTTGTGTTGCTCGATATACGGAGCCACCAAGGTGGAACTTTGTAGAACTGTGTAGTGTGCTTGAGCCAAAGAATGCCCGTCCCGGCATATTAGTGATGAATTCTTTCCTAGCGTGCCTTTTCCACCCAGTCTGCCCTCATGCCGCGATTCAGGAACACCAATCGGCTTAATGTCAGGAATAAAGTCAACACAAAACTCAATGACCTCCTCGGTTTCATGGCCCTTGGAGATGCTTCCTTCTGGCCTAGCACGATTATGAACATATTTCTTTATGACTCCCATGAACCTCTCAAAGGGGAACATATTGTGTAGAAATACAGGACCCAGAATGGCAATCTCCTCGACTACGTGAACAAGGACGTGCGTCATGATATTGAAGAAGGATGGTGGGAATCTCGAAACCGACAAGACATTGCACCAAATCATTCTCTAACCTTGGTAGGATTTCTGGATCGATTACCTTCTGAGAGATTGCATTCAGGAATGCACATAGCTTCACAATGGCTAATCGAACGTTTTCCGGTAGAAGCCCCCTCAATGCAACCGGAAGCAGTTGCGTCATAATCACGTGGCAGTCATGAGACTTTAGGTTCTGGAACTTTTTCTCTGCCATATTTATTATTCCCTTTATATTCGACGAGAAGCCAGACGGGACCTTCATACTGAGCAGGCATTCGAAGAAGATTTCCTTCTCTTCTTTGGTAAGAGCGTAGCTGGCATGACCCTGAAACTGCTTTGGATCCATGCCGTCTTCTCCGTGCATACGTTGCTGGTCCTCCCGTGCCTCCGGTGTATCTTTTGTCTTCCCATACACGCCCAAGAAGCCTAGCAGGTTCACGCAAAGATTCTTCGTCACGTGCATCACGTCGATTGCAGAGCGGACCTCGAGGTCTTTCCAATAGGGTAGGTCCCAAAATATAGATTTCTTCTTCCACATGGGTGCGCGATTGTCAGCATCATTCGGAACAGATTGTGCGCCAGGACCCTTTCCAAAGATTACTTTTAAATCCTTGACCACATCAAGTATATCATCACCAGTACGATGGCGAGGCTTCTTCCGGTGATCTGCCTCACCTTTGAAATGCTTGCCTTTCTTTCTTACGGGATGCCTGCTCTGAAGAAATCGACGATGCCCCAGGTACACATTCTTCTTACATTTATCCAAATATATACTGTCGGTATCATCTAAACAGTGGGTGCATGCGTGGTATCCCTTGTTTGTCTGTCCTGAAAGGTTACTGAGAGCAGGCCAATCATTGATGGTTACAAACAGCAACGCATGTAGGTCAAATTCCTCCTGTTCTTTCGCATCCCACGCACGTACACCTTTTCCATTCCACAGTTGTAAAAGTTCTTCAACTAATGGCCTTAGGTACACATCAATGTCGTTGCCGGGTTGCTTGGGGCCTTGGATGAGCACTGGCATCATAATGAACTTCCGCTTCATGCACAACCAAGGAGGAAGGTTATAGATACATAGAGTCACAGGCCATGTGCTATGATTGCTATTCTGCTCCCCAAAAGGATTAATGCCATCCGCACTTAAACCAAACCATACGTTCCTTGCGTCCTTTGCAAAGTCCTTCCACTTTCTCTCGATTTTTCTCCATTGCGATCCGTCAGCGGGTACTCTCAACTTCCCGTCTTTCTTACGGTCTTCGTTGTGCCATCGCATCAACTTGGCATGCTCTTTGTTTTGGAACAAACGTTTCGACCGTGGTATTATAGGAGCATACCACATCACCTTGGCAGGAATCTTCTTCCTGGGGCGCTCGCCCTCAACATCACCAGGGTCATCGTGGCCGATCTTATAGCGTAATGCACAGCATACCGCGCATGCATTCAAATCCTCGTACTCACCGCGGTAGAGGATGCAGTCATTAGGGCATGCATGTATCTTCTGCACCTCTAATCCTAGAGGGCAGACGGCCTTCTTTGCTTCGTACGTACTGCCGGGCAATTCGATGTCCTTTGGTAGCTTATTCTTCATTATTTTCAGCAACTTTTCAAATGCCTTGTCAGGTACACCATTCTCTGCCTTCCATTGCAGCAATTCCAGTGTGGTACCCAGCTTTTTCTTGTCATCTTCGCAATTTGGGTACAACAATTTCTCGTGATCCTCTAACATGCGCTGCAACTTCAGCTTCTCCTTTTCACTTGCGCTGTTTCTCTTTGCATCGGCAATGGCCCGACCAAGATCATCAGCGGGCTCATCTGATGCCTCTTCTTCAGCTCCTTCCCGCATTGCCGGCTCAGCTTCTTCCCCCATTGTTGTACCATCGTATTCATGGAACCGATGGCCAGGATAGCTGTCATCATCCTCTTCTTCTTCATTCTCTTCCATTAGGACCCCTCTTTCTCCGTGCTTGGTCCAACAGTTATAGCCGGACATGAAACCGGACTCAAACAGGTGGACGTGAATGGTTCTTGAGTTAGAGTAATTTCGATCATTCTTACAGCCAGCACATGGACAATGCATAAAACGATCCGCCCGCTTGTTTGCCTCAGCCGCAACCAGAAAAGTATGCACGCCATTAATGAACTGGGGAGAGCATCGGTCATCGTACATCCATTGCCGGCTCATCTTCATTACACAACACCGAAAAGACCAAATTAATACAATTTCATACATAAAGTTCATACACACTTGTTCTCATAAAACAACATACAAACTCTCTAGCTAAAGCATTTAAATGCAACAACAAATGTGATCAAGATCGCAACTAAGGTAACAATTGATCCAACAGCATAGTGATACCAAGCCTCACTATCAATGGCATATTTTTAAAATTTTCTAATCTTCAAGCGCATTGCATCCATCTTGATCTTGTGATCATCAACGACATCGGCAACATACAACTCCAGTTTCATCTTCTCTTCTTCAACTCTTTTCAATTTTTCTTTCAAATACTCGTTTTCTTTTTCAACTAAATTTAACTTCTTGACAAGAATATCTATGTCGGTTGGAATTTACGGTACACATACCTACTAGATAAAAATATCTATGTCAACTTGATGGGCATAATTGTCATAAACACGAAATGCAACAAACAGTTATCAAAGAGAGTATATACCACATCCGAATCATAACCCGGACGAGGGTCGACGGGGACGGATATCAAAACCATGCCACTATGTATAACAAACAACCATATAAGTAAGAAAACTATACAAGTAACTATCTAAATCTTACAAACATGATTTTTTTTATAAAAAGGATAAGAACAATAGGCTCACCAAGGTGGTGCCGGCGACGGGACTGTGCTGGCGATCGACGGTGGTTAGGACGGGGACGGGAAGGCACTAAGTAAACCACACCTACACATGCAAAGTAAGAAGTTAATTTGAGCTCAAATTGCATATAAATCAAATAAACTACCACATATAAATACTCCAAACTAAAACCCACAAATCACTATACTTATAGAGCATTGCAAGAGCTAATCTAGCAATGACAGATGAAAGGACAAAGTTGCTAACCTTTGTGAACACTTGGATGGATGGGGTGCCTCCAAATCTTGACAAATTTTGGCAAAAATGGAGGATGAGCTCGGGGAAGAGAGGAAGAACCAGAGGAGAGGAAAGGGGAAGAACAGAGAGCTCGGGCTGGCCGAAGGGTTCATATAGGGGACCTTTAGTCCCGGTTCGAGACACAAACCGGGACTAAAGGTTAGCCTATAGTCCCGGTTCGTGGCACGAACCGGGACTAAAGGTTATCGTGGGGCCCCAGGCTGACGCCAGCCTGCCACCACCCCTTTAGTCCCGGTTCGTGGCACGAACCGGGACTAAAGGTCCGGAACGAACCGGCACTAATGATGCTAGTCACGAACCGCGACTAATGGTCACATTAGTGCCGGTTCAAAACCAGACCGGGACTAATGATGTGAACAAAAGGTCTGTTTTCTACTAGTGGCGGTTGATTTAATCAACATAAGTTGTGACACGATCTTGATCAATTGTGTGCCTTCTGGTTAAATTAATTGAGCCATTTAAGGCCGGCAGATCGATTTGTTAATAGTTGCTAGATTAGGTGATGTTCATATACTTCCCAGAAGTGCATGAGGCAGAGATAGACAGACAAATGATAAGTCAGTCTGCTACAAATCCTAGCATTTAGGTGAGGATAGGTAGACGCTAATTATACCTGCCGTGTAGCTGAGTTAGTTTCATCTTTCATCCAGCGTAACTATCGTTAAAACTATAATTAAATTACATCTGCCAAACAAATGGACAGTTTTGATAAAACTGAGAAAAACCATCAAATTAAGAAACTGCAGTATTCCTTGCCTACGCATCAGAATACTGTGGTTTTCAATTACCACGGTTTTCTTAAAACTGTGTGACCAAACTAAGCCTTAGACTTCAATGTCTACAGTTTCGAATTTAGCAATTACAATGTAAAGTACCAGAGTTTTTCTTTTATTGTTCATGGTTTAGTGATGACTTTACGACTTTGGGTTCAGTTTTATGGTTTGTAGTTCTTTATTAATACATGTTGTTTGTAGTCATTGATGTACGTTATTCTAAATGAAAGCAATATTATTTTAAAACATTTCATGTTCAAGTCAGTTTCATTATCAATCAGTACACACACTTGTGTTTACAAAAATATGAAATTACGATCAATAGTTCTTACCTTCCTCTTCTATCATTCTGCTGAGTTGTAAAAGGCAATGCCTAGGAGGCGTTTAGAGGGTTGGCGAAGGCCAACGAGCTCGATACGCCCACCGGATTTTCCATGTTGTTATTACGCATGACATCTAATCTCTAAATATATCGAATTAACAACACAATCAAGCTCACTAACTTCTCTTGGTAATTCACTTATAAGAGACTTAATTCCTTAGAGATTAAGGTAAATCTAGTCTTTCAACATAAAAAATACACTTCTACTCTTTTTTCTTTCTAGTGTACTATTGGCATTCAAATTTCTAAGTTTTTCATGCGAAACTTGCAGCCCCGCAATAAAGGAAAATGAGTTTCTTTCTTCATAACTTAGTGAACACTAAGTGTTTGCTTAGTTCATTTATTCTCGCACACATTACATTGTACTTACAGATACCACATACAACCCATTTACTTTAGTGCTCCCTGCTAAGCTTAATCCCTTGCGTCCATCTAATCGTTTTCACCTTGTATTGCTTTCCGTTCTATTGCTCCTTCACTTGTCTAGTTTATACTTATGAATCTATTCTCTTTTGTGCTTTCTCAAATTCATGTCGTATCATCTACTTTTCCATTAGGTAACTCAGTCCTTGAACAACCGTCCATCAACTCGGAACGAGGAAATCGTGCAACATAAGAGGTGGGAGACGTACCTTTGGAAGTGGACTGTAGTAGAAAACAAACCTTTTGTCCAAAGCATTAGTCCCGGTCTGGTTTTGAACCGGTACTAATGTGACCATTATTCCCGGTTCGGGACGGGCATCATTAGTCCCGGTTCGTTTCGGACCTTTAGTCCCGGTTCGTAACACGAATCGGGACTAAAGGGGTGGTGGCAGGCTGGCGTCAGCCTGGGGCCCCACGATCACCTTTAGTCCCAGTTCGTGGCACGAACCGGGACTAAAGATCCCCTACATGAACCCTTCGGCCAGCCCGAGCACACTCCTCCATGTTTTCCCCTTCTTCCTCTCCTTTGTTCTTCCCCTTGCTCGAGCTCACCTCCATTTTTGCCAAAATTTGTCAAGATTTGGAGGCACCCCATCCATCCAAGTGTTCACAAAGGTTAGCAACTTTGTCCTTTCATCTCTCATTGCTAGATTAGCTCTTGCAATCCTCTATAAGTATACTGATTTGTGGGTTTTAGTATGGGAGTATTTATATGTGGTAGTTTATTTGATTTATATGCAATTGAGCTCAAATTAACTTCTTACTTTGCATGTGTAGGTGTGGTTTACTTAGTGCCTGCACCGTCCCGTCGCCGGCACGACCTTGGTGAGCCTCTTGTTCTTATCCTTTTTATAAAAAAAAATCATGTTTGTAAGATTTAGATAGTTACTTGTATAGTTTTCTTACCTATATGGTTGTTTGTTATACATAGTGGCATGGTTTTGATATCCGTCCCCGTCGACCCTTGTCCGGTTTATGATTCGGATGTGGTATATACTCTCTTTTATAACTATTTGTTGCATTTCGTGTTTATGACAATTATGCCCATCAAGTTAACATAGATATTTTTATCTAGGAGGTATGTGAACCGGAAATTGCAACCGACATAGATATTCTTGTCAAGAAGTTAAATTTAGTTGAAAAAGAAAACGAGTATTTGAAAGAAAAATTGACAAGAGTTGAAGAAGACAAGATGAAACTGGAGTTGTATGTTGCCGATGTCGTCGATGATCACAAGATCAAGATGGATGCAATGCGCTTGAAGATTAGAAAATTTAAAAAACATGTCATTGATAGTGAGGCTTGGTATCACTATGTTGTTGGATCAATTGTTACCTTAGTTGCGATCTTGATCGCATTTGTTGTTGCATTTAAATGCTTTAGCTAGAGAGTTTGTATGTTGTTTTATGAGAACAAGTGTGTATGAACTTTATGTATGAACTTGTATTAATTTGGTCTTTTCGGTGTTGTGTAATGAAGATGAGCTGGCAATGGATGTACGATGACCGATGCTCTCCCCAGTTCATTAATGGCGTGCATACTTTTCTGGTTGCGGCTGAGGCAAACAAGCGGGTGGATGGTTTTATGTATTGTCCATGTGCTGGCTGTAAGAATGATCGAAATTACTCTAACTCAAGAACCATTCACGTCCACCTGTTTGAGTCCGGTTTCATGTCCGGCTATAACTGTTGGACCAAGCACGGAGAAAGAGGGATCCTAATGGAAGAGAATGAAGAAGAAGAGGATGACGACAGCTATCCTGGCCATGGGTTCCATGAATACGATGGTATAACAATGGGGGAAGAAGCTGAGCCAGCAATGCGGGAAGGAGCTGAAGAAGAGGCATCAGATGAGCCCGCTGATGATCTTGGTCGGGCCATTGCCGATGCAAAGAGAAACAGCGCAAGTGAAAAGGAGAAGCTGAAGTTGCAGCGCATGTTAGAGGATCACAAGAAATTGTTGTACCCAAATTGCGAAGATGACAAGAAAAAGCTGGGTACCACACTAGAATTGCTGCAATGGAAGGCAGAGAATGGTGTATCTGACAAGGCATTTGAAAAGTTGCTGATAATGTTAAAGAAGAAGCTACCAAAGGACAACGAATTGCCCGACAGTACGTACGAAGCAAAAAAGGCTGTCTGCCCTCTAGGATTAGAGGTGCAGAAGATACATGCATGCCCTAATGACTGCATCCTCTACCGCGGTGAGTATGAGGATTTGAATGCATGCCCGGTATGCTGTGCATTGCGCTATAAGATTGGCCACGATGACCCTGGTGATGTTGAGGGCGAGCGCCCCAGGAAGAAGATTCCTGCCAAGGTGATGTGGTATGCTCCTATAATACCACGGTTGAAACGTTTGTTCCAAAACAAAGAGCATGCCAAGTTGATGCGATGGCACAACGAAGACTGTAAGAAAGACGGGAAGTTGAGAGTACCCGCTGACGGATCGCAGTGGAGAAAAATCGAGAGAAAGTGGAAGGACTTTGCAAAGGACGCAAGGAACGTATGGTTTGGTTTAAGTGCAGATGGCATTAATCCTTTTGGGGAGCAGAACAACAATCATAGCACATGGTCTGTGACTCTATGTATCTATAACCTTCCTCCTTGGTTGTGCATGAAGCGGAACTTCATTATGATGTCAGTGCTCATCCAAGGCCCCAAGCAACCCAGCAACAACATTGATGTGTACCTAAGGCCATTAGTTGAAGAACTTTTACAGCTGTGGAATTGAAAAGTTGTACGTGCGTGGGATGAGAAAGATCAGGAGGAATTTGACCTACATGCGTTGCTGTTTGTAACCATCAATGATTGGCCTGCTCTCTGTAACCTTTCAGGACAGACAAACAAGGGATACCACGCATGCACCCACTGTTTAGATGATACCGATAGTATATATTTGGATAAATGTAAGAAGAATGTGTACCTGGGGCATCGTCGATTTCTTCAGAGCAGGCATCCCGTAAGAAAGAAAGGCAAGCATTTCAAAGGTGAGGCAGATCACCGGAAGAAGCCTCGCCACCGTACTGGTGATGATATACTTGATATGGTCAAGGATTTAAAAGTAATCTTTGGAAAGGGTCCTGGCGGACAATCTGTTCCGAATGACGCTGACGGACGCGCACCCATGTGGAAGAAGAAATCTATATTTTGCGACCTACCCTATTGGAAAGGCCTAGAGGTCCGCTCTGCAATTGACGTGATGCACGTGATGAAAAATCTTTGCGTGAACCTGCTAGGCTTCTTGGGAGTGTATGGGAAGATAAAAGATACACCAGACGCACGGGAGGACCAGCAACTTGCGCACGAAAAAGACGGCATGCATCCAAAGCAGTATGAAGGTCCTGCCAGCTACGCTCTTACCAAAGAAGAGAAGGAAATCTTCTTTGAATGCCTGCTCAGTATGAAGGTCCCGTCTGGCTTCTCGTCGAATATAAAGGGAATAATAAATATGCCAGAGAAAAAGTTCCAGAACCTAAAGTCTCATGACTGCCACGTGATTATGACGCAACTGCTTCCGGTTGCATTGAGGGGGCTTCTACCGGAAAACGTTCGATTAGCCATTGTGAAGCTATGTCCATTCCTCAATGCAATCTCTCAGAAGGTAATCGATCCAGAAATCCTACCAAGGTTAGAGAATGATTTGGTGCAATGCCTTGTCAGTTTCGAGTTGGTGTTCCCACCATCCTTCTTCAATATCATGACGCACGTCCTAGTTCACCTAGTCGAGGAGATTGCCATTCTGGGTCTTGTATTTCTACATAAGATGTTCCCCTTTGAGAGGTTCATGGGAGTCTTAAAGAAATATGTTCATAATCGTGCTAGGCCAGAAGGAAGCATCTCCAAGGGCCATGAAACAGAGGAGGTCATTGAGTTTTGTGTTGACTTTATTCCTGACATTAAGCCGATTGGTGTTCCTGAATCGCGGCATGAGGGCAGACTGGGTGGAAAAGGCACGCTAGGTAGGAATTCAGTAATATGCCAGGACGGGCATTCTTTGGCGCAAGCACACTACACAGTTCTACAAAGTTCCGCCTTGGTGGCTCCGTATATCGAGCAACACAAGAATATTCTATGCTCCAAACACCCGGAGCAGTCTGACGACTGGATTACACATGAACAAACGGTGACTTTCGCCGGTTGGTTACAGACACGTCTCATGCATGACGACACTGTTGCAGATGACCTGTACTTGCTGTCCAAGTTACCATCTTCGACTATATTGACTTTCAAAGGGTACGAGATAAATGGAAATACATTTTACACGATCGCCCAAGATAAAAAGAGCGCCAACCAAAACACCAATAGGCCAAAGGACACATATTATGGTTACATTGAGGAGATATGGGAACTTGACTATGGACTTGGTTTGAAGGTCCCTTTATTTCGGTGCAAATGGGTCAATCTGACAGGAGGCGGGGTAAAGGAAGACCCGCAGTACGGAATGACAACAGTGGATCTCAACAATCTTGGGTACGCAGACGAACCATTCGTCCTAGCCAATGATGTGGCGCAGGTTTTCTATGTGAAGGACATATCTACCAAGCCGAGAAAAAGAAAAGATAAGGAAGCGAATACATCATACGATGAGTCAAACCGCCACATAGTTCTTTCAGGGAAAAGAAACATCGTGGAAGTGGAGGACAAGACAGACATGTCAGAAGATTATGAAAAGTTTCATGAAATTGCTCCCTTCAGAGTGAATGTTGACCCGAGCATCAAGTTAAACGATGAAGATTGTCCATGGTTACGACGCAAAGGGACACACGCGAAGAAAAAGTTTTATACCCAAAGATCCCACTCTCGGATGTGACCGGCTTCTCTAGTTAGTTTCCGGACTTATATATCTGGAAAGTCCCACTTCGGACAAACCGGTGGGAATCTTTGTAATAGTAGTGTACTTATGTGTTTTGGCATTTGAAACGCGTCGAAATATTATGTCTAGAGCCACGTCATCAATTTTCAACCCTTTCTGACTTCATTTGCTATTTTTCATGCATTTACTCATTTTTTTGAGCTAAATGACCCTGGAATTGAAAAGCACTACAAATGAACTCTGAAAAGGTTGAAAGTTGGCATGGTATCATCATTTAACCCACATAGCATGTGCTAAAAAGTTGAGAGGGTTACAGCAAAAACTGGATGCACTTCGTGTACAAAATGGACAATCTCTTTCGAAGTATCAGGGTTTCAGACGAAAACTCGTCTGTTACTAAGGCATTTCATTTTTTTAAACTTATTTCAACTCCAGACTTTTTGTGTGTTCAGTATGCACCATTCGAAGCCACGCCATCAATTTTCATCCCTTTCTGACTTCATTTGCTATTTTTCATGCATTTACTGATTTTTTTTTAGCTAAATGACCCTGAAATTGAAAAGCACTACAAATGAACTCTGAAATGGTTGAAAGTTGGCATGGTAACATCATTTCACCCACATAGCATGTGCTAAAAAGTTGAGAGGGTTACGGCAAACACTGGATGCACTTCGTGTACAAAATGGACAATCTCTTTCGATGTATAAGGGTTTCAGACGAAAACTCGTCTGTTACAAAGGCATTTCATTTTTTAAATAACCTAAAAATTACCAAATTCAATACAATGATAAAACACGCTAATATTAAACAGCAGAAAAAAGAATCACTGCAAAATCTATTTTTAAAGTAAAGTTATTCACAAATTAGTGATGTACATAAATTTCCAATAATTCGAATTTAAACTATTCAAATTTGAAAACTACTGCCACTAACAGAAAGTTTATAATTTTTTTGACCTCACGCAAAAAGATTCACTCATTAACTCTAAATAAAGCAAAAAAAAACTCAGAAACAAAAGAAAATAAATAAAACAGAAATTATTAAAACTGAAAAGTAAAAAAAAAGCCCGCCTACTGGACCCCAACCGCAGGCTCACAAGGCCCAGTAGGCCCAACAGGGCAGCACAGGTTCGATAGGCCCACACAGGCCTGCTTAGAGAGGAGCTCGAGGGAGCAGACGCAGCGGGGCTTATAAACCAGTGCGGCTGCCCTTCGCTGGGCGAGGTGGGACTAAATTTTCTGCACCGCGGTTGTGGCAGCACGAGACCTTTAGTCGCGGTTGGTGGCTGCAACCGCGTCTAAAGGTAACGTTTAGTCGCGGTTGGTGCCACCAACCGCGACTAAAGGTCTGCGCTTCGCGCCGCTTCGCCTGGCGAAAAATACCTTTAGTCGCGGTTGGTGGCTCCAACCGCGACTAAAGGTGGCCTTTAGTCGCGGTTGGAGCCACCAACCGCGACTAAAGACTCTCATATATATAGCGCCACTTACGAAAAATCCCCCATCCACTCCATTCTCTCGATGCCAAACACAGACGACGCCGCTAGGCTGCTGCACGCCGCCGCCTGCCCCGATCGACGCCGTCGCCGCCCCCGACACCGGCCGCCCGTGCCACCCCCGCCGCCGGCCGCCTGCGCCGCCCCCGCCGCCGGCCGCCCGTGCCTCTCCTCGTCGACCCCTACTCCGGACGCGCCCTCCTCGCCGATCCCCAACGGCGCCGCCCGCGCCCGCTCCTCGCTGCGCCGCCTGCCCCGACGCCGTCGCTGACCCCGACTCGCCTCTCCCCGCCGTCGCCCCGCTGTGAGCTCAGTTCCTCCCTCTCCCCCCTCTCCCTCGCCCCCTGCTGCCATGGCCGCCCCTCCGGCCCCGATCGAGCCCCCCCCCCACACACACACATGCATGAACACACACACACACACACACACACACACACACACACACATTTTTTCTATTTAGATGTTTTAGTTGTTTTTCACTAGTATATATGTATGTATGAATGCATGTTAGATGGATATAATTAGTGTTTAATTAGTATAGATTTTTTTTATATAATGTTGTTTTTCTGTTTTTTAATGGATGTATAGAAGTATGCTTAATTAGTGTTTCTTTTTCTATTTTTTAATTTTATATAATGTTGTATATCATAGTATAGAAAAAATTTGCATATAAAAAAGTTGCATAGGAAAAAGTTGACCATATATATATTTGTTAGAAGGACTATATATAAGTGGGAAAAGTTTCGGAATTTTTTGAGAAAGGAATATTATTAGGGTAGTTATAACCTAGGAATGGGACATTATAATTGAAAAGAGGATATTTTGCTCAAAATTTCCTAATAAAATGACATTGCATATATAGGAATTTTTTTTTATAAGAATTTCTTCTCGGAGTCAACGATGCCCGGCCCGCATCCTCGTCGTCGACTCGTTCGCGACGACGTCCTGCTTCAGAGGGGCAACGTTCGGGACTTGGCTCCGCCGGGCTGGCACTGGGAGGTGCTACCTTCAGGGGCGCGCAGCTTGGTGAGGAACCCGGCCCCGGGTCCTGTCGTTGACCCGGAGCTTCTTTGGTGGCGTTCACGTGGGCCACTTTCGGTGCGGATGCAGCCGGCCCCGCCGGAGGTGGTACGTCGCCGTGTCAGGGAGGAGGACGAGCACGTCCGTCGCTACATGGATGCGTTGGACGTCAGGTTCTCCAATACCTGGCAGGTTCTTCAGGGATCTCACCCGAGCTATGATCCTGTGATGGTTCCTTCTCTTTGGGTGTCCACCGCCCGCGCCTCAGTAACCGCGAGTGAACTAGATTCTTCGATAATATTCGATCTGTATTAGCTAGTCTTGTTATATATATGATAATATTCGAGATGTATTAGTGATAATACTCGAGATGTATTCGAGATTATATTCGATAATATTTGAGACGATTTATTCGAGATTATATTCGATGATGCATATTATATGAATTATTCGAGATGCATATTATGTACTATGATTCAGTTTTTCCTTATTGATTGCATGCATTCTAATTTGAATACTAAATTATTTTATCTTTCTTCTGGATTAGTTAAATAAAAGCTATGGACAATACCGGCAGAGAAGGAGAAGAGGCTCTGTTCGACATCATACGCTCCCCGAGCCCAGAGCATGAACCTGAATATGATGGCGGCTCGCAATATCTGAACAATTCCGGTGAGGGTTGTATGATATTTGATGAAAACGAACGAATAGATGAAGGCGACGACAACGATGTTGACGAAGAAAATGTTCTTCAAATAACAAAGACCGGCGAGGTATATTTATTATATAAGCCATCCGGTGATCATTACATGTCTTAATTGATTTGTATATATTAACGAATCGATCTTTCTTCTTTTAGGCCTCCGGATCGAGTAAATCTTCTACAAGCGACAGGGTAGTTCGAGGCCCGGCCAGAAAGTTGGATCCTGGCGTAAAGTTCAACATCGATTCCATCAAAACATCAAATGGCGAACCGCTTGAACCTAGGAAAAATGCGACCAAGTTCAAGAATCAATGCGGAGTTATTGTCAGGGACCAAATCCCGATCTCTGTTCAAGAATGGAAAAAGCCAGCAAAGGGAGATCGAGCAGGAGTTACTTTTGTCGACGAAAGAGCAAAAGATGTGCTTTGGACATCGCTCATGTCACATTTCACCCTACCAGATAATTTGACAGATGCAGATCTAAAGAAAGTCAGAAACTATGCTCTTAAAAAGATGGCGATCGCATTCAACACCTTCAAGAAAAATACGTGGACTAAGTACGTCAAATCAAAAAAGAAGACTCCAGAATTCAAGGGAGCACTGGTGAAGGCAAAAGATCACTGGGACGCTTTCGTGAAGTTCAAGGAATCGGAAGAAGCTAAGGAACGGTCGAGAAAAAACAAGATTAATGTTGCGAAAAAGAAGTGGCACCATACTCTGGGGCCAGGTGGCTACCAGGTGGCCCTGCCAAAGTGGGATCAATCTGAGCAAGAGATGATTAGTGCAGGGGTCACTCCAGTTACATTGACATGGCCCCCCAGGTGCAGGACATGGTTTTATGCGCATGGGAGGAAGTTGGACCCAGACACAGGGCTGGTTATGGTGAAGGCAAGTCTTAAAGAAGCGACAGACGAAATACTTATTGCAATAGAAGAAGCTCGAATGGGGGTGTTCACGCCCAACAGAGAGAACGACGAGCTTATGCGCGCCCTGAAGAATCCTGAACACCCGGGAAGAACACGAGGCAAAGGCGTTGTTCCGTGGTTTGAGGGGTTTGCGGATTGGAATGATGACTACAGAAGCCGTGCGAGAAAGAAGAAGCAGGAGGAGCAGAAGAAGAAGAAGGAGGAAGCACTCCGCCTTGAAGGCCTAGAATCAAAGCACCTGGAGTTGGAACGCGCTTTCAGGCGGCAGCAGGAGCAGATCGATTCACTCAGCTAGGAAAGGGCGTCTCAGCGGCAGCATGAGCAGATCGATCCAGCATTGGATAGCACCGTCCCATCTATGCCGAGAAGCAGCATGGGTTCCGCCCCGGTCGATATCGATGATGCACTTCTAGCTAGCTACCCTGTGGATGATATCAAAGACAGGACTAACTGTGAGCTACACATGAAAGTGAAGAACTTATCCATGAAGGTGGCAGACGGCTATGCTTTAGCAAATCCCCCTGAAGCAACCTTCCATTGCAATCCCATTCCAGCTGGCTATGCTCGTGTCGGGGTTGATGAAGTGATGTCAGGATATCACGAGCTACAACTTGACATTCTTGGAGGTGACGAGGAGAGAACACTGGGAGAGGCCATACATCGTATCATTCTATGGAAAAAGGATTGCATCGTCTTTCCAAGGCCACCGACTCCTCCTCCTCCAAGTCCGCCACCGCGTCAGTCGACTCCTCCTCCTCCAAGTCCGGCACCGCGTCAGCCGACTCCTCCTCCAAGTCCGGCACGGCGTCAGCCAACTCCTCCTCCTCCAAGTCCGGCACCGCGTCAGCCGACTCCTCTTCCAAGTCCGGCATGGCGTCAGCCGACTCCTCCTCCTCCAAGTCCGGCACCGCATCTGCCGTCTCCGCCGACTCAGCATGCTCCATCGCCTAAGCAACAACGGAAGAGAGGGGCCGCAGCTACGATGGCTAGCGGTACAACAGGCAAGAAATTCAAATATGGTCCAAGCCTCAAGCCTCTTCCGAAGTTGCCTTACCACATGACTAAGGAGGAACTCGACACCGTAGTGGATGCCAAAGTGAAGGCCCATTTTGGACCGAAACCGCCGCCGCCGCCAAAGGAGAAAGTTCCTGAGCATGTCTCACAACACTTTATTGATATGGCTCGACCGGCTGTCAATCAGAAGGACTGCGACTATGTGCGGTCTATCAAGAAGTCATATTTTGCAGGACAAAAGGAGTCAAGCTCGAGCTCGAGCCAAGCAGTTGGCAAAAAAAGCGGGAAAACTGTTCCCCAGCTAGGAGAACAGGCAGTGCAATCGATCTCCCCGCTCATTGTACAAACACCTGTGAGTACCGCCGATCGGCTGGTAGTAACCGACGATCATAAAAGGCAGGCTAAAGAGGCCGGTGTCACTGTTGAACAACTCCTAGGCCTTGAGGAAACCCCCGGGCTTAAAGAGGAGGAAGTAAAATGGCAATATGTCCGCGGCAAACCTCTGGTCAAGCCTGACGATGTCAAGCTTCTACCAACGAGATTGTACAATTTGCATACGTGGTACATGCAAGAAACAGCTACATGCAAGAAACAACAAATATCAATCAAGAGTCCCTCATGGTGAAAGTCAAGAAAAAGCATTACTTCCATAAAAAAGATTTGTGGATTCATTATTCAGAGTTGTTTCAGTTATTCAATCAAGACGCACTCGACAAATCTATCGTCAGTTGCTATTGTCTGTAAGTGATTTCTTTTTGTAATTTAAGTCTCTAGCTAGTTAGTTGTGCTCTCGTTCATTACCTGTAATTATCCTCACTATATTCTTTTCTGTGGTATTATGCAGAATGAAGATGTATGAAATGAAAAAAGCTGGACGCTATGGCATTGGGTTCATTGACCCAAATACGGTCAATCAGGCGATATGGGAAACTGAATATTCGAGAAAAGACACAGAGAGATTCCTGCTAGAGTTTTTGAAGCAACTAAACACCCAATCAGAAATACTACTTCCTTACAACTTCGGGTGAGTGTTACTATATCTTGTACTAAAAATTCTATTTTTTTCTTACTAGATGTTAATAAGTGTAGTTGATGAGTTATGCACATGCCTGCTTAATTATACAAAACGTGTGCGCATGCAGTTACCACTGGATCTTGTTAATCATTGAAGTTGACAAGGGAAAAGTTGAAGTACTGGACTCAATATATAAGAATCCATCCGAATACGCGACCGTGAGGGGGATGGTCGACAGGTAATTTCAATCATTATCGCACTATGTCGGCCTCTTTACTTCATTTCCTGATATCAACTAGTTAATAACTCCTTTATTCATTTTCTTTGCCGGCGGGCAGGGCTTGGGCCAAGTTCGTCAAACTGGTCCCAGGCGACTGGGAACAAAAGCTGACATGGGTGCGACCCAAGGTAATTAAGTAGTACTAGCTAGCTACGTCCGTGCATCTCTTTAATTCTAGTTTCAATACCATTATCATGCTTGATTAATTATTACCTGATTGAATTTTATTCTCGTAAAGTGCATGAGGCAGGTGCAGGGGAATAGTTTATACGCATACTACGTTTGCGAGAACATTCGCATGATCACGTCTGAAAGGAGCAGAAACGAAAGAAATCTTTGGGTACGTTTGCCAGAACACTATCCATAAATTTTTTATCATGATCTAGCTAATATATATACACACAACTAATATATTCATCTTGATCTCCTTCTTATAGTTGACGGAGATGCGGGGCCAGCTCCTACCAACGGCTCGCGTACGAGCAATTCAAGAAGAAGTAGCTGGATTTCTGCTCGACCAGGTCATAGATCCCAAAGAAGAATACCATTACAAGATCAAGCAGTAATGCCTGCATATGTAATGATCCGCAAATTGTAGGAGAAATTGTATACACCAAATTGTATATATATATATATATATATATATATATATATATATATATATATATGTATGTGAATGGTCGTCGTACGAGAAATTCGATGATATATATATATATATATATATATATATATATATATATATATATATATATATATATATATATATATATATATATATATTATCGGTTCTACGAGAAATTCTATTTATATATATATGCACAACGTGTACAGTATGTAGTAGCGTAATATATGTTTGAAATGAAAAATAATTAAATGAAAAACACAAAATTAAAAGGAAAAATAAATCATAATTAATTCATAAACCCCTAAAGGATTAAAAGGAAAAATAAACCAAAATTAAAAGAATTAAATACTTTTAGTCCCGGTTGGTGTTACCAACCGGGACTAAAGGTCCCCCAGCCCACGGCGCCGGCAGGTGCCACGTGGTGGGCCTTTAGTGCCGGGCCGTGTTGAACCGGGACTAAAGGGGGAGGGCCTTTAGTCCCCACCCTTTAGTGCCGGTTGGAGAACCAGCACTAAAGGCCCTTACGAACAGGCACAAAAGGTCTGTTTTCTACTAGTGGGACCCCTCCATGGCCGGACGGCCAAAGGCGCCGTATGCTGGTGAATGATCCGTCGCAACACCTCCGCCTTATCCTGCGCATGTAGCCCTTCTCCGGCCGGATCGCTGATCGGGATGACTGTGTCGACCAGATCGGCCATGATCTTCTCCGAGTAAACCACCACGACACTAGTGCAGAAAAGCCTAGCTATGGCATGGCAAAAATGGCCTTGCTGGCGTAGACACCCGACGTCACCAATATGGCGCCACTGTTAGAATTTAGTGGTGGCGTTGGAGACGACGCCAACACTATTTTGAATACCTATGGCGTTGGACATATTTGCACGCCGGCATTGTCATATTTCGCTAATAAAAAAATTTACTAGCTTCATAAACTAAACGTTTCAGCAATTAACAAAAGATGCTAAACGTTTCAGCAATTCACAAAAGATGCTACCAGCTTCACAAACTAAATGTTTCACGAAATTCACAAAAGAAAAGTACCAAATTACTTCTCACAATGTATTCACCTCTCGACACTACCTAGTTTTTTCGAAGGACTAACTTAAGCTCACGAAGATTATTCCTATTCACCTGCCCATCCATTTTGTAATGGGCTTTCTCCGTCTTCAATTGAGTTATATCGGACTTCAGGACTTGTATGTCCTTCTTGTAATGACTTATGTCATTGTTTAGAAATGCGATCTGACGTTCGAGACTGCAAACCTTATGAATGACAATAGCATTGTCATCGATAATCTTATCCCTCTCCTTCTTCGGGGAAGCATTAACCTCCTCCAGGGTTTTGACGGTACTCTCATGTGACGTGATTAGCTCTTGATTGAGCACGTCGACGTCACATGTCTTCTGCTCATCGGGTGATGTAGAAGGCGGAGCTCGTACGTATGCCTGGCAAGGGTTTCAAAACATAAACAATTAACTAATGGTTAGATGTATTGATATTTGCAATGCTGATCATGCTTGTTTTTTGTAACCAGCCTAATTAACTGGTTGGTGCTCACTTCGCCTTTCTCTTCGGCAAAATCCGACCAGTGCTCAGAGGAGCCTTCAAAGATGCTAGAGTCGGCCATGCTGTAGCATCAAACAGAAAACACTTGAAAGCTCTACCATCAACTATGTAATGTTTACACACTACTCCTACATGGCCGCCCTTCCATATGTAATGCAAAAGTTTTTTAACATTTTAACGCACTATAGTTCCTTATATGGATGAACATGTTGTATACCAAGCTATTGTGACAGGGCACCCATAGTGTATAGAAAAAATATAACAACATTAGACTGATTCTTATTGTTACTGATTTGGTCTGATGCTTATTGTTACTTCATGAAACCCAATTTATAGAGCATATACTAAATCTGGAGTCCACAGAAACTCATATATTACACTATACTAATTTAGATGCTTCTTGTTAATTACTAACTTCATGAATCCTAATTTTTTCATACATTGAAACTCATATAATACTAACACTAAATATATATAGCAAGTTGTATTGAAAATTGGTTTTGGGAAAACTTCTTTCCATACTCTTTGGATATGACATGGCGGGTGACGTCGGCGGGACGGCGTCGGCAGGACGGCGTTGGGCGGAGACGGGCGGCGTAGGGCGGAGACGGGCAGCGTCGGGCAGAGACGGGCGGCGTCGGCGGGACGGCGTAGGGCGGAGACGGGCGGCGTCGGGCGGAGATGGGAGGCGTCAGCGGGGCGATGTAGGGTGGAGATGGGCGACGTTGGGCGGAGACGGGCGGCGTCGGGCGACACGACGCGTCAGGCGGCGGCGGCGGCGGGTATCGAGAGGAGGACGGGCCGGTGAAGTTGGGGTCGAGAGTGAGGATAAGTTTTTATTACTACGCCGGCAGCTGTTAAAACCGACTAGTGCTGGCGTGGGTCTAATGGGCCTAATGTGCAACGCCGGGCCTAATGTGCAACGCCAGCACTAAGCAAATAGCTATGGCGTGCAATTTTAGCCCACGACAGCACTATTTGAAAATGTTAGTGCCGGCGTTGGTGAGAAATGGCGCACCACAAACAAGAGTTGTGGCTAGCCATTTCTCCACTAGTGCGAGTGATTCGCATAACGCATCCGAAGGAGTCGGTGAGGCCAGCTCTGGCCATCCGGGGTTGAAGGCGCCGTCATCCCCTATTATCATGCACAGTGGCACGAGCCTTCTGGACCTTTGTACACGAGGCACTGGGCCCGACTAGTAGGCCCTGGACTTTGTGGAGTTCCTTCAGACCAGAGCGGGGGCCATCGCCGCCTATTCTGGTTAATCTTTGCGATGACTCGCGGACGTTATGGACGACACATAATAAAATGGTGATTGAGCGGGTCTTTCAGCAGCAGGCCTCTAACTCGTTCATCGAATTCCTTACTTTTCTGCAGCACTGGCACCCGCTCTATAGGCTCTATAGGCAGCGCGACTGCGACCAGCTCGGCCTCATGCTGTATGCACTTCTTGCTAGGGCGCATCACTTATCTTCTTCGTAGGGCCGCTTGTTGGCCGTCATTCGGTGGCTTTTTTCTCTTATTTCTCATATGCTTTCTTTGGGCATGATTGTGTTGTTGCCCCAGCCGTCCTATTGGTTATGACATTTGGATGTTGGTTGTATGAATGATTGCTTTATTTATAAAGCGGGACGCAAGCCTATTTTAAGAGTTTGTTGTGCGGTAAATGAAAGACGCATCAGGACAAACACAACCTTCATTGTACCCGCCTTTCAGGGCAACCTGATCCTGAGCCTCTGATAAGTACGGTCTTATTTGGCTTGATCTACCATGGATTCCACATGGTCTGGGACAATATCGAATTTGCTGGAAATTGGAGACTAAACACAATTAGGAGTAGGAGGCATCCAGGACTACTTACATGTCTCATGACATTTATCAGGAAGTAGGAGACACAAAAAGAGTACATTGTTGGGAAGTTTAAGCTCACCATCTCCAAATTGCTCAACTGGAGTTTCATGTCTTCGACGAGACCTACCGGTGAGCTTACGCTGGGAGAAACGTCCATGCCTCCTCGCACTGCCACAACAAAATACATGTTGTTCACACCTATTTTTTGATAAGCCACGGCCCAACCAAACACAATCTAAGCTTTGTACATGACTACCTATGTTGCATTTCCTTCTTCTACAGGCTAGAACCATGCCGTAAGCTAGAGTTATTATAAGATCAGGCCGATTTTACTTTTGTTTAAAGCAGGATGACCCCGGTCTCTGTATCTGGGAGATGCAGGAAATCACTTTATTAATTATTCACAAAGACTTTACAAAGTAATACTCCCTCCGTTCCAAAATAAGTGTCGATGCCTTAGTACTATATTTGTACTAATTTAGTACTAAATTTGCGACACTTATTTTGGGACGGAGGGAGTACATCATTATGTCTGAAGCCGTCGTCGTCTTGGCAACATTTGTTGCTAGTCCTATTCATTTATGAAAGGGTGCAGAAGGTGTGAGCCGAATACCCAGACCTCTCACCCAGACAACACCTCCTCCCAACGCAAGTCCATCATCATACATCCGTCGCCGAGGTTCTGCGGCGCCACGCCGCCGAGACTCCGCGTCGTCGATCCGTCACATGAAACGCCGCTCCACCGCAGATGTCACCCACTGGTCCCTCGAGCCTAAGCATACCTCCAAGAATGACGCTCCCAAGAGGGATACGACAAAAGAGCGCCGCCGTCATCTGATCGACTGATTTAGGGTTTCCCCCGAAGGTGGCGGAGAGGGGTCTAGAGCTTCCTCACGACGATGCCTTCAAAAAGGGGACGACACAGAAAACGCCGCCATCGCCGGCCTTGGCAACAAGCCAAGAGTAGGGTTTTCACCCGGATCCGCTCGAGGAACTTCCATCCAGTCTCGTCTGCACGGAACCACCACCGATCACCACCGCCGCGCATGGAGCAGGCCGCACCAGTCAGATCAGGTCTGACCGGAGGCAAGACCACACGTACAGTCGATCCATCCACCAAGCCGTCCATGCCGCCGTTGCCGCCGTTCTGAGATCCGACCGGACGCACCTCCACATGCCGGGAGCCCCGCCCTACCCCAAGCCTCGGGAGAGAAGGAGAGACCACCGCCACTGCCATCTGCCCCCGGACTTAGCCCGTGGGCGTCACACAACGGCGAAGGGAGGAGAGGAAGGAGTAGATCAGGGCTCGGTGGTGGCTAGGGTAGCGGCGGCCCGAGTCGCCCGATGGGAGAGCGACGCGGGCGGTTCTTTGAACGAAGATCTGTTTGGGGTGTACCCCTCTGTCTTTTCCTTGGAGAGGTGGAATTAACTTGCATTCTGACTGTGTTCGATCTAGTTTGAATGTGTTTTTCCGTAAGAGGAGGAATCAGATACTCAATTTTACATCTTGTATAAATTGTGGTAGATGCATGAAACTACATATCCTTGTACCACCAAACTAAACAGGAGTAATGTAAACTGTGATACTCCTAATGACCCCTGCGGTTGTTAGTCTTACTGCACGAAAAGCAGAGCAAGTATATAAAAGTTGCAACCCAACTAAATGAGCAGAAGTGTTTGCCGCCTCTCTCTGAAAAGGCTTGGCCCACTGAATGAGGAGAGTTTGACCCCTAACTTTGTACAGATTAAGATGTCCATGTCAAACGTCCTTGAGGCTGTGATCTTACATTTCATGGTTTCTGGACCCAAGTGAGCCTCAAGGACAAAGGACTATCGAAAGAAAGCATTGCAAGCAGCCATATATCTTAAATAAATCAAACATTTTGTGCCAGGTGCAGTCCTGCGTCAATTGCATCACAGTCACACCATCGGTCATGAAAGTGCAACATAATGGCCTATATGTTCCATGCGATCGTAGTCTTACATATAAGAGAGGGAGGTGTTCGAAATTTTCTGACAGTGTTTACTATACTATACTGGTGCCAGCAAAACCAAAATGGAGATCCAGTCTGCTAGCCAATGCCTAAGGAGGAACTTTCTACCGTTGAGTAGAACACACAACTTGTTGAACAAGTTCTCTAGAAAAATAGTTGAACAAGCAATCAGGATATGTTTATATGTTTGATGTTGACTCTTACATAGTGCTGGCATAGCATATTTACCATAATACTAGAAGGGTTGGGCGCGCTTTGCTGCGCCGTTGGTATTGTTGGATTTTCATAAAAGAAGTTACTTCATCTGTTTTAAAATATAATCAAATTATAAGGTGTAATTTTTGAAAAGTCAAATATTTTAAGTTTGGCCAAATTTGTAGAGAAATATATCAATATACATAATATAAAATCGGTATCATTAGATTCATCATGAAATACATTTTTATTTTTATTTAGTTAGTATTGTGGATGCCAATATTTTTGGCTCTGAACTTGATTAAAGTTAAAGATATTATACTTTTCAAAAATTTAATACATCTTGTATGTTGAAACTGAGTGAGTATTTGGTTTGGCGAGAGGGGAAGACAAAGAAGTGTGTTTTCTTTTCATTTATAATGCCACGTGTTTGGTGGGTCTTCAGTAGTGTGATTCAGTGTTATTTGCTAATCAATCAATACTTTTGTGTGAAAATTTCGTCGGTGGCTGCATGTTCTATATTTGTGCTATAATATCACGTGTTGGCACTTCTTTTTTTAGATGGTGAGAGGGCGTGCGTGATTGATATGTTTTTATAGATCGATTGTTGTCGATTGATTTGGAAAATCGTTGGACCGGTCAAATCATGAACCAAATCCAAAATTGAATACCTCGATTGAATGAAAGAGCTTCAAAATTAGAGGGCATATGGAATAAAAGAATATAACAACAGAGGTGAATTAAAGGAATTTACTAAGAGAGACGAATTAAAAGAATTAAATAAGATAGCTCCTTGAGAAATTGTAGACCCGGTCAAAATCGGGTGACCCAAGTATAAATTGAAGATTTTAATTGATTGTGAGGCCTTAAAAATAATGGGCATAGTGTATTTATAGATATAGTATAAAAATTGAATAAGAGAGCTTTGAGAAATTGTTGACTCGGTCAAAATCGGGTGACCCAATGTCAATTGAAGACCTCAATTGAATGTGAACTCTCCAATTCTAGGAGGATTAGTCTTATGGTATATTTGAGGGCCTAGGGGATGGTAACACTTTTGAAGACATTTTCTGACGATTACAAACATGCCGCAAATCATGTGCTCACTATGACGTACGACCAAACGCCACAAATGTTAAAATATGAGGAGAAAATCAAGATTACCAATAGTTTCCAGTGGTAGATGCTTACTATTCTTAATTCATATAACCATCAACTGTTTGGAATTATGAGATACACAAGGGAACGGTGTGCAAAAGATATATACCTAGTCAAATTATCAAATGCACACAACGCCAGCCTCGCCCTATAGCTCCCATGGCAGTGCCTCGGGGCTCCATGAACTTGTCACTAGCAGGATTTGTCAGTTCGGGTAAACATTGCATTCTTTCGATGGTGGTGCTTCCTTCCATGATCTTCACCTTCCTGCTGGTGGCGGCTGTTATTGAAGATGTTCCAGACATGGTGTCTCGGACGTGTTTTCTAGTTTATTTTTTTCCGCTTGTCTCACCTTTTGGTTGTAAGCTGTTTCAACACTCTGTATCTTTGTCGTTTGGTTTCTTTTTCCTGCAAGTTTTCTTTGTTGTAATCCTATTCGGTTGATGGCTTTGTTAATTCAAAGTTAGGACCATCACGAGACTTTTCTCCAAACAAATAATGAAAACTTCATGTAGAGATGCTCTGTGTTATGGAGCTGCAACCGAGCGATACAACCATGGTGCCTGTGAAGGTGTCACGTGATAAAACCATCAAATCATGATAAAATATGATGTAAAAATGGGAAATTTTTGGAAGGTTTAATTCCGTCAACTCCATGTATTCGAAAAAAGAATATAATTATTTTTAAATGACACTGCCAACAATTGATATTTCTCGGTACTCACCCCAGTGACGAGTGGGCCGGAATGGTCCATGGGTTATGAATTCTTCCCAAATGGAAATAATTTTTTTTTTGAATGTCGGCAGTTGAACTGCCAAATTCATTGATCAGAAGAGGGTGTTACAAGAATCCTTAGAGGAGGAAAGCACCGCAAAAGGGCAGCGCAGAAAAGAAAAGAAAGAAAAAATACCCGTCCCAGCACCACAAACCCAATCTCTACCATCAATCGTGCCCACCATCGGAAAACATCGTCGGGATCTCCAAGCTGACGCCCCCAAGGAGGAAACGATGTTAAGGACACCGTCGTCACCCGATCTGGCACCGCCAGATCTTAGGTTTTCACCCGGAGATTTCACGCCAGTTGGTAGGAAGGACAAACAGCTCCACAACGATACCTCCAAGGAGGGAGACGACATCCGTGGATGCCGTTATCGTCGGCAACAACAAGGTCGATGCATGATTTTCATCCGGAGCCGAGCCTTCCACCAACAATCCTAGGATCCGAGGCCACCAGTGCCACGGAGCATCACGACCCCAAGCAAACACTGCCAAAAACGAATCCGTTGAAGTCGCACGCAGGAACTCGGCAAGCACACGCCAACCTGACCGGTTCGCACCGCCCAATTAACAAAAGTAGCATTCCGTGTTTTCTTTTCTTCCATTTTTTCATTTGTTTTTTTGCTTTTACATTTATATTTAGAAACATTTTAATATATCTATTAATTAAATCACTTAACATTAAATTAAAAATGATCACGCATTCAAATATATCTATCAATGTTTTTGATGTATAAAAAGGTACATTATGTGCAAAAAAGGTAGAAATCAAAACATGAATATAAAAAATTATCAAACATGTATAAAAATATTGCTGATGTACAAAATTGTATGGAAAAAAGTAGAAATCAAATCATATATATGAATAAATGGTAATCATATACTTAAATTGTTAAGAAAGTATAATTTTTTTTGCTGCACTTTATAAGTTTTTCGTAATATGTTTGGAAAAATTTAAAAAATAATTTTTTGTTCAAATAAGTGACAATCTGTATTTAGACAATGTTAACCGTATATATAAAAAATGTTTCTACTGTATAAAAAAACGTACAGTGTGTATAAAAAAATTATATGCCAAAACACGTATATCAAATTAATGCTAATCATGTATGTAAAAAGTATTCCGGATGTACACAAAAAATGTACAAAAGTACATGGCAAAAACTAGACATCAAAACATATATATGTGAAAATATTAATCATGTATTCAATAAAAGATAAAAAGTATAAAACAGTAGCTGATCTTCATAAAAAATTACATGTGTAAGGGAAAAAAGGTAAAAAAACAGAAAAATGTGTAAACATATGTAATCATGTATTTATAAAATATTGACAGTCTATATAAAAAAAGTCGGTGATGTATAAAAAAATGTATAATATGTACGGAAAAAAAGTAGACATCGATACATGTATATCTAAAAATATTCCCGATGTAACCTAAAAATATAGAAAAGTATATGGAAAAAGTAGACATCGAATGATATATATCAACAAATGTTAATCATATATATAGAAAAGGTTAAACAAGCATGAAACTATTGCCGATCTTTCTAAAGAATAAACAATGTGGATGAACAAACTTGAAATATAAGTTATAAAAAATGTCAATCGTGTATTTAGAAAATGTTAACCCTGTATATTAAAAATATCGTGTGAAAAACAAGACATAAAAACGTGTAAAAAAATTTGAAACATATATTTAGGAAATACTGTACATGTATATATAAATTTACAATGGGTATGAACAAAGTACACATAAAAGCAAACATTTTTAGAAAATTTAATCTTGTATTTAAAAAATATTAAAAGTATGTATAAACTATGGTCCTAATGTATAAAGAAGGTTAAAGGCAAAAAAAACTAAGAAAACAATAAAAGACAAAAGTAGTGCAAAAGAATGAAAAAAGCAAAAACCAAGAAAGAAACAATGAAAACGTAGTGAAAACAAGAAACAAATAGATAAAACTAGAGAAAATAAATAGGAAAGCAGGAAAACCAAAAACCAAAAGCCAAAGTAGAAAAATACAACTATTGAATAAATAAGAAAACCGAAGAAACAACAAAAGAAAATGAAAAAGAAAAAAAGAAAAGCAAACACATCAGCAATCGGATTTAACAAACGATCGGCCGAGAAGCATGCTACTGGACCGACCCAAACATATCCGATTAGTTTTTGTCTATTTTATTATTATTTTTTATAAAATACATTTTTTGCCAATATTAAATGTTTTAAAATTTATGAATGTTATAAAATGTTGAAGAAATAATATAAAATAATAAAATTGTTAAAAGTTTCTTGATTATACAAAATATGCCAATTTTAATAAATAAAGGTTTTTTTATATTCAAAATGCTATTTAAATTTGAAAAATGTTCTCGGCTTTCAAAACACCATGCCGAATTTTCACAACTCTTCATGATTTGAATCTTCCATGTGGAATATTAAATGTTCGACTTTCGAAAAGCTCTTGAATGAAAAAATGAAAAATTGAAATAGGCAAAAAGAAATAGAGAACATAAAGAAAATAAACTTGTCCCAGGATGTTCCAGAACCTTCCCAACTCTGATAAAGCAACGCACAAGGAAAGGCCCCGAATGGACCGGCCATCGTGATTATTCGAGATGGGCAGGACTATATCTCGCTTGATGCAAGACACAATGACCTCTCTTCCAAAACAGCTGACAAAATGGGCCTGCAAGCGCGTGGGATGCTGCAGGCCTTCAAGCACTGGTTTCTATATTCACATGTTTGTTTTCTTAGTTTATTTTCTTTTAAATTTTATTTATACCTCCAACAATTATAAATATATTTATTACTAAAAATACTTTACATAAAATTTACTAAAAAATTATTAAATATGCAATTTTTGACACAGTAAAGACGCAAACGCTCATATATACGCGCATACATTCATCCATATGAACGCACACACGCACATCCTACCCTTATGAGCACCTTCGAGAGACTGAGCCGGCATATCATCTTGAAATTTACGAAGTCATCGTAGGTGCCTCGTCGTCGACGGGAACATCTCCTCCCACTGAATGCACATCGTTGGAAATCCTGAAATAAATCCAGAAATAATACGAGCACCAAGATTTAAACCCTGGTGGATTGGGAATACCACTGTCCTTCGAGCCATCCAACCATAGGTTGGTTTGCTTATAAATATGCATTTCAAATGCATTGAACATGTATACAAATGTTTCACATGTATAAGAATTTTTCTTAGTGTTTACGAAAAAGTAGACATCAAAATTGGAAAAACAATTAAACATATATTTCAAAAAAACATTATCATGTATATATAAAGCTTTAGATGTACATGTCCACCGTGTACGAAAACAACAGATATCAAAACATACAATTAAAAATAAAATATTAATCATGTATTTAAAAAATATTGAAATAAAAATTTTCATGACATATATGAAAAATATAGAATATGTAATAAAAATGTATACATGTGTTACAAAAGGAAACAAAAAAACAAAGAAAGAAACAAAGATAACAGAAGAGGGAAGAAACAAGAACACATGAGAAAAGCCAGTGCAAGAAATAGAAAGGAACAAAGAAATCGGATAATTTGAGAAAACCAAGAAGGAAAAAAAGCGAATACAAAAGTAAAAATAGAAAGAAAAGTAAAAAAGTCAGTGATACCCGAGAAAAAGAAAGGGTGAAGAAAGCAAAAAAGAAACACAAAACCACGAAGGAAACCAGAGCAGAGTGAACTGTAGGGACACAAATTTTGGAGAAATATTTTTTATTATGGAAAATTCATGAATTTCTGTGTTTTTTCAGGAATTTAAAAGTAGATTAATTTAGAATTTTTTTCACTTTTGAAAATATGTATTCACGCTGTTTTTTCACAAATTCTTCCAAAATTTCATGATAGAAGACTTCATTGTTTTTTTCAAAAACCTAATTTTGTTATTTCGTTTTTGCAACCTGTAATAACTAAACTTTTCTTTTTGCTACCAGTAATGACTAAGCTGTCCCTGGTACGAAAGGGAAGTATATTTGTACGTCCAGCATGCTTGCGTTGTTAAATAAATAAATGCCACGTTGCAGACTTGCAGACAGCCACATATCACACTGACTGACAAAAGATTTATGGGCATGTGCACAAGCACGGCTCGCAACCTATAAAAGTCATCCATTTCCATCGCCATTCGCATCACAAAGTCACAGACCCACGCTGAATTACTCGCAGTCACTAGCTAGCCAGCGAGTAGGCTCACAATCGAGGCCTCATTTAGATATTTTATTCTTGTGTAGCGATGAAGGCTCTCGATGATGACAAATTGACAATGCATCATAACGGCCTATATATGCTACTAGCATGATAAAGATATGAATGAGCGACACCGGAAAAGTCTTGGATGCGAACATGCGGCATGTCGGTGGGGTAACAGCACAAGAAATAACCCCCACGCAAAGAAAAGAAAAGTAAATAGTCATCCTGGTCTACCAGGGAACGTTGCCATCCAGTGCCTGTTGGTCTAGCATGCCGGTGGCCTAGCTCTCCCGCTACCCAGTGCCTTCACACACAGTGAACGTTGCAATTCAAGCACGTCGGTATCCTGGCTGCAGTACGAGCTCGGCCGAGCCAGGAGAAAGGTTAGCAGGCCGGTGCGCCAATGGACTGGGCTCAATCACACCGGCTCGTGGAGTTCTCACAAGTTGTCCTTCTGGAGTAGATTCCGGACCTAAACTGCAAAAGTAGAAATAGAAAAAAAAACAATTCTAGACGGACAGTGATGGTATTGATTCAACCAGAGAGATCTCAAGCCACATAAACGTGTCTCAATAAAAATACCTAAATGTATATATTTTATGAAAACCACCTCAGAGCAACTCCAACCCGCCGAGCCAAACGGACGACGGATTTGTCCGCTTATTGTCCGTTTGGGTCGGCCGCCCGCTCGGCGCTCCGTCCTCTTTAAGATTTGGGTCGGCAGTGCGCCCAACGGCCGCGACCCATTTGATGTCCGCACGCAAATTTCGAAAAAGGCCCGTGGCCATAGATCATGCCAGCGGCCATGTCGTCGCCCGAAGTTCATGCCGGCACCATGCCAGCGCCGGCATACAATGCCAGCTTCAGAAAAACAGCACATAGTTAGCTGGCGCACTTGCCAGCGGCCGGCACACATGCCAGTTTCACATCGAGGCCGTGGTCATGCCAGCACACTTGCCGGCATACAAAAAAGGATGGCGCTCGGCCGCTGTGTACGCCATCGTCCGCCTGCTCTTACGCTTCGGATTCCCCCCGGCGGCTTGGTTGGCGAGCTCATCCTCGAACAAAGGCTCCCCTTCGATGTCCAACTCATCCTCTTCCTCGAGACCGTAGTCCTCCGGAAACTCGTGGTCGAGCGGGAAGCCGTCTAGGTCCATGCCGACCTGATCATGCATGAAGGCAACCTGATCTTGATCAAAGGTGGACGGCGTGAACGGCCGTCGGCCGTCCTGGCTTTGTGTCTCGTCGGGATCGTAGCCAGCCCCGGCGGCACCGCCAGCGGCCAACGCACCACCCTCGAAGATGATGTTCTGCATGTAGTCATCGTCGTCGGAGGCCGGCATTTCGTCGAACAGGTTGTGTGCGCCCGGCAGCACGTCCGCTGGCATCTACCGCGCGCGTTTCCTCGCCCCTCTGGATGACGAGCCACCGGCCACCGGTGTGGCGTTGAGGTCGATGGGCGCGGGCGCGGGCGTGGAAGGCGCCACCACGCTCACCTCGGGCGAGCAATCCCCGGAGAGTCGGGAGGCCTGCGGATAGGCCTGCGGGTAGACGTGGAAGCCGGGCATCGGCTGCGTCGCCGACGCGCGGGGCGAGTCGGGCAGCACCATCCGAGGAAACGCAGATGAGCCGGTGCTGGCTGCGGCCACGGCGGCGTTGACGAGGCCATGCTGGCCTGGGTTTAACCCTAGGTACATTAGCGCCTCCCTTGTTGCCGCCACGACGCGGGCGTTGGCGTGGCCTCCTGCTGTGCGGCGGCGGCGATGGCGGCCGCCGCGATGGCTTCCTCCCTCGCGTCCGCCGCGTGCCACCGGCACTTTCTCTTCGCCGACTCCCTTGCCCGCTCGTCGGCCGTCGGCTTCTTCTTCAGCTTGGGCGCGGTGGCGGTCTTGCGGGGGGCGCGAGGCTTGCCTTTGCCGGAGGGGGCGGTCGTGATGCCGGACGAGGCGAGGGAGACGAGGCTGGCGGTGGCATCGAGGTCGGCGTCCATGGCGAGCGGAGGAGCGCGCGCGGGCGGGAGGGTTTTGGGGAAAATGGAGGGAAATGGTGGAGGCTGCCACCGACCAGCGGGCCAGGGGGAGGAGTATGTGGGCGCGCGCGTCCGTCTCGTGTCCGCACCGACGCAAATCCGGCTCAGAAATGGGTCGGGAATGGGTCGGCAGACGGACGAAAAGCAGACACGCGTCCGTTTGGGTCAGCGCGTTGGGCCGACTTTTCTGTCCGCATCGACCCAAACGGACGCGCGCGGACGAAATGGGTCGCCGCGTTGGAGTTGCTCTCAGCTCTCTCAAATCTGGACATCGTTGATGCCTCATGTGCTCTTAGTTTTATAAGATCCTTTAATTTGAGAGGAAGTTATATAAAATCATTGCGCATATCTATAGCATGTGTTAGTTCTAATCGTGTTACAATTCATTTTCGTTAGTACTGTCATGCATGCATGTTTAGTTAGTAGCGTGTAGTCTCAGCATGTACGTGTGGCATAGGCGTGTACACATGATTTGAGTCATTGCATGTACGTAGAAGTAGTAGCCAAAGACGTGCTTGTTTACGTTGCGTCAGTTAGCGCGTAGATTGTTAGGCCATGATGAGCACGTCGTGGGATGGCACGATATTGATGGGTCGTGGAGCTGTAGTCGGCCAAGACATCCGGCCATTAGCTTGTAATCTGCCAGTTTGTTACATATGAGAAAGAATAAGAAGAGAAGAAAGCAAGAAAAGAGGTACTAGTGTCTCTGTGTTCGACTCCCTCGTGTTTGCGTGTGCAGTCTCATGTTTATTCCAACAATTGGTATACAAAGCTAAGTCATGATGCATTTGGCGGCGGAGCGAGGGGTGACTAGTCGCCTACGAAGAACAGCGATGCCGGCAAGGGCGGCAACGGCGACGAAAAGTACGTGCCGCCGAGCAAGAGGCTCAGAGCAGATTTCTCTAACGAGGGTGTCACCATGGTGAAGATTGCGTCGAGGGTGGATGTCCTTGTCTAGTACGTGCAGCTGACAGAGAAGAACTATCATCTTTGGGCTGCAAAGATGAAGATCATCATGCGCCTTCTCCGTGTGTGGTCGACGGTCGATTGCGATGCCCTGTTGATGAAGAAAAGGACCAATGCGCCATGATGCTGATCTCGCAAGCTGTGCCAGATGATGTGATGATGGCCATTGTCGAGTACGCCACGGCCAAGGAGGTTTGGGCCGCGATCCACACCATGCGGGCTGGGGAGGCGTGTGTTACAGAGGCACACGTAAACAAGTTGATGACACGGTTCGATCGCATGCTCAGGGAGGACGAGACGATCGCCACCTTCTATCGCCGGCTGACAACACTTGTCGACGAGATCCGCTCACTCGATGAAGACCTACCGGAGAAGGCGGTTGTTCGCCGCTGTTCCTGATCGTTTCTCACAAATAATTGGGATGATCGTGCAGTGGGGGTGGGGGTGGGGGGGGGGGGGGGGGATATGAAGACCATGTCCATGGCCAAAGCTGTCGGCCCCTTGAATGCGTTTGAGGAGAATGAGTCAGGTCGGCGCCAAGACCGTGGCGATGATGGTGAGAAGCTGATGTTGGTCTCACGTGCACAGCTGGAGGCTCTGATTCTGAAAGAGAAGAAGAAGGGAGAGGGTTTCTGCAGCAGCAAGCGGGATGGCAATGGACGCAACACTGGCCGCGGCTGAGACAAAGGTAAGAAGAAGGAGCATCACAAGTTCGACAAGTCAAAGATCGTGTGCTTCGAGTTTGGTGAGAAGGGCCATTTGGCGTATGAATGTGAGGCATAGAAGAAAGAGCAGGCACTCCTTACCACCGCTAATGACGGGCCAATAGCTCCTGTGTGACACCTTTGATGAGAATTCGATGGAGTACGACGTAGTTGAGGCAAATGGCTCTCGTGCGACATTTCAGAAGCTCAAATAGCCAAGGTCCACTCGGGCGATTAAAATGGTCGTCAACGGGAGTGAGGTTATGTTTAAGACATGTGGGTCCCACTTGGCAGTGCATCAGGTGAAACGTGTCCCCGTGCCTGTCTGTCTGAACCTATGTTGCTCCCTCCTCTTCGTTCCCGGCGGTGAGCGGGCCGGAGACGGCGGCGGAGCTTTTGTTCTCGGTGACAGCAGCGGCGGAGCTTTTGTTCTCGGCAACGGCGGCGGCTGTGGTGAGTGAATCCGGAACCCTTGTCCTGCCCGTTCCCCTCCGTGTCGAGTTAGATCTCACCGCATCGCCTCTGTTTTTGGTCGATTTGATCCAGATTTGGGTGGGGCGGAGGGGGGCTGAAGGCGATGGAGCCGCCCGAGACAACAACATTGACTAGGTAATCCCTTAAAGTGCATCCTTTCCAACCTATGCAATTTGTGCCTCGTCTGCTTCCGCTAGCTCACACTGGCCGCCATTGACAAACAGGGGCGATGGTGCTCGGACCTTCGAATTCACTATCGAATTGTTTCCTTCTAAGGCGAAGCTAGGTGATGGTAGCGTGCAGGGCATAGAGAGAGATACAATTGTGAAATGGCAGGTTGAATTTGCAGAGATTGATCCACAAGAACTACAGAGCATGGAAGAGAAGGCCGTGAAGAATGTGGTGGAAAAAATTGGGGAGAGCATTTTTTGGGGTCCAGAGCAAGAAGTAGCATTGTTACGGTTTGATAATTGGAAAGGCGAGTATGTGAGAATTGAGGATGGCGAAGAGATGGTTGATGAAATCGATCGACAAAATGGCTGGGCAACCAAACGGACTACGTTTCATGCAGAGCTCGTTGATCTTAAATCAGATTCTAAGGTTGGATATGTGCCCTCAAAGTTGGCTTCACAGATGGTAGATGATGATTGGGCTTCAGAGAGGCAGATAATGCCCATGTGTACGGGTGAAGTAACAGTATTACCTAAGGTGGCTGATGCAGATGCACAAGAGGGCTCTGATGGTGTTGCAAGGGTTGTTTCTGTTGATTGGAATTCGGTAGAACTAAATGACCCAACTGATTTAGTCATTGCACCAATGGATGACACTGAGATGGACAATTTTTTTGGCATTCCAGTAGATGATGAAGATAAGGAGGAGAAGGATGGTGAATCTAGTATGCCTACTAATGCTAACAGAGATATACATGAAGATGTGGATGGACAGCTGATGGAAGATGCTGCAGATGATGTAGATGATGCACATGATGATGAGTTGGTAAATGTCTATGACAAGGAAAACGATGTTATTGCAGTAGGGAAGTTGTTCCCAAACATGGATGAGTTTAGGATGTGTTTCAAGACTTATGCAGTCAAACATGAGTTTGATGCCAAGACTAAGTGGACTCATAGAAAGAAGTTTTATGCACGATGCAGAGGTTTTGATGGAAGTGTCAAGCCTTGCAAGTGGTACATATCTGCTAGACGCCAACCAGATGGAAGTACCATTAGGGTCAATCAAATCCCAAACCAACATACTTGTATTACAAGTTCACAGAGAGTATCAATCATGACATCACAACTTTGGATTGCAGAAAAGATCACTCCTATTTTAGCCAAGAAACCAAATACTACTGCAAAGAAACTTAAAGTAGACATGGAAAAGCAGTACCCCATTAAGGTGAAGTATAACACAGTGTGGAAGGCAAAACAAAGGGCAATGAAACAATTATATGGTGGCTGGGCAAATACTTTTAGGATGCTTTATAATTTCAAAGCAAAGGTGGAGAAGAGGTCACCTGGTAGTGTTGTGGAGATAGATACTAAGGTAACAGAGGATGGAACAGTCCTTTTCTCTAAGTTTTTTATGGCTTTAAAGCCTTGCATCGATGGCTTCAAGGCAGGGTGTCGTCCATATTTGAGCATAGACTCGTCATTTTTAACTGGCAAGTGGAATGGTCAATTGGCAGCTTGCAATGCTTTAGATGGACACAACTAGATGTTCCCTGTTGCTATTGGCTTGTTTCAGTCAGAGACAAAGGTCTCATGGACATGGTTCATGATGCAGTTGAAAAGATGCATAGGTCCAGTGTCACCTTTGGCAGTCCACACATATGCATGCAAAGGGCAAGAAAACGCAGTCAAGATTGTTTTCCCCCATTGTGAGCAGAGGGAGTTCTTCGGCCATATGTGGATAAATTTGATCAAAAAATTCAGAGGGGAAGAATTTGGTCGCATGTGGCCAATAGCAAGATCTTACACTAAACAGACATATTCATATCATCTTGGTAAGATAATGACAGCATGCCCTGAGTTTGGTCCATGGGTGAACACCTACCATTCTCTATTATGGTATAGGTCAGGATTTAACACTGCCATCAAGTGTGATCATATCAACAACAACTTGGCAGAAAGTTTTAACAACAAGGTGAAGCAGTTAAAAAACTTGCCTGTGCATGACATGGTTGACCAAATTAGGATCATGATCATGCGCTTGTGGGAATTGAGAAGAAGGATTGGTGATTGTCTGCAAGGGGATAAGCTTCCTGCAGTGGTACAGCAGGTGGTCAACAGGAGCAGAAATCTTACACATTTATCTATGGAAAAATCTTCTGTGTGGGGTGCTGAAGTTGGAGATACCAAAACTGGTAGAAGTCATGTTGTTAACACTGAAATGCGTGATTGCACTTGTTTGGAGTGGCAACACACTGGGAAACCATGTGATCATGCCATACTTTTCTTGGCCTCCCGGCCGAAGATAAACATGCACCCATATTTACATGAATATTACTCAGTAGCAAGATTCAAGGCTGCATATGCAACTCCAATTCCAGCACTTACAGATCAGTCTCAGTGGCCTGAAGTGGAAATTGAATTTTCCATGTGTCCTCCCCTAACAAAAAGAAAGACTGCCAGGCCTAAAGAGAGTAGATTCAAGGCATGGTTTGAGAAAGGTGGGAGTAGTAAAAGAGGGAAGGGAAAGAAGGATGCAAAACCAAAAAGGTCCCAAAAAGGTAACAAAAATAGATGCAAGTTGTGCCAGGAACTTGGGCACCGAATTGGATCTCCCAAATGTTGTTACACTCCTGAAAGGCTAAAGTATGAGGGCTAATGTTTGCGATGTTTACTATTTGGCTACATTTTTCATTTACTAACCAATTGACATGCTTTATTTTTTTAGGAGGAAGCGTGCATGTGAGCCCCTTTTTGTTGAAGATTGCTGGCCAAAGAAAAAGGCAAGAGGCAATGGGTGTAGAAAAAAGAGAAGTTTTGGTGAAACAACACAATGAGCAAGATATGGATGTTCTGGTGCCAACTGAAGATATGGGTACCTCTGAAGATATTCCAGCTGATGTTGTGCAAGCCGAGCCTATATTGGAAGTTGAGTTTCCAACTGATGATATTCCAGCTGATGTGGTGCCAACTGAGCCTGTATTGGAAGTTGTGTTGCCAACTGCAGCTGTTGTGGTGTGAAATGAAGCTGCTATTCCAGGTAGTCTAGTGAAGAAAACCAAGATCTTGAGTGAACTGGGTGTTGTAGAATAAAAAACAAGCACTGGTAAAAAGAAGAAGAAGAAATCGAGTGGTAAGAAGAAGCTAAAGTGAAAATTTGTTCAAACTTGTGTATCGGCACTATGCTGTAGAAATAAAACCTTGCCTGAAATTCAAGTTTGTGTAAAGATATTTTTACTTTGATATGATATGTATTTGTGTAATACTATTCAAGTTTGAGACAAAATTCATATTTGAGACAAAATTCAAATTTGAGCCAAAATTCAAATTTGAAGTTATTTGGTATGTGGTATAGGTGTTACAATGATTTCTGGACTATTATACATGTTAGGTGATTAATCGGAGCACTTTTATTATGTGAAACTATGGAAATGAAAAATGTGCTCCAAATGAGCTCCAAACCCCCTGGAAAGCCCCATTTGTAATCAAGTTTGTTTTTGACCTTCTCTAAATGAGCCAAAAAAGGAAACTTGACATCTAATGTGTGTATACAAGAGTCCATCCTGATATGGGAGCGCTTCAATAAAATATGACATACTTAACACTAAACCCTAGCTCACTTCTCTTGAAAACCCTACAACCTCGTTCTTGATAGCCATCTTTGTGAAGGTTTTTTCATGAAAAACTCCATAGTCCAGGTTTCTTATTTTTCCTAGCGACTTAGTCACATAGAACGATGATTGGCACAAGTTTTCTATTTTTTTGATTTTTTTAATTAGTTATGCTCAACCCTAACCCTTGAAAACCCTACAACCTCGTTCTTGATAGCCAAGTTTGTGAAGGGCTTTTTCATGAAAAACTCCATAGTCCAAGTTTCTTATTTTTCCTAGCAACTTGGTCACATAGAACGATGATTGACACAAGTTTTTTATTTTTTTATTTTTTTGAATTAGTTATGCTCAACCCTAACCCTTGAAAACCTCTCAAAACCCCATCAACACCTCTCGAAACCCTGCACTAGTCCGGACCAATCGATCGCCGTGAATGGACGGTCTGGATCAGGCACTAGGGCTAGGTCAGGCACACGGGCTGCACTATGATTGGCAGCGTTCTGGACCATTGGATGCATGTGAACTGAAGCAACGGTCTGGATCAGGCGCCATGTCACAGATCCGCGGGCTGCGCTTTCATTGGCTGGTCTTTTTAGCACCATTTTTTTGCGCTGGATAAGATTGAGCAGGCCTGCCATGCGTTGTTGGGCTTAATTAAAAGCGTCCCACCCATTGGACCGTTGGACAAGGGTGACCGAGCCTGAAAAGCATGCATGCTAGCGCAGCCCTGCGCGGGCCGCCTTCACAGCACTCGACGTTGCATGCATCCGCGCGCAGCCCTACATTTGGCGCCCTCGCAGCGTTGCCAAAGTTGCATGCATGCACCACGCCATCGAGCACGCCCGACCGTCGCATTATGGCTATTCTACCGGATGCCCGACCGTCGCAGCACGCACGCAGAAGCTCATCTCTCGACGCGTTTTAATGGCTCATGTGCGACGCGGGCTGTTGGTTAGCCATGGCGAGGCGCGTGTACACACTAGATGCCACGTTAGCGGTTTCACATGCCATTACTACCACGATGGAGACTACGGGCATCTCCATCTCCCTCTTCTTCGTCTCCTACCCCATCTGCTATTTAAGCACACCCAAGACTGGGCATCTCCCTCTCACTCTTCTTCATCTCCTACCCCATCTGTCGACCCTGACCGTTCTTCATCTCCTACCACATCTGCCCACCCTGCCCCTTCTTCACCACAAGCGAAGATGCAGTTCACCGGGATGACCTACCGTGTGCCACCCACCGTCCCCGAGATGCTCCACCCTGTCGAAGTCCAGGTGGAGGACACCCTACGGGTGTGGGCGATCTCGAGGTGGAGGGGTGCAAGGCAGCTGACCAAGTACTTCCTCACCGCCGGCTACCGCCACCTCCCCAGGGGATCTCCGGTGATGTTCCACGTGGAAGACATCACTAACAATGGCTATCCTATCGGGCTTATCGTGAGGTTCACCAACCGCTTCGATGCCTACCACCTCCTCGGTCGTGTTTTTTTGGTGTGTATGCGAGTTCATCGCATTCACCACATACAACATCTTCACGGATTTCGAGAGCTTCTTCCCCACTGTTGGCCGCATGCACACACCCCCCCCCCCCGTACCACACCGACGACGACGAGTGAAGGAGTTGGCCTTGGAGGAGTTGCCCTTGGAGCAAGGGAGCGGCCCTGGGGTTTTAGGGTTATCTTATCTAGGTGTCGTGTGTTATCTTATCTATGTCGTGTTGGGTTGATCTATCTATATAAGTTGTAACGGTACTATCTATGTCGTGCTTGGGTTGATCTATCCGGTTGATGTAATATCTAGTGCATGCAATGCTACTATTTATGTACTATATTGATGTTCTATCTAGTTCATATATGTTGTGCTTGATGTTCTATCTAGTTTATCTTCATATATGTTGTGCTTGATGTTCTATCTAGTTGATCTATGTGTCACTAATAAAAAGAAGATTCCACTATGCCAAGAAAATTCATATATATGTGTACTGCATTTAGGAATGCATGTATCTTGGTCAGTACCAATGCTCTCCCACGTCTCCTCTTTCTCTGATCTACTAGGAGTTAGTAGGGTCACCCTAGCTAGTAGGTGTTTGTTGAACATCGAGAGCTTTTTAAATTGGTTATAATCCAACAAGTAGCTAAAACTAGAGTTGATAAAGGTTTCTCTCTCAATGGCTTTTGGCAACTAATTTAGTTCATGTAAGCATGCAACTAATTTCATGGAACCCTAGACATGCATAAAAACAATCAGAAAACAATGGGCAATAGTGGACAAGCAACAAATATGTAAATAAAAAAATTCACAATAAATACTTTGTGTTCATGCAGCCATGCATGAATTGATCTATCGATCCTCCTTAAAAATGTATCATAATTAATTTAATGTATCACAATACATACATGTATCGATTTACATTTGTGTATCAAAAAATGATCCATCACAGAATTTAGTGCACAACCTTTTTTTGTCGAAGCAACATGGGTGCACCAAGCGGGTGGGCCTGTTTTCTATTTGGGCCTGCTCTTTCTCACAGTCCTCATCAGCCCACGGCCCAATAACGTTTTTTGTTTGACCATGAACTCTGCACCTGCACTCTGTTAACTGAAGAATTGCTGCACTTTATGAATTGCTGCATTTTATTCATCAATTGCTGCATTTTATTCATCAGGGGGAGGAAATAATCCATGGACTAACTAGAAATGTAACTGAGAATATCATTACAAGAATTCAGGCAAGTTTTGCTTCACACAAATTCAAATTCAGCTAACAAATGATCCATGACCAACTAAAACTACTAGCTAGACACAATAACTGAAACTAGGACCCCTGAAACTAGCTTGACACACTAACTGAAACTCTAACAATTTCTAGCGCTTGATGAACATCAAGTAAAAGAAACCCGTAGCAATGACACAACAATAAAATGCTCCAGCCATCATATTTGCTTGCTGCTTCAAATCGATCAGCTGCTTTAGTTGCTTGCCAATTTTCTTCAATTCACACTTCAGTTCAGCACTGTCCATCATGGGACCGGCTCTGTCCGCCAAATGGGGGGCGTGTTCCACAGCAAGCTGCCCCCCAAAATTGAGCTCTTGGGTCGATGCCTCCAATTTCAGGGCCCCCCAATTTCAACCTCTCAACGTACTCATCAAGCCACTCGAAATACCCACATTTCTTTAGAACCTGGAAAACGGGGGTAGGCGGCGCATGAACCCTAGATCCACCGCCCAAATTCGACGAAAAAAGAAATAAATCGGGAGAAATTAGACCATACGATGGTGAAGTACATAGATCTAACCTGCCCCGGCTGTGGCCTGCTCAAGCATTTCACGAACTCGGGCCCACGATTGCCATTTTCTTCCTTCACACAAGTCAAACGCTTCAGAGGCTCCATGCGCGGGCAATCGGGGCATCTTGTCAACGGCACTGGACTGTACTGCGTCCATTGACGGGAGGCCAAAGTCGAGCTAGACATCACTCGCCGGCGGAGCGCTTCGTTGCCAGAGAAGAGGAAGAAGAAGGTGGGGAAAGGAAAGGGGAAAGGCAAGCAATTAATGGGGGGATGGGCTGGCTCGGGCTCGTGGCTGGCTCGGGTCGGGGCACGCTGATGAGCACGGCCATGCTTATGTGGATAAGTTGTGGGTCCCGCACGCATGCGAGTAAGTGGTGGGTCCCATGTTGATGTGGATAACTAGTGGGTCCCGCGTGTCATAACTCAAATCGGTAACCCCTTGTGTTTTGCATTTCATGGTTAAACAGAGCCATGTCGCATTGCAGCTATAGTTTGCTTCAAAGATGTCGCACGAGTGCAATTTCCCTCAACTACGTCGCACTCATTCCATTTCATCTCAAAGACGTCGCACAGGAGCTATTGGCCCGCTGACGACGAGCCAACGCTGCTGATGGCTGTGGCACGTGAGCTCACGTCGGTGTTGGAGTATGGCAGAGATGTCGTCGAGTCAGAAGATATGGAGTTGGCACCTACAAAGGCGGATGTCGGGCATCTGCGTGGCGAGCTAGCCGTGGCCATTGCAAAACTACAGGACGTACTTGAAGAGTACACTGCAGAAACAGTGGAGGGAGCAGCCTCAAGTGGTGACGACGAGTACGCGCTCCTGCTTGCGTGCGTGCACGCATTTGAAGAGGACGTAAAGCTGACTCATAGGGAAAATGCTAAGCTGCTGGACGTGCAGTGCGTTCTCTGCAAGGAGAATGACGTGCTGCATGCCCTCGTGAAGAAAACATTGGCCGGAGTCATACAAGTAAGCACGCCAATGATCACAATGACACCGGCGGCAGCAACGTGACTACCGGCCACGAAGACTGCCCTTACGACGTCGCTGCAGCTCATGGAGAAGGTGTCAGTTCTAAAATCGGCGGATCTCGGATAGGGTCTCGAGCTGGTGCTCTTGGCTAGATGGTAATAGAAAGTATAAAAGACACGATGTTTACCCAGATTCGGGCCCTCTCCAGAGGTAAAACCCTAAGTCATGCTTCTAATTATATTGATAATTGATTGTGATGGGGGTATAAAGTACAGGATAATCTACCTAGAGATCGTATGAATGAATTTGACTTTGCCTCTACAGTAAGCCCCAAGGCTTCTATAGACGCCGGGGTATCTAGGATTACAATTAGTATGTCGGCTACATCTAGGGATAACATGCCGATCATTCAAATATGTCTTGGAGTATGCATCTAGACTTTGAAAGATTCCATATTGATCACGCCGGGGTCCATGGGTACATGGCACATTCTTTAACTGTCGGTGGGTCCTCGGCCCAACCCATAAGTAGCAGGACAAGGTGGTGAGCACCCCCTAATCCGGGACACCATCAGTAGCCCCTGAACTAGTTTTCAAGCCGAGGACATGAAGTGCATCCTCGGTGATGGTGTCCTGGACTAAGGGGCGTCAACCCTGACGGCATGTCATCCATGGGCTGAGTTGATGACCCACCGACCAGTAAAGTAAGGACTACCAAAATTATGGCCCTCGGCATGAGCAAAATGGAAACTTCCGAAGACTTGGCGTACTCCTCAAGGAGTGTTTTAGTAGTCGGCAAGTTTATCCCTGGATGGCAACCGATCATATAGATAACCTTGGTACCCCCACTACATATATAAGCCGAGAGGTTTAGTCTTCAGAGGCATGAATACCGGCCTTAGGGTTTAGAACACAATCAGTCGATCTCGAGGTAGATCACCCATGTACTTTGTACCCCATCCAATCAATACAGTAAAAGCATGACGTGGGATTTTACCTCTTTGAAAGGGCCCGAACCTGATTAAAACAGTGTCCCGTTTGTTTCCGGTTCACCATTGTTCTGAGATCACCAGCACGGGACCCCCAACCCAGGATCTGACGGTTTTAGCACCTACATTGGCGGCCCATGCATGTCCCGGTGCATGGTCACGAGGGATCGATAGGTTGTTTTCAGATCAACAACGACATCGGCTGTGAGGACACTTTTGTCCCTATCTAGCTTTTTGCCTTCGGCAGCATCGTGCTTCACGCCAATACGGCCGGCCACCAAGACTAGGTCAAAACTTTTTCCCCAAGTCGGGTCGTCAGATTTGGGAGCTTGGAATACACTGCCAATTCCCTAGCTAGCTTGGTGATCTTACTCTCCCAGGTTGGTTGCCATGCCAGCCTGAGAACTCCACGGATACCACCGTCGACCTCAGATTCGATCTTAGGGCTGGATCATGGAAAATCATGTACCTTGGATCCGGCTTCGAGCTCGGGCCTGAGCACTTCATCGCCGGATCAGGCCTCAACCCTAGCTGGCGAACGCTCCAAAGCCATTACCCATGGCACGCAGAGCATATTACAGGTTAGCCCCACCCACTGCCGAGAGATGGACCATGCCGACCTCTCGCTTTTGAACGAGCGAGATGCCAGATCGAATCCAGATCCTCGAGATTTCGGACGAGAAAACTTCAGTCTATGATCAGATCGGATGTACAGCCGATGACATGGAATTTTTTGTCGCACCCACTACCCATCTAGCTGCCACAGTCGAAAATTTAACCGACGATGGACTAGACTATGCCTCTGAAGAGGCAAGCGACATGGATGAAGATGTTGACGATATGTCTTACACCGCATCACCCATAACTACCTCCAATACGGGCAACTAGGCAGCAACCTCCAGCTACGATGTCTAAATGGTATATATCTCAAAGGATGATGAGGAGGAGGAAGTCAAGGAGCCCCTCAAACGCCGACGGAGGCTAAAGTGGACTAAAAGTCGAGGTAGTGGGAACGTTGTCAACAACACTACTAACAACTTGATATGATGCTATTGTTGTATGCAAGGATGGATTGGACTGGCATTAGTCAAAGTTGGTAGTATGATGAAATTAGATTGAAGGTATCGACAGAGATTTGTGAGCAAATTGAAGAGATTTAAGAAGTTATAAGGTACATATCGATGGATGAGTACAAAGGAAAGGATGAAGTTGTATGTATAGGAAAAAATATCAGAAACCTCATGTCAGTATATTCATTAATGTTGTAATAATTTATCCAATCGGACTGGACAAATTTAACACCCGAAATTTCCACGGATCACGTGCACGGGCACGAGCCGGCCGTCCCATTTGTCCACCCGCCCGGGTGACCATTCACCCTATTTTCGTACCCTCAAATCCATGACATATAGAATCAATTACATTCTATTCGTAGATTCGTAGACTAAAATAAGATACAACTACATTCAAAAATAAAATTTAGAAACTACGAACTAAAATGTATCTACTCCTTGTGCGAGGGGATCCGGATGACCCCCTCTTTTGAGCAGCCAGCTTCATGGTCATTGGCGGCAGGAGACGTTCGCTCGTGCACGTCATCCAAGTCCTCGCTCACAAAGTTCTCCTCCGGCTCTCAGTAACGGATGAAGATTCTGTGAAGGTTCGCTGCCACCACCCGCTCATCCTAAATGAGCTCGAGGATGGTGCGGTTTTCGGCAATGAATGTCGGGCCGACGTAGAGGTCGTTGAGAGAAGCAGTGTGTGCGCGCTCGGCCTGGAGCTATACCTCCGCGTGAGGTGCTGCACCTTCGCCGTGAGGTGCTCCACCTCTTGGGCGAGGCCTCCTCCATTGAGGTATCCCTAGGTTGTAGGACTTTTGATGTGGTGACCCTAGGTGGCGTGATGGTTTGTGTGTGTGCACGCGCGCTTTTTACAATGCTATTGTTGGTCTGTTGCACGCTCTTGGTCAGTGCATCACATGAATATCTATCACGAACTTCACCCTCCGGAACAGATATCCCAAAGCATCATCTCTTCTGACGCGGAACTCAATCTCATCAGCTAGCTGAGGCTCTCTTCTCTTATGGTGCATGCAGTTCCTTATATTCTTGGTGCCACAAACACCATAGGGATGCAATCGTCAACCTCACATTATGGTGTATGAGTGTGAGAAAGTACTTTTAACCAATCGGCACGATTTAAATGGTCAATTAATTACAAGGATCTACCCAACCGACTATAGCACAAAGCTAGTGTACGTACGGTGTGTATCATGGCCCAACCGACCAAAGCGTACTGACTTCCTTACTTTCATATGCACAAGAAGGCAACGCTGCCACAAGCGTATAGAATTGAGCCCAGCATACTCCACTGATCATCTGATCGGTACATTGATTGCTTGATTGCGTCCACGTCATGGAAACATGTTGCGAGCACATGGATATATTGTTAACCTCATATTATTGTTAGCACTAATATTGTTAGGCTTGCAATTGTCAACCTCACATTATTGTTAGCACTAATATTGTCATGATGTATTTGCATATTTGTTTTGGAGTCATGCATGTAGGCATGTAGCAGTAGCAATGTGCACACATAAGACCTGTTGGTGTGTGTGCCGAGTCAAATGCATGCATCGTAGTTTGTTAGCTGCATGCATGTGATTATGGCCGGGTCGTTGCCGTTGAGTGGATCATGTATAGGAGCTGGACGAGCATGCATGTAGGATTTTTTTTTTTTTGAATTAAAACCAAACTTTATTCATTAGAAATAAGCAGTACATCGTTTATGAGGATAGTTACAATTTCCTTGAGAGGCTCCTCAAACCAAACCGAAGTCGACGAAAATCTAGCTAACCTAGCAAGTTCGTGTGCTACTTTATTTGCCTCTCTATTACAATGTTCGAATCTAGTCATGATAAAATCACATGCATAGTGATAACAGTCATCGAAAATTGCCGCTGCCGCACCCGCTGACTGTCCTCCGTCTTGCATGGTCTCAACCACCTCCAGATTGTCTGAGTTGATGATTAGGCGATTACACCCCGCTCTTTGCGCTAAAGTTAGGCCAAATTTGAGAGCTAAGGCTTCTGCCATCAGAACATCCACGCAGTAGTCGATCTTTCCATTTCCACCTGCAATAAACCTACCTTTGTCGTCTCTCAAGACTGCCCCCATCGTACCCTTCAGCATGTCATGGTCAAAAGAGGCGTCAACATTGAGTTTCACGAAGCCCCTAGGGGGACAATGCCAACCCTCCTTTTTCATGGACGCCTTTGAAGATGACGCATTTACAAAATTTTGTGTAAGAGCTATGATCCCCATTGATATCTGAGTTGCATTCTGAGTTAATTCCTTGTGCACTAATTTCCGTCTTTCCCACCATAGATACCAGGCTGAGATAGCTATCATTTCTCGAACATTTTGGTACCCCATAATACGCAGATCTTGATCTGGAAGGAGTAATAGGTATTCCAATATCGCCTCTCCAGCACGATCAACCTCACAAGCTTTATCAATAATCACATCCATCCCTAGCTTTTTCCAAACCTCCTTTGCTTTAGTGCATAGGAAAAGCATGTGCTTTGTATCTTCTACACCCTGAGAGCAAGCAGGACAGAAGGGCGAGACCTTCATATGTCTGTTAGTGAGTGTTGCCCTGCATGGGAGAGTGCCATGTAATGTACGCCATATAAAAATTTTGACCTTTGCCGGACAAGATAACTTCCATATCTGACACCATATAGGGTTATGTGTAGTTCGCCCCATCCCGTTAGAATAATTCAGTTTACTCCCATACTGAAAATTCCACTCCACAGAGTAAGCAGACCGTACCGAGAATATACCATTTTTCGTATAGCTCCAGGCAATGAAATCTGTCATATTATATTGTGGGATTGGGATTGAAAGAATTCGTTGTGCGTCAATGGGCCACATAGTTTGTCTAACCAATTCCTCGTCCCAATCATTGGAGGCAGGGTCAATCAAATCAGCCACTTTTGATAACAAATGTCCCCCCTTAGGAGTCACGATCTTCCTAGTAGCATAATTTGGGATCCAGGCATCTTTCCAGATATTGATGTTATGTCCATCCCCCACTCGCCAAATATAGCCACGCTTCAGAGTAGTAATGCCTGCCATAATGCTTTGCCAGGTGAAAGACGCGCCATGCCTTGGCTTGGAATTCATCAAATCGCCATCAGGATAGTATTTGGCCCTTAGAATAGTAGCACACAAGGAGTCAGGATTATCAAGGAGACGCCATGCCTGTTTGGCAAGCAGAGCCAGGTTGAAGCAGTGGATATCACGGAATCCCATTCCTCCTTGGTTTTTTGGTACACACATTTTCCACCAGGCCATCCAGTGCATCCTCCTCTGGTTCTCCTCGTCACCCCACCAGAAGTGCGCTATCGCGTCAATGATTCCTTTACAAACTTTTTTAGGAATTTTAAAGACCGACATTGCATAGGTAGGTATGGCTTGGATCACAGCCTTAAGAAGGATCTCCTTCCCCCCGGCAGATAGTAGCTTTTCCTTCCAACCATTAATTTTCTTAACAATACGTTCTATCAGGAAATTAAAACAGTCTGTTTTATCAACACCCACATTTGCTGGCAGGCCTAGGTATTTGTCATTAAGGGCCTCCGTCATTATATTCATCGTTGTGCACAATTGTTCTCTGATCTCCGCCTTTGTATTAGGGCTGAAGAAAATACTGGACTTTTCGACGCTTACCAGCTGTCCTGACGCCGCACAATATAACTCTAGTGCTAATTTCAGGGCCGCCGCATTCTGTTGGTTAGCTTTCATCAAGATCAATGAATCATCCGCAAAGAGAAGATTTGTAACTGGCGGGGCGTCTCTACAGACTTTAACTCCTGATATGTTTCCGTTCTCCTCAGCATGCGTAAGCAAGGCATTCAACCCTTCCGTGCATAGCAGAAAGAGGTATGGTGATAGTGGGTCCCCCTGCCTCAATCCTCTCGTTGGTTTAAACCTCTCACTTTCCTCTGCATTGATCCTTACTTTGTATTCTACAGTTGATACGCATTGCATGATCAAATTAACCCACTCTCGACGAAAACCCAATTTCAACATAATCTCCTTCAAAAAAAGCCACTCGACTCTATCGTACGCTTTGTGCATATCAAGTTTTATAGCACATAAGCCCTCTCTACCCTCTCGTTTGTTCTTAATAGTGTGAAAACATTCGTAGGCCACTAAAATATTATCCGTAATTAATCTGCCGGGAACAAATGCACTCTGTGTTGGACTAATAATATCTGGTAGAAAAGTCTTCAATCGAGAGGCCACCATTTTTGCAATTATTTTGTAAACGACATTACATAAGCTGATCGGCCTAAATTGGGTCACCTTTTCTGGTGTATTAACCTTAGGAATCATCACGATCGCCGTATCATTCCAACCCTCTGGGATAGTACAAGTGTTAATTGCTTTCAGAACCTCCTCAATTAGGTCTTCCCCCAGCATGGGCCAGAACCTTTTGTAGAAGATAGCATGGAGTCCGTCTAGCCCTGGAGCTTTTAAGTCCCCAATATCGAATAAAGCCTTGCGAACATCTTCCGCGGTATAAGGGGCAAGTAGAGCATCATTCATTTCATTTGACACTCTCCTACGGACAAGTGATAAAACCTCTTGATTCGGCTGCTGAACTTCTGACGTGAAAAGCTTTGTAAAATATTCAGTAATGTGACTTGTCAAATCATTTCCTCTTATCCAGTTACCAGACTCGTCTAATAGTTTCTTTATATAATTTCTTTTTTTCCTGGCCGTGGCAGCGTTATGAAAAAAAGACGTATTACGATCCCCGTGCATCAACCAGTTTGCCCTTCCTCTTTGTAACCAGAAATTTTCCTCTTGATCCAAAATATTTTCAATTACCACAATAATTTCCTTCTGACGACATCGAGACTCCGTATTCAATGGACCACGCCTTAGTCTCTCCAGCTCTTTTTTTAATTTCCTAATTCTCACCTTTGGTCCCTTAAGAGTTTCCCGATCCCAGGTATGCAGATCGGCATGCACTGCTCTCGTACGGTCAGCAAATGAAGGTCCAATACCTGCAAGCTTTGCTTTCTCCCAAGAAGCCTTAACAATTTCAGTTACCGTCTCTTCCTTTAACCACCTCGCCTCAAATTGTTTAACGCGCCCCTCTGGTCGTTTAAAAATATTTTCATCCAAGTAATCCATATCCAGTACGATTGGGCGATGGTCAGAATGAATGTGTTCTTCATTGATCACTACCGCACGTGGAAATTTGTTTGCCCACGCTATATTACAGACCGCCCGGTCAAGGCGTTCACGTATTTCGCCTCTCCTCCAAGTGAACAGGTCGCCAGTGTAGCCTAGGTCGTCCAGCCCACACTCCATTAGGCATTCACGGAACTCTCTCATCATACCAAGTGGTCTAGGCATGCCACCCTCTTTTTCCGAAGGATATAGTATTTCATTAAAATCCCCCAAAACCACCCAGGGGTGGTTGCCTTTATTATATAAGTTGCGAATATCATCCCAAGAAAGATGGCGTTCATTCCATTTCGGATGACCATAAAAGCCTGTGAACCGCCATTGAACCACATTCTCATACATAAAAACAATATCAATAAAATGGGGCGAGATATAGTTCAACTCGACTTTATTCGACTTATGATAAAATAAAACGAGGCCACCGGCCTTACCATCACTTTCCACTACAAACATAGAATCAAAACCTAGAACACGACGAAGCTCATCGGCTTTACAATTATTCAAATGGGATTCAGAAAGGAAAATTAAATCTGCTCTTGTACGCTCCTGTAGGTCCAGAAGCTCACGAACTGCCGTGTTGGAGAGCATACCACGGCAGTTCCATCCTAGGATTTTCATTTGGCCCGGCGGTCCTCCTTCTCGAAGGCCGCCGATGTGCCAATCTCATCTTTCTCTTCGCCAACCGATTCCACAACTCGCGGCACGTACTCTTCTTCCTTTTCATCAATCTCCTTTGCAACGTGTGTAACCCCGCCCTCCTCGTCCTGGACTACTACAACTCTACCCGTGCACACCCGTTTTGATGAGACGTTTACATCACCATATAACATGCGCTCATAGCTATCCATCTCTTTCTCAAAGGAGAACTCTAAGTCACTTCCCGTCGGCCGAGCCCCAAAAGAATGTCCCCTTTTTTTCCCTAGAACTTGCTTACGGGCATCCTCAGCTCTGTTTTGGCCCCCTTTCTTTTTTCCCTTCCTCTTTGCATTTCCCTGCATAGGATTTTTTGCTGCACTAAATTTAAAGTGTAAAGTGTTATTCTCTGTATCACCATCAGCCGTGGCGATCCTCGCAGCAACAGCGTTAGATAACGCCTCCAGAACCCCTGGCTGGAAGAGGAGCCCGCCATCAACAGCCCCCTGTGCTGGTACTTGGCTGGTCACCACCATCGCCTGAGTACAGAGGGCCCCCTGACCCGCCAGGAACGTCTGGTCTGGAGCAGCAGTGGGCTGCATGTGATGCTGGTGGTACACTTGGCCCCGTACCTCATGGCTCCGCCTGGCAAGCGCATCCGGCGCACCCACCTGGTCCTCCTGACCAAGCGACGCCGCAGCCGGAGTAGGCGACACGACCCCCTGAGCCCGGCCCTCCTGGCCGATGGTCGTCTTGACGGAAGGAACGGCCCCCTTATCGGAGACCGTGAGACCACTCACGGCAGTGGCCACCTTGACGACGTCCGTGGGCTTAGCGATGTTGTTGTTGATGAAGCCGGTAGTCGGATTGTTGCCGCCGCGAATGTAGTTTCCGAAGAGAAGACCCCTCTTGCTAGCACCTTGGCTCTTCCAGTAGGATTCTACATTAAGATTTTTTGGGAAACAAACTACTCTCTCCTCACATGGAATTTTACAAAACCTCTCAGAGGTATGACCCACAATCCCACAACACTCACAGTACAGAGGTAGTTTCTCATACTTTACATCAAACTTAAAAACCTTTGAACTACCTAAAGGGGTAATCTCTACAGAGGTCTTCAGAGGTTCATGCAGTAGAATCTTCACACGCAGAAGCAAAAAAATTTCAACAATTACATGGTTACGATGCGACACCTCCAGTACCTCTCCCAGTTGATCCTCGAGAGACCACCCTACATTCTCCGTCTTAAGCTCGAACGGGAGATCGCGTACCTGGACCCAAATGGTCATGACGCCAAGGTCAACCTCCGCCGGATCGCCCTTGCCGTCGAACTCGGCGAAAATGAGCCCATCCCGCTTGAAGTGCCATGGCTGCGCCTTAAGCACAAACCGACGGTCACTCTCAGCGGCAAAGTTGATGATGAACCTTCCGTCGTCGCTGGCCACCTCTTGGAGGGTGGTCATCCCTTGGTTCTTCCACGCCGTGTTCCGGAGATCGTCGAGGATGACCCTTGGGTTGGCCTGGAAAGGGGACAGGAGGCGTCCGACCACCAGGAAGCCGCTAACGGCCTTGCGAGCAGCCTCCATGTCAATGACAAGAGGACGGCCACCCTCTCGGATACGCCCCGACGACTTCGTCCCCAACTGGTGGAGAGAGGAGCCAGCAGCCGTGGCATCCGTCATCACCCTCGACCCCTCTCCACTCGCAGGAGTTTTCCCCCCAACATTGCTCACACTCCCTCCCTGGCCCGCCATGGCACACTCCCCTCGATCACGGCAGGTGGTAAAAGGAACAAAAAGTAGACGAAGCTGCTCAGGCGAGAGCAATGGCGAGAATTGACCTCTCTCTGTACCACAAATATAGCATGCCAGGCTCCCCTTCCACCCCGTATCAAAAACGGAGTTGATGCTAATAACCATGAGTAATAAGCCATAAATGACCAGTTTCCTAATAACTACAGCGAAATTAGCTCCCTTTTCCTTGTATGGATCATAATCGTCAACAGCAGGATATACAATCGGGGAATCAATCAGCTCCCGCTGATGACTCCTACTGTAATCTGGACAGGATAAAAAAGCGTTCATATCTACAGATATTGTCTTAGAAACCCGAGCGGAGATTACTCTATTTCCCCCCAATATAAGGAAACCATCAGTTTCCAAAGAATTGAACGATGGCATGGGTACTCCACGCTGACAACTCCCGCTGAATCCTACCACACTTGAGTACCCTTCCAGATTAACAATCGCAGTTTCCAAATCCCCTTTACAGTCAACACTAATTCCGGAAACAAAGCCAGCCAAATCCGCGGAAACCGGATCAACCAAAGCTCTAGAAGATCGGATCGATCCTCCCCCGATTGGAATACAGGGGATCTCACCTTCCAAATTACCAAACAACTCCGACGCTCTTCTCCTTGAAGTCTCCAGGCAGCTTCTTCGATCCGCCGCCTCGCGTAGAATCCGCCTCGACCTTGCTCGAATCTCCTCCCAATCTCTCGCGCTGAAGAGGCCCTCGATGAGGCCCACTCCAGGGGGATCGGCCCCTCCTCCCGGCCTTGCCGCCGGTGCCGTCGCCGCCATCACACGCGCACTCTCGCCGCCGCCGCCAGATCGCCGTTACATGCGTCGCAGTAGGCCGTGCACGGTCTCGCGGACTCGGTCAACTTGCTCCCTAACTCGCCAATAGCATGCATGTAGGAATTAGTTAGTGGTTGTTAGCAGCGCCGAGTGTGGCGGCTGGCCAGTCCGTGCGTGGCTCTGTGCTCTTAGTGGCCGGGCATGGCAGCCGGGTTAGTGCGTGCGTGAGTTTATATGGCATGGGTGCTCAGCTTTATATATAAGTAATGGAGTCAGTTAATGAAAGTGACGCCGTGAGGGCACAGCAAAAATGTATCGTATGTGGTGTCACCGGAAGTTAGAAGACAAAGCAGTTTTTCTTTTCGGTGAGGAGTGTGTGTGTGTTTTCTTGAGCTTTGGCATATGTGCGTGATTGTTCAAGAGAAAGAAGAGACTAGAGAGTTGTATGAGGCAACCGAGAGGAAGAAAAAAAACGGCGCTGCGAGAGGCGACGTCAACAATTATAGTGTATGAGAGTGAGAAAGTACTTTTAACGAATCAACACGATTTGAATGGTCAATTAATTACAAGGATCTACCCACGTACGGTGTGTATCATGGCCTAACCGACCAAAGCTTACTGACTCCCTTACTTTTTTTTCGATAAAGGGAATATATTAATATCGCGAAGATACCAATTACACCCGGCCTCTGTACCAACAAGATGACCAAAGACATCAAGGATACACACCGCCAAAAAGGAAAACAAAAAGAACAAAAGAAAAAAAAAACCCGCCATGGTGATCAATCACTAGCATCAGCAACACTCTAACCACCACGGAAGACAACACCGGGATTACACAAGAGATTCTCCAAAAACAACGCCTTCAAAAAGGAAACAATGCACAAGCGTTGTCGTTGCCCGATCGAAGATCTTGGGTTTTCACCCTGGAGAAAGTCCGAGTTCACCAAAAAAAAACAATGCCTTCAACAAGGCCATTGCCAGGTACAACCAATAAAGACCAGACCTTGGGTTTTCACCCTGGGAATCGAGACTCGGTACTCGAGTAGCACCACCAAAAATGCAGTCCTCCAGTGATGCCGCCCCTGCTTGCCGAGGTCGCCATTGCAAGACACCAAACACCTGGCACACAATCTTCATGGCAGTCAATACATCCTTCCGCGGAATCTTCAAGACCTCCAATCGCACCCGCCGTGACTTTCTTCACCTCTATCAATGCCTTGTGAATCTTAATTTAGACATGTCCCATGACAATGATGAGAAAGTGAAGCTTCACGCCACACCCTCTTAAAGCCGTGCTGGCTGATAATAGGAGCGCACGCGACCGGAGCCTTTCCGATCAAGATATCCAGGGACGACATACGCCAATCCGTATAGATCTCCGACGGAAAAACCGGAACTTGTCAACGGCCAGATCAAAGAGCTCGACATCCGATCGAAAGACGACTTGACGAAAGAAGAGCGATAGGGCCAGACCACCATTGCCGAGCCAGCAGCCCCCACGCCGCCCTCCTCTCAATCCATGACGTACATACCTGGGAACAGTCGGTCTGTTGCCTATCCGTGAGATGGACATAAGCAACGAGACCAAACTTATGCATGTGCTCACGAACAATTGTACAACTCGAAGAGCCAAATGACGTACACATGTTCATCTTGCACATGCTCCACGGCCACTGCAGCAATGATGGCGTCAAGGCGTAGCGACATCTATGGTCGTCACAAGCCGTATTCACACCACCTCTGCTCCACCACTACACCGCTCCACGCCATCGCTGCGGCTCCGTCATCTGGCTGTAGCACGGCAAAACAGATCCGCCTCCCGAGAAGATCTGGCTACCACGTCTCTATTGGATCGACACGAAGCCAGACGCCACAGCGGAGCAAACAGGGCCAGCACACATGGCCAATGACCGGCCGTAGTTGTAGCCGCGGCCAGCATCCAGCCCATGTGGCGTGTGGCGTGTGGCGTGCATGGATTGAGAGCTGCCATAGATCAGCATGGATTGAGAGCTGCCATAGATCAAGCCGCCCCGCTGGAACGAGGACCGCCCTGCCGCCGCCAACACCGCGCAGCTTTGCCGGCGGTGTCCTCCGGCGGCGGCGAGGGGAGGAGAGGAGAGAGGTGCCGGCGGTTCTTTTCACCGCGGGATCGCCGCCAGATTCGCAAAGGACGACGCGGGGGCAGCTCCACTTTTTTCGGATCTCACGAGAACCTTATATCTACCAAATTAGTACTCCACTGATCATCTGATCGGTAGATTGATTGATTGGTTGCGTCCACGTCATGGAAACATGTCGCGAGCGCATGGATATATATCTGCCACGCGCACAACACACACCAAGCCCCGCCTTTGAAAGGCGTGCTGGTCCATATTCTCCCTTCCAATTTGCCCGCGCCATTCACACAGAAACAACAACTAAAGCCCCCATGAAATCATACAATCGTGGAATGCCGTTATATATTATTATAGGTTGTCCGTGATGCTCAAAACTGATTGGAAATCAGTTAGTTACTTGCTTGGTTGGAACAGAAGCTCAAACCGACTGTGTAGGATTAGGAGGCATGAGGGAATATTTATGTGTTGCTTGGTAACCAGGATAAGGTACCAGATTACTGAGAAGTCCAGCTGTGGAAGCCTTTTCAAGTCCTTTACAATTTGTATGCCCACATGTCCTAGAGAGAAGATGCCTTTTCTGATGTGTTGGCTCACTGGAAGTGGAAGTTCGTCTTTGTAATCTGTGTGCGGCTGTGTCGTTGGATCGAAAGAGAAACAATGAAATTCCAGCTGATAGTTTGGAGAATAATAACTTGTATTGATTGGGGCCTCAAAGGGCTGTTTATATAGATTACAAGACTTGGGCTCCAAGACTAATAGAGATAGATTACAATTTCAAACCTTGCCGGATATGGTAACGTAACCGACCTATACTCTAATATCCCCTCGCAGTCTCAGCGTCAGGAGTAACGATGTTGAGACTGGAGCGTATGTCGGTGAAAGATGCAGTCGGAAGTCCTTTGGTGAAAATGTCAGCAAATTGAGCACTGGTAGGTACATGAAGAACGCGAACCTCGCCAAGAGCCACCTTCTCTCGAACGAAGTGTATGTCAATCTCAATATGCTTGGTGCGACGATGCTGAACTGGATTGGAAGCCATGTATACTGCGGAGATGTTATCACAATAAACGATGGTGGCACGATCCAGTGGGCGATGAAGTTCCACGAGAAGCTGACGCAGCCACACCGCTTCAGCCACAGCATGAGCAACCGACCTATACTCAGCCTCAGCAGAAGACCTGGAAACTATTGCCTGCCTTTGAGAACACCAAGAAACAAGATTATCACCCAAATAAACACAAAATCCGGATGTGGACCGTCGAGTATCTGGACAACCTGCCCAGTCTGCATCAGAATAAACTGTCAAGCTTGTCGGAGAAGAAGAATGAATGAGAAGACCATGATCAAGAGTTCCTTTTAAATAGCGAAGAATGCGGTGGACGTGAGCAAGGTGAGGAGCACGAGGATCATGCATAAAAAGACAGGCTTGCTGAACGGAGTAGGAAATGTCGGGCCTAGTGAGAGTGGCATATTGGAGAGCGCCAGTGATGCTACGATACAAAGTGGGATCAGAAACTGGATCACCATCAGCCGACAACTTGGCACCAACGTCGGCCGGTGTACGAGCGGGTTGACAATCAGACATACCAGCACGAGAAAGCAAGTCTAAAAGATAGGATCGTTGAGAGAGAAAAAGAGAAGATTTTGTACGAGAAACGGTAACGCCAAGAAAATGATGAAAAGGGCCAAGATCAGTCATGGAAAATTCATGATTAAGAGAAGAGATTATATGTTGAAGAAAAGAGGCAGAGCTAGCCGTGAGAACTATATCATCAACATAAAGCAAGAGATAGGCAATGTGGGAAGATGAGCGAAAAATAAATAAGGAAGAATCAGATTTGGAGGGAATGAAGCCTACTGTTTGAATAAAGGTAGCAAAACGTTGAAACCATGCACGAGGAGCTTGTTTAAGACCATAAAGAGATTTGTGAAGAAGGCAAACAGAATTGGGAGAAGAGGGATCCTCAAAACCAGATGGTTGCTGACAATAAACAGTTTCATTAAGAGTGTCGTGAAGAAAAGCATTTTTAACGTCTAGCTGATGAATGGGCCAAGAGAAGGAAACAGCAAGACTAAGAACAACTCGAATAGTACTGGGTTTAACAACAGGAGAAAAAGTTTCATCAAAATCAATGCCCTGTTGTTGAGAGAAACCACGACACACCCATCTGGCTTTGTAACGAGCAAGAGTGCCATCAGAATGAAATTTATGACGAAAAACCCATTTTCCAGAAACAACATTAACGCCAGGAGGTGTGGGAACAAGAGTCCATGTATTATTTTGCTAAAGAGCGTTAAATTCATCGCGCATAGCTGAGAGCCAAAGAGGATCAAGAAGAGCTCGTTTGTAAGAAGAGGGAATAGGAGAAAGGGCCGAGGTTGCCGGGGGTGCCGGACTGGACGGACTTGCCAGGGTTGGTGTGGCTGTGAGGTTGAGGCGTTTGGTGGGTAGAAGAAATCCGCGTTTGCCGCGGGTGCACATGACGTGATCATTGGTGGGTGGTGGAATGGGGACGGCGTTGGGTGGTAGGGGTGGCGGGGAGGTTGACGGTGCCGAGGTTGCCGGGGTTGCCGGACTTGTCTGGCGTGCCGGGCTTGCCGGGACCGGGCTTGCCGGGACTGGGCTTGCCGGGTCTGCTGGTGGCGTGGTTGCCAGGCTTGCCGGACTTGCCGGGTCCTGGCTTGCCGGGTCCGGGCTTGCCGGGCGTGTCGGTGATGTGATTGTCGAGCTGGCCAGGCTTGCCGGGTTTGGGCTTGCCGGTCGGGCCGGTGCCAGGCTTGTCGGGCTGCCCAGGCTTGCCGGCCTTGCCGTGGGAGAGGGAGTGGCGGTAGGGATTGATGCGGTGTGAGTGACAGAAAAAGGAAACGTGTTTTCATCAAATGTGACGTGGCGAGAGACAAACACGCGACCAGAAGATGGATCAAAACAACGATATCCTTTGTGATCATCAGAAAGACCAAGATGAATGCAAGGAAGTGAACGGGGTTCGAGTTTGTTGGAGGCGGTAGAGGCAGTGTTCGGGAAACAGAGACAGCCAAAAACACGGAAAAAAGAATAATCGGGATGAGAGAGAAAAAGAGATTGAAAAGGCGAATAAAGAGGACAAGTCTTAGTGGGACGAATATTTAGAAGTAGAGTGGCAGTGCGGAGGGCTTCGACCCAAAAACGAGAGGGTAGAGAAGCTTGTAGGAGCAAGGTGCGAAGAATATCATTAATGGAGCGAAGAGAACGTTTAGCTTTACCGTTTTGAGGGGAGGTATAAGGACAAGAAAAACGAAGAAGAATGCCTTGAGAGAGAAAGAAGGTGCGGTTTTGAGTGTTGTCAAATTCTCGACCATTATCACATTGAATAAATCTAATGGGCAAGCCAAAGTGTGTAAGAACATATTGTCGAAAATTTAGAAAGATGGCATGTACTTCAGATTTAGCACGGAGAGGAAAAGTCCAAATGTAATGAGAGTAGTCATCCAAAATCACAAGATAATATTTGTAACCAGAGACACTAGGAACGGGAGAAGTCCATAAATCACAGTGAATTAACTCAAAAGGAAAAGTGCTAATGGTAGTAGAGGTTCCAAAAGGTAATCTAACATGTTTGCCGCATTGACAGGCAGTACAAAGAGAGGGATTATGAGGAACACTAGAACTAGGGATACAAAATTCTTGCAGCAAAGATGACAAGGTTGATTTATTGGGGTGTCCTAGACGACGATGCCACAAGTCCACTGAAGCAAGCATGGCGCGGGGAGTGGACGTAGGTGTGCCAGGAAGCGGATAAAGATCGCCCGTGCTATTGTACCGAGCGAGTACCTCCCCCGTTGCCAGATCCTTCACAGACAAACCAAAAGGTTCAAAAGCCAAAATTACTCGATTGTCAATACAAAATTGGCGAACAGAAATAAGATTTTTGATGAGGGAAGGAGAAACAAGAATATTTTGAAGAAGAAAATTGCCGAAAGAGGAAGGGATGTAAGAGTGACCGGTGCCGGAAACAGGTATGGTGGAACCATCACCAATGGTGATCGTAGAAAAAATAGAAGGAGAGCAAGCTGACAGCAAATTCATATTTGAAGACATATGCGAGGATGCACCAGAATCGAAAATCCAATCCGTACCTTCGTTATTGAGTGTAAAGTTGTTCATGGCATTGAGGAAGGCGGCTTGATCCCAGGCCGGCTGCTGGGGAGGAGCAGAGGGGCCAGGAGCGTGCATGGGAGCGTAGGGCAGGGTCGGCGACTGATAGTATGCCGTCGGGGCCAGCAAGCTCGGCAAGGTGCCGTAAGAAGCCGGCAAGGTATAGTAGGGTGGCGGTAGTCCTGGCGTGCTGGAAGGTGGCGTAGGAGTGGCGGTGTAGACATGCGCCGGCGGCTTGGACCCAAGGAGTCCAGGAGAGCCGGTTGCCGGGCGGAGGCCAGGGCTCCACGTGCCCGTGGAAGCAGGCGGGGCACCGTACGGCGAAGGAGCTGACCAGGGCATCGGCCAAGCTTGAACAAGACCAGTCCAGGGATCGTGCGGAGGCTGCCACGTGGAGGGGGCCGGTGGCGATGGAGAGGCCGATGATGGAGCTGGGGCAGTGCCGGCAGAGCGAGATGCAGGGGGCCGGTAGATCGGATTCTTGCCCCGGTAGTTCGGGCTCGTGCGCCAGCCTGGAGGCGGTGGAGTAGCTGCTGCCGCCGCGGTAGGAGGGGAGGGTGCGGCAAATTGGTGCGGCACGCCAGGCGCGGCCCCGGCAAGCCCGGCCGCGGCAGAAGTGGCAGCGTGAAACACCTGTGGCGGCCGTTGCGCCTTGCGAGCTTGATTCTTCTCTTCTTGCTGGAGGAGGGAGCGAACCTCCTTGAAGGTGGGGTAGGGCTTGAGCATGGGGATGAAGGACTGCTGCTTCTCGAACTACTCGCCGAGGCCGACGAGGAGAGCGTTGATGAGGGCGCGATCGTCGATGTGATCACCGAGTTCACGAAGTTCGTCGCCGATCGCCTTGATTCGCTGGCAGAAAACGGTGACCGGGACGTCTCCTTGGACGATCGTACGGAGCTCGGTGTTGAGGGCGTTGATGCGCGCGTCGGAGTTGTCCTGGAACAGCTGCTGAAGTGACGCCCAAAGCTCGGCGGCGGTGGCGTCGTCGGAGGAGACCAGATTGAAGAGCTCCGTGGAGATGCGTGTGTAAATCCACTGGATGATGGTGAGATCATCTTTCACCCAGCGAGGATCGGCGTGCTGCGGAGGGTAGGATGGATCTATGTGGTGGCGGAGGCCGCAGCGGCCGAGATGGATGGTGAAGAGGTGGCGCCAATGGTAGTAGTTGTGGGCGCCAAGATCTAACGAGATCGGGATGAAGGGGGAGACGTCGGCAATGGTGTCGGCGAGGGAGATAATTGGGAATTGAGGAGGAGATATTTGGGTAGTTGTGGAGGAGGAAGAAGAAGTGGGGGCGCCGGCGGCGCGGAACTCGGTCATGGAGAAGAGGGGCCGAGTCGGCCGGGGCGGCGGCACGGGTGGCGGTGCCATGCCAGGTGCGGAAAACCTAGGCGTCTGATACCATGATAGTTTGGAGAATAATAACTTGTATTGATTGGGGCCTCAAAGGGCTGTTTATATAGATTACAAGACTTGGGCTCCAAGACTAATAGAGATAGATTACAATTCCAAACCTTGCCGGATATGATAACGTAACCGACCTATACTCTAATACCAGCGTCTCTTAATAAACAAGCCGGAGTGTGAGGTGAGACTTAATTTCTCAGTTCCATCATAGGACATGCAACTGCCATTGATTGTAGCCACGTCAACTATCAAAACAATGAATGAAACTTTTTTTGGCTTAAAAATTGAGTTTTCGCAGACTCGGAATTTTCATTGGAATTAATGCATGATGTGTAAGAGTTTCAGATCTTAGGAAGCCAAATTCCAATTATCCATGCAAACAAGTGAAATTCTCATACATGTTAAAAAGGTAAATACCCAAATATTCTAGTCCCTATATTTATAGGCGCCGTATCGTATGAATCCGCCATCCCTCGTGCAACCCTGCATCCCATCATCTCTGGCCGTCCAATCGAAATCCTCTGCCTTGGTTATGTCAGTTCTTGTTTTGTAGAAATACGCCCGCTTCCAACCCACTTAGAGTATCTCTAGCAGATTCCGCAAAAGGCCGGCGTTCTACGTTTGCGGGCCACTTTACGGGACGAGGCGATTTGACGGCCCGGACAGATACCCCAAACATGGCCCGACCAGTATATTTTTACGGGAGTCCCGCAAATTGTCCCCGCATCCGGTATATATGCCGGCGCTCGGGCATTTTAGGATATCAGTCCCGCTTTTTCCCTCTCCTCCTTCGCCGCCATTTCTCCTCTCCGGCGACAAATCCTCTCCACTCCGGCAGCCAAACTCGGCGGCGATGGCGTCTGCGGGTGCGGGGCGTGGTAGCGGCAGGGGGCTCGGCGACCCCGGTGGCTTCGGGTGCCGACGGGGCTCGGTGGTCGCGGCTGCTTCACCGACCACAAACGCCGCAACGACGACGAGGTCGGCGCCTCCGGCCTTCACCCTCCCGTATCGGAAATGCAGCCGGAGGCGCGCTCACGCGCGGCGTGCGGTCCCACAGAGCCGGATCTAGGTCGGACGCATGGCTTCCGGTGCTACAGCCGGATGTTCGACCCAGCTCTTAAGCGGCAACGCGCGGCCGAGCGGGCCTTCGTAGAGGCAAGGTCCATCGTCACCGAAGGAGATGCCGCAACTCCAAACCCGGCTCTCCGGTCAGCTCATCTACAACACCCTGCACGGAGGCGAGCCGCTGCCCCCCAAGATCATTTCCAGCGACGACGACGACGACGACACCGACAATAATGGCTCCGGCGACAGCGACGAGGGTAGACGGCGGCTCCGGCGACAACAAGTTTAGCTAGTTTTTAATCTATGTTTTATTAAGTTTTATCTAATTTGTGTGCATGAACTCCGCGACGAACGTGTCGTGGACTATCCAGGTTATCAAAGTTTTAAATTTGCAGTATGTGAATACAAGGGCTGTTCTGCACGAGGCGGAGATTTTTTGTAAAATGGTTTTACACGATCCCGTAAACGCGTATTGTGAGACGCGCGGATGCAGGATGCCCTTAGGCGTGCGAAATTTCCAGAACCCCAGCCAAAGTCAGATCTCCCATTTCACTACTCCCTTATCGTTTCTCCCCCAATCCCCAATCATGGCTGCGAACTGCATCCCAACGACGGCCACGGCCACGACGGCCAGGACCACCATGTTCCAGCAACTACAACCTCTTCACGAAGACTGCTGATGGGCGGCACCGCCGGGCATGCTGGGATGGAGACACGCCGGAGGCAGCCACCACATCCCATCGATGGTGGTCTCTCAGGTGGAGATCTGTTTGGGTTGGCCGTTGCCTCTCGGGCGTGGAGCTCTCCCTCAACGGGCGCACCAAGTTCTCCCCTGACTGCTATACGTGGAGCTCTTCAGCGATGTTGCTTGTTGCCCTGTATCCGGTCGTTCCTCTGCCAGCACTAGCAATAGCAGCCCAACGTGCCCATCCGAGGTCAACAATCTCTGTCCAGCTGCTGCGGCGTCGAACTCTTCCCCAAGACTTCAGGCAGAGCAGGCCTGGAGATCCTTCGACCACGACCCAAGACCAGCACATTTCGACAATTGCGGCGACCCCGACCACCACATCGTGAGGACTGCGGCGACTACAGTACATGGATTATTAGATGACCACTACTAAAACCATGTAGCTTTGTTATTTTTCCTCTTGCCAATTTCAGTTGAAATTGATCTCGTTTGGGTTTGCCACTGGGGCCTCAAAATGGGACTACATAATTCAGAAAGAAGTGAATGCTTGTTGGTGACTACAAATTCTGAACAAAAGTTTAATTTGTTTTGGTGAATGCTATTGTTGAGAAGAACTTCTAGTGCCCACATGGTAGAGAAGAAGAACTTCCATCTCAACAAGACCCAAAACAACAAGAACAAATCTCATGGCAAAGGCAAGTTTGATGCAAAGAACAAGCCGTCACAATCTACCAACTTCAAGAAGAATACTCATAAGAAGGGGAAGGGACTATGCCATTTTTGCGGTGATCCTAATCACTGGGCTCCGAGATGTCCTAACCGCTATGAGGAGCGCAAACTTGAAAAGAGCGGCAAATCCGCTAATGTTGTCATCGGTAATACTGATATGAAGGAACCTGGATACAATATTTTTCTTACCATCCTTTCATTATGTCATTCTCCTTATTGGTTAATTGACATCGGTGCCAATGTACATGTTCGTGCTGATGCCTCCATGTTTTCATCTTATTAGGTCACAGGGACTTTTCCCCTGCTGATGGGGAACTGGTCACATGCCATTGTTCGATGTGTCGGTACGGTCGATCCGAAGTTTACTTCAGGGAAGATCGTGCGCCTGAAGAACGTTCATCATGTGCCCTCCATCAATAAAAATCTCGTCAATGGTTCCCGTTTGTGTCGAGATGGTTTTAAGTTGTTTTTTGAGTTCAATAAAGTTGTAAGTTCTAAGTATGGACAGTTTATTGTAAAAGGGTATGAGTACGGAGGCTTGTTCCGCCTGTCTTTGTCAGATATTTGCACTAAAGTTATTAATGATGTTTGCCACGATAATGAGTTTAATATTTGGCATTCACGACTTTGTCATATTAACTTTGGTTGCATGTCGTGGCTAGCCAATATGAGTTTAATTTCGAAATTCACTATTGTCAAGGGCTCCAAGTGCCAAGTGTGCGTGCAAGCTAAGCAACCTCGCAAGTCCCATAAGACTGCAGAGGCGAGAGACTTGGCGCTACTAGAGCTTATACATTCCGATCTTTGTAAGATGAATGGCGTGTTGACAAAAGATGGAAAGAAATACTTCATGACGTTGATTGATGACTCCACTAGATATTGTTATCTGTATCTTCTGAAATCAAAAGATGAGGCTTTAAACTTCTTCAAAAACTATAAAGCTTAAGCAGAGAACCAACTTGATAGGAAAATTAAACGGCTTAGGCCTGATCGTGGTGGAGAATATTTTTCCAATGATTTCGATTCGTTTTGTGCGAAACATGGTATAGTCCATGAAAGGACTTATGAACACTGTGTTTGTACACATGAGCGATAGGAATGGAGAAACCTTCTACACATTTCAAAATGGCTTAAAAACTCAATTAAGCATTATTGTAGCTTCCCGGAGACGATGGATAAGTTGGAGAAGTTTTTTTTAGAAGGCTGAGGTATTGATAGTATTATGCATTTGATTTTTTAAATGTGGATGCACTATCTAAAATAAATGTTGATCTCTTCAGGAACATATTAAGATCAAATGTCAAGAAATGTCCACTAAGGCTAAGCTGGATGACGATCTAGTTACATCAAATGTTGATAAAAAGAACGTTGCCTTTGTCAGAACCAAATTTCTCAAAGCACCCAGTACTGTGAAGTAATCAGAAGTGTAAGTTGGATAATGATCTATTTACATCACACGGTGATACAAGAAATCTTTTTTTCCAACCGGGATCACACCCCTTTCCATTAATCACTTAACGGAAATACATCCTTCAAGTCTCTGTTACAGGTTCACCAAAAACCATCAACCATGCACCAAAGGAAACTAAACAAGTTTTAACTAGGAGACTTAAAGGGGAGAGCGAGTTGGCGCATCGATAGGAAGCGCCCTGCAAATGTTTCTAAAACGAAACATCCACCGTGGGGCAAAAACCTATCGACACTAACCATCACGCAGCAAGACGAACGCACTACCAGGAAATCAAAACCTCTCGCTAGGAATCTAACCACTACTGCAAAAGGAGCACAGAGAGCTCAGCGGGCATCAAACCCCAGTGAGGATAACACGTAACCAGTCTTCATCCAACTTGGGCTCTATACCATGACCCAGCGCAATTCTGCCTCGTGAGCGATCGGCCAAAGACGCCGCCACCCGCGTCATCATCTGCACTCCCGCCTGAAGCTTAGCCTTGTCACTTTCCTTCAGAAGCCCTGACCAGTACATCAAGAAAGAACAAGAAGTGAAAACAGCTTCTAATGGACTTATAACAACATGCTTCTCAAAAGTAACTTTGTTTCGAGTGCACCATATACTCCAGCATAAAGCATCCAGTATCATCATGTAGAACTTCCTACCCCAGGAAGGAATCTGTATAACCAAGCCTAGGATTGCCACAGGGACCGGGGACAACATGACGCACCTACAACCAACCCAAAAGTTCCACAAATAGAACGAGCAAAGGTGCAGCCAAAGAACAAGTGTTCTGCAGTTTCAACATTCTGACAAAATGAACATAAGGGGTTTCCGGGCCAATTCCTCTTCCGCATATTATCTCTAGTAAGAACAGCGTGTTGAAATAGTTGCCACAAGAAGATTTTAATCTTCAAAGGAATTTTACCCTTCCAAACCCATTTATAATCGGGACCTGGAAGATCTTTTTCCAACCAGCTGTACACTGACTTAACAGAAAACAACTTATTAGGAGTAAGTTTCCAAACCACCTTGTCAGGAGAATTAGATAACACCAATTTCCGAGCACTATTAACAATCTCTTCGTATTGTCGTGCCACCTCTCCAAAGAGAGTACACCTAAAATTGACTACATAATTGTTACCAGCAAAGGTCGCAAGGCTACAATCTTGATTATCACAGATATCGAATAGCATAGTACAACTATCTTTTAGTGGCTCGTTACCAAACCAGGGCTCATGCCATAGCCTAGTAAGGCCCCCATCATTAGTAATAATCTCCCTACCAGCCATATACACATCCTTAACTTTCATGATAGCTTTCCAGCAAGGAGAATCATTAAACCAAGGGTGAACATTAGCAACAATTTTCCTTTTGAAATATCTAGCTCGAACAATTTGTTGCCATAGACCCTCACCAATTTCAAGTTTCCACCACCACTTAACCAATAAGCTAACATTTTGTTTATGCAAATCTTTGATACCCAGACCCCCAATCTTCTTTGAACGACACACCCGGGCCCACTTAACCATATGATACGCACGTGTTTTCTTGCCCTTCCCCCAACAGAAACGCCTACGGTGTGTGTTCATCTTCTCAACAAAAGTCTTGTTCAGAAGGAACAAGGACATGAAAAATGACGGAATACCGTCTAAACTAGAGTTTAGAAGGGTAGCTCTAGCACCAGAGGAGGCTGAATAACCTATCCAAGCCGTGGAACGCCTAAGCAGTTTCTCATCAAGGAAATCCCAACCAATAGGTTTAAGATTTTCATATGTTACCGGAACTCCCAAGTATTTCATAGGGAGCTTGCCCACTTGGCAGCAAAACACGTCAGCATACATTTGAACAATGTTGTTATCCCCCCAATAGTGAAAACTTCACTTTTGTCGAAGTTAATTTTTAAGCCCGACATAAGTTCAAACAAATAAAGGAGGAGCTTGACATTTAAAGTTTTTTCTCTATCATGGGAAAACCAAAGAACCGTATCATCCGCATACTGGAGTATCCCTACCCCCCCCCCCCCCATCAATCAAATCTGGAGCCAGCCCTTGAAACAAATTATTTCGTTGGGCACCTAACACCATCTCGGTAAGACATTCAGCGGCCATGTTAAATAAGAAAGGGGAGAAAGGATCCCCTTGGCGCCCCCCCTTAGCACTTTGAACATACGACCCAAGTTCATCATTGATCTTGACACTAATAGTACCATTACGAAGAATCTGGGAAACCCAACTACACCGTTTCCCACTAAATCCTCTCTTGGCGTGACAGTCAAGAAGGAAATCCCAGTTCACCTTGTCATAGGCTTTTTCGAAATCAAGCTTAAGCACTACCCCGACATGCTTCTTAACATGAGAGTAGTATTGCATGATTTCATGCAGGATAGAATACCATCCATAATATTTCTACCTTTAATAAAGGCATTTTGCTGCATACTGAAAAGTTTATGGGCGTAGATACTAGATCTCCTATCCATTACTTTGGTTATCAACTTATAGGGACACCACAACAGACAATTGGGTGTATATTGCTAAATTCTATTGGCCTCAGAGGTGTTGGGGAGAAGGGTAATTATCCCATAGTTAAGCCTCTGGACATCTAAACTCCCATCATGAAACCATTCAAACAGTCTGAACAGGTCCGCCCTAACCACCTCCCAACAGTGCTGATAAAATTCCGCTCGTATATTATCTGGGCTAGGGGCACGGTTGGTATCCATAGCAAACAACGCCCCTTTGATTTCCTCCAGACAAAAGGGTCTAATTAAATTCTCAGTATCCTGATCATTTAATGTTTCTAATTTAGACCACAAGGAGGCATCAATCTTACATATATTACCAGGAGAAGGACCAAAGATATATAAGTTATTGGCATGGGACAAGAGATTCTTAGTCCCTTCAATGATCACCCTCCACATTCAAGAGAATGTATAGTATTTTTCCCGCGCCTCCTGTTCGCAACCTTATGAAAAAATCAGTATTATTATCTCCTTTCAACAACCACCTCTCATGAGATTTTTTATGCCAATAAAGCTCTTCCTCCTCATACATGTTATTCGGCTCCACTAGGATATCAAGTTTCCTAGTATGAACTGCTCCACAAAGGTCATCACTCTCCTCAAGCAACTCCAGCTCCTGGAGTTCCAGCTTGAGCACATTACGCCTGATTTAGTTATTGCGAAAAATATTGGACCCCCACCCTTTAAAAAAATTCTTGATTCTTTTCAGATTAATATTGAGAGTGTCAATAGGATCTTCCGTAAAGGTGGGATTCGACCAAATATTAGCTACCAAAGGAAGAAAATCATAATTACGCAGCCAGGCCACATCAAACATGGAACATCTACTACCACTAGCTCTTGACGAGACTACTCCTCCATCCAACAGCAAAGGGTTATGATCCGACCACTCTTTAACTAACTTGTGAACAGAGACTAAAGGATAAAGCAGTCCTCCCAGTCCGGGGACATCAACACACGGTCCAACTTTTCCAAGGTGGGATGTTCTTGCTTATTGGACCAGGTATAGCACCCTCCGGACATAAAAATCTCTCTCAACCCCATCAAATGAATTACGGAATTGAAAATGTCAGAAAAATGAGAGATAGCAGACTGCTTATTTTTCTCCCCACTATGCCTCATGATAAAGTCACCCCCAACCTAATAAGGAGTATTAATTTTGTTACAAAAGGAAGGCAATTCAGCCAAAAACTCAGGTTTCCTATCAACCTGAGCAGCTCCATAAACCACCAGCAAACCCATTTGCAATTTTTATTCTTGTCGAACAAGTTAATTTGAAGGATATATTTACCACTAAGAGCACTAATGACGTCAAATTTATCGAACTTCAATCCACATAGAAACCTAGCAGACTTGCCCACCGAGGGCACCCACTCCCAGTGGAAACGAGATAAAGGATCAATTTTCCTAAAAAATGAAGGATTGAATTTCTCCTTCATTGTCTCTTGGAGGCCCACAAAATCCACATATTTGTCAAAGCACTCAGTACTACAAAGTAATCAGAAGGTAAAGAAGAAACATGGCAGTCCACTAGTACAAAACTGACCTTTCATCCGGAGCACTAGTCCCGGTCGGGTTTGGTCCCGGGACTAATGTGAGCATTACTCCCGGTTCCAACGGCTAGGAGCGGACGGGGGCACGATCAGGATTAGTCCTAGTTCCAATGGGACCTCTAGTCTTGGTTGGTGATACCAACCGGGACTAAAGGGGTTGCGGCAGTCTGGGGCCCCTGCGAGCCTCTTTAGTCCCGGTTGGTATCAACCACCGGCAATGTTGAGGATATCGCTTATCGTTATCGTCTCGGTCAGCTGGGGATTAGAGATTAATCGGAAATCGGCCGATTAATCGATTTTATCGGTCGACTATTAATCGGCCATTTTTTGCAAATCCCAGGTTCCTAACACTGAAATATGCTATATTTAAGACCCAAACTATATTGGACAGAAGTGTTACATTGATTCCTAGCCTCCGAATGCTAGGAATATGCATAACAAAGTCCACAAAAACACAAATAAACATAATTTTTGCAAACATAGTGCTACGAATATGCCTGATTTATCGGAAGATTCCCCATAAATCGCTTGTCAGAGCGATAAATCGGCCCAAAAGATAAACGGTGAAGATAAGGCATAACCATATCGGTCACCCCACGAGTAGCCATAAATCGGACGATAAATTGCTGAATCGGAAAAAAATTTGAACAGTGCCCACCGGGACAAAGATACACCTTTCATCCCGGTTGATATATCCACTGGGACTAAAGCCTTCCCTATATAAAGCTGCTTCGGCCAGCCCGAGTCCAAAGCTTTCTCTCCTCTTTGTCCTTCCCCATGGCTCGAGTTCATCCTCCATTTTTTGACAAGATTGGCAGCACCCCATCTATCCAAGGGTTCTAAAAGGTTAGCAACTTCATCCGTTCATCTCTCATTGCTAGTTTAGCTCGTTTCATGCTCTATAAGTATAGTGATTTGTGGGTTTTAGTTAGGGAGTAATTATGTGGGATTTTATTTTAGTTATATGCAATTTGAGCTCAAATTAACTTCTTAGTGTGCATATGTGTAGGTGTGGTTTACTTAGTGCCTTCCCATGCCCGTCCTCACCGCCGTCGATCGCCCGCGTCGTCCCGTCGCCAGCACCACCTTGGTGAGCCTCTTGTTCATATCTTTTTTCTAAAAAAATCTTATTTGTATGATTTAGATAGTTACTTGTATAATTTTCTTACTTGTATGATTGTTTGTTATATATAGTGCCATTGTTTTGATATCCGTCCCCATCAGCGCTCGTCCGGTTTATGATTCGAATGTGGTATATTATCTTTTATAACTATTTGTTTCATTTCGTATTTTTAAAGCACAACTTCTCCCTAGGTGGTTTTGGTAATTAATAATAACATATATCTCATTGTACTAATGTTTCCACTAAGTATATTTCAGGAAAAAGTTCAATGTTTGGATGGCAAATGATTATGAGGAGACCCCAAGATGCAAGGAATAGGATTGGCCAAGCTACAAGGATGAAGACTCTACATTTTACTTTTTGAGAAATCACTTTGAGTCCATAGGAAAGCCAATATATACTATTAAAAGGGGGTGAGGTAATGATGGTGAATGATACGCTCAAAATGATCAAGTGTTAGCCACCAAAATCACTCACAAACTCTCCCACAAATATTCTGGCTTAAACCCTACCACTCAAAATCGGTGAGACCAACAATTCCAATTGGGTCACACCGAGTCAAAACCCTAGACAGATCATAATCCAAGCCATCTCGGTACAACCAAGTTCCAATCTCGGTGCAACCGAGATCAGTGATCAACTCTCTGATGTCTCATTTACAAGAATCGGAATTTCTAAGAATTGTAAATCGGCGTCACCGAGTTGTGTAACTGCACTTGGCCACCCATGTCAGTATTACCGAGATTTATATATCGGTCTTACCGAAAACGCCAAAGTTGCCACATTTTGCACTAGTCGGTACCACCGAGTTTTTACTTCGGTGTCACCGAGCTGGGCAATAATGTTGTAACAGTTGGATTTTTGGAGATGGCTATATATACCCCTCCACCACCACTCGTAAGAGAAGCACTCAGAACAGACCCACACTTCCCACATCCATTTTTCTGAGAGAGAGAGAGACACCTACTCATGTGTTGAGATCAAGATATTCCAATCCAACCATATGAATCTTGATTTCTAGCCTCCCCAAGTTGCTTTCCACCCAATCAATCTCTTCTACCAAAGTCAAATCTGTGAGAGAGTGATTGAGTGTTCAGGAAACTATCATTTGAAGCACAAGAGCAAGGAGTTCATCATTGTTACCACACCTATTACCTTTTGGAGGGTGGTGCCTCCTAGATTGGTTAGGTGTCGCGTGGGAGCCTCCTACTTCGTGTTGTGGAGTTGAACCAAGAAGTTTGTAAGGGCAAGGAGATCGCCTATTTCGTGAAGATCTACCCCAAGTAAGGCCAGTCCTCCGTGGACGTAAGCCATCATGGAATAGACATGCTTTCTTCTTCGTGGACCCTTCGTGGGTGGAGCCCTCCGTGGACTCTCGCGACCGTTACCCTCCGTGGGTTGAAATCTCCATAAACGTGGACGTACGATAGCACCACCTATCGGAACCACGGGAAAAATATTCGTGTCTTCAATTGCGTCTGATCTTTTTATCCCTATCCTCTACTACATGTGCTTGTCTTTACTTTCCGCTGCTATACTCTTAGACATGCAGGTGTACGGTGTGCTTGACTTGCTATAATTGCTAAAATATGCCCACAACTAAAATTGGGAAAAGGTAGGATTTTATTTGGTCAAGTAGTCTAATCACCCCCCTCTAGACATACTTTCGATTCTACAAGTGGTATCAAAGCCTTGGTCTCCATTGCATTGGTTTCACAACCTAGGAGATTATGGCGTCTAGTGAGGGAAACTATCACCGTAGAGGTCCATATTTTGATGGTGCAAACTTTGCTAGTTGGAAGCATAAGATGAAAATGCATATTCTTGGTCATAACCCCGTCGTTTGGGCTGTTGTTCATGTTGGCTTGCAAGGTGGATTCTTCGGTGATGGAAAGGAACCAGATCGTGAAGCGACTGCGGAAGAATTGAAGATGTTGCAATACAATGATCAAGCATGTGACATTCTATAAGACTGCCTATGCCCCGAAGAATTCAACAAGATCAGTCGTCTTGAGAATGCAATGGAAATTTGGGATACTTTGGTTGATAGGCACGAAGGTACCGAATCCGTGAGGGAATCTAGGTTGGATGTGCTACAAAGTCAACTTGACAAGTTCAAGATGAAGGATGGTGAAGGAGTCGCAAAAATGTATTCTACACTAGCTCTTATTACCAATGAGATTGCCGGCTTAGGAAGTGTTGAGATGACCGACAGATTCATCATCATGAAGATACTTAAAGCCTTTGATGGGAAGTACGGCACCGTGTGCACATTGATCCAAATGATGCCAAACTACAAAGATCTCAAGCCAACGGAAGTCATTGGATGGATTGTTGCTCATGAGATGTCACTCAAAGACAAAGAAGAGCTTCACCACAAGTCAAGCGGTGCTTACAAAGCCACAAGTGATGCTCCCGCTACTTCAAGTGACAACCTTGTTATCAATGAAGAGATGAGACTTATGGTCAATAAATTCAACAAGTTCTACAAGAGTAGAGGCAAAGAGAGAAGCTCCAACTCAAGATATGATGAGAAGCGTTCCTCTAGTCGTGACCAAAACTGCTACAATTGTGGAAGTCCCGAACACTACTGCAATGAGTGCACGACTCCCCACAAACGAAGAGAAGAGTCACCTAGAAGACAAAGCTCAAGAGAAGAATCATCTCGAAGAGAGAGAAGGTGTAGAGATGATCGTTATGAACGAAGACCCTCAAGGACAAGTAGGGACTCCGAGAAGAAGGACAAGTACACCAAGAGCTACTCAAGAAGAAGACATCAAGCTCAAGTTGGTTAATGGGGTTCCGGCTCCGACTCGGACAACCACTCCGAGAGAAGCTATCACTCCGACTCTGACCATAGTCATGATGAAGGTGTTGCCGGACTTGCACTCGTATCCTCCAACTCCTATGACATATTTGATTCACCAATGAAGGGAGTGGAAGTTGCTTCATGGCTAAAGTCCCCAAGGTATCAGACCCCGAATATTTTGATTTCAATAGTGATGAGGATGATTTACTAGGATATGATGACTTGCTCTTTGATAAAACTAGTAAAGTTAGTCAAAATGAACTTGATAATAATCATGCTAGTCAAGATAAGTCGTGTGATGATGATAAGATGGAGATAGAGCGACTAAGTAAAGAATTGAACACTCTTAAGTTAGCCCATGAATCTACTCTAGAAGATCATTGAGAGATTGTAAGAACTCATGAGAAGCTACACTTCGAGAAGCTTAACCTGGAGCAAGAACATGAGTTTCTTAAAGCTATCAATGACGATCTCCGAAAGAAGACTTCCTCTTATCTAGGCAAACGACTACTCTTGTCTACATTCATTCCACAAGTTAAACCTAAGCAAACTAGTAACAAAGGCAAGAAAGGTTCTTCATCTAGTAGCAACAACAAAAATGCTAATTCTAATGATGTTGCTTCTAGTAGCTCTATTGATCCCACTAATTATTCTCTTAGCCAAGTTACACTTGAGCAAGAAAACAATTTACTGAAAGGAATTATAGAGAAAGATGTCTTCAAGAGTCTTGCCGGGTGTAAGCAATTCGAGGAGATTGTACGCAAGCATGGAGGATACCGGAAGAACCATGGCATTGGCTAATTCAACAGCAATGGAGTTGAATGGGAAGAAAGTCAATACCCCAAGCCGAAGTTTGTTCCCCAAAAGGAGAAGTATGAACATACTCTCCCCAAGGGAACAAAACCTCAAGATGACCTTCCACCACAAGGGCAAATCCTCAAGGGCAAGGGAAAGCTTCATGAAGACATTGACACATAAGAATATGAGTCCCAAACCATTTTCACGTGGGTTCCCAAGTCTACTTCAAGCTCAACTTCTACAAGTGCTACTTCAACTCCAAGGATCCCCATCGACTTGATGTGGGTCCCCAAGAAGAAGAACTAGAGAAGTTCTTGAGGGGTGACACCACCAATGAAATTCACTCACATTCATTACTGGAAAGAACTAGTTGCAATCAACATCAACATTATGCAATAGTTCAAGGAGTCACACATTCCCTCAAAGGTAAGCAAGGAACATGGTAATGAAAGAATCAATGGACACCATCATGTATACTTTGCACTTCATGTCCATAGATTTCCTTGTATATGTTCCTTGTGTGGGACTAACCCATGCAGGTGAAAGAGTAAGAAATAACAAGGATGCTCTCCACTCAAGATGATCTTCATCAACCTTGAGCATCCACCACTACTTCACCTACATGAAGTCTTCATCGACAAAACCCAAGGTTAGTTTATCCCTCTTAAGGAGGATGTCACATCAAGGGGGAGATTTACTCTAAGACTTGAGTTAAAGCATCTCATAAGATGTGACAACATTAAAATGCTTTATGTAAAAGTGGTAACTCCACTTGTGCTTAAACGATGAGTATGGCCTATGATCAAGTATTCTTGCTTGGCTCCTTAAGTCAATATACTCATATATAGATGACTTCGGCATCGCCAAAGTGCTTGGTAGATGCTGGAGTGGTTTTCATGTTTGCCATGATTTCGTTTGACATCTTATTGTGTGAACATGTTGGTATGCATATCTTTACTCATTCGACGACATCCAATTGTAGCAATTTGGTTTTTCATCTTCTTTTGCCAATTGGATGTACAAGAATGCCTAGGACCCCTCTATAGCTATCTATGCTTTCTCGTCTCAAATTCTATTCATGCTACATCACAAAATTTGAGCAAGCACTTTTCGGACTCTCTGTGTGAGGAGCACTCGGAGTTCCGTTTCGACAAGAGCTGACTTCCAAAACCTCCCATGTGCAACTCGGTGTAACCAACTCAAAAATCTCGGTTTCACCGATGCATAGGGTTGATCTGGTTTTATCAACTCGGTAGCACCGATTCCATAATCTCGGATTCACCGAGTTTCCCTGTCAACTGACAGTTGAGAACTCGGTGGCACCGATATTTTAGAATCGGCGTCACCGACAGCGCATGGTACTTAAACTCGGCGGACCTGACTTTTTGAAATCACTTCTCAAATCGTCGCCTCCCGCAAACCCTCGCTGCCGAGCTCAAGTCTTCGGACGTCGCTGTTGTCTCCCCGTGCACCCTCGCCACTGGGATCCTTGCCGCCGACGGAAATCACTCTCGCCGTCGTCGCCGTAGGAGATCCGCACCGAAATAGGGTAAAGATCTCATCCCTCGTGCGCTCCTCTGTCCAACTCTTACGCATTAGGTTTTTCGATCTACAAGCCACAGATTGAGATTGATCTATCTGAAGAAAAACTCCATTAGATTAGAGAACGAAGGATTTTTAGGTTTAACCGTCCGCAGATTGAATCTCGGTGTCACCGAGTTGCAAAAATCGGTCCTACCTATCTTGGTTTTTGGGTTGCTGAGAACAGCTTCGGTGAGACCGAGTGGTTCTTTTCGGTGCAACCGAAAGGACTTCCAAGTCTGTTAAAGAAGTTTTCTGTCTCGGTGACTCCGAAAATTTAGACTCGGTGGAACAAAAATCCTCTCTGCTGAAGTCTAAACTTAAGATTCTAAGTTCAAGTTTTGAAAAATCATCTGTGTTTTATGATGCTCAACCCCTCTATCTTCTATGCTCTATTCATAGGGTCAGCATGTCATGTTCTGAGGATAGCTAGAATGATTTCAGGGACAAAGATGTTGACATGACCCCAGGCACTAGTCCTGCAGCTAGTTCATCATCTTTAGATGACAATCCTAGATCACCTGATTGGCCCAAGGCTGCCACCAGGGCAAGAAGAAAGCTGAACTCAGATGAGGAGGACTCGGATTTTATGCTAGAGGAAGTGATTGCCGAGAAGCAGCAAGACAAGACTGAGAAGGCTGCTCATAAATCTAGCTCCAAGGCCCCTCCTGCCAAGAAGGCAGTAAGGAAAGAACATGGCATCTCTGAAACTCAGAGAGCTCCAGAAGCAGCCAGGGAAGGAATGAAACTTTCTCTTGAGAAGCCTTCCTCCCAGCGTACCAAGAGACCTGCTAAGACGGAGAGGAGAACAACTGTCTATGTGACTAGAAGGCCTACTTCCATGGTGAGAACTCATGAGCAGAGTGAAGACGAAGTAGAAGAACCAGCTTCCAAAGCACCTCCTTCTAAGAAGAAGAAATTGTTGGCTGATGCTATGCCAGATCAGGCTCCATCTAAGAGCAAGCCAACTGATCCAAAGAAGCCAGCTTCTCCCAAGAGGACCACCAGAGACACCCCAGCTGCAGCAAAGAACAAGAGTTTTTCTTCCAGAGCTGTTGAGGAAGAAGAAGAATTGACTGCGTTGAGGAAGCTGAGACCACATCTTCCAACTCACAATGATGATCATCCTGTTGCAGAGGACATGAAGAATAGAAGAGATTCAGGGCTAAGGACATGGAGAGCTAATGATCCATATGCCTAGAGGAGAAGGACTGTTGTAGATGACAGGTTCTACACCAAGGAACAACAGGATTTCTATGAGACTGTCCTATTGGACAAGTTCCCAGCGGCCAGTGACATGAGATATGTTGACTAGGCCTACATCAAGAAAAATTAAGATTTCGTTCCAAGTGTGCAAGACAACTTCAAATGCATTGATATTGATACCTTTGTTGGCAGAGACTTCACTGCCTGGAATAATGAGATGATAATGCAATTCTATTCCACAACTCACTTCTATTCAGATGACGGAATAGTATGGATGACTGAGGGTGTCAGAGACCAGTCAACTGTGGAAGAATGGGCTACCATCTTAGGAGCCCCAAAGGTTCAAGAAGGAGATCTTGATGTTTATGCTGAGGCTAAGATGACGCACAACACCATGGCAAATTTGTACAAGGAGATCCCTGCTGAGTATGTGCATTCACATAAGCTTGGTTCTATTTATCATCTGCAAGCAGGACTCCCTATCACCAACACCATTATGAGGCACACCTTGATGCCAAAGTTAGGAAATGACAAGATGATCAAAGGTTATTCCATCAACATGTTGTACCACATTGACACACACACCAGGATTAGGGTGATGGATCTGATTGTTGAGACAATCAAGAGGACAGCTGATGAACAGAAGAGATCTTGTGGATATGCACCTTACATTCAGGTGCTCATCAACTCCAAGCTAGGAAAGTATATGGACTTGATCATCCACATATGCCACTCCAGCCAGACTTTGAGGACAATGTTGTGGTGATGGATCCCAGTCATTCCACTTCATCTACTACACAGGAACAGGCTGAGGCAGCCAGATCCACTAGTGCTCAGGTGCCAAGGAGCAAGAGTGAGCAAATGGATATTCTATTTAGCACTATCCAAGGCATGCAGAAGGACATCAAGACCATCTTGCTGAATCAAGAAAGCTCTGAGAGGATTGTGGAAGATAGATTCACCACACTAAACAACAAAGTGGATGGGCTGACTGTGACAGTCAATGAGCTTAAGAAGGAAGTGTATGCAGTGCCTAGCCCTCATACCACTTATGATGATGATGGTAGTTCACCTCTCAGGACCAGCACTCAGTCCAAGACCCAACCCAGAACATCGACTGTGCCAGCTCCAGAGTTGAGGCCTACTTCATCAGCACCTGCTACTGCTCCATCAGTTCCTCCAGCACCTCCAGTGTCTACTCCACCATCTCAGAAGACTTTAGCTGAAGCCTTCGCGGATGCTCTTCTCTCGACTACTTCGACAGCTACAAGAGCTGCTTCATCATTTCATGGAGGAGACCAATCAATCAAATTTTGCCCTTGACGAGGGGGAACAAGGTGCCAAGTTTTAATTTTCTATAATGCCTCAAACTCATCTTCCATGGCTTTCTTTCACTTGGGTTCAGCAAGAGCTTCATGAAGGTTTCTGGGCTACCCTGTTGAGAAGGATAAACCAAATTTAATTTTGTAATTAATAGGTTGAATTAACCCGGCGCGTAGACGTGTACGAGGCGGTGAAGAAGCGTCTGCAAGAGCTGTTGTAGGGGAACCAGGCGCAGACAATCCGGGCATCTGCACCCCGACCGCAGAGCCCAGCGATCCCGAGGAAGAACTGGCGCCCGTGAGTCCCTCCGGATCCTCTATGGCCGTAAAGGTTATTGTAGACGGCAGATCAGGCACAGAGGATCCCGCAGGGCCAGTCAGATCCGGGTCGGATCCCGGGTCGGTCGGAGCAGTCCGAGCCCGCCTGGCATAGCAGCGCAGGTCAAAAGCAGAGGAATAGCGCGTGGGTGGTGGACCCCACGGGCTGGCGTGGCGCAGTCCGGTTGGTGCGAAGCAGCCACGGGAGGCGTGGCGACCACCGAGGCTGACGTTGCCGAAGGTGAGTGGCGTGGAGCACCCGCTGGGGAGGCGGCAACACCTGCGCGGGCCGTGGGACAGGGCGCGGATCTCGTCAGCAGTGATCCCGGAGGGGATTCGGCATGCGATGTGTCTCGTCCCGGGAGACACATGGAATGTGACCGGTTTGAGACATTTGCTTGATCAACAGAGACCAAATTTTTTCTTGCTGCCACGTGGCGTGTTCCTGTATCATCACAAATCTCAGCAACATCGTTAGGATGGTTAGTCAAGTGATCATTGCAATCATCAGCCCCATGGGTGGGAGGTACTAAATCAGGAGGAAGGAGAAGAATCTCTTTCCTAAGGAGCGCACCGGCATTAGGATGAAGATGGGCAAAGGGGAAAACGGTTTCATCAAACACGACGTCACGAGAAATATAGACACGACCAGTGGAGACATCTAGGCATTTGACCCCTTTGTGTTGTGGACTGTACCCAAGGAAAACACATTGTTTCGAACGAAACATAAGTTTACGAGGATTGTAAGGACGAAGATTAGCCCAACATGCACAACCAAAGACCCGAAGGGATGTGTAGTCGGGTCTAATATTAAGAAGATGTTGCATGGGAGTTTCATTATGAATGACACGACTAGGCAACATATTGATAGGTTGCACCGCAGTAAGGAATGCCTCGTCCCAAAATTTGAGAGGCATGGAGGCACAAGCAAGAAGAGTGAGACCAACTTCTACAATGTGACGATGTTTACATTCAGCAGAACCATTTTGTTGGTGAGCATGGGGACAAGAGACATGATGAGAAATGCCTAGTTTTTGGAAAAATGTGTCTAGCTTTTCATATTCACCACCCCAATAAGATTGGACAGCAAGGATCTTACTATCAAATTTACGTTCAACAAGTGCTTGAAAATTTTGGAAAACTTGGAAAACTTCAGAATGTTTCTTAAGAAGATAAATCTAAGTATACTTACTATAATCATCGATGAAACTCACATAGTAAGTATGGCGACCTACCGAGGTAGGGGCTCGACCCCACACATCAGAAAAAATAAGTTCCAATGGTTTAATAGAAACAGTAGTGGAGACAGGGTAAGGCAATTGATGAGCCTTTGCCTTTTGACAAGAATCCCATATAGTTTCAAAACTACGCTCCCCAACACACGGGAGGTGATTATTCCTAAGCACTTTTTGAACAATAAAAAAAAGATGGATGTCCTAGACGCGCATGCCACCTTTCCGAGGAGAGTTTGATGACACCGCAAACTTGCTTATGGATTCTTCTAAATTGTGGGATCAACGGATAGAGTCCTTGCACACATCTACCTCGAAAGAGAACTCTCTTCGTGAACTGATCCTTGATCAAAAAGAAATAGGGGTGAAATTCTAGAAACATGTGATTGTCAAGAGCAATGCGATGAACTGAAAGAAGATTCTTAGATGTATGTAGAACATGCAAGACATTGTTGAGGTGGATGGTTTTATGGGGGGTGGGAATGATTGAACGACCAACATGACTAATTTCCATACCTTCTCCATTGGCGTTGTGAACTTGATCATGGACACGATACTTTTCTTGCATGGTCACCTTCTCAAGTTTGTGGGTGATGTGATCGGTGGCACCCGTATCGGCATACCAATTTGTGTCAACCCCATATAAAGTGTCAACAGCAGCTGCAACCTTCTTCCTTTGTGAATTATTTTCAGCATATCTCCAATCACAATCTTTAGCAATGTGATTGGTTTTTTTACAAATCTGGCACTTGTTCTCTTACTCAGCATCGCCTTGAAACCGGGTACTGTTGTCACCTTGGCGCCCCATGTTGTTGGGGTAGAAGGGGCGCTAAAAGTTGTTGTTGCCGCCGTTGTTGTGGTTGAAGTAGTGGCCGCTGCTCTTGCCTTGATGATTACCCTGGTAGTGGCCATGCCCACCACCACCATGTCCGCCATAGGGGTTGTAGTGAGGGCCACCGCCCCCACTGCTGCTGCAGCCACCTCCATAGCCTCCCCCGCCGCGAGATCCACGCCCACGAGAGGAGAACTTGGAGCCACCACGCCCACGAGATGCGTTAAGCGCCGTGGATTTGAAGGAATCTGCACCAGAACCATGGAACATCTCCATGCGTTGATCAAAATTGGAGACCATACTAAAGAGATCATCGGTGGTGAGTGGTTCGCTTCGGACATCTAGGGATGAAACTATAGGTTGATACTCCATGTCTAATCCTCCAATGATGAAGGAGACAAGCTCTTCTTCTCCGATTGGTTTTAATGCAGCGGCAAGTTCATCGGCCAGGGATCGCATATAACCAAAGCATGCGCCAGCTGATTGAGTGCCTTTCTGAGCATTGGTAAGATTGGTGCAGATATTGTTGACTCGAGATCGGGATTGTGAAGAGAACATGCGAACGAAGGCAGCCCAAAGCGCATGAGATTGTTCATGGGAAGCTACTTGGATCAAAACTTCTCGGGAAAGATTGTTGACGAGGAAGGCAAGGACCTGCTGATCCTCCCGATGCCAAGCTGTGTATGAGGGGTTTGGGACGGTGTGATCTTTGCCCTCGGCGTTTTTGGTGGTAATGGTTTTTGATGGCTTAGGGATGGTTTGATCAAGATACCCGTACATGCCCGCAGCTCGAATCTGCGATAGCACCTGGGCTTTCCATAGCACGAAGTTCGTGCGGGTGAGCTTCTCGGAGACCTGAGAGGTTAGGGCAGAAGAGGAGGACGATGAAGATGATGCCATGGCGAAGGAAGCTGGTTAGGCTAGATGTGGTGGAGGAGGAAGGGCTCTGTATACCATGTAAGTTTTGTGTAAAGCGTCTGAACCTCATACATGAGGCCCGCGGTGGTTTATATTGATTGGATGGGGCGTAGATCCCATAGGCGCATACATAACGTGAGTCACACGAAAGGGAGATCACGAGAGAGAGGGAGATACATCGAGAGTGGGGAGGAGATTACATCGGGTGGTTACAAGGAGATAACAGAGAGAGAGAGAGAGAGAGAGAGAGAGAGAGAGAGAGAGAGAGAGAGAGAGAGAGAGAGAGAGAGAGAGAGAGAGAGAGTCCGGCTTGTCCTCTCCTAAGAGTCCATCCTATCCTCTCCTAACAACTTCAAGAGATAGATGTTTAACACTGCACATGTATGCACGAGACGCCGGCGTATTGCCACGGGCTCGATAATGGTTCTTTATTGCTTCTATCAACTCACGGTCTGATCTGTCTAGATTACAAGGGGTACAAGAGTATTTATATTAGCTAGAAATTTATTCCTACTCGGTGAAGGTTAGAAATCAAACACGGACATGTACATGCTATGGGATTATCTTGCTGTTCCAGCTCCACCCTGACCGGGGTTGTTACCAACGCATGGAAATGGACAACAAACGGTGTTTAAACCTTGGCGTCCGCCTATGCGATACAATTCCTAGGCTCCATGTCGAAATTTAAATCTTCCAAGATATGGACCAAGCAAGACTCGATCGCGAGGCCATTTAAGCCATGAAGCGAACACAATGCCACCATGCTACGAAATCAGCATCCGCCAGCATTAAGTTTGCAACATACCAAAAGTTCAGCCATTTTCTCTTTCCTGCTTCTGAGGAACGTGTTCTTCCACCATCGATTTTTCAGGAGGGACCTCACCGCTCCACATCGCATGACGGTGTGCAGATTTTTCACGCACCACATAACCCGGGATACTACTTGCAAAGCACCTACAGCAATAAAAAAAAGCAGCCAGGGTAAAAATGAACATTATCGAAAAGCTGGAGCATATACCACCTTCCAGAACTCATTAACTAAGACCGTTTTTACTGTACCCTATACTGTCGATAGGCGAGGGAGCGGTATATTAAAATCGGACCATTGATTTTCTGAGGATAGGATAGACAATTTTAGGATTTAAAATTGAGGACGAGGGCAACTGCTATGAACCAGGAGTCCAGGACTCAACCATCGCGCTGTCGGGATGCTCAGCCAGGGGAGAGCCGCATGCTGACGCCTCACGGTCGTTCGGGAGAGACCCGCACCATGCTACTACGGCCCAGTCTAGAAACATGGTGTAGAAAGGGAAGTCGGGTAGGCGAAGGAAGAGGAGCACAGCGGTGGCCGCCGGCAGTGAAGGGGTTGTGGGCGTGCCGCGGGGGCCGGGGCCGCTAGAACCTTAGCTATGTCGTTTGCCGGCCAATGGCGACGGAAAAGAAAAATGCCACGCGCGCGCGGCGGCCAAAATCCTAGAAGGCGGGCCGGGGCGGCCAGCCGCCGTGGTGTCCTGCGTCTGCCCAACACGGCCAGCCGTCGTCGCAGACGAGTAGCATGCGCCGGAAGCGATCAGATATCCGGAAGGCATAGACGTCGGTGTGGAGTTCCTTCACCTTGGCGGCCCAGCCGTCCTTGTCGGGCAAGGCGGCGGCGGTCCAGTCCCCGGAAAGCCAGCGAGACGGCGGGGCTGAAGTCGGCGACGCGGAAAAACCGGGGTGAGGTGGCGCGCGCTGTCAGAGCCCGGAGGGGAGGTCGGCGGAGTACACGGGCGCACCGCGCCGGCATGGGGCGCCGACATGGACCTCCGTGGAGACGAAGACAAGGCGAGAGCAGTCGCGGGTAAGTGCCGGCCGGTCCCGCAACGCGACGGGGTCTCAGGGAAGCAGCGAGTCCTCCACGAGCTTCTCGTGACGGAAGAAAGAGGAGGAGAAGGGATGGATGGGGGAATAGGTGCGCGGTGTACAGGCATAGGGTGCTTACCCATGGCCCAGGAGAGAGATCCAAGGGGCACCCCGACGGGCCTACCTCGGCAGCCTTTTGATCCGCCATAGATGGCCAGGTGCACACGGGCGAGCTGAAATTTTCTACATCCCAAAATGCCCCCAGGACATGTATACTGGACGACGGGAGCAAAGCAGTGCAAGCTATACCGCTCGCGGTTCCATTCACAAATTGGAGTACAGATCGCTCCTCACCATCAGATTTCACGAATGTACGGCTCGTATTTGTCGCAGGGTACCATAAAAGAGCTCTTAACTAAAAGACAAGACACGGAAATAAAACTTCGCCAACAGACATCTCATAGGTCCTCCATGCATTAGATGAGAAGCACGGGCGGGGAATCACTCCAAGTTGCTTTAAGCCAAAAAAAGGGAAGAAAGGAACTCCAACTTGTACCCATGAACTCACTATGTCGCATTAGATGAGCAGCATAGGTGCATAATCGCATAAAGGGGAATCGAACTATATATCCCCGATGAAATCTCTCGAGACGGTTCCAACACCAGTCAGGTGCCGCGGAAATGGAGATACTTCTACATCCAGTGCAAGCACTAGCTGTCCAGACTCCAGAGGTGCTTCAGAATTTGAACTTTCAGAAAAACTTTCGTAAGAGAAACTTGCAGACAACTCGCACCACCTTGTTTATCCAACGATGCATTCCACAAGCAAACCAACAGTGGATCATCACCTTCAATTGATTACGATTCAGTCGGAGCAATCACATGGAGATACTGCATGATGTTATCCATCGATTGTAAAGGCACCGTTACTGACAGAAACTGTTGAATATATGTGTACGTGTATATTGTGTTTTGGGCCCACCTCCTAGTTCATCTGTATAGTTGAGGTTGTGGCCCCCACTAATAGAAAAAGGCCCATTTGTCCCGGTTCCAGAGGCCCATTTGTCCCGATTCTGGAACCGGGACTAAAGGGTCGGGACTAAAGCCCAAAACCTTTAGTCCCGGTTTGCTTACGAACCGGGACTAAAGGCCCTCCACGTGGCGCTGTCTGGGGCGCGGGAGGGAGGACCTTTAGTCCCGGTTGGTGTTACCAACCGGGACTAAACCACCTTTGGATGCATCGTTGGATAAACAAGGTGGTGCGAGTTGTCTGCAAGGAACAACAAAATGCCCCCAAAATGCCCCCAGGAATTTCAGAAACCTTTTCTCAGATTCTCAAAATACCCGGTGAAACTTTCGTAAGAGAAACTTGCAGAAAAAAAAAATGAATTTTTTTTTAAATATTTTTTTGATTTGTTTTTAAGTTTTATTCCGATTTTCAAATCTTTGAATTATTTGACAATTTAGTCTCCAATCACCCGTCATCACTGCTCCAGCGTGGAGCACTCATTTCAAATAGTCTAACTTCCCAGCCGGTCACCCATCCTCTCACTGCTCCAGCCCCAGCACGCTTAACTTTCTGGTTCTATCACCCCTAGTTTCCAAGCCTGCACTTGTTGTTTTCCTGACAATAGTAAGCTATCAATCCTATTAACCCTTAGGTCTTAATGTCACATGATTTAATTTTTTGAATTCCAAACAATTATTAAAATAAACAAAATAAGTAATAATAATATTGAATTTCAATGAAAATAAAATAAGTAATAATATTATTTTATTCATTTTTTGCCATTTATTCATTTAATATGGCATAATTAATATCTTTAAATCTGTAAATCGAAATTCGACAAATAATATATCCATTATTATCAGAAAAATCTTAGGAATCCAACTATGACATCATTTATTTATTTTTAAATAAAATTAATTTTTAAAATTATTAAAATTATTTTTTTTCTTTTTGAAATAACTTTTTTTACTTTTGGAATTTTGAGAATCTGAGAAAACTTCACCGGGTAAACCCGGGTGAAATCGAGTCCCAATTTTTCTCTAGTTTTTTTTGATATATTAAACTTTTTTTTTCGACGTCGTATGCAAAAGTTATGGCCGTTTTACATTTTATTTCGTTTTTTTGCAAAAAAGGTCAAAATTCATATTTCAAAATTTCTATACCAACTAGACACTAAAACCTAACTACATCTCAAAAGATTTTATTTTTTGAAGATTTTATCATTTTTGTTTATTTTCTACAAAACTAAAAAAGGCGCTCCACGGGGGGGGGGGGGGGGGGTGGGGGGGTTAGAGTTTGAAAATTTCAGAACCGTCGACTACATCTGCTAGCACCGTCCCAGCCAGAGTCACAACTAAGGTTAACCAAGCCAGAGTCAACCATTTCTAACTTCATTTGCTATTTTTCATACATTTAATGATTTTTTTGAGCTAAATGACCCTGAAATTGAAAAGCACTACAAATGAACTCTGAAAAGGTTGAAACTTGGCATGGTATCATCATTTCACCCACATAGCTTGTGCTAAAAAGTTGAGAGGGTTACGGCAAAAACTGGATGCACTTCGTGTACAAACTGGACCATCTCCTTCGAAGTATCAAGGTTTCGGACGAAAACCCATCTGTTACAAAGGCATTTCATTTTTTTAACTTATTTCAACTCCAGACTTTTTGTGCATTCAATATGTACCATTCAAAGCCACATCCTCAAATTTCAACCCTTTCTAACTTCATTTGCTATTTTTCATGCATTTAATGATTTTTTTTGAGCTAAATGACCCTGAAATTGAAAAGCCCTACAAATGAACTCTCAAAAGGTTGAAACTTGGCATGGTATCATCATTTCACCCACATAGCATGTGCTACAAAGTTGAGAGGGTTACGGCAAAAACTGGATGCACTTCGTGTACAAACTGGACCATTTCCTTCAAAGTATTAAGGTTTCGGACGAAAACTCATCTGTTACAAAGGCATTTCATTTTTTTTAACTTATTTCAACTCCAGACTTTTTGTGCATTCAATATGCACCATTCAAAGCCACATCCTCAAATTTCAACCCTTTCTAACTTCATTTGCTATTTTTCATGCATTTAATGATTTTTTTAGCTAAATGACCCTGAAATTGAAAAGCCCTACAAATAAACTCTCAAAAGGTTGAAACTTGGCATGGTATCATCATTTCACCCACATAGCTTGTGCTAAAAAGTTGAGAGGGTTACGGCAAAAAACTGGATGCACTTCGTGTACAAACTGGACCATCTCCTTCGAAGTATCAAGGTTCGGACGAAAACTCGTCTGTTACAAAGGCATTTCATTTTTTTTAACTTATTTCAACTCCAGACTTTTTGTGCATTCAATATGCACCATTCAAAGCCACATCCTCAAATTTCAACCCTTTCTAACTTCATTTGCTATTTTTCATGCATTTAATGATTTTTTTGAGCTAAATGACCCTGAAATTGAAAAGCCCTACAAATGAACTCTCAAAAGGTTGAAACTTGGCATGGTATCATCATTTCACCCACATAGCATGTGCTACAAAGTTGAGAGGGTTACGGCAAAAACTGGATGCACTTCGTGTACAAACTGGACCATCTCCTTCGAAGTATCAAGGTTTCGGACGAAAACTCGTCTGTTACAAAGGCATTTCATTTTTTTTAACTTATTTCAACTCCAGACTTTTTGTACATTCAATATGCACCATACTACAACATGTTAAAATCTACAGAAAGAACTAACTTAAAATAATAAAAAACAACAATTAAATGACTAAAACAACTATATAAGCAAAACAGTATTGTTTTAATTAAAATCCTAATTTAAATTATTCGAAAAATAACCAAATAAATCTTACTGTGACAACAATCTAACACGTGACTAGGAGCAAAAAGAATTAAATTAAAAACTATTTGTAAACTCAAGTTATTCACAATCTAGGGTTTGAAGCAAATTTGAATAAATTCAAATTTAAACCATTCAAATTTGAAAAATAATGGCACAAACAGAAACTAGACAAAATTTTGAATCCAATGCAAAAAGAATCACTCAAAAACATCAAATATCCTAAAAGATATAAGCAATTTAAAACAGAAACTAAAAAACAGAAAACAAATGTAAAAACAAAAAAAAGGGCTAGCTACAGTACAACCGGGACTAAAGCCTCAACCCCTTTAGTCCAGCCTTTAGTCCCGGTTGGAGACACCAGCCTTTAGTCCCGGTTGGTGTCTCCAACCGGGACTAAAGGTCCCATTTGAACCGGGACTGATGCCCGACCGGCGCCCTAGCCGCTCGAACCGGGACTAATGCTCACATTAGTCCCGGTTCGTAATACAACCGGGACTAATGTGTAGATCGAGATGTGACGAAAGCCCTGTTTTCTACTAGTGCCCTTCTCTACTCATATATACGTGCCTGGTGCACCGATCAATGCAATTGTGTTGCACAGCCTATTCTTTCCCTTCTACATGGTATCTATCGCAGTAAGATCCTAACCCTAGCCGCCGCCGCGCCTTCCCAGCGCCGCCGCCGCCGCCGCACCCTCTCGCCGCCGCAACCCGCCGCCGCCGCCGCCACCGACCCTCCCGGTCGCCGCCGCCGCCACCACCCGCCGCCGCCGCCGCCACCGACCCTTCCGGTCGCCGCCACCGCCGCCCTCCCGCTACCCACCGCGCCACCCGCCGCCGCCACGGCCTCCTTAGCCGCCGCCGCCGCCGGTCACAGCGCCGCCTCCAGCTTCCGCCCCTCTCTCCCCACCCGCGCCGCACCTCTCTCCCCTCGCTGCGCCATGAGTTCCTCCTCCTCCACCGCCTCCAACCCCTTCGCCGGTCCCGATGTCACCCTCGTCCGCGATCTCAACATCCACAAGCGCGTTCCGGTGGTGCTTGATCAATCCACCGCGTCCTACTCCGCTTGGAAGCGGTACTTCTCCTTGGTGTTTCGCGAGTACCTGCTCCACGGCCACGTCGACGGCACCGTGGACTCGAGTCTCATGATTCACGACGAGGAGTGGATGATCCTTGTCGCCACCATCATCCGCTGGTTCTACCTCACCATCTCCAAGGACCTCTTCCACACGGTGGTGGATGATGACAACGACGCCTACGCCGTCTGGACCAAGCTCAACGGCCTCTTCACCGACAACAAACTGCAGCGCAAGGTCCTCCTCCATGGCGAGTTTTACGGGTGCCAGCAGCTTGACTCGTCCATCGACGATTTATGCATGCGCCTCAAAAAGCTTGCCGATGAGCTCCGCGATCTTGGCGAGACGGTCGGCGACGAGCTCCTCATCAGCACCCTCACTGCCGGCCTCAACGAGGACTTTGGGAACGCCGCTTCCAACCTCACCCTCATCCCGGATCCTACCTTTGCTAAGGTGGTGGCGTACCTCAAGCTGGAGGAGCGCCGGATGAAGATGGCCTGGACTCGGGCGACCCATACCGCTCTCGTCGCCGGCACCCGCGGAGGCCAAGCGCCGCCGCCGCCGCGTCCCGCGCCGGCCCTCCTGACCACGCCCGCCTTCCCGCCGGCGCCGGCCCCGCCGCCCCAGCCGGCCGCTAACGGGGGCCGCAAGCAGCAGCAGGGCGCGGGCGCTCAGGGAGGAGCGGCCCGCCCTCAGCAGCAGCCGTTCCAGCCGGTCCCGTGGTACGCCGGCCAGAACCCCTGGACTGGCGTCGTGCATGCCTACTCCATGCCGGTTCCCCGTGCCCCTGCCTCGGGTGACCTCGGCGTGCAACCCCCGTCCCACCAGGCGATGTATGCCGCGCCGCAGCCCTACGTGGCGCCCTACGGGCCTCTCTCCTACGGACAGGCGCCGCAGCCGGCAGCGCCGCCCCTGCTGCCCCTGATGGCTCCGTACCAGCAGCCCGCCCTCCCACCCGCGCCGTGGGACCCGGCGCTCCTGGCCGCTCTACACTCCGCCCCGACCCCGTCCAACTACACTGGCGGTGGCGACTGGTACATGGACACTGGAGCTACCGCGCATATGGCAGCTCATCCTGGTAACCTCCACTCTTTCTATCCCGTCCACACTTCCACTCGCATCACCGTCGGCGACGGTTCATCTATTCCCATCACTCATGTAGGGCATGCATCTTTTCCGTCTACATCCACTCCATTATCATTGTCTAACATCTTAGTTTCCCCTGATCTTATTAAAAATCTTGTCTCTGTTAAAGCTTTTACACGTGAAAATCCTGCTACCGTTGAATTTGACGAGTATGGTTTTTCTGTTAAGGACGCTCGCACCCGGATGGTCCTCCACCGATGTGACAGCCTGACGAGCTCTACCCGGTCCACTCCACTGCCCGCACCACCTCCTCCGCGCCTGTTGCTCTCGCCACCGGTGTGGACCTTTGGCACGCTCGCTTGGGTCATCCCAACCCCGCCACACTTCGTCATATACTTCGGACTTTTTCTTTCACGTGTAATAAGATCGATGATCACTCTTGTCATGCATGTCGCCTAGGCAAACATGCTCATCTTCCGTTTAGGACTTCTTCTCATGTTGCATCTTACCCGTTTGAGTTAATTCATAGTGATGTTTGGACCTCTCCTGTTGCAAGTAATACGGGCTATCTTTATTATCTTGTTATTCTTGATGATTTTTCTCACTATGTGTGGACCTTCCCGTTGCGTCGTAAGTCGGATGCCATCTCCAATCTCGCCGCTTTCTTCTCCTATGTCTTCACGCAGTTTGGTCGTCCCATTCTCGCACTTCAGACTGATAACGGGTAGGAATTCGACAACTTAGCTGTTCGCACTCTCCTCACCACACATGGCACGACTTTTCGTCTCACATGCCCGTACACTTCGCAGCAGAACGGTCGCGCCGAGCGTGTTCTTCGCACTCTTAACGACTGCGTTCGGACCCTTCTCTTTCATGCCAATGTGCCTCCGCGCTTTTGGCCTGACGCTCTCGCCACCGCATCACTTCTCATTAACATCCGACCCTGTCGCACTCGCGGGAACTTTGCACCTCATCATCTCCTTTTCGGTGCACCGCCCTCTTATGATGAGCTTCGCATTTTCGGCTGTCTCTGCTACCCTAGCATCGCCGCCACTGCGCCTCATAAGCTTGCACCCCGCTCCGTCGCCTGCATCTTTCTCGGCTACCCACCTAACACCAAAGGCTACCGCTGCTACGACCCTGTCTCGCATCGTGTATTCACCTCCCGGCACGTTTACTTTGATGAGAAGGTGTTTCCGTTTCAGCAGCAGGTACCTCACGTCGCCCCGTCGCCGCCGGCCACCGGCAGCTCTTCGGCGACCCCGTCAGGTGGCCGGTCCCGCTCGGCTCTCGGACCGCCCCCGGGCTTTGGCGGTCCCCGCGTCGTGGGACGAGCTGCGCCTCGCGCCCCCACGCCGCCGTCGACGTCTCCGCCGGCGTCGCCGCCGCCGCCGTCGACGTCTCCGCCGGCGTCGCCGCCGCCGCCTTCTCCTGCCGCCTCGGGTGCCTCGGTCGGCCAGGCCGCCTCCACCGCCTCGGGTGCCGCGGGCGCCTCGGGCGCCTTGGATGCCGCCGCCTCCTCGGCTGCTTCGGTGCCGGCCTCCCCGGCTGCTTCGGTGGCCACCTCGCCGGCCGCCTCCTCGGGCCTCGTCCCGGAGTTGCCGTCTCGCCCCCTCACTCGGGCCCGCGCCGGCGTCCACCGCCCGAGTCTGCGGTACTCCAGCGACGAGTATCTCCTCGCTGCCTCCACTGCCGAGCCGTCACCGATCCCTGCGTCCGCCAGAGCAGCCCTTCGTGATCCTCACTGGCTTGCTGTGATGCAGGAAGAGTTCGACGCTCTTCAGCGGAACCGTACCTGGACACTGGTTCCTCGGCCTTCTCGCGCCAATGTCATCAGCGGCAAGTGGGTCTTTCGCCATAAGACCCGCTCGGATAGTACACTTGAGCGCTACAAGGCTCGCTGGGTGGTCCGTGGTTTTCGGCAACGCGCTGGCGTCGACTTCACTGAGATGTTTGCACCGGTTGTCAAACCGGGCATGATCCGCACCGTTCTTCAGCTGGCGGTTTCCCGAGGCTGGCCGGTTCATCAGATGGACGTCTCCAACGCCTTCCTTCACGGCCATCTTGAGGAGCAGGTTTACTGTGAGCAGCCCACCGGTTTCGTCGACGCATCTCTTCCTGGGCATGTGTGTTTGCTGTCCCGGTCTCTCTACGGGCTCAAGCAAGCGTATCGCCGGGTTCCTTCAGACACTGGGCTTCAGCGTCACTCGCTCGGATGCCTCGTTGTTCGTCTATCACCGCGGCGACACGACTGCATATTTGCTCCTCTACGTCGACGACATCATCCTGACGGCCTCCTCCGCAGCCCTTCTTCAGCAGATTACTCTCCGGCTGCGCGATGAGTTTGCCATCAAGGACCTGGGCGCTCTACATTATTTCCTTGGCATTGAGGTTGTTCGGCGACCCGACGGCTTCTTTCTCCATCAGCAGAAGTATGCACACGAGCTACTTGAGCGTGCCGGCATGCTCAACTGCCATCCCGTCGCTACTCCTGTTGACACGAAGGCCAAGGTTTCTGCTCTCGAGGGCTCGCCCGCGTCGGATGCTCCGTTCTACCGGTCCATTGTTGGTGCTCTTCAGTATCTGACTCTCACCCGGCCGGATCTCCAGTATGCTGTTCAGCAGGTGTGTCTCCATATGCACGCCCCTCGTGACTCCCATTGGACTCTCGTGAAGCGGATTCTCCGATACATCCGCGGCACAATGGCTCTTGGGCTCACCCTCATGGCGTCCACTTCTTTGGAGATGGTGGCCTACTCCGACGCGGACTGGGTTGGCTGCCCTGACACCCGCCGTTCCACCTCTGGCTACTGCGTCTACCTCGGTCCTTCCCTCGTCTCGTGGTCGTCCAAGCGACAACCCACGGTTTCGCGCTCTAGTGCGGAGGCTGAGTACCGAGCTGTGGCTAACGCCGTCGCCGAGTGCACCTGGCTACGACAGTTACTTCAGGAGTTGCATCATGCCGTCTCCCAGGCTACGGTTATCTACTGTGACAACGTCTCTGCGGTGTACCTTTCCGCCAACCCCGTTCATCATCGCCGGACTAAGCACATTGAGCTGGACATTCACTTTGTGCGTGAGCAGGTGGCCCTTGGACGCATCCGGGTCCTCCATGTTCCGACCGCACAACAGTTCGCCGATGTGATGACTAAGGGACTGCCGACTTCCACCTTCGAGGAGTTTCATTCCAGTCTCTGCGTCTCCGGCGCCGCTTCGACTGCGGGGGGGTGTTGAATATATGTGTACGTGTATATTGTGTCTTGGGCCCACCTCCTAGTTCATCTGTATAGTTGAGGTTGTGGCCCCCCTCTATACTCATATATACGTGTCTGGTGCACCGATCAATGCAATTGTGTTGCACAGCCTATTCTTTCCCTTCTACAGAAACCACGGAGTGCCACTCCGAAAATCCAGAAACTTTTGCGAGCCAATCCGCAGGTAAACAGAGGAACACATAAGCAAGATTAACACGAAGCAAAACAAGTAAGCCTTATACCATTTCCTATCAACAGTTTGTAGGAAATACAGAGATCTTAGGTTCCAACTGCTGACAAAATACAAAGTCCTGGTGTACATAGAACCAAACGCACTGCTGACAATAGACAAAATCCCCCCCAAAAAAAAAATTTCACATGAATAACAGCAACGGCTGTCAATGACCAGGACACTGATTTTTTCTACTCCAAGCCCACAGTTGATGTCAGACAAGAGTGGTAAAAATCGGTGCAGGTCACAAGAAGGAATTAGATTCAGAACAAGGATAAAATAATGTAGAATCTTAACAATGAGCAAAGTATATATTTTTTAAGAAAAATGAAGGTGGAGGTGTGCAGCTGATTACGAAGATTGTGATGTTGTATGACAATGTAAAAAGTTTGTCATTGTTATGGGGTAGAAGAAAAAAGTTGGAACATTAATCCCTTCACATTTATTAAATTGAGATGGTTGGTAGTTCATTAGTAGATGAACAATATTGGCCAACATAATTTCCAAATTATCTTCCTTTTGCTCTTGTATAAGCATCTTCTACAAAAATGCGGAGGATCCATAGGATGGGATTTGGTGTTTGCTCGTTGCTCTAAAGCACCACTAAGAGCTCATTCTGTGCTACCAACACAAATCATCCTAGTGCTAAACTGCTTACTGGCTCGTTGTAGGTTGCCGAGTTAGCGTGAAATAAGAATGTTCATGGAAGTCAATACATTATGTAAATGCATAGTCACATAAGCATTGGCTAATTTAGCATCGCATCACGTGCTTTAGGGTTGTAAATCTTAGCAAGGACGGCCATATCTGAAATGCTACCATCCTATCCTTGTAAACGATGCACAAGTCTTATGAGAGTTATTTGAAGACACACACCATAAAGAAAGCACGACATAAAACTCCGGATGCCAACAAAAGGAATCCCAACCAATAACTAGGTGATGACTCGAGGATGTCTCATTGCCACTAGCCTTTAAATGGCAGTTTGGGTCCCTCTTCAACTCGCAATGCACGCAAGCGCACCCATTTATGGACACAACAACCTACTACCACCCCTTTCCCGCCAACACCATATACCATTAGGGTAACTCTAACCGATCCCCTATATATAACGGAAGATCCGGCGGAGTAAACCCTTAGTAATTTTTTTTTACTCCGGTAAGTTTTGGCCGGACCTAACCAAGCCCCTATATATAACAGAGTAAAAAATCATTTGCAATTCATTTTCGGCCACTGAAATAAATTTCATAGCTTCTTTATTTCATTCAACGACATTTTGATACACTGGAGTATGTAATTCATCAATTCTTCGCTAAGAGAACGAAACCAAAGGAAGTAAGAACCACAATTAGACACTTTAAAAGATATCCAACTACCATAATTGTTCCCACTAGTTGGATTAATATTTTCTCTATCTCTTGATTGTTGATTCTCTCTATTGGCTTCTCGAGCTTCCACACTTCTTTCTTCTTTGATTTCGACAAATCCGATGATGCTTCGCAGCTAGTCACATCTCTAGTTTCTGTTCAAATAACGAGTGCACGAACATTTATCAGATTTCACACTATCAATAGATCAATGTAATCTTCTTCTCAATACCAAAACTTGCATCCATCCTGCACACAAATTTGAGCAAACAATGAGCTATCAAAATTTCGCCGAATCCGATGAACAGCCGAATTAAAAAAAAGTACATAGCCCATCTTTTTTACACTTGAAGAACACCCATCTGGGGTGTTCCGGCATTGTGGAAACTCGGCGCACCACCTGCCGCGGTCAGTCGTCGCATTTTATGACCGGCAACCACAAGCCGCTGGGCTATAGCACCGATCCCGGGTGACAGACGGGCGTGTCTTCGTCGGCAGACCGCCGACGGAACAAATCCGAGCGGCTAGAGGCGGGGTCAATACCTGCATGCGGCACGGAGGCGTTGTCGGGGCTCTGTGGTCCGGTACCTAGCCAATCCATGACAAAGGTGCAGTTGCCAGCGGCAGGATGCGTTAAATCCGTCGGCGACGGCGATAGACGCATATCTATTGGTGTGTGCCTGCGTCGGGACGAGAAAGGCACACCTCCGGGTGGTCAAGCACCGCGGCGGAGCCTAGGGAGCTTCCGCGGTGGCGGGTGGTGGCCAGCGAGGTGTGGGACGGACGACGCCGGCGTAGATGCGGCACGGGAGTGGGCTGGGTGAGGTAGCAGAGGATAGAGGAGTTTTTACTCCGAACCGTAGCGGTGGAGTAAAAATAGGAACGTGAGGTGCGGCGGAGAATATCTTTTACTCCGCCAATGCCGATTGGGGATCGACTAAGTGCTAGTTAGAGAAGTAAAACCAAATTTTTACTACTCCAACCGGTTATAGGGGATTGGTTATAGTTGCCCTTATAAAGGTCCAAGGAGTTTGACATATAGACTAATTCATACTATTTTGATTTATGTTATGCTATAGTGAGGTGGGTTGCCTGTGAGTTTAGATTGGTCTCATAGGTATGGATCAATTTTATCACATATTCACTCGTTTTTTTTTTTTGTTGAGCATTGGCAGCTTGATTTTAGTGTATGTAGCTGGCTCCGGATCCATTTACTTAAAAAATATTTGTTGTTAGTGAAGTTGTTAGATAAAAATTGGAGGTCGAACATAACTAGGTGTTGAAGGCAATCGGGAAGAATTACGAGCAACTTTGTGATTCTCCTCAACTAGAAGCCTGTCACTTTGTACAACACTAGGAGCAATAGAACAAACGAGTAGACAAAGAGACCATTATCCAAATGCTTATGGGCAGAACGTGTAAAAATGGTAGTTTTTCCCAGCAACAATTTTTTGACATGGTTTGTTCGCATGTCACCAATGACACAGGGTTCAAAAGCTTGGACTTTTTTGCAGAAAGACTTCTCAAATGCCAAAATTAGCCAAATTAACGAATACATGTGGAAACGTAGCCAAATTAACCCAAACAAAACTCGAACCTTAGCCACGGCCTCAATGGCACATGCCTCAAGAGTAGCTTACAACAGCAGGTTTGTTCAACGTAATTAGTGAGGCGTGGATTTAAAGACTGTCAGTGAGTACAATACCACTGATGGGCGGGTTAATTGGACCCTCACTGGCAACCTAAACTACTACAGATTTTTGCTGAAGATTCGTTAGTGACAGGTAAGAAAACTGGGTTTTAGGAGTGATATCGTCCTAGAAAACCTTCATCTCAACAGCACTTCTGCCCACAAACAAGCCACCTAATCGTAACTACACCAATGTTGCATACCACTACTTTCAGGGTGATGTCGTCTCTGTCATGTAACGCCAGGGCTCGGTGGCGTGCGCAGGGGCAGCGTGCGGTGGATGCAATGGCAACCTTGTGCAGCGTGGCCGGCCTCCTCCAGGATGCTCCCGTGCAAGCACCGGTTTTGCAGTGATACTTCAGAATTGTAACTTTTATAGAACTTTGCTGAATGAACCTTTCAGGCGACTAATTGGATCACTTCATATAGCATTTTCTTTCAACAGTTTGACACCATATATTAAGATATAAGGCCCGGAAGACAAATATCCTAAAGCACTTAGCAAAACTAAGAGCAATTGCTGACAAAAGATGACCAGAGCATTGAAGATCCATGATAACTCCAAGAAATTGCTGCCAGGCAAAAAATGGTCAAAAGCAGTACTGATCACAAGAAAGAATCGGATCCATAACGAGAAATCAAGACAATGTACAATCCTACCGCCCAACTGATTAAGGTTCAAACAATGGACAAACCAAACAATCATCGGAGATGACTCATGATCATTCAGACTATACCAAGATTTCATGGTTCCACCAAAGAAATTCAAAAGGCCCATTCCAGCCGAAAAGTTATTTCACATTGCATCTTGTGTTCGGGTTGTACATCTTGTGAAGGACAACCAGATTTAGAACGATGTGATACTATTTGTGCAAACATGCACACTCTTATACTCGTATGTGTGTTCGACTAGGTTCATTAGTTTGTTTTCAACTAGAGGACCTAGGTGCAAAAACTTTGGTGCTCTGGAGGGTGGACTTCACAGAAGAAAATACAATAGTTCCCTAGTAATTTCATAAACAAAAGATATAATAATTCGATAAGCATTTTTGCCTTAATTTCTTAATTTTATAAAGAAAATTATTATTAGATTTTAAAAATTATTTATTTATGTGTTGAAAATGCCGCTGCATGTGTGAAACAATCATCAAGTTGTCTCATGGAAAATCACGTTTAAAACAGTGAACCGTTGACCATCTATATTGTTCAATGCTTCATGGACTAAAATATAACTACTAGAAAATAAAGCGATGTAAACATGGGACTCCCATATAGCAAAACTAACCTTCCAATTTGATGAAGCACATGATAGAGAAATGAAAAATCCGTACAATGCCAAGCAAAACCCAATCGCAATTAATTCGTGACGATGCAGGGCTTGCAATACACATCGCCCTGAGCCTTTAAAAGGTGGTCATGTCCCTCTTCACTTGCAACCCGAGTATGTGCATGCATTTACTAACACAATAGCCAAAGCATTATCCCACTCCCACCACCACCATATGCCAATACAAAGATCTTGGAATTTTGCGAATTGTACTTTTTTCCTAGTTACACTAGTTCATAGCCGAACAGTATTTGATTTGATACGTTGCTAGAGTGGGTGGTTGCCTAACAGTATTGATTGGTCTCATAGTTTAGGATCCGATTTGATCACATGTTCATTTGGGCTTTTAGGATTTTGTTCACAATATGTGTCTTATTTGTGGTGGTTCTATGTCTTTTTATAGATTTTTTAGTTTTGTCACTTTGTTTGTTGTTGATAAGACTATCATCTTGGCGAGTTCATTCCGAGATGCCACACTACCTCAAAATGGTCGCAAGTGATTGGAATTGGAACTCAGGCAATACTAGGCATTGGAGGCATACAGGAGGATCTATGAGCAGGCATGGCACATGCAACTTTGATTGATATCATTGGATCGTTATGCCATGTGCACCAAGGGCCAGTTCCGAAGTCGATGCAGTCTTCACTACTCATTACAACGGGCAAAGCCCCTCAAAAATCTGTCGAGACAGGTTACTTCTGCATCCAATCCAAGTACCAGCCGTCCAGAGGGTCACACCTTTTTTTAGGCAAACTCGCAACGCTTTTATTCAAGCATTACACAATACCAAACATGGTGACCGGTCCCTGGAGTTAAAGCATGCTTTGCTAGTTTGTGGACCTCGACATTCAAAGTTCTAAACTCATGTAAAATAAGACAAGAAGTAAAACTACTAGAGCTTTTGTTTGATCTCGTGCACAACTGCTCCGTAAGAAGACGAGGTTCCTTTCCGAAGAGCTGCAACCACCGTTTTGCAATCAGATGCCACCGAGATCTTGTGAATATATAAATCGTTTGCTAGGGCTAGAGCTTCTCTAATCGCCAGAGTTTCAAGTACCTCCGGTTCATCTATATTCCAGAGGGTCACACCTGCAAGTACCATGTCATGCAGTTGGACAGAAGTGGCCTTGGGCCGTAAGTGTGTGTGCGCTTGTAGCCCATCTGTGTGGGGCAGATGGCCTAGCCTAGTCCAGCAGAGCATGTACTTATAAGCTACTTAGATCAGGGAGAACGACCCCTCAAAAAAAGTGGCATGAGTGAGAAAGTGGCATTCTGAATCTCACCTTTCTCTCTGTCTCTCTGCTGCTGCTGCCCAACCTATCCCCTCAAACCAAATCCTTCAAGATTGGGTCGTCACACTCACACGGAGATGCTTCAGAAAGAAACTTGCGGGAAACTCTCACAACCTCCTTTTTTATCCAGCCTTGCATCCCTCGAGTGAAAAAAAAGAGTAGACATCACCTTCGATTGATTAAGGTTCAGTCAGACAATCCCATGGAGGATGGCGCAACATCTTATCCATCCACTGCTAGGGCTCTGTTACTGACACAAACCTCGGAGTGCCGCTCCAAAAATTCAGGAACTTTCGCACGACAGTGCAGAGCACTCCGGTCCACAGGTAAACAGAGAAACACATAAGCAGGATTAACACAAATCAAGACAACTATTAGCCTTATACCATTTCCTTTCAACAGTTTGATAGCAGATATTGAGATGTAAGATACCAACTGATGACAAAAGACAAAGTCCCAATGTACTAACATAACCAAAAAGACTTTTTTGCGGAAAAGATCAGATCTATTATAAAAGTTTATCGAAAGTGCAAAGTATCTCAGACATAACCAAAAAAACTTAACATAACCAAGAGCCACTGCTGACAAAAGATGACCCGAACACTGAATTTTACTGACACCTCCAACAAACAATTGCTGCCACGCAAAAAAATGGTCAGTAGCAATGCAGATCACAACAGGGAAACTGATTTAGAACGAGAGCAAGACAATGTAGTATCTTATCCATGACTTCAAACAAACATAAAGACACCACAGACTTGCATCACAGACAGAACATCGTTCCCACCAAAAAGGTGAACAGAGAAACATACCCAAGGTCCAGAGCTAAAGTAAATAGGACAACTCCTTCGACAGAGAAACATAGAGTACCATTTTTCTTTCAACAGTTTCGACAACATACATTCAGATCTAAGACTTTATAAACAGACACATGGACGACAGTTTAACAGAGATGGAACATAATCACATATCAACCCCCAATTGATTCATGGAGAGTATTACTATGTTTGTATACCATACTAAAAAGTTGGGCGGCGAAACTGTCACACATCTTGATCATTTGTGCTCAGACAAACTACCACACCGTCAAGTTCTCGAGAGCGACGTGCTCAGACGCTTTTCCACACCACGTGCCATGGCCGGCGATGGCCCTCGATTGTACTACCATAGCACTGAAACAGGAACAACAAAACCAGGTGGTGGGCGAAGAGAACCATGTCCAAAAGATTGTAGGCAGAGAACATGGGAGTTCGGGCCGACTTGAAGATTAAAATAATTGCAGAATCAGCGACATCAAAAGATGAGAGCGACGTGAACATGGACGGGTCTGAATCGCTGTTGGCAGAGATGAATAGGATACAGACTTGTCTGTCACTGAATCGGCAACACCAAAGGAGAAGCAGCAGTAGTAGTAGTAGTACAAAGAACCAGTATCTATACTGAAACTTTCAGAAACTCCAACAATCGCTACCGGGAAGGGAGAAATCAGACAGACTGACACTCCAAACGTTCAGAACACCTCACATCACATCACCAGGAACAAACAGATGTCTTTCTGGCAGGCAGACAAGACAAAAAGGATCGACCACAAGCAGCAAGAGAATCATATCCATAGGCAGCAAGAAGGATCAGACTATTGTCACCCTCAAATCCCACAAAGATGGATCCAATCCAGGCGCAACGGAGAAGCACTAAACATTTCAGAATTGGAGGCACTTTTCAGCCCCCTTACGCGCAACTCGAAACTTTCAGAAAACGTCATAAAAAGAAAGAACTTTTAGAAGGCTCATATCACTTGATACAGCGGTGCACAACCACAAGCAAAGAAACGACAAAGATCCCAAAGTATTCAACAGGACCAAGCTGTAGAAAAAATCCAAAAAAAATTTGGCAGAACCAAGATCAACCTGCGGGCAGACAAACAGGTCAGAAGAATACTGAATCTTCCTGACACTCCAACATTTGGTGCACCATAGCAGGTCAATAGCACTCCATATCACAAGGACGAACCAGATACAGAACTAGAATCAAGACTGCAGCACCATCTTATCCGCCACCTGATTAAGATTACCGAAAAAGAGTTTCCCCCCGCTTTGTATTCCAAAGCAACCAACACCGATCACAGAGCAAACGCTGGGGCGAGCAGCACATCAAGCCCAAAAGAAAAAAGAAGAAGAAACAATGCCAACACCGGCAGCTCGACAAAGCGCGGATGATCCGCAACCGCTGCGCCCTCCGGAATCGACCCACCGCGATCCAGGGCTCCGATCCTCCGCGTACCAAGCAGCACCTCCAAGAAGGAATGCGACACCGACGACGCTGCTGCCCGGACATGTCCTAGGGTTTCCCCCGGCACGCGGAGGAGAGTGGGGGATGGAGACCACCGACACCCTCCAGGAAGGAATGGTGGCACCCGCAGGCGTCACCGCATCGGAGCCGGAAGAACCGGCAAGGATTTCTCCCGCACTCCAAACCCCACCGCCCAACCGGACCGGAGCCAACCAGCCAACTCGCCGCCCACCAGCATGCGCCACCGCGGTCGCGACGCTACCCACGCCGCCTCACTGAGATCACCACCACGAGGCCAAGAGGACGAAGAGAGGAGCGCTAGGCGACGGGAGCAGCAGCACCGGAGCCGCGCGGGAGGGAACCACCTCCACCGCCGTCGTGCGGGAGGCCCGTGCCTCCGGCACCGTCGCGGTCGCCGTCCGGACGTAGGAGCAGGGCATACCAGGCCACCCCTGGCCCGGCCAGGCCGAATCGGGCCCGCTAAGCCCCACCGGCCACGCTGCAGCAGGGCTGCGCCAGCGCCGCCAGCACCCCACAGCCCATCGCCGCTTCCCCGTCTCCTGGAAGTCACGCCGCCGACACGCCCCGCCGTCAGCCCGCCCAGACCCAGATGGGGCCCAAAAGGCCCAGATCTGGGCCGAGCGGGCGCCGCCTGGCCGCGCCACCCCGCCGCCAACGGCGATGCCGCCGCCCAGCCAATCTCCCGCGCCACACCAGGATGCCCCGCCCCCACGCCGGACCGCCGCCGCCTAGGAACACCTCCCGGCGCCGCTCCGCCCCGCGCCGGAGAGCAACCGAGAGGGGAATGGCCAGGGGCCGCCGCCGCCAGCGTCGCCCGGGCCAGGCCCGGCAGCGGGCGCCGGCGACGGCGGCGAGGAGGGAGGAGTGAGGGAGGACTGGAGGAAGAAGGGCCAGGGCGCGGCCGGTCGCCCGCGGGGGCGACGCGGTCGCGAGAGCTGCCAGGGTTGTTTATTATTCAGGTCGGTCGCCTGATTAAGATTCAGACAATCAAAAAGCCAGATTTTCTCCATGGGATCATTCAGACTTCAAGCAAACATCCGGGTTGCCCCACAAACGTTCAGAAACTAGCTTCTCATCACAAGACAAGGCACAATCCCAGCAAGAGTGTTAAGCACAGAAAAAATTCAAAGGGAGGGGATAAAACTGTTAGGTTGATCTCCTCCCGTGTGGGCCCAATGGCCCACCGGGCCCTTGGATCCGCGCCCGGGGGCGTCCAACCCACTATGGTTGATGGGCCCCTGTCACCTGTGCCATATAAAGAGGTGGGGGCCGGTGGCACGCAACATGAGGTTCGTCGCGAGCTGCACACCCCACCGACACACCTACCGATCTAGGTCAGCGCAGTAGTGACGGGAAGCACCGCCGCCACTGTCCACTCACCATCGCCGCCGTTGCCATCCATCATGACCACCCCGTCGGGCTCATCGAGCCAAGGAGAAGGTATCCTCCTCCCATGACTACCGCTAATCTCTAGCCTACCCAATCCCAAGGATCTATCAATGGTATTAGAGCTGGTGTTGGTTTTGAATTTTCGGTAGTAGAGAAATCAAAGTTATTTTTCCCCTCCCGAAGAACCCTAATCACAGGGCAAAGAAATCCTCACCGGGGAAGGGCCTTGGGCTCGCCGGAAAAGTAGCGCCGCCACTGTGCCGCGCCGTTCCTCTCGATCCCGATGCGCATCGACTAGCGAGGCATCGGGAAGAAGAACAAAACCCAGCAGGGGCAAAGGGCACCGGTCGCTAAACCACTTGACGGCGGCGCGCTCACCACAAGGTGAACGCGCAATCGGCGAAGGGGATGGCAACGGCGCCGCCGCCGGGTGCTCCACCGTCGTCGTCGCCGACAGTGAAACGGAGGGGGAGCGGGCGCAGCTGCGCCTCGTTCTCTCTGCCACAGGAGGCGGTGGAAAGCAAGGGGGAAGAAGGGGAGGCTCGCGCGGTGCGGTGGCGTCCGACGCCGTCCCCGGCTTGCCGGCGGTGCGACTGGACCGCTAGAAGAGCCACCGCTACGGAGCGAGAGGCGGAGCGGCGCGGGGGGGGGTGAACTAGGGTTTTGTTCGGGCGGTTTGCGCGCTGGACCGTCGGATGGAATCCGACGGCCACGATGCAACCCTAGATAGGCCGCGAGCTCTTGGGCCAAAAAAAAATGGGGGCAGAGCCGGCGGACCAGGCCGGAGCCGCGCGCTCTCGCTGCGGGCCTTCTAGGCCGAAAGTGGAGGAGGGGCAGCCGCGCGCGCTGGGCCGAGGCCGGGCTGAGCTGCTGTTTTATTTGTTTTTTTGTCCAGTTTTTTGGGCAAATTTCACACAGTTTTTTCTATTCAAAATTATCCAACCAAAATTTTGTTTAGAAAATAGAAAGTAAAAGAAATGCTTGTGAAAATTATAAAGTTCATGAATTTTTTATTCATGTTTTTCCCGCTGCAAATAAATAAAAGTGTTCTTTTAAAAGTAAATAAAACTAAAGTGAGAATTAAATTTTAAGAGCATGTTAAAGTGATTATTGAAACAATTATGATTCTGTTATTTTATGACCAACGTTGTTAATAACATAATCATGATTTATTGATGTTATATGTCCATTTATTTCTATTTTTTGCCCAACGGTGATATAGTTTAAATTGCACAAACAGTTGTATGTTTTAATTTTAACCAACGTTGGATTAATGCATGCAATTGTTGTTATGATCTCACTTCATTGTGATTTTTAGGAGGGTACTATTTGATAAGCTGCATCAAGGATGTTCCAACCCTCAGAGGTGACAACTACACTGAATGGAGAAAGAAGGTCAACTTGGCTTTTTTTTGTGTTGAAGTGGACTGGGTTGTGGACACTCCACAGCCGGTCAAACCAACAGAGTCAGTCAGAGGTGCAAAAGAAGATGATGCTGCTTGGGAGAAAAAGAAGAGGGAACATGCTCTAGTGGAGATGTCATATACCCTCGAAAACCAAAAGTGGCTCACCGCTAATAAAAAGTGCATGGCTTTCATAAAGAACACAATTGAGAATGCATTTGTGGGCTCAATTGCAGAGTGTACTTCCGTAGGGGAGTTTCTTGAAAAGATAAAGAGCCAATTCACTGGTTCTTCAAAGATATATGCTACCCAGTTATTAAAGCAGCTGGTGACAGAAAAGTACACAGGCGGTGGACATGGCATAAGAGAGCACATCTTCAGGATGAGCAACATGGTAGCTAAGCTTAAACCCATGGATTCGGATTTGGAGCTCAAGCCTGCACTCCTTGTTCACCTGGTTATGGCTTCACTGCCAAAAGAGTTTGACACTTTTGTTGTCAACTACAACATGCCGCCTGAAAAATGGGACATTGAAAAGACTATAGCCATGTGTGTGCAAGAAGAGGAAAGACTTAGAACCTCACATGGTGGTTCTCTGAACTATGTGAAGGATAATAAGAAAAAGAACTACAATCAAAATGGTAAAGGTTCCCCTTCAAAGTCACATGGAAAAGCTCACACGCACTATCAGCATCAGCAAAAGTCTCTTCCAATGGACAAAGATACATGTCTCCATTGTAAGTAGACTGGGCACTACAAGAAAGATTGCCCTGTTTGGCTAAAGTCAATAATGGCAAAGAGAGGTAACAACATTGTTTCCTTTGTAAATGAATCCTTGTATACACAGTTTTCGAAATCCACTCAGGTGCAACCGTCCATGTTGCAAATTCATTACAGGGATTCCATTCGACGTGGACTACGCAAAGAAGCGAAAGATGCATTGAAGTTGCAAATGGAGTTCAAGCAGAAGTTGAAACTGTCGGCGACATCTCCCTGGAGTTAGCTGATGGATTCAAGCTTCTGCTTATAGATGTTTTATATGTTCCTTCATTACACAGAAATTTGATTAGTGTTTCATGTTTGGATAAAGATCATTATGAATGTCATTTTGGACATGGCAAGTGTGCCATATGGTTTAATAATACTCATGTGGGTGTTGCTTTCCTGCACAATGAGCTTTATTTATTATTAGTACATGAAAAAGTGTATTATGTGTGTAATGTGAATGAGCATGTTTCCGCGTCGGATAAAGAACAAAAGAAAAGAAAGAGAACTCATGACTCATCGAAATTATGGCACTGTCGTTTGGGCCATATTTTGAAGGGGGGAATAGAAAGACTAGTTAAAAATGAAATTCTTCCTCCGTTAGAGTTCTCAGACTTAGAACAATGCATAGATTGCATTAAAGGAAAGTACGTAAAACAAATCAAAAAGGGTGCAAATCGTAGCACAGAACACTAGAAATCATTCACACTAACATTTGTGGACCATTTCTGGTGAAAAGTGTGGATGGCTATGACTCATTCATAACATTCATAGATGATTACTCCCGATATGGTTATATTTATCCAATCAAAGAAAGATATGAAGCGTTGGATAAATTTAAGATATACAAAGCTGAAGTTAAAAATCAGCATGATAAAAGAATAAAGATAGTAAGATCTGACCGTGGGGGGAGTACTATGATCGGCACACTCCATATGGCCAAGTCCCTGGACCCTCTTCAAGGTTCTTACAGGAGACCGGCATAGTGGCCCAGTATTCAATGCCGGGCGAGCCTCAGCAAAATGGAGTAGCTGAAAGGCGTAACCGTACACTGATGGATATGGTGCGTAACATGATGAGTTACTCCACCTTGCCATTGGGATTATGGATGGAGGCGCTTAAAACTGCCATTCACATTCTCAATAGAGTACCAAGCAAGTCGGTGCCCAAAACACCATACGAGTTGTGGACAGGAAGAGTGCCCTCCCTACATCACTTAAGGGTGTGGGGGAGCCCAGCTGAGGCCAAAGTGTTTAATCCAAATATTGCAAAGTTAGATCCCAAAACAGTCAGTTGCCACTTCATTGGCTATCCTGATATATCAAAAGGTTTTCGTTTCTACTGTCCAGAGAGATACACAAAGTTTGTAGAAACAAGACATGCAGTCTTCTTAGAGGACGAAATGATGAGGGGACGCATGGTAGCTTCGAAAATTGATCTTGAGGAGAAGAGGGTGCATGCACCTAATCCGATGATTCAGGAGCCATTTTTCTCACTACCTGTTGTAACTCCACCCATGACAACTATGGGAGAAGATCCGAAACCTGTCCGTCAGGAGCCGACTGAACCCGTTGTTGAGCATGACGGGGAGGTGCAGCAGCCACTTTTAGAAGATGTGCCGGAAGGTGAGGCACAGAATGAGCCTAGGAGTGAGGCCCTTAGAAGGTCTACAAGACCCAAAAAGTCAGCTATTTCTACTGATTATAAAGTTTATAACACAGAAATAGTTCATATGGAAGGTGATCCCACTTCATATGAAGAAGCCATTAGAAGCCCTCACTCATCAAAGTGGCTGGAGGCAATGGAAGATGAGATGAAATCGATGAGTTACAAAGATGTTTGGGACTTAGAGAATATTTCTAAAGGAGCCAAAACAGTAGGATGTAAATAGGTCTACAAAACTAAGTATGACTCTAATGGGAATGTAGAAAAGTATAAAGCACGAATTGTGGCAAAAGGATTTACACAAAGAGAAGGGATAGATTACAATGAGACATTTTCCCCAGTCTCATGTAAGGATTCCTTCAGAATCATAATGGCATTAGTTGCACATTTTGATTTAGAGTTACATCAAATGGATGTAAAGACGGCATTTCTGAACGGAGATTTAAAAGAAAAAGTTTACATGAAACAACCCAAGGGTTTTATCATGGAAGGCAAGGAAGATATGGGATGCCGCCTGAAGAAATCTATTTATGGATTAAGGCAAGCCTCTAGACAGTGGTATCTAAAGTTTAATGAGACAATTAAAAGATTTGGATTTAAAGAAAATATTGAGGATAACTGCATTTATGCAAAGTTTAAAAATGGGAAATATATTTTCTTAATCTTGTATGTGGATGATATCTTGCTTGCTAGCAGTGATGTTAGTCTGCTACAAGAAACAAAGAAGTTCTTATCCTCAAATTTTGATATAACAGATCTTGGTGAAGCATCATATGTTTTGGGCATAGAAATTCACCGAGATAGGAAAAATGGAGTTTTAGGACTATCGCAGAAGGCACATTTAGAAAAGGTTCTTAAAAAGTATAATATGCATACGAGTAAAACCACACCTGCTCCTATAGTCAAGGGCGACAGTTTTGGGAAATTCCAATGTCCCAAGAACGAGTACGAGATCGATCAAATGAAAGCAGTACCATATGCTTCGGCTGTTGGAAGTTTACAGTATGCACAAGTGTGCACTCGCCCTGACTTAGCTTTTATCATTGGGGTACTCGGTAGATATCAAGAGAATCCAGGCACAGAGCACTGGAAGATGGTAAAAAAAGCATTGCGTTATGCGCAAGGTACGAAGGACCACATGCTAACATACAGGAGATCTGATTCCCTAGAGATAAGAGGGTATTCAGACGCAGATTTTGCGGGAGACAGAGATGATAGAAAATCCACGTCAGGATATGTGTTCACTCTCGCTGGAGGGGCTATTTCGTGGAGAAGCTCCAAACAGTCAATAGTTGCATCGTCCATGATGTATGCAGAATTTATAGCATGTTATGAGGCCACGGGGCAGGGGATATGGTTAAAGAAATTTATACCTGACTTGAAAGTGGTAAATTGTAATAACAAATCACTAAAGATGTACTGTGACAACCAGCCCGCAGTATTCTATGTTCACAACAACAAGTCGAGTAATGCTGCCAAAACAATAGAGATAAAGTATTATGTTGTGAAAGATAAAATCCAGGATCACACTATAAGTCTCGAGCATATAAGGACAAAGGATATGCTTGCGGATCCGCTTACGAAAGGCTTACCACCCAATGTGTTCAAGGAACACTTAGCCGGCATGGATTTAAGGGAAAGCCTATGATTCCTGGATCATGAGAGGCCCAAAAGGAACGGAATTTGTTTCAAAACAGAGAGGTATGTTGTAGCTGTCTGATTCTATCGGCAATTGAGCTGTGACGATGAAACATGTTCTATGTATTGATCTGTGATGAAACAAGTAAAGTAAAAAAGTATATGGTTAAAAGTAAAGTTGAGATCAAGGGGGAGAATGTTAGGTTGATCTCCTCCCGTGTGGGCCCAACGGCCCACCGGGCCCTTGGATCCGCGCCCTGATCGGGGGCGTCCAACCCACTATGGTTGACGGGCCCTTGTCACCTACGCCATATAAAGAGGTGGGGGCCGGCGGCACGCAACATGAGGTTCGTCGCGAGCTGCACACCCCACCGACACACCTACCGATCTAGGTCAGCGCAGTAGTGACGGGAAGCACCGTCGCCACTGCCCAGTCACCATCGCCGCTGTTGCCATCCACCATGACCACCCCGTCGGGCTCATTGAGCCAAGGAGAAGGTATCCTCCTCCCATGACTGCCGCTAATCTCTAGCCTACCCGATCCCAAGGATCTATCAAAAACAAGCATGTATCGACACCATGCTCTTTCTTCTCAACACTGTATACATTGAGTTCTCTGTAGGATTCTTAAAACTAGCACGTGGAGATGTTACATTATCTTATCCATCAGCTGATAAGGCACGGTTAGTGACAAACATCATAATGGTACTCCGACTATTCAGAAACTTTTTAATTACAGCGCAGAGCCTTCTAAAAGTTGTATCCAGGAGCAAGGTTAACGCAAAGCAAGACAACCGAGTCTTGCACCATTTCCTTTCAACATCTTTTACAGCTGATGTTGAGATCTAATAAGGACAAAATCTCCCAAAATATAAAAACATAACCAAAGAGCACATAATAGGAAAAGCGTATCATGAAAACTCCAGATGATGCCAAGCAAAACCAAATCCCAATCAATTGGTGACGCTGCAAAGCTTTAGGGTCAGTTCTTTTGTAGCTTATTTTGGGCTTCTAGAATAAGCTGCCCTCCACCCAGCTTATTTTAGAAGCCCAAACTAAAATTTTATTTTAGAAGCCTAGTTTGGGCTTCTAGAATAAGCTGGGTAGGGGGCAGCTTATTTCCACAGCTCCAAATAAGCTACAAAAGAACTGGCCCTTAAATACCCACCGACCATAGCCTTTAAATGGTGTATGTGTCCATCTTCACTTTGCAACATGAGTATGTGCACGCATTCACTAACACAACAACCAAAGCATCATCCCGCTCCCACTACCACCATATGTCAATATAAAGGTCTTGGGAGTTTTAGGAGTGATGTCCTAGAAAACCTTCATCTCAACATCACTTTCTGTCCACGAACAAGCCACCTAACCGTAACTGCATCCCTCTTGCATACCACTACTTCCAGGATGATGTCGTCTCTGTCATGTAACGCCAGCGCTCGGTTGCGTGCGAAGGGGCAGCATGCGGTGGATGCAATGGCGACCTTGTGCTGCAGCGTGGCCGGCCTCCACCAGGATGCTCCCGTGCAAGCACCGGTTTTGCATATATGCTTCAGAATTGTAGCTTTTAGAGAACTTTGCTGAAGGAACCTTTCAGGCGACTAATTGGATCACTTCATATAGCATTTTCTTTCAACAGTTAGAAGCCATATATTAAGATATAAGGTCCCGAAGACAATATCCTAAAGCACTTAGCAGAACCAATAGCAATTGCTGACCAGAGCACTGAATTTCCATGATAGGTCCAAGAAATTACTGCAAGACAAAAATGGTCAAAACCAGTACCGATCACAAGAAATAATTGAACCCAGAACGAGAAATCAAGACAATGTATAATTCTATCGCTCAACAGATTAAGGTTCAAACAGTGGATAAAAACCAATCATGGGAGATGACTCATGACCAGTCAGACTATACCCAGACTTCATGGTTCCACCAAGAAATTCAGAAATGCCCAGTCCAGCCAAAAAACTATTTTGCCTTGAATCTTGTGTTGGGGTTGTAGATCTTATGAAGGACAACCAGATTTAGAAGGATGTGATACTACTTGTGCAAAGATGCACACTCTTATAGCCGTGTTTCTGTTCGACTCGGTTCATTAGTTTGTTTTCAATTAGAGGACCTAGGTGCAAAAACTATAGTGCTTTGGAGGGTGGACTTCACAAAAAAATACAATCGTTCCCCCCAGTAATTTCGTAAACAAAACCTACGATTTAATAATTCCACTGTAAGCATTTTTTTCCTTAATTTCATTTTTTTAACTAAATTTTTTCATATTTTTTAAATTATTTACTTATGTGTTGAAAATGCCGCTGCATGTGTGGAACAATCATCAAGTTGTCTTATGGAGAATTACGTTTGAAATAGGGAAATGAAAAAATTTCTACTGTCCAACGCTTCATTGACCATCTCTACTGTCCAACGCTTCATTGACTAAAATATAACAACTAGAAACTAAAGTGATGTAAATATGGGAATCCCATATGCCCAAACTAACCTTCCAATTTGATGAAGCACATGATAGGGAAACGAAAACTCCGGACAACACCAAGCAAAACCAAATTGCAATTAATTGGTGACGATGCAGGGTTTTAAATACACATCACCCTGAGCCTTTAAATGGTGGCCATGTTCCTCTTTACTTGCAACGCTAGTATGTGCGTGCATTCACTAGCACAACAACCAAAGCATTATCTCACTCCCAGCACCACCATATGCCAATATAAAGGTCTTCAGATTTTGCAAATTACACTAGTTCATGGCCAGATTGATTTGATATGTTGCTTGAGTGGGTGGTTGCCTAACCTATCGATTGGTCTCATAGTTTAGGACCAGATTTGATCGCATGTTCATTTGGGCTTTTAGGATTTGTTCACATTGTGGTGGTTCTATGTTGTATCCTTTATTTATAGTTTTGTACTTTTGTTTGTTATTGATAAGACTATCATCTTGGCGACTTCATTCCGAGATGCCAAACTACCTCAAAATGGTCGCAAGTGATTGGAGTTGGGACTCGGGCAATACTAGGCATTGGATGCATACAGGAGGATCTATGAGAAGTTAAGGCTGATGCAACTTTGGTTGAGATCATTGGATCGTTATGCCATGTGCATCAATGGCCAGTTCCGAAGTCGATGCAGTCCCCATGAAGAACTGAATCAAATTGGAATGGCAACTTTGGTACTATTCATTACAACGGGCAAAGCCCCTCAAATATATCTAGAGACAGGATATTCTGCATCCGATCCAAGTACCAGCTGTCCACAGTGTCACACCTTCTTTTCTTTTTTTTAGTAAAACGGTGTCACACCTTCAAGTATCATGTCATGCAGTTGGACAGAAGTGGCCTTGGACCGTAAGTGTGTGTGTGCGCTTGTAGCCCATCTGGGTGAGGCGAGTTAATTGCAGAAAACATTGACATTGAAAGCTAGGTTTGCAGGAACCACAAGTCTAGAGTTTTGTGCCAAGAAACACTAATTCCTAGGCTAATTTTTTGTAAAAAACACTAGTCGTTGGCTTAGACCGTTTTAAGCATGATTATGACAGGTTGGTCCCGCATTTGCTGACGTGGCATAACGGTTTACAATAGACAATGTTAGCAGGGGGTTTGTATAGATTTATGAAATAGTCCTTGTCATTTTATAATGGCACCCTTCCTCAATAAAAAAAGCAATCAAGTCTGAGCAGAGCAGTAGCACGCCGGCCATGGTCTCGTCGCCGGCGAGGGGGTGCGCCGTCGCAGGCCATCAGGTCCGACGCGGCGCTCCCGGACGGCCAAGTTGCGCTCGTCGTTGCTGCCGGAGTCCCGCGACGCCTCCGCCGCTGGCCTTGGGGATTCTCACTGCCGTGCTCGTCGGGGCTGGGGGAGGATCTCGCGCCGCTATGCTACCCCCTTCGTTGCTGCCGGAGTACCCTGCAGCCTCCGTTGCTGACCTTGGGGAGTCGTGCGGCCGTGCTCGTCAGAGCTGTAGACTCGGGTTGGAGGAGGAGGGAGGCCAGCAGCAGAGTCTGGGAGGCAGGGAGTACGTCTGCCAATCTCCCATGTCTCCTCGCCGGCGCCAACATGGGGAGGGCTCTGCAGTGGCGTGTGTCCCCGACAACGCCGGACCTCCCATATGCCCCGCTGCCGGAGCAAGCAGCAGCCACTCCGGCCGCCGGCAACTAGGCGGCATCCATGCTTGTTTCATGCGCATCCTGTGCGTCCTCCCCATGGTCGGGTGCTGCTTCTTGGCGCCCGGCGCTGCCGCCGGCACCACCACCGCTTGCTAGTTGCTGGGAGGGAGGGGCAACGCCGGATGGTGGGGTCGCGCGGCTTGCCTCCGGCCGGCGCGCGGGGAGGGTCTCAGGCTGACCCTGGTGATTTTATTAAGGGAGGGAGGAGTTTTTTGCAAGTAGACCCGTCTAACGTCGTTTATCACAAACTGTTACGCCACGTCAGCAAAAACAGGTCCCACCTGTCATAATCCGACTTAAAACGAGCGAACCGAGCGACTAGTGTTTTTTGCAAAAAATTAGCATGTGAATTAGTTTTTTTTTAAACAAAACTGTAGAGTTGTGGTTCCTGCAACCCTAGCCTTCAATGTCGATGTTTTCTGCAATTAACTCGGGTGAGGCAGATGGCCCAGCCTAGTCCAAGAGAGTGTGTACTTTTTTGCGGTCTAAAAGAAGTTTTATTCCAAAGTAACAGGCTTACAGTCTGCTAATACAAGATTAAGAATGAAGGGGGGTGGCCGTTGCAACCAACAAGCGGTGCTACGAGCCGTTCGGGCATAATTAGTAAGACAATGTGAGACCATATTTTGTGATCTCGGGATCTTCACTGGTTTGAACTCCCTCTACAGCATGTAGTTCTTGATTTCCCTGACCAATTGACCATTGGGTGATTTATCAAGTGAGGCATCAGCCATAGAAGAAAGGGCCACCATCGAGTCCGATTGTACTAAGACCGGAAGGTTAGACCATTCGATAGCCATAGACATTCCAATCTTAATAGCTTGAATTTCCGCCTCGAGAGCATTATTACAGTAGAATAAAAGTTGACATGAAGAAAAAATGACAGAGCCCAAGTTATCCCGTCACTACTAGGGAAAACCTTATACACAGAAGCTTACCAGTAACGCTCTTTAAAAGGAGGCTCTACTGCTAATTATCAGTAGCGCGTGGACGTAAAACGCGCTACTGCTATCGACATAGCAGTAGTGCATCGACTACAAAACTCGCTACTACTACAATTGCCACACCGTTGCCGACGGCTAGGTGTAGTAGTAGTGTCCTTCTGCAAACCGCGCTACTGCTAAAGAAATACTAGTAGCGCGTTTTTGTGGTAGGACGCTACTGCTAAGTTTGATCTTGGCCACATGGCGGGCACCACTTAGCCGTAGACCGGCTCTCAGAAACGCGCTACTGCAAAAAAAAAACAGTAGCGCTTTTATGGAAACCGCGCTACTGCTATTGGCTTATCTATTCGATCCCCACCGTCTCCCTCTCTCCATTCGATCCCGTCTCCCTCTCATCACTCCCTCTCCCACGAACGCCGCCGTCGCCATCGCCTCGACACCGCCGCCGTCGCCATCGCCTCGACGCCGCCACCGTCGCACCCCCTCACTCGCCGTCGCGCCCCCTCCCTCGCCGTCTCCTACCCCCGAGCCCCGACCCGGACGCCACCACCGTCACGCCGCCTCCCTCACCGTCGCGCTCCCTCCCTCCGCAGGTAGCCACCACTCCCTCCTTCCTCCCTCTTCCCTCTCCCCTCACTCCCTTCACCCCCCTCTCGCATCCGGCCGTCCAGGTTCATAGGCAGAGCAGTTTGATTCTTGGTTAGGGGGGTTAGGTTGATTCTAGGGTTAGATTTTGTAATATTAGGAAAAATCTCTCTAGGGACCCAATATAGTTAGTTCGTGGTGGTGGAAAAAATTAGTTTAGAGCAAAAAATCAATATAGAAATAAGCTTGCTTTGGACCCAATGTAGTTTTCTTCATCTTCATGCTTGAATTAGTGATTTTTTCTTGATGGTTGTAGTGGAAAAAATTAGTTTAGAGCAAAAAATCAATATAGAAATAAGCTTGCTTTGGACCCAATGTAGTTAACTAATTTTTTTAGGATAGTATGAGAGAGTTGCAAATTAGGACAGTATGAGAGAGTTGCTGTCGACCCAATGCTCTAGGGTTTATAGGAAATTTTCTTCAAGTTCTATATTTTCTTGAAGTGGTCCTATTATATAGAACTTTGAATTGTTCGATAATTGTGCCCAAGTGCCCTATATATGAATGTGCCCAAGTGGCCTTTTGTTGTTTGCAGGGTAAATGATTCGAGTGGCCTATGTTTCGCCGGAATGTTGATTCATTTCCGTTCCGGAGAATTTCAGGCGCTCGATATGTCCACTTTTTAGCAAAGGTCATGTCGAAATTTCCCGTGAATTTTGGCATGACTTGTGCCGGGATTTCTCATTACTCGTTTTATTATAGTTTAAGAATTAAACAAGGAGACTTAATTGTAGGAATTTGTCTCGACGTCGACGATGCCTGGCCCGCATCCTCATCGTCATCGAGTCGGCGGCGACATCCTTGATAGGCGCAATGTCCAGGACTGGGCTCCGCCGGGCTGGCACTGGGAGGTGCTACCTTCCCGGGCTCGGAGCTTGGTGAGGAATCCGGGTCTCGTCGTCGACCCGAAACTTCTTTGGTGGCGGTCGCGTGGGCCACTTTCGGTGCAGAGGGAGCGGGCCCCCGCGGAGGTGGTACGTCGTCGTGTCAAGGAGGAGGACGAGCACGTCCGTCGCTGTAGGGTAACGCAGCAGAAAACAAAAAATTTCCGACCTACGTACCAGCCCAGGATCACTATGGAGACTGCATACAAGGTTTGATCTCTTTCGTTACCGACTCGTAGCGCAGCGGAAGTAGAGTCGATGACGAACGGCGGTGCAGATCCCCGCAGCTAGGATTTACAACCTCCCAACCGCGAGGATGTACTCCCACGTCAGCTCACCGGACGGATCTCCGGGCAACCCTTCGGGAGGCATCGGGACAGTCCCTCGGATAGTCCCACCGGACGGATCCTCGGACAGCCCTTCGGGAGGCCCCTGGACAGTCCCTCGGATAGTCCCACCGGACGGATCCTCGGACAGCCCTCCGGGAGGCCTCGGGACAGTCCTTCGGATAGTCCCACCGGACGGATCCTCGGACAGCCCTTCGGGCGGGTCACTCGGACAGCCCTTCGGGAGGACACCCGAAACTCAAACTGTAACTCGGACAGCCCTTCGGGAGGCACTCTCGAACTAAGACCGAAACTACGATCTCTCTACAGAGTTGCACACATACGGTGTCATCTATCCGGCAGGGCTTCGCCGTCCAGAACTAGTTCCCACCGGAACCCAGACAGCCTTTCGGCTCTACGAAACTATTTCGCTGGGAGGGAGAGAGAAGCCAGAAATGTCATGGCATGTGTATGTGAGAGCAAGGATGAAGCATATGGGGCTGCCTCCTCCCCTCTATTTATAGGAAAAACAAGGGGTAGGATGGGCATATCCAAAATGCCATGTCATCCCAAAATATCTTGGGAAGATATTTGTGGAAAGCCAACTTCCAACCATATCCATAAATCTGATTTCACTATTCACGACGACATTTTTCAGCGTCTGATCGAACTGAAAATATTCATGTGGGCTTAGAACATTTCCAGTACCCACCAAAATAATTTTCAACGCGAGCCGGAACAATTCCGGTTTAGTGATTTTCATCTGCGAAAAGCATCTGAAGCGGTTTCGGCAGCTCCGGAACATTTCCGGTTTTCATTCCGGAAAATTCCAGAAAGTTTCCAGAATGATTCTGGCACCCTCCAAGAATTATCAGGCATGTGCCGAAACCAATTTGACTTTATGGTGTACTCCGAAACAACTTTTCGGTTTAGTGATTTTCATCTGTGAAAAGCAACTAAAGCGGTTCCGGCAGTCCGGAACATTTCCGGTTTTTGTCTCTGAAAAAACTCAGAAGTTACCGGAACAATTCTGGTACCTTCCAATAATTTCCAGGCATGTGCCGAAACCAATTTGACTTTATGGAATACCCTGAAACAACTTTTCAGTTTCACCGGAACTATTCCGATATCCTCTCCGGAACGTTTCCGTTTCGTCCGAAACTTTTTCGGTGAATTTCTCTCAGACTCCCCGTCTAGTATTCAACAGATAGATGACCCTTAAGCGTGTGACCCTATAGGTTCGGTGAAGCATAGACATGACCCGGAACCCCTTCCGATCAATGATCAACATCGGAGCCGTGGACACCCATATTGACCCCTATACCCACACGAATGAATATTCGAGCGAACCTCCAGTTGCCGTGTGCTATTCCTGTTGCTTCGCGATATGTTACAAATACCCGAGGTGAGAAACATCGGCATCCTCGTGGATCAACACTTGTCCACAATGCCAGTTACCTCATTGCCGGTTTTTGTTCTCTTTTCTCGTTCCCGTGTTCCGGCATCCCTGTGATCGAATCATCCTGTGTCTGGCCAGACGATGATGGATACCGTAACACCGAGAGGGCCCAGAGATATCTCTCCATCGTCGGAGGAGCAAATCCCAATCTTGAGCTATCAAGTCCCTTGACATACTTTTCCATGAACCCGTAAGCCGCCGTAATAGCCACCCATTTACGGATGACGTTTAACAAACCCCAAAGTTCATGAAGCAAGCATGAAGAAACTCGATACTCTCATGGTCTAAGGAATTATGCAAACATTAACTTCTTGTGTTATTAACCATTAACTTATGACGAATGTATCTCATAGCATAACATCAATTTGGGTCGATTCAACACAAGTGTTCTACCAACAATTGTGCCCTCAAAATTGCCGGCATAGCCATGCCCGTGATCAGGAAAACAGGATCATCATGCAATACTTGAGCCAGTCATAGAGGCTTGACTAGGAATACATTTTACCGTTTATTATCCCACACGTGCACATGAGTTTCCCTCCAAGCCTCGTTTTATTTGCAGACTCGAGAATCATTGCAGTTATAGCATGGAACATAAACTTAATTATGAACAGGGAGATAATCAATAACATTTATTATTGCCTCTAGGGCATATCTCCTACAGACTCCCACTTGCACTAGAGTCAATAATCTAGTCAATGCTAATGCACTTTACACCTATGGCATACTGGTGTAAAATATGCTTCGCTTGTGGTATAGCCTGATGTCCAACGGATCTGACAACTTCAGCTCCGTGTGTAACTTTGCATATCCTCGCGTTTTCACGCTTTCACAAAATTCATATTTGTGTGGACTTGGCTTTGTATATGTGTGAATCATTGGTCGAAACCTGATTCCTCAGACTGAGCTATGGAGCAACTATCTGCTATAGTGTCCTATAGACCAAAGCCATCTTGGAACCATACTAAGTTCATGAATGAACTATATGATTCAACAACTTCTTTGTCGCTTCTTAAGCATCAACATACTTAGCCTTTGATATAGAATTCGCCACAGTATCTTGTTTGGAACAATTTCCAACTACCGTGCCACCATATTGTGTATTACACAAAACCCTTAACTTAAATCGAAAAATCACATGGAGCATTGATGAAGACTGTATCGATGTAGTTACTTACAATGAGCACTTCATAATCTCTGCTTGCGAGAAAACATGTCATCAGCACTACTCTAGTACTTAATGACATCTTTCACTGTTGTCCCATGATCAGTACTTTGATCACTTTGGTATCTATACTCGCAACAACTTTGGAGTATTGGACATATCTGGCTGTTTTACATACCATGGAATACATGATTAATCCAAACACAAGAGTGTGTGGAATCACCATCATGTATTTTTGCTCATCTGTGTTTTGAGACACCGAGTCTTGCAAAACTCTCCACATGTGACTTCGGCAAGAATCACTCCTTGGCATTTTTAAATGCTAAAAAGTTTTAGCATCTTGTCAATATGTATTCATAGCTTAGCCCCATTAGGTAAATCTATCTCCATAGATCATCATGCCTAATATTGAGGCTATTTAGCCTAAGCACTTCATCGAAAAACTATTTTCAAATGAAGTCCTAATTCGTGTCAAGAAATTTATTTCCAATTAACAATGTGTCAAGTACACAAGGTTTTTAGAAATATTATTATGCTCCCACTTACTTTCTTGAATCACAAGCATCTTCGATACCCATTTGATGAAGTCAAACCCCTTTGACCATTCCATCAAAAACGAAGATTCCAACTCCACTTTGCTCTCTTCTGTCCATCGCGGGAACTCTGAAGTTTGCATACTTACTAGCATCCTCTGGATCGACAAATTTCTTTGGACTGTATCACATACAAGTCCTAGGTTTCATTTCCAACAGATGGAAATCCTTTTGTCATCCATGTCTCATATCTCATGATTGAAATATGTATTAATTGCTAGTTCAACCCGAACCGACTTCAAGCATCGCTACGGTGAGACAATCTCATCGTAGTCAACTCCTTGAACTTGTTATTGCAACAAGTCGAGCTTTATGGATAAAACATTTTATCCGTATCAGTTTTTAGTTCCATAAATATTCGTTAGACTCTAAGTCTTCCGAAAGGTGTATCAAGATTTTAATCTCGAATCACTTATATGGAAACTATCTCGGATTGTATTGGCATTAGCCAATTCTGGAGTCAGGGCCCATCAATGCTTCCTTGTGTATTGTAGGTATACTGTTGTCTAACAACAATATCTCGTTTGCGCACCTGATAGGTTTGCACGAGCCTTGCCTACGAGGTTCAGCTGCAAGTTCGACCGAAGTCCATACATTTTATTGTAGAGACTTCCGTATCAGTCGCAGTAGGAAACTCCGGAATCACTTCCAAGGTTCCTTTCCTTTGACCTGATGACGAAGATACTGGTTATCTCGTCGAGTTGCACTGTCCTCCCACTCGCCTTTTGTAAGAACTATTCTCTTTAAAAGCATACCGTTTTTGCGGCAAAACTATTTGCCTCGGTATAGTGAGGGAGGAATACCCAATGACTTGGGATAACCTACAAAGTAGCACTTGTCTGATTTGGAATAGGTTTGTAACCTTTTACACAAGCCCCATATTCCAAATGTTAAGAAAAGATTTAACATGGTTGGGCGTACCATACCATAGCGTCATTTCAACAGACCCGATGGATCTCTTTTCAGTGTAAAAGCCGTAGTCTCTAAAGCATCACCTTTTAAAAGGGATAATGGCAATTTTATTTATGTCATCTTTGATCTTACCATGTCATAAATGGTTCGATTACATCTTCACGGACTTTCCACTTGCAGTGGTGTTCCGGGAGGTGCAAGTTATGAAACCCCTTTCACAACTCATCAGACATTCGCTAAACTTGTAACTCAAATATTCCTTTCTGCAATCGAATTGTAGAAACATAATTTTCTTGTTACAACAACTTCTACTTCATTTTTGAAAACCTTATGAATGAATTCAAAAAGATCCAGACTTACGTCTCAACAAGTAAATATCCACATATCTACTTGAGTCATTTCTGAACATAGATAAATCCACTACTTGCAACAACATTTATTGGACTACACACATCATAATGTATGATCACCAATATGTTCTTTGCTCGTTCCTTATGGCCTGTGAACGGTATTTCAGTCACTTCACCTTTCAGAGGAAAGTTGCAAGTGTCAGATGATTCAAAATCAAATGACTTCAAAATCCATCATAATGGAATTTTCCATGCGGGTTTTTCCAATGTGACCAAATGCAGTGCCACACTTGTGTGGTATTCTTTTAGTCTTGCGACATTTAGCGTCAGTGTTATGGATGTATCATATTACCATCAATATTCATAGCATACATCCCATCCTGTATGGAAGCATGGCCCTTCATGTTATTCATAACACCGAACATCAAAAGTTCTCTTATGAATAACCTTCTTGCAAAATACCTTATGCAAAGGGCTAGAGTGTATGAAACTCTAAATGAATTATGAAAGTAAATACAGAGGCAATGTATTAATATCAATATTCATAACATACATCTCATTCATAATGAAAGTATGGCCCTTATGTTATTCATAACATCGAACATCAAAAGTTCTCTTATGAATAACCTTCTTGCAAGATACTTTATGCAATGGGCTAGAGTGTAAAACTCTAAAATGAATTATGAAAGTAAATACATAGGGAATACACCATTGGAAGGTATAGTAACATTTACTATGTTCCCTGCGTGTATCTAAACCTCATTCCTGGCTAGTCTTTCAGGCCATAGTAGTTCTTCAATCGAGCTGCAACAGAATGCAATCGAGCGGGTATCTTTGTGATTTACTCACAATACCCAAGAATTAGTGATTAACATGTTTAACCATAATTCCTAAGAACTATATCTTTGACCAGCCTTCTTTACATCAAAAACTTGTATGACATTCATACATGAGCTGGATATTCCAGTCTTCTTTCCTTTTGCCATTATACTTCTAACAGTTTAACTTTCAGTATTTCTCCTACTCTCAGAAGAAGCACCCAAATTAAGAGTGGCGATAGCCCCGGACTTCCTAGGCGTGAAAGTTTCACTAACACCCTTCGGACACTTCCTTTCTCTTTAAGTTGTTGTTTTATTCACCATCATCATATGACTGGCGTTCTTCTGGATCCCTCTCTTATCAGTCTAATGCATAGTAAACTCCTTTACTAACAGTTTGCAAACAAAAATTGCTTTGGATATCTCATATCTTTTAGCTTTTGTCTGTCTCTGAAAATGATTTTCAGATTCCATGAATATCACATAACTATCCAAACTTTTGAAGTTCGGGTCTCATGGAAGCAAACGCATTGCACTTGACTAAAACAGAATTCTAGCTTTTGGATCGAAGGACGAGAGTCACATGATCCATAGCATTAGCGGGAGAATACCGAAAGTATGCGATAGGACAAAGTCCTTCTCGGCACTCTAGAGGACAATCCTCACATTACGTTACCAGCCGTAAAGTTTTAACCAGATATTTAACAGCTATTCAATTTTAATAGGGAAGGTGGAAACGCGAGCCATTATTCTACAACTATTATGCAAACCACACTTAGACAGTGTTCAAAATTAATTGCACTGAGAATTTAAACAAGTTAATTCTATAATGCGCTCCCACTCAAATCAATATCTCTCATAATTGATTGTGAGCGATTCAAGATCCAAATTACAATTCAACGCCAAGGATGTATCCATCTCAAGTGACGAGAATTGCAATCGGTAGGCCAACTTGCCAATCACATCTCTATGTGACTCTTGTTCATCTTTCGATGCGTGTGTTCCGAGCTCATGACTTTCATGCCTGAACGTCAAGACAACCAAGTGATCTCGCTGCGAGGTCTCAACTCACCCGCCTCACACATCCCTAATCGTTCGTACCCATGTATCCATGTGATACCCCGAAAAGTTAGGTGCCGTGACGGTGCTACACTTGGGAGAACACTAACTACTTGATATTTTTGTGAGAGATCACCCTAATAAAAGCGACTACCGAGCAATCAAAAGGGTGCATCATAAGGGATAAACATCTCAGGCAATTCATAATAGCAAGATATGGTATAGCCCTTTCTGACGGAGAACTCTTGTATTTCTTCGTCTCCGGCATTCGCGTCGGTGTTCACCTTCGCGAAGATTGCCACCACCTTGTCGATGCACCAGATAATATTGCTATCTCTATAGCTAATAAAATAAGTGCATTACATAAGGTTGACACGCAGGTCATTAAAGTGCAATCATATGGCTCCAGCCATCATGCCGAATCATGACACGCAGGTCATGTTAATCAATTTACATCATATAGTCATCTCATACATAATCAAATTATTATGAACACTGCTATACCACATCACATGCACATGCAAACCATCCTGCAAAACCAAGTTAGACGCCTCTAATCGGTTCATGCAAAAACTTGTTTTACGTGGCTTCTAAGGTTTCGAAACAAACCGAAGCTACCTACGTATTATCATCAAGTATGATAATTCAAGTCGCTAGATTAACATCGCGGGGTGTATGAAACACGAGATAATTAAATCTCGAGCCCCATACTAAACTTCGTCATACGCATGACCCCCGTGCAGATCATATCTGCAATGCCCTTTCATCTGCGAATTTCATCTTTCTTTTGACTATGGCGGAACCCAAAGAACTGAAGCACTTCGTTGATCAATCAGGATCGCGGATTGCCAGAACTTTGTGAAATTCCACCATACTGTCTCGAGATTGAGCAAACGCAAATTCTAGGGAAGCAACAAGAACATCGGGTAACAGACTTCATCTGTCACCCGCACAAATAATTTTCAGCAATAGATCTCATCTACTACCTAATTATATTGTGCAACACCCATACATCTCTATGTATTCTAGATCGCAACCTGCATCTACGCATAGCACGGCTCTTGATGCCACTGTAGGGTAACGCAGCAGAAAACAAAAAATTTCCGACCTACGTACCAGCCCAGGATCACTATGGAGACTGCATACAAGGTTTGATCTCTTTCGTTACCGACTCGTAGCGCAGCGGAAGTAGAGTCGATGACGAACGGCGGTGCAGATCCCCGCAGCTAGGATTTACAACCTCCCAACCGCGAGGATGTACTCCCACGTCAGCTCACCGGACGGATCTCCGGGCAACCCTTCGGGAGGCATCGGGACAGTCCCTCGGATAGTCCCACCGGACGGATCCTCGGACAGCCCTTCGGGAGGCCCCTGGACAGTCCCTCGGATAGTCCCACCGGACGGATCCTCGGACAGCCCTCCGGGAGGCCTCGGGACAGTCCTTCGGATAGTCCCACCGGACGGATCCTCGGACAGCCCTTCGGGCGGGTCACTCGGACAGCCCTTCGGGAGGACACCCGAAACTCAAACTGTAACTCGGACAGCCCTTCGGGAGGCACTCTCGAACTAAGACCGAAACTACGATCTCTCTACAGAGTTGCACACATACGGTGTCATCTATCCGGCAGGGCTTCGCCGTCCAGAACTAGTTCCCACCGGAACCCAGACAGCCTTTCGGCTCTACGAAACTATTTCGCTGGGAGGGAGAGAGAAGCCAGAAATGTCATGGCATGTGTATGTGAGAGCAAGGATGAAGCATATGGGGCTGCCTCCTCCCCTCTATTTATAGGAAAAACAAGGGGTAGGATGGGCATATCCAAAATGCCATGTCATCCCAAAATATCTTGGGAAGATATTTGTGGAAAGCCAACTTCCAACCATATCCATAAATCTGATTTCACTATTCACGACGACATTTTTCAGCGTCTGATCGAACTGAAAATATTCATGTGGGCTTAGAACATTTCCAGTACCCACCAAAATAATTTTCAACGCGAGCCGGAACAATTCCGGTTTAGTGATTTTCATCTGCGAAAAGCATCTGAAGCGGTTTCGGCAGCTCCGGAACATTTCCGGTTTTCATTCCGGAAAATTCCAGAAAGTTTCCAGAATGATTCTGGCACCCTCCAAGAATTATCAGGCATGTGCCGAAACCAATTTGACTTTATGGTGTACTCCGAAACAACTTTTCGGTTTAGTGATTTTCATCTGTGAAAAGCAACTAAAGCGGTTCCGGCAGTCCGGAACATTTCCGGTTTTTGTCTCTGAAAAATCTCAGAAGTTACCGGAACAATTCTGGTACCTTCCAATAATTTCCAGGCATGTGTCGAAACCAATTTGACTTTATGGAATACCCTGAAACAACTTTTCAGTTTCACCGGAACTATTCCGATATCCTCTCCGGAACGTTTCCGTTTCGTCCGAAACTTTTTCGGTGAATTTCTCTCAGACTCCCCGTCTAGTATTCAACAGATAGATGACCCTTAAGCGTGTGACCCTATAGGTTCGGTGAAGCATAGACATGACCCGGAACCCCTTCCGATCAATGATCAACATCGGAGCCGTGGACACCCATATTGACCCCTATACCCACACGAATGAATATTCGAGCGAACCTCCAGTTGCCGTGTGCTATTCCTGTTGCTTCGCGATATGTTACAAATACCCGAGGTGAGAAACATCGGCATCCTCGTGGATCAACACTTGTCCACAATGCCAGTTACCTCATTGCCGGTTTTTGTTCTCTTTTCTCGTTCCTATGTTCCGGCATCCCTGTGATCGAATCATCCTGTGTCTGGCCAGACGATGATGGATACCGTAACACCGAGAGGGCCCAGAGATATCTCTCCATCGTCGGAGGAGCAAATCCCAATCTTGAGCTATCAAGTCCCTTGACATACTTTTCCATGAACCCGTAAGCCGCCGTAATAGCCACCCATTTACGGATGACGTTTAACAAACCCCAAAGTTCATGAAGCAAGCATGAAGAAACTCGATACTCTCATGGTCTAAGGAATTATGCAAACATTAACTTCCTGTGTTATTAACCATTAACTTATGACGAATGTATCTCATAGCATAACATCAATTTGGGTCGATTCAACACAAGTGTTCTACCAACAATTGTGCCCTCAAAATTGCCGGCATAGCCATGCCCATGATCAGGAAAACAGGATCATCATACAATACTTGAGCCAGTCATAGAGGCTTGACTAGGAATACATTTTACCGTTTATTATCCCACACGTGCACATGAGTTTCCCTCCAAGCCTCGTTTTATTTGCAGACTCGAGAATCATTGCAGTTATAGCATGGAACATAAACTTAATTATGAACAGGGAGATAATCAATAACATTTATTATTGCCTCTAGGGCATATCTCCTACAGTCGCTACATGGCGGCGTTGGATGCCAGGTTCTCTAATACCTGGCAGGTTCTTCAGGGATCTCACCCGAGTTATGATCTGGTGATGGTTCCTTATCTTTGGGTGTCCACCGCCAGCGACTCAGAGACCGCTAGTGAACCGAGTTCACCGTCCTCTACTTTGGATTCTTGGATATTTGATCTGTATTAGTGATCTTATATGATAATATTTGAGATGTATTAGTTAATATTTGATGATGCATTAACTGGATTATTCGAGATGATGTATTAGTGATATTATATTCGAGTTCATTATAAACGTATTAGTGATATTATATCGGTATAATGCGTGTGTGACTTTCGGTCTGTCGTTGCTCCTTGTGTGACTTTCATGTGTGTTCTTGATGGAGGAATCCCTACTGTTGTCGTGGGGGGCGCTTCTTCCATTTCTCTTCTTGCGATAAATACATCGGTATAATGCGCAAGGAGAGGAGAGGAAGTGCGTCCATCACCGACGGTCGAACTATTAGTGTGAGAGAGTGTCCACCAACATATATACACCACCATATCAGTGTGAGAGAGTGCGCACCAACACACCATGAGAGATGAGAGTTACTTAAGGAAAGCCTCGACAGACCGAAAGTCAACCGATATTGAATTAAGTCTATTTGGACATGTGTGTATGTTATTGCAGGGAACCCCTCCTAGTGCCTATGTTTTGCCGGAATGTCTTATTTTAATAATGGGCATGCCGAATTTTTGAATCATGAACACAGGAAATGTCTGATGACGATAGGATCCCTGAGTGTGAACTCTGCGGCGAAGATTACGGTTTGTGCGACCAGCTGCCTCACCTGTGAGACGACAGGTTCTTCACCATCAAGCTTGACGAGACCTTCATTGTTTCTATGGTACGCAACGATGACAAGTGTTTTTTCGTAATTAAGCATGACTTCTGTTTCTTTGCTTCAACGTGTAATTTCTGTTTTATACAATTCGACTAGTTCATCCCCTACCATGCAAGACGGTATGTCTTGGAGAGGCTCGGTTTCGAGGACCACCAGAGTATGGAGACGAGGAGAGATAACCTGAGGACTAAACATGGTCACACATTTCTGGTCAAAGTAATGAATGCAGTTAATAACACAGAATTAGGGTGCTCAAATTCGGAAGCTCTTTGCAAGGCATATGGATTTCAGGAGGATATGGAAATAACCTTCGATCTTCGTCCTGAAGATCATATTGAAGGTAACATCGACATTTGGGTGGATGTCGATATGCTTCCTGTTTTACCTCCATGTGAGTTTGTCAACCATGCATATTTGTCAAGTAATTTGCATTCTAAATTTAAAAATAGTTGGTGTTCATCCATACTAAATTTGTTAATTTATAATTTACAGCTTATTTCGTTTCTTCGAGTGAAACACGGAAAATAGTTGACACCACACACTACACTTATGGATCACATCTAACTTGGGAAGAGAAGGATGTTCTTATCAACTTTGTTATTGGTGTTCTAGTTGGTAGGGACAACTTTCCGTATAATTTGGGAACTGGCCCAAATTATATAAATTACATGCCACTAGTGCATAGGTTGAGGGCGGATGACATTCGCCAAAATATCTTGGTAAGAATTATTAAGTACACTACTATTGCGTAAATGGTATTGATTACATTGCTAACTAGGCTACTATTATGTTCTTCAACAGAAACTGCCAAATGAAGCTGTGCCTCCGTTGATGCATGGCGAAGGTAATATGACAATTAAAAGCCCTATGAGGCCCCAGTTCTCTTTTGCATACTCGACTGAGCGCAAACCACCAAGACGGCTCCAAAATGAAGAATGGGGAGAAATAAAGAAGGATCGCAAGCCACAAGTTGGAGACCGTTGGATCTCTTTGCTTCATCATGGAGACATAGGTGTTATTCTGTTTTATGTCATTTTAACTAGGAGGGAGGAATAGGTCCTATGAGAGAGAAGTTTTTCTGGTTTATATTAACTTGTATGATCGATTAGGATGATTACTATTATGATGTTTTTCTGTTTTATGAGATTTTAACTTGGTATGATTAAGATAATGATGAGTTGTTAGATGAGTAAGATGATGATGAGTTATATGACATATATTTAATTAAGGTGGATGGATGCAAGTGATCATGTTGAAAATATTCAACATGATCACTTGCATCCATCCACTTTAATCTAAATGTTGTTGCTGGCACAATAATTATTGATGTTGTATATTAATATGTATAACCGTGTGTAAATACAACATAAATATAAAAAAAGGAATATGTGCGTTTAATAGTAGCGTTGGTTCAGAAAGCACGCTACTGATAAGGAAGTTAGCAGTAGCGCTTGTTAAGAGGCGCTACTACTAATATTTATCTGTAGCGCTCGGCAAACAACGCTACTGCAAAGAGTTAGCTGTAGCGCCTTAGCAGTAGCGCTGCCGCCAGCGCTACTGATATGTGTATTTCCAGCGCTACTAGTAGTTTTTCTCCTAGTAGTGCGTAGGATCATGCTTGCTCCCGCCGAGCCGTCTTCCGCTAAATAAGAACCATCCACTGACAAGGCAAGCCAGCCAGGTGGTGGTGGCTGCCATGGTGTATCCAGCGGCACTGCCTTGATCGGTACTGGCTGCAAAGCACCCTCTAGAGGCGATTTCCCTCTGATAATTTGCTCTGTGGAGAGATTGGCTGCATTGTGTACAGAACTAAGATAGCTACACAGGAAGGTCTTAGACGTTTCAGCCGGAGGGATTTCTTTACCATGCGATAATTCATTCCGTAAGTACCAAATCCTCCATATTAGCATGATGATCATATCCCGCACCTCACTAGTATGTTGATCCAATAAATTCAACAACCATTCATCCCCCGTGTGCACAACTTGCTCCTTTTTAGGTATGGACCAAACCTCCTTCATAGTATCCCAAAGAGTGGCCACATTATCACAAGTGACAAGAGCATGGAACGAGTCCTCATCGTACTTACCACAGATTGTACAAGTCGCCCTTTGAGTCAAGCACCGGTTATGCTTGCTCACCATGGTAGCTAGTGCCCTTGAAACGGCCGTCCATGCTACTGTACGCATACGATGAGGCACAGCCGCCTGCCAAATAAGGTTCCACACTCGTCGGTAGCCGTCCAGGTTGGAACTAGAGGCTGCCGGCGCAAAGATAGTGTCATGTTCCTCCATAGCGAGTCTGTAGGCGCTACGAACGGAGAAGCACCCTTTCGGGTCGGGATGCCATGCAATAAAATCCTCCTACTGCCTTGGCGACGTCCGGATATGTCGTATTGCCGCTACATCAACTGGGGAAAAAATGTAAACTCAACAAATCCGCCCTCCAAACACCATTGCCATCAAGAAAGTCTGACACTCTGTTCAGTCTACAATTCCGCTTAAGGGTAATGGGACGGAACGGAGTTCCTCGGGGAATCCATGGGTCCCTCCATGTACGAATAGACCTTCCATTACCCACCCTCCAAATAAGACCTCTCTTCAGCAATACCAGAACAGGCTCAATGCCTTTCCAAACCGCAGAAGAATTCCCTAAAAACACCGTATCAACCAAATTACCATTAGGGAAGTATCTAGCCTTCAACAAACGGGCACATAGACTATCTGGTTTCTCAATCAAACGCCATGCTTGCTTGGCCAAGAGTGCTTGATTAAAGGCCCTCATATCTCTGAAACCAAGGCCCCCTTTCTGCTTTGGAAGAGTAAGCTTGTCCCAAGCAACCCATGCCATCTTCCTTCGACCATTCTCAACTCCCCACCAGTATTGACGCATCATTCTTGTAAGATCGTCTCAAACTGAATAAGGGAGTTTAAAGACACTCATCACATAAGTGGGAATCGCCTGAGCCACTGATTTAATAAGAATCTCTTTGCTAGAGGACGCCATATATTTCTCGCTCCAGTCAACCAGCCTCTTACTAAGTTTCGCTTGAATAGTTTGAAACCGTCATTTATGCATTCTACCCTCAGGCACTGGCAACCCAAGATACTTAGGATCAAATATTTCCTGGGTGATCTCCAAAATACCCATCACCTCTTGTGAAACCGTGTTAGGGCAATTCCCAGAGAAAAGAATGGAACACTTCGACGGATTAATCAATTGCCCAGTAGCCATCGCATACATGCTCAAAACATCCTTCACAACTGTAGCTTGCTCAACACTTGCACGAAAAAATAAGAGGTAATCATATGCAAATAGTAGGTGGGATATTGCCGGCGCATTCCGACAAATAACCACCGGCTCCAAAGCATAGTCCGCCATTGAATTGTTCAACAATGCAGAAAGAGCATCAGCAACAAATAAGAACAAGAATGGGGACAACGGATCACCTTGATGTAAACCCCGGGATGGGGAGAATTGCTCCAGAAGTTTGCCATTTAATTTGACAGAATATTTCACTGATGAAACACATTCCATAACAATAGAAACCCAAGTCGGTGCAAAGCCCCACTTCAGAAGAGCTTTCTCCAAAAAAGTCCAATCAACACGGTCATATGCCTTTGAAAGGTCGAGCTTATAAGCACAGTATGGAACATCATCACCTCGGATGGAATTAATGTAGTGAACACACTCAAAAGCAATGATCGCATTGTCAGAGATAAGTCTTCCCGGAATAAAAGCACTTTGATTCGTTGGAATAAGATCATCAAGTAGAGGCCGAAGCCTATTAACCAGGCACTTCGAAACAATTTTATATATGACATTGCATAAGCTGATAGGGCGAAAATCCTTGAGATCAGAAGGATGGTCTACCTTAGGAATCAAAACTATGGAGGTGTCATTAACCCCAGCCGGCATAACACCCGAATCAAAGAAGGATAAAACCTCCGCAATAATCTCTGACTTGAGACAAGACCAATTCCTCTGGTAGAATCTTCCAGGAAAACCATATGGACCGGGAGCCTTAAGAGGCCCAATCTGGAACAATGCATCAGACACTTCCTGTTCAGAAAATTTAGCACATAAAATATTATTCATCGCATCTGTCACCCTAGGCTCGATCCAATCTAACACCATCTCCGGTGACAAAGTAGGGTCTTTAACGAAGACCTCCTTGTAATATGAGGTTGTCATACGCTCCATCTCCGAAGGCACGTAGCACCATGAACCATCATGTCTACGTAGTCTCTGAATATGATTTTTCCGTGCCCTCCACACTGCCCGTCTTTGAAAATATTTGGTATTTCGATCCCCTTCTTTCAACCAAGTAATCCGAGATCTTTGGAGCCAGAGCATCTCTTCCCGATACAACAATTCATCCAGTTCATAGTTTTTAGCACGAATCACCTCCATACTAGCATGTGATGCATGCAGCTCCTCTAGCTCACGTCGGAGCTTTTCAATATCCTTAAGAACATTGCCAAATTTGACCGCACTCCACCTCTTTAGATCTAACATTACCCCCTTAAGGGAGGTAGCAACAGCGCCCAGATCCGCGGCTGGCCTACTTTTATTCCAAGCCTGTTGCACTATTTCCGCCAACGCCGGGTCACGTTCCCAAATAATCTCGTATCGAGGGCTTGCAGTACGCCTAGAATTATCTTGTGTCCCACGGTCACGCACTGGCAGTGGACTATGATCAGAACGAGAGGTCGCGAGATGCACGACCTGCGCAAGAGGAAACAAAACCTTCCACGCATCATCGGCACACGCTCGATCCATTCTAGCCATGACATTGCGGTAACCCTGCTGGCAATTGTTATATGTAAAAGGTGCTCCTGAAAAGCCCAGGTCCAGTAGTTCGCAAGTCTCTAACACATCTCTGAACGCATTCATTTGACTCTCAGCTCGAGTAGACCTTGATAAGTGCTCGTGTTGCCACATGACCTCATTAAAGTCTCCACATACAAGCCATGGATCAGCCGAAACAGCCCTCAATCTGGCAAGGTGTTCCCACATCAAATGTCTATTTTCGACCCTTGGTTCACCATACACATAAGTTGACCTCCAACTCTTGCCGCTGCCATGATCCAGCACAAAAACGTCAATGTATCTGTCACATTTATCTAACACATCCACCTGCAGGGACTCATCCCAGAACAAAGCGAGGCCTCCACTCAATCCATTACTATCAACACCAGAAAAGCCTCTTAAACCCAGTCTTTCTCTTAATCTTTGCACACGGTAAGCAACTTGTCTAGTCTCGCAGAGGAAGACAAGCTTGGGGACGTTGGCTTGAACGAGCGCCAACAACTCACGAACTGTCTGGCGGTTCCCCACACCCCGGCAGTTCCACACTAAGTGATTCATTGGGCCTGGCGGCGCTCCATGTCGGAGCCCGCCAAAATTGCTAAGTCCATTGTTATTGCTTCATTCGTCTTGTGCCTCTTGCTTTCCTGTAAGGTAGAGTCATCTCCATCCTCCTTCTCACTAGAATATGTGGGATCAACAGGAACAGTCGTCTTTCCATCAGTAATCATGAGGACCTCTCCTGGCATCTGCACCCCGTCCTGATTCTCAGACCCCAAACGCCTCTCTGAGGAACTCGAGGAACGGTCCACACCGCTTGGGGTTCTAACAGGGCTCAACACGGTACCCTTCAGATGATCGTCCTGTGAATCATACTCCTTTGTCACATGTATACCTTGGCCACCCGCACCATAGTCCCTGCCACGAGTAGCACGTCCTCCTCTATTGCCACCTCCACTTGTAAAGTACTCGTCCCGGCGAAATTCAGCGGCGATCAAAGTAGGTGGGTATATGACGTCGCTTGCTGCATGCACACCGTTTCCATGTTCCTTGGTCACATGACTGACTAAGCCACAGACACCACAAAACATGGGCATCTTCTCATACTCAAAATCAAAATACACTTTCTTCTTCCTCAAGGTCAGACTAGCACACCTCGTCAGTGGTTTCCGCACGTCCAAAGTAACACGCACTGGGATTCCACCTCCTTGACCTTTCACTGAACGTTCGTCCACGAACACCGCTACACCAGCCTTCATGGCTAGCTGCAACGCAATACTTCCAGTACGCATCTTCTCTTTAAGTCCCATCACACGAACCCAAGCTTGATATGTGAACAGCTTGGGCGTTTTTAGCACGCCTAGCTTGGGCGTCGCCTCCTACGGCTGGTCCTTTTGGCGCTCGCGCATGCATGCATGCATGCTGTAGTTGGCATAATAATCTCGTAGAGTTGAGTAATGTAGGTTTGGCCGATTCAGAAACAGGTGGCATACGTGTTGGTGGCTGTTGGAGCACAGGTCTCTCCTTGCGAATGTTCGATACATGGTCATGCTTGCATGATTGACGATGCATGCGAATTCTAAAGTATCACGAAGCGATCAATCCGGAGAATATTTCGACGACCAAGATATGTAAGAGCATGTGAAGCTTTCTTATTTGCGCGGCTCAACGCCGATTTGGGGCCAGTTCTTTTCTTCTCATGATTTTTCAGAATCTGATTCTAAAAAACTGCCCAGAATCATCTGCCCACAGAACAGCTATCTAGTTCTTTTTTGAGATTTCGGTGTGTGATTATTGTATGAGTTGTGTGTTGAAATGTTTGCAATCCCCTAGATTAAAACTGAATTGTTAACAGTTATGTGCGGAAATGGCAAATTGTAGTGGCACTCAACCTTTGTACTATGCGTTAATAACGGAGTTTTTTTTTAGCACGAGTCAAAAAACAGTAGGCCATCGCCTTAAATTGATTAAGATTCAGTCCGAACAATCACATGCAGGATGCCTCATGATCTTATCCATCAACAGCAAGGGCTCTGTTACTGATAGAAACCTCAGGGTGTCGCTCCGATAATTCAGAAAATTTCGCATGACAGTGCAGAGAACCAACCAGTCCAAAGGTAAACAGAGCAACACATAAGCAGGATTAACACGAAGCAAGACAGCTATTAGCGTTATACTGTTTCCTTTCAACAGTTTGACAACAGATATTAAGATCAACCGCTGACAAAAATACAAAGTCCCAATGTACTAACATAACCAAAAAGAATTTTTGCGGAATGGATCGGATCTATTATAAAAGTTCATCGGAAGTACAAAGCATCTCAAACATAACCCAAAAAAACTTAAAATAACCAAGAGCAACTGCTGACAAAAGATGACCAGAAAACTGAATTTTACTGGCACCTCCAACAAACAATTGCTGGCTGCTGCCAAGCAAAAAAATGGTCAGTAGCAGTGCAGATCACAACAGGGAAACTGATTTAGAACGAGAGCAAGACAATGTAGAATCTTATCCATGAACTCATTAAGATTCAGATTATGGAAAGATGAAAGCAATCATGGGAGGTTATATACAAGTGAGAACAATCATGGGAGGTTATAGACAAGTGAGAACAATCATGGGAGGTCACTACACCACGACACCATATTCCCTACAGACGTGTGTTGAGGAAAGTACAGTACACTAACAAACTGTTGGTCGGGAAAACATGTATCGGACTATCAGTTGGCAATACTCACATATAGCATCACAGTGTCGGTTGGGAAAACTTTACTCTTTTACATCACATTATCGGTCGGGAATGCTACACTTTCCTTCGGATGGTTGGTCGGTAAATAATGCCGACCGACTGCTCGTGGGTAATGGGCCGACCAGGTAGCGCGCGCGGATGAAAATCTTAGCGCGAAACCAGCCCGCTGAGTGAAAAAATACCTCATTCTTTCTTGTTCTGCCTTCAACCAGACTACCCCAAATCTGCCCATAACCTAAATCCTCCTCCGCCGCCGCCGCCGCTCAAGCCCTCGATCTCTCGCTGCTCGAACTCTCTCTCCGGCCGGCGAGGATGTTGCCCCCTCTCCTGCGTCTCCACCACCGACTCACACCATCCCGCCACAGCCAAGCGCTCGACTTCTCTCCGCCGGCAAGTGCTCTCTCCGGCCAGCCACCTCACGTAAGTATCTAGCGAGGCTGCCGCCACCCTTCCTGGCCCGTCCTTTCCCCTCTCCACCGTAGTTTCCACCATCGCCGTCTTAGTACAGAGCAGATCTTGGCAGAGGCGAGAGAGGTCTTGGGATAGGGTTAGTAAGGGGCTCGGGACACGAGGAGAGCTTGGCGGCGGTGGCTCACCAACCTCAAACCCCCCCCCCCCCCCCCCCCCCCCCCCCTCGCCGCCTCTCCCATCGGCTCCCCTGCCTATCCGACGGCCGATCTACTCCGCTGCATCCGCCAGGTAGTTCTTCTACTCGTCCCTCTTCCCTGTTTTGTGCTTGCCTGCTTGTGCTGTTGTCTGTTGTCTGTTTGCTGCTGTTGTCTGACCATATGTGTGCCTGTGCAGATGCTTGCTACTGCTCCTGTGGTGCTTGCTTCTTGCGTTGTTGTGTCGTACTAGCTGCTGTTGTGCAGTGTGCGGCTAGCCACTATTGTGCTGCTTGATGTGCTAGTGCAACTGCAGTATTGCTCCTGAATGCTGATGTTTCTGAAGTATCCTGTGAACTCTTACTTATTTGTGTCCCATTTTGTTTAATATTTGGTGATAATTAAAATCCCGCTTCAGAGAATGTTTCTGAATGAATGTCGCTCTCAGTTTCAGTTTAAAACCATCATGTTGCCAACTACTTTCATATATTTTAGTTAATTTTTAGGTTGTCTTTTGTTTATTAGGTTAGCCACTACTGTATTTTCAATGCTTATACTTCATCTTAATATTTTTTCTTGCCAGGATCAGTAGTAAACAATAAATGAAACCACACTTCCTCCAGCTGAGAAGCAGATACTGCTGCTGGGCGATAATCCCGGCGTAGAAGAGATGTTAGTTTTCAAGCTTAAAATCTATTTACTGTCGATGCAAATATTTTCTTTACTGGGCAAATATTTTCTTCAGATGTTAGTTTTCAAGCTTAAAATCCTGGTGCTGTTATCTAGACTTTTTAGCTATATGTGAAGTGTCTCCATTCGTGCTTTGGGCGAACATATGAACACACGTAGCAAAGTGACCTCTCCGTGGGAGATAATAGTGCATAGAAAGATATACTCACATCTGTGTGACTTGGTATATTCGATCTGCAAGCCTTGCTGTTCTGTTCTACTTGAAAAAGACGTGCATATTTAACTGAATATAGAGACTGGGAAAGCTTGGGTGTCTGCATTTGAGACTACAATTTCTCTGAAACGAAAACAGTCTGATTCAACACATGCTTGCATTCTTTATTTGTCACACAAAATAAAAACGATAAGTTCATGTTTTATTTGGCTGTAATGTAGAGAATGAAATGGCAGAATATGCTTACTTTTTTCAGTTGTGATATTCGCGGACACTGTAAAAAAATCTTTGTTTAGTTGCATTGAATGTTCTCCATTGTAGGATGGAAATATCACTCCAGAGGAGGCTGACAAGGTGCCTAGGACTGGGAGACGTGATTCAGCAATTCAGTAATCTCTAGCATTTCTATTGTTGTCCATTTCAAAGGGCCTAAGATTGGGAGATATGTTCCCTCGTTCAAGATGCATATACTTCTCACTGACTGTGGGTATTTTTTTTTGAACTGCATTCTTTTAGTTATCTTTACTCTGTTTTGTCCTTTGTAGTTATATTGCCTTGTTTTCTGTCATTGCAGTTATTGTCAAGTTAGGATTACTCTCTGGAGCAGGACCACTTTGCAGGTCAACCTTAAACTTCTTAGATCAGCTAGAGTCGGTTGTTGCTGTCTTTATCAGAGTTGCTGTCTTTGTCAATCCTAAAATGTATTTCCTCAGTTGGCCAGAAAACCCTACAAACCAGTGGCATCTTCCTCGTCCCGCCGCTAAGGTATTTTTCCAATCACTATTTTTGAGCTAGTACTTATTTGTGTATTGTATAGGAGAAATCTTCCCAGTTTCTGAATGCTGAGCTAGTATTCATTTTTGAGCTAAAAACCAGGGCTGGTCTATCTTGTCTTATTATCATGTCTGCCTAGCTCACTGCCACTTCTCATCTAAAGTTTGTCTTAGATAATGTCCAGTACATAGCTTCAGTTTGTCTTAGATAACCTCCTATTGTATTATTTGTTCATAGATCTAGTCCTTCAGTTTATTCATGAATAACCTCCTGTTGTACTGTTTGTTCATGAATCTGGTCCTTCAATTTTGCTGAACAGAAAATACCCATCATCTTATTTTTGGCTAAATCCACAGTTAATAACTTTTTTTAACTACAAGTCTCACTCGACACACACACACATTTATCAGGATTAGGGCACCTCCATAGTACAGAACAAAGCATAATACACTGCTAGTTGCTTTCTAAAGTTGCGATTTCTGAATCTTGTTTCTAGGCCAGTCTAGTATTTATAATCTTTATTTCTCTTATTCGTAACCTGATGGTTTCATAGGTTCTGGCTCTTATACCTATGAAGATTTGGATGTACAGTACATATGCTTCTCTGAAAGTAATGACTTAATTTAATCTAATTTGTGGCACTGAAGTACATATGTTTTTCTCTGATGCATTTCTGAATGTAATAGTCTGGCGCACTATGGTCTTTTCCACCCCAGAGAAAAGAAAGAAAGAAAACTAGTGGCCTTTTCTTGAAAAAAACTGTAGTTTTGAAAATACTTTGAGTTGTTTGGTCCAAGTATATACCATGGTTTTGCAAGCTGTAGTATCCCGAGTGTATCTATTGCTGCCACCAGGAAGATACATTCTGTTTTCAGTGTCCATGTAGCTATTGCTGCCACCAGGAAGATAGCATTCTGTTTTCGGTGTCAATGTATCCATTGCTGCCACCAGGAAGAAAACATGAGAATATATCTTTTCTTCGTCATCATTGTCGAAAGGCAGCTAGTACTTTGCGTCCTGAAGTTATAACTAGATGAGTGTAGCAGGCAACACAGCTACAACATTTGTTTATGTTCCTTGTTCTGCACCTTGACATGAATTATTTTCAGTTTCAGAGCACAACAAAAATTGTTCAGTGCACAACATTTCTTTTCACCATGTGATATAAATCACGTGAAGATTGTCATGAAATGGTTCAGTCATCCAATTATTTCTCAAAACTTTGGGTCATATCTCCTGGCTGATTTTGGTTATTTTTAGTTCGACGCTTCCGTAAGGATACCAAGTTTACATGCCTGCAAATCAAATTTATTCACCTCAAAGTTAGCTGGTTGTATATTAATCCGGTTTCTATGTTTCATGCCTGATGCTCTTTACTGTGAAGTTGAACCGTTAGTACAATAGTACTTAGTGGAAAGGAAATTCATCAGCTTGCATGTATATTAATTGTATGTTTTTTTGTCTTTCCAGGTTGTTGTCAGGTTGTGTAGGAAAGACAAGGAGGACCAAGAAGTGAACCATGATGCTGTTAGTGTGCGTCAACTAGATATCTTTTGTACTGGAGCAAAAACAATGCATCTTGTAGCTATCATTTTGATGTCTTGTGTAACAGAGCAAGAATTGAATCATCGGACAAATGTTTCCTCTTATTTAGTTATGGTTATTATGGGAATTATTAGTGCTATTTTTGTTTGGTTCTGGTTTAATATTTTCAGAGTACATGCAAGACTTGATTAATATTGACGAGATATGTAACCTGATTGTTATTGTTTTGACAAGGTAAGATGCAAAATACCTTTGGTAAAATGCTTACGAACTGTTGGTCAGCAAAAGGAAGCACCATCCTACAGTTGGTCGGGAAAGGTTCATGGTAGGGCCAACGGATAGTTGGTCGGTAAAACTAGTACCATCAGATTGTTGGTCGGGAAAGGTTCATGGAAGAGCCAACAGAAAGTTGGTCGGCAAAGGTATTGTCGTCGAACAGTCGGTCGGGAAAAGTTCATAACAGAAAGTCGGTCAGGAAAGGTTCATGGAAAGGCCAACAAAATGTCGGTCGGTAATGTTTCGTATAGCTGTCCAATAGTCGGTCGGTAAAGATATGTCGGTTGGGAAAAGGCTTTCCCGTCTGGACTTTCCCCAACAGACGGTGTCGGTCGGCAATAGTTTTTCCCAACCGATTGTCTATTGGCGGAAGCTGTTTTCCCAACCAATCTGTGTGTTGAGGAAGTAGTGTCGTGGTGTAGTGGGTGATGCATGATAGTTCAGACTTTAATCAAACAAACATAAAGGCACTACAGACTTGCATCACGGGCAGAGCAGGCTTCCGGCCAAAAAGGTGACCAGAGAAACATACCCAAGGGCCAGGGCTAAAGTAAACAGGACAACTCTTTCAACATAGAAACATAGAGTACTATTTGCTTTCAACAGTTTCGACACCATATATTGAGATCTAAGAATTTATAAACGGACACATGGACGACAGTTTGACAGAGATGGAACATAATCACAGATCATTCGTGGAGAATATTACAATGTTTCTGTATCATAATACTAAAAATATGGGTGACCAAAATGTCACGCATCTCGATCATTCGTGCTGAGACAAACTACCGCACCGTCAAGTTCTCGGGAGCGACGTGAACACCACGCGCCATGGCAGGCGACGGCCCTCGGTTGTACTATACCATAGCACCGAAACAACAACAGCAAAACCAGGTGGTTGGCGAAGAGAACCCTGTCCAAAAGATTGTAGGCAGAGAACGTGGGAGTTCATGCCAGCTTGAAGATCAAATAAATTGGAGAATCAGCAACACCAAAAGAAAGAGAGAGACATGGACGGGTCCGAATCGCTGTTGGAAGAGATGGATAGGATACAGACTTGTCTCTCACTAAATCACCAACACGAAAAGAGAATCTGTATCTATACTGAAACATTCAGAATCTCCAACAATCACTACCGGAAAGGGAGAAACCAGACTGATGTCCCCATTAACTCTAGCAAGGGGGGAGACATTGACTTGTGCGATAGCGGAAAACGTCTTGCCTCGAAGTGAGGGGACGTGGTGCATGTTATAGGCAGGGGCGCCGGATCCCTGGATAGCGCATACATGGTTTAAAGTACATCTTGGAGATCAAGGAAGATAGAGATAGAGCTAATCTAGTTACAACCGAATACAAGATAATGATAGGCCTAACTAGATCCTCTAACCACCGTGATGGACTCCTTGACATGTATGTTTGACACCCTCCCTTAATCCAACTTCATTAAGTTGAGATTATGCTTGAAGTCTTCAAAACTTCTTGTGGGCAAAGCCTTTGTAAATCCATCTGCAACTTGGTCACGTGAATGGATAAACCGAATGTCTAGGAGCTTATTAGCCACCCTCTTTCTGACAAAGTGGAAATCTATCTCAATGTGTTTTGTTCTGGCATGAAAGACTGGATTTGCAGACAAGTATGTAGCACCAAGATTATCACACCATAAGCAGGGAGCTTTAGAGCTCTTTACACCCAACTCCTTTAACATAGACTGCACCCATATGACTTCTGCTGTTGCATTTGCCAATGCCTTATATTCTGCCTCAGTGCTAGATCTGGAGACAGTAGCTTGTTTCCTGGCACACCAAGATATGAGGTTAGGTCCAAAGAATACTACAAAGCCACCTGTTGAGCGCCTGTCATCCAGACATCCTGCCCAATCTGAGTCAGAGAAGGCACTGATAAGAGAAGAAGCTGACTTGCTGAAATTTAGACCAATACTCAAGGTGTGTTTCACATATCTGACTATACGCTTGGCAGCGGTTAAATGGACTGTAGTGGGTGCATGTAGGAATTGACAAACTTTGTTTACAGCAAAGAAAATATCAGGTCTTGTAAGTTTCAAATACTGAAGAGCACCTACTAGACTTCTGTATTTTGTACTGTCATCTGAACTGAGGAGTTCTCCTTCTGTAAGTGACAATTTTTCTGTACTAGATAATGGAGTGGGTGTGGGTTTACAACCTTGCAGACCTGCCTTTCTCACCAAATCTGTAGCATATTTTTCCTGAGAGAGGTGAGGCCCATCATTGTGTTTCTTCACTTCAATCCCTAGGAAGTAATGAAGCTCTCCTAGATCCTTGAGAGCAAACTCTGCACTCAAGTCTTTCAGCAGTCCTGAAATTGCCTCATCAGAGGAGCTTGTGACAATGATATCATCAACATAGATGAGAACAAACATGGATCTATTGAACTTTGTATAGATGAACAATGAGGTGTCAGATTTTGAGGGATTAAAACCAAGTGTCTGCACCTTTTTACTGAGACGAGAGTACCATGCCCTTGGGGCTTGCTTCAGCCCATACAATGCTTTATCAAGCTTGCATGCATGATGAGGTGCATCTATTCGTCTGGTAAGTGTCTGTATCTTTTTACTGAGACGAGAGTACCATGCCCTTGGGGCTTGCTTCAGCCCATATAATGCTTTATCAAGCTTGCATACGTGATGAGGTGCATGTTTAATTTCACACCCAGGAGGTTGTTTAATATATACTTCCTCTTCCAGAACACCATGGAGAAACGCGTTCTGCACATCTAGCTATCGAAGGCTCCATCCCCTAGAAACAACAATGGACAAGACCAGACGAATAGTGGCAGCTTTAACAACTGGACTAAAAGTGTCCTCATAGTCTATACCATACCGTTGTTTGAAGCCTTTTGCCACGAGTCTAGCTTTGTAACGATCAATGGTTCCATCAAACTTTCTTTTGATTCTGAAGACCCATTTGCAATCAATGACGTTTTTACCTTGATGTGGAGGAACCAGATGCCATGTTTTATTTCTTTGTAGGGACTGGTATTCTTCACACATTGCCTTTTTCCATTTTTCATCACCAAGTGCCTCTTCAAGTGTATTGGGCTTCCCTAATTCACCTGTAGAACAAACTAGGCCATATTTGGTCATGTTTTTATAGTTAACAGGTTGAGTTACCCCTTGTTGTAATCTTGTACGGCGAGGAATTCAAGCTGCTTCATGTGTGACCACAGAAGATCCCGCAGCTCTTGCTAGAGATGGCGCAGTAGCATATCCCGAGCGAATCCGGGTGCATCCGATGAGTGGACGTGGTCGGGAGTCGTCGCGGCATGGGTCGGATCCTCTGTGGCAGCCGGCTGAGGTGTTGATGAAGCAGGGGCCGCAGAAGATCCGCAGGCTGCCGCATGGCAGCAAGCGATTTGTGCGGGCCGGTGGGCGCGGCGCTCTTGGTCGGAGGCTGGCGCAGACCAGGCGATGATGCGCTCGCGTCTGGCATGGCTGTCGCGGGCCCGCTGCTGTCTCCTCGAACCGATCCCGAAGCCGATTCTCTGCACGGCTGCAGGTCGGATCCCGAGGGAGATATGCTACCCATGCCGTGGCACATGCGATATAGCTCATTTGAGCTGATTTCTTCATGGGTTTGGTCACCGTTTTCATCATCAATTGTTCCTACAACATCATCAGAAGACTCATGTGCACTGGTGAGAGGGTTAGCCAACATATGATCATCACAATTATTAATGCCCCCTTATCATATCCAGAGAAGATAGATGGAAAAAGAAGAATTTCTTTCTGGAGAAGGGCACCAGCATTTGGGTGAAGATCCGAGAAGGGAAACTTAGTCTCATGAAAGACAACATCCCGAGAGATGTAAACACGGCTGGTTGATATGTCAAGGCATTTTACCCCCTTGTGTTGGGCACTATACCCTAGAAAGGCACATTGTTTAGAGCGAAACATGAGCTTGCGAGTATTGTAGGGACGGAGGTTGGGCCAACAAGCACAACCAAAGACACGAAGTGTTGTGTAGTCTGGTTTGGTGTGGAGAAGATGTTCTACCGGAGTTTCATTATTTATGACACGACTAGGGAGCATATTAATGATATGAACGGCAGTGAGAAATGCATCCCAGAATTTTAGTGGCATGGAGGCATGGGCAAGGAGGGATAGACCAACCTCGACAATGTGCCTATGTTTACGTTCAGCTGAACCATTTTGCTGGTGAGCATGAGGACATGACACATGATGGGAGATGCCCAAGGTTTGGAAGAAGGAATTTAAATTTTCATATTCCCCTCCCCAATCGGATTGGACATCAATGATCTTGCTATCGAATTTCCGTTCAACAAGTGCTTGGAAATTTTTGAATACTTGAAAAACATCGGATCGTCTCTTGAGAAGATAGATCCATGTGAACTTGCTATAGTCATCAATAAAGCTTACATGTAAGTATGTCTACCAACAGAACTAGGAGTAGGGCCCCAAACATCAGAGAATATTAATTGCAATGGTTTGGTGGAAACACTGGTAGAGATGGGATAAGGTAATTGATGACTTTTAGCTCGCTGACAAGAATCACAAATAGTTTCAACATTGCGCTCACCAACATGCGGGAGCTTATTTTTATTGAACCAAAGAAAAAGAAGCATGTCCTAATCGAGTACTATTTGCTTTCAACAGTTTCGACACCATATATTGAGATCTAAGAATTTATAAACGGACACATGGACGACAGTTTGACAGAGATGGAACATAATCACAGATCATTCGTGGAGAATATTACAATGTTTCTGTATCATAATACTAAAAATATGGGTGACCAAAATGTCACGCATCTCGATCATTCGTGCTGAGACAAACTACCGCACCGTCAAGTTCTCGGGAGCGACGTGAACACCACGCGCCATGGCAGGCGACGGCCCTCGGTTGTACTATACCATAGCACCGAAACAACAACAGCAAAACCAGGTGGTTGGCGAAGAGAACCCTGTCCAAAAGATTGTAGGCAGAGAACGTGGGAGTTCATGCCAGCTTGAAGATCAAATAAATTGGAGAATCAGCAACACCAAAAGAAAGAGAGAGACATGGACGGGTCCGAATCGCTGTTGGAAGAGATGGATAGGATACAGACTTGTCTCTCACTAAATCACCAACACGAAAAGAGAATCTGTATCTATACTGAAACATTCAGAATCTCCAACAATCACTACCGGAAAGGGAGAAACCAGACTGATGTCCCCATTAACTCTAGCAAGGGGGGAGACATTGACTTGTGCGATAGCGGAAAACGTCTTGCCTCGAAGTGAGGGGACGTGGTGCATGTTATAGGCAGGGGCGCCGGATCCCTGGATAGCGCATACATGGTTTAAAGTACATCTTGGAGATCAAGGAAGATAGAGATAGAGCTAATCTAGTTACAACCGAATACAAGATAATGATAGGCCTAACTAGATCCTCTAACCACCATGATGGACTCCTTGACGTGTATGTTTGACACCCTCCCTTAATCCAACTTCATTAAGTTGAGATTATGCTTGAAGTCTTCAAAACTTCTTGTGGGCAAAGCCTTTGTAAATCCATCTGCAACTTGGTCACGTGAATGGATAAACCGAATGTCTAGGAGCTTATTAGCCACCCTCTTTCTGACAAAGTGGAAATCTATCTCAATGTGTTTTGTTCTGGCATGAAAGACTGGATTTGCAGACAAGTATGTAGCACCAAGATTATCACACCATAAGCAGGGAGCTTTAGAGCTCTTTACACCCAACTCCTTTAACATAGACTGCACCCATATGACTTCTGCTGTTGCATTTGCCAATGCCTTATATTCTGCCTCAGTGCTAGATCTGGAGACAGTAGCTTGTTTCCTGGCACACCAAGATATGAGGTTAGGTCCAAAGAATACTACAAAGCCACCTGTTGAGCGCCTGTCATCCAGACATCCTGCCCAATCTGAGTCAGAGAAGGCACTGATAAGAGAAGAAGCTGACTTGCTGAAATTTAGACCAATACTCAAGGTGTGTTTCACATATCTGACTATACGCTTGGCAGCGGTTAAATGGACTGTAGTGGGTGCATGTAGGAATTGACAAACTTTGTTTACAGCAAAGAAAATATCAGGTCTTGTAAGTTTCAAATACTGAAGAGCACCTACTAGACTTCTGTATTTTGTACTGTCATCTGAACTGAGGAGTTCTCCTTCTGTAAGTGACAATTTTTCTGTACTAGATAATGGAGTGGGTGTGGGTTTACAACCTTGCAGACCTGCCTTTCTCACCAAATCTGTAGCATATTTTTCCTGAGAGAGGTGAGGCCCATCATTGTGTTTCTTCACTTCAATCCCTAGGAAGTAATGAAGCTCTCCTAGATCCTTGAGAGCAAACTCTGCACTCAAGTCTTTCAGCAGTCCTGAAATTGCCTCATCAGAGGAGCTTGTGACAATGATATCATCAACATAGATGAGAACAAACATGGATCTATTGAACTTTGTATAGATGAACAATGAGGTGTCAGATTTTGAGGGATTAAAACCAAGTGTCTGCACCTTTTTACTGAGACGAGAGTACCATGCCCTTGGGGCTTGCTTCAGCCCATACAATGCTTTATCAAGCTTGCATGCATGATGAGGTGCATCTATTCGTCTGGTAAGTGTCTGTATCTTTTTACTGAGACGAGAGTACCATGCCCTTGGGGCTTGCTTCAGCCCATATAATGCTTTATCAAGCTTGCATACGTGATGAGGTGCATGTTTAATTTCACACCCAGGAGGTTGTTTAATATATACTTCCTCTTCCAGAACACCATGGAGAAACGCGTTCTGCACATCTAGCTATCGAAGGCTCCATCCCCTAGAAACAACAATGGACAAGACCAGACGAATAGTGGCAGCTTTAACAACTGGACTAAAAGTGTCCTCATAGTCTATACCATACCGTTGTTTGAAGCCTTTTGCCACGAGTCTAGCTTTGTAACGATCAATGGTTCCATCAAACTTTCTTTTGATTCTGAAGACCCATTTGCAATCAATGACGTTTTTACCTTGATGTGGAGGAACCAGATGCCATGTTTTATTTCTTTGTAGGGACTGGTATTCTTCACACATTGCCTTTTTCCATTTTTCATCACCAAGTGCCTCTTCAAGTGTATTGGGCTTCCCTAATTCACCTGTAGAACAAACTAGGCCATATTTGGTCATGTTTTTATAGTTAACAGGTTGAGTTACCCCTTGTTGTAATCTTGTACGGCGAGGAATTCAAGCTGCTTCATGTGTGACCACAGAAGATCCCGCAGCTCTTGCTAGAGATGGCGCAGTAGCATATCCCGAGCGAATCCGGGTGCATCCGATGAGTGGACGTGGTCGGGAGTCGTCGCGGCGTGGGTCGGATCCTCTGTGGCAGCCGGCTGAGGTGTTGATGAAGCAGGGGCCGCAGAAGATCCGCAGGCTGCCGCATGGCAGCAAGCGATTTGTGCGGGCCGGTGGGCGCGGCGCTCTTGGTCGGAGGCTGGCGCAGACCAGGCGATGATGCGCTCGCGTCTGGCATGGCTGTCGCGGGCCCGCTGCTGTCTCCTCGAACCGATCCCGAAGCCGATTCTCTGCACGGCTGCAGGTCGGATCCCGAGGGAGATATGCTACCCATGCCGTGGCACATGCGATATAGCTCATTTGAGCTGATTTCTTCATGGGTTTGGTCACCGTTTTCATCATCAATTGTTCCTACAACATCATCAGAAGACTCATGTGCACTGGTGAGAGGGTTAGCCAACATATGATCATCACAATTATTAATGCCCCCTTATCATATCCAGAGAAGATAGATGGAAAAAGAAGAATTTCTTTCTGGAGAAGGGCACCAGCATTTGGGTGAAGATCCGAGAAGGGAAACTTAGTCTCATGAAAGACAACATCCCGAGAGATGTAAACACGGCTGGTTGATATGTCAAGGCATTTTACCCCCTTGTGTTGGGCACTATACCCTAGAAAGGCACATTGTTTAGAGCGAAACATGAGCTTGCGAGTATTGTAGGGACGGAGGTTGGGCCAACAAGCACAACCAAAGACACGAAGTGTTGTGTAGTCTGGTTTGGTGTGGAGAAGATGTTCTACCGGAGTTTCATTATTTATGACACGACTAGGGAGCATATTAATGATATGAACGGCAGTGAGAAATGCATCCCAGAATTTTAGTGGCATGGAGGCATGGGCAAGGAGGGATAGACCAACCTCGACAATGTGCCTATGTTTACGTTCAGCTGAACCATTTTGCTGGTGAGCATGAGGACATGACACATGATGGGAGATGCCCAAGGTTTGGAAGAAGGAATTTAAATTTTCATATTCCCCTCCCCAATCGGATTGGACATCAATGATCTTGCTATCGAATTTCCGTTCAACAAGTGCTTGGAAATTTTTGAATACTTGAAAAACATCGGATCGTCTCTTGAGAAGATAGATCCATGTGAACTTGCTATAGTCATCAATAAAGCTTACATGTAAGTATGTCTACCAACAGAACTAGGAGTAGGGCCCCAAACATCAGAGAATATTAATTGCAATGGTTTGGTGGAAACACTGGTAGAGATGGGATAAGGTAATTGATGACTTTTAGCTCGCTGACAAGAATCACAAATAGTTTCAACATTGCGCTCACCAACATGCGGGAGCTTATTTTTATTGAACCAAAGAAAAAGAAGCATGTCCTAATCGAGTACTATTTGCTTTCAACAGTTTCGACACCATATATTGAGATCTAAGAATTTATAAACGGACACATGGACGACAGTTTGACAGAGATGGAACATAATCACAGATCATTCGTGGAGAATATTACAATGTTTCTGTATCATAATACTAAAAATATGGGTGACCAAAATGTCACGCATCTCGATCATTCGTGCTGAGACAAACTACCGCACCGTCAAGTTCTCGGGAGCGACGTGAACACCACGCGCCATGGCAGGCGACGGCCCTCGGTTGTACTATACCATAGCACCGAAACAACAACAGCAAAACCAGGTGGTTGGCGAAGAGAACCCTGTCCAAAAGATTGTAGGCAGAGAACGTGGGAGTTCATGCCAGCTTGAAGATCAAATAAATTGGAGAATCAGCAACACCAAAAGAAAGAGAGAGACATGGACGGGTCCGAATCGCTGTTGGAAGAGATGGATAGGATACAGACTTGTCTCTCACTAAATCACCAACACGAAAAGAGAATCTGTATCTATACTGAAACATTCAGAATCTCCAACAATCACTACCGGAAAGGGAGAAACCAGACTGATGTCCCCATTAACTCTAGCAAGGGGGGAGACATTGACTTGTGCGATAGCGGAAAACGTCTTGCCTCGAAGTGAGGGGACGTGGTGCATGTTATAGGCAGGGGCGCCGGATCCCTGGATAGCGCATACATGGTTTAAAGTACATCTTGGAGATCAAGGAAGATAGAGATAGAGCTAATCTAGTTACAACCGAATACAAGATAATGATAGGCCTAACTAGATCCTCTAACCACCGTGATGGACTCCTTGACGTGTATGTTTGACACCCTCCCTTAATCCAACTTCATTAAGTTGAGATTATGCTTGAAGTCTTCAAAACTTCTTGTGGGCAAAGCCTTTGTAAATCCATCTGCAACTTGGTCACGTGAATGGATAAACCGAATGTCTAGGAGCTTATTAGCCACCCTCTTTCTGACAAAGTGGAAATCTATCTCAATGTGTTTTGTTCTGGCATGAAAGACTGGATTTGCAGACAAGTATGTAGCACCAAGATTATCACACCATAAGCAGGGAGCTTTAGAGCTCTTTACACCCAACTCCTTTAACATAGACTGCACCCATATGACTTCTGCTGTTGCATTTGCCAATGCCTTATATTCTGCCTCAGTGCTAGATCTGGAGACAGTAGCTTGTTTCCTGGCACACCAAGATATGAGGTTAGGTCCAAAGAATACTACAAAGCCACCTGTTGAGCGCCTGTCATCCAGACATCCTGCCCAATCTGAGTCAGAGAAGGCACTGATAAGAGAAGAAGCTGACTTGCTGAAATTTAGACCAATACTCAAGGTGTGTTTCACATATCTGACTATACGCTTGGCAGCGGTTAAATGGACTGTAGTGGGTGCATGTAGGAATTGACAAACTTTGTTTACAGCAAAGAAAATATCAGGTCTTGTAAGTTTCAAATACTGAAGAGCACCTACTAGACTTCTGTATTTTGTACTGTCATCTGAACTGAGGAGTTCTCCTTCTGTAAGTGACAATTTTTCTGTACTAGATAATGGAGTGGGTGTGGGTTTACAACCTTGCAGACCTGCCTTTCTCACCAAATCTGTAGCATATTTTTCCTGAGAGAGGTGAGGCCCATCATTGTGTTTCTTCACTTCAATCCCTAGGAAGTAATGAAGCTCTCCTAGATCCTTGAGAGCAAACTCTGCACTCAAGTCTTTCAGCAGTCCTGAAATTGCCTCATCAGAGGAGCTTGTGACAATGATATCATCAACATAGATGAGAACAAACATGGATCTATTGAACTTTGTATAGATGAACAATGAGGTGTCAGATTTTGAGGGATTAAAACCAAGTGTCTGCACCTTTTTACTGAGACGAGAGTACCATGCCCTTGGGGCTTGCTTCAGCCCATACAATGCTTTATCAAGCTTGCATGCATGATGAGGTGCATCTATTCGTCTGGTAAGTGTCTGTATCTTTTTACTGAGACGAGAGTACCATGCCCTTGGGGCTTGCTTCAGCCCATATAATGCTTTATCAAGCTTGCATACGTGATGAGGTGCATGTTTAATTTCACACCCAGGAGGTTGTTTAATATATACTTCCTCTTCCAGAACACCATGGAGAAACGCGTTCTGCACATCTAGCTATCGAAGGCTCCATCCCCTAGAAACAACAATGGACAAGACCAGACGAATAGTGGCAGCTTTAACAACTGGACTAAAAGTGTCCTCATAGTCTATACCATACCGTTGTTTGAAGCCTTTTGCCACGAGTCTAGCTTTGTAACGATCAATGGTTCCATCAAACTTTCTTTTGATTCTGAAGACCCATTTGCAATCAATGACGTTTTTACCTTGATGTGGAGGAACCAGATGCCATGTTTTATTTCTTTGTAGGGACTGGTATTCTTCACACATTGCCTTTTTCCATTTTTCATCACCAAGTGCCTCTTCAAGTGTATTGGGCTTCCCTAATTCACCTGTAGAACAAACTAGGCCATATTTGGTCATGTTTTTATAGTTAACAGGTTGAGTTACCCCTTGTTGTAATCTTGTACGGCGAGGAATTCAAGCTGCTTCATGTGTGACCACAGAAGATCCCGCAGCTCTTGCTAGAGATGGCGCAGTAGCATATCCCGAGCGAATCCGGGTGCATCCGATGAGTGGACGTGGTCGGGAGTCGTCGCGGCATGGGTCGGATCCTCTGTGGCAGCCGGCTGAGGTGTTGATGAAGCAGGGGCCGCAGAAGATCCGCAGGCTGCCGCATGGCAGCAAGCGATTTGTGCGGGCCGGTGGGCGCGGCGCTCTTGGTCGGAGGCTGGCGCAGACCAGGCGATGATGCGCTCGCGTCTGGCATGGCTGTCGCGGGCCCGCTGCTGTCTCCTCGAACCGATCCCGAAGCCGATTCTCTGCACGGCTGCAGGTCGGATCCCGAGGGAGATATGCTACCCATGCCGTGGCACATGCGATATAGCTCATTTGAGCTGATTTCTTCATGGGTTTGGTCACCGTTTTCATCATCAATTGTTCCTACAACATCATCAGAAGACTCATGTGCACTGGTGAGAGGGTTAGCCAACATATGATCATCACAATTATTAATGCCCCCTTATCATATCCAGAGAAGATAGATGGAAAAAGAAGAATTTCTTTCTGGAGAAGGGCACCAGCATTTGGGTGAAGATCCGAGAAGGGAAACTTAGTCTCATGAAAGACAACATCCCGAGAGATGTAAACACGGCTGGTTGATATGTCAAGGCATTTTACCCCCTTGTGTTGGGCACTATACCCTAGAAAGGCACATTGTTTAGAGCGAAACATGAGCTTGCGAGTATTGTAGGGACGGAGGTTGGGCCAACAAGCACAACCAAAGACACGAAGTGTTGTGTAGTCTGGTTTGGTGTGGAGAAGATGTTCTACCGGAGTTTCATTATTTATGACACGACTAGGGAGCATATTAATGATATGAACGGCAGTGAGAAATGCATCCCAGAATTTTAGTGGCATGGAGGCATGGGCAAGGAGGGATAGACCAACCTCGACAATGTGCCTATGTTTACGTTCAGCTGAACCATTTTGCTGGTGAGCATGAGGACATGACACATGATGGGAGATGCCCAAGGTTTGGAAGAAGGAATTTAAATTTTCATATTCCCCTCCCCAATCGGATTGGACATCAATGATCTTGCTATCGAATTTCCGTTCAACAAGTGCTTGGAAATTTTTGAATACTTGAAAAACATCGGATCGTCTCTTGAGAAGATAGATCCATGTGAACTTGCTATAGTCATCAATAAAGCTTACATGTAAGTATGTCTACCAACAGAACTAGGAGTAGGGCCCCAAACATGAGAGAATATTAATTGCAATGGTTTGGTGGAAACACTGGTAGAGATGGGATAAGGTAATTGATGACTTTTAGCTCGCTGACAAGAATCACAAATAGTTTCAACATTGCGCTCACCAACATGCGGGAGCTTATTTTTATTGAACCAAAGAAAAAGAAGCATGTCCTAATCGATCGTGCCACCGTGTTGACGAGAGTTTGACAACACCACAAGCTTGTTTATTGAATCTTCTGCGCTCCAGAATCAACGGGTAAAGCCCTCGAACACATCTACCTCGATAGAGAATTGTCTTCGTTGCCTGATCCTTGATAAAAAAGAAATAAGGATGAAACTCGAGGAAGACATGGTTATCAAGAGCAATTCTATGAACGGAAAGAAGATTTTTATTGGCACTAGGAACATGCAAGATTTTTCTAAGATGAATTTTTTGACGGGGGGTATTAAAAATTGAATGACCTATGTGGTTGATCCGCATACCTTCACCACTGGCAGTGTGAATTTGATCCTTGCCACGATACTTTTCCTTCATGGTCACCTTTTCAAGTTCATTGGTGATGTGGTTGGTGGCACCACTGTCGACGTACCAGTTGGTGTCGATCCCGTAGGAGCCATCCGCAGCAGCAGCAACTTTGTCCTCGTCTTGGGAGGAGTCGTCATCCTCGTCATAGCAGTACCAGCAATCTTTTGCTGTGTGCCCAGGTTTACCACAGATCTGGCAACGAGGGGCATCCGGACGAGATCGGGTGGAACCACCGCACCGGCCCCGGTTGTTGGTGGAGGGGGACCGGCCGCTGCGGGGGTTGGAGTTGTCGTTGGAGCCGCCACCCAAAGACTTGCCCTTGTTGCGAGCAGGTCCGCGCTGACGGGAGGAGGAGCCGCCGCGGCCACGGTACGCGGCGTTCGCCAAAGACTTGAACCCGCCCGAGCTTTGGAAGAGTGCCACGCGCTGGTCAAAGGTTATCATCATGGAGAAGAGCTCATCAAGCGTGACCGGCGTGATACGGGCGTTGAGGGCGGAGACTAGGGGCTGGTAGTCCATGTCCAGCCCGTGGAGGATGTAGGAGACGAGTTCATCGTCTGGGAGCGGCTTGCCGGCGGCGGCGAGTTCATCCGCGAACCCGCGCATGTAGGCGAAGAAGCTGGCGACGGATTGGGTCCCCTTCTGTGCGCTGATGAGGGCCGTGCGAATGTTGTTCACACGGTTGAGCGACTGTGACGAGAACATGCCCGCCAGAGCCGCACAGAGCGCGCCCGCGGTGGTGATCGCGGTCACCTGCACAAGCACCTCTTTGGAGAGGTTGTTGAGCAGGTACCCGAGAACCTGCTGGTCCTCCCTGACCCAGATTGGGTGGAGAGGGTTGGGCGTAGTTGTTTCCTTCCCGTCTTTATCGACGAGGGTTTTGGCCGGCTCCGGTGAGATTCCGTCGGCGTATCCGAAGACGCCGGCACCTCTCATCTGTGGCACGATCTGTGCGCGCCACAAGACGTAGTTGGTGCGGGTGAGTTTCTCCGTGATCTGGCCATTGAGGTTTGGGTGGGAAGATCCGGAGGAAGACATGGTTGTGGCACTAATGGCGATGGGGAATCTAGATGCTAGGAGGAGGAAAGGCTCTGTATACCATGTGCGATAGCGGAAAACGTCTTGCCTCGAAGTGAGGGGACGTGGTGCATGTTAAAGGCAGGGGCGCAGGATCCCTGGATATCGCATACATGGTTTAAAGTACATCTTGGAGATCAAGGAAGATAGAGATAGAGATAATCTAGTTACAACCGAATACAAGATAATGATAGGCCTAACTAGATCCTCTAACCACCGTGATGGACTCCTTGACGTGTAAGGCAAGCTGCCGTGACATGTATGTTTGACATGACTGTCACTCTAAACCTCACGTCACATCACCAGGAATAAACAGATGTCTTGCCGGCAAGTAGACAAGACAAAAAGGATCGACCAAAAGCAGCAAGAGAATCGTATCCATAGGCAGCAAGAGAATCGTATCCATAGGCAGCAAGCCAGCAAGGAGGATCAGACTGTTGTCTTAATTATCACCCTAAAATATCGTATCTATATTGTTTGGAATTGGATCTATTATAAAATATCGTATCCATAAACAGATTGTTTTTCCATGGGATCATTCAGACTTGAACCAAACATTCAGAAACTAGTTTCTCGTCACGAGACAAGGCACCATCCCAGCAAGAGTGTTAAGCCCAGAAAATCCATGCCATTTTCTTTATTTTCAATACCATATATATTGGTAGGATTCTTAAAACTAGCACGTGCAATTGAGATATCGCATGAACTTATCCATCAGCTAATAAGCATGATCACTGACAGGCATCGTAATGTTAATCCGGAAGACTCAGAAACTTTTGCATCACAACACGGAGTACCTAGCAATCCGCATGTAAACAGAGAACACGTCCAGGAGCAAGGTTAACACGAAGCAAGATAACTGAGTCTTGTACCATTTCCTTTCAACATTTTTTTACAACTGATGTTGAGATCTAAAATCTTGAAGGACAAAATCCCCTAGAAAAGAAAACATAACCAAAGAGCACATAATAGGGAAAGCATATCATGAAAAATCTGAATGATACCAAGCAAAACAAAATCCCAATCAACTGGTGACACTGCAATGCTTTATTAGGTACCCATCGACCATAGCCTTTAAATGGTGTATGTGCCCTCTTCACTTGCAATGTGAGTGCGTGTATGCATTCACTAACACAACAACCGCTAGCATCATCCCACTCCCACTCCCACCATATGTCAATATAAAGGTCTTGGGAGTTTGCGATTTACACAATTCATTGCTAGTTTCATTTGATAAGTTGCTAGAGTGGGTGGGCTGCCTAATCATATCAATTGGTCTCAAAGTTAGGATCCGATTTGATGTGTGTTCACTTGGTTTTTTAGGATTTGTTAACAATCAATATCTTATTTGTGGTGGTCCTAAGTCCAATCCTTATCTATTTATTTATTTTAGTTTTGTGCTCGTTGGTGATAAGAAGATCATGTTGGTGAGTTTTCATTTGAGATGTCAGGCTGCATCAAACGGTTGAAAGTGATTGTAGTTGGAACTCGAGCAAAACTAGGCATTGAAGGCATACAGGAAGATTTACGAGCAATTTTGCTACCCCTCAAGGGCACTTCAATCAAAACTGGTAGTTGGTAACCATCTCCATCCGGTCCAGTTTACAAAGCCGCCTCGGAAAATTTACGACCAATTTTGCACTTCCCGTCAAGTCTAAAATTTATAGTTGGCGAGGAGTAGCCATAAGAACTAACTGGATATTCGGATGATCTGCGCATCCGTTCTAGTTTACGAAATTCATCATACTCGGTAATCCAAAATAGAATTTAAATTCAAGGCCTCGATCATCTGAATTCAAGGGAGAATTGTAAAATTGAATGAAAAGAGGATTGATTCGTGGAGGAGTGATGACGATGACGCTTGGTGATGACCTCGACTTTGGGTTTCTTCTCTGCAGCATTTTTGTATCTTCATATGGGTGATCAGGTCGGTCGGTGTTGCCCGGTGTGGGATGCTATGACGGATTTAGCCCGGTTTCCCATTAATTAACCGGGTAGCCTCCTTTCTTAATGATTCAAAATCCTTAGGGGTCAAATTTGAAAAAAAGAATTAATGTTGTGATGCCAACCACTGTAAGTATTAGTTGTGGTCCAATTGAAGATCGCTACCACATCTACGGACTTGGATATATTTTTTGTTACTTTTGGTGTTCTTTGTACTACCTTGATGTTTGATGAATAGATTGGAAGTTTCTCCGCAAAATAATGAACACAATAATATGTTACAAAACAGCTTACAACCACTTAGTTTGCAACACAGAACTATTATTTTCGCCACCGTGCTAAAAGTTTGGCTTTCTCTTTTCTGCTTCTGACAGACGTATTCTTGCACCATCGAGTTTTCATTGGTTCTCCTTCGTGTTCCTGAATCTCGCATTGTCGCATTAGAGGAGCATTGAAGGAGATCCCAATTTGGCGCGTAGGTCACCAGCGAACGACCTAGCGCGCACCCCCTCCAACGGCCGATCCAGTTAATAGGCCAGCCTATTTAGCATTTTATTCCCCGGCAGTTTTGGAACCTTCCCTGAACTTATCTTTCTGTTTTTATCTTCCCGTTTTTATTTCCTTTTCTCTTTTTCCCTTTTCGTTTATTTTATGTTTTCTCTTTTTTACTTTCCTTTTCTTTTCATTTATTTCCTTTTATAATTTCTTTTTTATCCTTTTTCTTTTTCATTTCTGCGAAAATGCTTCAAATTTGTGAAAAAAAGTTGAAATCGTGAACATTTGTTTGAAATCTTGAAAACAAATTCAAATTCGTGAACATTTTTGCAATTCGTGAACATTTGTTTGAAATCCTGAAAACAAATACAAATTCGTGAACCTTTTTTGAAAATTTGCAAACATTTTTTAAAGTTTTCAACATTTTTTGATTTGGCGAACATTTTTTGAAATTTGGGAAAAAAAATAATTTCATGAATAGTTCTTTTTATTTTGTGAACAGTTTTTTTTTTTGAATAGTTTTTTTAAATACATGAAAAAACGAATTCATTAACTGTTTTGAAATCAGCGAACATTTTTTGAACCGATGAATTTTTAAATAAAATTGAGAACAATTTTTGAAATTCATAAACATTTGTTTCATTGTTTTGAACATTTCAAACAAATCATGAACATTATTTGAATTTGGGAAATTTTCTTCAAATTTATGAACATTTCTGAATATGCAAACATTTCAGAAAAGTTGAATATACGAACATTTTTCAAAATAATTAGCACTTTTTATGTGCAAACATTGTATGATTTCTCCAACAATTGTTCAAAATCATGAACATTTTTTTCTGAATTCACGATCATTTGAACATTTCTTCAACTTTTTTTCAAAATTCGCAATTATTTAGAAAATTGAAACTTTTGTGAAATTCCAAATTGTTTTAAAAATGAAAAAATAAAAAATAAAGAAGGACGGAAAAAATAGAGGGTATCTGGCCCTTCACATGGGCAGGGCCCAACAGGGCGCGCGGGGGCCGGCTGGGTGGTGCGTGTTCCCGCATCCTGGGGCATCCAGGTCGGCTAATAGGATCCGGCATGGGGACCCGATATCTCCATACTTGTTCTTGTTGGCAGCAGAGGGCCTTTCGTTCCTTCTAAAATCTAAGAGTGAGTCATCAAACTTGAGTGGTCTCCAAGTGGCAGCTTCGACGCCGCTGGTGAACCAGCTTTTATTTGCATATGACAGCCTGTTGTTCTTCAAGGCAAACGGTGTGGGTGCTACCGAGGTATCCCAGGTGTTGGATACTTAGTGTCAAGCTACAGGTCATCGCATCAATTATAATAAGGCTTCCATCTTCAGTAAAGGTGTACCAGAGCTAGTTCATAATGAGATCAAAGTCCTCCTTAATGTCCCAAATGAGACACTGAATGAAAAATACTTGGGAATGCCCTCTGACATTGGTAGCTCAAAGAATGGTGCCTTCAAATATCTCAAAGACCGCTTGTGGAGTAAAGTTCAGGGGTGGATAGAGAGCACTATGTCATCAGCGGGAAGGAAGTATTGGTCAAAGCAGTAGCACAGTGAGTGCCAGTGTTTTCCATGTCATGCTTCAGTTTACCATCGGGGCTATGTGAACACCTGAATATGCTCATTAGGAAGTTCTGGTGGGGCAGCAAAGACAGCAAACAGAAACCACATTGGTTCTCATGGAAGGCAATGACACAGCCGAAGGGTATGGGAGGTCTCGGGTTCAAAGACTTCGAATTGTTTAATCTCACAATGTCGGCCAGACAAGCATGGCGCCTTCTGCAAAACCCCAACGCTCTCAGCGCCCGTTTGTTAAGAGCTATTTACTTCCCTGACACTTTGATATTGCAGGCTAGACTTGGGAATCACCCAAGCTAGATCTCGAGGGCTATAGTTGAAGGGAGAGATACTCTCAAGCTAGGATTGATCAAGAGAATTGGGAACGGAGAGACAACAAACATATGGTCTGAAAACTGGATGCCTCGGGATGAGATGACGCGTCCCTATGGGTGTCTTGCTACCGCCCAGCCAACATTTGTGTCGGAGCTTCTTGACAATACATCAGCGACATGGGATGTTCAGCGAGTTCGGGAGGTTTTCCTGCCAATGGATGTTCCTGTCATATTAGGTATTCCTCTTTGCACATGCAACATTCCTGACTATCGTTGTTGGAACTATGAACGCAGCGGCGTGTTTACGGTGAGATCGGCCTACAGAATGCTTGTAGCGATGAGGCAACGGAGGGAAGCATGGCTCTTCGGCTCGGCCGGATCATCAGATCCTGGTAACCTGGTAGGGATGAGGGGTCCTGGAAGACGCAGGTGCCGGCCAAAATCCAGTATGTATACTGAAGCTTCCAAAAACTCCAACTATCCCTACCGGGAAGGAAGAAATCAGACTATCGTCACCCTCAAATCCCACAAAGATGGATCCAATCCAGGTGCAACGGAGAAGCACCAATTTTTTCAGAATTAGAGGCACTTTTAGCCCCCTTACACGCAACTCAAAACCCTCAGAAGGCGCATATCACTCGATACACCGGTGCACAAGCACAAGCAAAGAAAAGACAAAGATCCCAAAGTACTCAACAGAACCAAAATCATTAGAAAAAAAGTCCCAAAAAACTTGGCAGAATCAAGATCAACCTGCTGACAAACAGATGACAAGAATACTTAATCTTCTTGACTGCTCCAACATTTGCTGCCCCATGGAAAGTGGTCAACAGACTACAGATCACAAGGACGAATCAGATACGAAAATAACTAGAATCAAGACTGTACAATCCTATCCATCAACTGATTAAGATTTAGAAAATCAACAAAACAGATTTGTTTTCCATGGGTTCATTCAGACTTGAACCAAACATTCTGAAACTAGCTTCTCGTCACCGGGCAAGGCACCATCCCAGCAAGAGTGTTAAGCACAGAAAAAAATTCAAAGGGACAGGATTAAACAAGCATGTATCCACGTCATTTTCTTTCTTTTCAACACCATATATATTGAGATCTTGGTAGGATTCTTAAAACTAGCAGGTGCACGTGAACGCAGGATCTTATCCATCAGCTGATAAGGCACGGTTACTGATAGACATCATAATGTTACTCCAAAAATTCAGAAACTACCGCATGACAGCGCAGAGCACCTAGCAATCCGCAAGTAAATAGTGAGCACGTCCAGGAGCAAGGTTAACGTGAAGCAAGACAACCAAGTCTTGTACCATTTCCTTTGAACATTTTTTACAGCTGATGTTGAGATCTAAAATCCTGAAGATGAAATATCCGGAAAAAAATAACCATAGAGCATATAATAGGGAAAGCATATCATGAGAACTAACCAAATCCCAATCAACACGTGATGCTGCAATGCTTTAAATATCCATCGACCATCAAACACGTTAACATACGCGGAAGGGGCGCTCCCTCGTTGTGTCCACGTCGATTTTTACTGTGGGGTTAGAAAGACAAAAAAAAGTACTACTCCTTAACGTGCCTCGGTGAAGAACCCACACGCGCGACCTTTCTCGCTCGTTTCATCTCCTCCACCCCACGTCCCTCGTCCCCTCCCCTGTTTCTCCGCCGCCGCCATATCCACCGCACGAGGGCTAGCCTGCCCGCGCCGGCGACGCGCCTCCGCCTCGCGTCACATCGCCATGGTCATCGCCGCCGCCGTCGGCGAGGCGACCCCGTATCCGTTCGTTCCTCCTCCTCCTCGTCCTCCCAATGTCGCTGCGCCCTAGCCGTTTCCGCGAGCCGGCGAGCCTCGCCCCTATCGGCCCATCCCATCTCCTCCGGCGCCGGCCACTGGAGAAGGCGCCCTCCTGAGTTCAGCTTCTCCCCCAAACCTTCTGATCTTCGCGTTCCGCCCGGATGTCATGGTGGTTGCAGAGGAGGGTGGTCAAGGGGATTGCATCGAGGTGCTGACGGAGGCTCAACACCTTCGTGCTATGCACAACTTGGTCCGGATGTGGCGGTGGCGCTGCCGACTTCCCACCAGTCTCCTGCGGTGAGTGAGGTGGCTCACGGCCCAGCCATGGCGCTAGCGCTGCAGCCGGCGGCCATCAGATTTTACACCACCCACGGTAGCGGCCAGCTTTCGTTTTTGCTGTAAATGACAGCTACATGTATGCTCATCCACCCCACCTCTCTCCCCCTCTCTACTTCTGTACTTTGTTTCGATTTTCGTGATTTGGTTGATTTGGTTGTTACAGGTTCCATGATATGTTCAGCTAGAATGGATTTGTAATGAATGAATGTTGGAGCTTGTACTATGGATGCTTGGTATCTTTACATAAATTTGATGAACCTGCCGATTTGGATGGTTATTGGTTGCCTACATGTGTTTCCTGAAGATGCATAAAGCTTCCTTAAGAAATGCGATTCTGATCTTAGTCAATAGCATGATGGACACATACTCATATCCGCTCATTGGTAAGTCCCCAATCCAGCCTAGGCGCTCTCTCTCTCTCTCTCTCTCTCTCCAAAAATTCCGTCTTTGGTTCATTGGTTGTGTACCTAAAAGGTATTCGATGAGAGGGAGATACTCTATGTAATATTTGTCATTGTTGTTTACTTTCCAAGAAGTGGAGTTGAATGCCAAAGTCGTGCATAGATAAATTCCGTTTGCTTCTAGGTTAGCAGACTCCTTTTATAATAGGTAGTTCTCGAAATAGGCCGTAGCCCCGCTATATAGATATAGCGAACATCCGGTACAACAAACCAACTTGCATTGCTGGGGCGGCAGCAAACATACACCCAAAGAAAAGAAAAGAAAAGAAAATGGAGACATAGGCGGATTGACTAAACGACGATGACCCGCGACTGGGGCGCCCTCACCGACAGAGTACCACCACTCTCCTAGCACTGAATCGACGAGTACCAGGCAGCACCTTCAAGAAGGAACGCCATGCTGCTGCCCGGACCAGCGCACTGGTCCTAGGGTTTCCCCCGGCACAGAGGGAAGTGAACAAGGGTAGCCACGACACCCTTCAGGAAGGAAAGATGCCACCCGAAGGCAGCACCGCGTCGGAGTCGGACGAACCGACAAGGATTTCTCCCGAAACACCCCATCAACAACCCCAGACGATCAGTAGCACAGGAGCCCCGTGAGGACGAGCCTCGACACCACCAGACAAGCCGCCCACCAACAAGCGCCAAAACAATCCCGAAGCCACCATCGTCGTCTCACCGAAGTAGCGGCCACGAGGTCTGCAAGCCGAAGGAGAGGAGAGGAATGACCCGGGGTGAGCAGTACCGCGGCCGGCGGGAGGGACCAACCTCCACCGTCGAAGACAGTCGTCGACCGGACGCGGCCGCAGAGCACACCAGTCCCTGTCAGGTCCGGCCGGGCCCAGCGGGCCCGTAAAGCCCTCCCGGGGCACACCAGTCCAAAAAGGGTCCGGCCGGGCCGAGATAGGGCCCGTGAAGTCCGCCACCGCGCTGCAACAGGCCGGCCGTCGTCGCCACCGACCCCTGGATCCGCACCATCACCTCCATCTGCAGAACGAGCCGCAGGTCAGGCCGGCCCGCCCGAACCCAGATGGGGCCCCCTACGGGCCCAGATCTGGGCCGAGGGGCCCGGCCGGCCATCACCGCTGCAGGCCGCCACCGCAGCACTGCGCCGCCCCGCAGGCCCGCGCGCCATGCCGTCATACCGCCACCACCCAGCCGGAGCCGGGCCGCCACCGCCCGATGAGCACCGCCGCCAGCCAGGGAGAGCCCCGCCTCCACCAAGCCGACGCGGGGAAAGACCAGCCGCCGGCGCCGGCGCCACCCGGGCTTCGCCCGGCAGCCCCTGCCAGCGGCGGCGACGAGGGAGAGGGGTGGGGGGGGGGGGGCTAGACGGGGGAGGGTAGGGCTGCGCGCCGCCGCCGCGGGGGGCGACGGACGCGCGAGAGTGGGGGGTCTGCCGTTTGTGTTTGATTGGCCATCTCTTATAATAGGTAGTTGCATCCGGGCTTTGTTGAATACAACGCCATGTTCCTAGACAGAGCGAAAGTTCTGAACCAGCAACCACTACAAGTTTGTTCAAGTCTACACCTTCCGCTTCTTTTGTCCCTCCTTTGTTAGGTGCTTTCAGGACACGTAGGTAGCAGGATTCACAAGAATTAACTTAGCATATGGAGGTTTGGATCAAAGTACATGCACTGGATGCAAGCACAAGTGTGCCAAAATGGAAGAAGCAAGACGAGGAAGGATTGAGAGCTGGAGGTGGGAGAGAAGGAGCCATGTGCCGTTTCATCCGTGATCCTCTGGATGACTTCTTCGTTGCCTTCCTCTGTCAATATGTAGGTCGCGTGCCACTGGGAGTCGATGGCGGGCTGGGCCTTGGTTCCCATGTTCTGCCGCTGGGCCTTGTAGTGGGGTCGCTAACATCCTCTCTACTCAAGAGTCTGACAGTCTAGACATCCCCATCTTCAGCAACATTGAGGCGTTCGTAGACTTTTCCCTCTAATTAATGTGCCGTAGCACTTAAGGTTGTAATAAAAAATAAGTAGGCTGAATCAAACATCGATGAAAGCACAACCAGGATCAAGAAAATAGAACTGAACAAAAGAAGTGTTGAATCAAATCTAGCATCATCGATGTGAGTCATGGATCATGGCAAAAAGCCGAGGCCAACGAATATTGAGCACCAATTAGGTTACAATATGTTCTGGCAGGTCTTAATTGATTGCAAATTTCATTATCGAAGAACGTCTTTGAATACTATATCTGGTCATGAGCTTGCTCATTAGCTAATGAAGTTTATTTAGTAGATTATGTCAATATTTTTCGGATGATCGTCGTCGGGTGATCTTCTCGTCGCCTCGCCACCCTTGCCATCTGGATTGAATTTATGACACAAGATCCTGGGCCTGGTGTCTTCTGTTAGGTAAAAATAATTATTGGATTCTTATGTTACGTGCAATTAATATCCCATTTGACACTCCTGTAAGTAGAAATGGTTACAGAATTTGGATTCGAGCTAATCGAATGTTCATTATTTTGTGTCAATACAGTACAATAGAGAGCTATCCAATTGGTGGATCCACGACATGTATGGGAGCAAGGGAACCGGAGGTGCTAGATGCAGGCACTAATTGTATTTACAGTTCGGCTGCAACAATCAAATCTTTTAGGATGGTAATAATGTCTTGATTATTTTTGATCCCATCAACATCAGGTACAACCTTGGACTAGGGGATACCATGAACAGATCTTAGTCGAATAATTTATGAGTGACTTCTATTGTTTACTTGATTTTTGGTTCAAAAAATAGGATCTAGCTTCAGTCAAGTTAACCATCAATTTGTTTCAGGGTTAGTCTCTATTCTTATCCCATGCTAGGAGAAAATCTGTACTATGAATTAAGTGACACCATGAAATAATCTGGATCAAGATAAGATAGAAGAATTACAGGTTTGTTAAATCATGGGGGATCAGAAGTACAAAAGTAGTAAATGAATGATGGCTTGCTCATGTGGGTTATACTGTAATCGGTTCCAGTGTGTGAGACAACAACGAAGTGCAGTTTTATTTATCATTCTAAAACAGTACCAATTACACCAAACGTCAGTATGCTGCATGTTCATATCAGAACCTAAGAGTGTTAGCAACATAGGGAGGAGATGGCAATTATGGACATTCAAGAGGAATAGATTTGATCACATATACTATATAGGGCCTTCTGTAGATGCATGTTATCTGCAGAAGCACATTCTTGTATGATGAAAATTCTCTTTATTAGAGTAACAGCACGAATATATATGACAGTGCGATGCAAGACGACGCTGATAGACGGTGGTGAGCGAGGCAACGGGAGGCGACGGTGATGACTGATATGGTTGCTGGCATATAAAAGGTAAGTGACGCCGCAGTTTGGTCCCTCTCCTCTTCTCCTAATATGGTTCATGCCTATTTGGTGCTAGCCTTGTTTGCTTGTCGTGGAAATTTGCTTGTTGGATAGACAAAATAATGTGTACATGTCATCTTAATAATTATGGTATGTATTTGTATAAACTGTCAACTGCAAATGGTTTGGTTCCTTTGAAAAGGACTAAAAATATCTTGCTAGATAGTAAGGTGGACTATCAATCTTTACAGTTATATGGACAGATTTATCTCACGGAGATCAATGACATCAGGGACACACAGGCAGCTGCGAAGCATCTGGTGGATCAGCCGATGAACAGGAGGAGCAAGACAACATCTTCTGAGTCGCCGTAAACATCCACTGCTAGCAGAGCTTCAGCCTGTGAATAGGAGGAGCAAAGTTGACATCTCCTCCGTCATCGTAAACTACCACTGCTAGCCCCTCAAGTGCACAATTGCTTCTATGTCTTCCGTTGTTCTTCATAGGATATAGTAGTTAATCTTTTCTGGTTGGGAATAATCCACCACCCAAGGGGATCAAGGTTTCCAAAATATTGTTGTTTGTTCAAAGGTTGTTTCTTTTGTTATCAATTGTAAATTCTATTTCAAGTTTCTTGCTTATATGTGCATGTTTGCCAGCAGTTAGAGAAAAATGGGCTGGAAGGGTCGCTTGTCAATCTGGCACGGCACAACTAACATTCAGGTGGCGTCACAAGGTATTGTGTAACTTTATATATAGATATATATATATATAGTAATCTGGATAATTTAAATGTATTAGAGCATAAATATGATAATAATAATTATTTATTACTGTATATTGTTATAGTTGTTTATAAATATATTGATATTACTGCATATATATATATATATATATATATATATAATATTGATGTTCAAGAATAATTAGTTGTCAATTTACAGTTGGAAAAAACAAATAAATATTTATTACTTCTCTGTTACCATGACCTCATAATTATGGCAGTTAGCATAGTGACTTTGACACCTTTTAGATATGCACCAACCTTTAGTTTACTCAATCGCATCAGCCTATTGTGTTTGAAGTTTGCTTACATGAAAACATATGTTGAATTTTCCTGTAGCATTTCGTTTGATTCATCTGTCAGATTTTTATCTTTTTGATATTTGCATGGGATGGATTTGAACTTCACTCTTGCTAAAGCCCTCTATGCAAGTTCTTTTGAGTTACTTGTATAACAAATCAACAAGTCCCTTTTAGTTGGCAAGCAACGAGCTCGGAGGTCAATCAGTTTCCCCCTGTTTCCACGAAGGGCTGCGATGGATTTGCTCCGAGGGCCGCCTCCATCCCTGCACCATCTTCATCTCATGCAGCGGGCGACTTATCTTGGCGCTGCGGGAGTGACTTTTCAAGGAGACTGAGGGTGAGGATGATGAGGTACAGAATTAGCACGATGACGATGCAAAACAGTCACACGTCAGCGGCTCCCGTGGGTTGGCGTTGGCCGCCAACAACAACGAGGCCGGAGGCTCCGGCGTGGGGTCATCGACCTTGATCGTTGTCCTGTTTTTTCTTTGGTTTTTAGTATTTACTAGAAGATTTGGGCGCGCTTTGCCGCGCCATTGATGCTGTTTTGTTTTCACAATTTGTTTACTTCATCTATTTTCAAAATTTAAGGTGTATTAGGTTTTTGAAAAGTCAAACCTCTTTAAGTTTGGCCACATTTGTGTACAAAAATATCAACATCCATAATATGAAATCAGATTTGTAGATTAATCATGAAATGAATTTTCATATTTATTTATTTACTATTGTGGATGCTGATATTTTTGGCTCTAAACTTGGTCAAAGTTAAAGGAATTTGACTTTTTAATAAATCTTTTTTTTGCGGGGGGACTTTTTAATAAATCAATACACCTTATCTTTTGGAACAGAGGGAGTATTTTGTTTTGGAACAGAGGGGGTATTTGGTTTGATTAGCAGAAAAAATGGAGTGTGTGTTTCTCTTTTATTCATATAATTCGATGTTTTGAAGGGCCTTTCGCTGGGTGATTTTGTGTTGTCTGCTAATCAATTCATACTTATGTGAGTAAATTTTTTGCGTCTGTGTCTGCATGTACTATATTGGTGCTATATTGTCACATATTGATGCTTCCTTTTTCTAGTTGATGAGAGCGAGCGCAGGATTGGTATAGTTTTTTAGGCTGGCTGCTTTTGATTGATTTGAAAATTTGTTGACCTATTAAAAATTATGACCAAATCCAATGTTTAATTTTTCAATGGAATGAGAGAGCCCCAAAATTAGGAAGCGTAAAGAATTAAAAGAATTGAGTGAGAGATTGTTGACCCGGTCAAAATTGACAACTCAATTCCAAATTGATGACCTCAATTGAATGAGAGGCCTCCAATCCTAGGGAGATTAATTATATAGTATATTATGATCGGTGTCCTATTTTTTCTTTGGTAAATTGCATTGAACGACCGAAGCTCGACGGATGTCCACAAATCGTGTTGGTGGTATCCGTTTGCTTATCCACGTTAAAGATGCCCTAATCTCATTGTATTTGAGTGACACTTATTTAGCTCTTCCAAATTTTATATTACTACTTGTTATGACATGCCATTTTCATGTGTTACCAAGATTGCAAAAAAACAACTGGAATGGGCGGCTGCCAACCTGGCACCGCCCCAGCTTCCTTTCAGGAGGCGCCACAAGGTGGCGCCCCAACCCCTAGTAGCCTTCAAATGGTGTATGTATCCTTCTTCACTTGCAATGCGAGTAGATGCATGCATTCACTAACACAACAACCAAAGCATCATCCCACTCCCACCACCACCATATGTCAATATAAAGGTCATGGGAGTTTTTGGTTTATACAAATGCATTGCCAGTTTTATTTGATAAGTTGCTAGAGTGGGTGTTCCGCCTAATCATATCAATTGGTCTCAAAGTTAGGATCCGATTTGATCGCGTGTTCAAGGGGTTTTTTAGGATTTCTTAATAATCGGTGTCTTATTTGTGGCGGTCCTAAGTCCAGCCTTATCTATTTATTTATTTAGTTTTGTGCTCATTGTTGATAAGACGATCATGTTGGTGAGTTCATTGATGTCGGGCTGCATCAAACGGCTGAAAGTGATTGGAATTGGAAGTCGGGCAAAACTAGATATTGGAGGCATACAGGAAGATTTATGAGCAATTTTGCTATAGCCCTCAAGGGTGTACCAATCACATCGTAGTTGGTAACCGATAGTAAGATCGAATTGAGCATCTGAAGATTTGGCCATCCGATCCGGATTACAACGCCCCTTCGGTCGGTGGTGAAAGATTTATAAGCAATTTTGCACTTCTCATTAAGTATACCTCTGCAACTTAATAGCTGGTGAGGAGTATCCATAAGAGCTAAATCGAGATTCGGATAATCCTGTCCCTTTGCGATGCCCATGCTCCGTAGTCAAAATTAGAATTGAAATTCAAGGGGGGCTTGTAGAACTGAATGAAAGGAGTATTATTGTTGCAATGCCAGTTTATGAAATTCCTCATGCTCCGTAGTCAAAATTAGAATTGAAATTCAAGGGGGACTTGTAGAACTGAATGAAAGGAGTATTATTGCTGCAATGCCAGTTTATGAAATTCCTCATGCTCCGTAGTCAAAATTAGAATTGAAATTCAAGGGGGACTTGTAGAACTGAATGAAAGGAGTATTATTGTTGCAATGCCAGCTATTGGAAATAAATGCCAGTTGCAATGCCAGCTATTGTAAAAAAAAAATGTGCCAGCTATTGTAAGTATCAGCTGCGGTCCAATCAAAGATCAAACTCGCGATCATGTCAGTCACAAGCGAACACAAAATCTTACCACCACTCAGTTTGCAACACAGGATTATTATTTTCGCCACTGTACTAAAAGTTTGGCTTTTCCTGTAGTTGCTTATGACAAACGTGTTCTTGCGCCGTCAAGTTTTCACAGGTCCTCCTTTGTGCCCCGCCCCTAAATCTTACAGGTCCTCCTTCTGACAAACACCCAGCTACTTCATAGTTCCATCACAAATAAATCATTGTTTCAGCAATGAATAGGTGCATTTCAATATCTACACTTGAAATTCTTCTACGGATTTTGTGTCTTTGTGTGTTTTCTACGCTTGAAACTATTTTCAGGATTTTTGGCATCTTAATATCTGCTTAATCATTCTGAAACAAAGAGTTACATCACTGAAGAGCAAGGACAGCACCGCACCAAAAGAGCAACGGTCAAACCGGGTAGCATAGAGAACATCTATCCGTCCAAAGGTTTGTTGCTGCCAAAGCAAGGAATCAGACTCAGAGTGCTGTCATGTCCCCATCAAATCTAGCAAGGGGGAGAGTAGCTACAAAACCAAAACACAGGCACACCAAGACAGACAATCCAAACTTTGAGAAGGCCTCACCTGTCGTCGCATCAGGGGGTGGGGGAATAAACAGATGCAAGAACGAATTGCAGCAAGCACACAAACTGGAGTACAGCATCTCGAACAATCGCTGGCACGAGACACAAAAAGGATCATCCAAAAGCAGAAAGAGAATCGTGTCCAGCAGTACAATCTTAGGTAGTGCTGCATCTTCACAACATCTTGTAGTAATGTCAAGCCTGTTGCTGCCAAAAGAGAGGAATGGAAGTATGGAACTGATGTCACCATCGAATCACACAAAGAGAGCAGTCCCCTCACCACCCCCAAAGTTTCAGAAAACGTCATGTAAACATCACCAGAATACTGATTCTTTTCGAAGGCTCGCGTCATACAGCGCTGCACATCACCAGAATACTGAATCTTCAGACCAGACAAAAGTAGTGAAGAACGTCATGTAAAGAACTTGAGACCAGCATACTGAATCTTCCTAACACTGCAAGACAAAAGTAGCTAAGATCACAAGCAACCGGACCCAGAATGAGAAGCAAGACGGATCGAACTTATGTGCCAACTGACCAAAGATTCAGGCATTTCAAAATGGACAGGATTCAAAGAAGCATTTGACAAGAACAAACCAGCAGGATGGTTAACAGAGAAACATTTTCAAAGGCACAGGATCAAACAAGCATGTATAGAGACCATTTTCTTTCTTTTCAACACCATATATATTGAGATCTCGGTAGGATTCTTAAAACAGCCACGGGCACAACACTAGGTACAACCAACAGAGACCGAATTAGCATAAAAACGAAGCAACAGAAGAGGGCAGTCCGAGCACAGGACCCAACCGAAAGACGACTAGGCTAGCAACTTCACCACTCCGATCCAGGACAATGACCAGCAGCAGCAGCAACAGCCTGAAAGAGAGGGAGGGACTACCAAGGAGCTAAACTAACAGCGAACATCCATCATCGATCGGTGACACTAGCAATGAGCAGCAACGGCGACGTTCCAGAGACAACCTCCCCGTGCTGCTGCTTGGCGTGCCGCTTCACTCGTCGCCCTGCACACAACAAAGTTCAGACACAGAAAGTTTCAGAAACCAGCGTCACGGTTTGATGTACCAGAAGTTCAGAACGTATCGCCAAGTTCCGCGACGAAGGAAACGGTCGGGAATGGGTATCGATGGTCTCACCTCGCTGCCGTCGTCCTCGTCGTTCACCTCGGACTTGGACTTGTCAGAGTCGCCGGACGCCTCTCCTGCCTGAAACGGGGAAGGACACGAAACAGCACGGTTCAGTACCACAATGTTTGCGTGAGACAGCTCTGATGGCTGTGTTTGGAGAGGACGGGGTGTGGAGATGGGGATTACCTGTGGGTTGTTGTAGGCGTCGATCTTCTTGGCGTACTCGGCCTTGAGCTTCTCGGCCTTGGCAGCGTAGGGAGCCTTCTCCTGCAATTCATTCAAACAGCAGACAAAATGTCAGTGCGGTGCAAGGCGACACGTCTCAGGATAACCGTAAGCACGAGAGGAATGGTTGAACAGATTGTGCGAAATGGCAGGGCGGATATGAACATTGCACGAACGGGCAGGGTCACCAGTTTGAATTGACGAACAAGGGAAATTGTGCAAGATGGCAGGGCAGATATGAACATTGCACGAACGGGCAGGGTTACTTACCAGTTTGGATTGACGAACAGGGGACATGCATACATACAAATTATAACGAGGATGCAGATTTGAAAGACAGCGAACCATGATTAATTTGAACAACCAAATTGAGCAAAGGCAGTAGATCAACAATTGCATACAGACTAAATTGCACAAGCAGGCACATGCAGCAGTTTGAATTCTACATTTCAACACAGCGAATCGTAAATTTGAAGGAACAAATTGAGCGCAGGCAGTACATCAACAATTGCATTGCATGGCGACTGAATTCGAAATCTAACTGAGAAACTGGGTCGAACACTGGCCAAACTGACACGGAAACAAGTAAACCAACACGCAGGCGAACAAATTTCATCACATCGCCGAGCAAACACAGATACGGGCGGCCACAATTTCAGTAGGCCAACACCGAATTGAGCGGTAACAGAGAGGGGATGGGAGACGGGCAACTTACAGCATCACTCAGAGACTTCCACTTCTCACCACCGGCCTTGCCAATCTGCGATTCGACCAACCCAAACCAAATCAGGACGCAGAATTCACAAGGAAAACCATCGCAGCACCACGAGTTCGAAGGAACAAAACGAGACAGAGGCGCGGAGGGGAGACGGGACGGAACCGAGACGCTTACCACGGAGACCTGCTTGACGTCGGGGTGCTTCTCCTTGTACTCCTTCCTGAAGGTGTCCCTGCGAAGACGAAACACGCACCAAATCGTCGGTCAGGACGCGACGCCACACCACACGACAGAAAAACAAGGCGAATCGAACCACAAGCAACCACGGATCTATTCGGTGAACTCACATGAAGACGAAGAAGGCGCTCGGGGGGCGCTTGGGCTTGTTGGGGTCCTTGTCGGCCTTGCTCTTCTTCACCACGAGCCTGCAGCGCCACAGAAAACAACAGCAGCATCAAGCCGAATCAGACCCCGACGCGAAACAGCAGCGGCAAACGAAACGAAACGAAACGAAACGAGGCGGGGAGACGAGCGAGGGGCGAGGCCGGGTCACGCACCTGGAGTCGCCGGCGCGGGATCCCACCTTGGCCTTCATCCTGCCGCCGGCCGCCAACCTGCAGCAACAACCACCACGGACGCAAACGATCAGCACCCGGAGAAGCGCGAACCACGGGGAACCGACCGATCTGGAGTCTCTGACGAGCTGGCCGGGAACCGCAGGGTACCTTGGGATCGGAGCGAGGGGTGGGGTGGGGTGGAGGCGGGCGCTGCGTGTGCTTGGTGGGTTCGCCGGGTGGGAGGGGGGTGGGATGGGAATGGGGTGTGGGGAGGAGGAAGGCGGCGGGATTTAAAGGCGGGAGGAGGGGGGGGCGGGAGTTTGCGCGGGATCGACCGAAATTTTCCGGACACGTCAGCGATCCGGACGCCCGCCTCCCATTGGCCGCGCGGACGCGGGGTGCCTCCGCTGCGGGATATTCGCTTCGCCCGCGTGGGGAGGGGAGTGTGGGGCCGGTGTGTCAGCGGGCGTGTTTGGGGCTGCGCGTGGCTTTCTCTGCCCACCGGCCGGGGTCTCCGTGCCTGTGCTTTCTTGGATGGGGAGGGGCGGTTCGGGCATTTCTGGAAAGTCCAGGAGCGTCTCGTTTTGGGAGAGACGTATTCCTCGGAACGGATGTGGTGTGCGTACGTCTTCTTCAGCACCAACGCGTCCGAAAAGCAAGCCGGCATTCAGTCACGGTCCATGACATACCTATTCGGGTGATAGAGGAAGTGGAACGGCCGGAAGCGACGCAATCATTACTTGCACATACGACATATAATTAAGGTGTTTGTTAGTTCTCGTAGTGGACACGGATAAACTCCATAATTAGTCCCTTGTAACAGGAAGACGGGGCTGGCGCACTCTTTCTAAGCCATTCTCGTCCATTTAAACAAGGCTTCACGCACACTGTAACCCGACGTCCATACGCAAAAGAAAAGCTATCGGAGCACGGGGCGTAGGGTTTTACCTCCGTCCAAAGGGCCCGAACCTACAAAAACTTCTTTATGTCACACTTGTACCTAGCGTGATCCACTACTTCCCAACCCCTCACTCGTACTGTCAGGATTTCCCCACAACAGTTGGCGCCCACCTTGGGATTGCACATCTCGCAATTGATGGTGCGAGTGGAGTTTTGTCTTCTTTGACTTCTGGCATGGAGCTGGTCCCCAATAGCGAGATTCTCTCGGCTCAATCAGCTTCATCGCCAACGAGTCTACGTGGCTCGTGGAAGCCCAGCTGGGATGCCGAATCCATGCCCGTGCGCAACGTCGCGCACTTTTGCATTGACGACTCTGTCGTTCTGTTCTGTCAACCGTCTATCCCTTACTGTGCATTGCAATAATCTTCAGTTCCTCATTGCCGCAAGCGCTCGGGCAAGCGCGTATACACTGTTGGACCCGGCATGCGGCTTCAGTCAAGCTTCAACCCGGTAGGCAGCGATGATGGAACCTGATGAGTCGTTTCATGAATTGTTTGCATCCACCCACGAGGGTGAAGAGAGTTGTGGGTGCCTCTCGCCCGTCGTCGAGGTTCTCATGGCCAATGAAGCTCCTGGCATGGGTGAACCGTCTGCTGCTCGTGCTCGCGATGGGCGGGCTAACCAAAACGTCGATGACGAGATACTCGATGGCCATGACGGCGGTGGTGCTTGTCGGGACCCGTGTTATACGAGCATAGATCTAGCTATATGAACTATATACGTCCTCGCACACTGTACCCAACGATTGCCGCCTTTACCTTGGCTGGACCATTTGTGACTTTTGGCCCAACTTATATAGTCTATAACCTATCATATAAGCAACACGAGTCCTCAAGCACGGTACACAACATCCACCGCATTTACCTTGGTCGGGACCGTTTGCGTCTTTTGGCTCGAACTTATATGAATACACTAGTAGAAAACGGACCTTTTGTCCGCAGCTTTAGTCCCGGTCGGGTTTTGAACCGGCACTAATGTGACCATTAGTCCCGGTTCAGGACGGGCATCATTAGTCGCGGTTCGTTCCGGACCTTTAGTCCCGGTTCGTAACACGAACCGGGACTAATGTGGTGGTGGCAGGCTGGTGTCAGCTGGGGCCCCCACGAGCCCCTTTAGTCCCGGTTGGTATCACCAACCGGGACTACAGGGCCCCCCTTTAGTCCCGGATCGTAACACGAACCGGGACTAAAGGGTGGTGGCAGGCTGGTGTCAGCTGGGGCCCCCACGAGCCCCTTTAGTCCCGGTTAACCGGGACTAAAGGCCCCCCCTTTAGTCCCGGTTGGAGATACCAACCGGGACTAAAGATCCCCTATATGAATTCGGCCAGCCCGATCACAGTACTCCTCCCTTTTTTCCCCCTTCTTCCCCTCCTTTGTTCTTCCCTCTTCCTCGAGCTCATCCTCCATTTTTGCCAAAATTTGTCAAGATTTGGAGGCACCCCATCCATCCAAGTGTTCACAAAGGTTAGCAACTTTGTCCTTTCATCTCTCATTGCTAGATTAGCTCTTGCAATGCTCTATAAGTATAGTGATTTGTGGGTTTTAGTTTGGGAGTATTTATATGTGGTAGTAGTTCATTTGATTTATATGCAATTTGAGCTCAAATTAACTTCTTACTTTGCATGTGTAGGTGTGGTTTACTTAGTGCCTTCCCGTCCCCGTCCTAACCACCGTCGATCGCCCGCACCGTCCCGTCGCCGTCACCACACCTTGGTGAGCCTCTTGTTCGTTCTTATCCTTTTTATAAAAAAAAATCTTATTTGTATGATTTAGATAGTTAATTGTATAATTTTCTTACATGTATGATTGTTTGTTATACATAGTGCCATGACTTTGATATCCGTCCCCGTCGGCCCTCGTCCGGTTTATGATTCGGATGTGGTATATATATTCTCTTTTATAACTATTTGTTGCATTTCGCGTTTATGACAATTATGCCCATCAAGTTGACATGGATATTTTTATCTAGGAGGTATGTGAACCGGAAATTGCAACCGACATAGATATTCTTGTCAAGAAGTTAAATTTAGTTGAAAAAGAAAACGAGTATTTGAAAGAAAAATTGAAAAGAGTTGAAGAAGAGAAGATGAAACTGGAGTTGTATGTTGCCGATGTCGTCGATGATCACAAGATCAAGATGGATGCAATGCGCTTGAAGATTAGAAAATTTAAAAAATATGCCATTGATAGTGAGGCTTGGTATCACTATGCTGTTGGATCAATTGTTACCTTAGTTGCGATCTTGATCGCATTTGTTGTTGCATTTAAATGCTTTAGCTAGAGAGTTTGTATGTTGCTTTATGAGAACAAGTGTGTATGAACTTTATGTATGAACTTGTATTAATTTGGTCTTTTCGGTGTTGTGTAATGAAGATGAGCCGGCAATGGGTGTACGATGACCGATGCTCTCCCCAGTTCATTAATGGCGTGCATACTTTTCTGGTTGCGGCTGAGGCAAACAAGCGGGCGGATGGTTTTATGTATTGTCCATGTGCTGGCTGTAAGAATGATCGAAATTACTCTAACTCAAGAACCATTCACGTCCACCTGTTTGAGTCCGGTTTCATGTCCGGCTATAACTGTTGGACCAAGCACGGAGAAAGAGGGGTCCTAATGGAAGAGAATGAAGAAGAAGAGGATGACGACAGCTATCCTGGCCATGGGTTCCATGAATACGATGGTACAACAATGGGGGAAGAAGCTGAGCCGGCAATGCAGGAAGGAGCTGAAGAAGAGGCATCAGATGAGCCCGCTGATGATCTTGGTCAGGCCATTGCCGATGCAAATAGAAACTGTGCAAGTGAAAAGGAGAAGCTGAAGTTGCAGCGCATGTTAGAGGATCACAAGAAATTGTTGTACCCAAATTGCGAAGATGACAAGAAAAAGCTGGGTACCACACTGGAATTGCTGCAATGGAAGGCAGAGAATGGTGTACCTGACAAGGCATTTGAAAAGTTGCTGAAAATAATGAAGAATAAGCTACCAAAGGACAACGAATTGCCCGACAGTACGTACGAAGCAAAGAAGGCCGTCTGCCCTCTAGGATTAGAGGTGTAGAAGATACATGCATGCCCTAATGACTGCATCCTCTACCGCGGTGAGTACGAGGATTTGAATGCATGCCCGGTATGCTGTGCATTGCGCTATAAGATCGGCCACGATGACCCTGGTGATGTTGCGGGCGAGCGCCCCAGGAAGAAGATTCCTGCCAAGGTGATGTGGTATGCTCCTATAATACCACGGTTGAAACGTTTGTTCCAAAACAAAGAGCATGCCAAGTTGATGCGATGGCACAAAGATGACCATAAGAAAGACGAGAAGTTGAGAGTACCCGCTGACGGATCACAGTGGAGAAAAATCGAGAGAAAGTGGAAGGACTTTGCAGATGACGGAAGGAACGTATGGTTTGGTTTAAGTGCAGATGGCATCAATCCTTTTGGGGAGCAGAGCAACAATCATAGCACCTGGCCTGTGACTCTATGTATCTATAACCTTCCTCCTTGGTTGTGCATGAAGCGGAAGTTCATTATGATGCCAATGCTCATCCAAGGCCCCAAGCAACCCGGCAACGACATTGATGTGTACCTAAGGCCATTAGTCGAAGAACTTTTAGAGCTGTGGAATGGAAAAGGTGTACGTGCGTGGGATGGGCACAAACAACAGGAATTTGACCTGCGAGCGTTGCTGTTTGTAACCATCAATGATTGGCCTGCTCTCAGTAACCTTTCAGGACAGACAAACAAGGGATACCACGCATGCACGCACTGTTTAGATGATACCGACAGTATATATTTGGATAAATGTAAGAAGAATGTGTACCTGGGGCATCGTCGATTTCTTCAGAGCAGGCATCCCGTAAGAAAGAAAGGCAAGCATTTCAAAGGTGAGGCAGATCACCGGAAGAAGCCTCGCCACCGTACTGGTGATGATATACTTGATATGGTCAAGGATTTAAAAGTAATCTTTGGAAAGGGTCCTGGCGGACAATCTGTTCCGAATGACGCTGACGGACGCGCACCCATGTGGAAGAAGAAATCTATATTTTGGGACCTACCCTATTGGAAAGACCTAGAGGTCCGCTCTGCAATCGATGTGATGCACGTGACGAAGAATCTTTGCGTGAACCTGCTAAGCTTCTTGGGCGTGTATGGGAAGACAAAAGATACACCGGAGGCACGGGAGGACCAGCAACGTATGCACGGAGAAGACGGCATGGATCCAAAGCAGTTTCAGGGTCATGCCAGCTACGCTCTTACCAAAGAAGAGAAGGAAATCTTCTTCGAATGCCTGCTCAGTATGAAGGTCCCGTCTGGCTTCTCGTCGAATATAAAGGGAATAATAAATATGGCAGAGAAAAAGTTCCAGAACCTAAAGTCTCATGACTGCCACGTGATTATGACGCAACTGCTTCCGGTTGCATTGAGGGGACTTCTACCGGAAAACGTTCGATTAGCCATTGTGAAGCTATGTGCATTCCTCAATGCAATCTCTCAGAAGGTAATCGATCCAGAAATCTTACCAAGGTTAGAGAATGATTTGGTGCAATGTCTTGTCAGTTTCGAGTTGGTGTTCCCACCATCCTTCTTCAATATCATGACGCACGTCCTAGTTCACCTAGTCGAGGAGATTGCCATTCTGGGTCCTGTATTTCTACACAATATGTTCCCCTTTGAGAGGTTCATGGGAGTCTTAAAGAAATATGTTCGTAATCGTGCTAGGCCAGAAGGAAGCATCTCCAAGGGCCATGAAACAGAGGAGGTCATTGAGTTTTGTGTTGACTTTATTCCTGACATTAAGCCGATTGGTGTTCCTGAATCGCGGCATGAGGGCAGACTGGCTGGAAAAGGCACGCTAGGAAAGAATTCAGTAATATGCCGGGACGGGCATTCTTTGGCGCAAGCACACTACACAGTTCTACAAAGTTCCGCCTTGGTGGCTCCGTATATTGAGCAACACAAGAATATTCTACGCTCCAAACACCCGGAGCAGTCTGACGACTGGGTTACACATGAACAAACTGTGACTTTCGTCGGTTGGTTGCAGACACGTCTCATGCATGACGACACTGTTGCAGATGACCTGTACTTGCTGTCCAAGTTACCATCTTCGACTATATTGACTTTCAAAGGGTACGAGATAAATGGGAATACATTTTACACGATCGCCCAAGATAAAAAGAGCGCCAACCAAAACAGTGGTGTCCGCTTTGATGCAGCAAACACCAATAGGCCAAAGGACACATATTATGGTTACATAGAGGAGATATGGGAACTTGACTATGGACTTGGTTTGAAGGTCCCTTTGTTTCGGTGCAAATGGGTCAATCTGAGAGGAGGCGGGGTAAAGGAAGACCCGCAGTATGGAATGACAACAGTGGATCTCAACAATCTTGGGTACGCAGACGAACCATTCGTCCTAGCCAATGATGTGGCGCAGGTTTTCTATGTGAAGGACATGTCTACCAAGCCGAGAAAAAGAAAAGATAAGGAAGCAAATACATCATACGATGAGCCAAAGCGCCACATAGTTCTTTCAGGGAAAAGAAACATCGTGGGAGTGGAGGACAAGACAGACATGTCAGAAGATTATGAAAAGTTTCATGAAATTGCTCCCTTCACAGTGAATGTTGACCCGAGCATCAAGTTAAACGATGAAGATTGTCCATGGTTACGGCACAAAGGGACACACGCGAAGAAAAAGTTTTATATCCAAAGATCCCACTCTGGGATGTGACCGGCTTCTCTAGTTAGTTTCCGGACTTATATATCTGGAAAGTCCCACTTCGGACAAACCGGAGGGAATCTTTGTAATAGAACTCCGACTTATGTGTTTTGGCATTTGAAACGCGAAGAAATATTATGTCCAAAGCCACGTCATCAATTTTCAACCCTTTCTGACTTCATTTGCTATTTTTCATGCATTTACTGATTTTTTTGAGCTAAATGACCCTGAAATTGAAAAGCACTACAAATCACAATCAAAAAAGGTTGAAAGTAGGCATGGTACCATCATTTCACCCACATAGCATGTGCTAAAAAGTTGAGAGGGTTACGGCAAAAACTGGATGCACTTCGTGTACAAAATGGACAATCTCTTTCGAAGTATCACGCTTTCGGACGAAAACTCGTCTGTTACAAAGGCATTTCATTTTTTTTAAATAACCTAAGAATTACCAAATTGAATATAATGATAAAACACACTAATATTAAACAGCAGAAAAAAGAATCACTGAAAAATCTTTTTTTAAAATAAAGTTATTCACAAACTAGTGATTCACACAAATTTCAAATAATTCAGATTTGAAAACTACTGGCACTAACAGAAAGTTTATAATTTTTTTGACCTAAAGCAAAAAGATTCACTCAGAAACTCTAAATAAAGCAAAAAACAACCAAGAAACAAAAGAAAATAAATATAGAAGAAAACAAAAAAAAACTGAAAAGTAAAAAAAAAGCCCGCCTACTGGGCCGCCACGGCCTGCATACGACTAGACACCCACTAGTTGGGCCAGGATGCAGGCCCGCAAGGCCCAGTATGGCCCACAGGGCAGGAAAGAACGGTAGGCCTTGTAGGCCTGCTTTAGAGAGGAGCTCGAATGAGCTACCGCGCCGGGGTTTATAAACCAGTGCGAGCGCCCTTCGCTGGGCGAGGTGGGACTAAACATCCACCACACTGCGCCGTGCCAGGAACAGGCCTTTAGTCGCGGTTGGAGCCACCAACCGCGACTAAAGGGGGGCCTTTAGTCGCGGTTGGAGCCACCAACCGCGACTAAAGGTGAATTTCATCCAGTCCAAGCGGCGGGAAGCGCGACCTTTAGTCGCGGTTGGTGGCTCCAACCGCGACTAAAGGTGGCCTTTAGTCGCGGTTGGAGCCACCAACCGCGACTAAAGGCTCTCATATATATAACTCCACTTACGATCCTCTCCATTCTCTCGACGCCAAACACAGACGACGCCGCCAGGCTGCTGCGCGCCGCCGCCTGCCCCGATCGACGCCGTCGCCGCCCCCGACGCCGGCCGCCCGTCCCTCCTCGTCGACCCCTACTCCGGACGCGCCCTTCCTCACCGATCCCCGATGGCGCCGCCGGCCCGCGCGCGCGCGCCCGCTCCTCGCTGCGCCGCCTGCCCTGACGCCGTCGCTGCCCCTGATTCGCCTCGCCTCGCCGTCGCCCCGCTGTGAACTCAGTTCCTCCCTCTCCCCCCCCCTCCCTCGCCCCCTGCCGCGCGCCATGGCCGCCCGTCCGGCCCCGAGCCCCCCCCCCCCACACACACATGCATGAACACACACACACACACACACACATTTTCTATTTAGATGTTTTAGTTGTTTTTCACTAGTATATATGTATGTATGAATGCATGTTAGATGGATATAATTAGTGTTTAATTAGTATAGATTTTTTTTATATAATGTTTCTTTTTCTGTTTTTTAATGGATGTATAGAAGTATGCTTAATTAGTGTTTCTTTTTCTGTTTTTTAATTTTTTATACTTTTAGTTATAGAAATGTTAGATGAATGGTTTTTAGTTTTTTATACTTTTAGTTATAGCTAGATAAATGTTAGATATAAAAACGTTGAGGAATTTTGACATTTGATCCAATGTATAGCAATTAGTATTTGCAAAAGTTGCATATTTTAATGTTGTATTTGCAATAGATTTTCTTAGTCCTTTAAGGGATTAATTATCAGGAATGCCCCCATTATGGATGTGCACAAGTTGATCCAATTTCTTTCTGATCTCATGCATCTACCTTTCGGATCTCTGAATACTAAATTGTTTTATCTTTCTTCTGGATTAGTTAAATAAAAGCTATGGACAATACCGGCAGAGAAGGAGAAGAGGCTGTGTTCGACATCATACGCTCCACGAGCCCAGATGATCATGATGACGGCTCGCAATATCTGAACCCTTCGGGTGAGGGTATGATGTTTGATGAAGACGAACGAATAGATGAAGGTGGCGACAACGATGTTGACGAAGAAAATGTTCTTCAAATAACAATGACCGGCGAGGTATATTTAATATATAAGCCATCCAGTGATCATTACATGTCTTAATTGATTTGTATGTATTAACGAATCGATCTTTCTTCTTTTAGGCCTCCGGATCGAGCAAATCTTGTACAAGCGACAGGGTAGTTCGAGGCCCGGCCAAAAAGTTGGACAAAGGCGTAAAGTTCAACATCGATTCCATCAAAACATCAACTGGCGAACCGCTTGAACCTAAGAAAAATGCGACCACGTTCAAGAATCAATGCGGAGTTATTGTCAGGGACCAAATCCCGATCTCCGTTCAAGAATGGAGAAAGCCAGCAAAGGGAGATCGAGCAGGAGTTACTTTTGTCGACGAAAGAGCAAAAGATGTGCTTTGGACTACGCTCATGGAACATTTCACCCTACCAGATAATTTGACAGATGCAGATCTGAAGAAAGTCAGAAACTATGCTCTTAAAAAGATGGCGATCGCATTCAACACCTTCAAGAAAAATGCATGGGCTAAGTACGTCAAATCAAAAAAGAAGACTCCAGAATTCACGGGAGCACTGGTGAAGGCAAAAGATCACTGGGACGCTTTCGTGAAGTTCAAGGAATCGGAAGAAGCTAAGGAACTGTCGAGGAAAAACAAGATTAATGCTGCGAAAAAGAAGTGGCACCATCGTCTGGGGCCAGGTGGCTACCAGGTGGCCCTGCCTAAGTGGCATCAATCTGAGCAAGAGATGATTAGTAAACGGGTCAGTCCAGTTACATTGACATGGCCCCCCAGGTGCAGGACATGGTTTTATGCGCATGGGGGGGAGTTGGACCCAGAGACAGGGCTGGTTATGGTGAAGGCAAGTCTTAAAGAAGCGACAGACGAAATACTTATTGCAATAGAAGAAGCTCGATCGGGGGTGTTCACGCCCAACAGAGATAACGACGAGCTTACGCGCGCCCTGAAGAATCCTGAACACCCGGGAAGAACACGAGGCAAAGGCGTTGTTCCGTGGTATGAGGGGTTTGCGGATTGGAACAACGACTATAGAAGCCGTGCGAGAAAGAAGAAGCATGAGGAGCAGAAGAAGAAGGAGGAAGCACTCCGCCTTGAAGGCCTAATATCCTCGCACCTGGAGTTGGAACGATTTGTCAGGCGGCAGCAGGAGCAGATCGACTCACTCAGCCAGGAAAGGGCGTCTCAGCGGCAGCATGAGCAGATCGATCCAGCATTGGATAGCACCGTCCCATCTATGCCGAGAAGCAGCGTGGGTTCCGCCCCGGCCGATATCGATAATGCACTGCTAGCTAGCTACCCTGTGGATGATATCAAAGATAGGACTAACTATGAGCTACACATGAAAGTGAAGAACTTATCCATGAAGGTGGCGGACGGCTATGCTTTAGCAAATCCCCCTGAAGCAACCTTCCATTGCAATCCCATTCCAGCTGGCTATGCTCGTGTCGGGGTTGATGAAGTGATGTCAGCATATCACGAGCTACAACTTGACATTCTTGGAGGTGACGAGGAGAGAACACTGGGAGAGGCCATACATCGTATCATTCTATGGAAAAAGGATTGCATCGTCTTTCCAAGGCCACCGACTCCTCCTCCTCCAAGTCCGCCGCCGCGTCAGTCGACTCCTCCTCCTCCAAGTCCGGCACGGCGTCAGCCGACTCCTCCTCCAAGTCCGCCGCCACGTCAGCCGACTCCTCCTCCTCCAAGTCCGGCACCGCGTCAGCCGACTCCTCCTCCAAGTCCGGCACGGCGTCAGCCAACTCCTCCTCCTCCAAGTCCTCCGCCGCTTCAGTCGACTCCTCCTCCTCCAAGTCCGGCACCGCGTCAGCCGACTCCTCCTCCAAGTCCGGCACGGCGTCAGCCAACTCCTCCTCCTCCAAGTCAGCCGACTCAGCGTGCTCCGCCTAAGCAACAGCGGAAGAGAGAGGCCGTAGCTACGACGGCTAGCAGTACAACAAGCAAGAAATTCAAATATGGTCCAGACCTCAAGCCTCTTCCGAAGTTGTCTTACCACCTGACTCAGGAGGAACTCGACGACGCATGTGATGCCCAATTGAAGGCCCATTTTGCACCGAAACCGCCCGCGCCGCCAAAGGAGAAAGTACCTGAGCATGTATCACAACACTTTATTGATATGGCTCGACCGGCTGACAATCAGAAGGACTCCGACTATGTGCGGTCTATCAAGAGGTCATATTCTGCAGGGCAAAAGGAGTCGAGCTCGAGCTCGAGCCAAGCAGTTGGCAAAAAAAGCGGGAAAACTGTTCCCCAGCTGGGAGAACAAGCAGTGCAATCGATCCCCCCGCTCATTGTACAAATACATGTGAGTACCGCCGATCGGCCGGCAATAACCGACGATCTTAGAAGGCAGGCTAAAGAGGCCGGTGTCACTGTTGAACAACTCCTAGGCCTTGAGGAAATCCCCGGGATTACAGAGGAGGAAGTAAAATACCAATATGTCCGTGGCAAACCTCTGGTCAAGCCTGACGAAGTCAAGCTTCTACCAACGAGAATGTACGAGTTGCATACGTGGTACATGCAAAAAACAGCAAATACCAATGAAGAGTCCCGCATGGTGAAAGTCAGGAAAAGGCATTACTTCCATAAAAAAGACGTGTGGATTCATTATTCAGAGTTGCTTCAGTTATTCAATCAAGACGCACTCGACAAATCTATCGTCAGTTGCTATTGTCTGTAAGTGATTTCTTTCTGTAATTTAAGTCTCTAGCTAGCTAGCTAGATGTGCTCTCGTTCATTAACTGTAATTATCCTCACTATATTCTTTTCTGTGGTATTATGCAGAATGAAGATGTATGAAATGAAAAAAACTAGACGCTATGGAGTTGGGTTCATTGACCCAAATACGATTAATCAGGCGATATGGGAAGATCAATATTCGAGAGAAGACACAGAGAGATTCCTGCTAGAGTTTTTGAAGCAACTAAACACCCAACCAAAAATACTACTTCCTTACAACTTCGGGTGAGTGTTACTATATCTTGTACTACAAATTCTATTTTTTGCTTACTAGATGTTAATAAGTGTAGTTGATGAGTTATGCACATGCCCGCTTATTTATAAAAAACGTGTGCGCATGCAGTTTCCACTGGATCTTGTTAATCATTGAAGTTGACAAGGGAAAAGTTGAAGTACTGGACTCACTATATAAGGATCCATCCGAATACGCAACCGTGAAGGAGATGTTCGACAGGTAATTTCAATCATTATCGCACTATGTCTGCCTCTTTACTTCATTTCCTGATATCAACTAGTTAATAACTCCTTTATTCATTTTCTTTGCCGGCGGGCAGGGCTTGGAAAAAGTTCATCGAAGAGGTCCCCGGCCAATGGAAACAACAGCTGAAATGGGTGCGACCCAAGGTAATTAAGTAGTACTAGCTAGCTACGTCCGTGTATCTCTTTAATTCTAGTTTCAATACCATTATCATGCTTGATTAATTATTACCTGATTGAATTTTATTCTCGTAAAGTGCATGAGGCAGGAGAAGGGGAATAGTTTATGCGCATACTACGTTTGCGAGAATATTCGCATGATCACGTCTGAAAGGAGCATAGATGAAAAAACTCTTTGGGTACGTTTGCCAGAACACTATCCATAATTTTTTTATCATGATCTAGCTAATATATATACACACAACTAATATATTCATCTTGATCTCCTGATTATAGATGATAGAGATGCGGGGCCAGCTCCTACCAACGGCTCGCGTACGAGCAATTCAAGAGGAAATAGCTGGATTTCTGGTCGACCAGGTCATAGATCCCAAAGGAGAATACCATTACAAGATCAAGCAGTAATGCCCTGCATATGTAATGATCCGCAAATTGTAGGAGAAATTGTATATACCAAATTGTATATATATATGTATGTGAATGGTCGTCGTACGAGAAATTCGATTTATATATATATGCACAACGTGTACAGTATGTAGTAGCGTAATATATGTTTCAAATGAAAAATAATTAAATGGAAAACACAAAATTAAAAGGAAAAATAAATCAAAATTAAAAGAATTAAATACTTTTAGTCCCGGTTGGTGTTACCAACCGGGACTAAAGGTGGAGCCTTTAGTCCCGGTTGGTAACACCAACCGGGACTAAAGGTCCCCCAGCGAACGGCCCCGACAGGCGCCACGTGGTGGGCCTTTAGTGCCGGGCCGTGACGAACCGGGACTAAAGGGGGGGGGCCTTTAGTCCCCCCCCCTTTAGTGCCGGTTGTAGAACCGGCACTAAAGGGCCTTACAAACCGGGATTAAAGGCCCGTTTTCTACTAGTGATATGTCACTGGCAAATACATGACAGAGAACCCGGCTCGACGTGATTAGTTTAAAACCAGGGTAGCTCGATCGTACAGAACAGACACAGGAACCACTCAGGGCACACGTCGGTCAATCATTGTGTTTTGGAGCCGTAGCAAACTACAAGGGCTCGTGGAAGCACAACGAGGTATTTCCCAGTAAGAAAGACCGCTAGCGGGTGTGCAACTAAGTGTCAAACCACACATATACCATGTCGGGATGAGGAGCCTGTCTAGGTTGGTTTTTTTGACCGACCAGTGAGCGGGCCATCCGCCCAAGCATATAGCACGTGCGGTGGGGGGAGGGGTGCTGTGTAGGCCGACGAAGATTCTCTTAGGGGTAGCTATATTGTTCTAGTCGTGTAGGAAAACACATTGGAAAATTTGGACGTATGGTTGAAGTGACAAAACATTGGGCGGATATCCAAGCACGATGTTGCTTCACACATCACCGAGAGAATGAACTATGTATGCAGTGATGGCTTTCGAGGTGATCGGACAATCGCTTGTGCAATCGTGCCAAACGTGTCTCGAATTACATGAGTTTGAGGAGAAATTGGCGAATTGAGAACTTAGTTTCCCTAAATTCTACTGGGATCTTATGGCCAAGGGTCGGACAGTTCAAGATCTATTGAGCCAAACCTCCGATAGAAGGTGTAAGAGCATCGACAATTGGACATATCATCCCTATACGTCCGGACAAATAGTTCGGTCACTGCCTGACAAGAGATACGGAAAATGTGACTCAACTTGACCTCCCACTTTGCCCTCATATGTCCGAGTTGTCCGCAAATACTCATATTCAACCCATGTATGGGGAGGATATGAAGGCCCAATCAGTTCGTCGTGTAAGACGCGGCCCACCCGGACTGATGTCTACTACGCAACTTTATTCGTGTAGACTTTGTTGGACCTCCAAGCACAGAGTTTGGTAGGACAGTAGCAAATTTCTCTCAAGTGGATGACCTAAGGTTTATCAATCCGTGGGAGGTGTAGTATGAAGATGGTCTCTCTCAAACAATTTTGCAATCAAATACAAGAAATCTCTTGTGTCGCCGACTGTATGACCGAAAGTATGTCTAGAGGGGGGGTGATTAGACTACTTGACCAATTGAAAACCTAACTTTTTCCCAATTTTATCGGTTGGCAGGTTTTATCAAATTTACCAAGGCTAGTACACCCTATGCATGCAAGTCTACGAGTATAGCAGCGGAAAGTAATGACATTGCAAGTGTAAGTAAAGGGAGGGTTAGGAAGATCAAACGCAGTGAAGACACGAAGATTTTTGGCATGGTTTCGCTAGGTGATGCTATCGTACGTCCATGTTGATGGAGACTTCAACCCACGGAGGAGAACGGTTGCACGAGTCCATGGAGGCATACAACGGACCACATTTTCTCTTTCGTTGTTCTTTCCTCTCTCTCTCTCTCTCTCTCTCTCTCTCTCTCTCTCCATACCCACCAATCATAGGCATGCACGAATGAGGACTTAAAACGACATGTCGGGACACTTACCAGACCCATCCACGGACATTTGAGGAGCAAAACTTGAGGGGACCAACAACAAGAGCACATTTATCCATGTGTGGTTTTGGTAATTGATGACAATCCCTATGGACTAATGTTTGTTCTTCTTGAAGTCCATCTGTTGGTTTCGAGGAGTTTATATGGTAACCAAGGTGGTATTCAAGGTTTTATCCAAGGTAGTAGGGCGGTAGTATCGCCCGCGCGGTAGTACCGCTACTACTTCCGCTTATATTTTGCTCTCTCGATAGGTTGGTTTTCTGGGCGGTACCGCTCGGTAGTAAAGGGCGGTAGTACCGCTCCGGGCGGAAGTACCGCTGGAGGAAGCGGTAGTACCGCTTCGGCGGCTCTACCGCCTCCTTTGAGCTCCTCTGTTGCACGCTATGGTTTGATACTTCCGTACCAGCGGAAGTACCGCTCACCTGAGCGGTACTATCGCTTATGCACGGGCTGCGTGCATAACGGTTGGATTCGGGGGAACCTATTTAAGGGGGTATTCTTCCCCAATGGTTCCCATCCTTCGAGCTCGAGTTTGCCACCCATGTTTGACCTTCTTCGAGCTTGCTAACTCTCAATCCCTCCAATGATTCTTGCTAGTTCTTGATGGAAAAGAGAGAAGAGATCTAGATCCACTTTTCCATCAATCACTTTCTCCTCTATGCGAGGGGAACCCCTTGGATCTAGATCTTGGAGTTCTTCGTGTTCTTCTTCGTTCTTCCTCTTATTTTCCTCCATAGCATTAGTTGTTGTTGTGGGATTTGGGAGAGAAGGACTTGGGCACTCCGTGTGCCCTTGCCATTGCATTTGGTGCATATGTTTGAGTTCTCCACGGTGATACGTGGAAGTGAAGTTTGAGAAGCTTATTACTCTTGGGTGTTTGAGCACCCTAGTGCCCTAGACGGTTGGTGGTGTCTCGGAGCTCAATCATTGTGGTGTAAAGCTCCGGACAAGCATCGGGGTCTCCAATTAGGCTGTGGAGATCGCCCCGAGCAATTTGTACGAGTTCCGGTGACCGCCCCCAAGGGTTACCAAAGTGTGCGAGCACGGCGACCGCCCCCAAGGGTTGCCATTTGTATGGGTTCGGTGACCGCCCTCGAGGGTGTTGAAAATATGCCCTAGAGGCAATAATAAATTAGTTATTATCATATTTCCTTGTTCATGATAATCGTTTATTGTCCATGCTGGAATTGTATTGATCGGAAACTCAGATACATGTGTGGATGCATAGACAACACCATGTCCCTAGCATGCCTCTAATAGACTAGCTCGTTGATCAAAGATGGACAAGGTTTCCTAGCCATGGACATGAGATGTCATTTGATAACGGGATCACATCATTAGGAGAATGATGCGATGGACAAGACCCAAACTATAAACATAGCATATGATCGTGTCAGTTTATTGCTATAGTTTTCTGCATGTAAAGTATCTGTTCCTATGACCATGAGATCATGCAACTCACTGACACCGGAGGAGTACCTTGTGTGTATCAAACGTCGCAACATAACTGGGTGACTGTAAAGGTGCTCTACAGGTATCTCCAAGGGTGTCTGTTGGGTTGGCATGGATCAAGACTGGGATTTGTTACTCCGTGTGACGGAGAGGTATCTCAAGGCCCACTCGGTAATGCAACATCACAATAAGCCTTGCAAGCAATGTGACTAAAGTGTTAGCCACGGGATCTTGTATTACGGAACGAGTAAAGAGACTTGCCGGTAACGAGATTGAACTAGGTATAGAGATACCGACGATCGAATCTCGGGCAAGTAACATACCGAAGAACAAAGCGAACATCATACGGGATTAACTGAATCCTTGACATAGAGGTTCAACCGATAAAGATCTACATAGAATATGTAGAAACCAATATGGGCATCCAGGTCCCGCTATTAGTTATTGACCGTAGAGGTGTCTCGGTCATGTCTACATAGTTCTCGAACCCGCAGGGACTGCACACTTAACGTTCGGTGGCGTTTCGGTAGTATTGAGTTATGTATGTTGGTGACCGAAGGTTGTTCGGAGTCCCGGATGAGACCCCGGACGTCACGAGGAGATCCGGAATGGTCCGGAGGTAAAGATTGATATATAGGAAAGTGGTATTTGGGTTCCGGAAAAGTTTTGGGTACTTTCGGTAGTGTACCTGGAGTGACGAATGGGTTCCGGGGGTCCACCGGATGGGGCCCACCCACCCCGGGGGCCACATGGGCCCAAGAGGTGGCGCACCAGCCCCTGGTGGGCTGGGCAGCTGACCCCATGGGGGCCCATGCGCCCAAGAGGAAAAGGTGGAGGTTGGAAGGAGTAGGACACCTTCCTAAAACGAATCCACCTCCTAGTAGGAGGTGGATTCCACCTCCTTGAGGTGGTTCGGCCGAATCCTCCTTGTGGAGGGTTTGAGGCTGCCTCCTCCCCTCCCTTCCCCCTATATATACTAGAGGATTTGAGGGCAGCCCTAACCCTAATTTCCACGTGCTGCCCTCTTCTTCCTCTAGATCGTCTCTCCTCTAGTCTAGTCTCGGCGGTGCTTAGGCGAAGCCCTGTCGGAATAGTTCCACCGCCGCCGCCGCAGCGCCGTCGCGCTGCCGGGGAACTCATCTACCTCTCCGCTCCCTCTTGCTGGATCAAGAAGGCGGAGATCGTCATCGAGCTGTACGTGTGATGAACGCGGAGGTGCCGTCCATTCGGCGCTAGATCGGAAGGACCGTGATTGGATCGCGGAACAGTTCGTGATTGGATCGCGGGACGGTTCGTGATTGGATCGCGGGACAGCTAGCGATTTGGATCGCAAAGACGTTCGACTACACCAACCGCGTTTCTTAAACGCTTCCCGCTTAGCGATCTACAAGGGTATGTAGATCCACTCTCCCTCTCGTAGATGCTCATCACCATGGATAGATCTTGCGTGTGCGTAGGAAAAGTTTTGTTTCCCATGCTACGTTCCCCAACAGTGGCATCATGAGCTAGGTCTATGTGTATATGAGATCACGAGTAGAACACAAAGGAGTTTGTGGGCGTTGATATTCAGATTGCTTCCTCCCTTGGTCTTTTCTTGATTCGGCGGTGTTGTGGGATGAAGCGGCCCGGACCAACCTTACTCGTACGCTTACGAGAGACCGGTTCCATCAACTGACATGTGACTTTGTTGCATCAAGATGACTGGCGGGTGTCTGTCTCTCCCACTTTAGTTGGATCGGATTAGACAAAGGCGGTCCTTGAGAAGGTTGAATAGCAATTTGTGTATCACCGTTGTGGTTTTTGCGTAGGTAAGAATCGTTCTTGCTAGATACCCGTAGCAGCCACGTAAAACATGCAACAACAATTAGAGGATGTCTAACTTGTTTTTGCAGGGTATGTTGTGTTGTGATATGGCCAATTACATGATGAGATATATGTGATGTATGAGATGATCATGTTTTGTATAGAATATCACGACTTGCATGTCGATGAGTACGGCAACCGGCAGGAGCCATAGGGTTGTCTTTAATTTATTTTCGCCGTTTTGCTTTACTTTATCGCTATGCGTTAGCAATAGTCGTAGAAGCAACAGTTGGCGCGACAACCTCATGGCGACACGTTGATGGAGATCAAGATGATGGAGATCATGGTGTCATGCCGGTGACGATGGAGATCATGCCGGTGCTTTGAAGATGGAGATCAAAAGCACAAGTTCATGGCCATATCATGTCACTTATGATTTGCATGTGATGTTAATCCTTTTATGCATCTTATTTTGCTTAAGACGACGGTAGCATTATAAGGTGATCCCTCACTAAAATTTCAAGATAAAATTGTGTTCTCTCCGAGTGTGCACCATTGCGAAAGTTCGTCATTTCGAGACACCACGTGATGATCGGGTGTGATAGACTCTACGTTCGCATACAATGGGTGCAAGCCAGTGTTGCACGTGCGGAACACTCGGGTTAAACATGACGAGCCTAGCATGTACAGACATGGCCTCGGAACACAAGAGACCGAAAGGTCAAACATGAGTCATATAGTAGATATGATCAACATGGAGATGTTCACCATTGAAACCACCTCATCTCACGTGATGATCGGACTTGGGTTGGTGAATATGGATCATGTAACACTCGAATGACCGGAGGGATGTCAATTTGAGTGTGAGTTCTTAAGTAATATGATTAATTGAACTCATTATCATGAACATAGTCAAAATGTGTTTGCAAATTATGTTGTAGATCACTAGCTCGTGCTGTAGCTCCCCTGTGTTTTTTATACGTTCCTAGAGAAAATAGAGTTGAAAGATGATGGTAGCAGTAATGCGGACTGGGTCCGTGATCTGAGGATTGTCCTCATTGCTGCATAGAAGGCTTATGTCCTTAATGCACCGCTCGGTGCGCCACCCCCTCAAGAGTTGTCTGTAGATGTTGTGAACGTCTGACAGGCATGTTTTGATGACTGCTTGATAGTTCAGTGCGTCATGCATTACGGCTTAGAATTGAGGCTCCAAAACGTTTTGAACGTCACGGAACATATGGGATGTTCTAAGAGCTGAAATTGGGATCTCAGGCTCGTGCCCGTGTTGAGAGGTATGAGACCTCCAACAAGATTCTTTGCCTACAAGATGAAGGAGAATAGCTCAATCGGTGAGCATGTGCTCAGATTGTCTGGGTGCTACAATCGCTTGAATCGAGTGGGAGTTGATCTTTCAGATAAGATAGTGGTTGATATAGTTCTCCAAGTCACTGCCACAAAGCTACTAGAGCTTTGTGATGAACTGTGAAATGCCAGGGATGGAAATAATGATCCCTGAGCTATTCGCGATGTTTGACACCGCGAAGGTAGAAGTCAAGAAGGAGCATCAAGTGTTGATGGTTAGTAAAACCACTAGTTTCGAGAAGGGCAAGGGCAAGGAGGGAAACTTCATGGATGGCAAGCCAGTTGCTGCTCCAGTGAAGAAACCCAAGGTTGAACCCAAACCCGAGACTAAGTGCTTCTATTATGAGGAGAGCGGTCGCTGAAGCGGAACAACCCTAGATACTTGGTAGATAAGAAGGCTGGCAACGTCAACGGAAGTATATTTGGTATACGTATTATTGATGTGTACCTTACTAGTGCTCCTAGTAGCACATGGGTATTAGATACCGGTTCAGTTGCTAAATGTTAGTAACGGAATAAACGGAGACTAGCTAAGGACGAGGTGACGATGTGTGTTGGAAGTGTTTCCAAGGTTGATGTGATCACCATCGCACGCTCTCTCTACCTTCGGGATTAGTGATGAACCTAAATAAATGTTATTTGGTGTTTGCGTTGAGCATGAACGTGATTAGATCATGTTTATTGCAATACGGTTATTCATTTAAGTTAGAGAATAATGGTTATTCTGTTTACATGAATAATACCTTCAATGGTCATGCGCCCAATGAGAATGGTTTATTGAATCTTGATCGTAGTAATACACATGTTCATAATATTGATGCCAAAAGATACAAAGTTAATAATGATAGTACCACATACTTGTGGCACTGCCGCTAAGTGTCATATTGGTGTAAAGCGCATGAAGAAACTCCATGTTGATGGATCTTTGGACTCATTCGATTTCGAATCGGTTGAGACATGCGGACCATGCCTCATGGGCAAGATGACTAAGACCCCGTTTTCCGGTATGATGGAGCGGGCAAGTGACTTATTGGAAATAATACATGTTGATGTATGCGGTCCAATGAGTGTTGTAGCGTGCGGTGGATATCTTTATTTTCTTACCTTCACTGATGATTTGAGTAGATATGGGTATATTTACTTAATGAAACACAAGTCTGAATCGTTTGAAAAGTTCAAGCAAATTCAGAGTGAAGTTTGAGATCATCGTGACAAGAAGATAAAATGTCTACGATATGATCGTGGAGGTGAAGATCTGAGTTATGAGTTTGGTATACAACTTAAGACAATGTGGAAGTTGTTTCACAACTCACGCCACCTGGAACACCATAGTGTGATGGTGTGTCCGAACGTCGTAGTCATGCTCTATTGGATATGGTGCGTACTATGATGTCTCTTATCGATTTGCCACTATTGTTTTGGGGTTATGCATTAGAGACAATTACATTCACTTTAAATAGGGCACCATCTAAGTCCGTTGAAATGACACGGTATGAATTTTGGTTTGGCAGAAACCTAAGCTGTCATTTCTCAGAGTTTGGGAATGCGACGCTTATGTCCGATAAGCTCAATCCCAAAACGGAAAAGTGCATCTTCATAGAATACCCTAATGTAACAATTGGGTATACCTACTATCTCAGATCCGAGGGCAAAGTGTTTGTTGCTGAAAACGGGTCCTTTCTCGAGAAAAAGTTTCTCTCGAAAGAATTGAATGGGAGGAAAGTAGAACTTGATGAGGTTGTTGAACCGTCACTTCAGTTGGATAGTAGCACGACGCAGAAAGATGTTTTTTGCAACGCCTACACCAAGTGAAGAGGAAGCAATTGATGATGATCATGAAGCTTCGGATCAAGTTACTACCGAACCACGTAGGTCGACAAGAACTCGTACCGCCCCGGAGTGGTACTTCAATCCTGTTTTGGAGGTCATGTTGTTAGACAACAGTGAACCTACGAGCTATGAAGAAGCGATGGTGGGCCCGGATTCCAACAAATGGCTGGGAGCCATGAAATCCGAGAAAGGATCCATGTATGAAAACCAAGTATGGACTTTGGTAAATTTGCCCGTTGAACGGCAGGCCGTTGAGTACAAATGGACCTTTAAGAAGAAGACATACGCTGATGGTAAATGTCACCATTTATAAAGCTTGACTTGTCGCAAAGAAGTTTTCGACAAGTTCAAGAAGTTGACTACGATTAGACTTTCTCACCCGTAGCGATGCTAAAGTCTGTTGGAATTATGTTAGCAGTTGCTGCATTTTTCAATTATGAAATCTGGCAGATGGATGTCAAAACATCGTTTCCTTAACGGTTTCTTTGAGGGAAGGTTGTATGTGATACAACCAGAAGGTTTTGTCAGTCCTAAGGATGCTAAATTGTATGCAAGCTTCAGTAATCCTTTTATGGACTGGAGCAAGCATCTCGAAGTTGGAATATACGCTTTGATGAGGTGATCAAAGTTTTTGGGTCTATACAAAGTTTATGAGAAACTTGTATTTACAGTAAAGTGAGTGGGAGCACTATAGAATTTCTGATAAGTATATGTGGATGACATATTGATGATCGGAAATAATGTAGAATTTCTGGAAAGCTTGAAAGGGTTGTTTGAAAGGAGTTTTTCAAAGGAAAACCTGGATAAAGCTACTTAAATATTGGGCATCAGGATCTATAGAGATAGATCAAGACGTCTGATAAAACTTTCAATGAGTACATACCTTGACATGATTTTGAAAGAGTTCAAAATGGATCAGTCAAAGAAAGAGTTCTTGCCTGATTTGTAAGGTGTGGAGTTGAGTGAGACTCAAAGCTCGACCACGGCAGAAGAAAGAGAAAGGACGAAGGTCGTCCCCTATGCCTTAGCCATAGGCTCTATATGGTATGCCATGCTGTGTACCGCACCTGTGTGTGCCTTGCCATGAGTCTGTCAAGGGGTACAAGAGTGATCCAGGAGTGGATCACTGGACAGCGGTCAAAATTATCCTTAGTAACTAGAGGACTAAGGAAATATTTCTCGATTATGGAGGTGATAAAGAGTTCGTCGTAAAGGGTTACGTCGATGCAAGCTTTAACACCAATCCGGATGACTCTTAGTAGCAATCCGGATACGTATAGTGGAGCAGCCATTTGGAATAGCTCCAAGTGGAGCACGGTAGCAGCATCTACAGTATGACATAATATTTGCAAAGTGCACACGGATCTGAATGTTGCAGACCCGTTGACTAAAAAACTCTCTCACAAGCAAAACATGATCGAACCCTAGAACTCATTGGGTGTGAGATTCATAACAATGTAAATCACATAGCGATGTGAGCTAGATTATTGAATCTAGTGCAAGTGGGAGACTGTTGGAAATATGCCCTAGAGGCAATAATAAATTAGTTATTATCATATTTCCTTGTTCATGATAATCGTTTATTGTCCATGCTGGAATTGTATTGATCGGAAACTCAGATACATGTGTGGATGCATAGACAACACCATGTCCCTAGCATGCCTCTAATAGACTAGCTCGTTGATCAAAGATGGACAAGGTTTCCTAGCCATGGACATGAGATGTCATTTGATAACGGGATCACATCATTAGGAGAATGATGTGATGGACAAGACCCAAACTATAAACATAGCATATGATCGTGTCAGTTTATTGCTATAGTTTTCTACATGTCAAGTATCTGTTCCTATGACCATGAGATCATGCAACTCACTGACACCGGAGGAGTACCTTGTGTGTATCAAACGTCGCAACGTAACTGGGTGACTATAAAGGTGCTCTACAGGTATCTCCGAGGGTGTCTGTTGGGTTGGCATGGATCAAGACTGGGATTTGTTACTCCGTGTGACGGAGAGGTATCTCATGGCCCACTCGGTAATACAACATCACAATAAGCCTTGCAAGCAATGTGACTAAAGTGTTAGCCACGGGATCTTGTATTACGGAACGAGTAAAGAGACTTGCCGGTAATGAGATTGAACTAGGTATAGAGATACCGACGATCGAATCTCGGGCAAGTAACATACCGAAGAACAAAGGGAACAGCATACGGGATTAACTGAATCCTTGACATAGAGGTTCAACCGATAAAGATCTTCGTAGAATATGTAGGAACCAATATGGGCATCCAGGTCCCGCTATTGGTTATTGACCGTAGAGGTGTCTCGGTCATGTCTACATAGTTCTCGAACCCGCATGGTCTGCACACTTAACGTTCAGTGGCGTTTCGGTAGTATTGAGTTATGTATGTTGGTGACCGAAGGTTGTTTGGAGTCCCGGATGAGATCCCGGACGTCACGAGGAGATCCGGAATGGTCCGGAGGTAAAGATTGATATATAGGAAAGTGGTATTTGGGTTCCGGAAAAGTTTTGGGTACTTTCGGTAGTGTACCGGGAGTGACGAATGGGTTCCGGGGGTCCACCGGATGGGGCCCACCCACCCCGGGGCCACATGGGCCCAAGGGGTGGCGCACCAGCCCCTGGTGGGCTGGGCAGCCGACCCCATGGGGGCCCATGCGCCCAAGAGGAAAAGGTGGAGGTTGGAAGGAGTAGTACACCTTCCTAAAACGAATCCACCTCGTAGTAGGAGGTGGATTCCACCTCCTTGAGGTGGTTCGGCCGAATCCTCCTTGTGGAGGGTTTGAGGCTGCCTCCTCCCCTCCCTTCCCCCTATATATACTAGAGGATTTGAGGGCAGCCCTAACCCTAATTGCCACGTGCTGCCCTCTTCTTCCTCTAGATCGTTTCTCCTCTAGTCTAGTTTCGGCGGTGCTTAGGCGAAGCCCTGTCGGAATAGTTCCACCACCGCCGCCGCCGTGCCGTCGTGCTGCCGGAGAACTCATCTACCTCTCCGCTCCCTCTTGCTGGATCAAGAAGGCGGAAATCGTCATCGAGCTGTACGTGTGCTGAACGCGGAGGTGCCGTCCGTTCGGCGCTAGATCGGAAGGACCGTGATTGGATCGCGGAACGGTTCGTGATTGGATCGCGGGACGGTTCGTGATTGGATCACGGGACGGCTAGCGATTTGGATCGCAAAGACGTTCGACTACATCAACCGCGTTTCTTAAACGCTTCCCGCTTAGCGATCTACAAGGGTATGTAGATCCACTCTCCCTCTCGTAGATGCTCATCACCATGGATAGATCTTGCGTGTGCGTAGGAAATTTTTTGTTTCTCATGCAACGTTCCCCAACAAAGGGTCCCTTAATGGAATCACGACATCTTGCATTGTGCGAGGGCGTGAGGAGATTACGGTGGCCTTAGTGGCATCTTGGGGAGCATTATGCCTCCACACCGCTCCAAACGGAGATTAGCATCCGCAAGGGTGTGAACTTCGGGATACATCGTCGTCTCCGCGTGCCTCGGTTATCTCTTATCCGAGCCCTTTACTTATGCACTCTACTTTGTGATAGCCATATTGTTTCATGCTATATAGCTTGCTATCACTTAGTTGTTTATCTTGCTTAGCATAAGTTGTTGGTGCACATATGTGAGCCTAGTTGTTTTAGGTTTTGTGCTTGACATATTAAACGTTAGTTTTATTCCGCATTTGTTCAAGCCTAAACCGTAATTATTTTAAAGCACCTATTTACCCCCTCCCCTCTAGGCGACATCCACGTCCTTTCACCAACTATATATGCCCTATATCATTAAGGGAGAATTGGCCGTGAGATGGATACGTAATAGGGCAGTAAATCGCAGATGGACATAAGCAACATATATAGTGAGAGTTCTGGGTTCATTTCTTTTCCCCGTTTGAGTAACAAATCTCGTTTGGTGAGAATAGGCGACATATTAGTTAAAAAAGGCGAGGGATGTCAGACGAGAGCTCCTATTCAATGACCCATGCTCTGAATAGCTAGGAAACACGCCCCCCCCTGCTCCCCCGCACGCATTTGGGTCGATCCATATGCGTGGTGGGAAGCATTTTTTTGTTTAGTTTTTTTGTCTTTTGTTTTCTCTTTTCTGATTTTACATTTTCTTCTTTATTTTTTTGAGATTTCAAAATAAATTGTGCACTTGGAATTTTTTTCCAAAACTTTAAGAATATTATGAATATGGAAGGTGTCCCCAAATTCCATTTTTTTTCACGAATTTGAAAATTGCTCTGGCGTTTTAAAAATCTTCAACAATTTGAAAATTTCCTAGAATTTCCAGTTTTTTTTGCGATTTTGAAAGTAGTTCCAAGTTTTTTTAAAATAATTCCACTAATTTGAAAATTGTTCCAAGATTTCAAAATTTGGTCTCATATTTAATATTCTTTACGAATTTCAGACAATATCCATGAACTTTAATAAATGTTCCTAGATTGAAAAAAGGTTCTTCCATTTGAATATTGTTCCCATATTGTGAAAATAATAGTCATGAATTTGGAAATAGTTATTGGATTCCAAAAAGTTGCCACGAAAGTTAAATTTGTTGTCATAGTATTCACGATTTTAAAAATGTTCTTTAGTTACAAAATATGTTCATGTATTTGAAATTTTCTCTAAAATCTTGAAAACTATTACAAATAATAAATGATTCTCCAATTTCATATTTTTTTTGCATTTTTTTATTTTTTTCGAATTTCAGAAAATATTTATGCATTTTTATTAAAAAAAAGCTAATATTATTTTTTCGTCAAAATATAAGAATGTTCATTATAATTAAAAAAATATTCATTATTTTGAATTCACGAGCATCGTTTGAATTCAACAACTGTGCTTGAATCCGGTGAACATTTTGAAAAGTCAGAAGTTTTTTTCAAATCTCGGAAAAAAAACAGGGGCACCTCGCGCCCTCACATGGGCCGGCCCGGAACAAGTAGATTAAATGACCACCGGAAGGAATCTGCTTCATGGGCCAATGCACTAGCTCAGGGCAGGTTTCGTTCGCGATCACATTGCCATGGGCCCGTGGCTCAAGCAACGGAGGAGAGAAAAATAAAAAAGCCTCGCTCCTCACCCCACTCCCTCTGTCTCTGTCTCTCTCTTCCGGCGGTCCCGCAGCCGTTCCACTGCTACTTCCCCCGCCTCCCACCGTCGGCCCCTGCCTCCACTCCCCGCTCGTGCTTCCTCCGGGCATCAGCAGAGGACGCGGCAGCCCTCGCGGGGCACAGAGACCGTGGCAGGAGCAGCCTCGCGTCAGGCTGACCAGCAGCGCCGGGCTTGTGCTATTGCCCACCAGCTGTTCGACGTAATGCTGAGGCCTCGTGCCAGAGCTTTCTATAGCACACCGAGGGCTCTGCGGTTTGGTTGGTAGTTTGCGGAAGGACAACTTGATCTGACCCAGAATGCATCACTATGCTTACCGTATCACAGTACCAATGGCTCTTTCACTTATTATTAGGCCGCTCTGCGGATTTTGTGTTTGCTTTATTCATGACGAAAAGTAGCAACGGGTTTGCAGCAAACAAATACAAGGTCGAGGAGAGCGCTTGATCCTGGAGTACAGGGCAAAAGATAAAAGGAGAATGAGAAAGCCCAAGCTAGTCTTCAGTCTTCACTCAAGCACCAGCAGCCTGTGGATATTTTGGCCACAGACATTTGAAAATGGGGAAAATTGTGCTGTATTGCAAGAATTCAGGGATTTTGCCAGGCAGGTTGTTGTTGTGCAAGATCAGAGCCGACGGCAGCCTGCTCCCTCATAAACTCTACCTTCTGAACATCGGGGAAGTTGTCCCACCCACTATAAGGTTTTCTGAAACATCCAACAATCTCTTATGCTGCAGTTGACATATATATACTGGAATTGTTCCGTTGATATGATTTGCGAACAATACGGGCTCTTCAAGCATTGGAGCTCCAAAGTCTTGGGCAAGTGATCCTGATAAAGACTTCTTGGAGATATCTAAGAATTCTGGAGCAGTGGCAGCAAACCTGTAAAGCCATTTGGGTTGAGGTCAAGTATTTGTGCACAAGTCATAAATAAGAGTGTTGTTGGCAGCCGGCCACTTATTTGCCTCATACAAGTTAAATGTGGGGATCCAGTTTGAGCTGATAGTGACATGTACAGGGTTGGCAGATAGACTCAGTTCCTTCAAGTACACAAAGTACAGCTCGAAATAATACCATGCAGCCCACGAAGTGCGTGCCCCTGCGAATTTCTCCTTATCGATCACATGCAGTTCTCGTGCCGCAGTAATCTCACACCAGCGACATTGCCATTGTAAGCTGTTAAGTACAGTACGTGGATAGCCGAAATGTCAACTCCAAGACTCTCTCAACTCAGAACCAGAATTCAAAGCTTTGCATTTTCTAGTCACCTGCTTTCATTATCAACCTGACGTGAGTGCTGGATCCGGTCAGCAATTTGTCATGAAATTAGCGCTGTTCTAGTAGTGGATAAGATGGATTCCACATGTCAACAAATGGACACTGGAATGTCTGATTAACAAACAGATTGACAGTTGATCTTGTCTTGTAAGAAAAAGGGGTGAACTTGCAAGGATTTTGAAAAGAGATTGCTATATACTCCACTTAGGAGCTTGACCAGAATAAAGTGTTGATACACAAAAGCTATCCGTCTATATAGCTTAATGTTTCAGTCACTAGTCTGACCAGTAAGCAATGACGGTGGCATCCCAACTCCGACGCGGTCAGCTGATTTGTTAAGTCTCATCTACTAGAATTCCAAGAACATTGCATTATACAATCATCTGCTTCCGCGGTCGAACATTCGTGGAAGCTGCGTTCGTCAAAGCATCGCTTGCTTCTGGGCCAAGGACTGGTACAGTTATGTACTTACTCCTAGTTTGATTTGTTTTGCGGGAAGTACTTAATTACTCCCAGTTAATTAGCCTAACTAGTTAGTTGGACCTTAGTTAGTACTCAGATCTCAGCCTGGTCGATCGATGGATTGGCCGGCTCTCACCAGCTACACCATGGTCATGATCCTCTTCTCCCTGCCACGGAGCGCTTCCCAAGACCGGCTTGTCCCAGGCAGGGTGCTGTCCCCTGGTAACACCATCGTCTCCGATGATGGTGGATTCGCCCTGGGCTTCTTCAACCCCTCCAACTCCACTCCGGCTAGCCTGTACCTAGGAATATGGTATAATGACATTCCTGAGCTCACTGTTGTGTGGGTCGCCAACCGAGATACCCCGGCCACCAACACAACTTCCTCAACACCGAAGCTCTCCCTCACCAACAGCTCTAATCTGGTTCTCTCTGATGGTGGTGGCGGAAGCCGTGTCGTTTGGTCAACAGCCAACCTGACCAGTGGTCTGGTCTCGTCTACCCCGACAGCGGTGCTTCTAAACACCGGTAACCTCGTCATCCGATCGTCAAATGGCACCATGCTGTGGCAGAGCTTCGACCACCGCACAGACACGTTCCTTCCCAGCATGAAGCTCGGCATAAACTACAGGACGCGTACCACCACCGACCGCCTAGTATCCTGGAAAGGCCCCAGCGACCCCTCGCGGGGGCGCTTCTCCTATGGCAGTGACACGAACAGGTCGTTCCAAACATTCTTGTGGGACGGCGAGCACCCGGTATCTCGTGCCGCCCCCTGGACAGGGTATCTAGTGATGAGCCTACGCCAACAACAACTCCTTGGGGCCACAAATATCAGTGATCTTATCATCTACCTAGCCTATGTCAACAATGACGATGAGGCATACGTCACTTATAGCCTCTCCGACGGCGCCCCACGCACCAAGATTGTGCTAACCTATTATGGCGAGTTTCAGATCCAAAGCTGGAGCAGTAAGTCATCAACATGGGCTGTCCTCTGGAAGTTTCCATCAGCGGAATGCAACCATTACAGTTACTGCGGCCCGTATGGCTACTGTGACGAGACGGTCGAGGCACCCACCATGCCAACATGCAGGTGCCTCGATGGCTTTGAGCCGAGTAGCATGGAGGAGTGGACCAGCGGCAGATACTCGGCGGGGTGCCGACGGAAGGAGGCACTACGAGGGTGCAGTGACGGCTTCGTGGCCTTGCCGGGGATGAAGTCTCCTGATGGGTTTTTGTTTATTGGTGGAGGTACGAGTAAGTATGAGGAGTGTGCAGCGGAGTGTAGCCGCAATTGCTCCTGTGTGGCATATGCGTTCGCCAACCTGAGCAGCAGCAGGTTTGGTGGACACGTGACGAGGTGCTTGGTGTGGTCTGGGGAGTTAATAGACACGGGAAAGGTGGGGGAGCTCAGCGGCGAGACACTCTATCTTCGAGTGCAGGCATGGATGCAACCAAAGGTATTAGATCTCAATTTCTCCCTCTTTATCATATTGGTTTTGTCAGTTCTCCCTCTTTCTACCAGTTGTTTTGTTTTTAATAACATGTTTCTAGTTCTGTCACTCGTTTCTGACCATCGCTTAGTCACTCGAAATAGTTATTCCTTGGTCAATACAATAGCCATTGGATCAAGATTTTTTCATCCCTCTGGTAGTTGCACAAATATCATGTTAAAGTTTGATGGTTGTTCGCCATGACTTAGAAATAGTTATTATTCATCTGAGAAGTAATAAAGCCATTTTTCTTGTATATGAATTTGTTGCGCAGGTAAAAGAATAAAGAGCAATGCAATGAGGATTGTGCTTCCAGTTGTAGGCTCTGGTGTTCTAGTACTCATATGCATCTCCCTTGCATGGTTAATATTCAAAGGTACGTTTAGTTAACTCTGTTTAGTAAGGTTATATTGACCGCTTTATGAGAGAGTATATGTCACCGCCTTAACTTGGACTACATCGTCTACTACCGCAATATACCCTTAGATTACAAAATCCTCTAAAACATATGAATGTAAACTAGATCAAATAGTTTTGTAGACGGTTTAGAGCATGATTTAGCTACTATTTGTGGTGATGTAACGATAACATGTAATCTAGTGATGGATAATATGGATTCCACATGTTAGACAAACCACATTCCCTTTGCGTGCTTTTCATATTCATGCAATCACAACAATAGAGATACTGGTTACCGTGGGGCTGAGAAACAGAGCAACATCTAGTGGCACTGCTATGGACTGAGGGTTGTGTCTGTGTTTTCTAGGGGAGTGGGTGGCTGGGTGGTAGATGTGCCTCGTGGGTTATTTCCTCTAGTTCCATGAGTTCATAAATTAGGGTATAGTATACAAACATCAATAGTTGTAGGGGTCAAATATAACTTTATTATTTCTTATTTTTGTGATGTTCTCATTAGAGATGAAGTCACTTTTAACATTATGGCAGCATGCAAGAGCAAGAAAGGGACAATGCAAAAGAATATAAGATTGGAGGGTATGAGTATCTCCGATGAATTTGAAGAAGAAAACTCTCCCCATGATCAAGAATTTCCATTTGTAAGATTAGAAGAAATTGCCATCACAACCCACAATTTCTCTGAAACATGCATGATTGGACGGGGAGGCTTTGGTAAAGTATACAAGGTAACTCATTAAATATGTTCTTTCCTAGGATTAATTCTGTTAAAGAGAGCTAATTTTTTCATACTACAAAGTCAAGTATAAGATTTTCACTATATTTCTGTAGGGATTGTTAGGTGGTCAAGAAGTTGCAATCAAGAGGCTAAGTAGAGATTCTCAACAAGGAACAAAAGAATTTAGGAATGAAGTAATTCTAATTGCCAAATTGCAACATAGAAACTTGGTTCGACTTCTTGGATGCTGCAATGAGGGAGATGAAAAGCTCCTGATATACGAGTATCTACCAAATAAGAGCTTAGATGCTACCCTTTTTGGTGTGTATTCCAATAACAAACCATGATTTCTATGACAACTTGAATTTCTTTCTTACATTTGTTTCTGTTTTTAGATGAGTCGAGAAAATTGTTGTTGGATTGGGCGACACGCTTTCGTATAATCAAAGGGGTTGCAAAGGGACTTCGGTATCTTCACGAAGACTCAAGGTTCACCATAATTCATAGAGATCTCAAAGCTGCAAATGTTTTGTTAGATGCAGATTTTAAACCCAAGATAGCGGATTTTGGTATGGCGAGGATCTTTGGTGATAACTTGGAAAATGTGAATACCCAACACATTGTTGGAACATAGTGAGTATCCATGTAAAAAAACCATATTGTTTTTCCAGTAAATTTAACTCCCATTAGACACCTCTTATAATTAAAATGATCAAACAGTGGTTACATGGCTCCTGAGTATGCAATGGAAGGTGTCTTCTCTACCAAGTCTGACGTCTATAGTTTCGGCGTCTTACTACTGGAGGTTGTAACTGGTATAAGGAGAAACTCCATTAGTGAAACCATGGGATTTCCTAGCCTCACAGTATATGTGAGTACACATGAATTCTGTCAAATTTCGTAACGAAAAGTGGATCAAATACAATCAATTTTTGTTGGATATTGAAAATTAATACTGATATGATGTTTTTGGTTGTTTCAGTCATGGAATATGTGGAAGGAAGATAGGACCAATGAGCTGCCGGACTCATCTATCTTAGATACTTCACCAGATGAAGTTCTGCTGTGCATCCATGTAGCACTCCTGTGTGTCCAGGAGAACCCTGATGATAGGCCGCTCATGTCATCTGTTGTGTCTGTCCTAGAGAACGGGAGCACTACACTTACATCCCCCAATCGGCCCGCCTACTTTGCGAGACAAAGTACTGCAGTGAATCAAATCAGAACTGATGTTCAGACATCCGTGAACAGTTTTACTCTTACTGAGATAGAGGGCCGATGAAATAAATCTTTCGTTTTAGATGTATCGAAATACCCTCAAAGGAAACGATACATTAGATGAATCAAAGACTATTGTAAAATGTATGGCTCCACAGGTTAGAGATGACACTTTTTTGAAAAGAAAATAGAGATGTATCATGTGTTGCCTAGTAGTCATTATCTTTGAGTATGTTCTCTATTCAGTTTTTCGTTTGCATAATATACTACTCTCAGAGATACAAGTGATTAGGCGTACTTGAAAAAGGAAGGATTTTGAAGGAAAAACACAAAAGTGAAGGGGACCTTTACATTGGATACAAGTGATTAGGTAGTAGTATTATTGTTTGCTCTTCTTGCAATGGTTTTGTGTTTACTTGTAAGAGAAGGGCGCTTTGTAAGAAAATGGCATCATGGTCGGACAGAATCAGGGTGTATAATCCTGTGTAAGCAGGACAAGCACGTTGACTGATGTGAAAAGCATGATCTCCTAGGCAGCTTTGTAGTCTAAATCTCGAAACAGACTTTCATCCCGCTTTATATATAAAGCAACAACAAACAAAGTACACGGCCAAACGATACAATGTGACGGGGAAGCCCCCTTAGAAAGCAGATCAAAAGATAAACAAGAAACTAGAAGAAGCCTAACACCTAGAGGAGGTCTGACCACGGACACGTGAGCACCATGACAACGTCCTCAAGAGGGTGACGACGCGAAGCGACACCGCTGTCGAGTCCATACGGACAAGAGTTTTCACTTGGAGCCCTGGCACAAGAGCGAGATCCACGATGACATCTTCAAGAAGCAAGCGACACCCACGGGCGCCGCCATCACCGGCGCCAGAAGCGCAAAGCTTTCGCTCGAACACTCGCCACCACCACGGGGGGATCCCGGCCACCACCGCAACTAGGGTCAGCTCATCCACACCAGATCTAGGCACTGTCAGAACAGACCAGGGCCTCCCGCCACTACACCCATCGCCGCCCGCACGACCAAAAAGTGCAGCCACCACCGCCACCACGGAGCCTGCCGGAAAGCTAACCGTGAAGCTCGCCATCCAATACCGCTGCCCGGGCATCCAAGTCCCAAGGCATCACCAAACATCCACATCACGACCACTCAATCACGGTAGTAGAAGCAAAAGACACCATCTTCCTCCCCTAGAGCCCGACATCAGCCACCGGGTCTGGGTCGGCGCCCCCACCGTAGGCAGCGTCCACACCCGCATCCCCAGCCGGTCCCTGTGGACCAGGGGGATACAACCCAGAGACTACAGACGGCCTCAGCCAAGCATGCTTGACGCCTCTATATCCATGGTACTCAGCATCGATTCGCACGATGACACAGTAATGCCCCAAGCGTGAAACTCGAACCGACGCCACGAACAGAGAGCAAGCAAGTGGGCCATAACGCAACCCTGCCGCCACCCCTACACTGACGCCATAACATGTGGACACCACCCCAAACATCCACGGACCCCAACTCGACATCGCCGGACATGGCCAAGGGACGGTGGCACCGCCGGCCAACTGCGGGACAGCACCATCGGACGGGGCGAAGACTGCCCCATCAGATCCGACTTTCATATCTATATGGGAATACCCAAGGCAGCCAGCAACTCCGGCCGCCGGGGCAGTCGCCAACGGCTAGTCTTGCCCTCCACCTGCACCCAACCACCATCTCCAGCCCCAGTCGAGTTCCGCCAGACAGTCACCGAACCCACCACCACATGTGAGGGAGTCCGGGACTAAGGGGTCCTCGGGTCGCCGGTCTATCTCTTATGGGCCAGATAGGTGGGACGCTCTGTGATTATTACTGGAAGGCCGGGCTATAAGGCGACGCCGTGTTCAGGAAGGAAATCTCCGGTGCTTTGGTGTGTCCTCCAAGTCTAGATGGAAGAATCGACATGTTTATTCCCCGATGGCAACCCACCATGTGTAACCCTAGGTACGCCTGGTGTCTATATAAACCGGAGGGTTTAGTTCGTAGAGGGGAGAAAATCCATCATCCTACTCATCTAGGGTTTAGTTCATCCGATCTCATGATAGATCGAGTCTGTAATCATCACACACGTCAATAAAATCAAGCATGACGTAGGGTTTTACCTCTTCGAGAGGGCCCGAACCTGGATAAATATTGTCCCTGTGTTTCTTGTTCCCCATTGATCCAAGATCCACATCTCGGGACCCCCTATCCGAGATCCGCCGGTTTTGACATCAACAACATTCCCGCACCTAGGGGGAGAAGCGGTTGGGGCAACACATGCATCACAACAGTCGCGCACGCGCCAGGCCCTGCCATCACGCTCCCCGTCTAGACAGACGACCACATCGGGCCGCCGCCAGCCCCACGCACCGCACGGGCCCCCACCCGAAACCGAGCCAGATCCGGTGTGGGGGCGCCGTCCTGGCCCATCTCGAACGCAACACCCCGCCAGTCACCAGGACAACCAACAGGGCGCCTCCCACCTCCCGTGCCACCCGCCAGAGCGCCAGACCGGCCACCCGACGGATCCCGCAACCACCAGAGGACCACCTCCCACGGCTGCCGCGTTGCAAGCCCTCACGCGTGTTGTCGCTGCCCGCAGCACCACGCATGTCGCCGCCACCCGCGCCTGACGCCGGCCCCGCGTGAGCATGACGCCACCTTCCGGCCAGGTCGTCCCGTGCCAGCTCCTGTGCCGAACCGAGGAGGAGAAGATCCCCGCCGTCACCGACGCCACCAGGCTTTGCCCGACGACGCTTGCCGGCGGCGGCGGGGGAGGGGGATGGGAGGAGGGGAGAAAGAGTCGGCGGCTAGGGTTAGCCTTGTCGGTCGCGCCTTGTAGTCAACCTGAAGTCATCAGAATGGTTCAGTCAGGGTTGGATGATTTCAGAACGAGAATGCAACAAAATGGTGAAGCAGCAGTACATGGAACACACTTCCGTACTTGAATTAGGCTATGTTCTCAAATTTTGAATGTTGAATTTCTAAATAATAAATATAAACTCATCGGCTGTAATAGAGTAGATCATATTAATATATATATATAAACCGAAACACACGCACGTATGACAGTAATACAACAAAGGCGTAGCTAACAGATTTTTTTTCAAAACTATGACGTATTTTATAGCAATTTTGAAAACTATAGGGCCGAACGCAAAAAATTCAGAAATATGACCCCGTCGGCCTGCGGTGGGCCGAAGAGGGCCCCGTCGGCCTCCAGGCGGCCGAAGGGGGCCTGTCGGCCTCCAGGCGGCCGAAGGGGGGGGCTGTCGGCCTCCCGTTGGCCGACGGGTGTCAGGGGCACAAAACGTAATTAAGATGGCCTCAAATGAAAAAGTTATTAACATGAAAAATCTTCGTCTCGTCGAAACGGTTGATTTTGATATAAAAATCGTCTTAATCCGAGGTCGTATGCAACCTGTAGAGCCAAAACAAGGTCAGGGGCAGAAGCTGCAGAGTTACATCGGACAGACCGAATGGATGTCAGAAAATTTGTCACGGGGCACCCGGTGGACTCGGTGAGACCGTGTGGAATACATAAGAGTACACAAGTTTGGTCACGTTCACTCGGTGAGACCGAACCAAACCACTCGGAGGCTCCGAATGGATCCAAAAAATAAACTCCGTCGGAAACCCCCTCTGGCAAATCGAAACGGTGTTGGTTGCACATGGTCTACGTGACCGCATGCATGCAACTGCACCAAACCATGCAGACGTGTGGGCACGGCCAAGCTAGGCCCCCACGCAAGGTTGGAACGAAACTGGACACCGAACGAACGTTGCGTCACGTCCGGCCAGTGTTTAAGGGTTTTTTTCACCGCTCGATGCATTTCCTAGGATTTTCCGATTTCCTAGGATTTTCCCGGTGAAAAAAACCATAAAACACTGGCCGGACGTGACGCAACGTTCGTTCGGTGTCCAGTTTCGTTCCAACCTTGCGTGGGGGCCTAGCTTGGCCGTGCCCACACGTCTGCATGATTTGTTGCAGTTGCATGCATGCGGTCACGTAGACCATGTGCAACCAGCATCGTTTCGGTCTGCCGGAGGGGGTTTCCGAAGGAGTTTTTTTTACGACTCTGCCAAATGGCCCAAAACTTTTTCCACACGTTGGCATCACCATCGAGAGCACGCATGCCAGTTTGCATCTATTTCCGACGCTCGATGCATTTCCTAGGATATTCCCGGTGAAAAAACCCTAAAACACTGGCCGGACGTGACGCAACGTTCGTTCGGTGTCCGGTTTCGTTCCAACCTTGCGTGGGGGCCTAGCTTGGCTGTGCCCACACGTCTGCATGATTTGGTGCAGTTGCATGCATGCGGTCACGTAGACCATGTGCAACCAGCATCGTTTCGGTCTGCCGGAGGGGGTTTCCGAAGGAGTTTTTTTTTACGACTCCGCCAAATGGCCCAAAACTTTTTCCACACGTTGGCATCACCATCGAGAGCACGCATGCCAGTTTGCATCTATTTCCGACGCTCGATGCATTTCCTAGGATTTTCCTGGTGAAAAAACCCTAAAACACTGGCCGGACGTGACGCAACGTTCGTTCGGTGTCCGGTTTCGTTCCAACCTTGCGTGGGGGCCTAGCTTGGCCGTGCCCACATGTCTGCATGATTTGGTGCAGTTGCATGCATGCGGTCACGTAGACCATGTGCAACCAGCATCGTTTCGGTCTGCCGGAGGGGGTTTCCGAAGGAGTTTTTTTTACGACTCCGCCAAATGGCCCAAAACTTTTGCCACATGTTGGCATCACCATCGAGAGCACGCATGCCAGTTTGCATCTATTTCCGACGCTCGATGCATTTCCTAGGATTTTCCCGGTGAAAAAACCCTAAAACACTGGCCGGACGTGACGCAACGTTCGTTCGGTGTCCGGTTTCGTTCCAACCTTGCATGGGGGCCTAGCTTGGCCGTGCCCACACGTCTGCATGATTTGGTGCAGTTGCATGCATGCGGTCACGTAGACCATGTGCAACCAGCATCGTTTCGGTCTGCCGGAGGGGGTTTCCGAAGGAGTTTTTTTTTACGACTCCGCCAAATGGCCCAAAACTTTTTCCACACGTTGGCATCACCATCGAGAGCACGCATGCCAGTTTGCATCTATTTCCGACGCTCGATGCATTTCCTAGGATTTTCCCGGTGAAAAAAACCCTAAAACACTGGCCGGACGTGACGCAACGTTCGTTCGGTGTCCAGTTTCGTTCCAACCTTGCGTGGGGGCCTAGCTTGGCCGTGCCCACACGTCTGCATGGTTTGGTGCAGTTGCATGCATGCGGTCACGTAGACCATGTGCAACCAACACCGTTTCGATTTGCCAGAGGGGGTTTCCGACGGAGTTTATTTTTTGGATCCATTCGGAGCCTCCGAGTGGTTTGGTTCGGTCTCACCGAGTGAACGTGACCAAACTTGTGTACTCTTATGTATTCCACACGGTCTCACCGAGTCCACCGGGTGCCCCGTGACAAATTTTCTGACATCCATTCGGTCTGTCCGAAGTAACTCTGCAGCTTCTGCCCCTGACCTTGTTTTGGCTCTACAGGTTGCATACGACCTCGGATTAAGACGATTTTTATATCAAAATCAACCGTTTCGACGGGATGAAGATTTTTAATGTTAATAACTTTTTCATTTGAGGCCATCTTAATTACGTTTTGTGCCCCTGACACCCGTCGGCCAACGGGAGGCCGACAGGCCCCCTTCGGCCGCCTGGAGGCCGACAGGCCCCCCTTCGGCCGCCTGGAGGCCGACGGGCCCCTCTTCGGCCCACCGCAGGCCGACGGGGTCATATTTCTGAATTTTTTGCGTTCGGCCCTATAGTTTTCAAAATTGCTATAAAATACGTCATAGTTTTGAAAAAAAATCTAGCTAACAGCCGCTGCAACATGGGAACGCCCGCGACGGGCGACCACGCGCGGCCGCCGCCGGGCTGATCTCCTTCCTCCGGCCTCCCGTGGCTCTGGCGGCCCCGGATCCGGAAGCCCCGCCTCATCCGCTCGCGCCCATCCCAGTTTAGCTTCTCGTAGTGCCCGAGCAGTCCGTGAGGAAGCTGCGGGAAGCCGCGTCCGCGACGGCCACATGTCTGCGACAGCTGCGCCGTCATCGTCGGCCGCTCCGGCCCCTCCGCTCACCGCCCCTGCTCTGGCCGCTGCGCTAGCCGCGGCCTTCCTCGCCGGCCGCAAAGCTGGCCCGGCCGTGCGGGGACGCCTCGACTCTTCGCCGACCAGCCAACCTCCGCTGCCCGTCGCCTTCGTCCACACTACCGCGGCCTCAAGCCAAACTGTAGAGAGGATAAGCTCTCGCGACCCCGATCCCGCGCCCCTCCACCAGCCCCCACCGGCGGCGGCCACCCTGCCAGCGCCTCCGACCACGCGCCCGCGGCCTCTGCCTCCAGCCTGTCGGCTTCGGGTGGAGAACGGCGGTCAGCAGGTCTCCCACCCCACGCTCCCCGAAGGCTGCAGCGACGTGCTCTCTGGCTCAGCCGCCCGTCGCCCCCGCCAGCCTTATTGGCGCCGTCTTGGACCAGCTGCTGAAGCCACCAGCGACGAGCCCCATCGGCTACCCACCGCTCGATCCAGATCAGGCGGATCTGCATCCCGTCTCTCGGCCGGCCCCGGCTGTGCTCGGCTCGAGGCATGTCTCCCATTGCTCCGTTGTCAATGGCGATGGGGGAGTGGCGGCTACTCTGGACGCACTGCCTGTTGCTTCAGCTCCACATGCCGCTATTGCGAGCGACGGGCTAATCATGCAGGTGCCTCCGATGCGTCCAAGCTGGGGAGATTGGCTAGGATGTTTCGACAGGGTGACGGCGTCGACAGTTCTTGTGGCTTCATGCGGGGATGCTTTGGGTGGCTGACAGCTCGTCTCGGGTGGGCGCCGCTCGACTCCCGCTGCTTTCCATCGGCCTGCTGTCAATGGGCGGCGCCCCCTCCGGCGTGGCTGAGAGATAGATGTTTTCGATGCCTCTGTCGAGGTCACCGGGCATACTCCTGTAGGGACCCAATTCGATGCACGGATTATCTTCGATCCGGCCACATCGCCCGCTTCTGCCGTGCTAAGAAGACTGATAACCAAGCTTCGCCGTTCCAATGTCCTGCTCCATCACCTGCATCCACCGGTGATATTTCCATGACGGATGTGCAGTTCCAATCTATCTCAGTTGAGCAAGTCGGGTTGGCAGAGGAGACCGAGTTGCTTCGCATTGAGCTTCGTGATTGCCTTGCGCGTGTCGGGAGTGTTTTGGGGAGGGCAGAGGCTGCTCTCGCCAAACTAGAGGTGGCGCCGGATGTGTCTTCGCTGCATGAGCTTCAGATTGGGGTCGTGCCCGATGTGTCTCTACTGCCCGAGATCCAGGTTGGTTCTGTCGATGAGGAAGTAGGCATGTATGGAGATCTCTCCCCTCGTACTACATCATGTCGATTGTTGTTGCCTGTTGTGCCGATTGCTTCTGGGAGTGAAGCTGTTGTCGAGGTTGTGGCTCCGATGCTGGAGATTATGCCTGAGCTGCAGAAGATTTGTGGGGAGCCTACTTCACCTATTTCGATGGTGCTTCCTAAGGAGATGGGGTCGCTTCGAGGGCACTTGGTGATGCCGACCGCGACCTCACCGTCGTCGCTGGAGCCCATTCAGCCGCTCTTTGTGGACCATGGAGGTGTAGATGTTGTTATTGCTCTCTCACCCGAGGCTGTTGGTCAGGTGGCGTCTGCGGGTGCCAAGGATGACGAGGTAGGTGCTTTGGCACCTAATTCTGAGGCGTTGAAGCCCATTCGGTCGCCCATCTTTGACCGTGATGCTATGCTGGCACGTATTGATGAAGCGGTCTTTATGAAAAAGCTTGGCCGCTTGCTCTCCTCCTTGGAGGCAGCTTGTCCTGGGTCTGGCAAGGCGATTGCTTGCCTCCTAGCGGAGGAGGTTTCTACGGGCAAAATAAAGAAGGTGAAGAAGGCTCTCAGGACCATAGGCAAGAAGAGTGGCGTCATTGGTAAGGCGTCAGCGGCTGTTTAATGGAGGATACTCAGTCTCGTCGTCCTCCATCTCCGACTCGCTCATCTCCATGGATTTGGTGGCGTCCGATGTTTTCAACCTTGGTTCGTTGAGGGTTTCTTTGAGACATAAAAGTGCGAGGGTTCGTGGTTGTTGCATATTATGTATGTTTGTCGGGTTGACCGTGGGGTCATGGAGTTTATTTTTTAGCGAGTAGTCCGCATGTGGTCTATATGTATCGGTTTTCGCCCGGTTTTCTGTTAATTAACTGGGCAATTCTCTTCTTCTTAATTAATCGATGAGGCAAATCTTTTGCTTCCGTTTTGAAAAAAAATATATTAATATATATGAAAAAACATTAGTAAGATCAACAACATACACTAGTGCGGGTGAGCCCCCCAGGGCTGGCGGCGTAGTGTCGGCCGGTGTATTTTTAAACAAATTTGGCCCCTTCGAGTGACTTGAGGCATATTTGGCCTCTTGACAAAACTAATTCGAAATCTGATCCGTGGTTGGCGCCATAAAGCATGGCGTCGAACTTGCACATGTCGGCGTCACACTAACGGCGCCAAGCTGTACAAGTTGGGTGTCATGTTGTGTCCAGCCGAGCAAATCTGGTCCCTAGGGTCTCTGGGCCCATCAGGACCGACATATTTCATAAAAAATACTGCAGCAAAATACTGTAGCAACCGGTTGTTTTTTTATAAGAAAATCAGTACAAACTGTAGCAAATTTTGAGAAGAGAAAAAAGAACAAGTGATCAAGTTTGTTATTTTGAGAAACTACAAGTTTTTTTTTTGAGAAACTACAACTGATCGAGTGGGAGTCAGCGATCAAGCGGGCAGGAGCGAGCGAGCGTTGCTGGGCCAAGCCCATGCAAGCGACACAATGGCGCTGGGTTCACAACCTGGCGCTGAAGGCGTGTCTAATCGATCGGGGAACCACGTCCTAGAGCCGTCGCCGCCGCCGCTACGTTTTTCTTCTTCGTCTACTGATCATCGTTTTTTATGAGATTAAATTTATTCTTGTTCTTTTGGCAGTGCCATGAGATTTGTGAGTTTTCTGTCCTCGTTGATCCGATTATTCGGATCTGATGAGTTTATATTGGTGTGTCAAACTTTTTTTGTTGGTTTGATTTTTTGTGAAGTTGAAATCTTTTATCAACATCATGATAAAGATATTGTGATCAGACGGCCTGCACTTCTAGGGGATCATCCCCGGCCCAAGTACGTTCATCAATCAAAGCTTTCCATCTTTCTGGATGGTCGACTCAAGACGCTTTCAAAAACCATTATTGGTAATATTCGTGCGGTTGAAAGAGTGACAACATCGTTGCTCCAGTCTGATTGCAGCCTATTTACCAAAGTCTTTGAAGTATTTCTTCTAGCAAAGATTGATAACGTGAAGAAGGTGTTTTCAAAAGATTTTCATTATAATTCTTAGCCATAGGAGTTACTATGCATTTTTTATTGGATTTTAGATAAAAAAGTGTACCAGTAATTGTTACGAGTACAAATAAAACTACAAGTGTTTCTAAAAAAAAGAAACTGGCACTGAACCTTCAGTGCATACCTGGCCAAACGGGCCGTGCTAAACGGGCCGGCCCATAAGCACGCTGCGCCGGCACGCTTTGGGCCCGGCCCGGCACGCGCTAATCGGGCCGTGCCAGGCACGCAACCCGCCTTGGGTCGTGCCTGGGCCGCTACCCCCAACACGCGGGCCAGCACGGGACGGCCCGATTAGCTCGTGCCGGCCCGACACGCGGCACGGCACAACCGCTCCGCCTCGATGGAAGGGGGAGCGGGGGCGGGGCGGGGGATCGAGCCGTTGGCCTCGATCGACGGGGGAACGGGGCAGCGGGGGGGGGGGGGGGAGGGGGTAGCTAGCCGTTGGGGGGCGGTTTAGGGGGGGTTTAATAGGAAACTCTAGATTTATCCCACATAATACTCTACCAAATTTTATAATTTTTTACATGTTTTTTGGCCTTTTTTCCCGTGTTTTCCAACGGAAAAAAAATGCACATATTGCCGAACCGGGCCGGCGTGCCGGCCCAGTTAACCCCCGTGTCGTGCCTGGGCCGGCACCCCGGGCACATGGGCCGGCACGGCACGGCCCGATTAGTAAACGTGCCTCGGCGGGCCGTGCCGTGCCGGGCCCGTTTACCAGCGGGCCGTGCCGGGCCGGCCCGTTTGGCCAGGTATGCTTCAGCGCCCTATAGGAACGCCCGGAAACAAAGTGGTTCAAGAAACAGAAGAACACCTCGCTCCCCACCCCACACGCCGTCTCCTCCGGCGGCTTCACAGTCACAGCCGTGCCGTCCCACGGCTTCCTCGCCTCGCGGGCATCAGCAGAGGGCACTGCAGTCCTCGCGGGGCCTCCGGCGACACGGACATCGGGGGAGGAGCAGCCTCGTGTCAGCTCCGCCGCCCAGCAGCAACGGGCTGGTGGTATGCCCACCAACTGTTCGACGAAATGCCGAGGCGTCGTGGCAGGGCTATCTATAGCACCGAGGGCTCTGCGGTTTGGTAGTTTGCGGAAGGATAACTTGATCCAACTGAGAATGTATCACTATGCTTATACCATACCAATGGATCTCTCACAATTCGGCAAACTTCCTCTCTTACAGGAATGCAAGTTCTGTAACAAAGGCAAGTCGTTTGATATCCATCTCTTGGCTCTTGTTCTGTTTCATCTTATTTTGTCTCGATTTATGACGAAAATCAGCAAGAACATTGCAGCAAGCAGAAACGATCCAGCGAAGACATGGTCGACGAGAATACTCGACCCTGGAGTACAAGCGAAATGCCAGAAAACACACTAAATACAAGCACAGACTAGTCATCAGTCTTCAGTGAAGCACCAGCAGTTTGTGTATATTTTGGCCACAGACATTTGCATCTTGGCCTGCAGATTATCTAACAGTTGGAAGCAGGCAAGTCTCCAGGTCTTCACGAATAAGAAGATGACAAAGACCATCCAGAGTCCCGTGACAAACCCTGCAGCCAGCCCGAGACACAAATCTCTGTTATTTGTACTGTTACCTTCATGGTGATCTTCAGTCACCTCGGGTCGTGAGCAGCTCATGGATAGAGGAGGCCCACATAGATAGTTGTTGCCGATGTACATAGATTCTGCATCAGACAGTGTCTGTAGCTGACTTCCTGAGGGTATTCTTCCAGAAAGATTATTATAGGGGAAACCATCCACCTGGCCATTTGCGACGAAACAGGAAACACCGGCCGGCTCTCTAGGGTTCCTCCCACCCTTCCCCCGCCGCCGCCGGCCTTCCTAGGGCCCCTGCCGCCGCCGGCCGTCCCCGCCCCCCTCCCCCCTCCCCCCCTCTCCCCCCTCTCGGATCCGCCCCCGTGCCGCCTCCCCGGGAGGTGGCCGGGGCGGCGCGAGCCCCCCCCCCCCCTTCGGCGGCCCTCCTTCCCCCTTCCCTCCCTGCCGTCGCCGACGGTCGCCCCCGGCGCTTGGCCGGGTGGTGTTGGCGGCGGCGGGACTGTCTGTCCCCGCGCGCGCGGCTCCCTGCTCGGGGCATGGGGGCGGCGGCGGTGCTCCTCGGCTCGGCGACGTCCCGGCGACCCGGCGGCAGTGGCCGGCGGCGCGCGAGGTGGTGGTGTGGCCCCTTGGCGGCGAGACGGCGTGGTGGCGCAGGTTGGCCGGCGGCGCGCCCCCGACCGTCCTAGCGGGCCGGCCCCCGGCGTGGCTTCGTCGTCGTCTGTGTGGTGAGGAGGAGGAGCAGCTCGGACGGGGGGGGGGGGGGGGGGGGGGGGGGGGGCGGCGACGCCGACGGCGTGCCTGCTGCAGCGCGATGGCGGGAGCTTTACGGGCGTGGAGGGCCCGGCCAGGCCTTTGGGCCCACGGGCCTGGTATGCTCCTGCTATTGTGTCCGGTCGGCTATCGTCGTTGACGGTGGAGGTTGTGCCCTCCCGCGTGCCGACGGTGCTGCGGCCCCTAGTCCCGGCTCCTATTCCCCGCTGTGCAGGCCTCACTTCGTGGTGCCGTGGTGAGACGGCGTGGAGGCTTCATGACCGCGGTGGCGCAAGATGGTGGTCGGTTTGGTGGCAGGCTCTGGAGCATCCGAGGTGAAGGTTGGGATCGGGGGAAACCCCTGTCGGCCTGGCCGACACCGACGCGGCGGCGCCGGTGGGTGCCGTCGGACCTTCCTGGAGGGCGTCGGGGGCGACCCTTCCTCTCGCCTCGTCACGTACCGGGGGAAACCCTTGGCAGCAGCATCGTCATCGTCGCGGTCCTTCTTGGAGGTGTTGATTGGTACCGGTGCTTCGGAGCCTTGGAGCTTGGTGGGAGATCTTCGGTGGGCGCAGTGGTCGTGAAGCTTCTTCGTTTCCGTCGATCCGCCGTTGTCGGCATTTATTTCTCTTGTTGTTTCTCTTTCGTTTCTTTTGGGTGTGATTGTGCTGCTTCCGCCCCAGCACCTATCGTTGGCTGTATCGGTTGGTTGCTTTGTAATACAAAGCGAGGGGAAACCCTTTTTCGGTAAAGATTATTATATGATAGATTTAAGTGGCTCAGTGTTGTTATCGCTGACAGACTCCATGGGGTTTCACCAGAAAGATCGTTGAATGAGAGATCAAGTGATTCCAATGCCTGCAGCTGGCCAATCTTGTCCGGAATCTTTCCAGTGAACTGATTATGCGAAATATTCAAAAGATTCAGCCCAGAAAGGGATGCTACTTCTTCCGGGATCTCTCCAAGTAGATTATTGCAGGACAAATCAAGGCCTACCATATATACAATTGCACTGGTGTAATAAAGTTGTTGACCTTTCATTACTATTTGTTGGCTGTCATCATATTTTGTTGCTTCAATGTGATCGCGTGTCCACTGCTATATTTCCGAACTGGCTCTCCAAGGCGTTATCAGATCTTATTTTGCTATATTGAGCCACTGCTTTTAAGTAGGACAAACCATGAGGTATATCTCCTGATATTCTATTATTTGCAAGGTCCAAGAACTGGAGATTTACTTGTTCTGTTAGCTCAAGTGGAATAGAACCAGAGAACATATTATGTCGTAACAACAGAAAAGACAAATGTGGCAAAGATCAAGTAGTTTGTTGTGGGAAATTCACGTTGGTAGCTCTCCATAAAATTTGTTGTGGGAAAGATCAAGTAGTTTCAAATTTGGACTATATTGCAAGAATTCAGGGAATTTGCCAGACAGGTCGTTCTGTTAGCTCAACAGGTCGTTCCAGGTTAAATGCGGGGATCCAGTTTGAGCTGATAGTGATGTGTACAGGGTTGTGAGATAAACTCAGTTCTGTCAAGTACACTAGACTTGCAAAATGTTCCTCTGATACAGAACCATTCAACTGGTTGTTGTCTAGAACCAATGACTGTAGATTAGTCATCTCGCCAATTAATTACCAAAGGTATTGATCCCACAAGCCTATTATCCGAGAGTCAAAGATCGGTTAAATTTGTCCGCTGTTTGATACTGCTTGGAATCCTCCCAGTCAGGTTGGTAGCAGACAGATCTAAGGACTGCAATTTACTCTTTGTACACGCCGGAAACCCCTCCATAAAATCTGACATATACTGGTCGATCTCATTTGACCATAGCTCTAGCCGACTTAGGTTGCACAAGTTTTGGAACAGTTCAGATTTTGCACCTGAGAGGTAATTGCCACCTAGCTTGAGTGTCTCAAGAGATGTCATGTTTCCGATTGCATCTGGAAGTTGACCAACTATATTGTTACTTGAAATGTCAAGTTCCTTGATGATGAGAACATCCCAGAACCAGTAGGTTGGATTCAGCGTGTCAATTCTGTTGCTATCTAGATCAAGCACCTGAAGTGAACTTAGATTTGAATGCAGTATGGGTTCATGTTGTAAACTGAGCCCACATTGACTGAGTTGAAGGACTTCCAGCGAAGGAAGAAGGGTGACCACCCGAACCCAATCAGGAATAGTGCTGAGGTTTACTCCACTCATGTCAAGGGATCTTAGTAAACCAAGGCGAGATAACCATGACATGTCATCAGAACGCAAAAGAGTATCGGAGAAAACAGTAGTCTCAAGGTTAAGGTGGAGCAACCTAGAGAGGTTACATCCCCAATCTCCTTGCCTACTTTGCAAGACGAAGTGCTGCAATGAATCAAATCAGAACTGATATTCCGACATCCATGAACAGTTTTACTCTTACTGAGATAGAGGGATGATGAATCAAACACTTGTAAAATATATGTCTCAACAAGTTAGCGATGTCATTTTCTAAAAAAGAAAATAAGGATGTATCATGTGTTGCCTACTAGTCAATATCTTTTAGTAAGTGACCTATTCAATTTTTTGTCTGCATAATATATAGTCTGAGTTACAAAAATATATCTTAAGATATACTACTTGAAAAGGGAAGGACTTCGAAGGAAAAACACTTAGACAAAGGAGACCTTTAGATGGAATCCAAGTGATTAGGTAGTAGTGTTCTTGTGTGCTCTTCTTGCAATGGTTTTGTGTTTACTTGGAAGAGAAGGACACTTGTAAGAAAAGGGAACGATGGTCGGACAGAATCAGGGTGTATCATCCTCTATAAGCAAGGCAAGCACATTGACTGATGTGAATAGCATGATTTCTTAGGCAGCTTTGTAGTCTATAAACCGCAAGCCACCAGAATGGTTCAATCAGATTCGAATGATTTCGAAACGAGAATGCAACAAAATGGTGAAGAAGCAGTACATGGAACACACTTCCGTACTTGTATTAAGCTATGGTCTCAAAATTGAATGGCGAATTTCAAAATAATAAATATATTTGTCACGAAATTGTTTTTGTGACTAGGAAACTCTTCCATCAAGATGTACAAACTACTCAAACAGGGAGAACCTGCTCCACCCATCTTTGCTAAAATTTGGAATAATGCCACCATGCTTAGATACAAGATCTTCTCTTTTGGCTATTGCTGCATGACAGAGTAAACTCAAGGAACCTCCTTCACAGGAAATCTTTCTACTTACCATCCTACAACGGCGAGCTTTGTCATTCACATACTGTAGAAACCTCAATCCACTTGTTTTGGGGCTGCAATTTTGCCTTCAGTTGCTGGGAATCAATTCTTGGGCATAGAAACAGAGGAATTTCCCTTTATGATGAGATCACCCTTGTAGCTCAAGCTTTACCTGCTCCCATTGCCATGGAAATCCTAATCATGGGATGTTGGAACATTTGGATTCAGAGAAATGGGAAAATCTTCAGCTCACAACCACATTCAGTTCAGTCATGGAGAAGGCTGTTGAAAATGACTTACTTCTTCTTCAGCACAGGATCAAGAATAAGTTTGAAGCTCAGCTTTCCAGATGGATTGACCAGTTTTTAAGCTAATATTATTGAACTATGCTGGGCTTAACTAGAGCAGTTATTGGATAAATTTACTCTTTTTTCTTTTATTTGTAACTTCTTGTACATATTAGTCTTTTATTTTAATATATATACCATAGAACGATTGTTCTACCACTACCAGAATCGCCTCATATGCCGACGGCCTGCAGCCGTCGGCGCAGCCTCGAAAACCGTCGGCGTAGGGCTATGCCGACGGCCACCGTCGGCGTAGGGTCATCGGGATCGCGGGCGTCGGCGTACCCGGTCAGTTTCGTCGGCATAGGGAAACCGTCGGCATAGGCTCCTATGCCGACGTCCTTACGTACGTCCGTCGGCGTAGATAGGCCGTCGGTACCCTTTTTCACATGACGGCGGCTGACGGCGCCGTCGGAGGACGTCAACCAACCAAAGGCACCCACGTGTCACCGCTATCCCGATGGTGTGGCCGTCGGCATAGTTCTGGAAGTGTGCCGACGGTGCAGCCGTCGGCGTAGGACCGCTACGTGTCAGCTCCTGGCGCGCCCTGGGGCAGGGCTACGCCGACGGTTATGCCCAAAACAGCTAGTAATTGCATAGTTGATACATTACCCAAAAAAGGCCAGGGTTGGTCATGTTATGTCCCAATAATAATCCTCATGAATTTACAAGTTACACAAGAATAAAAACGTTGTTTCTTCACTCATTATAGTACTAGTGTTTGGTAGAGCTCATATATAATGGTATAAGCAATATAATGGCAGGAACATAACAATGTAGCGCAAAGCAAGGGTACAGGGTATACAACAATGTTACAAATGAAGTAACAACATTTGTGAAGGCTCCATTTTGGTAACCATCGAAACGGAGATACAAAAAAATGAGAGAAGCCTATATCTTCCAATGGAATGAATGCGTAGCAAGACAAATTATGAACACCTTAAAGATAGAAAGCAAGGGCGAGGAACATGAGTACATGGTCTGATGCATTATGTACACATCGTCAAATAAAAAGACCAATTCCTTAGTCTACAGGAGAAGCCCAGACCAGGACCAAACAAAACTTTACAGAGTAGCAGATTTAGGTAATATAATGGTGACTTAGTTCAAATAGAAATAAAGGCCGGCTTATATCAGTGAGCTACTATGTATATATGTGTAGCATGGCAACAACCTAATACGCTTCTCTCTCTAAAAGAAAAAGAAACTTAAAATGTTGAGTGCAGCAGCAACATCTACTTGTTACTGGAGTTCCAGTACAAGATGGCCAGATGCCACTTACCACCATGGAACCTGCACAATTTCCACTATATATAGGAAGAAAGCAGCCATTGTTTATTCTGTAATGGACAATATATTAGTAGTGACCTGGACAGTGCCATCCTGGCTGAACCTGCATCAGGATAGATAGGATTATTAGATGCATCTACAAACATATAGGAATAGCAAAACAAGCTAGTAGGTGACCATCCATGATACAGCAGCAGTAGCAAATATCAAAAGGATATGAATGAGTTAGAAATAAAACTAGAGTTGAACAACCCAGCCTCATACATACATACATATATACATACAGGAACAAATTTGATTACACGAGAAGAAGCTAGCTGGAGTGGTGGTGGACCAAACAAAAATCACCTCGCCACCGTTTTGTGGTTTCACAACTAACCACAGAACCAAGGCAAAGAATGAATTAATTTGGCCTAAGCAGGACAAACCCAAAACAAAACATGGTACAACAGCAATTCTTGTACATAGCATGTGACATAACCTTGGGCTCGACGGCCACGACTTAGCGAGGAGAGGGGCTCAACATTGAGGTTTCGCAAAATAGGAATTCATTAATTTGCGAGTGGGTTTTAGTAGCTGAAGCTTAGAAGTTAAGTTAAGCACTTACTCCACTAACTAAACTAGGGACCAACACAATCAGCAACAGTTATATATAGCTACCAAACCATTTACTAATGATGAGTGCATGGAAGAGGAAAGAACGCTTTTTGTTCTTTTAGGTGTCACCATGCACCGACACATATAACAATTGACCACTGTATATTGTTATTGGTAGAAATAAAATTCTTTTTTTGGAAACAATGATTGTTACTAATAGAAATAAATTGTTTTTTGCGGAAACAAAAAGGTCCCCTGTGTTTTACTAAAATATATTGTTTAATATTCACATAGATTTTAAAGAAACACGTATAACACAACAAATGATAAACTGCTAAAATATTCATTCATCCGTTGCAACGGACAGATAATTGCCTATACAAATAAAAGCCGCAGCAACATTCTAACTAGGTACTTCATCAATTTATTTTCGCACATAGCTTTTATGCATTAGACATTTCTTAGCGTTTATGCTTTAAACATAGTTTTTGTTATTACTCGCATTGTCAGGTTTGGGAAAATAGACTGCTCGATGTTTTTTTGTTGTCTTTTCACAAACATATTACTTGAAGACTTGGGATAGCTTCATTTGTGCTAGAAAAGGAACTTTGTTTCGGATCCACTGTCAGCGATCTATGCCGTTTCGGGGCGACACGCGCGGCTTTTTTTTTGCTCAGACCCCCCCTCCCTAGAATTAATTTTATTTGCGCTGACTGGACTACAGATAACTGAACTTGCTGAACACACTGATCTTACTGAATTTTCTGACGATAACTGAAGATAGCAGTTACTGAATTTGCACTTTGTGCTATGGAGCATAGCCAAAATAAAAATAAAAATAGGTATGCCGACGGCATAACCGTCGGCATAGCTATGCCCCCGGATCAGCAGCTCCCTCGGATCGATGACGTGGCACCTGCCGCGGATCGATGACGTGGACCAAAGCAGCTATGCCGACAGTGTCCGTCAGGGCCGTCGGCATATCTTTGACGGCGTCAAACGGTCGTAAACCACCGAGTGGCCGGGCCCGCAGATATGCCGACGGGGCGGCTATGCCGACGACCACCGTAGGCACAGATCAATCTATGCCGACGGCCTTTGTACGCCGACGGTTGCCGTCGGCATAGATGGATCTATGCCGGCGGTTTTTTGTACGCCGACGGTTAGATGCAGGTCGTCGGCATAGGGTAATATATGCCGACGGGGGCCGTCGGCATAGTTTAAGCCGTCGGCAACGAGCCTGATTCTGGTAGTGTACGAGTCTCGGTTCAAAAAAATTATATCCGATTAATATATATGCAAATCATGATGGAATTGCTATCAAGATTAACAACATATCATACTGTAATGTATTCATACTAGTGCGCACTAGACATAGATCATACAGAGCTATGAAACTCATAAACACTGCACACACATGAAACAATGAGAAGATGACTGGACCATTTACCATCGAATCAGAAGAACAAACCCGCTGCAGCAACATTGTCGGAGTAATCTAAATTGATTTATGTTGAATTAGACAGATACTAGTCATACATGTGCAAGGTTGTAGTACTAGTCCGGTTAGATACAAGTGTGATCAAGCTTGTCGGAGATTAGTCTAGGGAAGTGGATGAGTCCTAGTTCTTTGGCTGTCCATGTAGTATTAGGTGATGTGTCAGTGTAGGTTATGAAATAGAAGTCTGGGTCGATGGTGGCGTGGAGCTGGGTCTTCCACCTATACACACACCAACCCGTATCATTGTAAAAGCACCAAGAAAATTAAGAAATAAATAGAAGAAAATTAGGTGCGAGACGCGTCCTTGGCTATAAGTTTCTGATCGTGTGTGCTCATGATTTTTGATGCGATCGATCCTAGTTGAAACCAAGCAATTGGTATCACAACGAGGTTGAAGATTTAGAGCCGCACTTGCCCCCGGGAGGCGACTCTACTAGCGCCTCGGGGTGGGCGAAATAGTTCCCGGAAATTTCAGCAACGAGGAGGAGCAGGCAATTCGAGTGAGGGGCGACATGCGAGGAGGATCGAGTGGTCGTCATACGGTGAAGCGACAAAGAGGAAGACGGCTGGCTGTCGTCTTCAAGAGATAAGATCATTGATGGTTTTGGAAATGACGATTGTGGCACTAAGAAGATCATTGAAGTCATCCTTCGGGAGTGCAACGAGGAGACGGTAAAGGTGCGAGCCATCGTCAAGGTATGCACATGAGTTCTTGTAAGGTGCGTCCAAGAGCTCGGGTGTGTGGATCTTCTACGATAATTTGCATCATTGACGGAGGAGAATTCTGAGAGCGGAAAAAGAAATTTGTGCCTTGTGTTTCCATTCATTGTCGTGGAGTTCTGACGAGTTCATATACTGTGAATGTGAGTTGCATGTATATAACAAGTTGTGTTGTTGCTGGACATGAGGTGCCGTTCGGTAAGATCTAGCATCAACGACAATGAGAATATATGAAGGTGTGGCGGGTGCAGAGGTGTGTCTCTCCTTGTGCAAACAATCAATGAGAAGACGAAGGTTAGAATGATGTGGCAATTAGAAACCATAGCTAGCGCTCAAAGGGAAAACTGTAGTGACCATCACAATAGTGAGTCGGTTACCGCAGACATTTTTTATAAAGCGGTATTTTAGTTGTTTCTTCAAATCTGAGCATTTAAAAAATGAATATTTTTTGTAAAGCGATATTTTTTGAAATTTCAAAACATTTTTTTAAACACATACATTTTTGAAAGTCAGAAGAAATTTTGTAATTGTGAACATTTCCTGAAAAAAATGAACATTTTGTATGTCCGAATACTTTTTGAAATCAGGATCAATTTTTACAATTCCAAACAACATTTGAAACACGACTAATTTTCAAATTCCCAAACATTCTTGAAAGCACGAACATTCCGGTATGGTTTTATTTCCTTTTCTGTTTTACTTTATTAATTTTTATTTTATTTTATTTTTTACAAAAATATTCGGGCTTGAAATTTTCTAATTTTATCCGTGTTAATTTTTTTTTCATTTGTTTTAAATTCCACATAGTTTTAAGCCATGTTCGCAGTTCTATGTTTTGTTTTTCTTATTTTTAAAATATGTTTGTGTTTCCAAGATGTTCATTTTATAAAAAATATGATCATATGCTATTTACTTTAAAGATATGTTTTCTCGTTTTCTTTTACAAACGAAGGAAAAAAATCTACAATATCTGATCTGCTAACAGTATCCCCTCACTGTTGGGTCGGCTGACACGGACTCGCTACATGGGCTGGGCCAGTCGGGATGCTACGTGGGGAACGACGCCTTGCTGATACACAGAGCGTCCGGTAACAGTTTCCCCCCAAGTACCGCTCACCTTAGGTCGAGATGTCCGATAGGTTCTTACCACACGGCAGGTGTGGTCAGCTCTTTCATGCTGATGAGTATTTGAATGATGTTGAGATAAGAACAAAGATGAAAAATGTTTGCTGCTTCGTCATTCTTACTTTTTTTCTTTCTATTTTCTTCCTTTTTTAATATTTTCGAAATATTTTAAATACATATCTTCAAAAAATTATTTCATATAATTTTTTTAAAGCATTCATCGTATATTTAAAATGTTCATGTACTGTAAAACATTATTCGTGCAACTTTAAAAACATGTTCGTGCCATTAAAAAAATGTCCGTGATAATTAAAAAATGTTCACACATTTTAAGTGAAATTAAAAAATATTTATATAATTGAAAAGTGTATGGTACTAGTCAGAAAAATGATCACGTGTTTCAAAATTATGTCGCCGATATTTTCTAAAATGTAAAATATGTTTCAGAATTTTGAAAAAAAAATTATCACTCAAGAAAATGTTTGTGACACTAAAGAAATGTTCTTACACTTAAGAACTGTTTTGGACGTTTATAAAAAAAGGTTCATAATGTTTATGAAATATGTTCAATATGTGGTAATTTTTTTTGCTGTGTAATAAAAGAAATGTGCATTGTAAATTGACAAATGTTCAACGTCTATTTAAAAATAATATTGAATGTGTATTTAGAAAATGTTCAACCTGTGCAGAAAAAACACGCATTTATTTGAAATATGAGAAAAAAAGAAAATAAATAAAAAGGAAAACAAATCTAACGAGAACAACGAAAAGCCCAATGAAAACACATAGAAAAAAGAAGAAGAAGTGAAATCACACGGAAATTTGTAAAACTAGTCCGTAGAAGCTATAGTACTAGGCTGGCCGTTAGTGAATCGCTATAGGCGAGAGAAAATAGGTCTCGCAGTTAGCGATACTAGGCCTAGTACCAGTGGCGGAGCTACGGTAAAATCCTTGGGCAGGCCAAGCAGGCCAGATTAACGCTAGCCTTGCAAACTAATTTATTAAGGGCCCCCTTAATCTTCATTATTTGGTGTTATGCTGGGCGGGCCACGGCCGGGTTTTGCCCCAACGTAGCTCCGCCCCTGCCTAGTACGACCCAGGAGAGAGAAGCGGCCAAATGCTTACTAACTGGGTGGCCTACTGGTGCCATGGCCTGGATGCTTCTATTCCACGCGTTGTGTAAGAAACCGTCAGTAGAACCGGGTGCTATTGGCTCGCCAAAAAACTGGTTGGCTATACGTAGGGATACAAACGAGTCGAGTTCGAGCGAGCCGGAGTTGGCTCAGCTCAACTAATAATAATAAAAGTCGAGCGAGCTCAAACTTAGTAAAGCTCAAGACCGAGCTGTAGAACATGACTCGTGTTCAGCTTGTAACGATCTCGAGCTAGTTTCGAGCTAAATGAGATGGTAAAATTTATAAATTTATGGTGATTATTCCAACTAGATAAGGCTCAACACGGAATAATAAAGCAGTAAAAAAACATTATTCCAATCAAGACGATGATAATATAAATTTCTTCAAAGTAGTTTGACATGTTTTCACACAAATTAAAGTCTAGTATCAAAATAAGATAATGATTCACCACAAACATAAAATTGAAAAAACAAATTATTGACCAAAGACGAGAATAAGGCCTAAATCTTCTTTGCACGTAATTAAGGTCCAAATAAAATGGAGAGAAATCATGAACAACATATATATGGTAATAAATTATCTTATTTCCATTTAATATACGACATGATCATTTAACATAATGGTATTATATCGATATATCGAGCTAAAATCGAGCGAGCTAGCATTGGCTCAATATCGGCTTGTTTCTCAGTCGAGCTACATAAAGTGTTCAAACTCAGCTCGTTTATTATTGAGTCGATCTCGAGTCGAGCTAAAAAACGTATCGATCTCGAGCGGCTCATGAGCCTCGAGCTTTTCTTGCAGCCCTAGCTATACGTTTTCTCACATATCAAAAGAAAAAATGTTTGTCTATTTTAACAGATGCCCATGTGTTTTGGCGGAAAATGTTCATCGATTTAAAAGACAATTCACGCATTTGACTAAATTTCCATCATTTTTTTGAAAATGTGAATTTTCTACCTAAATTTCCACATGCTTTTTATTCCTTTGATTTATGAAAGATCCAGCAAAATGCTGACATTTCATGTTAATAGCAGGGAGAAACAAAACATTTAAGGGATAGTCAGGAGCGACCATGAGGAGAATAAAAATGGAAAAGAAAGCAGGAAAATCCTTGACACGAGGAATTTTCTTTCTGGAAATGCAGTCGTTTCTTGCATTCCAGAACTCCCACACGAGCATGGGTTCTAGCTACAAAGATCAGTGCCCCGGCCATGCAATGCCATGCGCTCACTGGCACAAAGAAGCGGATCTGCTACGGCGGCTATAAAACATCTATCCACTGCCAGCGGAAAGAAGAAGAAAACAAAGGTCGATCCACCGGTTTACCCGTGGTGAAGGAATATCGGGCCACCACCGCGCGGATGTAGGCAGGTGTGGCCATCGCCGATTCACCGGCGATGTCCACGGCAGTACGTTTGTTTTCTTTCGGCGCGCGCCATCAGTGCACTGCATGCATCAACTCATGGCTGCTTGCTGCAACTAGGAAGGCCACGTTCTCCTCGATGATCGTCTGGGATTGTGTCGCTAGCCGCGCGGCAGACCCCCGGCGACTAGTCCTCGGACATGGCCGTCCGTCGCCGTGGCTAGCTGCCGGCCGGGCGCACTCGTGATGGTTACATGTGTGGTGTGCTGCAGGGTGAGGACGCAGCCGCGCGTGCAGGCCAGGGATCCCAGTCCACAATCTCCGTACTTGGAGTTTACCCGGATTCCCGGAATGGTGAACTGGCGATTTCTTTTTTCCCACGAAGCTTGAACGCGATCGCGGTGGCCCTTACTGCAGTAGTACAGTACAGCACTGCCCCCTTCTTAAGGGCAATTCCATTGCAATTATATCTGAGACAATATCATATGCATTAAATGTAGACTAAGATATAACACCTCTCGTAGTCAGGTATCATAACAAATGGAGTATCATGCTTGTCAATTAAACAATTTTGCTGAGATGCATATAATATGATAAAATATATAAAGCGAGGATATGATCGGCATCATAACATGATACGTATTGTATTATCATCTAATACGCTATGCTCCCTAATTTACATCTCTCTGATTTAATTGAGGTGTTCAATTTTAAATTTGGTCCATGATTTTTACTCGATGAATGATTGCTTGTGAAACTCTCTTATTCAGTTAAGATATTCAATGTTGGATTTGATTCATGATTTTTACGGAGTAAACATTTTCTCATATTAATCGGCACAAACCACTCTGAAACACATCCGCCCCTACATCCTCTCATCATCTAAAAAAACGCCAACATGTAGTACCAATATAATACACGACGACATCAGCATAAAAAACCTTCCAACATAAGTATGAATTGATTAGTAGATAACACATAATCATACTGCCAAGAAAACCCACCAAAATACCACATTATAAAAAAAGCACACACCATCTTCCCCACGCGCCAAACCAAATAACAAACAAAAATTATGAAATTCCAACTATACAAATAACACAACGAAGCGCGCTCAACCCTTCTAGTAATAAATGATGTGCTACTATGGATCGTGCATGAAAATAAATGAGGTCTTTTAAATACCAACATACGATATACTATGTATTATAGAGATAGTATCATACATTAGTATTCTATGCATAATACTAGGTCATGATGATATGCCCTACTATGAGCATCTTAGGCTCGCAGTGGTATCATACTAGTATCACGCATTGCATCTGATACTGGTATGCATTGCATCTTAGGCTTAGACAATATCATATACTAGTATCATGCATATGATACTAGCTTCATAATACATAGTATCATTGGTTGGTATCATAATGATCTTATTTATTGACATGCACGATAATTATTAGTACATCATTTAATATGATACTTTATCATAGTATCAAGATACTCAATTCTCTCTTTCCTCGTTTAATCATGTGTCACCTCAGAATAAATACCTAGTTGGCACATGATACTACCTATAGTACTCCTACTGTGACCAATCTTATATTGTTTTGTCTACAGAAGTTCTCATTTAATGTGTTTTATGAAATAAAAAAGTATATCATATAATACACTGGTATCATACTCCCAGGTTAGTGGGTCCGCCGACCGAAATGCTGGTACCAAAGCACCATGATTAATTCTTCGAAATAACCACTACCCCCTCTATACCTGTTTATTAGGCATCCTCGCATTTATTGTCAAACTTTGAACATCAATAGTACTGACAAATATGATTCATATGCTACAAAATGAATACCATTGGATTTGTATTAAAAAGAGAATTCCTATCATTTTATGTGACATATAGTTTATATTTTATTAACTATATTTCTGGTTCAAGTTTGACCCTAAATACGAGGTGGGCTAATAAACCAGGTTGAGGGAGTAGTTCACCGGGACCGTGCTTATGATAAAATATCATAGTAGATCGAACGAGAAAACTTGAATTGAAATACATCCCAGCCACATATTTGTATTATAATTCTACAAATGAATAAATGAGGTGCCAATATGATGCTAATCTATTATACTATGCACTGAAGAATTAGTATCATAAATTAATATCATACACATGATGAGGCGCGAAACACGACATCATTCCTTTGTTTCCATAGCTGTCAGCAGCAGAGAAGGACGAAGTGTCAAGCGAGGCTTAGGCAACATCGTTGTAGACATTGAGAAGGTGGAGTGCCCGAATGATGGCGTCATGGGTGTCGATGTTCATTTCTTGCTAGAAGGAGAAGGCAAAGTGACACCAGAAGATGAGATGCTGAACATTCTTCAGAGGGTCGGGGCAGAGAGAACAACCAACCTCCTGACACTAATGGTGGTTTCCAGAGGAGGATGTCATGCGTGTGGATGCAGGCAAGGGTGAGGAGTCAAGCGCAAAATTTGGCCCGCAACGAGACCCTGGAAGCCCAAATCATGGCAGTGTATGGTGCCCGCACACCCCCATCGTGGGACAACTCTTAGAGGTGAGCAGTCGACAGAGCACCACGCACATCACCACACATGGGAAAGCCGGCGATCATCGTTGAACCTCGCCGGCAATTATATTTTGTTGGAGGAGGGGAACTGAGGTGATCATGTCCTAAACGGCCCAACGCTGAACCTCGCCGACAATTATATTTTGTTGCTTTGGTACCAAAACTTTGTGTTTTTATGTAGCCTATAATTTATTCTATTAAAAGTTACATATACCTAGAAAATATGTATATGATTTCACATTTTTTGGATTTTTTTAAATTTGAAATGACAGTTTCATTTTTTTGCAAAATACCAAGGTTCGACCTAAAATGCCACTCTCCAGGAGGAAGTGTTTCTTCACTGTGATCGATGCAAATATAATAGGGTGACGTAAGCGGGCTATAAAATATGCCACATCATATTTTTGTCTAGTTGAAGTAAAAGAGAAGAGGAGAGAGAAGAGAAGTAGACTATAGATTTACAGCCGGCTATAGCATCGACTCCAACACCCTTTGTGGGAGAGACAAATGAGTGATATATTAATGATATGACAACTTCATATAGACGGTTGTTGGCTATACTACTAACCGTGCTCTTAAACGCAGACACGCTAACGCTACCCTTTGGCTCACGGGAAGTAATTGAGATTGTCGCTCTCGATCGCAATTATTGAGAAAAATATTTGGTTATACATCACCAAAACTCTAGCAGTCTTTTTGGTTGGGTTGTTGCTAGTACTAGTAGTTAGTTTCAGGTCGTTGTTTATGGTTGAGTTAGTTTGGAGGATGGATGCCGTTTGTACTTAGATTTTGTATGGGGTTTCTCCCCCTTTTTCTTCCTACCTATTTATCATAGTTTTTAATACTGGGCTATGCCTGTTAGCACCCGGCCTCTTTTAAACGTTCTATTTAAATGTTGGTTCATCTGTTTGGACAAAACATTTTTAGCGCAAGACATATTCTAAACGATATTTAAAACCATGTTATTTATCCATATACAACCCTCCTGTATGATTCAAAGAAATAAAATAATAGTATAAAATAAAGGAGACATATATAGCTCGTAACGCACAGCTAAGTAACCTTTTCCTTCTTTCGTTATCCACGGTTTCAACATAGAACTCTATTTTTTCTAGCCGCTCGTCGATCATCATTAAGTTGATGCAGAATTGCAGTTTCCTGGTATAGCGACCTAGCGTTCCTTCCCTACATATATCCCACCTATGGTGGTCCATGTAAATTATCAATAGTGTCCACTAGCCACTCGCCACTTCAATACTGATGGAGGTAGCAGCGAACGTAGCCACTCCGCCAAGTCGGCTACGCTCTGTCCGTGTGTCGGCAGAGATGGAATGCGTTGACAGTTACACGGCGGAGGAGCCGGAGCCCATGAGCCCTACCGGAAGAATCTTGGAGGAGATAGGCGTCTGCATCGTCGTCCTGATGGGGCTCGACACGCCGGTAAACCTGCCTGTCTTCCGCGCCGGCATCGAAACAGAACTGGTCACCCGGTTCCCGCGCTTCCGCAGCATTCAAGTAATTACAAAAACTTCCGTTTAATCTGTTCCGTTGGTGTATATATGTTTCTGAAATAATTTACCATCTGTTCCGCTGGTGTATATATGTTTCTGAAATAATTTACCATCTGCTTCTATATGTATCATATTCATCTGCCCTATAATATTGCATGTAAAAGGTAATGGATGGATCCAAGGATGGCAAACCAGGATGGGTGCAAACAACGGTGAACGTGGACGACCACATCGTCATCCCTGTGCTTGATCCTGCTGCAGTGGTTTCTGACCCGGACAAGACCGTGGAGGACTACGTGGCCTCCCTGTCCACGCTCCCAATGGACAAGCGTCGCCCGCTTTGGGAGTTCCACTTCCTCGACTTCCCAACCTCTGAGGCGACCTCCACGGCCGTGCTCCGGTTACACCACTCCATTGGCGACGCCATGTCAATCATGACACTCTTCATGGCGTCGTCATGCAGCACTGCCGACCCGGCGAGGCTGCCGGCCATGCCGCCGCCGCCCAAGCGCACCGGCGCCATCTACCAACGTCAGCCACGACCTGCGCCGTGTTCATTACGCGATTATCTGGCGTGGGTATGCTCGTATTTTGTGCTGGTGTGGCACACGCTAGTGGACATCATGCTGCTTGCTGCTACCATACTGTTCTTGAGTGATCCACGCACGCTGTTCACACGTGCGGACAACGGCGAGTCTCACCGCCGCAAGCGTTTCGTGCATCGGAGCATTAGCCTTGATGATGTCAAGCTCATCAAGACTATCATGAACTGCGTAAGTTAAGCCGTTCAAACTTCATATTGTCCAAGTGAAACAACGGTGCAAAAAATTAATAAAAACCGAGTTGGTATAAAAACCGCACATCATCAGTTAAACAAGTGAATCCATCACACATGTACACTAATGCGCATCCTCCCCTTAGAATGGTTTGTATGTTTGTAGTTGAGGGTCTAGATCAAAGTTTTAAATGGCGTGTTATAGATGTTGGAGAGCCCTCCTGCTAAAGCTATGGAGTTTTAATGCCAAACTGAAAAAGACGCTAATAGCTGGCTAATTTCAACATATCGCTAATTTCTGCTTTAATTTTCCTTACTTTTGATAGAGACATGGACGCCCGTCGCACTTGATGCGTCCATGTCTGTCGCGGCACGCAGCGGCACTGCCCATGCCATTCGCTGGACGCCAGTCGCGGCAGCGCTGCAGGGATCGTCGGCGGGTGAGGATCGCCAAATGACCCTGATCGCGCCACTAGCTTTGCCGCCCGGATGACCCCCGACTAGTCTAAAGACATGGACGCCCGTCGCACGTGATGCATGCATATCTGTGGCGGGTGGCGGCAGGCGGGGTGTCACTCTCCGTGCCGGTTGGTGGACGCCCGTCGCGGCAGCTATGACAGTGCTGCAGGTCTCGTCGGCGAGCTAGGACCGTGAAAGACGCGGTCGTTCAGGCCAGGGATCCACGTCCATGTCTCGGTACTTGGAGTCTACCCGGATTCTAGGAATGGTGAACCGGCGATTGCCTTTTTTTGTTGAAGCTGCAACGCGATCGGCATTGGCACTACTGCAGTATATTGAACTGGGGGTACGTGTATCCATCCCATCCATATATGCATTCAAGACCAAACGGAGACTCATCCAAGAAGTAAGCTCGAGTGTATGGACATGTATGATCTTTCAAGAGTGTGATTTTCTTTCTTCCTAAGCTTGGTAAGAGCATCAACAAAATCGAGAGGGCCTTCCTTCGGACGGGAACGGACAAAAGTGCCAAATGCTAGGTTAATTGGGTTACCGTGTGTCGGGGATATGATCCCGCGGTATAACCCGCCGTTTGGACCGGGTTAGACCATGGGCGGCTTAAGGAGCATATGCTTGATGGGCCGTAGAGGTGACAGAAAGGCAAGCAGGGAGACTTACCAAGTAGGCCGCCTGGCGGCCCAGTACATAAAGACGGCGACTCAAGGCCCATGACGTGGAAGACGCCAGAAGCCTTCCATGCTTGGAAGATAAGACAAGATAGAATTGTAATAGGTTACGAGTCATAACATGGCCCGGACTCTTGTAAAACCCGGAGGCCTCGACCTGTATATAAAGGCGAGCCCCTGAGGCCAGTAGGTTAGGTTAGAGACTCTCGAAAGCTAGGTCAGCGATTCCGCACCCTTGTAATCGAGATCACCATCAATATAGACACCAAAGCAGGACGTAAGCTTTTACCTCCACCGGAGGGGCCGAACCTGGGTAAACCCGTCTCTCGTTCTCGATCAACTCCTTCAAGTCGCCACACAGCGGCGATGGCCTCACACCTAAGTTCTCCTATGAGAACATCTGCCGTGACAAAACCACGACAGTTGGCGCCCATCGTGGGGCCTTCGCGAGGTGGAGTTGAGTTCTCGGAGGGAGCTCTTCCAGGGTTCGGGAGCTACGCGGTGGCTCAGATGAGCAAGAGCCGCCACGGTAAGCTCTGCGTTGACAATTCAGGCTGGGGTCCCGAGGCCGACTCAATCGAGTTCGGATGCCGGGTCCCCTTCGGCAAGATCCATATCTTCATCGGCAAGATCGGTGAGCCGGAGCCCGAGCCAGACGTCAGCACCAACGTCGTCAAGCCGGCTCGGCGTGCTCATGCTGGCCGGCATCAGGCCGGTCAAAGCCGTGTTTCCATAGAGAAAGCCCGGGCGACCCATCCTCCTAAAGCTGGGACTCATGGAGGCCAAGGTGGTAATAACAAGAGGAAGTAGCTCGAAGGCGGATCTGAATTTATGGCTAACGCCGGCTCAGTTCTCAAAGGCCAGCGTCAAGGCCATCAACAGGGAAGGACCCGTCAAGGGAGCAGGACACACAACTATGGAGATGCACTCAGAGCGCCTTGTCCCAAGCATGGAACCCCAGATAAGCCGGCTAATCATTCATGGGAAGATTGCTATATCATGCAGGAATTCCAAAGCCGGGGGTTACAAAACCATCAGGAGGAACATCCGGGTCAGCATGACCTAGGCGAGTCATGCGCCGGCTCGCCTAGAAGTTCTAAACGACGGAGTATGGGGCAGTATCCTGTGTTCACCGCCAATACTTGGAAGCGAAACGACAAACCAAAACAGAGGGCCATCAACGTAGTCGAGCCGGCAACTCCCCAATACCTCGATTGGTCTGAGCAGCCAATCACTTGGAGCAGGGAGGATCATCCTCCCAGGGTTGACAACCCGGGGGACTTGGCGCTGGTGGTAGCACCTCAGGTGGGTGGATATACCCTCACCAAGGTTTTGATGGATGGAGGTAGCAGCATTAACTTCCTTTATTACGACACCTTTCGACGGATGAACGTCCCTGATAGCTATTTGCAACCTTCGACCATTGTTTTCCATGGCGTGGTTCCCGGAAAGTCAGCGTAACCAATCGGGCGAGTTACACTCGATGTTGCTTTCGGTGATGAACATAATTACAGGTGCGAGCCTCTCACTTTTGAGGTGGTCAAAATAAAAAGCCCTTACCATGCTCTCTTTGGAAGACCAGCTTACTCCCGTTTCATGGCTCGCCCATGTTACGTTTACCTCCAGCTTAAAATGCCGGGTCTCAAAGGTACAATCACCGTGAAGGGCAACAGGGAAATCGCTCGAGAGTTCGAGGAAGGAGATGCAGCCTGCCGAGTCGGCTTGCGCTGCCGAGGAGCTGAAATTCTACACGACCAATGTCGACCCGGCTGACATGAGTCCTCTCAAGAAACCAACCACAGAGTCTGAGTCACCGCTCAAGTTCAAGCCAGCTGAAGATACCAAGCAGGTAGATTTCGTGGAAGGCGACTCATCCAAGCAGTTCACCATTGGGACCGGCTTAGATCCAAAATAGGAAAATGCGCTCATCGAATTCATCCGTGAGAATCAGGACATCTTTGCATGGAAACCTTCTGACATGCCCGGAGTCCCAAGAAGACTCGCTGAGCACCGCCTCAGCGTGGATCCTAAAATGAAGCCAGTACGGCAATATCTCCGTCGTTTCAACGAGGAGAGATGCAAGGCTATTGGAGAAGAGGTAGCCCGGCTCCTAGCTGCCGGGTTTATCGTTGAAGTCTTTCATCTTGAGTGGTTGGCTAACCCGGTGCTTGTTTTTGAAAAAGAACGGCACCTGGCGCATGTGTGTTGATTACACAGATGTCAATAAAGCTTGTCCCAAAGACCCTTTTGCTCTCCCCCGTATCGATTAGATCATCAACTCTACGGTGGGTTGCGAGCGCTTGTGTTTCCTGGATGCATACTCTGGTTATCACCAGATCAAGATGGCAAAGGAGGATCAAGAGAAGACGGCTTTCATAACCCCCTTTGGAGCTTTCTGCTATGTCTCTATGCCTTTCGTACTTAAAAGCGCCGGGGCGACTTATCAACGATGTGTTCAGAATTGCCTTCACTCACAAATCGGGCGTAACGTTCATGTTTATGTTGATGATATCGTGGTGAAATCCCAAAAGAAGGAGACGCTCTTAGACGATCTTAAGGAGATGTTTGATAATCTATGGGTGTACCAAATGAAGCTCAACCCGGCGAAATGCGTTTTCGGTGTTCCTGCGGGCAAACTATTGGGATTCCTGGTGTCTGAGCGAGGCATTGAAGCTAACCCGGACAAGATCAAAGCAGTTACCTCTTTGGACAAGCCGGCTAACATAAACCAGGACTAGCGCATGGCCGGCCGCATAGCAGCATTAAGCCGGTTTATAAGCCGCCTTGGTGAGAAGGCGATTCCCCCCTACCAGTTGTTAAGCAAAATGGACAAGTTTGACTGGACCGATGCGGCTAACGAAGCTTTTGAAGCTCTCAAGAAGCAGTTGATTGAGCCGCCCATTTTAGCTGCCCCGATTGACAAAGAGCCCAAGGTCCTATACATTGCCGCTAATTCAAGGGCGGTGAGTGTCACATTTGTCATTGAAAGGAAGGAGGCAGGAAAGGAGTATCCGGTTCAGCGGCCGGTCTACTTCGTTAGTGAAGTTTTAACCTTGTCCAAGCAACGATATCCACATTGGCAGAAGCTAGTTTTTGGAGTATTCATGGCAAGCTGGAAGCTGAAGCATTATTTTTAGGAACATCCAATTACAGTGGTCAGTTCAGCGCCTCTTGGAGACATTATACAGAATCGGGAGGCTACTGGCCGAATCACCAAGTGGGCAATCGAGCTTGGCCCTCACCACGTGAAATACATGCCCCGTACAGCCATCAAGTCCCAAGCTTTGGTCGATTTCATCAATGATTGGACAGAGTTGCAGATTCCAGAAGATAGGCTAGATAACACCAACTGGACTATACACTTTGATGGATCCAGGCAGTTGGAAGGCTCGGGGGCTGGAGTTGTTATATCCTCTCCGAAAGGTGACAAATTTTGTTATGTTTTACGGCTCATGTTCCCATGTACTAACAATGCAGCCGAATACGAGGCCCTCTTGCACAGACTTAGAATGGCTAAAGAGATGAATCTCAGCCGGGTCAGGTGTTTGGGCGACTCAGATTTGGTGGCTCAGCAAGTTTCGGGGACTTTGGACTCTAAAGATCCCCTGATGGCGGCTTATCGATGGGCAGTCTCGGATGTGGCGGGTCATTTTCAAGGCTATCAAGTCGACCATATCGATCGGCGGCAAAATGAGGCGGCTGATGCATTATCACGACTCGGCTCTCAGTGGAAGCCAGTTCCTCCGAACGTCTTTCTAGATGTCCTTCATAGCCCCTCGATAAGATTACCGTCTGAAAAGGACATAGATATTCCTGACCCGGAATCACACTTGGTGGCGGCTCTTCATGCTATTCCAGACTGAACAATCCCGTATCTGGCCTATTTAACCTGAGGCGAACTGCCAGCGGAGGAGGTCGAGGCTCGTCATATAATCCAGCGATCCAAGTCTATGACTATCATCAGGGGCGAGTTATACCGACGGAGTAGCAGAGGTGTTTTTCAACGTTGCGTCTCCCCGGAGGAAGGACAAGAAATCCTCAATGAGATCCACGCTGGTGACTGTGGGCATCAGGCCGGCTCATGATCTTTGGTGGCCAAAGCTTTTCGCCATGGGTTTTATTGGCTGACGGCTCATGCAGACACAGAAGATATCGTGCGCAAGTGCGACGGGTGTCAAAAGTTCGCTCGTCAAGACCATGTGCCGGCTCAGGAATTACGCATGATCCCGATTACTTGGCCGTTCGTAGTTTGGGGGCTTGATATGGTCGGCCCATCACTACTAGGGAAAACCTTATACACAGAACCTTAGCAGTAGCGCTGGATAAAAAGCGGCGCTACTGCTACATAGCCGAAGCGTGCGTCCAGAACAGGCGCTACTGCTAACTACTTAGCAGTAGCGCGGCAACAAAAAAAAGCGCTACTACTAATATTGCCCCACCGTTGCCGCCAGGCTAGGTTTAGTAGTAGCGCGCCCAGGGTAACCGCGCTACTGCTAACAGAATAGTAGTAGCGCGTTTTTTGGGTAGGGCGCTACGGCTAAGTTTGAACCTGGCCACATGACGGGCCCCACTTAGCAGTAGCGCCTCTCCCAGGAGCGCGCTACTGCTATCTTTTTAGCAGCAGCGCGTTTTACTACCCGGCGCTACTGTTAAACCGCACCCACCACCTTTTCCCTCCCCCCCCATCCTCTCTTCCTTCACTTTCCCCTAGCTCCCACCTCCTCTCTCCCTCACTTTGCTTCTTCCTCACTACTTCTCCCCCCATTACTCTCCTTCTTGTACCTCCCTCTCTCTCTTTATTGCTCCTAGCTAACTACACCACCTCCATTAATGCATCTCCTTTCTCTTTTTCCTTCCCCCTCCACTAGGTAGTTGAACTCATCTCCTTCCCAAACTAGCTAGGTAGATCTAGCATTTAGTGAAGTGACCTATGTACCTCCCTAACTAGATCTAGCCATGTCAAGAAGTAAGCTTTGTCCACTTTTGATCATTCCCTAGGTGTGTGGCGACACCGATCGACATCATCATCACCGTGCTCGATCTCGAGATAGGTGATTAAAAATTTGTGCTTTTGCAAGAATGGAAATATGTGTATGTGTGCGATATGACATAATCGGGCGATATGATGGAAATTGTGTGTGTGGCATGAGTTGTCGCCGATGTGTGCTTGAGATGCCTATGTTTTGCCGAAATGTCGATTTATTTCCGTTTCGGCGAATTTCGGGCAAACTCTATATGTCCTATTTTTAGGAAAGGTCATGCCGAATTTTTGTATGACTTTGATGCATGCATGCATTTTTATAATCAATTTGTTTATTATTACCGTGCAGGCGTTCATGATGGTCAGTGGAACGATGGTGGAAAGGTGGTTGCGGTCGGCGGTGCAGGACATGAATGAAAATAACCGGACAGAGATTATATGTCCGTGTCGAAGATGCAAAGGAGGAGTTTGGCTCGACCCCTATGAGGATGGTCGTGTGATGGCGCACCTGCTCATGACTGGTTTCATGGATGGCTATACTCAGTGGATAATTGAAGATGATGATGATGAGGAGGAGGACGCCGACGGGGCAGGCAATGACGACACGGGGCAAGACGAAGAGATGACCAATAATGACGGCGGAAAAGGGGCTGGACATGGCGGTGGGGAAGAGGCCGGACATGGCGGCGGAGAAGAGGCCGGACATGGCGGCGGAGAAAACGTGGACTCCACGCCGCACACTTCGTCGGTACTAAGTTCAATCGTGCGGGACCCTCATGTTCAAGAACTGCTTCGCAAGGAGACGAGTACTGACAGAGCTGCTTCTAGAGAGGAGGCCAAGCTGCAGCAACTGGTGGTAGACTCGAACACTCCATTGTATGATGGTTGCGATCCCGAGGTGACCCGCTTGAGTTTCACGCTCGAACATCTGAAGACGAAGGCTAAAAACAAATGGACCGACACTAGTCTTGATGAGCTTCTCAAGTATCTAAAGGATGTTCTTCCCGCGGGGAATCTATGTCCTACTAGTGTGGATGAGGCCAAGAAGATCGTGTGCCCTCTTGATCTGACGCACGTTAGATACCATGCATGCATCAACGATTGCATAATTTATCGGAAGGAGCACGCGGAAAAAACCAGCTGTCCGGTGTGCAATGCTTCTCAATACAAGAAGGCCGGGAAGAAATCTCCCCAGAAAGTTGTATGGTAACGACCGATCACTCCCCGTCTGCAACGTTATTTTGTAGATCCCAAGGAAGCAAAGCTCATGCGTTGGCACGCGGAGAGGACAAAGCCCGACGATGGAGATGATCTGAAGCTGAGACATCTCGTGGATGGAAGCCAGTGGAGAGCATTCAACGATGAATATCGATATTTCACATGTGATGCAAGGAACATCGTGCTTGGCGCGTGTACCGATGGCATGAATCCGTTTGGCAACCAGAACACCAACAATAGCACATGGCCCGTGTTTGTATGGATGTACAACATCCCCCCTGGTTGTGCATGAAGTCAAAGTACATGCACATGAGCATGCTGATTCAAGGGCCTAAACAACCGGGAAATAATATTAATCTGTATCTGGGGCTACTTCAAGAGGAGTTAGACACGTTATGGAAAACACCGGCCAAGACATGGGACACCAGCAAAGGCGAGCATTTCTATATGAGAGCCGCGCTGATCACGACAGTGCACGACTATCTCAGTTACGGATATGTCACAGGCCAGGTGTGCCACGGATATTGCGGATGCACGCGGTGCATGGATGATACGACGTCTCAGCAGCTAACGTCAACGAAAGATGGCGGGTCTGGGAAAATCGTGTACATGGGGCATCGAAGATGGCTCGAGAAGGACGACCCGTGGAGAGACCGTGGAGATCTATTCAATGTTGAGGCTGAGCATCGAGGACCTCCACGTAAGCGAAGCGGCACCAAAATCGATGAGCTGTTGAAAAACTGGGAACAGTGCCCCGCGCCGGGAAAGGCGATGAAAAAGGCGCCAGAGCCGCTGCTGAAGGTATGGAAGACGAGGTCTGTTTTCTAGGACTTGGAGTATTGGCACAAACTCGACACGCCACATTGCCTTGACCAAATGCATATCTGTAAGAATGTCCTTGAGAGCTTGCTTGCGACACTGATGAACATGCCGGATAAGACCAAGGATGGTCCGAAGGCAAGAAGAGACTTGCAAGATTTGAATATCAGGGCAGATCTGCACATGCCGCCCCGTAAAAAGTCAGAGGAGACAGATACGGAGATGGAGGCGCGGGAGAAGAAGGGCAAAAAAGTGAAGGAAGAGGATTATTGCCCCCCTTCTTGCTTCACCTTAAGTCCGGCTGAGATCGATCAATTCTTCAAGTGCCTTACCGGAATCAAAGTTAGTTCTGGTAACTGTGGGAACATAACCAGATTTCTAGACACGAAGAAGAAAAGGTTCAGCGCGATGAAGTCCCATGACTGTCATGTGATGATGACGCAGATACTACCTGTTGGCCTTAGAGGGATAATGGACAAGCATGTCCGTGACACGCTTATTGGTCTCTGCAACTTTTTCGACGTCATCTCTCGAAAGTCGATCAGTGTGAAGCAGCTCCGAATGCTACAGGAAGAGATCTATGTGATACTAAATGAGCTTGAGATGTACTTCCCGCCCGCGTTCTTTGACGTCATGGTGCATCTGTGTGTCCATATTGTGGACGACATAATAGACCTGGGGCCGTCATTCCTGCACAACATGATGCCGTTCGAGAGGATGAATGGGGTCATCAAAGGATTCGTTCGTAACATGTCCCGTCCGGATGGAAGCATCGTCCAGGGTTATCTGACGCAAGAGTGCATCTCTTTCTGCGAGAATTATCTATATGGCGGAGACCGGCCTGGTGTTGGTTTGCCCGTTAAGAAGCACCTTGGGAGGCTCGAAGGAGAAGGTCACTCCAACGGTCGCAGGGAACTGCATGTGGCCTACTCGGATCGATGCAACGACTTTGACAGAGCAAACTTAGTAGTGCTACAACACCTAGACAAGGTAGATCCTTTCATTACACTGCACAAAGAAATCGTCGCAAAGAAGTATCGTGACCGGGGGCTATGCAGGACGGACGCCGAAGTTACTAGAGAGCACAACTCCACTTTCCTGCATTGGTTCAAAGAGCATATTCTTGCTAATCCCCCGGAAGAGGGCTCTAAGGACGGATTGCTCATATACGCCTTAGCACATGGCCCCTCGGCCAACCTCGCGACCTATCAGGCATACGATATCAACGGATACACGTTCTACACGGAGGCCAAAGATATGAACAATGATTTTCAGAACTCAGGGGTGACGATGGAATGCATGACCGGCAGTGACAACGGCGCAACTAAGAGATTTTACGGAAGGGTCAAGGAGATCTGGGAGCTTGACTACTCTGGACTGCATAGCGCGACGATGTTCCGTGTCAGATGGGCTAAGAATGTTCGAAAGAGAAAACCGGTATTTCTCTACCATGACTATACTCGAGGCCAAGAGCGCTACCGTGAACGTCATCGCAAAAAAGAGCCATGGGTACACGCTAAGCACGTGACACAATGCTTCTTCATAACCGACTCGAGCAATCCCAGCCGTGTTGTCGTGAGGAGAGGCAAAAGGAACATCATAGGAATGGATGGAGTTGCCAACGAGGAAGACTGTGACCAGTACGGCAACCCGATGAGGGAAGATGACGATGACGATGAAGTATACGTCAAAAGAAGAATCAATACTACACTACCTAAGAAAGATCGTACTCCATGGAAAAGGAAAATTCACAATGAGGGGCTCAATTATTCGTCAACGAACAAGAAGGGAAAGAAGCTCACTAAAAAACGAAAACGTTTACGCTGATCGAGAAACCATTATCGGTCAAATGATGTAATATATATGTTCCTATTTTGTGTACACACTTAACCGTTATGCATGGGTCAAATGATGTAATATATATGTTCTTATTTTGTATACACACTTAACCGTCAAATGATGCAATATATATAGCCTTAGTTATATACATTGTATCACCTTCCCTTCGTTCCTGCTCTCGGAAAAAAAGAAAAAGAAGAAAAGAAAAGGAAAAGAAAATAGAAGAAACAAATAGGAAAAGAAAAGAAGAGCAGTAGATCTGGTTGAGGAGTGATAGCAGTAGCGCGTTTCTCTAAAACGTGCTATAGCTATGTCAGGTAGCAGTAGCGCGTTTTCCTAAAACACGCTATAGCTATGTCAGGTAGCAGTAGCGCGTTTTCGTAAAACGCGCTATAGCTACTTTAGCTATAGCGCGTTTTATAGAAACGCGCTACTGCTATCTTGACATAACCCGCGCGCGGGCTTCCTCCTCCACTTCTTTCCTCCATCCCATTCCCCATTCGATCCCTCTCCTCCGACGCCGCCGTCGCCTGCCCGTGCCCCGTCTGTCACCGCCCTCCGTCGCCTGCCCGCACTCCGTCCGTCGCCGCCCTCCGTCGCCTGCGCGCGCCCCGTCTGTCGCCGCCCGCGTGCCCTCCGTCGCCACCCGCTCCTCCACCCGCACCCGTCTCCTGCGAGCTCCACCTCGCCGCCGGCATCTCCCCCGAGCTCCACCTCGCCGCCGACGTCTCCCCTAGCCCCTTGTAAGTCCTCTGCCCCTCCTTCTCTCTCTCTGTCTCTCTGCCTAAGGGTTCTAGGGTTCATGTAGTTAGGTTTTGTAGTTAGGTTCTAGGGTTCTAGGGTTCATGAAATAGCTAGGTTTAATTTACAATTGAAAAATAGTAGGTGAATTAGGTTGGTGTTAGGAAATGATGTTGTGAATTAAAAATTCAGAAAATTGTGAATTCAAATTTCAGAAAATGTGTTGATGAAATAGCTAGCTAGTATGATCCCTATAGTTAATTAGTTGGTATATGCAAATTTGAAGTGGACATCTGATATGTGGACATGTGATGTTTGGAATTTGGACATGTGATATTTTGGACATGTGATGTTAGGAAAATGATGGTTATGTGCAGGGTAAATGATCCGAGTCGCCTATGTTTCGCCGGAATGTTGATTCATTTCTGTTCCGATGAATTTCAGGCGCTCGATATGTCCACTTTTTACCAAAGGTCATGCCGAAATTTCCCGTGAATTTTGGCATGACTTGTGCTAGAAAGTAGGCATATCGAGTGCCGGGATTTGCTGGGAAACGGTATTCCGGCAAACCATAGACCTTTTTTTATGTCATTACTCATTTTTATTATAGTTTAAGAATTAAACAAGGAGACTTAATCGTAGGAAACACGTCGAACAACGAAGAAACCGGGCTTTCTAACCACAATGCAGACGAGATGGATTATGAGGGTGAACAACAGTACCTCGACTTTTTGTCTGCTAAGCACAGTCAAGGTTTGCAGGGCGGCCTCGATGATGGTACTGACGCCGACATCGTCACCGACGGTGCCGGCACCGATGGCGGCGCAGAGACCGACGGGGAAGGTACCGGCGGGGAAGGTACCAGCGCCGAAGCCGCTACCGAAAAGAAGAAGCAGAAGAAGCAGAGGATATGAAAACCTAACAAACTCGGCATCGGACGACTGGTGATCACAAAGATGGCCTCTAGCAAGTTTGAGCCATTAGAGCCGGAAGAACCTCGCAAGTGCTACGGGAACCAAGTCGGATGCATCCTACGGGAATGCGCGAGCATCAACGACGATGACTTAAGGGGTAAAGAACATTTGATGTAGTTGCTCCTGATGAAGCTGCACAAGAGATTCAAGTTCCTCAACCGGGATGACGACATAGAACACCTGTGGGATGATCCGAAGATGAAAAAGATTAACAATCACGCCCTGGGCATGTTCAACAATGATTTGGCCTCCTGGAAAGGGAGGGTGAAACGAGCTATTGAGGCTGAGGAACCCCTGTCCAAGATTTCTGTAGGAAAATCCGACACTTACGGAAGAGGAGTTCCAAAAGTTCAAGGACACTTGCGCTACCGAGGCAGCCAAGGCTAAGGCTGCGAAATTCAAGAGCCTTCAGCAAAGGAACACGGGGAACCAACGCCTCGGGAGCCGTGGCTACCTTGGCAAAAGGCCCATATGGGATAAGGGGGACGCGGAACATGAAGCCGCGGGTCTCCCAGACCCCTTCGCGAAGTTCACCAACCCCTTAGAGCGTGACTTCATCAGGGCCCGCTACAAGTGGGACAAGGAAAAGAAGTTTTTTTACATAGACAAGATCACGAGGAAATTGATTAGAATACTGGTAATTATTCTTTGACCACCTTACATTTAGCTTCTGATCAAGTCGACTACACATTCCTAAACGGTTCACGTTCCTTCTGCAGGACAAGCAACACAAGCTTGCAGCCGAAAGCCAGTCTTCGTCGATGAGGCCCAAGTGGGACACCCCTCTCAACCGGGCCTTGAACGAACTTAAGGGACTCCCTTTGGATCAGCGGCCGCAATATGGACGTGTGCACGGCGCCGGAGACGGCGCCACGTGGAAGGTCTTTTACAACGAGGGCCCGGAGGCCAAGAAGCAGAAAAAGAAGTTCAGTCAGGCGGACATCGACGAGAAGGTGAAGCTTGCGTTCAAGAAAAAAGCAGCTGAGGACGCGAAAAAAGCAGCCGAGGAGAAAAATGAGTTGCTACAGCAGGCAGTCGCTGCAGGTGTAGATGCCTGCAGAAATGATTTCGCTACTAACTTGATCCCGGCTATCATCAACTGGTTGAAGGAAAATCCAGACAAGACGGTAGATGATTTCCACATGCCCAGCTTCGTCGGGAGCAACTCGGTGAATAGCACAACCGCACCATCACCTGCTCACGCAACCGCGCCTGCTCCCGCACCCGCACCCGCACCCGCTCATAGCAGCCCGTCCTCAGTCTCTGGCGTGCTAGGCTGGCCTTCGTCTTTGGCTGAGCTCGACGCCCTCACAGTAATTACATGTCGCACCAACATATATCTAGAATATTCCGTTTTCGTTGCCTTTCGGATGTTTTACGCCGCAGACATGTCTTTGCAGGCTGACGAAACCCCGTGCACCGTACTCTACTTGATCAAAGGCTAGAAGGTGGACGTGGGAAAGGTGGTGATAATGAAGCCCTTGGAACTCACATTCCACGGCCAGCCGATGCCCGGTGGGCATTTCAGGGTTACCTTATCGAGTGTGAAATCGGGGAGCGAGGATTTGCCTCCTCCACTACGGCTAGGGGGAGAGGACGACAAGACCCCGCCGCGGCTTGGAAACTGCAAGGGTTGGGTGCTGTTATGGCCGAAGAATCTTCTTCGTCTGGAGCCGGCCGAGAGCACACCAATAACCACACATCAGCAAGCAGGTATGAACACCACCACCCCGCCTACGCAATTACCAGTGCCTGTAGTGCTGGGTGAGAGCGGCGGACGACGCGAGGAAGGGGGTCCAATAGTGACTGGTGTAATCGCCCCCGTAGAACAAAGAATGGATGATGAGATGGACGAGGACCCTCTTCGGTTCCTCAATACAGGCGCCTATCGAGGGAGTCCTGGTTTAAGGGGTCCTCGGATAGCCGACCTGTTTGCCATGGGCCGGACTATACGGGCCACCGGATTGGCGTTAGAAGATCAGGGGCCCGGTCGCCAAGGTGGAAGTTTCAAGGAGCCATAGCGTGTCCTCCAAGATGTTGACAGTAGATAGGCATGTTTTTTCCTTTGATGTGCAACCGACTATGTGTAAACCCTAGGTACCTTCGGCGTCTATATAAGCCGGAGGGTTTTAGGTTGTAGGCCAACAGAACTCATCTAGGGTTTTAGTTACTCGATCTCATGGTAGATCAACTCTGTAATCCCCATACAGTCAATATAATCAAGCAGGACGTAGGGTATTACCTCCATAAGAGGGCCTGAACCTGGGTAAAACCTTGTCCCCTTTGTCTCCTGTTACCATCGATCCAAGTATCACTGTTCGGGACCCCCTACCTGAGATCCGCCGGTTTTGACACCGACATTGGTGCTTTCATTGAGAGTTCCGCTGTGATCGCTAGAAGGAATCGATGGCTCGCCTTGTCATCAGCAGCGAAATCTGTGCCCCGGGGACTCTTGCCCCGGGTCAGATACGCGCGAGGGGCGACATCTCATCGCGCCCTTACCCGATCGGCCATCCATGCCAGATCGGACACTTCCCCCCCGGCCAAGGGATCAGGTTCGGAACCCTAGAGTTCTGAGCCGATCCCCGGGGAGAACTCGTACCAACGGATTCCATAACCCTTACGGGGAAGCCCGCAGATCCCGACGCCTCGGCGCCGAGGACATCGGGCCTCGTCTCCGGAGATGAAGTTTCTATATCCGGACCGTCTGGACCACCCGATCCGGTCATCGCCACCGAATCTACCATGGTTGAACAGAATCCGAGAACGCTCTCGCGCGACTCTGAAACTGCGATGCCGCATACCGACATACCGGACCCCACTCGCCTCAGCGACACGCATCCCACCATCGCCTCGTTTCTCAACGAGTTGTTTGATCGGATGGAGACTATGCGAATGGCCGACGACCAGACCCCGGTCTATGACCGGCTCGGGCTTAAACCCGACGACATGGAGATTCACATCCCCACGGTCACCCACCTTGTCGCCACCGTCAAGTGTCCGGCGGGGGGCTCGACCTCCCAACTACCGGAATTGAAAACAGTTTATACTCCAATCTCCGATCACCAATACCTTGCTTGCAACCCGGACTCTGGCGTTCGCTCCGGAGATAGTCCGGTGTCGTCCCCTGATTTATCATACAGTTCGGAACCCGTGATTCCGAACTCCCACCGTGGCGTGGAGTCAAATCTTCTCCCACCCACCTCCCAAGCCGATGACTCGAGCATCGCACCAGAGCCAAAGTCCTCGGAATTACCGGGCATTGTACATTTATCAGGGGAGTCAGTTCATCATTACTGGGCCAGACTACTACTCGCCCGAAACAAAGTACGGGGCCTTAGTGATCAAGATGTAATGGCAACCTTCAAACGTAACTGCCACAACAAAGGGATCCTCAATGCCCTGGCGCGGCGGCACATTATTGACTTCGCCGAGCTGTCAATCTTGGTATAGAAGTATTGTGCCATGGAAAGTGCTTAGCAAGCTGAGTGGCTATTTTCGAAACCAATCCTTACCGAATACCCAAGAGGAGATCGGTACAAGAGGATACCTCCGAACCGGCCAGCCAAACTCGAGCCCGCCAAAAAGAGGAACATGCCCCTCCTAGGGGTCAGTACTGTCCTGGATGGACTACTCGACAAACCTTGCCCCATACACTCCGTATTGCTGAACACAGCTCCGACTCACAGTCTTAGAACCTACTGGGTCGTCAGGCAGATCGCAAAAAGTGGTGAAGCCATTCTTGAGGCATCACCGCCTAACCGGCGCTTTACAACGTCATCGGAATATATCGCCGAAGTCCTGACGATCTACGAAACGTTCCCGTCAAGGAACAGGAGGAAAAGAGCTCTTAAGGAACTCGGAGAGGTATATCACGTGGCAGCAACAAGTGCATGGGCAGACATACCCATCACCTTCGGAGATGATGACCGACCACCCGTTCTTCCCGGTCATTCACCGGCCGCACTAGTCCTGAACCCCATCATTGACGACTTCAGGTTGCACAAGGTGCTAATGGACGGCAGCAGTGGTTTAAACTTAATCTACGAGGATACTTTACAAAAAATGCAGTTCGACCGATCTCGCATCGAACATAGCAACACAACTTTCCGAGGGATAATCCCGGGGAAGGAGGCGCGCTGTTCAGGATGTATCACCCTGGACGTAGTATTCGGCACGCCCGACAACTACCGATCTGAAGAACTCCTCTTCCACATCGTGCCCTTCCCCAGCGGCTACCATGCCATGTTGGGACGTGACGCCTTCGCAAAATTCCAGGCTATACCACATTACGGGTATATGAAACTTAAGATGCCAGGACCAAACGGAGTAATCACAACTGCTAGTGATCCGAATATAGCCCTACGGACTGAAAACAAAACAGCGGCGCTCGCCCTCGAGGCTCTAGCTGAATCCTTCGCTGCAGAAGAACTGACCGCGCTTCGGTCAACAGTAGACAAAGATGATGTGATCCTTAGTAAGAGGCCCAAATCCACGTACTTTAAACCGGCAAAGGAAATCGTTAAATTTCAGGTACACCCGATGGACCCGAACAAGACAGCGTCCATCGGAGCTCAGCTCGATCCCGTAGTGGACGGAGCGCTGCGAGCTTTCTTACAAGAAAACTGGGACATCTTCGCCTGGCACCCTTCCGATATGCCCGGCATTCCACGACGGCCGACAGAACATAGTCTGAACATCATCACAGGCTTTAAGCCCGTAAAACAGACTCTGCGCCGCTTCTCCGAGCCCAAACGACAAGCTATGGGTGAAGAACTGGCTAAATTGCTTGAGGCCGGATTCATTCGGGATATTAAGCACCCCGAATGGTTGGCAAACCTTGTTGTGGTACCCAAGAAAGATAAATCCTGGCAGCTATGTGTCGACTTTAAAGACCTCAACAAGGCCTGCCCCAAGGACCCTTTCCCTCTACGACGAATAGACCAGATTATTGACGCCACAGCCGGACACGACTCGCTGTGTTTCCTCGATGCTTATTCCGGATACCATCAGATTAAAATGAAGGAATCCGATCAAGCGGCAACCGCATTCATCACCCCTTATGGTCCGTTTTGCTTCAACACAATGCCTTTCGGGCTAAAGAACGCTGGGGCTACATACCAGCGCATGATCCAGACCTGTCTCGAAAAACAGGTTGGCAAAACAGTCGAGGCGTACATGGACGATGTGGTCATTAAAACCAAACACGTTAGCAATCTGATCGATGACTTAAGGCAAACCTTTGCTAACCTACGCGAATACGATATTCGGCTCAATCTGGAGAAGTGTGTATTCGGCGTTCCCGCTGGTAAATTGCTCGGATTCATCGTTTCCCATAGAGGAATAGAAGCTAATCCGGCAAAGATCCGCGCCTTATCCGAACTTGCTGTTCCCACAAAGCTAAAGCATGTCCAAAGATTGGCGGGTTGCGTGGCGGCATTAAGTCGCTTTATCTCCCGCCTCGGTGAAAAAGCTTTACCACTGTATAGGTTGCTGAAACGGACCAAGAATTTTGAATGGATCGACGAAGCAAAGGCTGCGTTAGAAGAAATCAAGACACTCCTGGCAAGTAACCCCATACTCACAGCACCAGGCACTGGTGAGCCCATGTTATTATACATATCGGCCACCAACCAAGTCGTTAGCGTGGTGCTCATCGTCGAACGAGAAGAGGAGGGACACAAATTCCATATACAGAAGCCGGTCTATTACGTGTCAGAAGTACTAACGCAATGCAAGTCCAGATACCCGCACTATCAGAAGATAGCCTATACAGTTTTCATGGCATCACGGAAGCTAAGACACTACTTCCAAGAGTGTTCGGTTACGGTGGCATCCGAAGTCCCCTTGAATGATATAATCAATAACAGGGACGCCACCGGCCGCATAGCCAAATGGGCGATCGAGCTCCTTCCTTTCGAGATTACCTACAAACCACGCTGAGCTATTAAATCTCAGGTATTGGCAGATTTCCTCGCCGAATGGACAGAAGCCGAACTCCCCAGAGAATATAGTACATACTCCCATTGGATGATGTACTTTGATGGATCCAAAACTTTGGCCGGACTGGGGGCTGGAGTTGTTCTCACATCCCCCACAGGTGACAATGTTCGATACGTATTATAGATTATGTATGCCGACTCCACCAATGCAGCCGAATACGAAGCCCTTCTGCACGGTCTTCGGATGGCAGCCTCGATGGGCATACAGCGGCTGGAAGTACGGGGAGATTCCAATCTGGCCATCTCTCAAGTCAACGGTTAGTTCGATGCTAAGAATCCAAAGATGGCAGCATATAGAAACGCCGTCCTCAAGATATCCACACGGTTCGAGGGGCTGGAATTTCACCACATCACTAGAGACGACAACCAAGCTGCCGATATACTGGCTCGCTTAGGAGCCAAACGTGATCCTGTCCCACCAAACACTTTTCTGGAACGGCTCTTTAAGCCATCCGTGGTTTGGCTAGATCAAGAGGACGCCGATCCATCCAGTGCAGACAAGGTTGTTCCCTCTGAAAACGAACCAGACGATCAAATCATAGGCGGCTCCGTCATGGACGAAACGCCCTCGGCGCACGAGGTCATGGCAGTAATCGCGCCATGGACCGAGCCCTTCCTCGCCTATCTCCTTCGCAAAGAGCTCCCCGACGATCAGACGGAGGCGCGGCGCATAGTTCGGCGCTCCAAAGCCTTCAAGGTACACGAAGGAGAGTTATACAAGAAGAGCACCACCGGACTATTACAGCGGTGCATATCTGAGGAAGAGGGGCGGCAGCTATTAGCCGAAGTCCACGCAGGGATGGGCGGTCATCACGCCGCAGCAAGAGCCTTAGTAAGCAAGGCCTTCCGGGCTGGGTTCTTTTGGCCTACAGCTCGGGCGGACGCCCAGTCACTTGTCAAATATTGCGTGGGGTGTCAACTTTTCGCAAACCAAAGTCACATGCCCCCAACAGCTCTTCGGACTATTCCGATCACCTGGCCCTTCGCGGTCTCGGGGCTGGACATGGTCGGACCACTTAAAGGGGGGACCAAGAAAAATAAGTACTTACTGGTCATGGTCGACAAGTTCACCAAATGGATAGAGGCGAAACCTGTTAAATCAGCCAAATCCGGACCAGTAATCGACTTTATATCCGGCGTGGTACACCGTTACGGTGTCCCGCATAGTATAATAACTGATAATGGATCCAATTTCACGGCCCAGGAGGTCAAAGGCTGGTGTGCAAAGATGGGCATCAAGCTCGATTACGCATCGGTTTATCACCCGCAGACTAATGGACAAGTCGAACGAGCAAACGACCTCATAATGAGCGGCATCAAGCCACGTTTGGTCCGGTCTCTTCAAGAGTCCGATTGTCAGTGGGTAGAGGAGCTCGACTCCGTTCTATGGGGCTTGCGCACCACGCCGAATAGATCAACGGGATACACGCCGTTCTTCATGGTCTATGGGGCCGAAGCGGTCCTTCCCTGTGATATCATTCACGATGCACCAAGAGTGTGCATGTACGAGGAAAGAGAGGCCGAGTTAGATCGGCAGGACGACTTGGATGCTTTGGAAGAGGAGCGTGACATAGCTCGGGCCCGTTCTACTTTTTATCAGCTGCAGGCCCGGCGTTACCAGAGTAGGGAGGTCAGGGGACAAGCATACAACGTGGGCGAACTAGTCTTACGACTACCGGAGAAGCAGAAGCATAAACTCAAGCCCAAATGGGAAGGCCCCTTCATCATCGATGAGGTACTCACAGGAGGAGCTTACCGTCTTCGGAGCCCGTAGGACAACCGCCTTGAACCAAACCCATGGAACGCAGCTCGTCTTCGACGCTTCTACGGTTAGACCGATGTTGTCATATTTTTTACCTTTCCCCTTTCTTTCCTTCCTTTGTTATTTTTTTTCTTTCTCCCTCCCACCTTGATTTCTGGCAGGGTTGCATTCTTTTTCTTCCCACCTCTATGTTCGGCTCGACCGATCTTGTACTAATGATTTTTCGGCCTACACCTTTAAGTGTTAGATCCGAACACAGTACCCGGGGGCTTCTTTTCCGAAGCCAATGCTTTTATGTTATAAGCACTTGTACACATTTATTGTGTGCGCATACTTTCCTTGTCGTTCATACGCCATTTTATGCATCAATTCGAACTAAGAATTTGCCAAGCTGGGTTGCCTTGCTCCTATGCTTACCCCCTACGTTCCCGATTGTTCGGCTAGAGGGTAAAGGGAGCACCTCTGCGATTGTTACGACCGGGTAATCCGGATACGTACCTCAGACGGGTGAAGCCAAAAGCTAGCTATCTTCAGTAGACAATTGATCGGCTACGACGGATTCAATTATGGCCGTTCATGACCATTATTCGGACTTTTTCCTTCACACAAGCCCTTGTCCGCACACTAACAATATACGACCTTTCTCCTACGATTTACGTAGTACCCCTGAAGAAAGGTATCGATAGAGTTACTATTTTCTTCAGAAGATGTTTCTTACGCTCAGCAGTAATATAACATATCTCCCTGTGTGCTTTCTGTCTGTTCGTACCACATGGCCGGATTGCCTGGTTCCCCGAACATAGTTCCCTCCCCGTCGGGTGATAACTTACAAGGAACACTCCCAAGCTCTTAGCACGGGAGGTTAAAGCCGATGGCCGGTTAAGACAAAGTTCACAACACAGTCGGAGCAATTTTTTCGATTATAACAGTACATAGCTACATATGATCATACATCTGGCTGCCGTTCGAGATTATCGATTATGGTGTCCAGGGAGCAGTCTTGTTGTGAGAGACGGGCGACAGGCATCACCTGGTCGTATACCAGGTGAAGCGGCACTTCTTGTCCATCTGCCCCCACTGGCCCAACCTGAGCCATACGCTCGGGGTCAAGTCCGGTATAGCGGGTCTTGATCATCGCCCACGCCTCTTGTGCTCCCTCCCGACAAGCCGATGTCTTCCACAACTCGAGCCTAGCTCGGGCTCCCTTGAAACGATCGATTAGTTCGGTCATCCTCTCCGGAGGCTGCTCGGCAGGCCATAGTGCCTTCACCATGCCTTTCATGGCCTTCCGAGCCCGCTCATGAAGGGCGGACAGCTCCTTCAACAGATTCCCCTGGTAGGATCCGACTTCCTCTTCGGATCGCCTGGACAATAGACCTGCATATGAGTCACGGCATGCGTATCATACATCACTTGTAAGAAATACTTTCCGATGTCAAAATCACACTTACCGAACATGCCTCTCTGTAGATTCTGGTTTTCTCCTTGGGCCTGGGCCAGTTGAGCCTTTAAGCTCTCAATCTGTTCGGCTTGTTGTCTATTCTCCTCCTTCAGACGGTTCTTCTCGTCAAGATGACGTTGTAAAACGTAATGGCAGCTTCCAGCTGGGACTCGGCATATTGCTGAGATTCTCGGGCTACATGGGTGGAAGGCCTAGAATCTTGAGCACCGCCAGACGACCTGGTGACGTCCTCGGCGGGTGACGACCGAACCCTTTGCCTGAATATTTTGGCAAAATGGTCTCTTGTTAGACCTTATCAAATCGTGATACTAAATCAAGCGAGTAAGCGAAATACCTTTGGGATGAACTCGTAGGAGCACTCGCCCCTGTGACCGGCTCATTTACTGGATCCTTGTTGCTTTCCAATCCAGGCGCTGCCGCTGCTGCCGGTGTGTGTCACGCGGATCTACGGCGCTTGGGTGTAGAAGCTGGCGCGTTGGGATCAGTAGAGGACACTTGCCTCTTGCGGGAAGTTTTCTTCTTCTTGCTTGTCGCAGGAGAAGGGAAGGACCCAGGGTAATCGGCAATAATAGCCACCTTGGAGCCGTCGAGGCCCTCTTGGTAGAAAACCCCGTCTTCGAGTTCAATTGATAGATCTGGGTCTTCATGATAGCCCGGATCGTCATCATGGGAATAGTCTTCGGGCTGAGGGGCCGGACAATGGACTGTCTCGATAAAGCTCCTCCATTCCTGTTTGAATGAAAATAAAAGACTTTGGTCAAAAAGGGACAAATTGAGAATCCGAACTGTGGTCACGGGATTGAAGGGCTCACCCATTCGATGTTATTTTGGCTTGAGTATCCCTCTTTGGTCGATCGCCGAATGAAATCTTCTCGCTCCCCTTTGTATAGGTCGGCGAGTGCGGCGGCCAATGCCGTTTGATCGGCAGGACCCAGTCTTCGGGAGCGAGTAGTATCGCTTGTCCCGTTGTAATGCCACAAGGGGTGTATCCTCTGTTGAAGGGGTTGGACGCACTGGGAGATGGCGGCGGCCATGACATCTATCATGGTCAGCTTATGATGGGCCAGTATCCTCACACGAGCTGCTAAGCGCTGCACCTCAACGCTGTCTTCTTGGGACGAGCTGTTCGGGCGCCAGCTGTACCTCTTCCTCAAGGGGGCATCCAAGTATTCGGACAGACCTTTCCGAGCTGGATCGAATAAAGGGATGTCCTCGATATAGAACCATTGCGAAGTCCATAGTTCGGATTCCTTTGGTGTCCCCACGGGGTATCCCGTCCTCGCTATGCGGCATACTTCGGCTCCGCCGACCTCGAAGATTGTCTTATCCCGAGTGCGAGGGACGAGGCAAAAGTATTTCCTCCACAACTCGAAGTGCGCCTCGCAACCCAGGAACATCTCGCAAAGGGCGACGAAACCCGGGATGTGCAGAATAGACCCTGGAGTGAGGTGGTGGAGCTGGATCCCATAAAACACCAGTAGCCCTCTCAGGAACGGATGAATGGGAAACTCGAGGCCTCGCAAGAGGAATGGCACAAAGCACACATTCTCCCCCTTATTCGGATGGGGAAAATTCTCTGCGAGGACCTCGCCGTTGAATGACGTCAAACCGGCGCGGATGGCTGTCAGATCCGAGGAAGGAAGATACCCTTGGGTCTCGAGGTCGCGGAGTCGAAGAAGCGACACGGAACAGCTGGTCCAGTCCCCGGGACGGGATCCGTAAGGATCCGAGGAGGAACTGGGGGCGCTCGCCATCCTTGGTGGAGACCTTTTTTGCTGGAGGATTTTTCCGGTGAGGAAGAAGAGGAGGAAGATGTGGCTTGGACCACGGCTCAGTTTGTTTAAATGCGCGGTGCCTCATTTGTGTTAGGGGTAGTTTTGTAAAAAACTACTGAACCGCTCGTCTCCCCGTGGTGCGCGAAGACCTAGAAACACTATTACTGTGAACCCAGCAATCCCGCGATGTTTGGGATTTCACCGATGATAGGATGGTTGCCGAACAAGAAGGGATGGAGGGACTCGCCTCACAAGCCGAAGACATACAAGATTGTTCGAATATAACTCGGCGTTGGAGGCTAGTCCGGGGGCTACTGAGGGAGTCCTGGTTTAAGGGGTCCTCGGATAGCCGACCTGTTTCCCATGGGCCGGACTATACGGGCCACCGGATAGGCATTAGAAGATCAGGGGCCCGGTCGCCAAGGTGGAAGTTTCAAGGAGCCATGGTGTGTCCTCCAAGATGTCGACAGTAGATAGGCATGTTTTTTTCCTTTGATGTGCAACCGACTATGTGTAAACCCTAGGTACCCTCGGCGTCTATATAAGCCGGAGGGTTTTAGGTTGTAGGCCAACAGAACTCATCTAGGGTTTTAGTTACTCGATCTCGTGGTAGATCAACTCTGTAATCCCCATACAGTCAATATAATCAAGCAGGATGTAGGGTATTATCTCCATAAGAGGGCCCGAACCTGGGTAAAACCTTGTTCCCTTTGTCTCCTGTTACCATCGATCCAAGTATCACAGTTCGGAACCCCCTACCCGAGATCCGCCAGTTTTGACACCGACACCTATGATGATAACTTAGAATTGATGAGTCAGCCATATGAAGACTCGGGCTATCAGCATGCTGTTGAGATGGATGATCTGCCCGGGCAGGAATGTTCTAGCAGGGTTGATTGCAAGAAGTCTCTCTTCATGCAATCCTCAGAGGACACGCCTTAAGATGCCGCCTCAACATAAGCTCAACTACCCGAGGGTCGTACAGTGCTTAGCCCGACAACATTGGGTCAGGGGTTAAGGAAGGGTCTGGAAGGTCAGCCCAAGATAAAGGAGAGGAGGAGACCGGCGGGGAAAGGCTCTACTGCCTACAAACAAGCCAGAGCACATAGCAGCCAGACGGTGGATTTTGAAGAGCGTGTACCCGTCAAAGGTGCGGCCATGTTCCATGTCACGGGCGAGCCGATGCTACCGCCGAAACCACTGGAGGCAATATCAGGGGATCTCAGGAGACTGCACGACCATGTGCTGTCGACTGAGAAAAGCCTACTAGCCTCGAAGGATCCAGGATATCCGACATACACGGCTCGTGTGCCTGAGGGGAAGTGCTACGTCGACACACGGCCCGCGGAGGTGTTCTTTGATACGTCTCCAACATATCTATAATTTTTGATTGTTCCATGCTATTATATTATCTGTTTTGGATGTTTTATAAGCATTATTATGCTATTTTATATTATTTTTGGGACTAACCTATTAACCTAGAGCGCAGTATCAGTTTCTATTTTTCCCTTGTTTTTGAGTATTGCAGATAAGGAATATTAAACGGAGTCCAAATGGAATAAAATCTTCGCGATGATTTTTCTTGGCCCCGAAGAAACCTACCAGACTTGGAGAGGGGGCCAGGAGACCTGCCGGGAGACGACAAGCCTGCAGGGCGCACCCTAGGGGGGGGGGGGCGCCCCCTGGCTTGTGGCCCCCCTGCAGGCCTCCTAACCCTAATCTTCGTCCTATAAATTCCCAAATATTTCCCCAATACCAGAAAGAGCCACGAAAATACCTTTCCGCCGCCGGAAGCCTTTGTTCCCGTGGGATCCCATCTACTTCAACTCCATTGCCCCTCCGATGATGCGTGAGTAGTTCACCTCAGACCTTCGGGTCCATAGCTAGTAGCTAGATGGCTTCTTCTCTCTCTATGTTCTTCATGATCTTCATGGAGATCTATCCGATGTAATACTCTTTTGTGGTGTGTTTGTCGAGATCCGATGAATTGTGGATTTATGATCAGATTATCGATGAATATTATTTGAATCTTCTCTGAATTCTTATATGCATGATTTCATATCTTTGCAAGTCTCTTCGAGTTATTGGTTTGGTTTGGCCAACTAGATTGGTAATTCTTGCAATGGGAGAAGTGCTTAGTTTTGGGTTCAATCTTGCGGTGTCCTCACCCAGTGACAAAGTAGGGGTAGCGAGGCACGTATTTGTATTGTTGCCATCAAGGATAAAAAGATGGGGTTTTCATCATATTGCTTGAGTTTATCCCTCTTCATCATGTCATCTTACTTAATGCGTTACTCTGTTCTTCATGAACTTAATACTCTAGATGCAGGCAGGAGTCGGTCGATGTGTGGAGTAATAGTAGTAGATGCAGAATCGTTTCGGTCTACTTGATACGGTCGTGATTCCTATATGCATAATCATTGCATTGGATATCATCATAACTATGCGCTTTTCTATCAATTGCTCGACAGTAATTTGTTCACCCACCATATTATTTTCCTTTAAGAGAGAAGCCTCTAGTGAAACCTATGGCCCCCGGGTCTATTTTCCATATTATATTTTCAGATCTATAAACCAAAAATACTAAAAATACTTTGCTGCAATCTTTTTTACTTTTGTTTTACTTTTCGTTTTAGTAATCTTTTATATCTATCTCTATCAGATCTCATCCTTGCAAGTAACCGTGAAGGGATTGACAACCCCATTATAGCGTTGGGTGCAAGTGTTTGATTGTTTGTGTAGGTGCAAAGATTGGGGCATTGCTTGTACCTCCAGTAACTGGATTGATACCTTGGTTCTCATCAACTGAGGGAAATACTTATCTACTTTGCTGCATCACCCTTTCTCTTCAAGGGAAAACCAACGCAAGCTCAAGATGTAGCAAGAAGGATTTTTGGCGCCATTGCCGGGGAGGTCTACATCAAGCCTACCAAGTACCCATCACAAACTCATCTCTTGCATTTACATTATTTGCCATTTGCCTGTCATTTTCCTCTCCACCACTCCTAAAACGATTTTCAGAAAAAACCAAAAAGATTTGCCTCTTTATTCGCCCTTTTTCCGTTCGTCTTTTCGTTTGCTTGTGTCCTAGATTGCTTGCTTTGTCACGATGACTCAAGAGAATACCAAGTTGTGTGACTTCTCCAATACTAATAATAATGATTTTATTAGTACTCCAATTGCTCCCGCCACTAGTGCGGAATCTTATGAAATTAATGCCGCTTTGCTTAACCTTGTTATGAAAGAACAATTTTCCGGCCTTCCTAGTGAAGATGCCGCATCCCATCTAAATACTTTCGTTGAGTTGTGTGATATGCAAAAGAAGAAAGATGTGGATAATGATATTGTTAAATTGAAGCTATTTCCGTTCTCACTACGAGATCGTGCTAAAACTTGGTTTTCATCTTTGCCTAAAAATAGTATTGATTCATGGAATAAGTGTAAAGATGCTTTTATTTCCAAGTACTTTCCTCCCGCTAAGATCATCTCCCTTAGGAACGATATAATGAATTTTAAGCAACTTGATCATGAGCATGTTGCACAATCTTGGGAGAGGATGAAACTTATGATTAGAAATTGTCCCGCACATGGTTTGAGTTTATGGAGGATTATACAAATTTTTTATGCGGGATTGAATTTTGCTTCGAGAAATCTTTTAGATTCCACCGTGGGTGGTACTTTTATGGAAATCACATTAGGAGAAGCTACTAAACTCCTAGATAATATTATGGCAAATTACTCTCAATGGCATACCGAAAGATCTCCTACTAGTAAAAAAGTGCATGCTATTGAAGAAATAAATACTTTGAGTGAAAAGATGGATGAATTAATGAAATTGTTTGCTAGTAAGAGTGCTCCTATTGATCCTAATGATATGCCTTTGTCTTCTTTGATTGGAAATAATAATGAATCTATGGATGTGAATGTTGTTGGTAGAAACAATTTTGGTAATAACGCGTATAGAGGTAATTTCAACCCTAGGCCGTTTCCTAGTAATTCCTCTAATAATTATGGTAATTCCTACAACAATCCTTATGGAAATTATAATAAGATGCCCTCTGATCTTGAGAATAATATTAAAGAATTTATTAGTTCACAAAAGGTTTTCAATGCTATGATTGAAGAAAAATTGCTCGAGATTGATGATTTGGCTAGGAACGTTGATAGGATTTCGCTTGAGATTGATTCTTTGAAAATTAGATCTACTCCACCTAAGCGTGATATTAATGAGTCTTTAAAAGCTATGAGAACTTCTATTGATGAGTGTAAGGAAAGAACCGCTAGAATACGTGCTAAGCGTGAATGGCTTGAAAAAGTGTGTTATCGTGATAATAATGATGAAGATCTTAAAGTGATTGATGTGACTCCTATTGAATCTTTGTTTTCTAATACAAATCTTGATAAAGATGGGACTGGAGATAAGTCAACTTTAGTTAAAAGTTGTCCCAATGATTTGGAGTTTATAGATCTCAATGCTAAAATTGATAAAAGTGGGATTGAAGAGGTCAAAACTTTAAATAGCAATGAACCCACTCTTTTGGATTTCAAGGACTTTAATTATGATAGTTGTTCTTTGATTGATTGTATTTCCTTGTTGCAATCCATGTTGAATTCTCCGCATGCTTATAATCAAAATAAAGCTTTTACTAAACATATAGTTGATGCTATGATGAAATCTTTTGAAGAAAAACTTGAGTTGGAAGTTTCTATACCTAGAAAGCTTTATGATGAGTGGGAACCTACTATTAAGATTAAAATTAAAGATTATGAGTGCCATGCTTCGTGTGATTTGGGTGCTAGCGTTTCCACGATTCCGAAAACTTTATGTGATGTGCTAGGTTTCCATGATCTTGATGATTGCTCTTTAAATTTGCATCTAGCGGATTCCACTATTAAGAAACCTATGGGAAGGATTAATGATGTTCTTATTGTTGCAAATAGGAATTATGTGCCCATAGATTTCATTGTTCTTGATATAGATTGCAATCCTACATGTCCTATTATTCTTGGTAGACCTTTCCTTAGAACGATCGGTGCAATTATTGATATGAAAGAAGGAAACATTAGATTCCAATTTCCGTTAAGGAAAGGCATGGAGCACTTTCCTACAAAGAAAATTAAATTACCTTATGAATCTATTATTATAGCTACTTATGGATTGCATACCAAAGATGACAATACCTAGATCTATTGCGTTATGCCTAGCTAGGGGCATTAAACAATAGCGCTTGTTGGGAGGCAACCCAATTTTATTTTCTGTTTTTTGTTTGTTTTTGTTCCTGTTTTTGAGTGATTTACACATTATTACCTATGTAGTAATTGTGTTTTATTGTTTTAATTAGTGTTTGAGCCAAGTAAGACCTTTGGGATGGTCTACGGTGATTGTTGATTTGATTTTGCTGAAAAACAGAAACTTTTGCGCTCAGTCCAGGAATTTTATAAATTCACCAGAGCGTCGAATGAGTCTGAAATTTTTACACAATATTGATATACAAATTTCCCATATTTCCTAATTTTTCAGAATTTTTGGAGTTACAGAAGTATTCGAAGTTTACAGATTGCTACAGACTGTTCTGTTTTTGACAGATTCTGTTTTCTTTGTGTTGTTTGCTTATTTTGATGTATCTATGGGTTGTATTGGGGGGGGGGGGGGTATGAACCATGGAGAAGTTGGAATACAGTAGATATTACACCAATATAAATAAAGAATGAGTTCACAATAGTACCTGAAGTGGTGATTTTTTTTTTATACTAACGGATCTCACGAGTTTTCTATTGAGTTTTGCGTTGTGAAGTTTTCAAGTTTTGGGTAAAGATTTGATGGACTATGGAATAAGGAGTGGCAAGAGCCTAAGCTTGGGGATTCCCAAGGCACCCCAAGAAATATTCAAGGATACCAAAGAGCCTAAGCTTGGGGATGCCCCGGAAGGCATCCCCTCTTTCGTCTTCAATCCATCGGTAAATTTACTTGAGGCTATATTTTTATTCACCACATGATATGTGTTTTGCTTGGAGCGTCTTGTATGATATGATTCTTTGATTTTTAGTTTGCCACAATCATCCTTGCTGCACACATCTTTTGAGAGAGACACGCATTAATCGTGAATTTATTAGAATACTCTTTGTGCTTCACTTATATCTTTTGAGCTAGGCAATTTTGCTCTAAGTGCTTCACTTATATCTTTTTAGAGCACGGTGGCGTTTTATTTTATAGAAATAATTGAACTCTCGTACCTCACTTATATTATTTTGAGAGTCTTTAAACAGCATGCTAATTGGTTTAGGTTATGAATTTAGTCCTAATATAATGGGCATCCAAGAGGTATATAATAAAAACTTTCATATTAAGTGCATTGAATACTATGAGAAGTTTGATTGCTTGCATATAGTTTTGAGATATAAAGATGGTGATATTAGAGTCATGCTAGTTAGTAATTGTGGATTGATAGAAATACTTGTGTTAAGGTTTGTGATTCCCGTAGCATGCACGTATGGTGAACCGTTATGTAACGAAGTCGGAGCATGATTTGTTTAATGATTGTCATCCTTTGTGTGAGGGTCGGGAGCGCGCGATGGTTAACTCCTACCAACCTCTCCCCTAGGAGCATGCGTCTAATTCTTTGCTTCGATAACTAATAGAATTTTTGCAATAAGTATGTGAGTTCTTTATGACTAATGTGAGTCCATGGATTATACACACTCTCACCCTTCCACCATTGCTAGCCTCTCTAGTACCGCGCAACTTTCGCCGGTGCATTAAACCCACCATATACCCTTCCTCAAAACAGCCACCATACCTATTATGGCATTTTCATAGCCATTCCGAGATATATTGCCATGCAACTTCCACCGTTCCGTTTATTATGACACGCACCATCATTTTCGTATTGCTTTGCATGATCGTAAGACAGCTAGCGTGATGCTTTCATTAATGTCATTTGCTATGCTAGATCGTTGCACATCCTGGTACACCACCGGAAGCATTCGTATAGTTGTAATTCTTGAGTTGTAAGTAAATAAAAGTGTGATGATCATCATTAGAGCATTGTCCCATGATAGGAAAGGATGATGGAAGCTATGATTCCCTCACAAGTTGGGATGAGTCTCCGGACTTTACAAATAATAAAAGAGGCCATTGAAGCCCAAATAAAAAAAAGAGGCCAAAGATGCCCACAAAAAAATGAGAGAAAAGAGAGAAGGGACAATGCTACTATCCTTTTTCCACACTTGTGCTTCAAAGTGGCACCATGATCTTCATGATAGAGAGTCTCCTATATTGTCACTTTCATATACTAGTGGGAATTTTTAATTATATAACTTGGCTTGTATATTCCAATGATGGGCTTCCTCAAATTGCCCTAGGTCTTCGTGAGCAAGTGTGTTGGATGCACACCCACTTAGTTTCTTTTTGAGATTTCAAACACTTATAGCTCTAGTGCATCCGTTGCATGGAAATCCCTACTCACTCACATTGATATCTATTGATGGGCAGCTCCATAGCCCGTTGATACGCCTAGTTGATGTGAGAGTATCTTCTCCTTTTCCTCACAACCTCCACCATATTCTATTCCACCTATAGTGCTATATCCATGGCTCACGCTCATGTATTGCGTGAAAGTTGAAAAGGTTTGAGAACATAAAAGGTGTGAAACAATTGCTTGACTTGTCATCGGGGTTGTGCATGATTTAAATACTTTGTGTGGGGAAGATGGAGCATAGCCAGACCATATGATTTTGTAGGGATAACTTTCTTTGGCCATGTTATTTTGAAAGGACACAATTGCTTTGTTAGTATGCTTGAAGTATTATTGTTTTTATGTCAATATTAAGCTTTTGTTTTGAATCTGACGGATCTGAACATTCATGCCACAATAAAGAATATTACATGGATAAATATGTTAGGTAGCATTCCACATCAAAAATTCTGTTTTTATCATTTACCTACTCGAGGACGAGCAGGAATTAAGCTTGGGGATGCTTGATACGTCTCCAACGTATCTATAATTTTTGATTGTTCCATGCTATTATATTATCTATTTTGGATGTTTTATATGCATTATTATGCTATTTTATATTATTTTTGGGACTAACCTATTAACCTAGAGCCCAGTGCCAGTTTCTATTTTTTTCCTTGTTTTTGAGTATTGCAGATAAGGAATATTAAACGGAGTCCAAACGGAATAAAATCTTCGCGATGATTTTTCTTGGCCCAGAAGAAACTTACCAGACTTGGAGAGGGGGCCAGGAGACCTGTCGGGAGACGACAAGCCTGCAGGGCGCGACCTGGGGGGGGGGGGGGCGCCCCCCTGGCTTGTGGCCCCCTTGCAGACCTCCTAACCCTAATCTTCGTCCTATAAATTCCCAAATATTCCCCCAATACCAGAAAGAGCCACGAAAATACTTTTCCGCCGCTGGAAGCCTCTATTCCCGTGAGATCCCATCTTGGAGCCTTTTCCGGTAATCTGCCGGAGGGGGATTCGATCACGGAGGGCATCTACATCAACTCCATTGCCCCTCCGATGGTGCGTGAGTAGTTCACCTAAGACCTTCGGGTCCATAGCTAGTAGCTAGATGGCTTCTTCTCTCTCTATGTTCTTCAATACAATGTTCTTCATGATCTTCATGGAGATCTATCCGATGTAATACTCTTTTGCGGTGTGTTTGTCGAGATCCGATGAATTGTGGATTTATGATCAGATTATCTATGAATATTATTTGAATCTTCTCTGAATTCTTATATGCATGATTTCATATCTTTGCAAGTCTCTTCGAGTTATTGGTTTGGTTTGGCCAACTAGATTGGTAATTCTTGCAATGGGAGAAGTGCTTAGTTTTGGGTTCAATCTTGCGTTGTCCTCAGCCAGTGACAAAGTAGGGGTAGCGAGGCACGTATTTGTATTGTTGCCATCAAGGATAAAAAGATGGGGTTTTCATCATATTGCTTGAGTTTACCCATCTACATCATGTCATCTTACTTAATGCGTTACTCTGTTCTTCATGAACTTAATACTCTAGATGCAGGCAGGAGTCGGTCGATGTGTGATACGTCGCCAACGTATCCACTTTTCCAAACTCTTTTGCCCTTGTTTTGGACTCTAATTTGCATGATTTGAATGGAACTAACCCGGACTGACGCTGTTTTCAGTAGAATTGCCTTGTCATTATTTTTGTGCAGAAATAAAAGTTCTCGGATTGACCTGAAAATTTACGAAGAATATTTTTGGAATTAATAAAAAATATTGGCGAAAGAATTAACTGCAGGGGGCCCACCACCTGGCCACAAGCCAAGGGGGCGCGCCCACCCCCCTAGGGCGCGCCCCTGTGGCTTGTGGGCCCCCTGTTGCTCCTCCGACCTCGTTTCCACTCCTACATATTCCTATCCGGGGAGAAAAAAATCAAAGAGAAGAGTTCATCGCGTTTTATGATACGGAGCCGCCGCCACCTCCTGTTCTTCCTCGGGAGGGCAGATCTGGAGCCTGATTTGGGCTCCAGAGAGGGGAAATCGACGCCGTCGTCATCACCAACCATCCTTCATCACCAATTTCATGATGCTCTCCGCCGTTCGTGAGTAATTCCATCGTGGGCTTGCTGGACGGTGATGGGTTGGATGAGATTTACCATGTAATCGAGTTAGTTTTGTTTGGGTTTGATCCCTAGTATCCACTATGTTCTGAGATTGATATTGCTATGACTTTGCTATGCTTAATGCTTGTCACTAGGGCCCGAGTGCCATGATATCATATCTGAACCTATTATGTTTTCATGAATATATATGTGTTCTTGATCCTATCTTGCAAGTTGTAGACACCTATTACGAGTTATGATCCACATCCCCCAGGGTGACAATAACTGGGATTCTTTCCAGTGATTACCGTAGTTTGAGGAGTTCATGTATTCACTAAGTGCTAATGCTTTGGTCCGGTTCTCTATTAAAAGGAGGCCTTAATATCCCTTAGTTTCCATTAGGACCCCGCTGCCACGGGAGGGTAGGACAAAAGATGTCATGCAAGTTCTTTTCCATAAGCACGTATGACTATATATGGAATACATGCCTACATTACATTGATGAATTGGAGCTAGTTCTGTGTCACCCTATGTTATAACTATTGCATGATGAATGCCATCTGACATAATTATCCATCACTGATCCATTGCCTACGAGCTTTTCCATATTGATCTTTGCTAAGTTACTTTTCCGTTGCTACTGTTACAATCACTACAACACTGCTACTGTCACTTTGCCATCGTTACCGTTACTTCCATACTACTTTGCTACTGAATACTTTGCTGCAGATATTAAGTCTTTCAGGTATGGTTGAATTGATAACTCAGCTGCTAATACTTGAGAATATTCTTTGGCTCCCCTTGTGTCGAATCAATAAATTTGGGTTGAATACTCTACCCTCGAAAACTGTTGCGATCCCCTATACTTGTGGGTTATCAAGACCTTTTTCTGGCGCCGTTGCCGGGGAGCATAGCTCTATTCTCTGAGTCACTTGGGATATATATCTGTTGATCACTATGAAGAATCTGAAAGATGCTAAAACTAAGATCTACCCCTCAACTACGAGGACAGGTAAGGAACTGCCATCTAGCTCTGCACTTGATTCACCTTCTGTTATGAGTAAATTTGCGACACCACCACCTACTAGTAATTCTGATATGTCGCAAGTAATTGATGATGCTACTTCTACTATGCATGATGCTTATGATGATACTTTGCTTGATAATATGGTGCCACTCGGTGAATTTCTTGATGAACAAATTGCTAGAGTGAATGCTGAAACTGATGATATCTCTGAATCTGATGAAATTATTGAAACTGAACACTATGATACACCTGCTAGACCTAGCTCTCCTAGATATGAATTGCCTGATATCCCCGAAGGTTATGTTATGGAAGGAGAGGTAGCTAGGGACTTTCTTGCTTGTAAGGATATAGATGATCTTAAGAAATTGCTTCGCAAGTGGAAAGAAAAATCTTTGAATGCTAGAATGCAATATGATCCTAAGTTTGCCACTTCACCTATCTTTGTTACTGATAAGGATTATGAATTCTCTGTTGATCCTGAGTTAATTACTTTGGTTGAATCTGATCCTTTCTATGGTTATGAATCTGAAACTGTTGTGGCGCATCTTACTAAATTGAATGATATAGCCACCCTATTTACTCATGAGGAAAAAATTCGCTATTATTATATTCTTAAGTTGTTTCCTTTCTAATTAAAGGGTGATGCTAAGATATGGTTTAATTCTCTTGCTCCTGGTTGTGTGCGTAGTCCCCAGGATATGATATATTACTTCTCTGAAAAATATTTTCCTGCCCATAAGAAACAAGCTGCCTTGCAGGAAATATATAACTTTGTGCAAATTGAAGAAGAGAGTCTCCCACAAGCTTGGGGGAGGCTTCTCCAATTACTTAATGCTTTGCCTGATCATCCTCTCAAGAAAAACGAAATACTTGATATCTTTTATAATGGACTAACCGATGCTTCTAGGGACCACCTAGATAGTTGTGCTGGTTGTGTTTTCAGGGAACGAACTGTTGAACAAGCTGAACTACTATTGAATAATATATTGAGCAATGATAATGATTGGACTATTCCCGAACCACCTCCAAAGCCAACTCCGAAGAAAAGAGGTATTCTATTTCTCAGTCCTGAAGATATGCAAGAGGCAAAGAAATCTATGAAAGAAAAAGGTATTAAAGCTGAAGATGTTAAGAATCTACCACCTATTGAAGAAATACATGGTCTTGATAACCCGACACAGGTAGTAGAGGTAAATTCTCTCCGTAGATTTGATGAAGGAGATGTTCCCTATAATAAGTCTGCTAGCCAATGCTTGGATGAGTTTGATAATTTTGTTGTGAAGCAAGAAAATTTCAATGCTTATGTTAGTAGACAATTGAAACATAATGCTTACATGGTTGATCGCTTGGGTGATTATTTGAGTAGAACTGTCAATGATCTTAAACTTATTAGTAAACATGCTTCCATGGTAACTACCCAAGTAGAACAAGTACTCAAGGCTCAAAATGATTTGCTTAATGAAATGAATAGTAAGAACAATGATCATTCTGTTAAAGTTGTGACTAGAGGTGGTAGAATGACTCAGGAACCTTTGTATCCTGAGGGCCATCCTAAGAGAATTGAGCAAGATTCTCAGAGAGTTAATACTGATGCACCTAGTCGTTCCAATAAGAGCAGGAAAAAGAATGACGATAGGACTTTGCGTGCTGCTAGTGAACCTGTTATAGATACACCTAAGAATCCAAATGATATTTCTATTTCTGATGCTGAGACACAATCTGGTGATGAACATGAGCCTAGTGATAATATTAATGATGATGTTCATGTTGATGCTCAACCTAGTAATGATAATGATGTGGAGATTGAACCTGCTGTTGATCTTGATAACCCACAACCTAAGAATAAGAGATATGATAAAAGAGACTTTATTGCTAGGAAGCATGGTAGAGAAAGAGAACCATGGGTTCAGAAACTCATGCCCTTTCCTCCTAAGCCATCCAAGAAAAGGGATGATGAAGATTTTGAGCGCTTTGTTGAAATGCTTAGACCTGTCTTTTTGCGTATGCGCTTAACTGATATTCTGAAAATGTCTCCTTATGCTAAGTATATGAAAGATATTGTGACAAATAAAAGAAAGATACCGGAAGCTGAGATTTCCACCATGCTTGCTAATTATACTTTTAAGGGTGGAATGCCAAAGAAACTAGGAGATCCCGGAGTACCTACTATACCATGCTCTATTAAAGGAAATTATGTTAAAACTGCTTTATGTGACCTTGGAGCTGGTGTTAGTGTTATGCCTTTCTCTTTATATCGTAGACTTGATTTGAATAAGTTGACACCAACTGAAATCTCTTTGCAAATGGCTGATAAATCAACTGCTTTACCCATCGGTATTTGCGAGGATGTGCCTGTTGTGGTTGCAAACATTACTATCTTAACGGACTTTGTTATTCTTGATATTCCCGAGGACGACAGTATGTCGATCATCCTTGGTAGACCCTTTTTGAATATTGCAGGGGCTGTTATTGATTGCAACAAGGGCAATGTCACTTTTCATGTTAATGGCAATGAGCATACGGTACACTTTTCGAAGAAACAACCTCAAGTTCATAGTATCAACTCAATTGAAAAGGTTTCAATGATTATTATCGGAGGTTTTGAATTCCCTCTTCCTACTGCCAAAGAGAAATATGATATACTTATTGTTGGGGACATGCATATCCCCATTGAGGTAACTTAGTGTTATTCGAAAGTTCTCCGGTTCCATGTCCTTCGGAAAAAGTTTGTCAATAAGACTTGATCAACCTTATTGATGGATTCTTTTTAGGAGCATGAGATGGATGAATTTAGAAGGCACAACTTCCTGTACCCAACTTTCACTTTCTGTTATTTAGATTAAATAGAGTAAAAATGCTATTATTCTCCTGTTTTCTGTTTTATCCGTGCAATAGAAAAATGACCTGAAAATAAAAGTCCTCAGAATGCCCTGAAAATTTAGTATGATTTTTTCTGGAATATTTTAGAATTTTTGGCACTGAGCATGCATCAGGGGGCTGCACCAGTGGGCCACAAGCCTGCAGGGCGCGCCCACCCCCCTGGGCGCCCCCTGGCTTGTGGGTCCCACGTGGGGCCCCCTCACTTATTCCAGCCACCATCCACTTCTTCTTCACCCAGAAAAATTCCCACCATTGCTCAAACCCGTGTTCTAGGTCATTTTGCTGCCATTTTCGATCTCCTTGCTCAAAGCTCCATTTGCAAAACTGTTTTAGGGGATTGCTCATCAGTATGTGACTCCTCCAATGGTCCAATTAGTTTTTGTTCTAGTGCTTTATATATTGCAATTTTTTGCTGCTGTGGTGACCTTGTTCTTGAGCTTGCATGTCAAATTTGTATGATCCCAAGTAGTTTTGATGCATGATATAGCCTCTAGGCACTTGTGGGAGTAGTTGCTATGAATTTTGTTAAGTTTTGTTTACTTTTATTTTTGAGTCACTAAAAATTTCAGAATTAATTTTCAGCAAAAGAGATGATGAGGAGATTGTTAAGAGGCTCCTCGAGCAGGGGTTTTAAAGAAAAAGAAAGTGAGAAGCCTAAATACAATATCCCTCGTACCGCGGAGGTTCGCCCATGTGAATGGCCAAGTGAAGTATTCTTGAGGGCGGCCGGAATTTATGAAGATTTTTATTATCTAGCAGAAAATGCAGGCATCACCGACTTCCTCAACGATAAGTACACTATTATGCCCGATGACATCTACCGATATTGGTGTTTGTCGCAACCCCCAGCACCTGAGCCAGCACCAGTCCTTGATCCATACCAAGCCCCAGTTTTTCCGTGGGAGCCACAGGAGCTCGCCAATCAGTGGAACCCTCAGTATCCTCCGGAGTATCCAGGAGAGGGTTATTTCCAGCCTTGTCCCTAGACCAACTTAGGCCAAAAGCCTAAGCTTGGGGGAGTACGTATTTCTCACCGACATTACATTCATGTTCACACACTCATTCCAGTTGTCGGTGTTCATACTTTTTCATTGTACCATCCATGCTAGTTTATTTCTTCTTTATGCTTTCTTCTTGTGTGTTTGATTAATATTGAGAAAATCCAAAAAAAAAATTTGGTTCGAGCTTTAATTTCAAGTTTGTTTAGTGTAGTATTAAAAGAAAACCCAAAAAGATTTCTCGTTCTTCTTTTGTTTGTTGGGAGCTTTCCCGTGTAAATAGTTTTCTTTTCTTCTTTGGGTCGTAAGGAGAAGACCACGATGAAAATGTTGAGTGGCTCTCATATGCATTATTGTTTATCTTACATAGAGCCTATATTGCTTTGCCTTCTCCTTTGAGTTACTGGTTGCAGATTCCAGCTTAGTCCAATGCACGTGCACTCTTACTATTCACATCGTTCGGTCGTGCAAGTGAAAGGCAATAATGACGATATATGATGAAATGACTGAGATGGAGAAAAGCTGGTATGAACTCGACCTATTTTGTTTTTGTAAATATGATTAGCTCATCGTTCAGGATTCAGCTCATTATGGGTTGAACATGTTTGCAATGACAATTAGAGATTATAGTTACTCATGCCATGCTTAATTAGCTAAGAGTTAATAATGGTTTGTTTTGAGTGCCAACATGCATATTAAAATGGTTGTGATGTAGTATGATAGAATGGTATCCTCCTGTGAATGATTCGAGTGGCTTGACTTGGCACATGTTCACGCATGTAGTTGAAACAAAACCAACATAGCCTCCACGATGTTTATGTTCATGGTGATTTATATCCTACTCATGCTTGTATTCAACGTTGGTTAATCTCAAGGCATGTCTATGACTGTTGTCGCTCTCTAGTTGGTCGCTTCCCAGTCTTTTGCTAGCCTTCACTTGTACTAAGCGGGAATACTGCTTGTGCATCCATCTCCATAAACTCAAAGTTATTCCATATGAGTCCACCATACATACCTATATGCGGTATTTACCTGCCGTTCCAAGTAAATTTGCATGTGCCACCCTCCAAACCTTCAAATAAATATTCCGTTTTGTATGCCCAAATCGCTCATGTAGTGACTGGGGGCTGTCAGTATCTTCCATGCTAGGTGGGTTATTCTCACGATACGTGTTGATTCACTATCATTCACGAGAAAGTGGCTGGTAATCGGAATGCCCAGTTCCATGCTCAAAATTTAAGTCAAAATATAATAAACAAAACTCCCCCAGGATTGTGTTTGTATGGACGGTACCCGTGGATTCGGCCCGCTGTGGAGTGTGACTGATTGATGGAGGGGGAGTAAAAACTTTACTATTCTGTTTGGGAACCGCCTATAATGTATCTAGCATGGAAGATATCGAGATCTCTTAGTTGTTATGTTGGCAATGAAAGCATACCTCTCAAAATTATTATTCATCCTTGTTTTAAAAAGCTCGAGCTCTGGCACCTCTGCAAATCAATGCTTCCCTCTGTGAAGGGCCTATCTATTTTACTTTACTGTTGAGTCATCATCCTCTTATAAAAAGCACCAGTTAGAGAGCACCACCGTCATTTGTATGCTTTGCTATTAATTGATTTTGAGTATGAGTATGACTGGATCTCTTTTACCATGAATTACAATGTCTAGTCAGTCCTTGTTCCTCAGATGTGCTCTGCATTTATGTTTTGCGGTCTCAGAAAGGGCTAGCGAGATACCATTATGTCATATTGTATCATGATTGTTTTGATAAAATTGTTGTCATCCGAGACTTATTATTATTGCTCGCTAGTCGATTATGCCATTGATATGAGTAAATGTGAGACCTAAATGTTATTGTGAAAGTGGTTAGTCTATAGTCTTTGCTGAAAATCAGAACATAAGTTAGACATATTTACAACAGCAAGATCAAACAGAGTTTGTAAAAGTTTTTCTTTATCACTTTCAGTTTATCAACTGAATTGCTTGAGGACAAGCAAAGGTTTAAGCTTGGGGGAGTTGACACGTCTCCAACGTATCCACTTTTCCAAACTCTTTTGCCCTTGTTTTGGACTCTAATTTGCCTGATTTGAATGGAACTAACCCGGACTGACGCTGTTTTCAGCAGAATTGCCTTGGTGTTATTTTTGTGCAGATATAAAAGTTCTCGGATTGACCTGAAAATTTACGGAGAATATTTTTGGAATTAATAAAAAATATTGGCGAAAGAATCAACTGCAGGGGGCCCACCACCTGGCCACAAGCCAGGGGGGCGCGCCCACCCCCCTAGGGCGCGCCCCTGTGGCTTGTGGGCCCCCTGTTGCTCCTCCGACCTCGTTTCCACTCCTACATATTCCTATCCGGGGAGAAAAAAATCAGAGAGAAGAGTTCATCGCGTTTTACGATACGGAGCCACCGCCACCTCCTGTTCTTCCTCGGGAGGGCAGATCTGGAGCCTGATTTGGGCTCCGGAGAGGGGAAATCGACGCCGTCGTCATCACCAACCATCCTTCATCACCAATTTCATGATGCTCTCCGCCGTTCGTGAGTAATTCAATCGTGGGCTTGCTAGACGGTGATGGGTTGGATGAGATTTACCATATAATCGAGTTAGTTTTGTTAGGGTTTGATCCCTAGTATCCACTATGTTCTGAGATTGATGTTGCTATGACTTTGCTATGCTTAATGCTTGTCACTAGGGCCCGAGTGCCATGATTTCAGATCTGAACCTATTATGTTTTCATGAATATATATGTGTTCTTGATCCTATCTTGCAAGTTGTAGACACCTATTACGAGTTATGATCCGCATCCCCCAGGGTGACAATAACTGGGATTCTTTCCGGTGATTACCGTAGTTTGAGGAGTTCATGTATTCACTAAGTGCTAATGCTTTGGTCCAGTTCTCTATTAAAAGGAGGCCTTAATATCCCTTAGTTTCCATTAGGACCCCGCTGCCACGGGAGGGTAGGACAAAAGATGTCATGCAAGTTCTTTTCCGTAAGCACGTATGACAATATATGGAATGCATGCCTACATTACATTGATGAATTGGAGCTAGTTCTGTGTCACCCTATGTTATAACTGTTGCATGATGAATGGCATCCGACATAATTATCCATCACTGATCCATTGCCTACGAGCTTTTCCATATTGATCTTTGCTAAGTTACTTTTCCGTTGCTACTGTTACAATCACTACAACACTGCTACTGTCACTTTGCCATCGTTACCGTTACTTCCATACTACTTTGCTACTGAATACTTTGCTGCAGATATTAAGTCTTTCAGGTGTGGTTGAATTGACAACCCAGCTGCTAATACTCGAGAATATTCTTTGGCTCCCCTTGTGTCGAATCAATAAATTTGGGTTGAATACTCTACCCTCGAAAATTGTTGCGATCCCCTATACTTGTGGGTTATGAATGTGTGGAGTAATAGTAGTAGATGCAGAATCGTTTTGGTCTACTTGATATGGACGTGATGCCTATATGCATAATCATTGCCTTGGATATCGTCATAACTATGCGCTTTTCTATCAATTGCTCGACAGTAATTTGTTCACCCACCGTATTATTTTCCTTTAAGAGAGAAGCCTCTAGTGAAACCTATGGCCCCCGGGTCTATTTTCCATATTATATTTTCAGATCTATAAACCAAAAATACCAAAAATACTTTGCTGCAATCTTTTTACTTTTGTTTTACTTTTCGTTTTAGTAATCTTTTATATCTATCTCTATCAGATCTCATCCTTGCATGTAACCGTGAAGGGATTGACAACCCCTTTATAGCGTTGGGTGCAAGTGTTTGATTGTTTGTGTAGGTGCAAAGATTGGGGCCTTGCTTGTACCTCCAGTAACTGGATTGATACCTTGGTTCTCATCAACTGAGGGAAATACTTATCTACTTTGTTGCATCACACTTTCCTCTTCAAGGGAAAACCAACGCAAGCTCAAGAAGTAGCATTCTTCCTGGGGTTTGAGCATATCTTCGAGATGTTTCTGACAAGGCGGCTCGATTTTACAATCGTCCGCCTTTATGCGCTACATATGAGCTTTGTCATGAAGAGAGAAGAAGTCTTGCAAATCTGTGTGGCGGATCCATACTACATGCACGAGTCCTTCTTGAGTCTTGGCGACTTTGAGCGTAAAACTGCTAGGGAGTACCTCGAAAACTTCATGGTACAGAATAAGGACCAGGAAATTGTCCTCCTGCCTTATCATCCCAAGTAAGTCAGTGCCAGACAACCCTTTAGTACATTTCAATCATTCCTTCTCGCTCATATGGAGAATAATTTGAGGTGTTCTCTTCCCCGCAGCAACGGGCGCGCCATCCTTATCGTTCTTTACCCGCGAGTCTCACACGCCGTGTATTTCGACCCTACCAGAAACTACGAGAAGAAGGACTACACCCACGTAATGAATATTCTAGATGATGCTCTCCAAGGCTTCAGCTTGAGGTGTGTCCACCTGCAGATCAGGAAACAAAGGAACCGCAAGATGGGTTTCTCACATAAAACTATCTTCTGCAACATCCATCTCCCGAAACAAAGTAGGAACGATTGAATCTACCTCCTCCATCTCATGATCGAGTTCAGAAGGGATCACCAAAAGCTTCGCATGACAACCAGAAACAATGATCATATCCGCAAGTGGGTAGAATCTCAAGGAGAAGTGGATTATAAACTTAGAGATGACTTCTTTCGCATCTAGAGGGACATTGCGACGATCATCATGAAAGAAGTCGTCGAAGAGAAGGGGATGTTACACCACGGCCCTATATCGTGAGCTGACGTCCGAACTCGCATAGGCATGCAACGTCAGGACCTCACACCGTTCAAGAAGCTAGGGTGCATCCTCGATGATATGGAAGGATGGAAGTTCTAGTGATTTACGATGCCGATGATGATGATATGTGTCGGTTGAACTTGTATACTTTCTATAGCGATGAAACTTTGTGATGTCCACGGTCCCTGCCGAACTTGCGTAACACTACTTTGTTAGTTTGGGTACGATGACCTGTGTACCTCTAGTTAATTAGTTTGCGTATGATGAAACTGCGTTGATTATTTATGTTTACTATATGTTGCATCTAGTTGCTAACACTTTCTTTTCGTGTTGCTCAAGTATATTTTGTTGCACATGATTGTACATTCTCTTTATGAAGATGCATTTCTAACAGGTACCTAGATCCTTGATGGCGAAGAAGCGGTGCTATGTCGTGTACATAGGGAAGGTTCTGGGAGTGTACGACGAGTGGCACGAGTGTCAGGCGCAAGTGGATGAGTTCTCGGGCGCCATCCATAAAGGCTTCAAAAGCAGACAAGAAGCAGAAGCTAGTTACTTGAGGTTCACGCTAGCGCGAGAGAGGACTCATAACCGCCGCCTCATGTACTGCATAGTTCCGCTCTCACTCATAGTGATAGCTCTTCTCATGTATATCATTGTTTAGATGGATGACGATGTAGTTGCAAGTATTCGAGACTTGTATCACTATTTTCGAGATGATGACGAGAGACCACTTTGTGTTGGATGATGATTATGATGATGACATGATTTGATGAGACTATTTGTATGTGTATTCTATGATTACATTTGTATGTGTATGATATGCTAGAGATTATTGTATAAAGCCTGTACAAATACAAAACAAATATGCAGAAAGAAAAAATCAGAAACTAATAAAACTAGCAGTAGCGAGGGGAGTAAAGTTAGCAGCAGCGCGCACTTAGCAGTAGCACGGCTTACTGTAGAGCGCTACAGGTATTAGCAGCAGCGCGTCCCGGTGAAGCTTGCTACTGCTACCCATGTATAGCAGTAGCGCGTTTCAACACGCGCTACTGATACAAGTTAGCTGTAGCGCCGTATCAGTAGCGCGGGTACTCGCGCTACTGATACACCTAAGACCCACGGTACTGCTAGGCTTTTCCCTAGTAGTGCATTCGAAATGTCTTCTGATAAAAAGACTCACCTACTGGTGGCGGTTGATAAGTTCACCAAATGGGTTGAAGCAGAGCACGTTAGCAGTTGTGATGCAGAAACAACTGTTAAGTTTGTGAAGAAGTTAATCTACCGTTTTGGTTATCCTCATAGTATCATTACTGACAATGGTACCAATCTATCCAAAGGAGCTATGGAGCAATTTTGTCAGAAAGAGCATATCCGTCTTGACTTGGCAGCAGTGGCGCACCCACAATCTAATGGACAAGCTGAGGCAGATAATTAAGAAGCATGTCAGAATTCTTTGGACGCCTTGGAGGAAGAACATGACTTGGCAGCAGCCAGATCAACTTTATATCAGCAAGACCTACGTCGCTATCACAACCATAGAGTTAAAAGTCGGACCTTTCAAGAGGGCGACTTAGTGCTTCGTTTGATTCAAGATCAAACAGGGATGCATAAGCTTTCGCCGCCTTCGGAAGGTCCTTTCGTGGTCAGCAAAAACCTTCACAATGGTTCCTATTATCTGATAGATTTGCGACCAGGTTCATACACGTCTGCAGAAGAGACGAACCGGCCTTGGAACATTGCTCAACTTCGGCCTTACTATACTTAGAGCCACCGGCTCATCATTTTGTATTCCCCCCTTTTTTCTTAGCAATTCTGTAAATACTTCTATATGTTCAAATATAATAAAGCCAGCACCCTCGAAACTCGGGGCCTCTGCCGTTTCAGCCTATAAGATTGAGCATGAGTCTTTATTGTTTGGAACATAGGGCATTTGGGGGTTTCCAACTCATCGAGTTTAGCTTTCTCACCCTCTTGACCCGGCAAAATAAATACGCCACAATGTATGGTTAAACCTGCCAGTGTGTTTGATGCGACTCCGATCTGATGATCCCATGTACTCTTGATAAGTCAATCCTTGATGGACCCTGAACTTTTCAAGGTTAAAACATCGGTTTGAGTCATGTGAGAGCCGACATACAGAGAGCTAGGATAAACCATGGGTTATCATACCCGCTTCACTGAAGCAAGACTTGTGCCTCGAAAGCAAGTATTTTTACCGAGTCTCACTGAGCCGGCTTATTACAATTTTTTTATGCTGATTCTTCCAGAATAAAACATTATTTTTAAATCCGACTCATGTAAGGGTACCGGGTTATGAAACTATGACCGTATTCTGACCAGTTCAAAATATATTTCTTCAAAAATTTGCGGAAAGAGTCTTTCAGACATCAGGTTACAGTAACCTGCGCATATAGCTCTAAGCAACAAGTATATTGAGCAGAACCAACCAAGACAGATCAAGATGAGGACAAAGTTTGGTCATACACAAAATCTGTCATCAAGACAAGATGCATGGTTGAAAGGCCTGCACGAAGGCACGACACAGGTAAAACGACTACAGTTTTAAGCATATTACAAGACACTTCAAACCCGGGTAATGAAAATCGCAGGTTTTTTAACCCGACCTCTACACTTTCCGAGTCAACTTTGGTTTGGTTTGGTGCATGGGACGTCTCTGGGTTGTCCTCAACCCGAGTTTCCGGATCTACGATCTAGAGGTCCTCCAAGTTCCAATTGCAGTGGGTCAAGGCTTCAAATATGGCTTCTTCATTCAAAACGGGAGATGGGTCAACATTAGGGGCGAAAGGTCTTTCCGGCGTTGTGGAGTCAGGCTAACGAATTTAAACACGGGCAGCTAAACTCGAGTGTTATTTGAGTCATAAGCTGGATGATAGCTTTTCAGTGACATGTCATTCACAAGCTGACTAGAAAATACCCGAGCATCCTTGACGCACTGCAGATAATCATCCTCAATATAATCTGACCCGTCCGCCTTCAGCGCTGGAAATCCTCCAGCCATCTCCGCCGGGTCAAGCTCTACAGCGTAAGCCAAAGCTCGACTCAAGGAATACGTAGCTCCGGCTCGTGCAGCTCATCTTTTGAGTTCTCCAATCTGCCTTGGGATTGTCGAGAGGAATTTTAGCACATCTTTTATGAGCGTCACCGGCTCCTTGTTCCCCATGACGGCTTTGATTGTGCATAAGCTTCCAGTGTAGAGCTGTTCCGTTAATGCATATACAGCCTTGAGCTTTAGCAAGCAATTATCCTGAAGATTGCACGTGTGATGGCCTGCAAAAAATTCAAGTGCATAAGTCGCCGGGCGACTTATCTTCATGATCGAGTATTACATGGATTAACAAAAAGTTTCTCAAGGTACTCACCGAAGATGGCTTGAGTCATGTGGTCAATATGCCGTTTTAACCCGAACAATTCTTCAGACACAGTTTTCAAATAATTCTCAGCTTTTTCAGAATGGTGGATCAAGGCAGTTTTCTCAGCTTCAAATGTTTTCCTCTCTTTTTCAAAGCCTGCCTTGGTTTTTTCCAGATGCTCCAAGGATAACTGCAGTTTCTGTTCTAGCTCTACTCCGGCAGTTTGTACCACTACAACGTCCTTTTTCAAATCATTAACATTAGCTTCAGCCATTTTTAGAGTTTCCTGTATTCCAAGATACCACAGTGATTCATAGTGCAAATACAGTATGATTGACGAGCAAAGTCTCAAGCAGACTGCAAGCAATATACTTGACACTTGGGGGCTAATGCATATCAATTTTCTCCAAAGAATACAATTATCAAGGACCCGACTCATTTTAAGAAAATGAGCCGGCCCTTGGGGGCTACAGGTCGAATTCTTCTATCAACATAAAGACCCGACTTATTTCAAAAAAATGAGCTAGCCCTTGGGGGCTACAGGTCTGGCGCCTTGAGGCATGCTGGGTCTTCTTCAAAATAAAATCGGGATCCAAATAAGCATCTGGGGTGAGAAAAACTTACTTTCCGAATGACCCGCCTTATCTTCCTAGGAGACAAGGATTCCGAGCCGGAGGACATAGAAATTAAATATTACCTCCATAGCATCACCCAGATAGCAAAGGTGTGGCAGCATCACCCAGATAGCAAAGGTGTTAGTAAATTCAATAACGGAATGGTTAAGGAAATCAAATATTACCTCCATAGATGCATCAACTGATTGAGACTCGCCCCTAAATGACGGCTCATCTATAGTTGCCTTGCTCTTCTTTTTGCTGGGGCCAACTTTAGGTTTGCTAGTGGGGACTTTTCTTTTCTTCTTCCAGAATGGAGAAGACGCCTGCAAGGTTTGTTGATATAAGTGACAGAATAAAGCATTCAAATTTAAAGAAGTTCCACAAAGAACAGTCAAAGGATTGTTGGAGGTTTTTACCGAAGGAGCCGGGTTGAGGGCGTTAAAGGGTTTCAAGCCAACTTGATCACAGATTGCTTGAGGTTCTCCCAGCAGCTTTTTTATGATTCTATTTACGTCACCATCTTTCAAAACCATCTTACTATATCGTTGCGGATCATCCACTTAGGAAAAATAGTTGCACATGAAGTCATTTCGGCGGGTTAACGGCAGGATCATCCAGGATACCCAGCACCGGGTCAGGTCTACTCCTGTTAAACCCCGAGCCTATAGAGCTGCCAGTTTTGGAAATACAAAAGCAAATTGATCACGCTCTTCTTGAAAAGCCCGGCCAGGTAGGTCAAAATCCATAGGAAGGCGATCTGGTCTGTAACCCGGTAGGGGGTTCTCATTCTCAGGAGCAGTGTTCCGACAATAAAACCAAGTTTTAGCCCATCCTTTGGGGTGACTCGGCAGGATAGCGACAGGAAAGCCGCCATCTCTACGCCTTTGAAGTGAAATTCCACCTAATTCTTGGCTAGGACCATCTGTGCACTCAGTCTGGCGATTCAAGTCAAAGAACTCCAGGAAGAGTGGGACAGTGGGTTCTATTTGCAGGTAAACCTCGCATAAGACTTGAAATTGGCAAAGGTTTGATATGGAGTTAGGGGCCAAATCTTGCGGATGAAGGCGAAGGAAGTTGAGTACATCCCGGAAGAATTTTGACCCCGGGGGAGAAAAGCCTCTGAAAAGGTGATCTATGAAAATTACAACTTCTCCTTCGCCAGGTCTCGGACGAGCTTCTCCTTGAGGAGCCCACCATCCAATTGCCTCCTTGGATGGCAACAAACCTTGGTCCTCATATTCTTTGAGCACCTCCTCCGAAACTTGTGAAGGCACCGAGTTACAGATGGAAGTTTTTGACATAATGAGATGCCTAGATATAAGCAAAGGGATTACAAGAACACCCATGTTATAATTAAGGATAAAACAACACAAGTGTCTACAGCAGGAGAGACGCCTCAAAGAAGAGCCGGCGCTTAAAAATTGACAATATCTATATATGGCGGGTTACGATCATGAGGACAAGCCGGCGAATATATGGGCGCCTTACATCAAATAGAAGTTTTCTAATTTTTGCTAAGTGTGGGACAAACAGGTTCCTACCAAATTAGCTACAATCATGGATCTGAAAAAGTTTCAAAAAAAGAAGCAGTTGCTAAACCTAACAATGAAGCATGGAAACAACAGTGGTCTGAACTATGGATTCCTAGAAGGGATCTAAGCATACTACGTCTAAAATGGAATCGCTATTTCTACCGCTTCATTCTTTGAGGAAAAGGGATTGGAAACATGCAAGAACCAACAATGGTGATGAACAGTAGAGGAGGTTTCGGTTTTTTCGAAGAACTTCAATGAATTAAGTCTGATCTAAAATAAAGGGAAATGACATACCTCGATGGTTGCCGGGGGCGCCGAAGGTGCTCGAATGAATCTCGGAGAATATGGGATGCTGCTGCAGCCCGGAATCAGTCGCCAAAGATAACAGATGAACGGCGACGATGGCGCAACTAGGCTTCAGGCTTGAAGAAGAAGAAGAAGAGAAGGCGAGGTAAAAAGTGAAAAGAGGGGCCCTTCGCCAATATTTATAAGGAAAATGTCCGAAGGGGTAATAGCAAGGCGCGGGAAATGAGGAGATGCAGTAAATTTTGGAGAAAGCGACGCCTCGATTTTCGGTATAAAGATACGTGCAGAGATCCATTGTGATGTCATCACGTCTTCCCTAAATTTCCGGCGGATGACGTCATAGGCGGATGGCACAAGAAAAAATGCAAGTAGGAAAGTGCCATAAGCCGGCGTCTGGAGAAACTGAGAAGACACAGATACGAGGCAAAAAGCTAAGCCGCCTGATGAAAGTAAAGAAGATTGACATGAACGAGTTCAAATCAACCTGGGGCCTAATGTCGGTGATATGATCCCACGGTATAACCCGCCCTTTGGACCGGGTTAGACCATGGGCGGCTTAAGGAGCATATGCATGATGGGTCGTAGAGGTGAAAGAAAGGCAAGCAGGGAGACTTACCAAGTAGGCTGCCTGGCGGCCCAGTGCATAAAGACGGCGACTCAAGGCCCATGAGGTGGAAGACGCCAGAAGCCTTCCATGCTTGGAAGATAAGATAAGGTAGAATTGTAATAGGTTATGAGTCATAACATGGCCTGGACTCTTGTAAAACCCGAGGGGCTCGACCTGTATATAAAGGCGAGCCCCTAAGGCCAGTAGGTTAGGTGAGAGACTCTCGAAAGCTAGGTCAGCGATTCCGCACCCTTGTAATCGAGATCACCATCAATATAGACACCAAAGCAGGACGTAGGCTATTACCTCCAGCGGAGGGGCCGAACCTGGGTATACCCATCTCTCGTTCCCGATCAACCCCTTCGAGTCGTCACACAGCGGCGATGGCCGCACACCTAAGTTCTCCTATGAGAACATCTGCCGTGACAAAACCACGACACCGTGTGCCGCCCAAAAAATCTTGGGGAATTCGGTGTGCTCGACCTCGACAAGTTTGCATGGTCTTTGTGTTTACGTTGTCTTTGGTATGAGTGAAAAGAACCTGACAAGCTTTGGGTGGCTATGGGGAACCTCTTGATTGCCCGTTGACCAAACTTTTATGGCGCTCGATTCATATAGCCTTTAATATCTCACCTCGAAATGGTATTTACACGTTATTTGAGACGTGGCTAAATGGAGTAGAGACAAATACCGCGAGACATATTCGGATAGGAGTATGCGCGTTACTATGGGCTATATGAAACTGGAGAAATGATATGGTTTTTAACAGACAAACTCGTAGAAATTTTTTGTAGGTTATCTACAGGGCCACTACTTGGATCCGTACGTGATTGTTACTCAATCCTACAAAAGTCAGGGAGCCCTTGGTTACTGGGTCTATCCGTTGGGAGATGGTAGCTCAGGATATCTACAACCGATTTGGATGACGGTCCAGTAATAGGCTAGGTGTTTAGTCATCTCGTCCTATTTTCGCCGGTTGTGGCAACCTTTTCAGTTTATCATTACCTTTTTTATTTTAAGCTCCCGAGTGAGCGTTGTACTAGACCGCGGACAATTCGTTTTTTTTGCTTAATAAAGGGGCTACATGTATCATTCTGCTGCAGAGGTTGGAGGTGATCCTCCTTTTCAAAAGAAAAAATAAAATAGGTAACCCATGCGACAAAGTGGACATCAACCTCTTCTATGACTTTACCATCATATCTATTGGCAATGGTGTCATTGCCCTTGTTTGGGATTCTCCTTGGCTCAATGGGAAGAAACCGAAGGACACTTTCAGCATTTGATCTCCAGATGACCTATTACTTCTTTGAAGGGAGGATTGAAAACTTAGAAGCCCAACACATGTACCCACACAATTACCCCAGACTGGTGTTCGTCATCCCCATTTCCACCATCACCTTGCCAAGCTTGGCAACCCTCCAGATAGCCTATTATAGTAATCTCCAACATGTTTTCCCATTGGACGACGAGCACTTTGAAGAAATAGCGTATGTTGTCATAGTTAATAAATTGAAGCACATCTAGTTATACCATCTCCATAAGCTAGAGTAGATATGTGAAGCTAGATTGACCATGACGGCATTGGAAACCATTAGCATCAGGGGCTGCCAGGCCTGAGGCGGCTACTGGTTGTAGGCTCTCACCTCCCGATGGTGGATTGCGAGAAGGACCGGTGGGAGGGTCTTGAGTGGGATGGTTTGGAAGCCAATCATGGCCCATGTAGGAAAATAGTAAAACTCTTTTTGTCCTCCAAATCCTATGGGAAATCAAGCAAAAGTCAAAAAAGCAAAAACACATGTAGAAAAAAAAACTGAAATCCTAAGGGTGCGCCCAACGCACGACACATGGCAGCTGCTCGCTGCACCACTTGGCATACTCCTGTGGGAAAAAAGTGACCTCTAAAGGATTCCTCCAAGGGAAACCTATTAATTAGTTTTTGTTGTTGAGAAAACCCATTAATTAGTTGCTCTAATGAATTCGAGGAAGAATGAGGACAAGCTCCTTGTTATAGGTAATAGACCCAGTTATGCTCAGGAAAGAGAAGCGGCCCAATAATCGCTAACTTGGTGACCTAAGGGCATCGCGGCCCGCTTAGCGACTATATCTCGCTTAGTGTGAGTCGTCCTTCTCTCGCTAAAGGTTTTTCTGCACGGGTTGTCACTAGTAGAAAAATGGGCACTGGTCCCGGTTCTGAAGGGCCTTTAGTCCCGGTTCTACAAACGGGACAAAGCAATCGGGACTAAAGGCCCTCACTTTTAGTCCCGGTTGTGTTACGAACCGGGACTAAAGGAGCTCCACATGGCCGCTGTCGGGCGCCCAGGCAGGAGGACCTTTAGTCCCGGTTGGTAACACCAATCGAGACTAAAAGGCAGCCATGCGTCAGCACCAGCCAAGCGCTGGGTTTTTTTTTGAAAGTAGGGGTTTAGGGTTTAGGGGTTTCATATTGTGTTTACCCCTTTTCTTTTTGTGTTTACCATTTAATTCTTTTACATTTAGGAATTTTATTTTTATTTTATGTTTTCCATTCAACTCGACGCTAGCTACTACATATAGCAATGAAGGAACCATTACACAAATCGTGTTATGAATATAGAGAGAAATGACCTCTCTTTCTCCGTGCTTGGTCGAACAACAAGTTTTCGTATATCTAATCGATGCTAGTACGTATAGTACACATTCATGCATATATACAATGTAACATCTCTTACGATCCCTATCTAATTACCAACATTCACTATCAATTCTCGATGGTATTCTCCGGTTTTAGCTATGATCTCTTCAAGGAAGAATCCCGCAAAATCCTCTTGAATTGCTCATATGCGAGCCTTTGGTACGAGTGCGTCCCGCCTCCGTTCGAACTAATTTAAAGAAGGGGGTCAATATATATATATATATGAATGAAACTCAACACAATTGATGGTAATAAAATAAATTTGTGAATGTTGTTTACGTACTTCAAGTTGTTCTAAAAGCTTGCCCATCTCAGAGGTCGTCTGGCGAATGAACTCGCAAACATAGTATCCACATAAGTTATTCCCGGATCCCTGCCTCAAGCACTTTACGAGAATAGAGTTCAGTCAAAATAATAATCAAGCATGATAGTGGTATTGAAACTACAATCAAACTGATGCGAGGTCCTAGCTAGTACTACTTACAGTGAGTTGTTCAAATCGCAGCTCCTCTCTCCCTAGACCCTTAGCCTGCTTGGTGAATTTTTTTCCAAACCCTGCCCGACAAATAAAATGAATAAAGGAGTTATTAATTACTTGATATCAGGAAATGAACGAAAGTTGCCGATATAGTGCGATAATGATTGAAATTACCTCTGGAGAATTTCTCTCAGGTTCGCCCACAACTCCATGTCTTTACGTAACGAGTCCATGACAAGTACTTTTCCTGCGTTAAGCTGAATAAATAGCAGAATAAAGTGGAACCTGCGCACACATAGCTCATCAATTACACTTAACATCGAGTAATCGAAACAGAATGATGTGTACAAGACAATATAACATTCACTGGAAGTTGTAAGGAAATAGTATTTCCCGTTTGGTTTGTTGTTCAATTAACGCCCTTAGCAAGAACTTCTCTACATCCTTGGCGTTCCATTTTACCGTACCTTCATGAATAGTGTTAGGGTTAATGAACCCAATGTCCTAGCAGATTCTGACGTGGCTTGAGACCGCGTCAGTATTTCCCCAAAGAGGAAGGGATGATGCAGCACAGCGGCGGTAAGTATTTCCCTCAGTTATGAAACCAAGGTGTCGAACCAGTAGGAGGATCACCACCACCTAATAAGCAGCACCTGCACACAAATAACAAATTCTTGCAACCTGACGCGAAAGAGAGGTTGTCAATCTCTCTACGGTAAAAAGATAGACTAGGATATGATAGATAGGAGAGATAGATCTCTCAAGAACAAAAAATAAAAAGGGCAAATAGAAAGAGCAGCAATATATTATTGGGTATTTTGTTATAGTAGATCTGAAAACAAAGAGGCAAAAAGATAGATCAGAAAGCAATATGTTGGAAAAGTAGACCCGGGGGCCGTAGGTTTCATTAGTGGCTTCTCTCTTGAGTATAGCACACGGTGGGTGAACAAATTACTGTTGGGCAATTGATAGAAGATCGAATAACCATGACGATATCCAAGGCGATGATCATTATATAGGTATCACGTCCAAGATAAGTAGACCGACTCTTGCCTGCATCTACCACTATTACTCCACACATCGACCGCTATCCAGCATGCATCTAGTGTATTAAGTTCATGGAAAAACGGAGTAATGCAATAAGAACGATGACATGATGTAGACAAGATCTATTCATGTAGGAATAGACCCCATCGTGTTATCCTTAATGGCAACGATACATCCGTGCCTTGCTGCCCCTTCTGTCACTGGGAAAGGACACCGCAAGATCGAACCCATCACAAAGCACCTCTTCCCATGGCAAGAAAAATTGATCTAGTCGGCCTAACTAAACCAAAGATTAGAAGAAGAAATATGAGGCTATAAGTAATCATGCATATAAGAGATCAAAGAAGACTCAAATAATATTCATGGATAGAAACTGATCATGAACTCAAAATTCATCGGGTCCCAACAAACACACCGCAAAGGTTTACATCAAATAGATCTCCAAGATACCATTGTATTGAGAATCAAAAGAGAGAGAGGAAGCCATATAGCTACTGCCTACGGACCCGTAGGTCTATGGTGAACTACTCACGCATCATCGGAGAGGTACCTATGAAGAAGATGAACCCCTACGTGATGGTGTTAGATTGGATCTTGAGTCTCTGGAACTTGCGGCGGCTGGATGTGTTTTTCGTCGACTCCCCTAGGGTTTTCTGAATATTTGGGTATTTATAGGTGTCAGAGGCGGTAGAGGGGGGGGGGGGGGCCCGTGGAGGGCACAACCCATCAGGGCGCGCCAGGTGGGTTGTGGCCTCCACAGCCCACCTCTCTGGCACTTCTGGTCCAAAAAAATCTCAAAAAAGTTTCGTCGCGATTGGACTCCGTTTGGTACTGATATTCCGCAAAGTAAAAAACAAGAAAAAACAACAACTGGCACTTTGGCACTATGTCAATAGGTTAGTCCCAAAAAATGATATAAAGTTGCTATAAAGTGATTGTAAAACATTCAAGAATGATAATATAATAGCATGGAACAAGCAAAAATTATAGATACGTTGGAGACGTATCAGCATCCCCAAGCTTAATTCCTACTCGTCCTCGAGTAGGTAAATGATAAAAACAGAATTTTTGATGTGGAATGCTGCCTAACATGTTCATCTCATATTCTTTTCTTTTGTAGCATGGACATTTGGACTTTTAGATGATTCAAAGCAATAGTCTAGTTTTAACATAATGACTTCAATACTCAAGCATGCCAAAAAGCAACCATGTATTTCAAAATATCAACACTAAAGAAAGTTATCCCTAGCCCATCATTCTCAATCATTGATCCATTCATGAAACACACTCAAATATTAGCTATACCCAATGCTCAAGTACGATCATAATGCCCCCTAGTTGGTGCTTTATAAGAGAAGATGGAGACTCAAAGTACAAATAAAAATTGCATAAAGTAAATAGATAGGCCCTTCGCAGAGGGAAGTAGGGATTTGTAGAGGTGCCAGAGCTCAAATTTAAATTGAGAGAGAAAAAAATATTTTGAGTGGCATGCCTTTCCTGTCAACGAAAATGACAAAGTAGTTCACAATACTTTCCATGCTAGATATAACATAGGCGGTTCCCAAACAAAAAATAAAGTTTATTCATTTTTCCACCATTATTTCACATTCCATGGCTGGCCGTATCCACGGTTGCCTTCCATACCAACACTTATCAAGGAATTTATTATTTGACAACATAAAGTAATTTTTTTCTTTTTCATTTCGGGAATGGGCATCCCTATTACCGCCGCACTCTCGTGCAATGATAGGTGAATAAACACTCATCTTGAGAATAACACATCTAGCATGGAAAAATATTGGACACTCCCCATCGTTTCATGAGCGGTACGAGCACACAAAAGAGAAGCTTATTTTGAAAATTAGAGAAGGCACATACAAATTTGCTTGGAACGGCATGGAAATACCGCATATAGGTAGGTATGGTGGACTCATAAGGCAAAACTTGGTTTAAGGATTTTGGATGCACAGGTAGTATTTCTACTTAGTACAAATGGAGGCTAGCAAATATATTGAGAAGCAACCAAACCAAGAAACGAAAATTCCCATAAGCGAGCATTGAGCATAACTAACACCAAATAATGCACCATAATTAGGATGTAATTTCATTGCATAACTATTGACTTTCGTACTTGCATAGGGAATCACAAACCTTAACACCAATATTCCTACTAAAGCATAATTACTTACTAACATGACTCACATATTACTATCATCATGTTTCAAAACTATTACAAGGAATAAATTTTAATTTGTCCAATGATCTTCATGAAAGTTTTTTATTATATCCTCCTTGGATATCTATCACTTTGGGACTAGTTTCATATATTGCCATTGCTTTTGACATGCTCAAACAAATTTAAGTGAAGCACATAAGCATAGAGTTTTCATCTCTCAAAAAGGTATAAGTGAAGCATGAGAGGACTTCTTCAAAATTTACTAGCTCTCAAATTAATCTAAGTGAAGAATGAGAGTATTTCTAGAAAAATTTCCAAGCACACCGTGCTCAAAAAAGATATAAGTGAAGCACTAGAGCAATTCTATAGCTCAAAAGGTTTAAGTGAAGCATAAAGAGCAATTCTAACAAATCATAGCATAATTTTGGCTCTCCCAAATAGGTGTGTCCAGCAAGGATACAAGTGACAAACTAACAAGCAAAGCAAGCAAAGACTCAAATGATACAAGACGCTCCAAGCAAAACTCATGATATGTGACGAATAAAATATAGTTCCAAGTAAAATACCGATGGTCGTTAGAAGAAAGAGGGGATGCCACTCGGGGCATCCCCAAACTTAGTTGCTTGTTTCTCTTTGGATATATCTTGAGGGTTCTGTAGCATCCCCAAGCTTAGGCTATTTTCACTCCTTATTACTTCATCTATCGTGATCTCACCCAAAACATGAAAACTTCAATCACACAAAACTCAACAAAATCTTCGTGAGATCCGTTAGTATAATAAAGCAAAGCACTACTTTAGGTGCTGTTGCAAACCCATTCATATTTTATTGTTGCATTATACCAACTGTATTTTAACTTTACCATGGCTCATACCCTTCAATATAACCCATAGATTCATCAAAACAAGCACACAATGCAACGAAAACAGAATCTGTCTTAAACAGAACAGTCTACTCTAACCATACTTCTGTAACTCTAAAAATTCTGAAAAATTAGGTCAACGTAAAGAATTTGTATAGAAACACTGTGTTAAAATTTCAGCTCAAGCTCACATTCCAGTAAAAAATGAAAATTTGAGCACTGGACGCAAAGTTTCTGTTTCAGATTCAGCATTGTTTCTACTCATCTTATGAATCATCCTAAAGGCTCTACTTGGCACAAACACTTAATAAACCATAAAAACACAATCATAACAGAGGCATAATTGTGTCAACACTCAAAAACAGAAAGGAAAAAGAAAAAATAAATTTATTCATTGGGTTGCCTCCCAACAAGCGCTATCGTTTTACGCCCCTAGATAGGCATAACACATAGTTTCAAGTATTGTCATCTTTGGTTTTCAACTCCTCAATCGCACAACTAGAATTTTTCAAGGATTTAGCATGCATACTCTCAATGACAGCACTTCTAGGAAAGACTACATAATTCATTTTCGTAAATAGGGTTTCTTACTATTTCAACAAAGTTGGGATGAATACTAATCATTTTAAGATCTCCCTTGTGGCCACTAGGTGTAGCAACTTTGTTCTTAGTGATTTGCGTGGTTTTGCAAATTTTTATGGGAGTTTTCTCATTAGTTTTGACAAAAGAAAAATCCGAACTAGAGTTACTAAAATTTTCTTCCAACTTATCAATCCGGTAAGGACTCTCTTCAAACCTTTCTTTAACTACGGTTTCTTTTTTCCTTTAACAATTTAAAGGCATCTCCCGCTTTAGTTCCAATTTTATTAGCAAGATTATGCATTTTCTTATCCAAATTTTCAAGATGTTCTTTGGTAATCACCTTCTTTTCAATAGCATCTAATCTCTCCATAACATGTTCAAGAGTTAACGTTGTTTAATTGATAGTAAGAGGTGGTGATCCCACTAAACTTCCCATAGCATTAAAAGCATCCAAAGATGGACACATCAAGAAATTCCCACCGGTAATCGTATCAAGGATGAATCTATACCAAGTGGTGATGCCCACATAAAAACTACGAAGAAGAACAACGGTAGATTGCTTATGGATAGATCTATTATGAGCATCGCAAATCCTATACCAAGCATCTTTTAGGTTCTCCCCTCCCCTTTGCTTAAAATTAAGAACTTCATTATCGGGAGTACACGCAATAAAGGAAGAACTAGCCATAACAACAAGGCAAGAAATCTGACAAGAAAAAGGCAAACGAAAAAGAGGGCGAATAAAACGACAAATTGGTGAAGTGGGGGAGAGGAAAATGAGAGGCAAATGGCAAATAATGTAATTGCAAGGAGATGAGATTTGTGATTAGGAACCTGGTAGATGATGATGGTGTCTCCTCAGCGCCAGAGATTGGCACGTAGAAGAGACCGCTTCCTCCTCGGCAACGGCGCCAGAAACTCCTTTGACGTGGCTTGAGATTGCGTCGGTATTTCCCCAAAGAGGAAGGGATGATGCAGCATAGCGACGGTAAGTATTTCCCTCAGTTATGAAACCAAGGTACTGAACCAGTAGGAGGATCACCACCACCTAATAAGCAGCACCTGCACACAAATAACAAATACTTGCAACCTGACACGAAAGAGAGGTTGTCAATCTCTGTACGGCAAAAAGATAGATTAGGATATGATAGATAGGAGAGATAGATCTCTCAAGAACACAAAATAAAAAGGGCAAATAGAAAGTGCAGCAATATATTTTTTGGTTTTTTGTATAGTAGATCTGAAAACAAAGAGGCAAAAGGATAGATCGGAAAGCAATATGTTGGAAAAGTAGACCCGGGGGCCGTAGGTTTCACTAGTGGCTTCTCTCATGAGTATAGCACACGATGGGTGAGCAAATTATTGTTGGGCAATTGATAGAAGATCGAATAATCATGACGATATCCAAGGCGATGATCATTATATAGGCATCACGTCCAACATAAGTAGACCAACTCCTGCTTGCATCTACCATTATTACTCCACACATCGACCGCTATCCAGCATGCATCTAATGTATTAAGTTCATGGAAAAATGGAGTAATGCAATAAGAACGATGACATGATGCATAAAATATCTATTCATGTAGGAATAGACCCCATCTTGTTATCCTTAATGGCAATGATACATGCATGCCTTGCTGCCCCTTCTATCACTGGGAAAGGACACCGCAAGATCGAACCCATCACAAAGCACCTCTTCCCATCTAGCTACTGCCTACAGACCCGTAGGTCTATGGTGAACTACTCACGCATCATCGGAGAGGCACCTATGAAGAAGATGAACCCCTCCGTGATGGTGTTAGATTGGATCTTGAGGCTCTGGAACTTGCGGCGGCTGGATGTGTTTTTCGTCGACTCCCCTAGGGTTTTCTAAATATTTGTTTATTTATAGGCATCAGAGGCGGTAGAGGGGGGGGGGGCGTGGAGGGCACAACCCATCAGGGCGAGCCAGGGGGGTTGTGGCCTCCACAACCCACCTCTCTGGCACTTCTTTGGCCCACTGGGTATCTTCTGGTCTAAAAAAATCTCAAAAAAGTTTCGTCGCGATTGGACTCCGTTTGGTACTGATATTCTGCGAAGTAAAAAACAAGCAAAAACAACAACTGGCACTTTGGCACTATGTCAATAGGTTAGTCCCAAAAAATGATATAAAGTTGCTATAAAGTGATTGTAAAACATCCAAGAATGATAATATAACAGCATGGAACAAGCAAAAATTATAGATGCGTTGGAGACGTATTAGATTCCTCCTCTTTTGCATTCGAGGATCTTCTTTCTGCATAATATATATAGTGAGGATAATTATACATGCAATGAACGAGCGGAGCTAGAGACTTAATTACAGAAATGATACTTACAAACAAAAGCAACTGACGATAGATTTGTCGATGGCATTTTGATTGTATAACTGAAATAATTCTTCAAATTGAATGAAAATCTCCTCCTTTCCGTTGAAGTAATCCTCATCTTTACCCCCCCCCCCCCGCAATGATATAGTCGGCCCCCTAGCTTTGAGGCTTCCAAGTACCAGCCAAGCAATTTTCGCATTTGTGTTGGTAGATTGCGGAGCTCCTCACGTCTGACGAGAGGCTTCCTGTGCTCGAATCTGAAGGTCACCACCTCAGCCATTTCGAACTGTACCTCATCGCCTAAGTAATCACCAAGAGTGAAACCAGGAGTAGCGGCCGCTACATCCGGATCATTAGCGGTATCGGCAAACACCTTCAGCGGGGGGCACGATTGGTTTTTCTGTTCGCTCAGCTGGGGAATTGTTTTCCCCTTTGCACTACTGCTAGTACTTGCCGACCGCTGTTCTGAATCTCTATATAAATTTACAACAGAGAGGTCATAGTTTGATAGTGGCGGAGGCGGCGGTGGTTTCGTAAGGTTTTTCAGACAGCGCCTCGCTTTTACCGGATATATTTTCTCCGTTGGAACTGGACGTTTGGGTGCAAGCTGGCGTTTCACGTTGGCAGCCATGCTCTCGTTCAATTCCTCATCAGTCATGTCATATGGTAACTTGACAGGAGCCTTCTTGACGCTACCTGCTCTGGATTTCTTCGCTGCTGTACTACTAGCTGCCGGAGCGGCGGCGGATCTCTTCCTCCGCTGCTGAGGCGGTGTAGGAGGCGGAGTCAGCTTATGCGGCGGATTTTGCTGGGGGGCCTCCTTCGTCAGAGTCCACTGACACGGCGGAGACAGCTGAGGCGGCGGAGTCAGCTGATGCGGCGGATTCTGCTGGGGGGCTTCCTCCGTCGGAGTCCGCTGACGCGGCGGAGACAGCTGAGGTGGCGGAGGATTATGCTGGGCCTCCTTCGGCGGAGTCCGCTGAGGCGGCGGAGACAGCTGAGGCGGCGGAGTGTGCTGACGCAGCGGAGACGACTGAGGCAGCAGAGATATACGTGGACTATGAGGAGTCTGCTAAGGGGCCTCCTCCAGCTGAGTCTGCTGACGCGGCGTCCATTGTGGAAGCACGATGTTTTCCTTTCTCCATAGAATGGTAGTCCTTAGGGCATCTCCCAGACGAGTCTACCCTTCACCTGTAGGGTACTCAAGGTCCAGCCTCTCAAATCCGTTGGTAACTTCATCCACCCCAACAACAACATAGCCATCTGGAATCGGATTGCAATGGAAAGTTCCATCAGGTCCAGGATGTAAGACATAGCCGACCGCCACCTTCAAGGTTATGTTCATGCATTTCGCAATTAGCTCACAATGTTCCCTCTCCGTGATATCATCCACGGAGTAGCGAGGAGCCGTGATATCAGGCCGAATGAGCTCCGTGGAAGCCACACTGCTTTTCTGCTGAGATGGTGGGCTAGCTTTGTGGGCATTATCGAATGAAGGATGTTCGTGCTGCTGAGATGGTGGGCCGGTATCTCGCTGACTGGTAAGTGCATCTAATTTATTCTCCTGCAACGCTAATCTTTCTTCTACCTTCTGCATCCGGTCTGCTTCCTCTTTCTTATTTCTCCCTCGGCTTCTATAACCAGTGCTGTCGGGAAACCCATGCACCCACGGAACTGAGCCTGATGTGCCTCGTGTTCATCCAAGGTGTTCAGTATTCCCGAGGGCGCGTGACAGCAAGTCCTTCTCTCTGTCGGGATGGAACCTCCCTTCCTGCACATCCTTTATTGCATCTTGAATGGCTTTGATAGGTGTTTAAGTTGAGCTTTCATGTAAACACACTTCCCTGTTTCTGGGTGCAAAGTTCCCCCATGCCCGAAGAACCAAGTCCTTGCCCATTCGGGCCAGCTCAATGTCTCTGGTTCAATCTCTTTAGCAAGAAGGTCGTTCTCAGCTTTGTCCCACGTAGGCCGGGCAACCTTGTAGCCACCTGACCCCATAACATGGTGATATCGCTTCTTTGTAGCATTATGCTTATTTATCTGTGACCTTTTCCTAGCTTTCTCCTATTTCTTGTACGCCACAAATGTGGGCCAGTGATCTTTTATCTTCGCATATTGACCGGTGAATTCTGGAGTCTCGTCTTTCTCGACAAACTGTTCGTTCAATCTTTTCTTCCAGGTCTAGAATTGTTTTGCCATCTTCTTAAGAACCCACACCTTGACTTTTCGATGTATAACTGGGTTATTTGGATCCTCCTCTGGCGGTAGGCTGAAATTTGTCATGAGGGAGTTCCAAAGCTCATCTTTGCATCTATCATCGACATAAGAAACTCCATTGTCCTTCTCCTTATTCCATTCTTGAATGCTGATCAGGACGCTGTCCCTAACAAAAACTCCGCACTGATGTATAAATTGGTCTTGTGTCCACTTGGGAAGAGTCGGTTTGCCATCTGGAGCGACTTCATCGATCGTGAACCTTTCATTCTCGCCCAATCTTTTCTTCGGGCCTCGTATCCTTATAGAAGATTGGCTCGATCCAGAGGGCTAAAAGCAGAAAGAAGCGTTAATATATGTACATACAAAACAATTAATGCATCTAGTTAGCAGATTCTTAATTAATATATATACCTCGCCGGATTTTGCAACAGTTCAGGCTCCAACACCGATAGAGCCATCATCTCCTCCCTCCATTCGATCACCGGAGTCGTCATCCTCTCTTCCCTCACCATCGGTGTCATTGAGAAATGACAAGGTGATATCATCATCTCCCTCGCGGATCATTTCCCCCAACATCTCTTCTTGTTCTAAGTCTCTGTCGTGTTCCATAGTTTCTGCAAATATTACAACATGGCATTATACACCCATGAGAGATGGATTAGTGGCAAACATAGAACTAATCACAACAAGGATTCATATGCATATGAGCAATGGATTAGTGGCAAACATCATGCAAAGTTGACAAGTTTTATAACAGTCAGTTTCAGACGATCGTCGAGGACTCCTCCCCCCTCATGTAGAAGTTATACCGAAATTATCGGGGTTATGTTTTAACGAACCCCCCTCATGTCGAAGTCAATGAACAACATGAAAATTTCTAAGTGATTGCTAAACTTTTATGCTTCATTTATATGAAGATCAATTATCCAATATAACTATGTTCGCGATATGAGGCATTGGACATTATCTAGAATCATATCTGATGAGTCATCCTATCTTCCGGGAGAGGATACTTTGCGGACCGCCTCTCTCATGCCTGTCCGATGTGCAAATCATGTTTTCATATGCCTCAAAATCAAAGTTATCGGGATTATGTTTTAATGAGCCCCCCTCATGTCGAAGTTACAACGATATTTGTACAAGATGAATACAAGATTTATACACAAGATGAATACAAAATGAATACAAGATGAATACAAGATTTATGCACAAGATGAATACACAACTCAACAAATGAACCAACCATCATCCTACGAACAAAACTCAACAATCAACAAATGGACACCTTTTGTCGAACAGCGGAGGGACGATTAGGGACCAACTCCACGGAGAGATGCAACACCACAACCTGTAATTCCACCGAGTGAAAAAAATTTAGGCAAACCCAATTATGCCACTAGATAGAATGGAAGATTTTAGTTGAAATGGACCTAAATATCATGGCAAACGGATGCACGGAACTCAAATGGTGATCAAAGCAATATGCAATGCAAATCTGTCCATTATAGCTAGATACCAATTTGAAAGCAAGATTTGAACATGCTACAGAATTTCTACATGGCAACAAATGGCATGACATGAATGTACATGTAACACATAGCAAAACATGCTTACTGAACTAATTCAAATGACCCCTAGATCAATGGAAATCATCATGACAAGTTGACAAGTATTAACAAATTTTCAGACTTAGTGATATATGCATAGAGTGGCACAAAACAGATTCATGATGCAACCTTTGAGGCAAGTAAAATATATGCTACAACAGTTTTTCATGGCAACAAAGAGCATGGCAAGCATGTACTAATTACCCTCAACAAAACACCCTTACTGATCATGATCCAAAGATGCATAGATTTGTTGCAAACCTCAAGGCAAAATGCAAAGTATTAATACTGCCAGTTTCAGACTTAGAGAAAAATAGCATGTCACTTCAAACTAGGTCACACATAAAGCATTGACACTTCAAACTAGCTATCACAGTGAGTAATTGTATCTAAAAACCTAGTAAAACTACACAAAACAAACAAAAAATTGAGCATTTCTCTAAGTCTCGTGCATTGGCCACGGCGACGGATCGAGGCAGGAAACAGAGCGGGATAGAGCGGTGCTCACCGAGGAGCACGCGAAGGCTCGTTGAGGGACTAGTAGCAGTAGATGGCAGCGGGATCGACGGATAACGGCGACGGCCACAGGAGGAAGCAGCGGAGCTTGACGGGGTGCGGTGGGATCGACGGAGAACGGCACCGGTCCTTGTAGTCGAAGCACCGGAGCTCGATGGGGCCGACGATGACAAGGCCGAGCGGGCTCGGAGGCAACAACGATCTCCGGTGTAGCAGCCTGGCAGCGTCGGGGGGGGGGGGAGAGAATGGGATATAGTGGGGGAAAATTCTCCAAGTGCTGCTTATATACCCCACCCTTTAGTCCCGGTTTTTGGCTCCAACCGTGACTAAAGGCCCCCCTTTAGTCTCGGTCCGAGCCACCAACCGGGACTAAAGGTGAATTTCACCAGCCCAAAGGGCGCGAAACCCAGGCCTTTAGTCCCGGTTGGTGGCCCGGACCGGGACTAAAGGGGGGCCTTTAGTCCCGGTTGGAGCCACCAACCGGGACTAAAGGGTTGGTCCTCGCACAGCCGAGGGGTGGTGGGAGTTTAGTCCCACCTCGCCAAGCGAGAGGCGCTCGCACCGGTTTATAAGCCCGCCTGCAGCTACCTTGGCAAGTTCCTCTCAGAGCAGACATCTCATTGTCTAACCTGGCCCCTCTCTGCCCTGTGGGGCTTACTAACATCAGATATTCCTGCCCCGCGGGTAGGCGGGCATTTTTTATTTTTTGCATATGTTATGTCAATTTTTTGACCTTCTTCAAATCACATCCTAATTTTTATAAATACTCACTTATGTGTAATACACATGATTATCAAAGAATTTCAACAAAATATATGAAATTCTAAAAAATGCAAAACTTTCATATTCTTTCGGTATTAATGAAAGAGATCATGCCTATTTTTGGTTTTAATTCTAAAGTTTTCTTTTAAACAGATGCATACATGCCTAGTTTTCATTTAATTATTTTTGCTATTAAAGTTTTTAACAAAAAATACTTTATGAAAATTTTAGTTGCATAAATTTTATATAATTTTAAGTTAATATTATTTTGATCATAACTAGAGTTTTATAACCCAACATACTCATGATGTGGGGTTTGAACTCCTGATGTAAGATAATATAAAGGTGCCTAGATGTTCATGAGAATGGCCATCTGATATGTTGTCCTCAGTTTCACCAGAAAGCAACCAGAGAACTCCTCATCTGGACTTGGCTCGGCATGAGGGGTCCTTCGATCAGAGAAATCACATAGTGCCTCCAACTTTATGTCATACAACGTTTCTCTCTTATCATCTCCGATGCTTCTGCCATATTCATCTATGTCAAGACGTTTAAGCCATGTCTATATTAACCTTGTTATTTTATATGGAGCCACAAACCAGGACTAACCGCGTATGATCAACCTTGCAAAACTTGGGACTGAAAGGATAGGAATAATTGAAATTTCATAACTTAATAAAATTATTCTAAAATCATGTTTCAAATGCCAAAATGCCCAAGTTAGCTCTTACAAAGATTCCCTCCGGTTTGTCCGAAGTGGCACTTTCCAGCTATAAGTCCGGAAACTCACACTAGAGAGAAAGTGATGGCAGTGAAGCCGGTCACATCCCAGAGTGGGATCTTGGGGTATAAAACTATTTATTCGCATGTGTCCCTTGCTTATTGCACCATAACCATGGATAATCTTCATCATTTAACAGGATGCTTGGGTCAGTCTTCACTCTGAAGGGAGGAATTTCATGAAACTTTTCATAATATTCTGACATGTCTGTCTTGTCCTCCACTCCCACGATGTTTCTTTTCCCTGAAAGAACTATGTGGCGCTTTGGCTCATCGTATGATGTATTCGCTTCCTTATCTTTTCTTTTTCTCGGTTTGGTAGACATGTCCTTCACATAGAAAACCTGCGCCACATCATTGGCTAGGACGAACGGTTCATCTGTGTACCCAAGATTGTTGAGATCCACTGTTGTCATTCCGTACTGCGGTTCTACTTGTACCCCGCCTCCTGACAGATTGACCCACTTGCACCGAAACAAAGGGACCTTAAAATCACGTCCATAGTCAAGTTCCCATATGTCCTCTTGTAACCATAATATGTGTCCTTTGCCCTATTGGTGTTTGCTGCATCAAAGCGGACACCACTGTTTTGGTTGGTGCTCTTTTTATCTTGGGCGATCGTGTAAAATGTATTCAGATTTTATCTCGTACCCTTGAAAAGTCAATACAGTCAAAGATGGTGTCCTGGCCAACAAGTACATATTATCTCCAACAGTGGTGTTACCCATGAGATGTGTTTGCAACCAACCGCCGAAGGTCCCCATGTGTTCACGTGTAATCCAGTCGTCAGACTGCTCCGGGTGTTTGGAGCGTAGAATATTCTGGTGTTCATTGATATATGGGGCCACCAAGGTAGAATTTTGTAGAACTGTGTAGTGTGCTTGCGCCCAAGAATGCCCGTCCCTACATATTATTGTGTTCGGTCCTAGGGTGCCTTTTCCACCCAGTCTCCCCTCATGCCACGATTCAGGAACACCAATCGGCTTAAGGCCAGGAATAAAGTCAACACAAAACTCAATAACCTGCTCTGTTTCATGGCCCTTGGAGAAGGATGGACCTCTCAAAGGGGAACATATTGTGTAGAAATACAGGACCCAGAATGGCAATCTCGTCGACTAGGTGGACTAGGACGTGCGTCATAATATTGAAGAAGGATGGTGGGAACACCAACTCGAAACTGACAAGACATTGGACCAAATCATTCTGTAACCTTGGTAGGTTTTCTGGATCGATTACCTTCTGAGAAATTGCATTGAGGAATGCACATAGCTTCACAATGGCTAATCGAACATTTTCTGGTGGAAGCCCCCTCAATGCAACCGGAAGCAGTTGCGTCATAATCACGTGGCAGTCATAAGACTTTAGGTTCTGGAATTTTTTCTCTGCCATATTTATTATTCCCTTTATATTCGACGAGAAGCCAGACGGGACCTTGATACTGAGCAGGCATTCAAAAAAGATTTCCTTCTCTGCTTTGGCAAGAGCGTAGCTGGTAGGACCTTGATACTACTTTGGATGCATGCCGTCTTTTTCGTTCATACGTTGCTGGTCCTCCCGTGCCTCCGGTGTATTTTGTGTCTTCCCATACATGCCCAAGAAGCCTAGCAGGTTCATGCAAAGATTCTTCATCACAGATGCCTCACGTCGATTGCAGAGCGGACCTCTAGGTCTTTCCAATAGGGTAGGTCCCAAAATATAGATTTCTTCTTCCACATGGGTGCGTGTCTGTCAGCGTCATTCGGAACAGATTGTCCGCCAGGACCCTTTCCAAAGATTACATGTAAATCCTTGGCCATATCAAGTATATCATCACCGGTACGGAGGGCAGGCTTCTTTCCGTGATCTTCCCCACCGTTGAAATGCTTGCCTTTCTTTCTTAAGGCATGCTTGGTCGGAAGAAATCAACGATGTCCCAGGTACACATTCTTCTTGCATTTGTCCAAATATATACTTTCAGTCTCATCTAAACAGTGCGTGCATGCATGGTATCCCTTGTTTTTCTGTCCTGAAAGGTTACTAAGAGCAGGCCAATCATTGATGGTTACAAACAGCAACGCTCGTAGGTCAAATTCCTGTTGTTTGTGCTCATCCCACACATGTACACCTTTTTTATTCCACAACTTCAAAAGTTCATCAACTAATGGCTTTAGGTACACATCAATGTCGTTCCCGGGTTGCTTAGGGCCTTGGATGAGCGCTGGCATCATAATGAACTTCCGCTTCATGCACAACCAAGGAGGAAGGTTATAGATACATAGAGTCACATGCCAGGTGTTATGATTGCTGCTCTGCTCCCCAAAAGGATTAATGCCATCTGCACTTAAACCAAACCATAAGTTCCTTGCGTCACCTGCAAAGCCCGGCCACTTTCTCTCGATTTTTCTCCACTTCAACCCATCAGCGGTTACTCTCAACTTCCCGTCTTTCTTACGGTCTTCTTTGTGACATCGCAACATCTTGGCATGCTCTTTGTTTCTGAACAGACGTTTCAACGGTGGTATTATAGGAGCATACCACATCACCTTGGCAGGAACCCTCTTTCTGGGGTGCTCACCCTCAACATCACCAGGGTCATCTCGTCTGATCTTATACCGCAATGCACCGCATACAGGGCATGCATTCAAATTCTCGTACTCCTCACCGCGGTAGAAGATGCAGTCATTAGGGCTGATACGTCTCCAACGTATCTATAATTTTTGCATGTTCCATGCTGTTATATTATCATTCTTGGATGTTTTACAATCATTTTATAGCAACTTTATATCATTTTTTGGGACTAACCTATTGACATAGTGCCAAAGTGCCACTTGCTGTTTTTGCTTGTTTTTTACTTCGCAGAATATCAATACCAAACGAAGCCCAAACATCGCGAAACTTTTTGGAGATTTTTTTTGGGCCAGAAGACATCCAGTGGGACAAAGAACTGCCAGAGGGGAGGGTCGAGGAGACCACAACCCACCAGGGCGCGCCAGAGGCCCCGGGCGCGCCCTGATGTGATGCGCCCTCCTTGGGACCCCTCTCCACCGCCTCTGAGTCCTATAAATTCCCAAATATTCCAGAAACCCTAAAGGAGTCGATGAAAAACACATCCAGCCGCCGCAAGTTCCAGAACCTCGAGATCCAATCTAACACCATCACGGAGGGGTTCATCATACTCATTGGTGCCTCGATAATGCGTGAGTAGTCCACCATAGACCTACGGGTCCGTAGGCAGTAGCTAGATGGCTTCCTCTCTCTCTTTTGATTCTCAATACAAAGGTCTCTTGGAGATCTATTTGATGTAAACTTTTGCGGTGTGTTTGTTGGGATCCGATGAATTTTGAGTTCATGATCAGTTTCTATCCATGAATATTATTTGAGTCTTCTTTGATCTCTTATATGCATGATTATTTATAGCCTCATATTTCTTCTTTGAATATTTGGTTTAGTTAGGCCAACTAGATCGATTTTTCAAGCCATGGGAAGAGGTGCTTTGTGATGGGTTCGATCTTGCGGTGTCCTCTCCCAGTGACAGAAGGGGCAACGAGGCACGCATGTATCGTTTCTATAAAGGATAACAAGATGGGGTCTATTCCTACATGATTAGATCTTGTCTACATCATATCACCGTTCTTATTGCATTACTCCGTTTTTCCATGAACTTAATACACTAGATGCATGCTGGATAGCGGTCGATGTGTGGAGTAATAGTAGTAGATGCAGAATCGTTTCGGTCTACTAATCTTGGACGTGATGCCTATATAGTTACCAATGCCTTGGATATCGTCATGATTATTTGATCTTCTATCAATTTCCCAACATTAATTTGTTCACCCACCGTGTGCTATACTCATGAGAGAAGCCACTAGTGAATCCTACGGCCCCAGGTCTACTTTTCCAACATATTGCTTTCCAATCTATCTTTTTGCCACTTTTGTTTTCAGATCTATTATTCCAAAAACCCAAAAATACCTTGCTGCACTTTTTATTTTCCCTTTTTATTTTGTGTTCTTGAGAGATCTATCTCTCCAATCTATCACTACCTAATCTATCTTTTTACCGTAGAGAGATTGACAACCTCTCTTTCGCGTCGGGTTGCAAGTATTTGTTCTTTGTGTGCAGGTGCTGTTTACGTAGTGGTGGTGATCCTCCTACTGATTCGATACCTTAGTTTCATAAATGAGGGAAATACTTACCGTCGCTGTGCTGCATCATCCCTTTCTCCTTGGGGAAATACCGAGGCAATCTCAAGCCACGTCAACAAAATTTCTGGCGCCGTTGCCGGGGAGGAAGCGGTCTCTTCTACGTGCCAATATCTGGCGCCGAGGAGACACCATCATCATCTACCAGGTTCCTAATCACAAATCTCATCTCCTTGCAATTACATTATTTGCCATTTGCCTCTCGTTTTCCTCTCCCACACTTCACCAAATTTGCCATTTTATTCGCCCTCTTTTTCGTTTGCCCTTTTTCTTGTCAGATCTCTTGTTTGCCTACCTTGTCGTTATGGCTAGTTCTTCCTCTATTGTGTGTACCCCCGAGAATGAAGTTCTTAATTTTAAGCAAAGGGGAGGGGAGAACCTAAAAGATGCTTGGTATAGGATTTGCAAAGCTCATAATAGATCTATTCATAAGCAGTCTACCGTTGTTCTCCTTCCCAGTTTTTATGTGGGCATCACCACTTGGTATAGATTCGTCCTTGATACGATTACCGGTGGGAATTTCTTGATGTATCAATATTTGGACGCCTTTAATGTTATGGGAAGTTTAGTGGGATCACCATCTCTTACGATCAATGAAACAACTTTAACTCTCGAACATGTTATGGAGAGGCTAGGTGCTATTGAAAAGAAGATGATTACCAAAGAACTCCTTGAAAATTCGGATAATAAAATGCATAATCTTGCTAATAACATTGGGTCTAAAGCGGGAGATGCCTTTAAATTGTTAAAGGAAAAAAAAAACCATAGTTAACGAAAGGATAGAAGAGAGTCCTTACAGGATTGATAAGTTGGAAGAAATTTTTAGTAACTTGGGTTCGGCTTTTTCTTCTGTTAAAACTATTGAAAAAACTCCTGTAAAAATTTTCAAGACCACGCAAGTCACTAAGAACAAAGGTGCTCCACAAGGGAGATCTTAAAATGAGTAGTATTCATCCCGATTTTGTTGAAATAGTAAGAGACCCCATTTACAAGAATGATTTTTTGTTATTTTTCCAGGAAGTGTTGCCATTGAGAGTATGCATGCTAAATTCTTGAAGAAATCTAGTTAGTGATTGAGGAGTTGAAAACCAAAGATGACAATACTTGAATCTATGCGTTATGCCTAGCTAGGGGCGTAAAACAATAGCGCTTGTTTGGAGGCAACCCAATAAATAAATTTATTTTCATCTTTTTCTTTCTGTTTTTGAGTGTTGACACAATTATGCCTCTGTTATGATTGTGTTTTTATGTTTTATTTAGTGTTTGTGCTAAGTAAAGCCTTTAGGATGATTCATAAGATGAGTAGAAACCATGCTGAATCTGAAACAGAAACTTTTCCTCCAGTGTTCGAATTTTCATTTCTTACTGGAGCTTGCTATTGTGCCGAAATTTTAACAAAGTATTTCTATGAAAATTATTTAAATTGTCCTAATTTTTCAGAATTTGTAGAGTTACAAAAGTATTGTTAGAGTACAGATTACTACAGACTGGTCTGTTTAAGACAGATTCTGTTTTCGTTGCATTGTGTGCTTGTTTTGATGAATCTATGGGTTGTATTGAAGGGTATGAGCCATGTTAAAGTTAAAATACAGTAGGTATAATGCAATAATAAAATTTGAATGGGTTTGCAACCGTAATTAAAGTAGTGATTTGCTTTATTATTCTAACGGATCTCACGAAGATTTTGTTGAGTTTTGTGTGATTGGAGTTTTCAAGTTTTGGGTGAGATCACGATGAATGAAGGAATAAGGAGTGAAAAGAACATAAGCTTGGTTATGCTACAGCACCCCCAAGATATATCCAAAGAGAAACAAGCAACTAAGCTTGGGGATGCCCCGAGTGGCATCCCCTCTTTCTTCTAACGACCATCGGTATTTTACTTGGAGCTATATTTTTATTCGTCACATATCATGAGTTTTGCTTGGAGCGTCTTGTATAAATTGAGTCTTTGCTTGCTTTGATTATTAGTTTGTCACTTGTATTCTTGCTGGACACACCTATTTGAGAGAGCCAAAATTATGCTAAGATTTGTTAGAATTGCTCTTTATGCTTCACTTAAACTTTTTGAGCTATAGAATTGCTCTAGTGCTTCACTTATATTTTTTTGAGCACGGTGTGCTTGGAAATTTTTGTAGAAATACTCTCATGTTTCACTTAGATTATTTTGAGAGTTATTAAATTTTGAATAAATCCTCTCATGCTTCACTTAGATTATTTTGAGAGTTAGTAAATTTTGAAGAAATCCTCTCATGCTTCACTTATACTATTTTGAGAGATGAAATCTCTATGCTCATGTGCTTCACTTAAATTTGTGTGAGCTTGTCAAAAGCAATGGCAATTTATGAAACTAGTCCCAAAGTGATAGATATCGAAGGAGGATATAATAAAAACTTTCATGAAGATCATTGGACAAATTAAACTTGATTCCTTGTAAAAGTTTTGAGACATGATGATAGTAATATGTGAGTCATGTTAGTGAGTAATTATGCTTTAGTAAGAATATTGGTGTTAAGGTTTGTGAATCCCTATGCAAGTACGAAAGTCAATAGTTATGCAATGAAATTACATCCTACTTATGGTGCATTATTCGGTGTTAGTTATTCTCAATGCTCGCTTATGTGAGTTTTTGTTTCTTGGTTGGTTGCTTCTCAATCCATTTGCTAGCCTCCACTTCTACTAAGTAGAAATACTACTTGTGCATCCAAAATCCTTAAACCCAGTTTTGCCTTATGAGTCCACCATACCTACCTATATGCGGTATTTCCATGCCATTCTAAGCAAATTTGTATGTGCCATCTCTAATTTTCAAAATAAATTTCCTTTTTGTGTGCTCGTACGGCTCATGAAACGGTAGGGGGTGTCCAATATTTTTCCATGCTAGATGTGTTATTCTCAAGATGAGTGTTTATTCACTTGTCATTGCACAAGAGTACGGCGGTAATAGGGATGCCCATTCCTGAAATGAAAAAAGAAAAAAACTTTTACTTTTTGTTGTCAAATAATAAATTCCTTGCAAAGTGTTGGTATGGAAGGCAACCGTGGATACGGCCAGCCTTGGATTGTAAAAGAATGGTGAAAAAAGGAATAAACTTTATTTTCTGTTTGGGAACCGCCTATGATATATATAGCCTGGAAAGTATTGTGAACTACTTTGTCATTTTCGTTGACCGGAAAGGCATGCCACTCAATTTTTTTTTCTCTCAATCTAAAACTTGGAGCTCTGGCACCTCTACAAATCCCTACTTCCCTCTACGAAGGGCCTATCTATTTACTTTATGCAATTTTTATTTTTACTTTGAGTCGCCATCTTCTTTTATAAAGCACCAACTAGGGGGCACTATGATCGTACTTGAGCATTGTGTGTAGTTAATATTTGAGTGTGTTTCATTAATGGATCAATGATTGAGCATGATGGGCTAGGGATAACTTTCTTTATTGTTGATATTTTGAAAGACATGGTTGCTTGTTGGCATGCTTGAGTATTAAAGTTATTATGTTAAAACTAGACCATTGCTTTGAACCATCTAAAAGTCCAAATGTCCATGCTACAAAAGAAAAGAATATGTGATGAACATGTTAGGCAACATTCCACAGCAAAAATTCTGTTTTTATCATTTACCTACTCGAGGATGAGTAGGAATTAAGCTTGGGGATGCTGATACGTCTCCAACGTATCTATAATTTTTTGCTTTTTCCATGCTATTATATTATCATTCTTGGATGTTTTACAATCATTTTATAGCATCTTTATATCATTTTTTGGGACTAACCTATTGACATAGTGCAAAAGTGCCAGTTGATGTTTTTGCTTGTTTTCTACTTCACAGAATATCAGAACCAAACGAAGCCCAAACATCGCAAAACTTTTTGGAGATTATTTTTTGGGCCAGAAGACATCCAGTGGGCCAGAGAAGTGCCAGAGGGGAGGATCGAGGAGACCAGAACCCACCAGGGCGCACCAAAGGCCCCGAGCGCGCCCTGATGGGTTGTGCCCTCCTCATGACCCCTCTCCACCGCCTCTGACTCCTATAAATTCCCAAATATTCCAGAAACCCTAAAGGAGTCGACGAAAAACACATCCAGCCACCGCAAGTTCTAGAACCTCGAGATCCAATCTAACACCATCACGGAGGGGTTCATCATCCTCATTGGTGCCTCTCCGATGATGCGTGAGTAGTCCACCATAGACCTACGGGTCCGTAGGCAGTAGCTAGATGGCTTCCTATCTCTCTTTTGATTCTCAATAGAATTGTCTCTTGGAGATCTATTTGATGTAAACTTTTGTGGTGTGTTTGTTGGGATCCGATGAATTTTGAGTTCATGATTAGTTTCTATCCATGAATATTTTTTGAGTCTTCTTTGATCTCTTATATGCATGATTACTTATAGCCTCGTATTTCTTCTTCGAATCTTAGGTTTAGCTAGGCCAACTAGATTGATTTTTTTGCCATGGGAATAGGTGCTTTGTGATGGGTTCGATCTTGCGGTGTCCTCTCCCAGTGACAGAAGGGGCAGCGAGGCACGCATGTATCATTGCTATTAAGGATAACAATATGGGGTCTATTCCTACATGAATATTTCTTGTCTACATCATGTCACCGTTCTTATTGCATTACTCCGTTTTTCCATGAACTTAATACACTAGATGCATGCTGGATAGCGGTCGATGTGTGGAGTAATAGTAGTAGATGCAGAATCGTTTCGGTCTACTAATGTTGGACGTGATGCCTATATAATGATCATCGCCTTGGATATCGTCATGATTATTTGATCTTCTATCAATTGCCCAACAGTAAATTGTGCACCCACCGTGTGCTATACTCATGAGAGAAGCCACTAGTGAATCCTACGGCCCCCGGGTCTACTTTTCCAACATATTGCTTTCCGATCTATCTTTTTGCCGCTTTTGGTTTTTGATCTATTATTCCAAAAACCCTAAAATACCTTGCTGCACTTTTTATTTTGTGTTCTTGAGAGATCTATCTCTCCAATCTATCACTACCTAATCTATCTTTTTACCGTAGAGAGATTGATAACCTCTCTTTCACGTCGGGTTGCAAGTATTTGTTCTTTGTGTGCAGGTGTTGTTTACGTAGTGGTGGTGATCCTCCTACTGGTTTGATACCTTGGTTTCATAACTAAGGGAAATACTTACCATTGTTGTGCTGCATCCTCCCTTCCTCTTTGGGGAAATACCGACGTAGTCTCAAGCCACGTGAAGGGCATTCATGTATCTTGTGCACCACTAATCCTAGAGGGCAGAGAGCCTTCTTTGCTTCGTATGTACTGTCACGCAATTCGTTATGCTTTGGAAGCTTCTTCTTTATTATTTTCAGTTGCCACTACTGGAATCAGAGTATTTGCCGTCTGCCTGTTCTTTGCCGTCTGCCAGCCGACGACAAAGAAAGTCTTTGCCGTCAGCTTCCACAAAACAGAAGGCAAAGAACTGGCTGATGGCAAAGATTATGTTTGCCATCAGTCAGTTCTTTGCCGTCTGCCAACTGACGGCAAAGAGCCAAAAGGCAGACGTCAAAGAGCCCACCTGGGCCCCACTGGCCCGTGCGGTTGGTGGGCCGTCTGCCAGCTCTTTGCCGTCTGCCAGCTGATGGCAAAGAGGTTGGGTACTAAATGGCGTTGGCCCGACCCCCACACCCCTCTCTCTCTCTCTCTCTCTCTCTCTCGCCCCCGATCCCCCCACGCCACTCCTCTGCCCTTGCCTCGCCGCCAGGCCACCCGCGCCCCCGCCCCTGCCGCCCCGCTGCCAGCGCCTCCGCCCCCGGCCGCCCCGCCAACAGGCGGCCCCGCCCCGCCCCCGGCCAGCCCGCTGCCAGCGCCCCCGCCCCCGGCCACCGCCCCCACCTCCGGTGAGTAGCCCGGCCGCCCCCTTCCTTTTTTTCTTTTTTTCTTTTTTTTCTGTTAAGTTAGTTAGGTTAGTTTATTAGGTTAGAAAAAAGAAAAGAAGAAGAAGAAAATTAGAAGAAAAGAATAAATGTAGAAGAAAAGAAGAAGGAAAAAAAGGAAAAAGGAAAAGAAGAAAAGAATAAGAATAAGAAGAAGGAAAAGAAGAAGAAGAAGAAGAAGAAGAAGAAGAAGAGGAGGAGGAGGAGAAAAAAGAAGAAGAAGAAGAAGAAGAAGAAGAAGAAGAAGAAGAAGAAGAAGAAGAAGAGAGGAGGAGAAGAAGATGAGGAAAAAGGAAAAGAAGAAGAAGAAGAAGAAGAAGAAGAAGAAGAAGAAGAAGAAGAAAAGGAAGAAAAGGAAGAAGAGGAAGAAGAAGAAAAGGAACAAGAGGAAAAAAAGAAGAAGAGGAAGAAGAAGAAAACGACACCCCGACACCCCGAAACGACGCCCCGACAACCCGACACGGTGCCCCGACACCCCGACACGACACCCCAACACCGCCGATACGACACCCCGACACCCCGACACGACACCCCGGCGACGCCCCTCCGGTGAGCCCCCTGCATGACACCCCCGGCACGACACCCCGGCACGACACCCCCGGTGACGCCCCTCCGGTGAGCCCCCTGCACGACACCCCCAACGACGCCCCTCCGGTGAGCCCCCTGCACGACACCCTGGCATGACAGCCCGGCGACACCACTGCACGACACCCCGGCACGATGCCAGGCACCTTCAACTGCGTGTGGCGACGGGAAGATGTCACTCATAGATTGCCATTACAATCCCCCGCACAACAGTTAATACGCCGCCCCCGACGCCACTGACCCCCGACCCCCGACACCTCTTTGGCCTCCTGTTGACTGAAAAGGTGCTCTTCGGCCTTCCAGACGCCGACGGGGTCATAGTTTTGTAAATTATGAGTTTGGTCATATATTTTTTGATTTTGTTATAAAAACCATCATATTTGTGTTGATCGGGTGGATTTAAATGTGCAGTTGTTTCGTCGCTACAAGGGTCTGGTGTTCGACGACCTCCCCGTGCGTTCGATGAGCTCCGCCCCTGCGTTCGTGGGTGAGCACAAATGCCATCTCCTCCTCCCCCCTTCATTTGCTCTGTTCCGGTCTTCGTGCCGATGAAACTTGCTAGCTATAGGTAGATTAAATCATCAGTATGCGTGGCCATTATGCGTCTCCCATTCGAAAGGGTTACAATTATAAATATGCATGCATTTGCATATTTATAACCGTGATTCTTTTGAATTGTCCAACGTTATCCATGGACAGCCCGAGTATGTGTAGATTGGGTTCGTTTTCCCATATGCTCTGCTTCGGATCCGATGCATAATTTTGTCACTGCCTCCCTGTTGTTCTCCGGGTACACATCCTCTCTGTTTATTGCCGAGACGTGTATTAGGAGAACAGCGGGGAGGTGCTGCCGAAATTTTTCCTCGGATCCAGAGCAGAGCATGGGAAAAGGAACCCAATCTACACATACTCGGGTGGGATTAGGACCTATCTTTACCTATTAGCGTGTAGGTTGCATGGTCGTAATAAAACTGACAAACTTGATTAATTGATGAATATATATGTTGAATTATATATATATTTCTTGTGTGTCCAATAGCTAGGCAAGATGAGTGATCGTGCGTGGATGTACACCGGTCACACTAGTCAGAAAGACATTACATCGTCCACGGCCAGTCGAGCTTGCCATCGAGGTTAGTTATACAGACTTAGATATCTTTCCTCCATTACATTGTGTGTGCAAACAAAGATGATTACGATGCTAACGAGGAGTGGTGTTGCAGGCTGCTCTTCAGAAAGAGAGAGAGACAACCCAGGCGATTTTGGAGGATAGGGGCCGGCAGGCGGCGGAGAAGGAGAGGGAGTTGGAGGAGAGGATGGCTAGGTTGTTGGAGGAGGAGAGGGCACGGAATGACGCGGCTCACCGGGCCATGTACGAGCTCCTCGTGGTAAGTTTCTTCTGCATGTTAGCCAAATCATGCACGTAATGTTCGTTTCATTACAAACTAATATGACTGACTCATCAAAACCAAATGTGTAGTCTGTGTGCGAAAAGACCGGTCAGACTCCTCTGCCGATGCCAGTCATTGCTCCGGTGACCACGGTGAGTTTCATTTGAATGGTCATTAGTTACTAGTCTTAACATTTGAGTGTCATCATGCTAACGAGACATTGCAAATGATCTTTGGTGCAGGGTAACTCCAGACAAGCATCACATGAACCTTCTCCAGGTGTAACCGGCACGAGCAACGCCGGTGCTTCACCTCCGTGATGACGGTAAGTTTTCTCTAGTGTTTTGCTTAACAAATGCATAATGACCTATACTTAGCTTATTTAGTTCATTTATGACATAATTATCTTACTTAGGTCAAAAATGGCATAATAACCTTGGTTAGCTCATAAATGTCATATACTTAGCTTATTTTCCTCCAAAATGACATAATAAGCTTACTTAGCTCCAAAATGACCTATTTTACTTAAGTTAGCTCTAAAATGACCTATACTTAGCTTTTTTTTCCTCCAAAATGATATAATAACCTCACTTAGCTCCAAAATGACCTATTTTACCTAAGTCAGCTCTAAAATGACCTATACTTAGCTTTGTTTCCTCCAAAATGACACAATAAGCTTACTTAGCTCCAAATGACCTATTTTACCTAATTTAGCTCTAAAATGACCTATACTTAGCTTTGTTTCCTGCAAAATGACATAATAAGCTTACTTAGCTCCAAAATGACCTATTTTACCTAAGTTAGCTCTAAAATGACCTATACTTAGCTTTGTTTCCTCCACAATGACATAATAAGCTTAGTTAACTCAAAAATGGCATAATTACCTAGGTTAGATCAATATTAACCTGTACTTAGCTTACTTATGTCAAAAATGGCATAATTAGCTTACTTAGGTCAAGAATGGCATAATAACCTTGGTAACCTCATAAATGTCATATACTTAGCTTATTTTGTTCCAAAATGACACAATAAGCTTAGTTAGGTCAAAAATGGCATAATTACCTAGGTTCGCTCTAAAATGACACAAATAAGCAATAAGAAGAAGAAAAACAAGAGGAGAAAGAGAAAGAGAAGAAAAACTCTTCTTCTTCTTCTTCTTCTTCTTCTTCTTCTAGATCTTCTTCTTCTTCTTCTTCTCCTTCTTCTAGTATTCTTCTTCTAACTTTCTTATTCCCCATTTTGCAGATTTGATTCACTTCACGGAAGCTTGCATTGATGGAGTGCTTGTGTTTACTTTTTGTTTTAATTTGGTATCGATGAACAATGTGAAACTTGCTTCCTATGGATGAAACCATTGTAATATGGATGAAACTATGTATGTATGGATGAAACTATTGTAATATGGTGAAACTTGCACTTTTGATTTGATATGTTTGTTGGATGATCATATCCATATGGCAGGAATATAGTTTCTTATGTGTTGGATATCATATATTTGCTGTGAATCTTGCACACATTGTTTGCCCTGTGATATATATATATAGGAGTAGGATTTTCTATCATAGCTTGCCACAGAACTAGTTAAGGTTTTTGACGGTGTAGAAGTTTTCAAAAATTCTGAAAAAAATACTGAAACACCACACCTATAATATATGATGATCCAACGGAAGGATTGAAAAAATACAACTATATGTGTTCTGGACAAAAAAAACAAGTAGGTCAGTATATAAGTTATGTCAGCGCAAGCTGAAATGCTTGTTTATTTTGCCGAGGACACATAAATGCATATTTTCATAATCCCACCGTTGGATCATCTTGTTACATTAGAGAGATGCTGCACTATTTATTTCATATTTTTTGATAACTTTTAAACTGTTAAAAGCTTACTGAGCCTAAACATGTTCTGTGGCAAGCTATGGTAGACACAATTTTGCCTATATATATAAACACTATTCTGATCACGGGATCAGAATATTATTCTGATCACGGGTTGAACTTCCTGAGTTACACAACCTGAACTTCCCTCTGTAGGAACCCGACCTTCGGGCTATCTTCGCAACCGTGTCTCCCCGCACGAATTATTCTGGTCAGTCGTGTTCTATGTGATGTAAGTGTAATCTGGAAACAATTTTTAGCAACTAAATGCCTGTTTTAAATAGGAATCTCGCTCGTTGGCGGATTTGCTCTCGGGACGTGATGAACTTGCGTCTGTTGCAATTTTACTGCCTGAGTTGTTCGACCTGAACTTCCCTTGGTGAGAGGTTGAACTTCCTGTAACATTGTCCAAATGAGGCATGCAATATACCGTTGGAAAGCTGTGGACACGATGGTCACGGCCTAAGTTGAATTTTTGTCAAAATCTAAATGGTTTAAGAGCAGTTTTGAAAACCGTTTTTGTTCATACAAAAAAACCTGAATCGTATTTTCGACACTATTTCTAAACCGTTTATCGCAATGAGGCAAATGAGATGGTGTTGGATAGCTTCTGAAAATCCACTCATTTCACATGTTGAACATTTTCTCAAATTCCCTACGGATTAAGAGGAATTTCTAAAATGGCGGAATTTTGGAAACCGAACAGCCGGGTTCGTATTTCGGGGTTAATTTGAAAATGGCTAGTCCTATCGACCCATATGATATGGTGTTGGAAAGCTTATGAAAATGCGCCTCTTTCCATATAAAAAGTTTGTTCTAACTATGGACGGTTTAAAAGTAATTTAGAAAATGGCCGAATCTGTACCGAGTTCGTATTTTCGCGTTTTTTTCTCAATGGTTTGTCGGAATGTAGCAAATGATATGGCGTTAGAAAGCTTGAAGAAATGCGAATCTTTTATATGTAGATCGTTTCTTCCAATTATTTATGGTTTTAAGTCGATTTCGAAAATGGCGAAAAATGTTTTTTGGCCATAAGTTTTACAAAATTTATCGGTATGGGGCAAATAATATACCGTTGAAAAGCTACGGAAAATGCGAAACCTTTTCATGTAGATGGTTTTCTCTTATTCCTAGCCGTTTTTAAGTAATTTTGAAAACAGCGAGATCATGCGTTCTGTCTTTATCGCGAAACAGAGTCTTCGAAAATGCACCGCGTGAAGAACTTGAACTTCATCAGCATGTCTACCTGAACTTCACTTTGTTTCTTCACGTGCTGTTTTTTGTCCGTAGCTCTCCATCCACTCACCGGAATTGAGCAAGTGATATACCGATGGAAAGCTGTTGTAAACACGCAACTTTTCCGTCTTGATCATTTTTTTCATACTCGCGACGGTTTAAAAGATTTTCATCCGAAATTCATTTAGCGTAGTAGTTGAACTTCCTGCTGTTTCCACGTTGAACTTCTGTCGCGTATTTTTGTTTGTAATTTCTCAGCCATTCGTCGGTGTTACACAAATGATATTCCTTTTTGTACAAACCTCTCTCATAATATTTTTCTAACTTTCTCCAACCGAGGACTTGAACTTATAGCAACAAAAAAATTGGACCTTGCCTTTTTATTCATCTTTCTCGCATTAAACACGCATCATGTAGTACGTGAACTTTCTCTGTTTTTATAATTTGAAATTTTTATTTTATTTTTTGAAATAGATTTGCTCTCAAATAATAACTGAACTTCTTTCTGGATTGAGAGAATTATTTTAAAACACTAAAAACAACATCTTTTTGTGATTTTTGAACATGGAAATAAAAGGTGAAGCTCTCTCGTAAGAATTTTTGAACTTCCCAGGGCAGAGCCCTTGAACTTCTAGCAACAAACCTTTTAAGATTTTATTTTTGTATTTTTTTATTCTCACCTAAAACGCATTCATTTGTAGTACTTGAACTTCTCGTTGTTTTCACTATGAACTTCTGTCACGTATTTTTGAACTTACCCGGGCCGAGCACGTGAATTTCTAGCAACCAATTTTTTGACTTTGTCTTATTCTTTTTTTCGGACATAAAACACACGTCATGGAGTACGTGAACTTCTGGCTATTATCACTTTGAACTACTCTCCTTTGCTTTACTTACAGAAGAAATCCGGGTATTATTTGGTTTCATAAAGAACATCAAACCACTCTATTAATATAAATTGAACTTGTTTGTTTAATTCTGTAGTAATGAGGAAATTTTGAGTTTTTATATACATTGAACTACTTCGTTATTTTAGTTTTAACTTCTCGGATTTATACTTTTAATAAGGAGAAAAATGTGAGTTTTAATATACATTGTACTTCTCTTTTCTTTTCTTTTAATAACAACACATCACGTAAAGGAAATAGAGATTTCTTTTGACCTTCTTGGGATTTTTTTAGAAACGATGATTTTTTTTAATTTTTAAATGATATATTTTTTAATTTGAACTTCTATGTTTTTTTAGAAATGTGGAAAATCCATTTTCTATAAAAAATTGAACTGTTCTTAGTTTTACCTTCTTGGGATTTTTTTAGAAACGTGAGCCTATGTTTTTGTTACAAACATCGAACTATTAATTTGTTTTTTTGGTTTTCATTGAAAAAGGGAAAACATTGAATATTTTTTCTACTAACACATGTGTGTCTCTTTTTTGTTTTCTCATTTTTTTGAACTCTCCAATTTATTAATTTTGAACTTCCAAAGTTCACATTTTTTGGGTGTTGCATGTTTTCTTCTTGGTATATAAACACCGAATTGCTGTTTTATTTTAATTTGAACTTCTTTGTTTTATTCTTATAGTAACGAAAAAAGTATCTGAGTTTTTTTGGAAGAGTTAAACAGTCATAACTTCCCGTTTTCTTGTATTTGAACTTCATTTCTTTAAAAACAAGGAGTATATGGGCACCACGACAGGCTGGGCGAAATCACCGACGATATGTGTATCTTGCGTGGCTCTACCGACATGAGGTGACGCAACACGTTGGGAGGCATTAGATAATAACTTTTCTCTTTTTGTTCTACAGAATGCAAGTGCGAATAACTTGGCAACATGATGTAGAGAGAGTGCCGTTGTTCCAGAAAATATACTTAACATACTTTTGACCTTCCCAAATTAAACATTTTGAACTTCAGCCATTTTTTTTTCCAACAAGTGATTGAGTTAGGCAAAAACATATTATTCTTTTTGTGTTGCAGCTGAACTGATGCACCAGGCGTAGCCGGCCTGTAACAGTAGTCAATTTTTCAGAGAGAAAGACAAACATCTATTTTTGTGCACTGGAGTTTTGCTGCAAACACCTGAATTGTTTTCTAGAAATTGTGGCTACCAAAGTAGCAGGAGCAAGGCGCGATCTCCGATGGTCCATGTCGTCACCAGAACGAGGTGCTCCGTCCATGGAGGAGCACAACTTGGATGAGGCGGAGGTAGCAGGGCCCGGAGGAGGTGAGTGGTGTCATCCTGCGGCGGGGATGTGGGAAGCCGACGACGATGAGCGCGGTTCAGGGAGGGGCAGGGTTGGGGGTAGATCAGGGGCGGAGGCGGCGGTTGGGACGGGGCGGGGCAGAGTCGCCGTTTAGGACCGAGATGGGGGCGACGGCGCCGGTTGGGGGTGGGCGGTGGAAGCAAATGGAGGGGCCCGGCGGTGGCAGCCATCGTGATTCGGGGTGGATGGCTCGCCGGCAGCCAGGGAGTGGCGCTGCAAGATGCAGTTTGGCGCCCGGTGGGTCCCGCTCGTCGGGGTTGGAAGAGGGAGGCGCCTTGGCAGTTGGAGCTTCGGCGGCGGGGGAGGTGGCGCTCCGAAGGTGATGGATAAGGTGGGGTGTGGCGCGGTGCTATGCAGGTGGTTGGAGGTGGGGTGCGGCCGCGGCGGCGGTAGGGAGGTCGGGAATCCGGTTATGGCGCGGCGGCGGGACGTCTGGGAGGTCGCAGGTGGCGGATCTGAGGAGGGCACCGCGGCGGCGAGGGATATGGGGAGACCGTGCCGCCGGTCGGGTGAGGGGGCGCGGTGGGTGGTCAGGGTCGGGGTGGGAGCTCGCCCACGATCCAGGTGGGGGGAGTTCTTTTACCTGTCGGTTCCGCAAGTTCGGAAACATCTGCGTTGGCCCTATATAGGGGCGTTGTGATCAGAATAACTATTCTGATCCTAGGATCAGAATAGTGCTACTATATATATATATATATATATATATATATATATATATATATATATATATATATATATATATATATATATATAAACACTATTCTGATGACGGGATCAGAATATTATTCTGATCACTGGTTGAACTTCCTGAGTTACATAACCCTGAACTTCCCTTTGTAGGAACCCGACCTTCGGGCTATCTTCGCAACTGTGTCTCCCCGCGCGAATTTTTCTGATCAGTCGTGTTCTATGTGATATAAGTGTAATCTGGGAACAGTTTTTAGCAACTAAATGCCCGTTTTAAATAGGAATCTCGCTCGTTGGCGGATTTGCTCTCAGGGATGTGATGAACTTGCTTCTGCTGCAATTTTACTGCGTGAGTTGTTCGACCCAAACTTCCCCGAGTGCTAGGTTGAACTTCCGGTAAAGTGCCCAAATGGGTCATGCAATATACCGTTTGAAAGCTATGGACACCAGTATAACAGCCTTGGTTGAATTTTTGGCAAAATGTACACGGTTTAAGAGCAGTTTTGAAAACCGTTTTTCTTCATACAAAAAAACGTGAATCATATTTTCGACGCTATTTCTAAACCGTTCATCGGAATGAGGCATATGAGATGGCGTTGAATAGCTGCTGCAAATTCGCTCATTTTACATGTTGAAAGTTTTTCCAAATTCCCTACGGTTAAAGATGAATTTCAAAAATGGCGGAATTTCTGAAACCGAACAGCCGGGTTCGTATTTCGGGGTTAGTTTCAAAACGGCTAGTCCTATCGACGCATATGATATGGCGTTAGAAATCTTATGAAAATGCGCATCTTTTCATGTAAAAAGTTTGTTCTAACTATAAACGGTTCAAAAGTAATTTAGAAAATGGCCGAATCTATACCGAGTGCGTATTTTTACGTTATTTTCTCAATGGTTTGTCGGAATGAGGTAAATGATATGCCGTTGGAAAGCTTGAAGAAATACGAATCTTTTATATGTAGATTGTTTCTTCCAATTCTTTACGGTTTTAAGTCAATTTTCAAAATGGCTGAAAACGTATTTTGGCCGTCATTTTTACAAACTTTATCGGAATGGGGCAAATAATATACCGTTGAAAAGCTACGGAAAATGCAAAACTTTTTCATGCAGGTGGTTTTCTCTGATTCCTAATCATTTTCATGTAATTTCAAAAACGGCGAGATGACGCGTTCTGCCTTTTATCGCGAAACAGGGTCTTCGAAAATGCACCGCTTGAAGAACTTGAACTTCATCAGCACGTCTACCTGAACTTCACTCTGTTTCTTCACGTGCTGTTTTTTGCTTGTAGCTCTCCACCACTCACCGGAATTGAGCAAGTGATATACCGATGGAAAGCTGCTGTAAACACGCAACTTTTCCGTCTTGATCATTTTTTTCATACTCGCGACGGTTTAAAAGATTTCCATCTGAAATTCATTTAGCGTAGTAGTTGAACTTCCTGCTGTTTCCACGTTGAACTTCTGTCGCGTATTTTTGTTTGTAATTTCTCACCCATTCGTCGGTGTTACACAAATGAGATTCCTTTTTGTACAGACCTCTCTCACAATATTTTTCTAACTTTCTCCGACCGAGAACTTGAACTTATCGCAAGAAAAAAATTGGACCTTGCCTTTTTATTCATTTTCACTCACAAGAATGGGTGAGAAATACATAGTGAACCTCACTCACAAGAAGTTTTGAACCTTCCCATGTCGAGCACCTGAACTTCTAGCAACAAATTTTGTATACTTTGTCTTTTTATTCCTTTTTCTCATATGAAAACACACACCATGCAACACCTGAACTTCTGCCTGTTTTCACTTTGAACTTCTGTGTTATTTTAATTTGAACTTAACGTTTTCTATTTTTGAGTAAAGAATTCTAGTAACGAGAAAAAAATCTGAGTTTTTCATAAACTTTGAACTTCTCTGCTGTTTTAATTTGAACTTCTTCATTTTATTATTTAGTAACGAGAAAAAATCTGAGTAGTTTATATACTTCGAATTTCTCTGTTATTTTTTTAAAATTAGAAAAGTTCAATTTTTTTGAAAGTACTTCGATGTTTACTTAAAAACCATTTATTTAAGAAATATTGGACCGTTCGTTACATAATTTGAGTTTTTTATACACATCAAACTTTCCTGGGCAGAGCACGTGAACTTCTTTCAACAAACCTTTTAAGCTTTTGATTTTCTATTCTTTTATTCTCACCTGAAACGCATTCCTTGTAGTACTTGAACTTCTCGTTGTTTTCACTATGAACTTCTGTCACGTTTTTGTTTGAAATTCTCACTTTTCCTAGTTTAGTAAAGAAAAAATTTCGGGTTGCTTTACACGTCGATCTACTCCATTATTTTAATTTGAACTTTTGAGCTTTTTTATTTTGAACTTCTATGTATTTACTTTATAAACGGGGAAAATAAAATTGATCTGTTTTCCGTGTAAGGTATTTCACGAGTTTAATTTGAACTTCTCAGCTTTTTTTATTTTAACTTCTTCATTTTACTCTTTAGTATCGAGAAAAAAAATCTAAGTTCTTCATAAACTTCAAACTTCTCTGCTATTTTAATTTGAACTTCTTAGTATTATTCTTAATAAGGAAATATATTTTTAAATAAGCATCAAACATTTTTTTAAACTGAACTTCGTAGTTTTATTTTTCCTAGAAACGGAAATAATTTGAGTTTTTCATTTACATCGAACTACTTCTATATTTTAATTTGAACTTCTTCATTTTTATTCTTTAGTAACAAGGACAATCTGAGTTTTTTATAAATATCGAACTTCTCTATTTTTGTAATTTGGACTTCTTGGTTTATTTCTTTTAGCATCAAAATATCCTAGTTTTGTAGTAAATATTGGACCGTCCTTTATTTAAGTTTGAATTTCTAGAGTTTTTCTAATTTTAGAAACAATGACAACCCTTTTTATGATTTTTGAATGTTCTTTTTTTTTATTCGGAGTTCTTGGTGTTATTCATTAGTAACGGGAAAGTCATAGTTTTGCATTAAACATCAAACTACTTCGTTATTTAGATTTGAACTTCTCATCCATAGTTTTTTGTGTGTATCCACATCTTTTTATAGAGTACACACAAATTAGGATTTGCAATTTACTTTTATAGAGTACACACCCACCGGTGCCAAACTTCAACATTCACGGCCATAGGTTAGCCACATTTTTTTTAGTGTACAAACTTTCTCATCGGACACACCTTGAACTTTCCAAGTTCTAAAACGTGTCCTTTGTTCTGACAAGGAAGAAGGGGGTGAGGTGACCCGCCGGAGTTTTATTCTTGTACAAGTACGTGAATCTTTTTTATCAGTTTTTTCAAACTTTAAGATTTGTTAAATCTAAACTTTCAGAGTTACCATTTTTGGGGGTTTTCTTCTAGCTACATAAACATCGAACGTCTCGGTTGACTTAATTTGACCTTCTTTTGGGTTTATTTCTTTTTTCGTGTGTCTTTTAGTGTTATCCTTTTTCTTGAACTTTTCCTCCACACTGATGCATGAACTTCTCTGTTCGTCACCTCTGACCTTCCGAATTTCATTTTTTCTTATGCATTAACTTTCATGGGAAGATCCTTGAACATTTGTTTTATTTCTCTTACTAAAAGACATGCATTTTTTGTCTTGTGTTTGCACAAAAGAAGCTATTACTTGTGTCCCAATTAACAAAGGTAGTGAGTTTCTCCATCACACACATGTTTTTCTGAACCTCACCACACATTTTCTGAACGTCAACCTCACCACCACACACATGCATACATGTTCCTTCTCCATTATATTTCTGACCTTTATGCGCACAAATCTACACAAACAACAACGTCCTTTGTCAGATCATGAAAAGAGCATAACAAAGCTGCACTATGCAGCGACATCGAACTGAAGCGGTTGTCCAGGCCGAACTTCTGTGTATACATATGGTATTTTTGAAAAATTGACTGAATGGAGCCTGTCCTCCATATGATGTTCTTCCCTGCATCAATTCTGTACGTGTACAGGAAGATGAGTACTATAGGAAAAACATGAGTTATGTACATGTATCGGAAGATAAGTACTACAAGGAGTAACAACCAAAATTTCTATATATATAATGCACACAGGTTCACATTAGTATGTTTGCAGTCTGCTTTTTTTTTGTTGATGTTGGATTTGGTTAATACCAAGATGGTGCTTGTGTTTTCCCAATACGGTTGCTTCAGAATTTCAGATTTTCCAAACTGAAGAACAAAGGCATCCTCCACGTACAGAGGGTGAGACTGGGTGATCAGCGGAGCATGGACACACACCGCCTTCTAGTGACCGACAACCGGTTCTAGGTGTGGCGGCGAGGGGCACCACCGGGAGTAGAAGTGGTGGCGGCGAGGAGTAGTTCAGGAGACAAGATTCAAAATTTAGAACACGCTACATCTGCACTGCCTGCTGCATCTGCACAAAAAAAATCAAACACATGGATAGAGAGGATTCAGACCACATCGCTCCACTGCCAATAAAATATAGTGTCTATTGGGAGGCTCAGATACGAGGAAGAAGGCGTAGGGGCGGTGCAGTTCAGATAAGCTGCGTGGGGAAGAATTCCATTGATAGAGGCGGATCCTGGCCCTCTCCCTGCCTGCAGGCCGTCTCTTTCGTGCGTGCTTGATGGAGACCACGAGCAGCGCGAGAGGAGACGAGTGTGGCCACCCGACCAACACCAGCTTCTGTTGCTGCTAACGCCAGCGATGCGGAGCAGTCCAAGATGACCCCAGTGCATGCGAATGTCATCCCTGTCCCAGTCAGGTCGGGATCCTGCCGTATCCATGCGGGTCGGTGCTCACGCGGGACAACAGATGCGGCGGGGGCGCGCTGGATGGTGGGCGGCGACAACGACGCAGAGTTGGTGGTAAAGGGTTCGCGGTGGGTGGTGGAGATGGTGGCGCACGGGAGGTTGGGGGTCCGAGGCGGCGCTGGCGAGCTGGGGTGGGTGGGCGACGGTGAATCCGAATCGGTGGTTTCTTGGGGCGGCGGCGCCTTGGGTTGTCGGGGCGGCGGCGACGGCGCACGAGGTCAGGGCGGGGGCGGCGGGTTGGTCGGGGGGTTCCTGGGGCGGCGACGGCTGGGTTGGGATCGAGGGGACATTGGGAGGTGCGGGAGGTGGCGGATGATTGGGTGGGCTTTTTTTGGTCGCTGCCGGTTCGGGGGTTTGGGAACATCCCGATCGGACCCTATATAGGGCCGGTGTGATCAGAATAACTATTCTGGATCAGAATAGTGCTGTCCTATATATATATATCATATATTTTCCTGTGAAAATGCTTGGATATAACAAAAAACAGAATAAAAAAGGGGCAATACAGGCACTTTGCCGTCTGCCACCGACGGCAAAGGTGACACGTGGCAGCAACCTGTGCAACCTAGGAGCACTAGGTCTAATCCATTTGGCACTTTCCCGTAGGCTTGCGGATGGCAAAGTATGACATTTTGCCGTCGGCTGGAAGATGGCAAAGTATGCAAGTAGCCACCTGAGGCCAGCTGACCCATTTGGAAACTTTGCTGTCTTTGGCAGACGGCAAAGGCTGCCGACGGGGCTAACCTCAACGCTATGCCGTCCACTCACTGTACCGTCTGCAGGGCCTATAGGGCAGACGGCAAAGGTGTTTGCCGTCCGCTTTACTTATGCAAACGACAAAGTAGCCCTTTACCGTGATTTTCTGTGCTGGAAGTGGGGCCGTCTGCTGGCAGACGGCAAAGGAGCTTGCCGTCCGTGAACCTATCCTTTGCCGTCTGCCATGACAGACGGCAAAGTACCTGATTCCTGTTGTGAGCTACCCAAATCCCTTCTTAGATACACAATTCTCGGCCTTCCATTGCAGCAATTCAAATGCGGTACCGAGCTTTGTGTTGCCATCTTCGCAATTTGGGTACAACCCTTTTTTGTGATCCTCTAACATGCGATCGAACTTCAACTACTCCCTTTCACTTTTGCGTCCTCTTTGTGCATCAACAATGACTCGGCGAAGATCATCATCGGGCACATCTGGTGCCTCTTGATCTTCAGCTTCCCCCGTTGCAGTATCACCGTATTCAGGGAACCTAAGATAGTTGTCATCATCCTCTTCTTCTTCGTTGTCTTCCATCATAACCCCTCTTTCTCCGTGCTTCGTCCAAACATTATAGTGTGGCATGAAACCCTTCTCAAGCAGGTGGAAGTGAAGGGTTTTCGAGGAAGAGTAATCCGTATTCCCACAGACAGTACATGGACAATACATAAAACCATTCTGCTTGTTTGCCTCAGCCACTTTGAGAAAATTATGCAGGCCCGTAATGTAGTCGGAGGTGCGTCGGTCACCGTACATCCATTGCCGGTTCATCTGCGTGTATTATATAATTATGTATATCAAAAACCATTACAGAACATCATGAATAGAGAAATAACCAAATTAATACAAGTTCATCATCACATTAAAACCAAAGTACAGTAGTGATCAAATGTTATTACTGAAAAAATAAATACATAAAGTTCATACATAATTCTCATAGAACAACATACAGCTCTCTAGAGCATCTAACTAAAACATACATTGAAACAAAGATACAACTATGTAAAACTTTTAAATGCAACAACAAATGCGATCAAAATTGCAACTAAGGTAACAATTGATCCAACAGCATAATGATACCAAGCCTCATTATCAATGGCATATTTTCTAATCTTTCTAATCTTCAAGCGCATCGCATCCATCTGGATCTTGTGTAGATCGACGACATCAGCAACATGCAACTCCAATTTCATCTTCTCTTCTTCAACTCTTTTCACTTTTTCTTTCAAATAATTGTTTTCTTTTTCAACTAAATTTAACCTCTCGACAAGAGGGTCGGTTGGAATTTCCGGTTCACATACCTCCTAGATAAAGACATCTATGTCAAGTTGGTCGGCATAATTGTCGTAAACACTAAATGAAACAAATAGTTATAAAGGATAATATACCACATCCGAATCATAGACCGGACGAGAGCCGACAGGGGCCGATACCAAAACCATGGCCCTATATAATAACAAACAATAATACAAGTAAGAATATTATACAAGTAGCTATATAAATCATACAAGTAAGAATTTTTTCTTAAAAAAAGATAAGAACAAGAGGCTCACCACGGTGGTGCCGGCAACGAGATCGGCGCGGGCGATCGACGGCGGTGAGGACGGGGACGGGGACGGGACGACACCCTACACATGTGCAAACTAAGAAGTTAATTTGAGCTCAAATTGTCCATCTAAATCAAATAAACTCACAAATACACTCCTCCACTAAAACCCACAAACCACACTACTTCTAGAGCATTTGAGATGAGCTAAACTAGCAGTGAGAGATGAAAGGATGAAGTTGCTAACCTTTTTAGAACACTTGAATAGTTGGTGCACCGCCAAACCTAGACAAATCTTCGGAAAAATGGAGCTTGGAGCAAGAACAGAGGAGAAATCTTAAGTGTGGCTTGCGCATTTCATCGAACACCTCATGTGCATAGGAAGTGAGAACATAGCACATCACACACCTCCCACCACCTACGGCCAAAAAACAGAGGAGAGGGCGCGGGTAGGGCGTATATATAGGAATATTTTTAGTCCCGGTTGGTGTCTTGAACCGGGACTGAAGATTGACCTTTAGTCTCGGTTCCAGACACCAACCGGGACTGAAGGGGCTGCGCCAGGAACGAGGCCCTTTAGTCCCAGTTGGTGTCTGCAACCGGGACTAAAGGTCCCAGCCGAACCAGGACTGCTGCCTGTCGAGGCCCGGCCGGCGTCCTGGCCGCTTGAACCGGGACTGATGCTCCCATTAGTCCCGGTTCGTAGCACGACCGGGACTGTTGCTCTCATCTGGCCAGAACCAAATCCCAGTTTACTACTAGTGTGTAATGGTCTGACCGACTTCTCCCTGCTCGCTCGCTTTTGGTTATCGATCGCTCGCTCGCTGTACTCGCTTCTGGTTTTTGAGATCACCGATCCTAGCACTATTGAGATTTTGGCATGCAGGGAATCATTAGCTTTGGCTGCGGATATGAATGAAGAACACCTCTTTGTTGCGTCTGATTGTCGACCAGTTGTTAAAGATATTGCAGATGTAGCAGGAGGAAGCAATGGTACCATTGTCAGAGAGATTAATGCATGGAAGAGGGAGTTTATTTCCTGTAATTTTTGTTTCGAAAGTAGGAACTGCAATTTTGAAGCTCATAGTTTAGCTAGAACCTCTTTGTCCCTTTCAGTGAGCCAGCATATCTGGCTTGGCGTTCCACATGATCTTGTAATGGTACCCATCAACGTTCAAGTGAAATAATGTGGAACGTTTTTTTCCCTAAAAAAAATACTAATTTGTTGCCCATTTTTTCCTGGTTTTCTTCCATTTTTGCTTTCTGTTTTCTTTTGTTTTTTTGTCGGGTTTCTTTGTTTCTTGACGTTTTAAGGATTTCCTTTGTATTCTCACTAGTTTATGTGGTTTCTCAGTTTTCTATGGTTTTTGACCATTTTCTTGGTTTGTTTCTCTGTTGTCTTTTTTATTTAGTTTTTCATGTCGGGTTTCTTTGTTTCTTGACGTTTTAAGGATTTCCTTTGTATTCTCACTAGTTTATGTGGTTTCTTTGTTTTTTTGGTTTTTAACCGTTTTTGTTTTGTTTTTATCCGTTTTCTTGGTTTGTTTCTATGTTGTCGTTTTCTTTTATTTTTCATGTCGGGTTTCTTTTTTCTTGACGTTTTAAGGATTTCCTTTGTATTCTCACTACTTTATGTGGTTTCTCTGTTTTCTTTAGTTTTGAACCGTTTTGTTTTATTTTTAACAGTTTTCTTGGTTTGTTTCTATGTGGTTGTTTTCTTTTATTTTTCATGTCGGGTTTCTTTTTTCTTGACGTTTTAAGGATTTCCTTTGTATTCTAACTACTTTATGTGGTTTCTCAGTTTTCTTTAGTTTTTAACCGTTTTGTTTTGTTTTTAACCGTTTTCTTCGTTTGTTTCTATGTTATCTTTTTTCTTTCTCTTTTTATCTGATTTTTTCTTTCCTTTGTTTCTTATTTTGGTCTCTTGTTTCCTTTTTATCTTCGGTTTTCTTTAGTTTCATTCTTTGGTTTCCTTTATATTTTTCCTTTCCCTTTTTTTCTCAACACACGTCAAGAATATTTTTAATACGTATAACTTTTTTGAAATACATGATTCACATTTTTATTCAAATAAATATTTTAATTTCTATTGTTTATATAGAACTATCATGCGTGCGTGCAAGAGCAAAAATTTCATGCTTAACATAAGGAACCATAGCAACTTCATTTCCATATGCATAATTCATATTGGTATCATGGCCACAAGCATAGTAAGCATCAAGTTCATCAAAAAGGGATATTTCAAACGAATCCAAGGGATCATAGTAATTATCATAGGATTCATCCTTCGGTAAGCACGCAGGGAAATTAAACAATGTATGAGTTGAAGAGTTACTCTCATTAGAAGGTGGACATGGGTAGCTAATCCGCTCTTTCTCCTTTTGTTCTTCGCTCTTCTCCTCATCTTTTTCAGCTAATGAGCTCACAGTTTCAGCAATTTATTCTTCCATAAATTTCTGCAAAATATTAATCTCTTCTTGGGCAGCGGAGACTTTCTGAATAAATTTATTAATAGGAATTGTATTCATAATTCTCATAGCAAAATTTAAGTTAGAATAATTGTCATATCTATAAATAACATCATCAAAGTTGTCACACTTTTGAAACAAAGATTCAATTTCATAAGCACCCTTAAAAGCAACGAATTCTTCTATTTTTTCCACATCATAGTAATCATATATACCATTAGCATAAGAATCTCATTGAAAGGGAAGGCGTGGAGCCTTCATCTTAGAGCAACAAGCATAATCACATCTCAAGCATAAATTCCAAGCATACCAACGCAACATTTTAATTTGATCCCATAAGTGTTTCCCTTTTTCAGTCAAACGATAATCCCTAAAGTAGTCACGTTGATCCAACGTGTCTCCCATTATCAAGTTGAATGGGGATTTCTCAGGATTCTCAAAGTAGTATTTAATGTTTTTCATATAACCAACATCGAGGGTTTTAGGAGGTTTTCCATCTCCATGAATAGCAAGTAAAACTATTTTTTGGTATTTTTTGTTCCATATTCATAACTAAAGATAGAGAACAACTTAGAACAGAAAATAAAACCTACTTAGAGATAAAGCAAACAGGCACACACGAGAATATTCACCCCACGCTATTGCTCCCTGGCAACGGCGCCAGAAAAAGATCTTGATAACCCACAATTATAGGGGATCGTTTGTAGAGTTTTTCGATAAGTAAGAGTGTAAAACCCAATGAGGACCTAAAGGTAGAATTAATATTCTCTCAAGTTCTATCAACAACCAATAAAACTCTATGCGCAACAATGTGCACAATACCTAGTACAAGAAATAAACTACTTTGCGGGAATAGAACTAGAAGTACTTAGTAGGTGTAAAAGGATACTTTTGCAAGATAATAAAGAACAGTTAAATAAAAATTAGGGGCTGTTTAGGTAATGATTAATTAAGTTAGTTGTTTAATAGAAATCTTTTTGTAACATAAGAGAAAGATTTGTCCCTAGACAATTGATAACTAGACCGGTAATTATTATTGCAGTTTTATATGAGGGAGAGGCATGAGCTAACATACTTTCCATACTTGGATCATATGCACTTATGATTGGAACTCTAGCAAGTGTCCACAACTGTTAAAGATCATTAAGGTAAAACCCAACTATAGCATTAAGTAACAAGTCCCCTTTACTCCCATACGTAAACAACGTAACCCCCTTACTCGGGTGTAAGCTTCTGTCACTCTAGCCATCAACTATAAGCGAATCATGAACACATTGCAACACCCTACATAGGTAATCCCACATGCTTGCGTGACAGGAAGGGCACCATAGGACATCACCAAAACAAAACATTCCAAGTTAAACCAATCACGACCATCAATCTACCCATAGGACAAAAAGAATCAACTCCAACATCATAGGATAGCCACACATCATTGGGTAATAATATATAGCATTAAGCACCATGGTTAAGTAGAGATTACAGCGGTAACAAGAGGTGTTCCACCGCTGCATAGAGGTGGAGAGAGTTGGTGGTGACGGCGGCGAAGTTGTTGGTGTAAATCACCGTCACGATGGTTGCCCTAGAGGCGTTCCGACGCCATCGGGAGAGAGGGGAAGAGAGCCCCCCTCCTTCTTATTCTTCTTCCTTGGTCTCCCCCCTAGATGGGAGGAGAGTTTCCCCTCTGGTCCATGGCTGCCATGGCTCCCGGAGGGCAGGAGCCCCTCCGAGATTGGATCTCTCTCTCTGTTCTCTTCTGTTTCGCGCTCCTATTTTGTGGCCCTTCACCGTTTCTTATATTCCCGAAGATCCATGACTCCGATTGGGATGAAATTTTGAGGGGGTTTTGTCTCGGGAAATTATCTTTCTTGCGGCAAAAGAAGGGCCACAACTGACTTACGTGGGAGTTCCAAGGCAACCAGGCACGCACATACCCCCTGGGCACGCCCTCTTGCCTTGGGACCACCTCGGGAACCGTCTTCCGTTGATTCTTCTTCACAAAAATCACATATATTCCAAAATAAATCTCCGTAATTTATTTTTGCGTTTGGACTTCGTTTGGTGTGGATTTTCTGCGAAAAAAAACACACACAAAAACAGGAAGTGTGACTGGGCACTGGATCAATATGTTAGTCCCAAAAATAATATAAAATGTTGCCAAAAGTATATGAAAGTTGTAGAATATTGGCATGAAACAATCAAAAATTATAGAGACGACAGGGACATATCATGGACACTGCGCACTCTTCATGCATCATCATCTATAGTCTACAGTGCCCATTGTCCCCTCGGCGTCAGGCGATAAAAGACCCCAGGGGCCCCCGCATCGACAGGCTCATAGACGCTCGTTCCTGCCTCTCTTACGTTTCCCTCACATATTGTAAGCCGAGGGTTGGCCTATAAAATCCCCTAGCAGCCCTCCTAGCAGAGGGTCTTGATTCTTGGCTCCCTGGTCATTCACACACACCCCACATACATGAGAGGCAAGAAGGGAGAGCTAGCTCCTTCTTCCTCCTCCGACGAATAACTCCAGGAGCACCATTGTATTACTCTCGACCCATATAGTTGTTCCGGCAGCACTAGGGGTGTTACCTCCCACGTTGGGCCCCGAACCTGGGTACATTGTGTGTCTCGCACCGCTTGTCCCCAATCTCGTCTCCGGAGCCCACCGGCGTCCATTGGCACCAACCACACTCGATAAGCCACCCCATAGCATCTGCCGTGAGAACACCACGACATATAGGATATTGGATGATGCTGGTACATGGTATTGGAACTGATTGAAGTTGGAATTCCATCAGAAATTTTATCTTATGCATTTAGTTCATCGTGATCAGAATTATATATATAATTTTTGGCCTCTGGAAGGAGAAAGTATCGCTCAAGCTTGACGGAGGCTTGAATCTATGATGCACACATGCCCCAATCATGATCTCTCAAGGAAAATAATCTTACAAAAAATTTATGCTCGACTTTCTCATTATCATCAATTGATGCTTGATACTTCTTGTGCTAGCTCCTTTATGAAAAGAACTATTGAACTCGCATGGGATCTTTTGGAAAGAATTAAACGCAACTCTGATGATTGGGAGTTCGACAAAGGTAATGGGTCAGATATAAATCTTGAGTTTGATTGTGTTAAATCTTTTATGGAAACTGAAGCTTTTCATAAGTTTAGTGCAAAATATGGGCTTGACTCTGAGATGGTAGCTACTTTCTGTGAATCATTTGCTACTCATGTTGATCTCCCTAAGGAAAAGTGGTTTAAATTCCATCCCCCTATTGAAGAAACTTGTAAGGAACCTGGCATAGCTGAAGAAGAAATAACCCTTTATAATTTTGATCCAGTTGTGCCTACTACTTACATTGAGAAACCACATTTTCCTGTTAGGATTAAGGAACATGCTAAAGCTACACCGTGGTGAATAAAAGTATTATCAGAATGCCTAAACCATCTAACAAATAAATGTAGAACCTAATATTGCTATGATTAAGGATCTCTTGCCTGATAATATTGATGGGCATGTTGTTTACTTATGTGATGAGGCTGGTAGAATTGCAAAACCTGTTAGAAATGAACATGATATGTTAGATAAGAATAAACTAGTGGTTGGCATGCCTGTTGTTTCCGTTAAGATTGGAGATCATTGTTATCATGGCTTATGTGATATAGGTGCTAGTGTGAGTGCTATTCCATTTACTTTATATCAAGAGATTATGAGTGATATAGCACCTTCTGAGATTGAAGACATTGATGTTACTATTAGACTTGCAAATAGAGATATTATTTCACCACTTGGGATTTTTCAAGATTTTGAAGTCTTGTGTGGAAAAATCAAATACCCAACTGATTTCTTAGTACATGGTTCACAACAAGATAAGTTTTGTCCCATTATATTTGGTAGGCCTTGCTTGAATACCGTTAATGCTGAAATTGATTGTGTTAAAGAAAATGTTAGAGTTAACTTTGGTGATGTGTCTCATGAGTTTAATTTCTCTAAGTTTCGTGGACAACCACATGAGAAAGAATTATCTACTAAAGATGAAATTATTGGTCTTGATTCTATTGTCGTGCCTCCTAATGATCCGTTAGAACAATATTTGCGAGACCATGAAAATGATATACATATGAATGAAAGAAAAATGAAATCGATGAGATATTGTTTAAACAAACACATATCCTTAAACACAATTTGCTTGTTGACACTTTAGGTGATCCTCTTCCACCTAAGGGTGATCCCGTGTTTGAATTAAAGAAACTACCTAATACATTAAAATATGCTTATCTTGATGAAAAGGAGATATATCCTGTTATTATTAGTGTTAACATTTCAAAGCATGAAGAAAAGAGATTACTTAAAACTATGAAGAAGCACCGAGCTGCTATTGGAGATACTCTCGATGATCCTAAGGGCATTAGCTCTATGTTGTGCCAGCACAATATTAATATGGTGCCGGATGCTAAACCCGTCGTTGATCATCAACGTCGTATTAATCCTAAAATGAAGGAGGTAGTAGGAACTGAAATACTAAAGCTTCTAGAGGCAGGAATTATTTATCCCATAGCTGATAGTAGATGGGTAAGTCCTGTTCATTGTGTTCCTAAGAAAGGAGGTATAACCTTTATTCCTAATGATACAAATGAACTTATCCCACAAAGAGTTGTAATTGGTTATAGGATGGTAATTGACTTCAGGAAATTAAACAAAGCTACTAGAAAAGATAATTACCCCTTGCCTTTTATTGATCAAATGTGTGAAAGATTGTCTAAGCATACGCACTTTTGCTTCCTTGATGGATACTCGGGTTTTTCTCAAATACCTGTGTCAAAATAAGATCAAGAGAAAACCACTTTTACTTCTCCTTCTAGAACTTATGCTTATAGATGTTGCCTTTTGGTTTATGCAATGCACCTAATACCTTTCAAAGATGTATGATGGCTATATTCTCTGACTTTTGTGAAAAGATTGTTGAGGTATTCATGGATGATTTTTCTGTTTATGGTACTTCTTTTGATAATTGCTTAAGCAACCTTGATCGAGTTTTGCGGAGATGTGAGGAAACTAATCTCGTCTTGAATTGGGAGAAGTGCCACTTTATGGTGAATGAAGGTATAATCCTTGGGCACAAGGTTTCCGAATGAGGTATTGAGGTAGATAAAGCTAAAGTTGATGCAATTGAGAAAATGCCATGTCTTAAAGATATAAAAAGGTATAAGAAGTTTTCTTGGTCATGCTGGTTTCTATAGACGGTGTATTAAGGATAAGATTATAGGCCTCTCACCAATCTTTTGCAAAAAGATATTCCAGTTGTTTTTGATGATGATTGTGTAGAAGCCTTTGAAATACTTAAGCATTCCTTAATTTCTGCACCTATTGTTCAACCACCTGATTGGAACTTGCCTTTTGAAATAACTAGCGGGGCATTTGCACGGCTAGATTTGTTCAGTTATTAAATTTGAGTTTTGCATGGTAGATGTATTATCCTTCATATGCTGGTAGGTTATTAGTAAGCATTTTCAATGACTACAGAAAATTGTAGGAAAAAATGTTGGCCATTATTTTTTGTGTGTTATTCCCTCCTACCCAAATATGGAATATGATTGGCCGGTATACACATACATCTCAAAGAATAACTATTGAACATTGCGGTTTGTTCTTTGTCTTTAATTGTTGTTGAATACCTTAGCATGTAGCAGAAGATTGGAGACCTTAGCATCTTGCAGCTCATGCTTTCACATGCTTGTGTGCTTCCACATCTAATTATGATACCCATTTTGACCTAGCCATTTGAGCCTTTACGATACCTCATTTGGGTATATCTTTTTGATAATTTCGCTTGCACTACAATAAGATAAAGTATGAGCCATCATTCTTTTTTGTTTCAAGATATTTATCGTACAACTAACTATCTTAAGGTTTATTCATCGTTACATTTCAATGATATATATGTGGTTTAAGCACCTTTGAAATATTGTCTTCTAGTTTCGTGTTTGAAACGTCATTCACGTTGTCCTCTTGTACATGCAAATTCCTAGCTATTTACTTTTCAGGCCAGGCCATGTGTTGTTTGCGCCCCAATTGCCAGCCGAAGCGGTCTTGTTATACTTGCATTTGATATGTTAAAATACAAATGGTACGCTTAAAATAATTAAAATATAAAAGGTCAAAATATTTTGCATGCATGGTCTATCCTGGATTGGATTATGGATTAGCCTCCCGCCCATGCATCATGATGATGTTCTTAACAATTTTATATATATATATATATATATATATATTTTTTTTCGCAATGCTTATATATTTTTTTAGTCCGCTCATATTCCTTTTATGACAGGAAACTTTTTCTCCATCCGACATCAAACACATAGTTGTCGACTGGCTCAGTGCATAATATATTTTTTGGTATAGTTGAAGCACAAAGACAAACATATGAGATGAATAACACACATAATGACGACCTGAGCTGTTGACCGTAATTGCCGTTCGCATTTCTCTGATGGGTTAGATCTGCCATCGATGTATTCATTTAGTAGACTCTTGTCTTCCTTGCAAATAGGATTTGTGAGTCCTACATATTAATGAGTATATGACATGCAAAAGTTTACAGTGCTGATGATATGATTAAAGGTAAAATGCTTCTGAGTAAGGTTTGCGTCGATTTGCTGAAGTTGTAAAGAACAATGATCTGTCCCTTACCTCCTCGGGCTGTAGGTCAGGTGGCCCTCTCTGTTGATATTTGCTGCCTATCATCAGCTTTTCTTTTGTAATGATGCTCTTGAAGCAGAGCTACATGGAATAAGGGAGGATATCTTGCTTACAGTTGAGCGATCAGATTTTTCGATGATGCTTCAATTGGAGTCATCGACAACTCTGTCTTCACTGTTCTCCAGGACTCTTGACCGTTCAACTTATGGACATTTATTTATGGAGATTAAGCATCTATTAGTTGGTAGAGAGTTTATTCTGATGAAATTTCGACAGTTCAAAATAGAGTTGCTAATCGTTGGCGAACTATGGGAGATTAGAGTGTAGCACAACTAGGCTACATAACTGCCCTCCTATTGTATTGGTGAGCTTCTGCCAACTAACTGTAACTCTGATCACATGGAACAAAAACTCTTTTACTTCACGAAAAATGAGTATATATGTACATGCACTTGGCTTACGTATGAGAGATGAATGGTTCCCATATTTATGTGCCTCCCCACGTGTGTATTGCCTATGTTTTTTTTTAACGAATTTGGTTCTTTTTCAATGTACGTGAAGATTTAATGCATGCTTACCATGGGTCCCTTTTCATGTACATGGGGATTTCAGTGCATCCTTTGATTCTACCTTTCTATTATAGGATTACTAGCAAATAAGTCTATGCGTTCCAACGGGTGAAAAAACACACACTCCCTAACCTAATAACCATGACTTCAAACTTTAATAGATCCATGTCCTTTATTTCAACACATGGCATCCAATCTGTGTTTAAATTAACCTTCTTCCCACTTGTCGATGATGGTCTCAGTGTTCACACAATTACACCACGTTTGAATATTGTCAATCTTAAGACGTCTTCCTCTCGGCATAGAATAGAAAACTATTTTTTGTGTGAGGTTTTGATGGGGCGTGCATGTGTGGTTATAGATATTGTTTTCATTTCCCATTCTGGTTTTGCTGAAGTGTTCATTTTCAATTTGGATCGACACCGGTGAAAGAAAAACTTATCAAGCGCTATTGATTAAGGTTTCATCTTAAATAGCATTTTTTAAATGGTTTACAGGTAAAATAATATCATATTCAGATTGTACATATTTTTTTTTATCAAATTTCATATATAACATGTTAAATTTGGAGTTAGGATTAAAAATATATGATTTAAAAAAAATCAATTAATATGTATTGCGGGTTGATTACCACAAAATTGAGGGGTTTTCTACATAAATAGCATGACGGACCAAGAATACCAATTTTCTTTATTAGTAGGTATTAATTAGGAATATGCCTTCACGTAGAGTTCTAGAAGCATTTCTTTCCTCCAAATCAATAGTCCAAATCTTATACAACATGCATAGATCTGTGTCTTCTACTTTCCTTTTAGCAGGTTGCACGTATACCTTGCATGCACGAACACTTCTTCCTTTTTTACTTTGGACTCTAGCTTAGTTTAGTTTTTTGTGGATTAGAATATTCCTTAGTTGGCCGGCGTACATTGTGTGCAATACCAATGTAAGCTTTTCTTATAGAAAAACAACATAAGGTGATTTACTTAACATAAAGGCATATAAATTAGACTAAGTATGTGTTATACTATTCGTACATGACATACGGAACTAATAATATTTTTATGTAACGGTACAACTTTTAAATCTCAGTCGTTAAAATTTAATATTGACGATTGAGATAATTTAATCTACGTGGACTAACATGATAGCTTGTTTGTCTCTTGTATTAATTATATAATAGATATTAAACTATGATTAAGCTAATTATATGTTGTCACGTCCAGGTTGATTAAAGTGGAACGCTAAATTGTGTGGCCGCTAAAATTATCATGTTACGAAGATCGTACGGCTAATATCCCTTGAAATATAATGGTCCACCAGATGGAGGGCTAGTATTTTTTGATTATTGTGGGATTTTCTAGCTAATTCCTCTATTTTTGATCCGTATTTTGCCTTTAGTAGATAATATATAGATAGATAGATAGATAGATGTCTGATGCTAGTGACTATGTTGTTGGCGTTGTTCTAGGACAAAGAGTTGACAAGAAACTGAATGTTATCCATTATGCTAGTAAGACCCTAGACAGTCGTCAAAGAAATTATGCTACTATCGAGAAAGAATTTCTAGCAGTTGTGTTTGCATGTGATAAGTTTAAACCTTATATTGTTGATTCTAAAGTTACTATTCACACCGATCGTGCTGCTATTAAATACCTTATGGAATAGAAGGATGCTAAACCTAGATTAATTAGGTGGGTTCTTTTACTTCAAGAATTTGATTTGCACATTATTGATAGAAAGGAAGCTGAAAATCCTGTAGTAGATAATTTATCTAGAATGGAAAATGTTCTTGATGACCCACTGCCTATTGATAATAGTTTTTCTGATGAGCAATTAGCTTTTATAAATGCTTCCCGTAATAATCCTTGGTATGCAGATTGTGCTAATTATATTGTTGCTAAATATATACCACCTAGTTTCACATACAACCAAAAAAAAGTTCTTATTTGATTTAAGATATTACTTGTGGGATGCCCACATTTACGTAAAAAGGGAGTAGATGGTATTATTAGAGTTGTGTACTTGAGCATGAATAGGAACAAATCCTATGAAACTTTCATCCCGAAGCATATGGAGGACACCATGTAGGTGACAGAATTGCACATAACACTAGTGAGGAAAAGCCTAGCTATGGCGTGGCAAAAAAGTCTTTGCTACCGAGAAAAAAAAATTGTGGCATTGAGTCCCATGTTAGCGGTATTCTACGTGTTGATGGCGTGCCACTTGGACAACGCCACCACTATAATCGCTCACCTAGCAGCGTGTAATGTACATTGCACGCGAGGAACGTTTCGTGCAGCCAAAAAAAATCCCAGCACATAACATTTAGCATTTAGCATTGCATGCGAGGAACTAGACTAATAGAACAATACATTCCAATTAATAATAAGTGCCAATCTCACAAGCAGTACTAGAGCTAAGTAGCTATTTATTAAATGACAATCCTCACAAATACGAGCAAACTAGCATAGTTAATAAGGAGTTCATTTCACACGAGCAAACTAACATAGTTAAAGGAGGTCGATGACGATCATCATCCTCAAGTCATGGCGTGGGGTGTTCCTAATAGTGACTAAGACGGCCTGTCCAACCCGGAGATTCTTGCCAGCAAGGAAGTTGCTCCACCCAGCCGCACTAAAGATAGTGCGACCGTCCGTGTCCATTGCGTAAGCACAGGTGGTGACGGAGCCCCTTGTCGTAAGGCGTAGTCTAGCAAATCCCGCTTCATCCGGCTCGATGCCACAGCTCACACATAGCCTCCTAGGTAATTTCTGAAAAAAAAACAAATATGATGATCATATCACATTACTACACTATAAGCATATCATCACATTAATATACTAAGCATATCACATTACTATACTAAGCATAACATCAAATTCTACACACTAAGCATATCATCAAATTCTACAGTAAGCATATCATCACATTACTGCACTATAATCAATATATCACATTACTAAAGCATATAACATTACTATACTATAAGCATATCATCACATTAATATACTAAGCATATCACATTATTACAATACTATAAGCATATGTGCCACCCGGCTCAGAGCAACCGGTTTACCTTGCATTGCCAGCCCAGAGATCAAGTGTTCTGGCAAAACAAAACAACTTGGTACAGAAAACAACCGCTTTATTGATCTCTTGCGGATACAAAGGTTCAACATTACATGATAAGCGAGGCCAAGCAGCATACACGGTGCGTCTGCACTTATGTACATTATTTAGTATACAACTCACGGGCCTCGATGATAAGGAAAACAAATACATGGCAGCAGAACAACGAAGTAGTGGAAGTCCACTCCACAGGGACACTGCTGGGATACGGTCCTAGATTGCGTCAAACTGATCAACATCAACGCCTTGCACGACTTCTACTGCATCTGGCATGATAAGCCAAGTGAGTACTTTGAATTTACTCGCAAGCTGACATCAAGCAAGGAAAATACGATAAACAATAACACGGCATTTAACAGGTTAATGCATGAGTATGAACATGACACTATCATACATGATGTGCATCCGGTCTTGATCTCGGTCCCTCGGACCAACTTACCATCTCGGGGTTACCTCGTAACCACCGTCAACATCTTACCATTGCGATCCTTAAGCGATCAACTTGTGCCATATTGGAGTTATTAAGTGTGCCGGTTATTTATTACTGTTGACCAACAGTGTGACCTACTACGAATTGTGTCCATATCCGAGGACGCGACTGTCGATAGAATATACACTCTGCAAAGGTTAGTACATTGTACACACACCACGGAAGTCCTGGCCTCGTGCACCCATTCGGGTGGACCAACGACATTCCGACAAAACCAATCTATTGCATGACACTCTCCCGGCCACTCCGACAAAATCCCCTTTGGGATTTGCCATGGGTGGCCCCGATGTCAACTCGTGACATCCTCCACCTTTGTGGCTGCCACCGTCGTGGAAAAACAAACTCGTCCCAAATGGGACATCGGTACCGTACAACTACGCGCACACAAGGTTATGCCTGCCCACTGGGCTAGGGTAGCGCAAGCGCACAACCTTCCCTAGTTGGAGGCACCAGTGAGAGGCATGACAATATACTGCTTTAGGGCCTCCCATCGAGGCACGTGTGGTTGCACATGTGAGCTCGATTCGGTGGCACCAAGACTCGATTAACAACTTATTCAAGTTGAATTATCATCAAGTTTAACTTGAAAGTAAAATGATTCGAGCCATAGTATGAAGTGTGGTGCATGGGTCATGATGGTAATGCATCCATATTGATCATAACAATATGAAAGTAAGTAACCAATGCATCAATGTAACCATGACATGGATCATGATCTCTATATGACTAGCATACAAATATGACATGAAATGAGTGGATTACACCTATTATAAAAGAATGAACCATTTTAATTATTAAACATAGGAAATGATCTTTAATTCAAATAAACCATTGCCATTGTAATGTCATCCTGGCAAATGAATGTTGTGGCTTGCCTTAGTTCAGAGGCGCGTCACAATACTCTTGGTCCTCTTCAAGGCAATTAGTTTCTTCTGAAAAATAATTTAAATACAAAAAATGTCACATAAAGCATTTTATTGCACCAGAAATTCTACACAGCAAAGAAAATTCGCAAATTTTGCATGCAGAAACTTTAGCTAAAGACAAAAATAATGCAAAAAAGATTCAACTCATTTGGACTTATGGTTTAAAAGATATAGCTGGTCAAAATATTTGAATTTAAACAAAAAAATAGGAAAATCTAGAGGAGCAGGGCGAAGACACGGGGCACCAGAGTGAGTGGACGGCAGAGGGGGATCCGCAGCCAACTCCGACGAGGATAAGAGGCTGGAGGCCCTCTCGGCCTTGACCCGAGCTGTGGTGGTCGATTTGTGGCCAAGTGGAGTGGTGCGGATGGCTAAAATGGCTCGGGAGTGGCTCTATTTATAGGAGGCGAGGTGGCCGAGCTCGAGCTTTGCCGGAGATGAGGTGGAGAAGAAATGATAGGGGGAAAGGGATCGGGCTCGACTGGGAGACGATGAGGACGACACCAAGAACAATGTCTGCACGCGCCCAAGGCTGCAACCCACTAAGTGGGACAGGGCGCACTGTTTCGAACGGATGTGCCGTGTCCGCGCCCGGCGTGCGGCCTACCGGCGTCGGGGAGGAGCATAGGGGTGCTAGGTGGACGAAGGGGAGCGAGTTGAGTGGCGCGGGCAAGCTGCGGTGGCGCTAGGATGGCGAACGGGCGGCGGCGGAGGGCCCCGACGTCCAGAGGGCGCCGATTGCATGTTGAACACCTTGCACACTCGCGGTCATCGTGTGCACTGACATACGCGGGATTTTTGGCGATGCCAGACCGTGTCTAGGGTGTTGTCCCTTCAACGCGGTATTGCTGGGTGCTCTCAGATCGACACCTAGCTCAATGGACAAGACATGAGCAACCAAAAGAGTTTCTGGTCAGAAACTTGGGGAAGAAGCTAAGAAAAATCTACTGGGAGTTAGATGGTGAAACTTGGGGGTTAAGGGTCTCTTAGGAAGGTAGTCATGTGGTAAAAATTTCAGCTCAAGTGGATCAAGGAAAAATATACTTGCTTCACAAAATGCCATTTCTAACCAGAAGCAAAAATATTTTCCTTAGCTGAAATTCTACAAACAACCATAGCAATTTTGCATGGGGATGTGAGGCATGATCCAAAGAATATTTGCGAATTTATTTGGAATTTTCCAAGCAAGAAAAATGAGGGTTGCTTCATAGCATAAAGTGAAAATATCCATTTTTAGAGTGAAAATGAATATTTTCAATTAAAGAAAATTATGACATGGTAATATTTGGGACATACATGAGGTTTTGGAAGATTTTCAAGATAATGAGGTTCACTTGGAAGAAAATAAAAAATAATTCAAGTGATAAGTCCAAATAAGTTGATAGGAAATCTAAATTCAAATGAAACTATTCAGTAAATCCAAATAAGAAGAAGATGGAAAAACCAGGGTGTCACATCATATTAGCACACTAAGCATATCATCACATTCTACACACTAAGCATATGTATCATTAAATTACTACACTAAGCATATCATCACATTACTACACTATAAGTCAATATATCACATCACTAAAGCATATCACATTACTATGCTATAAGTATATCATCACATTAGTATACTAAGCATATCACATTACTATACTATAAGCATATTAGCACACTAAGCATATCATCAGATTCTACACATTAAGCATATCATCAGATTCTACACACTAAGCATATCATCAAATTACTACACTAATAAGTAACATACCATGACATGGCGGTTAACCATCGTCCATGTGAGGTGAGTCACGAATGGCATCCCGACGTAGGAATCACGTGGCGGAAGTTTCTCCCAAAGCTTGTCCGTTTCATCCTCGCTCAGCCTGGTCATTCTTTGGGCATAGAGTGCTTCATCAAGTGGGTCCTCACCTTCTTCCTCATAGTTGAGATAGATAACAGCCAACCTTGGAGTTTGTCTTCTGAAGGAGAAGCTGATCAATTCACCCCCAGTGAGATGCATGCGTGCGATGAAACGATCCCATTCATCTCCTCCAATCTGGGTTATGTTCCGTCCCTTATTGACCTCCATAATGTAGCCCCCCAAGGAGTGTCGAAGATGACAGTGTCTCCAGTAATGAGCTCATTGAAATCCAATCTCACATTGCAAGGGACGATCTATGTAAGAAAAACTAAAAACACACACACAATGCATTAGTGGAAATAGCAACAAAAACAAAAGAACAAACTATTACAAGGTTCATATAATTTGTTACCGTTGCAGGAACAAAACACGGTTGGAAATAAATGCCGAACAACGTGCCAATTGCAAGGCTGGTTGCGCACCTTGACTTGCACACTCGACATGGTGGTGGTTGCGCCATTCTACACAACAAATATTAAAAACAAAGTATATATTTGGATTCTCGACTAGTGAACCGACACTAAGTACAATCGAATACTACGGTGCTAAATATAATTCTACACTAGTAACATGTATACACAAATAAACAAAATCCACGGAGGGAGACACAAATAACAAATTCTACTCAAAATGCTACACTAGAAGTTCATTTTATTTATTCCTCTGGCATTCCAGACCACACTACCAAATTAAGTTGAACTTGAATCATTAATATTCTAGACACTCAAAAAATTTCTACTAAAAATGCACTATTAAAATCAGATTTTACATCAGATTATCACTAAAATTTCTACACAAAGCAATCCATGAAATCAAATTTCGATTCTACATCACACAAAGCAATCCAATATATATATGTACTAAAATTTCTACACAAAAGCAATCCTAAATCAACTTATAGATGAATCCCAGATATGGATTATGCGTGGACGGAGGAGGTGCGAGTGGAGAGGAAGGAGATGCAATGGGAGGGGAAGGAGAGGATTGAACCTTGTTGGGCGGCGATGGGCGGCGACGGGAGGCACCGGGTGGCGGCTGGTCAAGGGGGAGTTGAAATGAAAGAGTTGCGATTAGGTCGTTTACTAAGGCGTGAGAGTTGACTTAGGTGGGCCATTGCTAGCATGGGCCTAAAATGCAATGACATAACTAACAACAGACCAAATAAAAAAATACTAATTAAGATTAATGAAAGACTTAACATAATTAAATACTCAAAATTAGAACCGGTAGCAGTAAAAAAATGTAAAATAAAATGTTTGTTATTTTCTAGCTAGTATATTTAATCTTTAAATAGTTAAAATACTAATTTAAGTGGAAATATTATTTCTGGCGTAAAATAACTTGGCACGCAAGCACTAATTAATTAGATACGACGTGCATAGAAATTCAACGCCACCACTATCTTCCAAACGGTGAGTACAGGTGGGCCAACAGATTTGTGACGTGTCCAAAAATGGCCACGCCAACACTGACCGTTTACAACTATCGTACCAATTTAGCCGACGCCATCACTATTTGAAAAAAATAGTGCTGGTGTTGTGTGAAAATGTTGCGTCACTAACAAGACTTGTGGCTAGCCATTTCTCCACTAGTGTAAGGTATTACAGTCTGGTTTTTATTACGTCAGGAAATGCCAATGAATTATTCACTTGTTATTCAACCATTTGGTGTTTGGGGCTTTGATTACATGGGACATTTTCCTTCCTCTAATGGGTATACTCATATTCTAGTTGCTGTTGATTATATCACTAATTGGATAGAAGTTATTCCAACTAGTAGTGCTGATCACAACACATCTATTAAAATGCTTCAAGAAGTTATCTTTTCGAGGTTTGGAGTCCCTAGATATTTAATGACTGATAGTGGTTCATATTTTATTCATGGTGCTTTTCGTAAACTCTTAGCTAAATATGATGTCAATCATAGAATTGCCTCTCCTTATCATCCTCAATCTGGTGGTCAAGTTGAATTGAGCAATAGAGAAATAAAGTTAAATGTAAATACCGTTAATAGATCTAGAAGGAATTGGTCTAAGAAACTTGATGATGCATTGTGGGTATATAGAACTGCTTATAAAAATCCTATGGGTATGTCTCCATATAAAATGGTCTATGGAAAGGCTTGTCATTTACCTCTTGTGTTAAAACATAAGGCGTATTGTGCAAATCAAGAACTTAATTATGATTTTAAAATTGCCGGTGAAAAGAGTTTATTTGATATTAGCTCACTAGATGAGTGGAGGGACAAGCCTATGAAAATGCCAAGTTGTTGACAGAAAAAGTTAAAGGATGGCATGACTAGAGAATACAAAAACTAGAATTTAACACTAGTGAATGTTCTATTGTACAATTCCCATTTTATATTCTTTGAACGAAAACTCCTCTCCAAATGGGAAGGACCCTATATTATCGAGGAGGTCTATCGCTCTGGAGCAATCAAGATCAATAACGCGGAACGAACAAATCCTAAGGTGGTTAATGGGCAAAGAATTAAATATTATATTTCAGGTAACCCCATTAACAAGGAAACCAATGCTATTCAAGCAGTGACACTGGAGGAGCACATAAAAGAGGCCTTCCAAAACACTCCAGAACCCTGAAAAAGAGCAGGTACATGATACGGTCAGAAATCCGACTCCAAAAGTTCCATAAAAAATATTTATGTCTGTCTTGGAATTTTAGAAATGTTACAAAAATAAAAACCAGGCGAGGGGACCCACGAGGAGGTCACAAGGCAACAGGGCGCACCCTACCCCCTGGGCGCCCTTGGTTCCCTTGTGGGCCCCTCGTGTGCCTTCCCGACTTCGTTTTCTTTTCGTAGACTTATCATGTACGAAGAAAATTTTATTATATATACTCCTTGATGTTTTGATCACCGTATCGCGAGTTTCCCTCTGTGCTTGTTTCGAGCTATTTTCTGTCAGATTTTTCGAGGCATGAGAGCTATGTCGTTGTCTTCCTCCAACAACATTGAGGAAGAGGCTTGACTACTGCTTATGGAGCTCGATAGAGAGGGAACCAAGGAAGTCATCACAGGGGAAGAATCTATGGACTCTATGGAAGTGCAGCCCCTGCTTCGGAGTGTGGTACGCTGGCTGGCATCTCCACCTCTCCAAACCCTTGTCCACCAATGGGGAGGAGCTCTCAATCAATTCAAGAAGTACAAGTGAATCCAATCCAAGGAGACCCGTCGGCAGGTTACACGCGAATAACTTTCACAATTTGATTCATAACTATGGGGTTGAGAATATCTCTCACTCCTGTATACCTTCCAATTGGGACATCTCTCGACTAAGTGAATGTGATACAGGGAAAAGCTATTGGTGGCCTGATAATAAACGTATTTTGGTGGAGGTACAAAAGAATACACCAATGATTAGTTGCTTCAGGAGATGCGGGACCTGAAGGGTGCACTGCTATCCATGATGGAGAACAAGCCAACCACTTCATCACCACCATCACCTAAGAAGGAAACTTGAGTACACGGGTATGGGCACTGCCCTTAGCTAGTTCTGAGCTTGGGGGAGGTGCCCCGGTATGGTATCACCATTACTTTTACCATCATCATCTATCTTAGTCCGATCCTTAGCTATTTCGTGATTTAGATAAATAAAGTTTTAGTATGATTTAGTTTTGAGTGTTTGCTTGGTGATCTATCTATCTATGCAGTCGAGTGCATGAGTTATATAATAAAGATTAGTTTGAGTTTGTTTTATTTACTTTCTTGCATCAATCATAGAATGAAAATAATAAAAAGTACCATCATATTCTATCTTAGTCCGATCCTTAGCTATTTCATGGGGAGTAATGACTCCACATAAAAAGAGTATAATTGGTAAAATTTGTTGGAAGTTAACAAACATAGCATTAGTCATTGATGTAATTCATGAAAAAGTAATAATGAAAGAGAGGTCTCACATATAAATATACTATCATGGACATCTTTTATGATTGTGAGCCCCCATTAAATATTTTATGCATGATCAACTAGTGGAGGTTGGACAAGGAAGACAATGTATTGGGTTATGTTTGCTTATATTCACATAGAAGTTATATTGTCATGGATCCTCCAACATGTGATGCTTGCTCCTATCCTTTTTCTAGCCAAAATTTTGCACCAAGTAGAGATACTACTTGTCCATCCAAAAACCCTTAAGCACATTTTTTTGCCATAAGAGTCCACCATATCTACCTATGGATTGAATAAGATCCATCTAGTAAGTTGTCATCGGTGCATAAGCAATAAAAAATTCTCCTAAATATGTATGATCTTTTATTAGAAGGGAAATTAGCTTTGTACGAACTTGTGATGGCAAGTAAATAAAAGCGACGGAATGCATAATAAAGTTTGCTATCATAAGGGGCAATATAAAGTGACGTTCCTTTCCATTAAGAGTTTGCACATCCAAATGATAAACATATGACAACCTCTGCTTCCCTCTGCGAAGGGCCTGTTTTTTACTTTTTTGAATTTACTTTCATTCAAGAGTCAATAGTGTTAATCCCTATTCAGTTCTTATTATTCTCTACTTGGCAAGCATCATGTGGTGGGGAAAGATCCAAACACAGATATCCAGTTGGATGTAGGTGATCATGAGTTATTATTTTTGACATTATCCTTGAGATAAGTTGTTGGGTGGTGACTGTCGGTGTCAAAACCGGCGGATCTCGGGTAGGGGGTCCCGAACTATGAATCTAGGATCGATGGTAACAGGGGACGAAGGAGATAGTGTTTACCCAGGTTCGGGCCCTCGTGAGGAGGTAAAACCCTACGTCCTGCTTGATTGTATTGATGAGTATGATGGTTACAGAGTTGATCTACCTCGAGATCAAAAGAGCTAAACCCTAGATTAGTTGACTTGTCCCTCTACGAACTAAGCCCCCTGGTTTATATAGACACCAGGGGTATCTAGGGTTACACATGGTCGGTTTCTATCCGGGCATAGATATGCCCATTCTTACTTGGAGGACACACCAAGTCTTCGGAACCTTCCTCCCCAAGCATGGGGTCATTCTGTAGTCCGGCCTTCCTGAAGAGGCCACAAGGCGGCCCACTGGGCTGGTCCATAGAAGGTAAACCAACAACCCGAGGACCCCTTAGTCCGGACTCCCTCAGTGACACACTATAAACCATCTTATCTTCCTATGTGTCTGATTGAAACTTTTTTGCTTCACAAATATGCCGTGAGTGTCAGCAATCATAGAATACTAAATGATAGTTGAGTATGTGAACTTGCTAAACAAAGCTCTTACATAGACTCTTTGTGAAAATATGATGGATTGCAATTGCCTCAATGACTGAGAACATAGTTTGTTTGTTTTCAATAAAGTTTATGATTCATACTTCAGCATGTGGATATATTGTTACTTGTTCATAAGAAGTTTTATGATATTATGTTGCTGTTATGATAATGATCATGATGCTTTCCGGCGGAGCAATTCCGCCGGAGAAACTTCCCTCCAGGACAGGAAAATCAAAGCGATCGTCATCACCAACACTTCCTCCATCGTGGGAGGATCAATCTTCATCAACACCGTCTCATCTCAAACCCCAGTTCATCTCTTGTATTCAATATTTGTCTCAAAATCTCATATTGGTACATGTGGATTGCTAGTAGTGTTGATTACATCTTGTAGTTGGTGCTAGTTAGTTCGTTTGGTGGAAGATTATATGTTTAGATCCTTAATGATATTCAATACACCTCTGATCTTGAACATGAATATGATTTGTGAGTAGTTACTTTTGTTCTCGAGGACATGGGAGAATTCTTGTTATAAGTAATCATGTGAAGTTGATATTCGTTAGATATTATGTATGTTGTTGCTTCCTTTAGTGATGTCATGTGAACATCGACTACATGACACTTCACCATACTTGGGTCTAAGGGAAGGCATTGTGAAGTAATAATTAGATGATGGGTTACGAGAGTGACATAAGCTTAAACCCTAGCTTATGCGTTATTTCGTAACGGGCTGATTTGGATCCATATGTTTCATGCTATGGTTAGATTTATCTTAATTCTGCTTTCGTAGTTGCGGATGCTTGCGAGAGGGGGTAATCATAAGTGTTTTTTTGTTTAAGTAGTAACAACACCCTTGGACCTGTCCACCCACATATAAATTATCAAAGTAACGAATGTGAACCAACTAAACATGATGGAAGTGACTAGACGACAGTTCCCATGTGTCCTCGAGAACGCGTTACTTTATATAAGAGAAGTTTCAGGCTTGTCCTTTGCTAAAAAAAAGATTGGGCCACCTTGCTGCACCTTTGTTACTATTGTTACTTGTAACTTGTTACGAACTATCTTGCTACAAAATTATCTATCACTGTTACTTATAGCACTTGCAGAGAATACCTTGCTAACAACCGCTTGTCATTTCCTTCTGCTCCTCGTTGGGTTCGACACTCTTACTTATGGAAAGGACTATGATTGATTCCCTATACTTGTGGGTTATCAAGGTGCTCGGGCAGGCTCGGGGGAGATGATGGTGCGGCGACGAGGACGGGCTCTGTGGGGTCCGGTGACGGCGAGCGCGGGCTCCTACAATGACGCGTGATCGAGAGGAGTGAGGAGAGGGATCAAGTTGGGAATGAATCGGAAGGGTAATAAAGAGGACTGGCGGGTACTCCTGTACTAAGTGACACTAGGTAGTAGCGCGGGGATGTGGACCCGCATTCTAGCTAAATTAGTTGTAGCACGGGGCACTAAACCGCGCGTTGCAGCTATGTTGTCCATTTTCTTTTTTTCTATTTTTTAATTCTAAAATGTATACTAAGCTGTAGCGCGGGCTATGGTATACGACGCTACAACTAAGTGATGTGGCTTGAGACTGCGTCGGTATTTCCCCAAAGAGGAAGGGATGATGCAGCACAGCTACGGTAAGTATTTCCCTCAGTTATGAAACCAAGGTATCGAACCTAGGAGGAGGACCACACAACCTATGTAAATAGCACCTGCACACAAAGAACAAATACTTGCAACCCGACGCGTAAGAGAGGTTGTTGATCTCTCAACGGTAAAAAGATAGATTAGGTGAAGTAGATTGGATAAATAGATCTCGCAAGAACACAAAATAAAAGAGGCAAATAAAAAGTGCAGCAAGGTATTTTTGGGTTTTTGGAATAATAGATTTGAAAACAAAAGCAGCAAAAAGATAGATCGAAAAGCAATATGTTGGAAAAGTAGACCCGGGGGCCGTAGGTTTCACTAGTGGCTTCTCTCATGAGTATAGCACACGGTGGGTGAACAAATTACTATTGGGCAATTGATAGAATATCAAATAATCATGACGATGTCCAAGGCGATGATAATTATATAGGCATCACGTCCAAGATTACTAGACCGAAACGATTCTCCATCAACTACTATTACTCCACACATCGACCGTTATCCAGCATGCATCTAGTGTATTAAGTTCATGGAAAAACGGAGTAATGCAATAAGAACTGTGACATGATGTAGACAAGATCTATTCATGTAGGAATAGACCCCATCTTGTTATCCTTAATAGCAACGATACATGCGTGCCTCGCTGCCCCTTCTGTCACTGGGAGAGGACACCGCAAGATTGAACCCATCACAAAGCACCTCTTCCCATGGCAAGAAAAATCGATCTAGATGGCCTAACTAAACCAAAGATTCGAAGAAGAAATACGAGGCTATAAGTAATCATGCATATAAGATATCAAAGAAGACTCAAATAATATTCATGGATAGAAACTGATCAGGAACTCAAAATTCATTGGATCCCAACAAACACACCTCAAATAGTCATTACATCAAATAGATCTCCAAGAGACCATTGTATTGATAATCAAAAGAGAGAGAGAAAGCCATCTAGCTACTGCCTACGGACCCGTAGGTCTATGGTGGACTACTCATGCATCATCGGAGAGGCAACAATGAGGATGATGAACCCCTCCGTGGTGGTGTTAGATTGGATCTCGCGGTTCTGGAACTTGCGACAGCTAGAAGTGTTTTTAGTCGACTCCTCTAGGGTTTCTGGAATATTTGGGTATTTATAGTGCTCAAAGGTGGTGAAGGGGACTCCCGAGGCGGCCACAACCCACCAGGGCGTGCCGGGGGCCTCTAGCGCGCCCTGGTGTCTTCTGGGCTGCCTGGGCCCCCTCCTGGGTAATTCTTTGGCTCTTTGGATTCCTTCTGGTCCAAAAAAAATCTCCAAAAAGTTTCATCGCGATTGGACTTCGTTTGGTACTGATATTCTGTGAAGTAAAAAAACAAGCAAAAACAGCAACTGGCACTTGGCACTATGTCAATAGGTTAGTCCCCAAAAAATGATATAAAGTTGCTATTAAATGATTGTAAAACATCCAAGAATGATAATATAACAGCATGGAACAATCAAAAATTATAGATACGTTGGAGACGTATCAGCATCCCCAAGCTTAATTCCTACTCGTCCTCGAGTAGGTAAATGATAAAAACAGAATTTTTGATGTGGAATGCTGCCTAACATGTTCATCACGTATTCTTTTCTTTTGTAGCATGAACATTTGGAATTTTAGATGGTTCAAAGCAATAGTCTAGTTTTGACATAGAGACTTTAATACTCAAGCATGCCAACAAGCTGTTGGAAATATGCCCTAGAGGCAATAATAATTTAGTTATTATCATATTTCCTTGGTCATGATAATCGTTTATTATCCATGCTATAATTGTATTGATTGGAAACTCAAATACATGTGTGGGTACATAGACAACACTCTGTCCCTAGTATGCCTCTAATAGACTAGCTCGTTGATCAAAGATGGTCAAGGTTTCCTGACCATAGACATGAGATGTCATTTGATAACGGGATCACATCATTAGGAGAATGATGTGATGGACAAGACCCAAACTATAAACGTAACATATGATCGTGTCAGTTTATTGCTACAGTTTTCTGCATGTCAAGTATCTGTTCCTTTGACCATGAGATCATGCAACTCACTGGCACCGGAGGAATACCTTGTGTGTATCAAACGTCGCAACGTAACTGAGTGACTATAAAGATGCTCTACAGGTATCTCCAAAGGTGTCAGTTGAGTTGGCATGGATCAAGACTGGGATTTGTTGCTCCGTGTGACGGAGAGGTATCTTAGGGCCCACTCGGTAATACAACATCACAACAAGCCTTGCAAGCAATGTGACTAAAGTGTTAGCCACGGGAAGTTGTATTACGGAATGAGTAAGGAGACTTGCCAGTAACGAGATTGAACTAGGTATAGAGATACCGACGATCGAATCTCGGGCAAGTAACATACCGATTAACAAAGGGAACAGCATACGGGATTATCTGAATCCTTGACATAGAGGTTCAACCGATAAAGATTTTCATAGAATATGTAGGAACCAATATGGGCATCCAGGTCCCGCTATTGGTTATTGACCGTAGAGGTGTCTCGGTCATGTCTACATAGTTCTCAAACCCGGAGGGTCTCCACACTTAAGGTTCGGTGACGTTTCGGTATAGTAGAGTTATGTATGGTGGTGACCAAAGGTTGTTCGGAGTCCCGGATGAGATCCTGGACATCACGAGGAGCCCCGGAATGGTCCGGAGGTAAAGATTGATATATAGGAAGTTCAGTTTTGGTCACCGGAAAAGTTTCGGGTACTTCGGTAGTGTACCGGGGGTGCCGGAAGGGTACCGGGGGCCATCGGGAGGGGTGTCACGACTCAAAGGACCTCATGGGCTGTGGGAGGAGTCAAACCAGTCCCTAGTGGGCTGGCCGAACCCCCCACTAAGGCCCATGCGGCTAGGGGTGGAAAAAACCCAAAGAAGGAAAGGTGGAAAGGGTTTCCAAGTGGAGAGGAGGAATCCTACTCCTAGTAGGATTGGAGTAGGACTCCTCCACCTCCAATTTCGGCCAAACCTTGAGGGTTTGAGGCTGCCTCCTCCCCTCCCTCCCTCCTATGTATACTAGAGGTTTTAGAGGTGAGGGCTAACCCTAATTGCCACATGCTCCCTCTTCTTCCTCTAGATCGTTTTCTCCTGTAATCTAGTTTCGGCGGTGCTTAGGCGAATCCCTGCCGGAATAGTTCCACCACCATCGCCGCCGCGCCGTCGCGCCACCGGAGAACACTACCTCTCCGCCCTCTCTTGCTGGATCAAGAAGGTGGAGATCGTCATCGAGCTGTACGTGTGCTGAACGCGGAGGTGCAGTCCGTTCGGCGCTAGATCGGAAGGACCATGATTGGATCGCGGGACGGATCGTGATTTGATTGCGGGACGGATCGTGATTGGATTGCAGGACGGATCGTGATTGGATCGCGGGACAGATCGTGATTGGATCGCGGGACAGCTTGCGATTTGGATCGCGAAGACGTTGGACTACATCAACCGCGTTTCTTAACGCTTCCCGCTTAGCGATCTACAAGGGTAAGTAGATCCACTCTCCCTCTCGTAGTTGCTCATCACCAGGGATAGATCTTGCGTGTGCGTAGGAAATTTTTTGTTTCCCATGCAACGTTCCCCAACAGTGGCATCATGAGCTAGGTCTATGCGTAGATGAGATCTCGAGTAGAACACAAAGGAGTTTGTGGGCGTTGATATTCATATTGCTTCCTTCCTTAGTCTTTTCTTGATTCAACGGTATTGTGGGATTAAGCGGCCCGGACCAACCTTACTCGTACGCTTACGAGAGACCGGTTCCATCGACTGACATGCACTAGTTGCATATAGATGGCTAGCGGGTGTCTGTCTCTCCCACTTTAGTTGGATCGGATTCGACAAAGGGTAGTCCTTGTAGAAGGTTAAATAGCAACTTGTATATCACCGTTGTGGTTTTGCGTAGGTAAGAATCGTTCTTGCTAGATACCCATAGCAGCCACGTAAAACATGCAACAACAAATTAGAGGACGTCTAACTTGTTTTTGCAGGGTATGTTGTGATGTGATATGGCCAAGACGTGAGATATATGTGATGTATGAGATGATCATGTATTGTATAGAATATCACGACTTGCATGTCGATGAGTACGGCAACCGGCAGGAGCCATAGGGTTGTCTTTAATTATTTTTGCCGTTTTGCTTTACTTTATCGCTATGAGTTAGCAATAGTCGTGGAAGCAACAGTCGGCGCTACAACCACATGGCGACACGTTGATGGAGATCATGGTGTTATGCCGGTGACGATGAAGATCATGCCGGTGCTTTGGAGATGGAGATCAAAAGCACAAGATCATGGCCACATCATGTCACTTATGAATTGCATGTGATGTTAATCCTTTTATGCACCTTGTTTTGCTTAGGATGATGGTAGCATTATAAGGTGATCCCTCACTTAAATTTCAAGATAAAATCGTGTTCTCCCCGAGTGTGCACCGTTGCGAAAGTTCGTCGTTTCGAGACACCGCGTGATGATCGGGTGTGATAGACTCTACGTTCGCATACAACGGGTGCAAGCCAGTGTTGCACGTGCGGAACACTCGGGTTAAACTTGACGAGCCTAACATGTACACACATGGCCTCGGAACACAAGAGACCGAAAGGTTGAACATGAGTCATATAGTAGATATGATCAACATGAAGATGTTCACCATTGAAACCACCTCAACTCACGTGATGATCGGACTTGAGTTGGTGAATTTGGATCATGTGACACTCGAATGACCAGAGGGATGTCAACTTGAGTGGGAGTTTTTAAGTAATATGATTAACTAAACTCTTTATCATGAACATAGTCAAAATATCTTTGCAATTTATGTTGTAGATTACTAGCTCGCGCTGTAGCTCCCTTGAATTTTTATATGTTCCTAGAGAAATAGAGTTGAAAGATGATGGTAGCAATGATGCGGACTGGGTCCGTGATCTGAGGATTGTCCTCATTGCTGCACAGAAAGCTTATGTCCTTAATGCACCGCTCGGTGCGCCACCCCCCAAGCGTCATCTATAGATGTTGTGAACATCTGACAGGCACGTTCTGATGACTACTTGATAGTTCAGTGCGTCATGCATTACGGCTTAGAATTGAGGCTCCAAAACGTTTTGAACGTCATGGAACATATGAGATGTTCTAAGAGCTGAAAATGGGATCTCAGGCTCGTGCCTGTGTTGAGAGATATAAGATCTCCAACAAGATTCTTTGCCTGCAAGATGATGGAGAATAGCTCAATCAGTGAGCATGTGCTCAGATTGTCTGGGTGCTACAATCGCTTGAATCGAGTGGGAGTTGATATTCCAGATAAGATAGTGATTGATATAGTTCTCCAAGTCACTATCACTAAGCTACTAGAGCTTCGTGATGAACTATAAAATGCCAGGGATGGAAATAAAGATCCCTGAGCTATTCACGATGTTTGACACCGCGAAGGTAGAAGTCAAGAAGGAGCATCAAGTGTTGATGGTTAGTGAAACCACTAGTTTCGAGAAGGGCAAGGGTAAGGAGGGAAACTTCATGGATGGGAAGTCAGTTGCTGCTCCAGTGAACAAACCCAAGGTTGAACCCAAACCCGAGACTAAGTGCTTCTATTATGAGGAGAACGGTCGCTGAAGCGGAACAACCCTAGATACTTGGTAGATAAGAAGGCTGGCAACGTCGACAGATGTATATTTGATATACGTGTTATTGATGTGTACCTTACTAGTACTCCTTGTAGCACCTGGGTATTGGATACCGGTTCGGTTGCTAAAAGTTAGTAACTCGAAATAAAAGCCGCGAAATAAACGGAGGCTAGCTAAGGGTGAGGTGACGATGAGTGTTGGAAGTGTTTCCAAGGTTGATGTGATCACCATCGCACGCTCTCTCTACCTTCGGGATTAGTGATGAACTTAAATAAATGTTATTTGGTGTTTGCGTTGAGCATGAACGTGATTAGATCATGTTTATTGCAATACGGTTATTCATTTAAGTTAGAGAATAATGGTTATTCTGTTTACATGAATAATACCTTCAATGGTCATGCACCCAATAAGAATGGTTTATTGAATCTTGATCGTAGTGATACACATGTTCATAATATTGATGCCAAAAGATACAAAGTTAATAATGATAGTACCACATACTTGTGGCATTGTCGCTAAATGTCATATTGCTGTAAAACGCATGAAGAAACTCCATGCTGATGGATCTTTGGACTCATTCGATTTCGAATCGGTTGAGACATGTGTACCATGCCTCATGGGCAAGATGACTAAGACCCCGTTTTTCAGTATGATGGAGCGGGCAAGTAACTTATTGGAAATGATACATGTTGATGTATTCGGTCCAATGAGTGTTGTAGCGTGCGGTGGATATCGTTATTTTCTTATCTTCACTGATGATTTGAGTAGATATAGGTATATTTACTTAATGAAACACAAGTCTGAAACGTTTGAAAAGTTCAAACAAATTCAGAGTGAAGTTTGAGATCATCGTGACAAGAAGATAAAATGTCTACGATATGATCGTGGAGGTGAATATCTGAGTTACGAGTTTGGTATGCAACTTAAGACAATGTGGAAGTTGTTTCGCAACTCACGCCGGCTGGAACACCATAGTGTGATGGTGTGTCCGAACGTCGTAGTCGTGCTCTATTGGATATGGTGCGTACTATGATGTCTCTTATCGTTTTGCCACTATCATTTTGGGGTTATGCATTAGAGACAACTACATTCACTTTAAAATAGGGCACCATCTAAGTCCGTTGAGATGACACCATATGAATTTTGGTTTGGCAGAAAACTAAGTTGTCATTTCTCAGAGTTTGGGAATACGACGCTTATGTCTGATAAGCTCGATCCCAAAGCGGAAAGGTGCGTCTTCATAGAATACTCTAAATGTAACAGTTGGGTATACCTTCTATCTCAGATCCAAGCGCAAAGTGTTTGTTGCTAAGACGGGTCCTTTCTCGAGAAAGAGTTTCTCTCGAAAGAATTGAGTGAGAGGAAGATAGAACTTGATGATGTTATTGAACCTTTGTTTCAACCAGAGAGTAGCGCAGCGCAGAAAGTTGTTTCTGTGGAGCCTACGTTAGTTGAAGAGGAAGTTAATGATGATGATCATGAAGCTTCAGATCAAGTTACTATCGAACCTCGTAGGTCGACAAGGACGCGTACTGCTCCCGAGTGGTATAGCAACCCTGTCTTAGAGGTCATGTTGTTGGACAACGATGAACCTACGAGCTATGGAGAAGCGATGATGGGCCCGGATTCCGAGAAATGGTTAGAAGCCATGAAATCCGAGATGGGATCCATGTACGAAAACAAAGTATGGACTTTGTAAGTATTACCTGAAGGGCGAAAGGCCATTCAGAACAAATGGATCTTTAAAAGGAAGACGGACGCGGACGGTAATGTCACCGTCTATAAAGCTCGACTTGTGGCAAAGGGTTTTTCACAAGTTCAAGGAGTTGACTACGATGAGACTTTCTCACCCGTAGCGATGCTAAAGTCTGTTGGAGTTATGTTAGCAGTTGCTGCATTTTTCGATTATGAAATCTGGCAGATGGATGTCAAAACAGAGTTTCCTTAACGGTTTCCGTGAGGAAAGGTTGTATGTGATACAACCAGAAGGTTTTGTCAGTCCTAAGGATGCTAAAATGTATGCAAGCTCCAGCGATTCTTCTATGGACTGGAGCAAGCATCTCGGAGTTGGAATATACGCTTTGATGAAGTGATCAAAGTTTTTGAGTCTATACAAAGTTTATGAGAAACTTGTATTTACAATAAAGTCAGTGGGAGCACTATAGAATTTCTGATAAGTATATGTGGATGACATATTGTTGATCGGAAATGATGTAGAATTTCTGGAAAGCATAAATGGTTGTTTGAAAAGGAGTTTTTCAAAGAAAAAACCTGGAATGAAGCTACTTAAATATTGGGCATCAGGATCTATAGAGATAGATCAAGATGTCTGATAAAACTTTCAATGAATACATACCTTGGCAAGATTTTGAAAGAGTTCGAAATGGATCAGTCAAAGAAAGAGTTCTTGCCTGATTTGTAAGGTGTGGAGTTGAGTGAGACTCAAAGCTCGACCACGGCAGAAGAAAGAGAAAGGACGAAGGTCGTCCCCTATGCCTTATCCATAGGCTCTGTATAGTATGCCATGCTATGTACCGCACCTGGTGTGTGCCTTGCCATGAGTCTGTCAAGGGGTACAAGAGTGGTCCAGGAGTGGATCACTTGACAGCGGTCAAGATTATCCTTGGTAACTAGATGACTAAGGAAATGTTTCTCGATTATGGAGGTGATAAAGAGTTCGTCGTAAAGGGTTACGTCGATGCAAGCTTTGACACCTATCCGGACGACTCTGAGTAGCAGTCCGGATACGTATAGTGGAGCAGTCATTTGGAATAGCTCCAAGTGGAGCGTGCTAGCATCTGCAGTATGACATATAGATTTGCAAAGAACACACGGATCTGAATGTTGCAGACCGTTGACTAAAGACCTCTCTCACCTGCAAAACATGATCGAACCCCAAAACTCATTGGGTGTTAGATTCATTACAATGTTAATCACATGGTGATGTGAGCTAGATTATTGACTCTAGTGCAAGTGGGAGACTGTTGGAAATATGCCCTAGAGGCAATAATAATTTAGTTATTATCATATTTCCTTGGTCATGATAATCATTTATTATCCATGCTATAATTTTATTGATTGGAAACTCAAATACATGTGTGGGTACATAGACAACACTGTGTCCCTAGTATGCCTCTAATAGACTAGCTGGTTGATCAAAGATGGTCAAGGTTTCCTGACCATAGACATGAGATGTCATTTGATAACGGGATCACATCATTAGGAGAATGATGTGATGGACAAGACCCAAACTATAAACGTAGCATATGATCGTGTCAGTTTATTGCTACAGTTTTCTGCATGTCAAGTATCTGTTCCTATGACCATGAGATCATGCAACTCACTGGCACCAGAGGAATACCTTGTGTGTATCAAACGTTGCAACGTAACTGGGTGACTATAAAGATGCTCTACAGGTATCTCCAAAGGTGTCAGTTGAGTTGGCATGGATCAAGACTAGGATTTGTTGCTCCGTGTGATGGAGAGGTATCTCAGGGCCCACTCGGTAATACAACATCACAACAAGCATTGCAAACAATGTGACTAAAGTGTTAGCCACGGGATCTTGTATTACGGAACGAGTAAAGAGACTTGTCGGTAACGAGATTGAACTAGGTATAGAGATACCGACGATCGAATCCCGGGCAAGTAACATACCGATTTAAAAATGAACAGCATACGTGATTATCTGAATCCTCGACATAGAGGTTCAACCGATAAAGATCTTCGTAGAATATGTAGGAACCAATATGGGCATCCAGGTCCCGCTATTGGTTATTGACCGTAGAGGTGTCTCGGTCATGTCTACATAGTTCTCGAACCTGCAGGGTCTGCACACTTAAGGTTCGGTGACGTTTCGGTATAGTAGAGTTATGTATGGTGGTGACCGAAGGTTGTTCTGAGTCTCGGATGAGATCCTGGACGTCACGAGGAGCTCCGGAATGGTCCGGAGGTAAAGATTGATATATAGGAAGTCCTGTTTTGGTCACCGAAAAAGTTTCGGGTACTTCGGTAGTGTACTGGGGGTGCCGGGAGGGTACCGGGGGCCATCGGGAGGGGTGTCTCGACCCAAAGGACCTCATGGGCTGTGGGAGGAATCAAACCAGCTCCTAGTGGGCTGGCCGAACCCCCCACTAAGGCCCATGTGGCTAGGGGTGGAAAAAACCCAAAGGAGTGTTGGGGAACGTTGCATGGGAAACAAAAATTTTCCTACGCACACACAAGATCTATCCATGGTGATGAGCATCTACGAGAGGGAGAGTGAATCTACATACCCTTGTAGATCGCTAAGCGGAAGCGTTAAGAAACGCGGTTGATGTAGTCGAACTTCTTCGCGATCCAAATCGCAAGTCGTCCCTCGATCCGATCACGAACTAGCGCCGAACGGACGGCACCTCCGCGTTCAACACCCGTACGGCTTGATGACGCCTTCACCTCCTCGATCCAGCGAGCGATGATGAAGTAGTGGTTGAGTTCCAGCAGCACGACGGCGTGGTGATGGTGGTGAGGAACAATCTCTGCAGGGCTTCGCCAAGCACTACGGAGATTATGACGGAGGAACTAGAGGGTTAGGGTTGCCGCACACGGCTTGGGGAAATCTTAATGTGTCCCGTGTGCTAGCCCTGCCCCTCTATTTATATGTTGAGCCTTGGGGTCTAAACTTGGAGTAAAAGCCTCCTCCGGGTCGGTTTTGCCCGCACAAGGTCGGTTTGGCCCGCAGGGAAAGAGTCCAACTCGGATCCCTGCCGAACCGTGCACAGCCGCACACAAGCGGTAGTACCGCTTCACACAAGCGGTAGTACCGCTTGGGCGGTAGTACCGCTTCACACAAGCGGTAGTACCGCTCGGGCGGTAGTACCGCTTCACACAAGCGGTAGTACCGCTTACGCGGCAGCAAAACTACTTTTGCACTTTCCAATACCTCGTGGGCTTTTATCCCTTGGCCCATATAAAGTGTTCTCGCACCCGAACACTTCGGTAAACATCCGGAACCCCTTCCGGTGAACTCCGGAACTCTTCCGGAGATCAAAACACTATTATCACATATATCAATCTTTACCTCCGGACTATTCCGGAGATCCTCGTCATGTCCGGGATCTTATCCGGGACTCCGAACAACTTTCGGTCACCAACATAATAACTCAATTATACTAATCGTCACCAAACGTTAAGTGTGTAGACCCTGCGGGTTCGAGAACTATGTAGACATGACCGAGACACCTCTACGATCAATAACCAATAGCGGGACCTGGATGCCCATATTGGCTCCTACATATTCTACGAAGATCTTTATCGGTCGAACCTCTATGTCAAGGATTCAGTTAATCCCGTATGCTGTTCCCTTTGTTCTTCGGTATGTTACTTGCCCGAGATTCGATCGTCGGTATCACTATACCTAGTTCAATCTCGTTACCGGCAAGTCTCTTTACTCGTTCCGTAATACAAGATCTCGTGGCTAACACTTTAGTCACATTGCTTGCAAGGCTCATTGTGATGTTGTATTACCGAGTGGGCCCTGAGATACCTCTCCGTCATACGGAGTAACAAATCCCAGTCTTGATCCATGCCAACCCAACAGACACCCTCGGAGATACCTGTAGAGCACCTTTATAGTCACCCAGTTACGTTGCGACGTTTGATACACACAAGGTATTCCTCCGGTGTCAGTGAGTTGCATGATCTCATGGTCAAAGGAACAGATACTTGACATGCAGAAAACAATAGCAATAAACTGACACGATCAAATGCTACGTTTACAGTTTGGGTCTTGTCCATCACATCATTCTCCTAATGATGTGATCCCGTTATCAAATGACATCTCATGTCCATGGCTAGGAAACCTTAACCATCTTTGATCAACAAGCTAGTCAACTAGAGGCTTACTAGGGACACAGTGTTGTCTATGTACCCACACATGTATTTGAGTTTCCAATCAATACAATTATAGCATGGATAATAAACGATTATCATGAACAAGGAAATATAATAATAACCAATTTATTATTGACTCTAGGGCATATTTCCAACAGTCTCCCACTTGCACTAGAGTCAATAATCTAGTTCACATCACTATGTGATTTACATTGTAATGAATCGAACACCCATGCAGTTCTGGTGTTGTTCATGTTTAGCCCTTGGAAGAGGTTTAGTCATCGGATCTGCAACATTTAGATCCGTGTGTACTTTGCAAATATTTATGTCGTCCTCCTTGATGTAATCGCGGATGGAATTGAAACGTCGTTTTATGTGTCTGGTCCTCTTGTGAAATCTTGGTTCCTTGGCTAGAGCAATGGCACCAGTGTTATCACAAAACAGAGTCATTGGGTTAAGCGCACTAGGCACTACTCCAAGATCTGTCATGAACTCCTTCATCCAGACACCTTCCTTCGCCGCCTCCGAGGCAGCGATGTACTCCGCTTCGCATGTAGAATCTGCTACCACGCTTTGCTTGGAACTGCACCAGCTAACCGCACCCCCATTAAGAATAAATACGTATCCGGTTTGCGACTTTGAGTCATCCGGATCAGTGTCAAAGCTTGCATCGACGTAACCCTTTACGACGAGCTCTTGATCACCTCCATAAACGAGAAACATGTCCTTAGTCCTTTTCAGGTACTTCAGGATATTCTTGACTGCCGTCCAGTGTTCCATTCCTGGATCACTTTGAAACCTTCCGACCATACTTATGGCAAGGCTGACATCGGGTCTTGTGCACAGCATTGCATACATGATAGAGCCTATGGCCGAAGCATAGGGGATGACACTCATCTTTTCTCTATCTTCTGCAGTCACTGGGCATTGAGTCTTACTCAACTTCACACCTTGCAAAACAGGCAAGAACCCCTTCTTGGACTGATCCATTTTGAACTTCTTCAAAATCTTATCAAGGTATGTGCTTTGTGAAAGTCCTATTAAGCGTCTTGATCTATCTCTATAGATCTTGATGCCTAATATGAAAGCAGCTTCTCCTAGGTCCTTCATTGAAAAACTCTTGTTCAAATATTCCTTTACGCTTTCCAGCATTTCTATATTGTTTCCAATCAGCAATATGTCATCCACATATAATATTAGAAACGCTATAGAGCTCCCACTCACTTTCTTGTAAATACAAGCTTCTCCGTAAACTTGTATAAACTCGAACGCTTTGATCACCTCATCAAAACGAAGATTCCAACTCCGAGATGCTTGCACCAGTCCATAAATGGATCGCTGGAGTTTGCAAACTTTGTCAGCATTCTCTGGATCGACAAAACCTTCTGGTTGCATCATATACAACTCTTCCTTAAGGTAACCGTTAAGGAACGCTGTTTTGACATCCATCTGCCAAAATTTCATAATCGAAAAAGGCAGCTATTGCTAACATGATTCTGACGGACTTAAGCATCGCTACGGGTGAGAAGGTCTCATCGTAGTCAACTCCTTGAACTTGTGAAAAACCCTTTGCCACAAGTCGAGCTTTATAGACGGTGACATTACCGTCCGCGTCCGTCTTCCTCTTAAAGATCCATTTGTTCTGAATGGCCTTACGCCCTTCAGGTAATACTTCCAAAGTCCATACTTTGTTTTCATACATGGATCCCATCTCAGATTTCATGGCCTCTAACCACTTCTCGGAATCCGGGCCCATCATCGCTTCTCCATAGCTCGTAGGTTCATCGTTGTTTAACAACATGACCTCTAAGACAGGGTTGCCGTACCACTCAGGAGCAGTACGCGTCCTTGTCGACCTACGAGGTTCGATAGCAACTTGATCCAAAGCTTCATGATCATCATCATTAACTTCCTCTTCAGCTAATGTAGGCTCCACAGAAACAACTTTCTGCGCTGCGCTACTCTCAGGTTGAAGTAAAGGTTCAACAACCTCATCAAGTTCTATCTTCCTCCCACTCAATTCTTTCGAGAGAAACTCTTTCTCAAGAAATGTTCCGTTTTTAGCGACAAACACTTTGCCTTCGGATCTGAGGTAGAAGGTATACCCAACTGTCTCTTTTGGGTATCCTATGAAGACGCATTTCTCCGCTTTGGGTTCCAGCTTTTCAGGCTGAAGCTTTTTGACATAAGCATCACATCCCCAAACTTTAAGAAACGACAGCTTTGGCTTCTTGCCAAACCAAAGTTCATATGGCGTCGTCTCAACGGATTTCCATGGTGCCCTATTTAAAGTGAATGCAGCTGTCTCTAATGCATAACCCCAAAACGATAGTGGCAAATCGGCAAGAGACATCATAGATCGCACCATATCCAATAAGGTTCGATTACGACGTTCGGACACACCATTACGCTGTGGTGTTCCAGGCGGTGTCAATTGTGAAACAATTCCACACTGTCTTAAGTGACTGCCAAACTCATAACTCAGATATTCTCCTCCTCGATCAGATCGTAGGAATTTAATCTTCTTGTTACGATGATTCTCAACTTCACTCTGAAATTGTTTGAACTTTTCAAATGTTTCAGACTTGTGTTTCATTAAGTAAATATACCCATATCTACTTAAGTCATCAGTGAAGGTGAGAAAGTAACGATAACCACCGCGCGCCTCAATACTCATCGGACCGCACACATCAGTATGTATGATTTCCAATAAGTCACTTGCCCGTTCCATTGTTCCAGAGAACGGCGTTTTAGTCATCTTGCCCATGAGGCATGGCTCACATGTGTCAAGTGATTCAAAATCAAGTGACTCCAAAAGTCCATCAGCATGGAGCTTCTTCATGCGTTTTACGCCAATATGACCTAAACGGCAGTGCCACAAGAAAGTGGTATTATCATTATCAATTCTACATCTTTTGGCATCAATGTTATGAACATGTGTATCATTACTATCGAGATTCAATAAGAATAAACCCCTCACATCGGGTGCATGACCATAAAAGATATTACTCATATAAATAGAACAACCATTATTCTCTGATTTAAATGAGTAACCGTCTCGCAATAAACAAGATCCAGATATAATGTTCATGCTTAACGCAGGCACCAAATAACACTTATTTAGGTTCATCACTAATCCCGACGGTAATCGAAGAGCGAGCGTGCCGACGGCGATCACATCAACCTTGGAACCATTTCCCACGCGCATCGTCACTTCGTCCTTTGCCAGCCTCCGTCTATTCCGCAGTTCCTGTTTTGAGTTGCAAATATGAGCAACCGCACCGGTATCAAATACCCAGGCACTACAACGAGAGTTGGTAAGGTACACATCAATAACATGTATATCATATATACCTTGTTTGTTGTTGGCCGCCTTCTTGTCAGCCAAATACTTGGGGCAGTTCCGCTTCCAGTGTCCAGTTCCCTTGCAATGAAAACACTCAGTTTCTGGTTTGGGTCCAGCCTTGGGTTTTTTCACGAGAGGAGCAACTGCTTTGCCACTCTTCTTAGAGTTACCCTTCTTACCCTTGCCATTTTTCTTGAAACTAGTGGTTTTATTGACCATCAACACTTGATGCTCCTTCTGAATTTCAGACTCAGCGACTTTCAGCATCGCAAACAGCTCGGCGACTGACTTGTTCATCCCGTGCATGTTATAGTTCAACACGAAGCTCTTGTAGCTAGGCGGCAATGATTGAAGAACTCTGTCAGTGATAGCCTCTGGCGGAAGGGGCATCCCTAACTCAGCCAGACGGGTGGAGTACCCAGACATTCTGAGCACGTGATCACTGATAGACCCGTTCTCCTCCATCTTGCAAGCATAGAACTTATCGGATATCTCATATCTCTCGATCCGGGCATTCTTCTGAAAGATAAACTTCAACTCCTGGAACATCTCATATGCTCCATGACGTTCAAAACGTCTTTGAAGTCCCGGTTCTAAGCCATACAACATTGCACATTGAACTATTGAGTAATCATCAGAACGAGCCTGCCAGGCGTTCACAACGTCTAGAGACTCAACTGGAGCAGGTGGATCACCAAGCGGTGCATCAAGGACATAAGCCTTCTGGGAAGCCGTAAGGATAATCCTTAGATTACGGGCCCAGTCCACAAAGTTACTTCCATCATCTTTCAACTTAGCTTTCTCTAGGAACGCATTAAAATTCAGGGGTGCTACTGCGCGAGCCATGATCTACACCATAAATATTGCAAAGACAACTTAGACTATTGTTCTAGATAATGAGTTTAGTTAATCATATTACTTAAAAAACTCCCACTCAAATTGACATCCCTCCGATCATTCGAGTGTAACATGATCCAAATCCACCAACTCAAGTCCGATCATCACGTGAGTTGAGGTGGTTTCAATGGTGAACATCTTCATGTTGATCATATCTACTATATGACTCATGTTCGACCTTTCGGTCTCTTGTGTTCCGAGGCCATGTCTGTACATGCTAGGCTCGTCAAGTTTAACCCGAGTGTTCCGCACGTGCAACATGGCTTGCACCCGTTGTATGCGAACGTAGAGTCTATCACACCCGATCATCACGGCGTGTCTCGAAACGACGAACTTTCGCAACGGTGCACACTTGGGGAGAACACAATTTATCTTGAAATTTAAGTGAGGGATCACCTTATAATGCTACCATCGTCCTAAGCAAAATAAGATGCATAAAAGGATTAACATCACATGCAAATCATAAGTGACATGATATGGCCATGAACTTGTGCTTTTGATCTCCATCTCCAAAGCACCGGCATGATCTCCATCGTCACCGGCATGACACCATGATCTCCATCATCTTGATCTCCATCAACGTGTCGCCATAAGGTTGTCGCGCCGACTGTTGCTTCCACGACTATTGCTAACGTTTAGCGATAAAGTAAAGCATTACATAGCGCTCAATGATTGACACGCAGGTCATACAATAATTAAAGACAACTCTATGGCTCCTGCCAGTTGCCGTACTCATCGACATGCAAGTCGTGATATTCTATACAACACATGATCATCTCATACATCATATATATCTCATCATGTAATTGGCCATATCACATCACAACATACCCTGCAAAAACAAGTTAGACGTCCTCTAATTGTTGTTGCAAATTTTACGTGGCTGCTACGGGTTTGCAAGAACCGTTCTTACCTACGCAAAACCACAACGTGGTGTAGTGATTGCTTTTTGATCTTCTAAAAGAACCCTCTTCATTGAAATCGATTCAACTAAAGTGAGAGAGACAGACACCCGCTAGCCATCTTTATGCAACGAAGTTACATGTCAGTTGAAGGAACCTGTCTCGCGTAAGCGTACGCGTAATGTCGGTCCGGGCCGCTTCATCTCACAATACCGCTGAATCAAGTATCAACTAGTAACGGCAAGCAATATGTATACACCCACGCCCACAACTCGTTTGTGTTCTACTCGAGATCTCATCTACGCATAGACCTGGCTCATGATGCCACTGTTGGGGAACGTTGCATGGGAAACAAAAAATTTCCTACGCACACACAAGATCTATCCATGGTGATGAGCATCTACGAGAGGGAGAGTGAATCTACATACCCTTGTAGATCGCTAAGTGGAAGCGTTAAGAAACGCGGTTGATGTAGTCGAACTTCTTCGCGATCCAAATCGCAAGTCGTCCCTCGATCCGATCACGAACTAGCGCCGAACGGACGGCACCTCCGCGTTCAACACCCGTACGGCTTGATGACGCCTTCACCTCCTCGATCCAGCGAGCGATGATGAAGTAGTGGTTGAGTTCCAGCAGCACGACGGCGTGGTGATGGTGGTGAGGAACAATCTCTGCAGGGCTTCGCCAAGCACTACGGAGATTATGACGGAGGAACTAGAGGGTTAGGGTTGCCGCACACGGCTTGGGGAAATCTTAATGTGTCCCGTGTGCTAGCCCTGCCCCTCTATTTATATGTTGAGCCTTGGGGTCTAAACTTGGAGTAAAAGCCTCCTCCGGGTCGGTTTTGCCCGCACAAGGTCGGTTTGGCCCGCAGGGAAAGAGTCCAACTCGGATCCCTGCCGAACCGTGCACAGCCGCACACAAGCGGTAGTACCGCTTCACACAAGCGGTAGTACCGCTTGGGCGGTAGTACCGCTCGGGCGGTAGTACCGCTTCACACAAGCGGTAGTACCGCTTACGCGGCAGCAAAACTACTTTTGCACTTTCCAATACCTCGTGGGCTTTTATCCCTTGGCCCATATAAAGTGTTCTCGCACCCGAACACTTCGGTAAACATCCGGAACCCCTTCCGGTGAACTCCGGAACTCTTCCGGAGATCAAAACACTATTATCACATATATCAATCTTTACCTCCGGACTATTCCGGAGATCCTCGTCATGTCCGGGATCTTATCCGGGACTCCGAACAACTTTCGGTCACCAACATAATAACTCAATTATACTAATCGTCACCAAACGTTAAGTGTGTAGACCCTGCGGGTTCGAGAACTATGTAGACATGACCGAGACACCTCTACGATCAATAACCAATAGCGGGACCTGGATGCCCATATTGGCTCCTACATATTCTACGAAGATCTTTATCGGTCGAACCTCTATGTCAAGGATTCAGTTAATCCCGTATGCTGTTCCCTTTGTTCTTCGGTATGTTACTTGCCCGAGATTCGATCGTCGGTATCACTATACCTAGTTCAATCTCGTTACCGGCAAGTCTCTTTACTCGTTCCGTAATACAAGATCTCGTGGCTAACACTTTAGTCACATTGCTTGCAAGGCTCATTGTGATGTTGTATTACCGAGTGGGCCCTGAGATACCTCTCCGTCATACGGAGTAACAAATCCCAGTCTTGATCCATGCCAACCCAACAGACACCCTCGGAGATACCTGTAGAGCACCTTTATAGTCACCCAGTTACGTTGCGACGTTTGATACACACAAGGTATTCCTCCGGTGTCAGTGAGTTGCATGATCTCATGGTCAAAGGAACAGATACTTGACATGCAGAAAACAATAGCAATAAACTGACACGATCAAATGCTACGTTTACAGTTTGGGTCTTGTCCATCACATCATTCTCCTAATGATGTGATCCCGTTATCAAATGACATCTCATGTCCATGGCTAGGAAACCTTAACCATCTTTGATCAACAAGCTAGTCAACTAGAGGCTTACTAGGGACACAGTGTTGTCTATGTACCCACACATGTATTTGAGTTTCCAATCAATACAATTATAGCATGGATAATAAACGATTATCATGAACAAGGAAATATAATAATAACCAATTTATTATTGCCTCTAGGGCATATTTCCAACAAGGAGGAAAGGTGGAAAGGGTTTCCAAGTGGAGAGGAGGAATCCTACTCCTGGTAGGATTGGAGTAGGACTCCTCCACCTCCAATTTCGGCCAAACCTTGAGGGTTTGAGGCTGCCTCCTCCCCTCCCTCCCTCCTATATATACTAGAGGTTTTAGAGGTGAGGACTAACCCTAATTGCCACGTGCTCCCTCTTCTTCCTCTAGATCGTTTTCTCCTGTAGTCTAGTTTCGGCGGTGCTTAGGTGAAGCCCTGCCGGAATTGTTCCACCACCATTGCCGCCGCGCCGTCGCGCCGCCGGAGAACTCATCTACCTCTCTGCCCTCTTTTGCTGGATAAAGAAGGTGGAGATCGTCATCGAGCTGTACGTGTGCTGAACGCGGAGGTGCCGTCCGTTCGGCGCTAGTTCGGAAGGCCGTGATTGGATCGCGGGACGGATCGTGATTGGATCACGGGACGGATCGTGATTGCATCGCAGGACGGATCGTGATTGGATCGCGGGACGGATCGTGATTGGATCGCGGGACGGCTCGTGATTGGATCGCGGGACGGCTTGCGATTTGGATCGCGAAGACGTTCGACTACATCAACCACATTTCTTAACGCTTCCCGCTTAGCGATCTACAAGGGTACGTAGATCCACTCTCCCTCTCGTAGTTGCTCATCACCATGGATAGATCTTGCGTGTGCGAAGGAAATTTTTTGTTTCCCATGCAACGTTCCCCAACACAAGCAACCATGTCTTTGAAAATATCAACACTAAAGAAACCTATCCCTAGCCCATCATGCTCAATCATTGATCCATTCATGAAACAGACTCAAATATTAGCTACAACCAATGCACAAGTATGATCATAGTGCCCCCTAGTCGGTGCTTTATAAGAGAAGATGGAGACTCAAATTAAAAATAAAAATTGCATAAAGTAAATAGATATGCCCTTCGCGGAGGGAAGTAGGGATTTGTAGAGGTGCCAGAGCTTAAAGCTTAAATTGAGAGAGAAAATATTTTGGGTGGCATGCCTTTCCTGTCAACGAAAATGACAAAGTAGTTCTCAATACTTTCCATGCTAGATACATCATAGGCGGTTCCCAAACATAAAATAAGGTTTATTCCTTTTTCCACCATTCCTTCACAATCCATGGCTAGCCGTATCCACGGTTGCCTTCCATACCAACACTTTCTAAGGAATTTATTATTTGACAACATAAAGTAAAATTCTTTTTCATTTCAGGACTGGGCATCCCTATTACCGCCGCACTCTCGTGCAATGACAAGTGAATAAACACTCATCTTGAGGATAAGACATCTAGCATGGAAAAATATTGGACACCCCCTACCGTTTCATGAGCGGTACGAGCACACAAAAAGGAAATTAATTTTGAAAATTAGAGATGGCACATACAAATTTTCTTAGAACGGCATGGAAATACCGCATATAGGTAGGTATGGTGGACTCATAAGGAAAAACTGGGTTTAAGGATTTTGGATGCACAAGTAGTATTTCTACTTAGTACAAGTGGCGGCTAGCAAATATATTGGGAAGCAACCAACCAAGAAAGGAAAATTCACATAAACGGGCATTGAGCATAACTAACACCGAATAATGCACCATTAGTAGGATGTAATTTCATTGCATAACTATTGACTTTCGTGCTTGCATAGGGAATCACAAACCTTAACACCAATATTCTAACTAAAGCACAATTACTCACCAACCTGACTCACATATCACTATCATCATGTCTCAAAACTATTACAAGGAATCAAGTTTAATTTATCCAGTGATCTTCATGAAAGTTTTTATTATATCGCTCTTGAATATCTATCACTTTGGGACTAGATTCATATATTGCCATTGCTTTTGACAAGCTCAAACAAATTTAAGTGAAGAACATGAGCATAAAAATTTCATCTCTCAAAATAGTATAAGTGAAGCATGAGAGAATTTCTTCAAAGTTTAATAACTCTCAAATTAATCTAAGCGAAGCATGAGAGCATTTCTTCAAAAATATAAAGCACACCGTGCACAAAAAGATATGAGTGAAGCACTAGAGCAATTCCATAGCTCAAAAAAAATTAAGTGAAGCATATAGAGCAATTCTAACAAATCAGAGCATAATTTTGGCTCTCTCAAATAGGTGTGTCCAGCAAGGATACTTGTGAAAAACTAAAAATCAAATCAATCAAAGAATCAAATAATACAAGATGTTCCAAGCAAAACTCATGATATGTGACGAATAAAAATATAGCTCCAAGTAAAATTCCGATGGTCATTAGACGAAAGAGGGGATGCCACTCGGGGCATCCCCAAGCTTAGTTGCTTGTTTGTCTTTGGATATTATCATGGGGGTACTGTAGCATCCCCAATCTTAGGCTCTTTTCTGTCCTTATTCCTTCATCCATCGTGATCTCACCCAAAACTTGAAAACTTCAATCACACAAAACTCAACAAAACCTTCGTGAGATCTGTTAGTATAATAAAGCAAATCAACACTCTAAGTACTATTGCAAACCCATTCATATTTTATTATTGCATTATATATACTGTATTCTAACTTTACCATGGCTTATACCCTTCAATACAAACCATAGATTCATCAAAACAAGCACACAATGCAACGACAACAGAATCTGTCAAAAACAGAACATTCTGTAGTAATCTGTACTCTAACCATACTTCTGTAACTCTAAAAATTCTGAAAACTTAGGACAACATAAATAATTTGTATATCAATACTGTGTTAAAATTTCATCTCATTATCAAGCTCCAGTAAAAAATGGAAATTCCTGCACTGGAGTCAAAGGTTCTGTTTCAGATTCAGCATTGTTTCTACTCATCTTGTGAGCCATCCTAAAGGCTTTACTTGGCACAAACACTAATTAAAACATAAAAAACACAATCATAACAGTAGCATAATTGTGTCAACACTCAAAAACATAAAGAAAAAGGAAAAATAAATTTATTCATTGGGTTGCCTCCCAACAAGCGATATCGTTTTACGCCCCTAGCTAGGCATAAAGCATAGATTCAAGTATTGTCATCTTTGGTTTTTGCTCCATAGGATGCTCTCATGATTGATTCATATGGTGGCTTAATTCTTGTTCTAGGTAAGTGTTCCATACCCTTTCTTCGTGGAAATTGAAATTTAATATTGCCTTCTTTCATATCAATCACGGCAGCTATAGTGCGTAAAAACGGTCTACCAAGTATGATGGGACAAGACGAATTGCAATCAATATCAAGAACAATAAAATATATGGGCACATAATTCCTATTTGCAAGAATAAGAACATCATTAATTCTTCCCAAAGGCTTTTTAATAGTAGAATCCACCAAGTGCAAATTAAGAGAACATTCTTCAATATTGGTAAGACCAAGCACATCATAGAGATTTCGGAATTGTGGAAACACTAGCACCCAAATCACATAAAGCAAAGCACTCATAATTTTTAATCTTGACTTTAATGGTAGGTTCCCACTCATCATGTAATTTTCTAGGAATTGAAATCTCTAACTTCAACTTTTCTTCAAAAGATTTCATCAAGGCATCAACAATATGTTTAGTAAAAGCTTTATTTTGTTCATAAGCATGGGGTGAATTTAACATGGAATGCAGAAAAGAAATACATTCAATCAAAGAGCAACTATCATAATTAAAATCTTTGCAATCCAAAATACTGGGCACATCACTAGTTAACGTTCCGACCTCTTGAAACCCACTTTCATCAATTGTTTCATCAAGATTTTCACCCTCCAAATTATTGGGACACCTTGTAGCTAAAGTTGACTCTACTTAAGTCCCTTTATCATCAATTTTAATATTACTAAACAAGGAATCAATAGAAGAAACACCAATCACTTTAAGATCTTCATCATTTTTATGAAAGCAATCACTAGAAAACGCTTTTTCTAAAAATTCTCTTTTAGCTCTAACAATAGCGGTTATTTTCTTAATTTCATCCATAGAAACATATAAAGCTTTAATTGATTCATCAATCTTAGGTGCAAAAGCTTTCAACTTGATATTTTCTACATCATGGGAAATTCTATCAATGCTTCTAGACATATCATCAATCTTATTCAACATTTCTTATATCGTAGTATTGAATTTTTTTTAGCATTGATAAATCCTTTAATGTTACTCTCAAGATCAGAGGGGTTCCTATTATTATTGTAAGAAGAATTACCATAGGAATTGGCATAATTATGAGAGGAATTTCCAGGAAAAGGCCTAGGATTAAAATTACCTCTATAAGCATTGTTATTAAAATTGTTCCGCGAGACGAAGTTCACATCTACGGAATCACTATTTTGCTCAATCAAAGTAGACAAAGGCACATAATTAAGATCAATAGGAGCATTTTTACTAGCAACCAACTTCATAAGAGCATCAACTTTTTCACTCAAAGTACTAAATTCTTCAACCGAATTAACTTTTTTACTAGTAGGTGCTCTTTCAGTATGCCATTGTGAATAATTTGCCATAATATTATCTAGAAATTAAGTAGCTTCACCCAAAGTAATTTCCATAAAAGTACCACCCGCGGCGGAATCTAAAAGATTTCTAGAGACAAAATTCAATCCCGCATAAAAAAATTGTATGATCATCCAAAGATTTAAACCATGAGTAGGACAATTTCTTAGCATCAATTTCATTATTTCCCAAGATTGTGCAACATGTTCATGCTCAAGTTGCTTAAAATTCATGATTTGTGTCCTAAGGGAAATAATTTTCGCGGGAGGAAAATACTTAGTAATAAAAGCAACCTTGCACTTATTCAAAGAATCGATACTATTGCGAGGCAAAAAGGAAAACCAAAATTTTGCATGATCCCGCAAGGAGAAAGGAAATAATTTTAACTTCACTATATCATTGTCCACATCTTTTTTCTTTTGCATATCACACAATTCTACGAATGTGTTTAGATGGGACGCGGGGCTCTAAACCGCGCGCTGCAGCTATGTTTTCCATTTTCTTTTGTTCTATTTTTTAATTCTAAAATGTATACTAAGCTGTAGCGTAGGCTATGGTATACGACGCTACAACTAAGTTACGTGGCTTGAGACTGCGTCGGTATTTCCCCAAATAGGAAGGGATGATGCAGCACAGCTACGGTAAGTATTTCCCTCAGTTATGAAACCAAGGTATCAAACTTAGGAGGAGGACCACACAACGCTATGTAAACATCACCTGCACACAGAGAACAAATACTTGCAACCCGACGCGTAAGAGAGGTTGTCAATCTCTAAACGGTAAAAAGATAGATTAGGTGAAGTAGATTGGATAAATAGATCTCGCAAGAACACAAAATAAAAGAGGCAAATAAAAAGTGCAGCAAGGTATTTTTGGGTTTTTGGAATAATAGATCTGAAAATAAAAGCGCAAAAAGATAGATCGGAAAGCAATATGTTGGAAAAGTAGACCCGGGGGCCGTAGGTTTCACTAGTGGCTTCTCTCATGAGTATAGCGCACGGTGGGTGAACAAATTACTGTTGGGCAATTGATAGAAGATCAAATAATCATGACGATATCCAAGGCGATGATCATTATATAGGTATCACGTCCAACATTAGTACACCGAAACGATTCTGCATCTACTACTATTACTCCACACATCGACCGCTATCCAGCATGCATCTAGTGTATTAAGTTTATGAAAAAACGAAGTAATGCAATGAGAATGGTGACATGATGTAGACAAGATCTATTCATGTAGGAATAGACCCCGTCTTGTTATCCTTAATAGCAACAATACATGCGTGCCTCGCTGCCCCTTCTGTCACTGGGAGAGGACACCGCAAGATCGAACCCATCCCAAAGCACATCCTCCCATTGCAAGAAAAATCGATCTAGTTGGCCTAACTAAACCAAAGATTCGAAGAAGAAATATGAGGCTATAAGTAATCATGCATATAAGAGATCAAAGAAGACTCAAATAATATTCATGGATAGAAACTGATCATGAACTCAAAATTCATCGGATCCCAACAAACACACCGCAAAAAGTCATAACATCAAATAGATCTCCAAGAGACCATTGTATTGAGAATCAAAAGAGAGAGAGAAAGCCATCTAGCTACTGCCTATGGACCCGTAGGTCTATGGTGGACTACTCACGCATCATCGGAGAGGCTCCAATGAGGATGATGAACCCCTCCGTGATGGTGTTAGATTGGATCTCGCGGTTCTGGAACTTGCGGCGGTTGGAAGTGATTTTCGTCGACTCCTCTAGGGTTTCTGGAATATTTGGGTATTTATAGAGCTCAGAGGCAGTGGAGGGGACTCCTGAGGCGGCCACAACCCACCAGGGTGCACCGGGGGCCTCTGGCGCGCCCTGGTGTCTTGTGGGCCGCCTGGGCCCCCTCTCGGATACTTCTTTGGCTCTTTGGTTTCTTCTGGTCCAAAAAAAATCTCCAAAAAGTTTCATCGCGATTGGACTCCGTTTGGTACTGATATTCTGCGAAGTAAAAAACAAGCAAAAACAGCAACTGGCACTTGGCACTATGTCAATAGGTGAGTCCCAAAAAAATGATGTAAAGTTGCTATAGAATGATTATAAAACATCCAAGAATGATAATATAACAACATGGAACAATCAAAAATTATAGATACGTTGGAGACGTATCACTAAGCTAGTTCTAGCGCGGGCCGCTGTCACCCGCACCGCAACTAACATTTTCTCATTTTTTTTCTATGATGTTCTTTTCTGTTTATTCTGTTCCTTAACACAGTACAAATTCCTTTTTATTTTTCTGTTTCATTTTCTGTTCTTTTTTTCCTTTTCGGTTTAAACTAGTAATGTAGCACGACCGGGGTAGGGTTATGGTTTATCCAGGAATAACACCCGTATGAGAATCTGTCTCTTAGAGCAACTCCAATCAGGCGACCTATTTCATCCGCGCACGTCTGTTTTGATCGCCGCGAATAGAAAACATAGCCCAACGCGCCGACCCAAACAGACGCGCGTCCGCTTTTGGTCCGCCCATGACTCATTTTCGGCCTATATTTGGGCCGCATTTGCGTCGGCACGGACACGAAGCGGACACGTGCCTCGTCGGCGTGCTCCTTCCCCTGGCCCGCTAGTCGGCGGCACAGTCTCCTCTTTTTTATCCCCTTTCCCACCCGTCGTCGAAAAGTGCACAAACCCTAGGCCGGCCCAATTTTTCCCAGCCACCTTGCTCTCCAGCCCCCTCCCTCCTCCTCCCAGCAGCACATCCACCGGAGGGGTGCCTCCTTCATGCCGGTTCGGAAGGCCGAGTGGTAGATCTGTGGCCGCGGCGACGAGATTTGGCGCATCATGCCGGCGACGGACTACGCTTGCCATGGATTGGCCGGGTACCGGTCCACCCAGTCTCGGCAATGCCTCGGTGCCGCATGCAGGCGCTCAATCCGCCTTTTAGCCGCTCGGATATGTACCATCGTCGGTCGGCCGACAAAGACAGGACGGCCATCGCCCTGGCTCTGCGCTGGCCCAGAGGCTTGCCGGCTCACCATCACCGTTCATAAAGTGAGACGACTGCTCGCTGCATGTCGTCCGGCGTGTTTCTTGGACGCCAGAACATCCCGGTTGGGTGTTCGTCAAGTGCAAAAACGATGGGGTATGCTTTTCGTGCTGCCTTTTGCTCTTTGATTCGATGGAATTTCGGTAGCTTATTTGCTCAATTTTGTGTGTAGGCCGGATGCAACTTTTGGTTTTGGAAAGAAGAATACATCGATCTATTGATCTCATAAAATTTGCTAGATGTTCGTGCACTTCTAGCTAGAATTGAAGCTATAGATAAAAGTAAAGAAGAGACCAATGGGGAAGCAACGTCTACTTCTTTAGAATCAAAGAAGAAAGACGTTGTTAAACTCAAGAATCTGCAGATCAACAACGAAGACATAGAGAAGATCTTAGTCCAACTAGTAGGAACAGTTAGGGAAGTTGGACATCTTTTAAAATGTTTAATTGTGGTTTTTGTTTTCTTTGGTCTTATATAGCGAAGAATTGGTGGAAAAAATGTATGTATTGAAATGCATTTTGAATTAAAAATAACATGCAAATCCAAAACAAAAATAATGTGTGATCAAAAATGGATGACGGCCGGCCGCGAGGACAATAATTGGGTCCGCCCGTTGGGCGCAAGGCCGATCCATTTACAAAAGGGGGCGGACATGCCGACCCAAACGGACAAAATGCGGACAAAGCGCGCGTCCGTTTGGGTCGCGCGGTTGGAGTTGTTCTTACACGCTCACCACTCGCTCCGCCTACCGCACACCGGCTGCTCCACGGCCTTCGGAGAAGAAACGGACGTAGCCAACGCCGGCGATGTACTCCCTTCGGTCCTTTTTAGTCCGCATATTAGATTTGTATCAAGTCAAACTTTACAAAGTTTGACCAAACTTATATTAAAAAATATCAACATCTACAATATCAAATATGTATACAATGAAACTACATTTCATAGTGAATCTAACGATGTTGATTTGGCATTGTGAATGTTAATATTTTTTTATAATTTCGATTGAAGTAGAGATACTTTGACTTGGGACAAAACTTATATGCGGACTAAAAAACCAAATACTACTTTAATTTGTTTTCTTTCGGCGACTGCCATCAGTACATGAATCAGCGCATGGCAGGTCCTCCGTCCTCGGATGGTCCAATCGAAGATGTGGATTGGGGTTATGTCCAATTTGTCCGTTCTGGCCACTAGCTGCCGGCCAGACCCTGACGTCGCGCCCCGTCGACTAGTCTGCACTCTACAGACATGGACTCTACAGACATGGACGCCCGTCGCACTTGATGCGCCCATGCCTGTCGCAGCACGCAGCGTGGCACAGTCCATGCCATTCACTGGACGCCCGTCGCCACGCAGTGGTGCGTGCAGTCCACGCCCACAGTCTGGTGCTTCGGCTCTACCCGGATTCCCGGAATGGCGAGCTCGCGATTGGACAGAAGTAGGAGGGTATGGTTGCCTACTTGCGTGGTGGGTGAGTGGTTCCTTTCGGTTTCCCCATCGCGCTACTAGCTGGCCGGCTGCTCGACCACTCTGATCGCGCCACTAGCTTTGCCGCCCGGATGACCCCCGACTAGTCCAAAGACATGGACGCCCGTCGCACGTGATGCACCCATATCCGTGGCGGCATGCGGAGTGTCACTCTCCGTGTAAAAGTCCACAAAAAAAAAAGAGTCAAACTTTATAAACTTTTATCAAGTTTATAGAAAAATATATCAACATATTACGAAGTAGATAAAAACGGAGGAAGTACATGAACAGGAATGCAGACGAAAGGAAGCACGCAACAGAAATTGATCAGCAACACAAATATCAATCATGCAAGAACCAGTTGGTGTTGGAGATCAAGATCTGACTGTGTTCCTTGTCAGTCGCATTCACAGGAAGAACTAACCTCAGGTGATTCACAGAAGCTCCCCACAACAATGGTCCAGCAGACCAATGCATTGCATCAGCATCTCCCGATTGAGCAGTCATAAAGCACCTTCCAGTGATGCAACAACTTACTCAACTTGCCTAGGATGCAGTTCACGCTTCCCATGATCTTCCCTGAAAGTAGAACTCAATAAGTAGACACCAAATACTCCACAAGGAGGCATCACCAACCATATTGTAAACCAGCATTTGCTTACACCCCCAGTTCCAAGTCAGATTAGATAAATGCCCTGGAGGCGTTATATTAAGACGGGCAAAAATAAAATTTCCATAGATATTTAGCAACCACACACTCAAAAAACAAGCTTTGAATGGATTCATGTTCACTACAAAAGAGACATGACATATCATCCAAATTATGCATATTAGCCAAATTATAACATGTACGGATTTTTTTATTAATCACCAGTCATAGGAACGCATGAGTTTTGGGGCTAGTTGAAGTCCCTGAGGTTGGGAACACCCAATCCACCAAACGTTTTCTACGTGGCCACAAGGCCCCAATGAGCCAAATGATACTTATGAACATCACCAAGGTCCCCCCCCCCCCCCCCCCCCCCCCCTCCTCCCAGATGTCCCATTTGAGAAGAAATGACATTCAAAGCACATCTGCGAAACTTAATGGAGACATAAGGTATCCAGGAGTGCTAGGCACACAAGTGCGCTAAATTAATCCCCCACCCCCTATATGAAAGTATTTTTCGATCCAACCACACTTTTTAAATAACCTCACCAATAACCATCTGTATATCTTCTTTTCTCAGCTTATTATAATGCGGAGGCACACCTCAATATTTTAAGGGTAAATGATCATGTTTTGTAATAGTACACCTGAGCAAATTCATTTATCTTGACTGTTAACATTCATAGACATGAGATCACTCTTATGAAAGTTTATTTTCAAACCAGAAAGGACTTTGAAGGAACATATCCATTTGAGGTTCCTGGCATAAACCATTTTTTTCCAAGAAAATGATAGCATCGTCATCATACTGAAGACTAAGACACCACTAGGGATCACATGAGGAAGAGGTCTTCTCCAATATTTTGGTAAAAGCATTAGCAACCAACTTAAAAAGGATGGGAGACAAAAGTTCACCCTACTTCAAACCTTTAGCCCTAATGAAATAAGGTACATTAGTGTCATTAATCCTCACACAAAAGGAGCTATGAACAAGCACCATCTTAATCCAATAAATCCATTTCTCATCAAAACCAATGGAGTGTAGCATTTCCATACGAAAATGCCAACTCACTCTGCCATAGGTCTTCTCATAATCTAATTGTAGAGCTAAAGCACTGAAATTTGATGTGTGTATCTCATGCATGACCTCATGAGCCATGAACACACTCTTTAAAATAAATCTATCCCCAATAAAAGAAATTTTGTTAAGCAAAATTAACCTATCACTAACAGGAGAAATCCAATTTATCATTAACTTAGTGAAGATTTTAGCGCCGCAATTACACACGCTAATTCACCTAAAGTTGTTCATTTCTTTAGCATTACTCTCTCTAGTAATCTACTATTCATAAATAGTTCATCCCCACTACAAGTAATTCTCTCAACAAGCCTTCCACCTCATGCAGCGTGCCATGTCAGCGTCTATTTGCACTATTTTTCAACCATGCAACACATCCATTATCTTTAATTATTACAACATGCACTTTCCACCGTACCAAGTCATGCATGTGTGTCACACTATAATTAGTCACGTAAGGCCTTGTACAATGCTAGGTGCTTAGGGAGGTGCTTAGAAAAATAAACCGGTTTTTGCTGAAGCACCGGTGCCTATTTCTACAGGAGAGACGCCTAACTAAGCGTCTACCCTGTACAAATAAGCACCGGTGCTTAAGAAAAGCCTGGTTTATTTCTCTAAGCATTTCTTCTTAGCACCTTGCATTGTACAAGGCCTAATAATGGGAAAATTAAGTCTATCTTTCTATGAGTGTCCAGAGTACCATATCAAAGTCGCTCATAAAACCATATAGTCTATGAATGTCAGACCAAAAACCAGGTCCTAAATGGACATTGTGATTACGGACGTGGCTGGAGCCTGAATTTGAGAGCTTGCGGATTGTCCGGGCAAACGAGTGGATTTGAGGTTCTCCCTTGAAGGTGTGCTTTGTGTTTCCAAGTCGGGCCCGGATATATGGAGGAAGTTTGGGGGCCTTGGCTCGAGATTCTCTTAGGCTTAACTCTACAATAAACTTGTCATACATCGGGCCGGGCCGGTTTTAGGCCGGGCTTGTAAAAGTCGGGCCTTATTTTCTCATGCCCGAGCCCGACCTGAAGCTCGAAATACATTCTTTTTTCAAACTTGAGCCCAGCCCGAAAGCCTGGCCCGAATGCTTCTTTTCAATGCTCACACATCTAAGCCAAACTCGATAGCTCGATCTGAAACACTAGAAAAGAGAAGTCTGAGCCCGACCTGAACTACCTTCCGGGCTACAAAACGAGGCCCAAGCCCGCCCCGAATGGCTAGCCCACCCCCCTCCCCCCTCGCCGGCCCGGATCGTCAGGCTGGGCTGCCCATGCCCAGGTCTACACTGCAACAGTTAAGTTTTATTTCTTAGCCGGGATTTCCGAACACATGTCAAAAACCAGCGTTTCCGTTACCCACTGAGAAATTTGCTATCATTCCAAAAAATTATTTGAATTTATACATCTAACTAATAGTGTGAAATAACATTCGTATATACTTCCTTCATCTCAAAAATTACCGAAAAAGGATTTTGCCCCGCTTTATATATAAAGCAACCATCATCAACATCCTGGTATAGACGCACGTTAGCCCAACACACACACACCCAAGGCAAGATACATAGGTGTTGAGCGCAGCAACACCACCCCTAGCACTACAAGAGCAACCAGAGTACTCAACCATGAAAACGCCACCGCGAAGAGATGAAGGTGCATACGACGAACCATGGGATCCATGGCGGCACCTCTAGGAAGGTTACGACACCAGAGAGCTGCCACCGCCTGATCCGGGGATCAAAGTTTCCCCTGGAGCAACACGATGGGAAATGAGAGCCGCGACAACGCCTTCAAGAAGGGAACAAGCTTCGCCAGTGTCGGTCCGTCCGAAGATAGAACAGGTTTTCACCCCGGCCAATACTCACCGCCACTGAACGCCACACCCCGGCTACCACGACGCCCACACGGCCATGGTCACCGGGCAACACCGAGTCACGGGTTCTTCCCATGAGCACCGCGCTACCACCACCAAGGCCGCCGCCCTGGCATCCAGGACCCTGACACCACCGCACCCGAGACAAGCCTCTAACCGAACCAAAGAGATGAGAGAAAGGAGCCACCTTTCGTACCCCTGGATGGCCCCCAGCGCTGAGACCCAATAGGACGGCCAAAACTGGCCTCCATCGACCGGTCCTGCAGCATCGGACGCGAGACGAGCTCGGTCCTGCAGCACCGGATGTGAGACAAGCTCGGTCCTGCTGCACCGGGCGCGAGACAAGAGATGGACCGCAGCTGGGAAAGGCCCAGCTCTCCGGCGTACGTAGCAAGCACATGACGAAAGGGTGAAGCGAGGGTCGATACGGTCCGCCCGCAGACGAGCAGAGCCGCCAAGCCACCGTGTAGCCGCGTGCGCCACCGGGAGGCCACCGCCCGTGTCGGGCCTCCACAAGCTACCGCCCATGGCCGGAGCACCAACCACACCAGACTGCTGCCCCCACTCGCGCCACCACGAAGTTAGATCTGGCCGGGCCTCTGTCCGCGACCCCCGGCCCACACCACCCGGCTTCCAGGGCGTCAACCACCACCACACCACATGCGTCTCCACGCCCTGGCTAGGAGCAGCCGGTGCCTAGCCACCCCACTCAGTTGTGTCTTCTCCTAGCGCCCATAGCGCAGTATAGGAGGTTCCTACATGGGCCGGCCCAGACCGAGATTTCTCTGTGTGAAACATTTTTTATCACTTACTAGCAAATATGCCCGTGCGTTGCAACGGGGGACAAAAATATTACGTCCTGGCCAAATAAGTATGACTCAATACATCGACATACGGGCGTCCTCTATTTTTCTATTTTAACACGGTGGCCCATCATGTTGATACTTTTTTTATTTTCCCACCCTCGCTAATGATGTCCGTTGTGTCCATGTGATCCCAATGCATTTGACGTGGTAAATTTCAAGGCTATGTGCCTGTCACTACACGCCACACTTGTTATTGTGTAACACAAGGAAATATTTAAAACTTTAACAACTAATCTCGTCGACCACGAACTACTCCCAACCCCTAGACATATAAATACTTTTCAAAAACTAATTAAAACCTAAACCTAAAAGACTTAACGCACAAATTCTAGAGCTACTTAGATCAATCTTATGGAGAACTACTAAAATAGACGTATTAAAAAAATCATTGTCAGCACAAATTAACAATCAATATTAAGCCACTGGTACATAAACCACATACCAGTAGTTTAGTGTACACCACTATTTGCCTGGTTTTTGTTTTCATTATTTTACGTTTTTAACTTTTCTTTTTGGTTTCACTTTTTCTTTTAAATTTTGTTTTTGTCGTTTATGTTTTTTTTACAAGTTCGTTTTACTTTTCTTTTCTTTTTATTACCATTTTCCTTTTTCCTTTACTTTTTCTTTATTTATTTTTCGTTTTCCAAACATCTTCCAAATTTTTGAGTATTTCTGAATTCTGAACATTTGTGGAATCCACAATTGGTTTTTGAAATCATGAACATTTTTAGAAATCGTAAACAATTTGCAAATTCATAATTCTTTTACAAAGTCCTTATTTTTTTATGAAATCATAGAACATCTTTTGAATTCATGAATATTTTTTGGAAACTTTTGAATCGGTGAACAGTTTTTTGAATCTACAAATACATTTCCGAAATTTGGTAACAAATTTTTAATTCACGAACATTTGTTTTGTTTAGGCGAACATTTTGTGAAATGCATGGACAGTCTTTTAATCAACGATGGTTTTTGAATCGATGAACTTTTTTATAAAATTGGGAATAAATTTTGGAATTCGTATTTTTTTTAGTATGTATGAACATTCTTAAAATTTTCATGGACATTTTCTTCGAATTCACGAATATGTTTCGAATACATGATCATTTCCAAAATAAAGAATGATTGTTATTTTTCAAAATCATGAATTATTTTATAATATGTGAACAGTTTTTAGAATCACCATTCTAATCCGTGAACATTTTATGATTTAATGAACATTGTTTTCAAAACTCACAACTTTTGAAATTTGGAATTTTCGAAAATCCCGAATTAATTTAAAGATGGGAAAACAAAAATTAAAATGAGAAAAGAAAAGGCATAAAAATTGGAAAAGAAAATATTGGGCCGGCCCATGAACCCGTGCTGAGAGGCTTGCTCCGATAGAGAAAGGGGGGAGAAAAAGCAGTCGGAACCAAGGGTCGAACCTGCGTCTTCTGTGTAGATGAGTGGAGCTTCAACCACTACATCAAACATGTGTTTTTGATATTTCCATGTCTCGTCCTATAAGAACAAACCGGCGGCGATTTTGACAGAAAAAATATGAATCGTTTTCTTTACTTATGGATGACATAGTGGGTAATTTAGGGCAACTTTGGGGGCAAATATATTACGGACGACCAGAAGCAGTAACCCTTTTAATATTTGGTAGAGATAGGTGACATTGGTGGGTAATATTTTGCAGCTTTAGAGGCAATTTCGGTGACGGAGGGGCAGAAGCACTCCGTAGTTTAATAGTTGGTATATATATATATATATATAGTTATAGATATAGATAGATTATTCTAGTTTTTAAAATTATTATGGCCACAGGGCCGTAGGGGTGACTCGAACCCGCGGGTCTGGCTGACCAAGTATTTACTTTGTGTCCATATATAGAAGTTTTTTTTCTGAATTTGAATTTCTTTCGAAAATTTTGGGCGTAAAAATGCAAAAAATCTGAGTTTTGGGCGTAGCCTGTTGTTCCTGTCCATCCCGGAAGAAAACCGGGACGGACACAAAACCCTTTGACGATCCGATTAAGACCAGCTTGTAAATCGATTTACTCTTTGGATCCTTGCACGCTCGGAGCCTGCAAGGTGGGCGACTAGGCCGTTGCCCAGCGGCCTTCGTGCCCCATATAACGTCCGCTGAACCCGGAGCTCGCGCACTCTAACGAGCTCGCGGGGCAAAACGGCTAACACCATCGATGCCGCCGCTCCTCACCTTCTCCACGCCGGCGCAGTCGCTCCCAGCGCCGTCCAGGGCCCGGTTCAGGGTCGCGGCTTCCACCGTCGTCGGTGCCCCCGGCCAAGCCGCCAACGACTTTCCGTCGTTCCTTCCCAGCGCGGTCGAGCGCATCCGCGACGGCGCCGCCATCCGCCTGGCCAAGCGAATCGAGCGCGTGCCCGTCCAGGCGAGCTAGCTTCTCCAGACATTGCCGCTGTTTTGCTCTTCATTGAAAGTTCTTTTTGGGTGTAACACCTGTGATGAACGAATTTTCGTTGAACAAAATCCGCACTTCAGACCGGCTTCTCCACAAGCCCGATACTGAGCAGCTGCGTGAGGCCACTCAAGCATCAGCAGAGCAGTGACCCTGTCGTGCTGCTCCATGGCTTCGACAGGTGCGTGTAATGGAGCCACCTATCTTATATTTCATTCAACCTTGTCGTGTGATCGTGTCTAATTCTTGTGCCAAGAGTAGTTGTCTACATGGGATGCGGCCACAAGTCATATGGGCCCAGTGGTGGAGCTAGCGGTCGGTTACGCCTGGGCTTAGCTATCTTGAGCTAAGAACTATCATAATTTTTAATATTTTGTAAGAAGAAATTACAAAGGATATTGGTACTATGCCTAGGCTATAGGCACAACTGTTTTAGGCATGTCTCTACCACTGTGACCAGTATATTATATGAAAGTAAGCGGCTGAAGCTTAGTCGATTGATAAGTACGTCAACATGCTAGTTGTGTGAGCTAGTTGCCTAGTATACTCGACATGAGAAATATGGAAACGGTTCATAATTTGAACCTGCGATTCAAGAGATAAATCGTTTTAAAAAATAAACTTTTGATAAAAGGACAATCAATCAACCTTCCGTCCTCATGAGCGGGGTGAAAAGGCGTGCCAAAACTTTCTGGTTGCGTCAAATTGTTAGAGATACGACACGCAATCGATACGATGAAGAACGAAATCAAGCAAAGGGACACAAGATTTTAACGTAGAAAACCCCTCCAACACGAAGGGGAAAAAACCACGGGCGCCAGCCAGCCAAACTTCACTATGATCGGGAGAGGTTTCAAACGCCGGGGATTTACAACTGATCGACTTATCCCGTGCGGCGGCTTACAAGAGGTATATATAACACTCTCCGCTTCGGCCCAAGCCTACCGGCGACGGGCCTCGCTCTGCTCGCTCGTCAGAAGTTGGCCTTTCTCTTTATACTGGAATTTGGAGCATAACATAACAAACTCCACCTTGAGACAAAATCCATCTTGTAGCATGAATGAGAACCTTCTCCCTGAACAACAAAGAAAACACTTTCGGCGCCAAACAGCCACTAGGGCTAATGAGTTATACCAACTAAGTCTGAGCAAAGCTCAAACTTAGCAACAGGAACTGGCTTTGTCAACATATCAGCAGGATTATCATGAGTACTAATCTTGCATACCTTCAGTTTACCTTGCTCAACAATGTCTCGAACAAAATGATATTTGACTTCAATGTGCTTTGTTCTCTCATGGAACATTTGATCCTTAGTGAGGTATATGGCACTCTGACTATCACAAAACAGGTTAATGCAAGAATTATCTCCACAAAGCTCAGCATACAAACCTTTCAGCCAAACTGATTCTTTACATGCTTCTGCAATAGCCATGTACTCTGCTTCAGTGGTAGATTGAGCAACTACTGCCTGCAGTGTGGCCCTCCAACTCACGGCACAACCACCAACAGTGAACACATAACCTGTAAGGGACCTCCTCTTGTCCAAGTCGCTGGAAGCAAAATCTGAATCCACATAGCCAGCTAGTCCCTCACCAGTCCTGCCGAATTTCAAACAAGCATTGGAAGTGCCACGAAGGTACCTGAAAATCCACTGAACAGCCTTCCAATGTTCTTTACCAGGGTTAGCCATATATCTACTGACCAAACTCATTGCAAATGACAAATCAGGCCTAGAACACACCATGGCATACATTAAAGAACCGACAGCACTGGAATATGGAACTCTTGACATATACTCATACTCTTCATCCGTACTAGGACATTGAGAAGATGACAATTTGAAATGAGGAGAAATAGGAATGCTTATTGACTTAGCATCATGCATGTTAAAACGATGAAGGACTTTCTGAATGTAACTTTGCTGACTAAGAAATAAAAAACCAGAATTTCTGTCCCTGGTAACTCCATACCTAGAATTTTCTTAGCAGCACCAAGATCCTTCATGTCAAACTGACTACTTAATTGTGCCTTTAAAGCAGTGATCTCTCTCTTGCCCTTGGCAGCAATCAACATGTCATCAACATATAACAGCAAGTATATAGGCGATCCATCAACAAATTTAATGTAAACACAACTATCATATGCAGACCTCTTAAATCCATGTGCAATCATAAATGAATCAAACCTTTTATACCACTGTCTTGGAGACTGTTTCAAACCATATAAGGACCTCTTTAACTTGCAAACAAAGTTCTCCTTACCAGGCACTACGAAACCCTCTGGTTGGTCCATGTAAATTTCCTCCTCTAGTTCTCCATGCAGAAAGGCTGTCTTGACATCTAACTGCTCAAGCTCAAGATCATTCATAGCAACAATACCGAAAAATGCACGAATGGAACTATGCTTGACAACTGGAGAGAACACATCATTATAATCAATACCTGGTATCTGACTAAAGCCCTTAGCCACTAACCTTGCCTTAAACCTTGCGGGCTCATTAGGAGACAAACCTTCCTTTCTTTTGAAGATCCATTTGCAACGAACGGTCTTCTTTTGTTTAGGCAAGCGCACAACATCCCATGTGCCATTTTTCTCAAGTGATTGCATCTCTTCCTGCATAGCAGCAACCCACTTCTCACGGTCACCGGAAACAATGGCTTCAGTGTATGTGGATGGCTCATGGATGTTCTCAACCTGTTCTGCACAACTAAAAGCATAATGAACAATGTCACACTCCTCAATTAGGCGTTTAGGTTTGTTAATGACTCTCTTTCTCCTTCCATCTACAAGAGACTGAATTTGTGGCTGCAAAACAGGGGGTGAGCGTTGCACAACATCATCATCATGAATCTCTGTATCTGGAGCATCATCAACATTATCATGAACCTGTGCATCTGGAGCAGTAACATTATTATCAACAATTTTGTTTTCCTCCTCATCAAAATGCTCCACCTACACAGTAACTCGTTGTGGCTCCACATCAAAACTATCTGTGGACAGATCATCATGATACATAACAGATTCATTAAAAACAACGCTCCTTCTCACAAAAACCTTATTAGTGTCAGGATTCCATAACCGATATTCCTTAACTCCTGAACCATATCCAACAAACACACACTTAATAGCTCTAGGCTCAAGCTTTTCGTTATCAACGTGTGCATATGCATTGCAACCAAAAACTCTCAATTGTGAATAATCAGCCGGTGTACCAGACCATACCTCAATGGGAGTTTTCTTATTAAGTGGAATGGATGGAGACCTGTTGATGAGGTAGCAGGCGGTGGAGGCTGCTTCAGCCCAAAAACGTTTGCCCATGCGAGCATTGGACAACATGCAGCGAGCCCTGAAGATGATGGTTCTGTTCATACGCTCAGCCACACCATTCTGTTGAGGAGTGTATGGGACGGTGTGGTGCCTGACGATGCCCAAGTTTCTGCAATACCTGTTAAAAGCTTTTGAACAGAATTCCATACCATTGTCAGTACGAAGTATTTTTACCTTCCTTTCAGTTTGCCTTTCTACCATAACTTTCCAATCCTTAAAGGCATCAAACACATCATATTTATGTTTCAGAAAATAAGGCCACACTTTTCTGGAGTAGTCATCAATAATTGTAAGCATATAACGAGCACCAGCAAGCGAGGGTTTACGGGAAGGTCCCCACAAATCAGCATGTACATAATCTAATATACCTTCTGTGGTATGAACAGCAACATTGAACTTTACCCTCTTGTGCTTACCAAAGATGCAGTGCTCACAGAACTCCAAATCACTTACGTTGTAGCCATCCAAGAGTTCCCTCTTGGTCAATTCTGCCATGCCAAGTTTACTCATATGCCCAAGGCGCATATGCCAAATATTAGTTTTACTGGATTTATCAGAAGTAACAGCAGCAGCAGCAGTACCAGTAATAGTGCTTCCTCTAAGAACATATAACTTGGCAGAATTCATATCACCTATCATATGAATGAGGGAACCTTTTGTTACCTTCAAAACTCCACCTGAACCGGAGTGTTTGTACCCTTTGACGTCAAGAGTAGTCAGCGAGATGAGGTTTCTGGCCATGCCTGGTATGTGCCTCACATCTGTCAATGTGCGTATCATGCCATCATGAGTCCTGATCTGAACAGAACCGATGCCCACAATCTCACGTGGGTTGTCATCTCCCATACGCACAACATCTCCACTCTGCACAAACTCATAAGTACTGAACCAATCTCTGTGACAACATATATGAAACGAACATGCAGAATCAAGTATCCATTCATCATGACATGAAACACAGCCAGCAAAAACAACTAGAGCATTGTATGGTTGCTAATACTCAAAGCATATTTTTAGAACAACCAACATCCATCAAACAAAGAGAAATATAGGGGCTTAATGTTTCGCCTCCCAGCGTACTTATCATGACGATAATTGTCAACAATAATGAATCATGATCAAATTTATTTGACTGGATATATGTGTTTGAATCTTTTCTCACCAAATGATGCTTGCCAACTAATAGATTGAGGTTAGAATAAGAAGTTGACTCAACATGAAAAGTAAATAACATGAAAGTAAATAACATAAAAGTAAATAGATTGTCCCTTCGCAGAGGGAAGCAGGGATTTGCGGAGGCGCCAGAGCTCATTGCTTAAAACAGAGATGAATATATTTTGGATGTTGTGCCTTTCCTGTCAACGTCACGACAAGGGATTTCAATATCTTCCATGCTAAACACATTAATGGCGGTACCCAGGGTGCCGGAATAGGGCTCCGGATGACTTTTCTTCGGTACAGAGGCTTGTGGCGCCGGAGCGGAAGTTCTAGATTTATTTCTGAGGGTTTTGGTATATATAGGATTTTTTAGCATTGGAATCAAGCTAAACGGAGCCACGAGGTGGTCCCAAGCCATCAGGGCGCGCCCGGGGGGTAAGGGCGCCCTGATAGCTTGGGGGCACCTGGTGGCCCCCCTCCGATGATTCTTTGCTCCAGTATTTCTTATATTGTCTAGAAAAAATCGTCAAAAAGTTTTGGGCGATACCGAGAACTTTTATTTTGTACATAAAAAACAACACCACATTAATTCTGCTGAAAACAGCGTCAATCCGGGTTAGTTTTAATTAAATCATATAAAGTGCATCAAAACCATATAAAAGTATTGTAAACATAGGTAAATATGGCATGTATACTTCATAAATTATCGATACGTTGGAGACGTATCAGCCGTCGTCGAGCAAACTCATACGAGGCCATGCCCGTCGCCATCCACGACAATCTTACCGACAGAAAGGTGGTCACCACCATTAACCACTGCGCCCATGAGAAGAGTAAACTCACCACCCACGAGCACTGCCTCGCCTATCCGGAGCAGAGCCCCGACCCGCCTCGGGACCAGATCTAGTCTGCCCAAGTGCGAGCCCTGGGCCATGGCCACCTCCGCCGCATGGTTAATCCGCACGCCGATGGCCTGAAACCAGGAGAAGGAAGAACAGGGCATTGAAGGAGCCGACTAAGCGACGGCATGCCTGCATGAGGTGAACACAACGTTGCTGGATCGTGTGGTGACGGTGAAGCGCGACGGTACGCTCCTGAAGCACAAAATGTTACGAAAAGGCGAAGTTTGACACCCGATGCGACAAGGAATAATGTTGCCCTGAATTTGATGCCCGTCGCCATCCACGAAAATGTTACAAAACGTCGAAAAACTCTATTTTCCCTTTGGAATTTGGTTATTTAAAAAATTGTCGAAACGGAAAACAATTTGTTTCTTCGGAGAAATCTTTTTTTTCTCTACATTTTGATATATTATTTGTATTTTTCTGAATTAGAATGATTTAGTTATGATTTTTCTAAGATTAATGTGGTAAAGGGGTTTAGGGTTTAGGGGCCCCCTTTAGTCCCGCTTGGTATCTCCAACCGGGACTAAAGATAGACCTTTAGTCCCGGTTGGAGACACCAACCGGGACTAAAGGGCTGGGGAAAAAAATTGAAAAAACATTCCTTTAAAAAATTTTGAAAAAAAAAATTAATTGTTTTTTCAGTCCCGGTTGGTATCTCCAACCGGGACTAGGGGGGGGGGGGGAGCTTTAGTCCCTGTTGGAGATACCAACCGGGACTAAAGGGGTTGGCACCGTTCGAAGCCGGTCACAAACCCTTTAGTCCCGGTTGGTGTCTCCAACCGGGACTAAAGGTCCCGTTCGAACCGGGACTGATGCCTGCGCCGCTCTAACCGGGACTAATGCGCACATTAGTCCCGGTTCGTAACACAACCGGGACTATTGCTCCGATCCGGGTGTGACGAAAGCCCTGTTTTCTACTAGTGGACGCCCGTTTGGGACACCTAGGTGCCTGGGCACCTTGCCTATAAACCGTCAGATTACATTGAGATGTGTGCATGTGTTACTGGTATTAACAATAATATATATGCGCATACACTCATCCTATGAGTATACACACGTAAATTCTATCCCTATGAGCACTTTCGAGAGACTAAGCCGGTATATCATCTTGAGATTGACGCAGTCATCACAGGCGCCTATAGTCGACGGAAACGTTTTCTTCCACCGAACGCGCATCGCCAAAAATCCTGAAATAAACCCAGGAATAATGCGAGCATCAGGATTTAAACCCTCATGGGTTGGGGATACCAGCATCCTCGTAACTATCCAACCACTGATACATTACGTACATGCAATCTTATACATGTTGATGATATGTGCAGTATAAAATTGAAAGAAGAAATTTCCACACGTACTCATGTGATGTGCACAAATTGTATGTATATGTGTTGTATCGAAAAGCAAACACGCAAATAAAAATTGGCTTCTTTCTGTTGTTTACTGACCAGATTTTTTTTTAGTCTACATAATAATTGTATTGTTGAGAGTGGGTTTCAATTTTTTTTACACCCTAGTTCCCCGTTTGCGGTGGATTTTAACTCATTTTGCAAAAAACCTCAATTTTTACTCAATTTAAAGAAACCTAAATTACCCTCATTTTTCCTAATTTTTTTGCTGACTGTACATGTCATGTTTGCTGTTTATTTTTGAGTTGTCGTCTTGTTTTTCTGTGCAACGTAAGCTGGAACGCACCCGACCTGATCCACCGTTAAGCGCGGCTGTAGTGAGGTGAGCTTATCACGTCGGTCGGTCCATCGGTCTCCACCGTACGTATGTGCTAGCTAGTGACAGCACACCCACTCACGCACGCTCGCCATCTCCTTTTCGTTTTTTATTTGCGAATGGCATCTCCTTTTTGTTTTTCTGTGAATCCAACGTACAAATTGACGTCGGAGAGAACGTAATGCGTGCACGTTCAGCACGCATGCACGCTACAACAAGCACACGTTCGATGCAAAAAAAAAGTAACAAAATGAAACTACAAATCCAACCGCACGTAGGTACACAACACAATATTGCGCGCGTGATAACTGAGCGCAACACAACACAGATGGTTAGATTTTTTGTGGTAAAACTAGTTCATGTCCTAAACTTGGCACAATGTTCGCATTATCCTGAATTTATTTCAGACTTTGTGACGATATGCGCTTAGTGACAGCAGATGTTCATGTCGACTACAAGACAAGGTGCTCATAGGGGTATGACGTGCATGCATGTGTTTATAGTGATGGGTGTATGTGCGCGTATATAAGCATGCATGCTGCTTCTCACCGATCTGGCCATGCGAATTGACCTTCGAAGACTGCTGTGTGTGCACGTCATTCTCTTTTCTTCATGTTAATAGTGTCCGATTCATATAACAACGATCGAGTTACAAGGCATGTAAATATTGACCAGACAAAACTAAAAAGACATTATAACCCCAGACTTTGCACAGAGGATCAAGAGCCAAGAGAGCAAAATCAATAAAGACCGAAAAATTCACTGAGCTTGATGCCATTGTCCGTCACCTCCCTTCGATGCAACATAGTAGGCAACAAAAGAAAATGTGACACATCACCTCTTCGCTCGAGTTTGACGTGGCTCATGCAACTTTCAATCCTGTACAATATATTTTTACAAAGGCAAAGACATTACTGTTGAAAGAATCTAGCCGGGGCAGCACCCCAAACACGCTATCGAACTTTAGATTTAGCATCGCCGCTCGATGATGATGTCGGAGTAGGAAACCATACCCGCTAGCCGTCAATAACAAACCCAACACATGACCTACCTTCTTCTAGTCGTTGTTGACACATTAGACTACCTGCATCCGCTCCCGCACTACCTTCCGAGCTTCACGTTGCGCCCGGAGGAAATGCCATCGCAACAGTGGAGACTGAGAACACAAGTCCATCATACGGATGCCGCCGCCACTCCATCCCCACCCTAACAGACAAGCAACCAGATCTATCACGCACCAACAAGCAAATTGCCGTGTTAAGGAGGCTGAAGCTTTATTATTTAAGCGTTGTAGCATAGCAGGGATGGCTTATTATGTCACTAGATGATACCCCGCGCGTTGCTGCGGGAACTCTTAGTCCTATGAACATGATGATAGATAAACTGAATAACTTTTTGCATAATGTATTAAGAACTTCAGATGAGATAACTGCAATGGACACATCTTGATATGACATAAGTAATCTCGTGTGACTTACATGAATATTAATGTATATAAACACACTAACAGGGATTCAAAAAGAGATACAATATGGAAGATTATGTGCAAATGTTGTAGCTGTTGTTGTAAATCAATCTTCATATATGCATTATTGGCCATTGTAGTTGCTTGCTTGCAATGCTTGACAGTGAGTGATGGAGCTCCAATATCAACAAAAAAACATATTACTTTCTCTCCTTTTGCCAAAGTGAGTACCAATTCCTTTTTCTCAAAGCATTAGGCTGAATAGAGCATGGGTAATTGTACACATAAGCACCGAGATCCAAATTGTCGAGTTGAAACCAGAATTTGTTGCAACAAAAAGAAACTATGCATGAAACCTTATAAGCTACATTAAGCGAATAAAAAAAAGAGAATGAAATTTTTTGTGGTTTAAAATTTCACACATGACGAATTGTTTTGTTCAGACCTCCGACAAATAGGCATATTTAAAAAAAACATTTCAGCAATTGAAAACTAAAGACCAAAAGCATGGAGTCAGGAATCAAATACTACAGCGAACTTGCATGATTTGAGCTAACTTGATATGTAGCTTTCAACTTCCCATCTATACTAAATTACTGATCACTGTCCGTGTGATCCTTTATTTGTATACCAGAGGAAGTTTATTCCTCCAATGTAGTAGGGTAAAATAATACTAAGAAATGATCCATATCTATTTGTGTGGTAGCAAAAGTATTTACCTAAAATAATCATGTCAATGGAAAGCTCACCAAGTGCAACAGGAGATAGTATCGGCACTGCATCAATGTCCCAGTGGTGAGCCTCCCAATATTTTGTCTGGTGGCACTTGTTCTTCATATAAATAATAAAAATAGACTGCGGGACATAGGTCGGATGAGATGGAGGTTATGATGGTGGCCTTTCAATCCAGTATCAAGGATGAGATGAATATATTCCCAATCTCTTGGATCAACTTCATGGATACAATCTCTGAAACATAAATGTCAATAGAAAAGTTGTACAAACATTTACTTATGACCGACGTGCAAGGTGGAGAAGATCATAGCTAACTATTTAAGAAGCATGAGATAATAAAATCCGTACTGTCTTAGAATCAAGAAATGTAAATAGCCTGTCACTTAGTCAGTTCAGCATATGCAAATTGCAGAATACTTGGGAAGATAACACAGTCAGCACTAATTAATTTGTTTGGATTTATAAGCAAGATACTTAAACAGAGGAGGACATGTGGATGTACGATCCATCAAGGCTTAGTGCACAGAGATGAGTAGCAAACTGTCAACTACAGAAAATATAAAATAAAAGGGCTCAAACTTAAATTGAGCGCATACCGTAGATAACCTGGAGAAAAGTTGGACAACTGCCGTTTTCCTTGTTCTGAATACACTGCAGTAATCTGCTCTTTCCCTTGTTCTGAATATACTGCAGTAAGCTTAGAAAATAGTACAAAATGCATCCATGTATTCCGTTCTAAATTGATATATTGGACTCTTAGTTGTTGCCCACATATTCGATTTAGTTTTCTGCGTGTTGTGACTCTACAAATCCCATAGAATAGAATTGCTTGCAGTTAGCTGCTTCTACTGTCTTTTTATACATGTCCTGCCTCTAATGCTGCTAGAATGATGAAATATACCACGTCCTGAAGAGTTTTTCCCTTTGTTTCATCTCTGTTGTCGGACTGGATTGGAGGGCAGATGCTTTGCTGATGATTTGTTCAAATATATCTACCTTCCTCGAGAAAGCATCAAAAGGATTTATGTCATCGTCATACATTTTCTTGCACTTTGTTTAAAGATCTGAGGAACTACTTTCAGTATCCTGTCCATACTGTAGATTGCAACATAACAAAGGTCAAATGCTAGACAATAAAAAGTACGCAAAGTTCATTAAATCTTCATTGATCCTCTAGAAACAATCTTCCCATGACTGTAGTCCTGAATGTATGAAATATTTCCGTACAACTGGACATCATACTTCTCTTTTAATCTGATCAGTTGCTGGGATGTGCAAGAATACGTCATGGGGCAAAAATAAACATAATAGATCCACACCTCTGAACAAAATCAAGGAAAGTGACCATCTCATATCATTACCAAAGCTTGTCGAACATACAAGCCTATGATATATAGTTACATACCTCCTCGGTTTCATGGAGTCCATACAGAAAATTTTCCTCTGATCATAGATGACGTTGGGTGTGCCTTGAATCAGTACCCTGTGACAGGGAGCAGGGAAACACTTGTAGTCACCAATAGCCATGCAGATTTTTGTGCGGAGCATCCAGCCTGATAGAAAAGACAGGGGGTGGCGGCGGCTCAAGAATCAAGATCCACGTTACCCAGGGCATCCGGTGACACGACAACTCCTCCTAACCTCTGCAGTAGGTCGACGGCGTGGCATGGTTCGACCGGTGGCAAGGCGCACGGGGGCGGCAGAAGGAGATGAAGGCGCAGGCGCAGGCATAGGCGCGATGAGGCGGCCGGCGGTTAATAAGCAGAGCAGGATGCGTGATATCTAGATGGAGGGATCCAGAGATGCAGCGGAGACGGGATAAGGAAGGAGTAGGACACGCACACGCGGTGGTGGGTTTTTATGATTCTGGAGAAACCGTGGCCCATGGAAAAGCAACTCTTTTTTTAGAAAGCCAAAGCGCATCAGTTACGGAAGTCTAAGAATCACAGGAGAATTACGGCCTTAGTGCTAGCCAGGCGGATGGCCTCATATACCCTCGTTGTCAGTTGAAAAGTGGTCTTTTTTACTGGAAGACTGTTCGGCTGTTTACGTGGAAACGGAGAAGAATGATTGGATGATAACTGCTGACATGGCATCTATGCTGATGTGGATAGGCTGCATGTTAAGAGAAATAGGTTAGTGGGGATGAACTATTTAGGTATTATAGATTCGTTCCGTCGGTCTCAACGGTATGTACGTTTTCCTGACGTCACACACACTCACGCATGCTCACCATCGTCATTTTCTTTTTTTCTTCTTCGAATCCAACGTACCATGAGAGTATCCCAATAGAGGGTATACCAAAAGTAATTTTGCATCATCAAAAAGCTGGTTTCGCTGCCGCTCTGAACGACGCCAACGGCACCTCCGAGCCCATCCACCATGGCTCACTCCTCTGCCTCGACGCGCTGGTCTTCTGTGCTACATGAATCGGACCGGGAGGCCTCAACCGTGACGCCCGCGCCCTCGACCTCCGCCTTGGACCGGCTGCCTCTGCCAAATTATCCGTCTTCCGCCAGCCCCAGCCATCCTCGTTACCTCCGTTAGCCCCCCCTCGACGTCTCCCACCCGCTGGACAATCTCCCTTGGAGCCACGCTTGCCCAAGCCCGTCTCCCTGCTTTTTTGACCCCATACAAGCTCACGATGGTCGTGGTGGGTGCGATGGCATGGGCAGCAGTCGCGCCGGACATGCGTTCGATGGCAGCAGCGGTGGTCAACGTTTGGGAGGCAGAAGGTAGAAATAATATAAATTATATAAAATGGTCGTACAAGCATGGTTTTAAATAGCGCGCTATAGCTTCGCTATAACGTTTAGAAGAGGTTTTGCGTTAAGCGTCTTTTGTCCAAACACATGAGCAAACATTTTAAATAGCACGCTATAACATCGCTATAGCACGCTATAGCATTTTGAAGATGTCCGCCGCTAAGAGGCTTAGTGCGCTATTTAAAACTTTGCGTACAAGTCAGGCTTGATGATGAAGATGGTACAACATCCAAAGTTTACAATTGCATATAACATAACTTCAGATGCAAGGAGTAGTCTAAATATGGAGCGAGGTGATCTGAGATGATTGGAGGTTAGCCGAAAAAGAGATCGGAGGTTGACCTGAAGGATTAATTTTCTATTATTTGTGGGGAATGGCTTAAAATGTTAGTGGAAAATTTAAATATATATTTGTCAGTTATGGATAAACAATCTCATGAAATATGTTCAAAATTCGAGAGCCAAAAAATATGCTGCCAATTTGCCCAACACTACTGAACAAGTATTAACCTATTAGTTTCCAGCTAAACGCTGAAGAAAAATGAACAAATACTTCTCCGTTCACAAATATAAGATGTTCTAACCTTTTTTTGAATCGGATGTATATATAGACATATTTTAGTGTGTTTGTTCCCTCATTTCAGTCCCTATGTAGTCTATATTGAAATATTGAAAATAACTTATATTTGTGGACGGAACGAGTACTAATTAAACGTGCGAGGCACCCTCCTAGTTTCACCATATTTAGCAGTCTGGACTATAGGCACTCTAAACATATTATTTTCTGGATGGACTATGGACACTCTAATGGTATTAAATGCAGTTCTTGTTTAGAGTGGAGGTACACCTACCCTTTGCTAGAGGATGCTGGGTTGGAGGCTTGGGCTGTGGACGTTCTTGGATGGGGCTTCTCTAATTTAGGTACGCCCCCACTCTGATGCATGCCATTGGAGTTGATTCAATAATTGTGCTTGCCACAGTTTCTAGCTGTTCTGACCACTTCTAATATTTTTTTTTTTGAAATGGACTTCTAATATATTAATCGATTGGATCATAGAAACAAGGCCACCATGCGATACAGTGTCTAAGCGCGAGCATCTTTACCAGGTACTTCCTACTAAATTGCCGACACTTATTTTGGGATGGAGGAAGTACAAGTTAATTCAACAACTACTTTTAGTGTACATTTCGATCATTTCCACGTGATGCCTTCCTAGTGTGCAGACTTCCTGTTTAATTCAGAATAAGTTTTATAAGTAACTCAAATTTCAGCCTTGCTCAGAATTGCACAAAAACTAACGTTATCCTAGAATAAGGACTGGATTGTTAGGATTATATGTTAGTATGCTTTTCTTTGAGCAAGTTTTCAGTCTGCCTTTTCTTGTTTAAAGATGTTCAGTCACTCAAGAGTCAAGACCAGTTTTTATGTTTTAGTACCAAACTTGTATGATCCAGACAAATGCAGCAATCTAATGAATACACTGACATTATCCTTACATTTCAACAACCTCTTTGTGTAGTTCTGGAGATCCTACATTAAAAGGCCTATGGCACTAGTTGGATCTAGCCTGGGTGCTGCTGTTGCCATTGATTTTGCAGTCAACTATCCGGAAGCGGTACCGGCATTTTAAGACTTATTGTGCTCTTCTCATTTCTTAGCCAGCAGTGTAACACAAAAGAATAGTACCACGAGCTACAGATATATATATCCTTAATGCTGTCCCTGATGTGAATTGTTTCATGTACTTTCCCGTAACCGGACAAATACAACAACCTTTCTTACAAGAAGTTAACTTTGTCTTCATCAGGTATCAAAATTAATCTTCATTGATGCAAGTGTATACGCTGAGGGAACAAGAGATATGACCGGAGTGCCAAAATGTGTTCCATATGCGGGGGTGAGTTTTTTTTTTCCAGAGTTGTATGCCTTGCCCCAATGTAGCTTGGCTTCAGGGTTGAATCATTCTGATCTTGTTCACACATTTTTCATCACTGGTTAGTTTTCATGTTCTGACGCCCATACTTGTGGTATGCATATTTATTTTACATACGGATGATGGTTAATCTTTTCCTCAAGAATTGTTCATGTTGGATTATTATCTTTAATTTGCGTCAAACCGATCCAGTGGTATGTGCATATTCATTATATATTGGCTGGAATACAGTGTAATTTTTTGCTCAATAGGTTTTTGTACTGAAGAGTCTTCCTCTGCGATTGTTGGCTACACACTTGACGTTTAATAAAACTCCAGATGAATTCTTTGATTCGGCCCAGGTAATTAAGCCTCCATACATTCCATGCACCTCATGGAAACAACTATCATACTCTAGTTATTGGTGCATTAGTTTTCTCCTCTTCATGAGATGTACTCGTATCTTTCAAGTGTGCAGTTTCTCTGCCATTCTTGAAAAAAATCTTTTTTTCCCTTTTTCTGAGAAAAAAAACATCTCGGCTCCCGATTTAATTTGCATGAAACCAGCGTGTCACCGCCATTACAAGCTCGGGTTCTTAGTTCTTACCTTCCAGGCACACCCGACTAGAACATCTTAATATTGAATCCATGCTCGAGCCGGTTCATCCAAAACTCCAAAGTGATGTTGAGATGTTGGTCGCATAATCTTGTTTTAATACTGCGTTGGCAAGGTATTGAACTCGAGACATCTTGGTTGTGATACCATATTGAATTCATGCCTCAGCCGTTCATCCAAAAGTCCGAACTTTGAAGAGAGTCGGGCAATATATTTCGACATTTAACCATGCATAAACTCTAGATCTAAATAAGTTCAGGTAACTAAAGATAAATTAAGCATCAAACAGAGAAAGCCTCACTGACGAGTTACAGTAGGCCACAGCTGAGCATGACTTTGGCGATGCATAAAAACAACTCTACGTCCACAAAGGCTATACATTGCTAGTCTCTTTATTATAGGACCCCAGCCATGTCGGTGCCCGTAAATTTCTTGTGCAACCTTAGCCCTCTTCATAGCATCCTGTTGTAGCAGTACTCCAGTTGCCCCCTTTTTGTAGTGGCGCCCAAGAATCAATGAAATGACATACAAGTAAAGCAATATTAGTTAATAACCCAAAAATAGTAGCAACAACTATAATATAAAATTTCCTAAGTCTATCAGAAAAATAAAAAAAACAATTCTGGACATATCTACCATATTATGTGGTAAATCTATCACACCGAAAGCAGTGATATAGCAACATTCCACAAATACTTAGATAAGTGACATGCAAACAAGATGTGTTCCATATTTTCACGACCTACACAAAACTCACAAAAAGTCATTCCATGCCATCCCCTTTCAGTGAATTGTCTCTAGTTTAAAAATCCTATTTTCAGTGAAATTTTCGTTTTCACAATTGCACATAGGGAAATTAGCCGTCTTAAAAAGCATGTACATAGATTTAGCTGTGAATTCACCAGATTTAGTATCAGTTTGGTCTCACATCAAAACATGACCACACAAGGCTTGCAAATTCTGCCACATAATCATAGTTTCCTCCCTCAGAAATCTCTATTATTTCACACAACCCCATCTTTTGGAGAATAATTCATGAACAATTGTATTTTGAATTGGAGTGAAGTAATACTACCAACGAAATGGCTGACATAGGGGGCGACCCAATCCAGGAATCCTAAAAACTCTTGTTTTCTTACCATCACCAATACCCTCTCACGACATAAATAAAATAGATCTCTAACACTAAATACACCCGATGAAAAATGAGAATCTTGTTTTCAACCGTTTGCAGATGTGCCGTCATATGTAATTCAAATCATTTTAGTTTTTCTCTTCTCTTTGGGTGTGGACTCATGTTTTCTTCCTTCTATTGCAGATTGGCCGTCTACACTGCCTACTTCCTTGGTGGGAAGATGCGACTGTACATTTTATGATGACTGGGGGTTACAATGTTGTAAACCAAATAAAGCAGGTTCTTTCTATGAACATCCAAATTATGATTTTATCCGGTTTTCACTTATGTTAATTTTTTCTTATTGCTGATCAAATTACATTGTATTCTTATAATCCGTACCATTGTAGTCGTGTAGAAGATTAGAGTTAGTACCTTCTAATTGTATTTAGATAAGGAAGAGAGTGATCTCCCCGTTCCTACATCCAAAAATGCACACAACCCAAAGATACTACAAGATCATCAAAATATGCGCGTCTAAATTATTAAGGCCACCGTTGGAGGCCATAGCATTGCTTGCAGCAACAAAACATCGATGTTACATAGGTTACTGCTCATATGAGACACCGAATAGCATTCAGCATTGCCTTTACTTATTCTGAATATTGGTCCTTTACTTTCTGATACATTTTGTATACAGGTGGTTCATGTTGTAGTTAACCAAGTTTCATTCACGTAGTAGGCCTAGCTTAAATGGTTAGAGGAGTGGATGTAAAAACCTCAAGGAGGTGATTTAGATTCCTATTTGTCCTCTTTTATTAAGGACTAGGCTTCGTGTGTAAGCGAGACTAAAAATCTTAGTACTATTACTTAAAAGGTTGTGTGCATCCCTAGTTGGTGTAGAGGCTAGGGAAGTAAAATCCCTCCCCCCCCCCACACACACCAATTTTTTGAGATGCTGGAAGAGAACGCATGACCCCCGCGTTGCCCATCCCTGGCGACTCAGGGGGCAAAACATAGCGACACTAGTCTCTCCTACCTTCCTGTCCACCGTCTCACAGCCACTAGAGGGGGGATGTGGTGATGACACATGATATAAGATCATGCTGGTGTGATGGTCCTCTTCTTGCAGCTGCAGCGGCCGACAGGCATACGCATTGCGGGCACAGTAGTGCTTTGATCAAGAGACGTGTCGTAGTTTTTCTGACGGATGTGCGCTCCTGATCTTGTGACGTCTGAGCTTTATGCGGGTGTGTTTTGGCAACGATGATTTGAATTTAGTGCTCCAACTCCAGCCATGTCGTCCTTGGGCCAATAGTCTTGAGCGGGTCTCTCTCCGACGGGGTGGTAGTCGGCGGTGGCGTGCTCCACCGTCGGTGTTGGTCCTTGTGGTGGCCACATCGGCCTGTGACGGCGACCTCACCGCGGATTGCAGTGGCTATCGAAAAGTCTTCGCGAGGGTTTGTCTCTTCGGATCCGATGGTTCAGTTCGACGATGAGATGCAAACTATGGACGACGGCCTGACATAGAGGGATGGTTGTGTAGAGGCGGCGTTCGTATATCACATGTAGTTGCTAGGGTCGTGGAAAAGTGGTGGCGACAACACATAAGTGGCAACGATGGTGGTGCCACTTGTGCATCTGGTCTTGAGCTCCCGGGTGAAAGCCTAAGTCAGACCTGAGTTGGTTATACGTCGATGTTTTTACATCGTTACCTTGTTGAAAGCATTGCTCGGATATGTTCGGATTGATTCTTCAGGATGAGAACTCAGATTCTTGCCGTCGGTGGTTCGATCCGATGACGGCGGTGATTAAGCATCGCTCCCAGCCTGAAGGCGTTGCCATTAAAGAACGTTATCGTCTGTGTGATGTCATGAGATGATTGCTACGGATATGATCACTGTGTAGTTTGCAGATTTGACCATTTTGGTTTTGGCTTTTTTCTTGCCATTGCATAGATTTGGTCTTATATGACTTTGTTATTTGCTGGCAAGTTTTTGTGTGAGTGTGTTTGGTCTTATATGTTTCGCCGAGAGTCTGTCAAGAGACGATCGAATCGATCGATCGCTAGCATAGCTAGCTCTACCAGGCGCTCCTACGCACGTGTAAGGGCTGGACGTACATGCATGTTTCCACGCATAATCAATCAAGCTGCTCGCTTACTTGCCTCTTGCTTGCTAGCTTTGCACACAGGCGTTTTGATGATTTGATGTAGCGATTCAAAACCAACAGTTCTGGTGCTTCCTCCAACATGACACAACTTTACTGGGTGGAAATTGTTTTTTAATGAACAGGTCATCATCGACTTACATTAAGGAAACCACCACAGTACATAGTCAGATAGTCTTACAGAACTTATGCAAAATAGAAATAAACGCTAACATCTCCATTTATAGCAGAACATAGAGCATCATGGGAACCTCCAAATGGGAGTTTCTTCTAAGCAGACTCTAGCAAAGCTGTAGAAAGTTTGACCTCATGATCCTTCTTGTCGCGGGGCACCCATCCATGGCCTCTTGGATATGCCTCCATGGCCACCTTCTTGAGCAGCAGTAGTAAACTGTTGGATATCACAATCTGCCATGTAAGAAGCTCGTTATTTCTGACCGTGTTCTATTTTTCTGGACAGGTAAAGCAAAAATGCCTGGTCTTATGGGGAGAGGATGATAGAATAATTAGCAATAAAGAAGCATACGTAAGTTACCTGATATATAATGGGTAGATGTTGCATGTGGTCTAATTTTGCAACACACATGCACCTCTCAGATACTGATCTGCACACCATTTTAATTGTGTTGCGGCACACTGCAGCGATTACAGCAGGAACTCCCTAGCGCAATTTTAAGACAGGTAAGGCAGTGCGGCCACATTCCTCATATCGAGAAGCCGAGGGAAGCGGCAAAACATATGCTTGACTTCCTCGGAACCCATAACCCGTAGAAGGCGGGCCGGGCTTCTTCCCTGTCGTCAACTTATCGACCTGAGGTACGCCATTGTTCACCGTGGAAGTAGCTTTGCTAATATCCTACTCCAATGTGCTGAGCTGAGCCCCTGACGTTTTACGTGCACCATGCCAATGTGCTGCAGGACAGGTGAACAGGACCAGACCCTTACTCCCTTAGTCTATTGTACGTGCACGAGGTGTACTTGAGTGTACATGACGCATTCATGTTTGGCCACTCCTGCAATCTCCTTGACTTAGGCAAAGCCCTTTAGTAAGCTTGGCAGATATCCCCAGCAACATCCTGATCATCATCTAGGAGCAGCCGAGTTCTGGAGATGGAAAAGGCCGCACTATAGAACTGAAACAGCAGAGGCAGAAACTCTGTTCTCCTCTTCTGTAATTATTATGATCTTTGATTGTAGCACTAGAGAAATGTATGTATCATTGTTCTAAGATAGTCGGTGATTGCACTTAGTTGTTCTTCTAATATTAAATAAATATTGTATAACTATACATAATCAAATATAAAAACCCATATGTATTTTTATTTTTTCTCACGTTACCAACCCAGTTTTTTTAAAATATTGTACAACTATACATAATCAAAGATAAAAAGACATATGTATTTTTATTTTTTCTCACGTTGTCAACCCAAAATTTCATCAACCAGTTTCTGCAGTATCCTCAAGTTAATTAGATAATTGAAACCGTGTGCAATAAGTGATTGATCAACCGCACATGTTGTAGCACGGAAACCGCCATTTGCAGCTCTCCCGGCGCCGCGGTTGCAGCTCCCCCGATCGTCATGGTTGTCACGGGGGCACCTCGGTTAAAGCGTTTTGGGCCGCCGCTCGTTGCAGCAAAAACATATGCTGGTTCCAGCATCACCGTCTGCGCAACGCTCCCCTGTTGTCGTGTTCATCGCTCATGACAGATGGCCATCAACGAGGCCGGTGGTGCGGGGCAGGGGTTAGAGCTGCAACGACGCCGGTGATGCTGGACGGGGGAGCTGCGCGGTTGAGCGTGCCGGAGGAGGAAGAAAGGAAGACAAGATGCGAATAAGGAAGGGGTGCGCGCTGTTGCTGGCCACATGGTCACGATATATCCTGTGGCTCGCTCGCGCGCGAGGCTGGTTGTCCTACGAAACATGTCGTAAACTACTCGGAAGTATTTAAACACACGGAATTGATGCGCCGGCGATGGGAGCAGTGGAGCATCAGATCTTGTGAGGATATCGATGGTGCCGTAAATTGGGTTCAGTGGAAGGCCCTAGAGCAGTAGGAGTGGTGGCGCTAAAGGAAACGACCATGTTTCCTTACGAAAACCGTTGCCGTGTGGATCAGCAAAACCAACGAGGTGGGAAATGAGAAATTAGAAATTTCACCTCCGGCCTAGTCTGAAGCTGCTTCCGCCATGGCCTTTTGCTTCTCTTCCTCCTCCGACCCGGCCCCTACATCATAATCGTCTCGGACGGTGGTGACTTGGCCATGCATCTGCTTCACGAGCACGCTGCGGTAACAAGTTTTTCTTCCTCGTGACGTCTTTGGCTGGATTTCACCAGTGCGCCGCAGTTTGGCTAGTTGGGTTCACACGATCGATGCAAGCGGCAAGCCATGGTAAGCCCCGAGGTGGACAGCTGAAATGTCAACTCGAACCAGAATTCAAAGCTTTGCATTTTTCAGTAACCGCTTTCGTTATCAACCCTACGTGAGTGCTGTGCTGGAAGCCTGGAACCGGTCACTGATTTGTCAAAGAATTAGCACTAGTCCTTTGTTGCTTGTAAAGATTAAAGACCGTCCTTCATATCGATCCGGACATCGCACTTTAACTATAGCGTGTCTGCGTCAGCAATGGAACAGGGCACGGTTAGTAGGGTGGACGTACCGAGCGGGCTTTTTGGCCCGCTCGTGGCCCGGTCGGTCTTGGCCGGCTCGGTCCTGGCCCGCTAGATAAATTGGACGGTCCGGTCTGCCAAATCAGGCCCGAGAAAATGTCGGTCCGGTCCGGTCTTTAACGGAGCCGACCGAGCGGACCGAGAAACGCAGTCATCTTTGTTTCCCTTCCGCGTCGTCGGGGCCACCGGCAGTCCCTGGGTGAACTATCGTGTCCCCGAGCTTGCCCTCTACTTCCTTCCTCTCCTCCCTGTGCCCCATAGCCTCTTTCTGCCGCTCGCCGTCGCTGCCGTGCGTGCACTGAAGCCGTTCGCGAGTTCTCGACCATGCCAGTTCACCGTCCATGGTGTTCGAGCGCCGGAAAAACTTCTGTGTTTGTCTCCCTCCCCTCCGGTCGTGTCTCCGGCGATCACCGTCCACTCGCGATTCCATTTTTGCGCCGAGCTCGCCAGCAGCCTCATGCAGCTCGGCGACCCCGACGTGCTGCGCCGCCTCGCGGGCAGCTCGGGCAACGCCCCGGGCGAGGGCGCGGAGGTCAAGAGGCCGCGGCTGCTCCTCGACAGCGACGGCGCGGGGGTCGACGGGCTGTCGTACCACCGCGGCAACAACCTGAGCCCGGGGGAGGCCTTGGTGCCGGAGCCGAGCGTGGACCTGTACTACGCCGGAGGCGACGGGTTCGGCGACGTGCAGATGGACGGCTCCCCGCCGTACGGTTTTCACATGGACAGCGGCTACTGACTGCATCCGTGGATATTAGAGTATAGGTCGGTTACGTTACCATATCCGGCAAGGTTTGGAATTGTAATCTATCTCTATTAGTCTTGGAGCCCAAGTCTTGTAATATATATAAACAGCCCTTTGAGGCCCCAATCAATACAAGTTATTATTCTCCAAACTATCATGGTATCAGATGCCTAGGTTTTCCGCACCTGGCATGGCACCGCCACCCGTGCCGCCGCCCCGGCCGACTCGGCCCCTCTTCTCCATGACCGAGTTCCGCGCCGCCGGCGCCCCCACTTCTTCTTCCTCCTCCACAACTACCCAAATATCTCCTCCTCAATTCCCAATTATCTCCCTCGCCGACACCATTGCCGACGTCTCCCCCTTCATCCCGATCTCGTTAGATCTTGGCGCCCACAACTATTACCATTGGCGCCACCTCTTCACCATCCATCTCGGCCGCTGCGGCCTCCGCCACCACATAGATCCATCCTACCCTCCGCAGCACGCCGATCCTCGCTGGGTGAAAGATGATCTCACCATCATCCAGTGGATTTACACACGCATCTCCACGGAGCTCTTCAATCTGGTCTCCTCCGACGACGCCACCGCCGCCGAGCTTTGGGCGTCACTTCAGCAGCTGTTCCAGGACAACTCCGACGCGCGCATCAACGCCCTCAACACCGAGCTCCGTACGATCGTCCAAGGAGACGCCCCGGTCACCGTTTTCTGCCAGCGAATCAAGGCGATCGGCGATGAACTTCGTGAACTCGGCGATCACATCGACGATCGCGCCCTCATCAACGCTCTCCTCGTCGGCCTCGGCGAGCAGTTCGAGAAGCAGCAGTCCTTCATCCCCATGCTCAAGCCCTACCCCACCTTCAAGGAGGTTCGCTCCCTCCTCCAGCAAGAAGAGAAGAATCAAGCTCGCAAGGCGCCACGGCCGCCGCAGGTGTTTCACGCTGGCGCTTCTGCCGCGGCCAGGCTTGCCGGGGCCGGGCTTGCCGGGGCCGCACCTGGCGTGCCGCACCAATCTGCCGCACCCTCCCTTCCTACCGCGGCGGCAGCAGCTACTCCACCGCCTCCAGGCTGGCGCACGAGCCCGAACTACCGGGGCAAGAATCCGATCTACCGGCCCCCTGCATCTCGCTCTGCCGGCACTGCCCCAGCTCCGCCATTGGCCTCTCCATCGCCACCGGCCCTCTCCACGTGGCAGCCTCCGTACGATCCCTGGACTGGCCTTGTTCAAGCTTGGCCGATGCCCTGGTCGGCTCCTTCGCCGTACGGTGCCCCGCCTGCTTACACGGGCACGTGGAGCCCTGGCCTCCGCCCGGCAACCGGCTCTCCTGGACTCCTTGGGCCCAAGACGCCGGCGCATGTCTACACCGCCACTCCTACGCCACCTCCCAGCGCGCCAGGACTACCGCCACCCTACTATACCTTGCCGGCTCCTTACGGCACCTTGCCGGGCTTGCCGGCCTCTTACGGCATCTTGCCGGGCTTGCCGGGCTTGCCGGCCCCGACGGCATACTACCAGTCGCCGACCCTGCCCTACGCTCCCATGCACGCTCCTGGCCCCTCTGCTCCTCCCCAGCAGCCGGCCTGGGATCAAGCCGCCTTCCTCAACGCCATGAACAACTTTACACTCAATAACGAAGGTACGGATTGGATTTTCGATTCTGGTGCATCCTCGCATATGTCTTCAAATATGAATTTGCTGTCAGCTTGCTCTCCTTCTATTTTTTCTACGATCACCATTGGTGATGGTTCCACCATACCTGTTTCCGCCACCGGTCACTCTTACATCCCTTCCTCTTTCGGCAATTTTCTTCTTCGCAATATTCTTGTTTCTCCTTCCCTCATCAAAAATCTTATTTCTGTTCGCCAATTTTGTATTGACAATCGAGTAATTTTGGCTTTTGACCCTTTTGGTTTGTCTGTGAAGGATCTGGCAACGGGGGAGGTACTCGCTCGGTACAATAGCACGGGCGATCTTTATCCGCTTCATGGCACACCCACGTCCACTCCCCGCGCCATGCTTGCTTCAGTGGACTTGTGGCATCGTCGTCTAGGACACCCCAATAAATCAACCTTGTCATCTTTGCTGCAAGAATTTTGTATCCCTAGTTCTAGTGTTCCTCATAATCCCTCTCTTTGTACTGCCTGTCAATGCGGCAAACATGTTAGATTACCTTTTGGAACCTCTACTACCATTAGCACTTTTCCTTTTGAGTTAATTCACTGTGATTTATGGACTTCTCCCGTTCCTAGTGTCTCTGGTTACAAATATTATCTTGTGATTTTGGATGACTACTCTCATTATATTTGGACATTTCCTCTCCGTGCTAAATCTGACGCACATGCCATCTTTCTCAATTTTCGACAATATGTTCTTACACACTTTGGCTTGCCCCTTAGATTTATTCAATGTGATAATGGTCGAGAATTTGACAACACTCAAAACCGCACCTTCTTTCTGTCTCAAGGCATTCTTCTTCGTTTTTCTTGCCCTTATACCTCCCCTCAAAACGGTAAAGCTGAACGTTCTCTTCACTCCATTAATGATATTCTTCGCACCTTGCTCCTACAAGCTTCTCTACCCTCTCGTTTTTGGGCCGAAGCCCTCCGCACTGCCACTCTACTTCTAAATATTCGTCCCACTAAGACTTGTCCTCTTTATTCGCCTTTTCAATCCCTTTTTCTCTCTCATCCCGATTATTCTTTTTTCCGTGTTTTTGGCTGTCTTTGTTTCCCGAACACTGCCTCTACCGCCTCCAACAAACTCGAACCCCGTTCCCTTCCTTGCATTCATCTTGGTCTTTCTGATGATCACAAAGGATATCGCTGTTTTGATCCATCTTCTGGTCGCGTGTTTGTCTCTCGCCACGTCACATTTGATGAAACCACGTTTCCTTTTTCTGTCACTCACACCGCATCAATCCCTACCACCACTCCCTCTCCCGCGGCAAGGCCGGCAAGCCTGGCACCGGCCCGACCGGCAAGCCCAAACCCGGCAAGCCTGGCCAGCTCGACAATCACAGCACCGACAGGCCCGGCAAGTCCGGACCCGGCAAGCCAGGAACCGGCAAGTCCGGACCCTGCAAGTCCGGCAAGCCTGGCAACCATGCCACCAGCAGACCCGGCAAGCACGGTCCCGGCAAGCCCGGCACGCCAGACAAGTCCGGCAACACCGTCCACCTCGGCACCGCCAACCTCCCCGCCACCACTACCACCCAACGCCGTCCCCATTCCACCAACCACAAATGATCACGTCATGTGCACCCGCGGCAAACGCGGATTTCTTCTACCCACCAAACGCCTCAACCTCACAGCCACCCCAACCCCGGCAAGTCCGTCCAGTCCGGCAACCCCGGCAACCACGGCTTCGCCAAGCACGACAACCTCGGCCCTTTCTCCTATTCCCTCTTCTTACAAACGAGCTCTTCTTGATCCTCTTTGGCTCTCAGCTATGCGCGATGAATTTAACGCTCTTCAGCAAAATAATACATGGACTCTTGTTCCCACACCTCCTGGCGTTAATATTGTTTCTGGAAAATGGGTTTTTCGTCATAAATTTCATTCTGATGGCACTCTTGCTCGTTACAAAGCCAGATGGGTGTGTCGTGGTTTCTCTCAGCAACAGGGCATTGATTTTGATGAAACTTTTTCTCCTGTTGTTAAACCCAGTACTATTCGAGTTGTTCTTAGTCTTGCTGTTTCCTCCTCTTGGCCCATTCATCAGCTAGACGTTAAAAATGCTTTTCTTCACGGCACTCTTAATGAAACTGTTTATTGTCAGCAACCATCTGGTTTTGAGGATCCCTCTTCTCCCAATTCTGTTTGCCTTCTTCACAAATCTCTTTATGGTCTTAAACAAGCTCCTCGTGCATGGTTTCAACGTTTTGCTACCTTTATTCAAACAGTAGGCTTCATTCCCTCCAAATCTGATTCTTCCTTATTTATTTTTCGCTCATCTTCCCACATTTCCTATCTCTTGCTTTATGTTGATGATATAGTTCTCACGGCTAGCTCTGACTCTTTTCTTCAACATATAATCTCTTCTCTTAATCATGAATTTTCCATGACTGATCTTGGTCCTCTTCATCATTTTCTTGGCGTTACCGTTTCTCGTACAAAATCTTCTCTTTTTCTCTCTCAACGATCCTATCTTTTAGACTTGCTTTCTCGTGCTGGTATGTCTGATTGTCAACCCACTCGTACACCGGCCGACGTTGGTGCCAAGTTGTCGGCTGATGGTGATCCAGTTTCTGATCCCACTTTGTATCATAGCATCACTGGTGCTTTCCAATATGCCACTCTCACTAGGCCCGACATTTCCTACTCCGTTCAGCAAGCCTGTCTTTTTATGCATGATCCTCGTGCTCCTCACCTTGCTCATGTCCACCGCATTCTTCGCTATTTAAAAGGAACTCTTGATCATGGTCTTCTCATCAATTCTTCTTCCCCGACAAGCTTGACAGTTTATTCTGATGCAGACTGGGCAGGTTGTCCAGATACTCGACGGTCCACATCCGGATTTTGTGTTTATTTGGGTGATAATCTTGTTTCTTGGTGTTCTAAAAGGCAGGCAACAGTTTCCAGGTCTTCTGCTGAGGCTGAGTATAGGTCGGTTGCTCATGCTGTGGCTGAAGCGGTGTGGCTGCGTCAGCTTCTCGTGTCACTTCATCGCCCACTGGATCGTGCCACCATCGTTTATTGTGATAACATCTCCGCAGTATACATGGCTTCCAATCCAGTTCAACATCGTCGCACCAAGCATATTGAGATTGACATACACTTCGTTCGAGAGAAGGTGGCTCTTGGCGAGGTTCGCGTTCTTCATGTACCTACCAGTGCTCAGTTTGCTGACATTTTCACCAAAGGACTTCCGACTGCATCTTTCACCGACATACGCTCCAGTCTCAACATCGTTACTCCTGACGCTGAGACTGCGGGGGGATATTAGAGTATAGGTCGGTTACGTTACCATATCCGGCAAGGTTTGGAATTGTAATCTATCTCTATTAGTCTTGGAGCCCAAGTCTTGTAATATATATAAACAGCCCTTTGAGGCCCCAATCAATACAAGTTATTATTCTCCAAACTATCAGTGGACACCGACTGTCGTTGCCGATGCCGATGAACAGCTCTGCTCTGCTCTGTATGTGATTCGGTCCGTACGGACCTGAAAAGACTGACCGAGCCGGCGTTGATTCGGTCCGGTCCTGAAAATGCAGCCCGCTGGACAGCTCGGTCCGGTCCGGACCGGACCGCCGGCGGCCGGTCCAAACGCCGGCTCGGACCGGGACCGGACCGGACCGGACCGTGTCCAGGCTGAGTTAGTACAATGGAACAGGGCACGGTTAGTATATACATTCATTGCCAGAGCACGTAGCAGTTTAGTGCACAAGACTTCGGCCTGGTCGATCCATGGACTGGCCGGCTCTCACCTGCTACACCACCGCGGCCCTAATCCTTCTGTTCGTGCCGTTGCGGGCGTCCGACGACTGGCTTGTCCCTGGCAAGCCGCTCTCGCCCGGTGCAACCATCGTCTCTAACGACGGTGCCTTCACCTTGGGCTTCTTCAGTCCTTCCAAGTCCACGTTGCCAGAATGGCACCACGTTGTGGCAGAGCTTCGACCACCTCACCGACACGTTGCTACCCGAAACCAAGATACGGATCAGCTATGCCACACACAGCACCAACCGTGTGGTGTCCTGGAAGGGGCCCGGTGACCCATCGTCTGGGCGTTTCTCCTATGGAGGCGACCGAGACACGCTCATCCAGTTATTCTTGTGGGACGGGATGCACCCGGTGGCCCGTAGCGGCCCATGGACAGGATACTTGGTGAAGAGTGAGCGCCATTACCAGCAAGTTAATGACAATGCGACCATCATCATCTACCTGGCTGTCGTGAACAAGGATCATCATCTACGCCACCTATACCGTCTCTGCCGGCGCCCCACATACTACGTATGTGGTGACCTACTTCGGAGATCACCAGCTCGTCGGCATGGGTTGTTCTCGAAAACTAGCCGTCTTTAGAATGCAACCGGTACGGCTTTTGTGGTCCATACGGCTATTGTGATGAGACAGTGACGCCAATGCCAACATGCAAGTGCCTCGATGGTTTCGAGCCAGCAAGCATGGAGGAGTGAGCAGTTGGCAGCTTCTTGGCTGGCTGCCGACGAAAGGTGGCACTGCACGTATGCGGTGACCACTTCTTGGCCTTGACAGGGATGAAGGGCACCAGACAAGTTCACGTTTGCCGACGGGAACATGAGCAACTTGGAGGAGTGTGCGGCGGAGTGCCACCGCAATTGTTCATGTGGCGTACACATTTGTCAACTTGGGTAGTGGCAAGTCTGGAGTTGACGTGACAAGGTGCTTAGTGTGGGCGGGTGAGTTAATTGACACTGGAAAGTTTGGTGAAGGGCTCGGCAGCGTCACACTATATCTCCGGCTTGCAGGCTTAGATGTAGCAGCTGGTGCCAAATTTCTCCCTCACTCTAGTTTCTTGTCTCTTTACAAACATACTTTCATGATTACATCAGTCATTACCTTTTTATGGTATTTTGTACATTGCATAGGTAAAAGTACAAAGATCACCGTGGTGAGGATTGTACCGGCAATTTTAGGGACCGGTGTTGCGGTAGTCCTATGCATTCTCCTAGCATGGCTAAAATTCAAAGGTATATAGTGCTTTCCCTGCAGAATCTTATAACATTAGTGAGTACGGAAATATTAGAAATAGGGATAATTGGTTTTATGCCCCTAGTTGGGTCACACTCGGCTGGTTTACCCTTAGTTTTCGAAAACACGCGTTCCTACCCAAACAACTTTGCTCGTCTTATGCTTTTGCCCTTTGACCGTTTGACCGCCATTTTGAAAACTTCATAACAAATTCATACTAACTCATAAAAATGTAAATAACATATCAAAATGTTCATAAAAACATCACCTATATGTGCATGCTATTTGCATTCATGACAAAAGTGTTGGAAAGTCCCCATCTCAGTTTTAGCTAATATAGGTGATGGGGACTTTCCAACACTCACTAGTAGAAAAACCCCCTTTAGTCCCGGTTCGTAAGGGCCTTTAGTCCCGGTTCTGGAACCGGGACTAATGCCCAAGACCTTTAGTCCCGGTTGGCTTACGAACCGGGACCAAAGGCCCTTCACGTGGCCGCTCTCTGTGTGTGGGCTGGAGGACCTTTAGTCTCGGTTGGTGTTACCAACCGGGACTAAAGGTGGAGCCTTTTGTCCCGGTTGGTCTAAAGGAAAAAAAAAATTCAAATTTTTTTTTTCAAATTTTTTGATTTGTTTTTTTTTTTCTGATTTTCACAATTTAATCTCTAATTACCCCTCCTCACTGCTTCAGAATTTAATCTCTAGTCTCTAATCAGCACTCATTCCAAATCATCTAACTTCCCGGCCGGTCACCCATCCTCTCACTACTCCAGCCCCAGCACGCTTAACTTTCAGATTCTATCTCCCCTAGTTTCCAAGACTGCACTTGTTGTTTTCCTGACAATCTTAAGCTATCTATCCTGTTAACCCTTAGGTCTTGATGTCACATGATTTAATTTTTTGAATTCTAAACAATTATTAAAATAAATAAAATAAGTACTAATAATATTGAATTTCAATGAAAATAAAATAAGTAATAATATTATTTTATTAATTTTTTTGCCATTTATTCATTTAATATGACATAATTAATATCTTTAAATCTGTAAATCGAAATTCGACAAATAATATATCCATTATTATCAGAAAAATGTGAGGAATCCAAATATGACATCATTTATTTTTTTTAAATTATTTATTAAAATTTTTAAAATTATTTTTTTGATTTGAAATAACTTTTTTTCCTTTTGGATATTTGAGAATCTGAGAAAACTTCACCAGGTAAACCCGGGTGAAATCGAGTCCCAATTTTTCTCTAGTTTTTTTTTATATATTAAACTTTTTTTTTCGACATCGTATGCAAAAGTTATGGCCGTTTTATATTTTTTTTCGTTTTTTTGCAAAAAAGGTCAAAATTCATATTTCAAAATTTCTATACCAACTAGACACCAAAACCTAACTACATCTCAAAGGATTTTATTTTTTGAAGATTTTATCATTTTTGTTTATTTTCTACAAAACTAAAAAAGGCGGTCCAGGGGGTAGAGTTTGAAAATTTCAGAACCCCTTTAGTCCGGGTTGGTGTCCATCCAATCATACCGTCGACTACACATCTGCTAGCACCGTCCCAGCCAGAGTCACAACTAAGGTTAACCAAGCCAGAGTCAACCCTTTCTAACTTCATTTGCTATTTTTTATGCATTTAATGATTTTTTTGAGCTAAATGACCCTGAAATTTAAAAGCACTACAAATGAACTCTGAAAAGGTTGAAACTTGGCATGGTATCATCATTTCACCCACATAGCTTGTGCTAAAAAGTTGAGAGGGTTACGGCAAAAACTGGATGCACTTCGTGTACAAACTGGACCATCTCATTCGAAGTATCAAGGTTTCGGACGAAAACTCGTCTGTTACAAATGCATTTCATTTTTTTAATTAAAATCCTAATTTATATTATTCTAAAAATAACCAAATAAATCTTACTGTGACAACAATCTAACACGTGACTAGGAGCAAAAAGAATTAAATTAAAAACTATTTGTAAACTCAAGTTATTCACAATCTAGGGTTTGAAGCAAATTTGAACAAATTCAAATTTAAACCATTCAAATTTGAAAACTAATGGCACAAACAGAAACTAGACAAAATTTTGAATCTAATGCAAAAAGAATCACTCAAAAACATCAAATATCTTAAAAGATATAAGCAATTTAAAACAGAAACTAAAAACAGAAAACAAATGTAAAAATAGGAAAACTACCTTTAGTCCCGGTTGGTGTTACCAACCGGGACTAAAGCCTCAACCCCTTTAGTCCCGGTTGGTAACACCAACCCGGACTAAAGGGGGGGGGGGGGCTTTAGTCCCGGTTGGAGATACCAACCGGGATTATAGGGGCTGGCACCGTTCGAAGCCCCTTTAGTCCCGGTTGGTCTCTCCAACCGGGACTAAAGGCCCCGTTCGAACCGGGACTGATGCCTGCGCCGCTCGAACCGGGACTAATGCACCCATTAGTCCCGGTTCGTAACGGAACCGGGACTAATGCTCTGATCTGGCATGGACCAATGCCCTGTTTTGTACTAGTGACTTTTGTCATTAATGCAAATGACATGCACACATAGGTGTTGGTCGTCTAAACATTTTGATATCTTATTTGCATTTTTCTGAGTTAGTATGAATTTGTTATGAAGTTTTCAAAATGACGGTCAAAAGTTCAAAGGGCAAAAGCATAAGACGAATAAAGTGGTTTGGGCAGGAATGCGTGTTTTCAGAAACTAGGGGTAAACCAGCCGATTGTGACCCAACTAGGGGCACAAAACCAGTTATCCCTTAGAAATAAGCCATCATGTGTTTTTGAGCATGAATTTAGCCAATACTGCAAGCAACATACTAAATATTGGCAATTCACCGTGCTCTGGATATACTTAACACTGGCGGGGTCTAATAACATAATGACAGCTCCGTAGATATGAAATCAAGGATAATTGTGTTCCAGTGTTTGCATGGTGAGAGGCTGGGAGGAACTTGAGAGGGCGAGGCTAGGAAGAAAGACAGTCTTTTGTAACATGCATGTGTACCTTATTTTACAAGCTAGGTGGCCACCATTTTTTAAGGTCTACCATTTTTCACTATGACATAAAGGTTAGCTTTGGTTTTTTAGTCCATGAGAGAATAGTAGACATACATGAATAGTTCTAGTGGTGAAATATAACATTTTCATTTTTTATGTCAATCATAGACACATCAAACGAGGAATAATTATAACGTTCTGCAAGCAGGCAAGAACAGAAAATGGAAAAAACATAAGAAGGCTACATGGAATGCTATGTGTACCTCTTATGAACTTGGGGAAGGAGACCCTCCACATGATCATGAATTTCCATTTGTAAGCTTTGAAGAAATTTCTCGAGCAACGAACAGTTTCTCTGAGACATGTATGATTGGAGAGGGAGGATTTGGCAAGGTCTACAAGGTATCTTGATCGTTTGGTAAATTCCTATTGTTTATTCTAAAATTAGTATAATTGAATTGTTCATATGGGAAAATTGGGTCTAAATTTCGCATAAAACCCTGTAGGGATTATTAGGTGGCCAAGAAGTTGCTGTCAAGAGGCTAAGTAATGATTCTCAACAAGGAATAAAGGAATTCAGGAATGAGGTAATTCTAATTGCCAAATTGCAACATAGGAACTTGGTTCGACTTCTTGGATGCTGTGGTGAGGGAGATGAGAAGTTATTGATCTATGAGTATCTACCGAACAAAAGCTTAGATGCTGCCCTTTTTGGTACATATTCTAGATACAATCTTCAATTCGTTAAAGCAAACCAAACAAATGTCTCACATTTGCTTATTATATAGTTGATTCAAGAAGATCAATGTTGGACTGGACAACAAGGTTTAATATAATCAAGGGGGTTGCGAGGGGACTTTTGTATCTCCACCAAGATTCAAGAGTAACCATAATTCATAGGGATCTCAAAGCTGGAAATGTTTTGCTAGATGTAGAGATGAAACCCAAGATATCAGACTTTGGTATGGCGAGGATGTTTGGCGATAATCAACAAAATGCAAACACCCAACGTGTTGTGGGAACATATATAGTGAGTAAACTTTTCAAATTATAAACCATGTAAACATGAAAACAAGTTCAATTCCTAGTAACTAATCCTGGTGAGTGCAATGGTCACACAGTGGCTACATGGCTCCAGAATATGCAATGGAAGGTGTCTTCTCTACCAAATCTGATATCTACAGCTTCGGTGTGCTACTACTCGAGATTGTAACTAGTATAAAGAGAATCTCCAATTGTCACACCATGGGATTCCCTAGTCTCATTGTGTATGTAAGTGTACAGACAAGAGTTTTATGAAGTTCCAAATATAAGAATAGATCAAGTTATTGAAAAAAAATTCTGATACTTTTTATTGTTTCAGTCATGGAATATGTGGAAGGAAGGAAAGACAAAGGAATTGGTGGACTCGTCTATCATGGATACTTGTTCATTGGATGAAGTTTCACTTTGTATCCATATAGCATTGTTGTGTGTCCAGGAGAACCCATATGATAGGCCACTCATGTCATCAGTTGTGTTCGTCCTAAAGAACGGAAGCACCACACTTCCATCCCCAACCTGCCCTGGCATGTTTACGCGAAGAATTGAACTTGAGCAAATCAGAGATGATATCCAAAACTCCAGGAACAGTATTACTCTCACTGAGATTGAGGGGAGGTAAAATAAGTACCCCTTCTGATCCAAAATAAGTGTTGTGACACTTATTTTGAATCGGAGGGAGTACAAGTTTGCCTAGACATGTTATAGAGCATTACCTGGTGAAATATTGTAATTCAGTTGTTTGGAAGTCATCCTCCTCCTATGTTTATCCTATTCTTTTTTTCACTTGTTGATCAGGAAACAAAGAGAATACTGTCATAGTATCATAAATTTTTAACTGAGAACATAACTAGCAGAAGGTCTCAATGAATTGATTATATATAGTCACTTTCCCTCTTACGAGAATGTATATTTGTGTTTACTCAAAGAGAGAAAATAGGCATAGCTAACCATTGTTTGGTTAACTAGTGGAGTGGCTGTACTTCTAGCTCAGCTGGAATCAAACCTCTGGTCTGACGCCGTATGTGTCTCTTTAATTTAGATTATTGTTTCAGCGGGAGAAGGCATTCCCTGTTGTCGATCTGTAAGTGCTGACTGCTGAGTGAGTGTGATGTGTTAAGCAGAAAATAGCCCACTTATCCGGCCTGGTCGGCAGTGGGACTGATCAAATATGCAAAGTGGGCTGCATTACCAAGTCGGGCCCAAACCTAAGTGAGAGTTCTGCCGTTGCTGCTGTGGACAGAGAGCTTCAGATTTCTTGTGTGACCTCCGTGGACCTCAACTCCGGTCGCCGGCCATGCTCACACCGTCCCCTCCCGTCTCCCGCTCTCTTCAGCATCCTCGAACGGACATGAAGATTAACTGAAGACGCATGTTTTTTCTTACCGGACGAACATCAAGACTGGCTGTTAATCAGATATTCGACAGTGATAATATAACATGGTAACATCTTTTTTTTAGAAAAGGAGGAAGACCTCCGGCCTCTGCATCTAGGCGATGCATGCAGCCACTTTATTAATTATTCACAAAAGACCTTACAAAGCAATACAACAGTAAGTCTGAATACATGGTAACATCTGCGAGAATTTTTTAAAAGGGAGTGTTATATAATTAGGTGCATGACATAGTATAGGCTGACAGTTACCTGTATAAAATATTGCAAACATCACTTTGTATATATATACTTTCACTACACCATTTGCATAAGAACAGTACCGAATGAAAGGTGACTGTCCGAAAAAGTGTTTCCCCGCTTTGTATTACAAAGAAACCAACACCAATACAACCAACGGTAGGTGCTGGGTGGAAGCAGCACAGTCATGCCCAAAAGACACAAGAGAGAAAATACAAAAAGAACAAATGCCGACAACGACGGATCAACAAAAACGAAGAAGCCTCGCGACTGTTGCGACCACCGGAGATCTACCACCAAGCTTCTAGACTCCGAAGCGCCGATACCAATCAACACCTCTAAGAAGGGACGCGACGATGACGACGCTGTTGCCAAGCGTTTCCCCCGGTACGCAGCGAGGAGAAGGAAAGAGTAGCCCCGACGCCCTCCAGGAAGGTCCGGCGGCACCCTCAGGCGCCACCGCGTCGGTGTCGGCCAGGCCGACAGGGATCTCCCGATCCCAACCTTCACCTCGGGCTCTCCGGAGCCCGCCACCATACCGACCACCACCCCGCGCCAACACGATCTTGAAGCTTGCCACACCGTCTCACCACGGCACCGCGAAGTGGGGCCTGCACAATGAAGAAGAGGAGCCGGGACTAGGGGCAGCAGTACCGTCCGCACGCGGGAGGGCCCAACCTCCACCGTCAACGATCGTAACCGACCGGACGCAACAGCAGGAGCATACCAGGCCCGGCCGGGCGCTCAGATGCTCGTAAAGCTCCCGCCGCTGCGCTGCAGAAGGCATGCCATCGGCGTCGCCACCCCCGCTCCGAGCCGCTCCCCCACCTCACCACGCAGGAGGCATCGTGGCCACACTGGGGCCGGCCCGCTAGGGCCCATATGGGGCCCTAAGGGCCCATATCTGGGCCGGGGGCACGCCGCCGGCCACCCCGCACCACCAGTCCGTCCCGTCGCAAAGGGAAGCGCCACCACCACGCGCGGCCGCCGGCTCCCGCCACCAGGTCACCTGCGGCAGCCAACCGAGACACACCGCCGCCACTCCCCTGCCCAGAGAAGGAGGGTCGCGCGCGGGAAAAGGAGATCCCACCGCCGCCAGCACTACCCGAGCTAGAGCCGGGGGCTCCCGCCGGCGGTGGCAGGGGGGGAGGGAGGAGGAGGGGGACGGAGGGAGGAAGCTGCGTGGCGCCCCAGCCGCCTCCCTGGGAGACGGCGCTAGGGCGCGGTAGGGGGAGGAGGATGAATGAACGTGAATGTCGAAGTGTTGAAACACAAAAGCTACCAGACTTATTAATGTGCCAGACTTCCAGTCACTAGTCTGACCAGTCAGCAGTGAAAGTGTGGCATCCCAACGCCGACATGGACATTTGAGATGTCAACTCTCAGCTACAAGAGTTCCAAGAACATTGCATTATACTTATACAATCATCTGCTTCCCACCTAAACGATCACGATGTAGCAAAAAAATCAGAAATCTTATGCCTCTCGAATAATTTGGGATTCAGGACGAAATCCTTAGACGACCCCATGTGCTTCGTCGTCCATGGTACCATGATTGCAGGTCAAAGGAAAAGCTTGGCAAGAGAGGGAGGGAGGTCTACATATCCAGCCGACCGCCATCTTGGACACGTGTTGCGCCCGCCGCCTTCCTCGTCGACCCGGCATGGGCGCTGCTCAACCTCGCCAAGGCGGTGCGCAGGGACCATTGTCTCGGCACCACCTATGGCAACGACACATCAGGTGACCCTAAAGATCACCACGACATCCATGGCAACATACAAGTCTTGAAACTGGTTTTCGTCCTGCTTTATATATAAAGCAACAACGAAACCAAGTACACGTCCGAACGAAACAAGATGGTGACATAGCCCTCATACAATGCCGATCCCAGGATAACTAGATACGCAGAACACACACGCCTATGCAACCGAAAGTTAACATAGGGAGAACTGAGAACAACACAACGCAACGCCCTGAAACACCTAAGCTCCACAACAATGCCCTCGGGAGGAAGAACGGCGCTAAACGTTACCGCTGCCGAGTCCAGAATGGACAAAGGTTTTCACCTGGAACCCTGACGCGGAGAGGAGCACCAAGACGACGTCTTCAGGAGAGAATGGCGTCCATGAGCGTCGCCATCGTTGGCGCCAAAGCGCAGATCTTTCGCTCGGCAACTCCTCCATGCCACCACGAGGTCTTCAGGGCAGGCGTGACGAGCTCAAATCCCCAGGTATGGATCAGGGCGATGCCACTGCCAGCGACAGAAAACGTGCCCGAGCTACCCACTACTACACCTCACGCCGGCCACACGACCAAGGGGTAAAGCCACCACCACCGCCATGGTGCCCACCGAAGAGCCAACCATGCTAACCGCCATCCGGAGCCACCGCCCCGTCATCCATGCCCGAGGCACCACCAACGATCCACATCATGATGCGTCAACCACAGAAGGAAGAGTAAAAGGTGTCTCCTTTCACTCCTAGCCCGGCATCAGTCACAAAGTCTAGGTAGATGCCTCCACGGTAGGAGGCATACACACCTGCGTCCCCAGCTAGTCCTGGTGGACCGGGGGGGGGGACACAACCCCATGACTATTGACTGTCGTTGATGTCTACTATGCAACTTTATTCTTGTAGACTCTGTTGGGCCTCCAAGCGCAGAGTTTTGTAGGACAATAGCAATTTTCCATCAAGTTGATGACCTAAGGTTTATCAGTCTGTGGGAGGTGTGGGATGAAGATGGTCTCTCTACAACAACCCTGCAATCAAATACAAGAAATCTCTTGTGTCCCAACACACCCAATACAATGGCAAATTGTATAGGTGCACTAGTTCGGCGAAGAGATGGTGATACAAGTGCAATATGGATAGTAGATATAGGTTTTTGTAATCTGAAAATATAAAAACAGCAAGGTAGCAAATGGCAAACAGCGAGCAAAACGGTATATTAATGCTTGGAAATAAGGCCTAGGGTTCATACTTTCACTAGTGCAATGTCCCAACAATGCTAACATAATCGAATCATATGATCATCCCTCAACATGCGACGAAGTATCACTCTAAAGTTCATAAGCAGCGGAGAACATAAGATGAAATTGGTGTAGGTAGTAGAGCCACCTCAAAGTTATCCTTTCCGATCAATCTATTCAGCTATTCCTATAGGTGTCACGAACAGCCCTAGAGTTCGTACTAAAATAACACCATATGATACACATCAATCAACTCTAATGTCACCTAGATACTCCAATTAGTGTCGCCACAAGTATCCATGGGTTAATTTTTCGATATGCATCAAACAATTTTGGATTCATCATATTCGATCCAACACATAGAACTTCAAAGAGTACCCAAAGATTTCTATCGGAGAAAGTGGGATAAAAATGTGCAATTAACCCATGTGCATATATCCCCCAAGGTCACCGCAATCCGCAAGTTGATGCCATAACATATATCAGTGAATCAATAGAATGCCCCATTGTCACCAGGGTATCCACATGCAAGACATACATCAAGTGTTCTCAAACCCAAAGTATTCAATCCAACATAACAAGACCTCAAAGGGAAAGATTCAATTCATCACAATAAGGTAGCAAGGGAATAGCATCACATGATCCAACTATATTAACAAAGCTCATGATACATCAAGATCGTAACATCTCAAGAACACTTGAGAGAGTGAGAGAGAGAGAGAGAGAGAGAGAGAGAGAGAGAGAGAGATCACATAGCTACTGGTACATACCCTCAGCTTCAAGGGTGAACTACTCCCTCCTCGTCATGGACACCGCCGGGATGATGAAGATGGCCTCTGGTGATGATTTCCCGCTCCGACAGGGTATCGAAACAGGGCTCCGGATGGGTTTTCTTCGGTTCAGAGGTTTGTGGTGGCGGAGCGGAAGTTCTGAGTTTATTTCTGAGGGTTTTGGTATACATAGGATTTTTCAGCTTTGGAATCACGCCAAACGGAGCCCCGAGGTGGTCCCAAGCCATCAGGGCCCGCCTGGGGAGGTCAGAGCACCCTGATGGCTTGAGGGCACCTGGTGGCCCCCCTCCGTTGGTTCTTTGCTCCGGTACTTCTTATATTGTCCAGAAAAAATAGTCAAAAAATTTCGGACGATTCCGAAAACTTTTATTTTCTGCATAAAAACCAACACTACGATAATTCTACTGAAAACAACGGCACTCCGGGTAAGTTCTAATTAAATCATATAAAGTGCATCAAAACCATATAAAAGTATTGTAAACGTAGGTAAATATGGCATGGATACTTTATTAATTAATCACGATACGTTGGAGACGTATCAGCATCCCCAAGCTTAATTCATACTCGTCCTCGAGTAGGTAAATAATAAAAGAAATAATTTATGAAGTGTGAATGCTAGCATAGTGTATGTTTTTATGAATGATAATTTCAATCATTTTTCTAGCATCGTAAGCAGCAAATTTTTCTCATGAAACTCATTATGATAGAGTAGCAATCAATTCATATGTCATGGTTCAAACAATGCATTCTCTTGAAACTTAATAACCTATGTTCTTAGTCTTCAAACAATTTCAATGTATCTTATTTTCTGGGTACGAGCTCCACATACTCAATTATCATATAGTCTTCTATGGTTACTAATACTCAAAACATATTTTTAGAACAACCAACATCCATCAAACAAAGAGAAATATAGGGGCTTAATGTTTCGCCTCCCAGCATACTTATCATGATGATAATTGTCAACAATAATGAATCATGATCAAATTTATTTGACTGGATATATGTGTTTGAATCTTTCCTCACCAAATGATGCTTGCCAACTAATAGATTGAGGTTGGAATAAGAAGTTGACTCAACATGAAAAGAAAATAACATGAAAGTAAATAACATAAAAGTAAATAGATTGTCCCTTCGCAGAGGGAAGCAGGGATTTGCGGAGGCGCTAGAGCTCATTGCTTAAAACAGAGATGAATATATTTTGGATGGTGTGCCTTTCCTGTCAACGTCACAACAGGGGATTTCAATATCTTCCATGCTAAACACATTAATGGCGGTTCCCAGGGTGCCGGAACAGGGCTCCGGATGACTTTTCTTCGGTACAGAGGCTTGTGGCGCCGGAGCGGAAGTTCTAGATTTATTTATGAGGGTTTTGGTATATATAGGATTTTTCAGCATTGGAATCAAGCTAAACGGAGCCACGAGGTGGTCCCAAGCCATCAGGGCGCGCCCGGGGGGTAAGGGCGCCCTGATGGCTTGGGGGCACTTGGTGGCCCCCGTCCGGTGATTCTTTGCTCCAGTATTTCTTATATTGTCTAGAAAAAAATCGTCAAAAAGTTTTGGGCGATACCGAGAACTTTTATTTTGTACATAAAAAACAACACCACAGTAATTCTGCTGAAAACAACGTCAATCCGGGTTAGTTTTAATTAAACCATATAAAAGTTTTGTAAACGTAGGTAAATATGGCAAGGATACTTCATAAATTATCGATACGTTGGAGTCGTATCAGCCGTCTTCGAGCAAACTCATACGAGGCCATGCCCGTCGCCATCCACGACAATCTTACTGACAGAAAGGTGGTCACCACCATTAACCACTGCGCCCATGAGAAGAGTAAACTCACCACCCACGAGCACTGCCCGGACCGCGCGCAGCCTCGCCTATCCGGAGCAGAGCCCCGACCCGCCTCGGGACCAGATCTAGTCCGCCCAAGCGCGAGCCCTGGGCCATGTCCACCTCCGCCGCACGGTTAATCCGCACGCCGATGGCCTGAAACCTGGAGAAGGAAGAATAGGGCATTGAAGGAGCCGACTAAGCGACGGCATGCCTGTAAGAGGTGAACACAATGTTGTTGGATCGTGTGGTGACGGTGAAGCGCGACGGTGCGCTCCTGAAGCACAAAATGTTACGAAAAGGTGAAGTTTGACGCCCGATGCGACAAGGAATAATGTTGCTAGGCTGGAGATGGGCAACATGTGCTTGATGGCATCATGCGCGGGTGTGCTCATCCGTTTATGCACCTGTTCGTCTTTTTTTCCCCATAACTCTAAAAAATATGATGTTTTGATTGTTTTAGGATTCTTGTCATTTAAAAGAGTTTTTTTTACATTGGTGGTCTCCAATACTAAATGTTGAAAATACTAACATTTGGAGATTTATGTTAGAGTAACAAAAGAGCCGTCAAGACCCTAATAGGTCTATGTTCTTTACTTCAATATGACATCCCATCTCTGTTTCATCTTCCTCTCCCATTCTCGCCTACGATGATCTTAGTGCTTACATAACCACAATGCGTTTGAATGTGATCAATCCTAAGGCATCTTTCTCCTGGCATAAGATGAGATATTTTTTCCTTTCAAGGTGCGCATACGTGGTTATCGATGATTTCTTTCATCTTTAATTTGTTTATCGAGGTGTTCATTTCCAATCCAGATCGGCATCAGTAAAAAAGAAAGACGTATAGTGCGCTACTGATTAAAGTTGCAGTCTAAATAACATTTTAAAAGTAGTTAATAGACAACATAACAACGTATTCAGATTCTACACATTTTTCTAATCGAATTTCGTATATAACATGTTAAAATTAAACTTAAGGTTTAAAAGATATGGATATTAAAAAAAAACATTTGTTCTAGATGACTGCAGGTTGATTAACCAAAAGGCGGGGTGTTTTCTATAAAAACAAAAAAAAGACGATTCATTTGGTCTCTTAAAACGTGAAATGTGGGTTAATTACCCGAGATTCTAGGTTTTTTTTCTATAAAAAAAAATCGTTTTGTCACGTTACTATGGATTGATTCTTCGAAACGTTCAGAGGTTTTCTGTAAAAATGCATAACGGACGACCATAAACACTAATTCCTTTATTAATACGTATAGAGAATATGATGATACGTTTCTGTTTTAGCATTTATTTGTGTATTTGTGAACTGGTGACACACCTTGGTTAACCAATGTTTTTGACATGATCAAAAGATCTTCTTCAGAATGTATACTATGATACTAACATGTGGCTTTGCTTCTACACGAGTCTACAAGACCCAATCCCGGTGTTTGTGCCATCGGCTTGAAGTGAAACATCCATTGAGGATTGCAAGAGCCTTGTTCAGAGAAACGGGTTCAGGGAAGCACGTTTCAAGGGCTTCTTTGTCGATATGGAGCCCTTGTGTTAAAATCATCGCGTACTACAATTCCGTTCTTAATATAATCTGTCATTTACTCCCCCCTTCCTAAATATAAGTCTTTCTACAGATTTCACTACGGACTACATACGGATCAAAATGAGTGAATCGACATTCTAAAATATGTCTATATACATCCGTATGTAATCCATAGTTAAATCTCTAAAAAGTCTTATATTTAGAAACGGAGGGAGTATATTTGAACCCTGTGTTCATCAACTAGTACACCAAGGAACGGATGGAGGAGAGGAAGTTCTTGGAGACGAGGGAGTATTTGCAAAAGTACCCTTCTGCTGCTGAGATCAAATGAGCTCGATGAACAGTAAAATCGAAAAAAAAATAAAAAAATCTGAATTTTTTTTATGTACAACATTGACAAAAGTTCTAAGTGCGTGCAAAAGTTCGGCCTGAAATAACATCCCTATAAGGCGTGGCTAAAAAACAAAGTCGATACTCTGAGTGGTTTTTTAGCCACGCCTTATATAGGGATGTTATTTCTGGCCAAATTTTTGCACCCACTTAAAATTTTTGTCAATGCCGTTCACAAAAAAAAATCAGGTTTATTTGATTTTTTTTGAATTGTTTTTGATTTTACTGTTCGCCAAGCTCAAATGAGCTCGCGAACAGAAACGCTGTGTCCGGGTATTTGAGTGTATTGGAGAAGTAGTTGGAGGAGGTGAGAGCAGAGGGTGAAGACAACAAGGGGATCATAGTTGCAACTCAAAGGTTCCATTGACCTTTATGCATTTCACTTAATCATCCATCATTTACCTGCATTCTCACCCGTAGCAACGCAGACAATTCCCTACTTTATAAAAATATACTTTTTTAGACAAAAGAACAATATGGACGACTTATTTTCCCTGCTGACCCGAAGCCCGACTAATTTAGAAAGCCAGTGGGTTTGTTAATTCACAGAGCGGAGCGGTGGTTATTGGACGGCCTTATTGGGCCGACTACGATTGCGGCGATGTGCTGGCCTCGCCACCTATCCTGGCGGAAGGTTTCGAGAGGAACGCTCGTCGGACAAGACCGCCGTTCGCCGACGCGAAATGGGGGCGGCGACGTCCGGGAAGCTGTACCCGGGCAACAGGAGGTCGAGGAGCTTGGCATGCCCGAGCGGCTCAGGGCGGAGCTTCGTGAGGGATTCGAGCAGCTCTACGATGGCACGAAGAGCTGCAGATCCGGGAGGATTGGAAGGAGGAGTTCCGGTGGGAGAAGAAGAGGCCCCTGGTCACCATCGGCATCGCGCTCCTCCTCACCGGTCTCCTTCCTAGCGGCTGGGTCCTGGTATTACGCATGTAGAAATCTACTGTTCAGAGAGACCCTAGCGGCTGACTCTGTCCGTGCTCTATCTGAATTTGGGATTTCACCGTTACTCTCTCCGTGCTTACTCTTGTAGAGAAGGCAGTACAACTCGAATGCATATATGATGCGAACCAAATGTTATTTATAGTAATCAAATCATTGAACTAGATGACGGCAACAAGTAATCCGGCCATTAATAATTCTGGTAACGCATCTCTCCCGTTTTATCATCTATTGATATGAAACTGCAAGCAACTGTGGCGTGGCTAACTCAGGGCTTGGATTGGTGTGTGTTGTGGATTCAAGGCGACGATGGGTAGATCGTGCTCGTTGTGGCGGCGATGTGGTAGATCAAGTTTGCACCGCGAGGGTCATGTCGGCGGCAGGTTAGTGATCATGTTTTGCTTGTTACTTCCAGTTTTTTATGGCATCAAATTCTTCCTTAAAAAAAGGGTTTCCCCGCTTTGTATTACAAAGCAACCAACTGATACAACAAACGATAGTTACTGGGGCAGAAGTAGCATAGTCATGTCCAAAAGAAACGAAAGAGAAAATACAAAAGGAACTGTTATGTTATGCTCCAAATTTCAATATAAAGAGAAAGGCCAACTTCCGACGAGCGAGCGGAGCGAGGCCCGTCGCCGGTACGGATCAGGGTTGACCTAGGACTCCTATGTTATATATACCTCTTATAAGCCGCCGCACGGGATAAGTTGATCAGTTGTAAATCCCCGGCGTTCGTAACCTCTCCCGATTAGTGAAGTTTGACTGGCTGGCGCCCGTGGTTTTTTCCCCTTCGTGTTGGAGGGGTTTTCCACGTTAAAATCTTGTGTCCCTTTGCTTGATTTCGTTCTTCATCGTATTCGATTGCGTGTCGTATCTCTAACAGGAACAAATGCCGACAACGGCGGATCGACAAAAACTAAGAAGCCTCGCGACCAATGCGCCCACCGGAGATCTCCCACCAAGCTCCTAGACTCCGAAGCGCCGGCGCCAATCAACACCTCCAAGAAGGGATGCGACGATGACGACGCTGCTGCCAAGGGTTTCCCCTGGTACGCGGCGAGGAGAGAGGAAGTGTAGCCCCCGACGCCCTCCAGGAAGGTCCAGTGGTACCCTCAGGCGCCACCACGTCGGTGTCGGCCAGGCCGACAGGGATTTCTCCCTATCCCAACCTTCACCTCGAGCGCGCTGGAGCCCGGCACCAAACCGACCGCCACCCTGCGCCAACATGGTCTTGAAGCTTCCCACACTGTCTCACCACGGCACCGTGAAGTAGGACCTACACAATGAAGAAGAGGAGCCGGGACTCGAAGCAGCATCATCGTCAGCACGCGAGAAGGCCCAACCTCCACCGTCACCGACGGGATCCGACCGGACGCAATAGCAGGAGCATACCAGGCCCGTGGACCCACAGGCCCGGCCAGGCCCTGAAACGCCCGTGAAGCTCCCGTCGTCGCGCTGCAGAAAGCATGTCGTCCGTGTCGCCGCTCCCTGTCCGAGCCGCTCCACCACTTCACCGCGCCGGAGGCAGCGAAGCCACGTCGACGCCGGCCCTCTAGGACCCAGATCTGGACCGGGGTCGCGCCGCCGGCCACCCCAAGTGGCAGCATCACCACCATGCCAGCCGTCGGCCCCCGCCGCCAGGACACTGGACCGCCGCCTGCCGAACTACAACCGCCGCCGAGCCCTGCCTCGGGAAGGGCGCCACGGGCGGGGGAAAGGAAGTCCCGCCGCCGCCGAAACCACCCGGCCAGATCCAGGGGCACCCTCCGACGGCGGCAGGGGAGAGAGGACGGAGGGTGGGCGGCGGCAGGGGAGAGAGGACGGAGGGTGGGGGTGAAGAGAGGAGGTGGGCGAGCCGCCGCCCGGGAGACGGCGCGAGGCGAGGTCGGGAGCGAGATGTTTTTGTCCTGATATTGTGAACTTCTTCAAGGTCGGCATCAAATTCTTACTCCTTATTTTTCTGTCAATACTGTTCGACGAAAGATATTGACATGCTGACTGTGAGCCAATTGTTTTACATTGTTCTCTTTAGCTCTTCTTATTTATGACTTTATATTGACTAGGGTCTCACTGAACAGTAGATTTCGACATACATAGTATATGGGTGGTGCTTATATCAGCAATTTGTCGATGCATCAGTCTGAAGTGCTAAATTTAGTTCCACTTATTGCTGCTGGTGCTGTTCTGTAGAACCGTTGAAATTAATAAAATAAATTAGCCAATTAACTTCCAGCCTTTACAGTGGGCTCTACGATGATGCCTTCATTTTAGAATTTGTTTATTTGACAAGCCCATAGTTTGATATACCCATTTCGAGAACTGAAGTTGAAAACAAGGATGTAATTGAAGTATGAAACCATTAAACGAATATCAGTATTTGAACTGTAAGTTGCTAAAGTTGTGGTCTTTCTTTGGTAGTTTTTGATAGATTGGCTGGTGCTAAGATCAATTGCCTTCAGATGTAGCTATTTCCAGGAAGGCACATGGAATATTTTGGGTGCCAGGGAATAAATAATCTTGTCCTTACAAAGTATACGTCCCAATAAACGAAGGTGGAACGGTTTGTTATGATCGGCATGACTGTCCTCAAGTACTGGGTCTCTTAAGACATTCCGAACCCTTTTGACTTGAGAATAACGACATATAGGAGTAAGGATCGGGTATGATGCTTGTGCCGGCACAGGTAAGACAAGTTCATGGCCCTGGCTCATGACAAGCACAAGATGTCACTCCTACCTGTTGCTAGTGGGCATGCCCACAACGCAAGCATGGTAACATTTTACACGACAGCTTGGCAACAAGCGGAACAACTGTAATTTCCATTCCAATCCAGCAAACTTGTGAAAATCACGGCACTAATCAAGAATAGCCAGACTCGAATTTTGAAGAGATAAACTGACATAGAAGTAAGAATATATCATGCAAAACAAATAGATGGAAAGTGTTCCTGGGGAGCAAATGTCCGTGCTAATTTAGGGTAGCTCACTGGTCACTGGTCACCCATGCCCATTTATCCGGGCATAAGATGGCACCCACAAACACATCCGTAAATGGGTAACTGGACTAGATTGCCATCAAACTCGTCTGCCTGAATGTTAGGAATAGTCTGGTGAAGTTGTCATGGTGGTTTATCGAAACATTGTTACCTCGTTGGGCATGGTGATTGGTACCGCGCCAGTCCTGACAAACAGTCAAACACAGAGAACCTTGTTGCCTGGTTGCCAAACACTAATAGAAAACAGGGCTTTGGTCCAGGCCTGAAATGCCATTAATCCCGGTTCACTCACGAACCGGGACCAAAGGGGGCATTGGTCCCGATTCGTGAGGCCAGGGCGCCGGCCGGGCCTCGTGGGCCATTGGTCCCGGTTCGTCTGACCCCTTTGGTCCCGGTTCCAGACACGAACCGGGACCAATGGGCCTCGCTCCTGGCCCACAACCATTGGTCCCGGTTTGTGGCTGGAACCGGGACCAAATGACTTCCAGCCACAAACCGGGACCAATGGTCGGCCTATATATACCCCCTGCCCGCGAGCAGAGCAGTGCACTGCTCTGTTTTTTTGACCGGCCGTTGGGAGAGCTTTGTGGTGCTCTAGCTCACTCCTATGCACATGAGGTGTTCGATGAAATGCCCGAGCCACACTTAAGCTTTCTCCTCTCGAAGCTCCTTGTCCAAGCTCCATTTTCCTCAAGATTTGTCTAGGTTTGGCGGTCCGTCCTGTCCCGTCCCCGTCCTCACCGTCGTCGATCGCCCGCGCCCATCTTGGCGCCGGCACCACCGTGGTTAACCTCTTCTTCTTATCTTCTTTCTAAAAGAAAAAAGTTCTTACTTGTATGATTTAGATAGATACTTGCGTAATTATCTTACTTTTATTATTGTTTGTTATTATATAGTGCGATGTTTTGGTATCCGCCTCCGTCGGCCCTCGTCCTGTCTATGATTCAGATGTGGTATATATTATCTTTTATAACTATTTGTTTTATTTAGTGTTTATGACAATTATGCCGACCAACGTGACATAGATTTTTTAATCTAGGAGGTATGTGAACCGGAAATTCCAACCGACATAGAAATTCTTGTCGAGAAGTTAAATTTGGTTGAAAAAGAAAACAATTACTTGAAAGAAAAATTACAAAGAGTTGAAGAGGAGAAGATGAAGTTGGAGTTGCATGTTGCCGATGTCATCGACGATCACAAGATCAAGATGGATGCAATGCGCTTGAAGATTAGAAAGATTAGAAATATGCCATTCATACTGAGGCTTGGTATCATTATGCCGTTGGATCAATTGGTACCTTAGTTGCGGTTATGATCGCATTTGTTGTTGCATTTAAATTTTATAGTTTCAATGTATGTTTTAATTAGATGCTCTAGAGAGCTATATGTTGTTCAATAATGAGAACTATGTATGAACGTTATGTATTTATTTTGGTCACTACTGTACTTTGGCTTTAATGTGATGATGAATTTCTATTAATTTGGTTTTTAATACACTTTATTATATAACGCACGCAGATGAACCGGCAATGGATGTACGGTGACCGACGCACCTCCGAGTATATTAAGGGCCTGCATAATTTTCTCGAAGCGGCTGAGGCAAACAAGCAGAATGGTTTTATGCATTGTCCATGTACTGTCTGTGAAAATACGAAGGCTTTCTCCAACTCTAAAACCCTTCACTTCCACCTGCTTGAGAAAGGTTTTATGCCACACTATAATGTTTGGACCAAGCACGGAGAAAGAGGGGTTATGGTGGAAGACAATGAACAAGAAGAGGATGATGACAACTACCCGCCCCTTGAATACGGTGATGCTGCAATGGGGGAAGCTGAAGATCAAGAGGAACCAGACGATGTGCCCGATGATGATCTTCTCCGGGTCATTGTTGATGCACAGAGAGAATGCGAAAGTGAAAGGGAGAAGTTGAAGTTCGATCGCATGTTAGAGGATCACAAAAAAGGGTTGTACCCAAATTGCGAAGATGACAACAGAAAGCTCGGTACCACACTGGAATTGCTGTAATGGAAGGCAGAGAATGGTTTATCTGACAAGGGATTTAGTTCGCTACTGAAAATAATGAGGAATAAGCTTCCAAAGGATAACGAATTGCCCGGCAGTACGTACGAAGCAAAGAAGGTTCTATGCCCTCTAGGATTGGAGGTGCAGAAGATTCATGCATGCCCTAATGACTGCATCCTCTACCGCGGTGCGTACGAGGATTTGAACGCATGCCCGGTATGCGGTGCATTGCGGTATAAGATCAGAAGAGATGACCCTGGTGATGTTGAGGGCCAGCGCATCGGGAAGAGGGTTCCTGCCAAGATGATGTGGTATGCTCCTATAATACCACGGTTGAAACGTCCGTTTAGAAACAAAAAGCATGCCGAGTTGATGCAATGGCACATAAAAGACCGTAAGAAAGACGGGAAGTTGAGAGCACCCGTTGACGGGTCGCAGTGGAGAAAGATCGAGAGAAAGTGGAGCGACTTTACAGGTGACCAGAGGAACGTATGGTTTGGTTTAAGTGCAGATGGCGTTAATCCTTTTGGGGAGCAGAGCAGCAAGCATAGCACATGGCCTGTGACTCTATGTATGTATAACCTTCCTCCTTGGTTGTGCATGAAGCGGAAGTTCATTATGATGCCAGTGCTCATCCAAGGCCCTGAGCAACCCGGCAATGACATTGATGTGTACCTAAGGCCATTAGTTGATGAACTTTTACAGCTATGGAATGGAAGAGGTGTACGTGTGTGGGATGAGAACGAACAGGAGGAATTTGACCTACATGCGTTGCTGTTTGTAACCATCAACGATTGGCCTGCTCTCAGTAACCTTTCAGGACAGACAAACAAGGGATACCACGCATGCACACACTGTTTAGATGACACCGACAGTATATATTTGGACAAATGCAGGAAGAATGTGTACCTGGGGCATCGTCGATTTCTTCCGACCAACCATCAATGTCGAAAAAAAGGAAAGCATTTCAAAGGTGAGGCAGATCACCGGAAGAAGCCCGCCCTCCGTACTGGTGATCACATACTTGATATGGTCAATGATTTACATGTAATATTTGGAAAGGGTCCTGGCGGACTATCTGTTCCGACTGACGATGCGGGACGCGCACCCATGTGGAAGAAGAAATCTATATTTTGAGACCTACCCTATTGGAAAGACCTAGAGGTCCGCTCTGCAATCGACGTGATCCACGTGACGAAGAATCTTTGCGTGAACCTGCTAGGCTTCTTGGGAGTGTATGGGAAGACAAAAGATACACCGGAGGCACGGGAGGAACAGCAACGTGTGCATGAAAAAGACGGCATGCATCCAAAGCAGTATGAAGGTTCTGCCAGCTACGCTCTTACCAAAGAAGAGAAGGAAATCTTCTTTGAATGCCTGCTCAGTATGAAGGTCCCGTCTGGCTTCTCGTCGAATATAAAGGGAATAATAAATAAGGCAGAGAAAAAGTTCCAGAACCTAAAGTCTCATGACTGCCACGTGATTATGAAGCAACCGCTTCCGGTTACATTGAGGGGGCTTCTACCAGAAAACGTTCGATTAGCCATTGTGAAGCTATGTGCATTCCTCAATGCAATCTCTCAGAAGGTTATCGATCCAGAAATCCTGCCAAGGTTAAGGAGTGATTTGGTGCAATGTCTTGTTAGTTTCGAGCTGGTGTTCCCACTATCATTCTTCAATATCATGACGCACGTCCTAGTTCATCTAGTCGACGAAATTGTCGTTCTGGGCCCTGTATTTCTACACAATATGTTCCCCTTTGAGAGGTTCATGGGAGTCTTAAAGAAATATGTTCGTACCCGCGCTAGGCCAGAAGCAAGCATCTCCATGGGCCATCAAACAGAGGATGTCATTGGGTTTTGTGTTGACTTCATTCCTGACCTTAAGAAGATTGGTCTCCCTTAATCGCGGTATGAGGGGAGACTGACTGGAAAAGGCACGCTAGGAGCGGACTCAATAATATGTAGGGACGGGCATTCTTGGTCTCAAGCACACTACACAGTTCTACAGAATTCTACCTTGGTGACCCCGTATGTCGATGAACATAAGAATATTATGCGCTCCAAACACCCGGAGCAGTGTGACGACTGGATTACATATGAACACATCAGGACTTTCGGCAGTTGGTTGCAAACACGTCTCATGGGTGACAACACTGTTTCTGATGAGCTGTACTCGTTGGCCAGGGGACCATCTTCGACTGTATTGACTTACAAAGGGTACGAGATAAATGGGAATACATTTTACACGATCGCACAAGATCAAAAGAGCACCAACCAAAACAGCGGTGTCCGCTTTGATGCAGCAACCAAGAGGGGAAAGGACACATATTATGGTTACATAGTGGACATATGGGAACTTGACTATGGACATGATTTGAAGGTCCCTTTGTTTCAGTGCAAATGGGTCAATCTGTCAGGAGGCGGGGTACAGGAAGACCCCCAGTACGGAATGACAACAGATGAACCATTCGTCCTAGCCAATGATGTGGCGCAGGTTTTCTATGTGAAGGACATGTCTACCAAACCGAGAAAAAGAATAGATAAGGAAGCGAATACATCATACGATGAGCCAAGGCGCCATATAGTTCTTTCAGGAAAAATAGACATCGTGGGATTGGAGGGCAAGACAGACATGTCTGAAGATTATGAAAAGTTTCATGAAATTCCTCCCTTCAAAGTCAAGGCTGACCCAAGCACCCTGTTAAACGATGAAGATTATCCATGGTTACGGTGCAATAGGAAAAGGACACAAGCGAAGAAAAAGTGAAGACTTTCTCTCCACAACTAGTATGATGATGCCTTTGATCTAGAGATCGTCCGAAACCCTGATACTTCGAAAGAGATTGTCCGTTTTGTACACGAAGTGCATCCAGTTTTTGTCGTAACCCTCTCAACTTTTTATGACATGCTATGTGGGTGAAATGATGATACCATGCCAACTTTCAACCTTTTCAGAGTTCATTTGTAATGCTTTTCAATTTCAGGGTCATTTAGCTTAAAAAAATCAGTAAATGCATGAAAAATACCAAATGAAGTCAGAAAGGGTTGAAAATTGATGATGTGGCTTTGAATGGTGCATTTTGAACACACAAAAAGTCTGGAGTTCAAATAAGTTCAAAAAAAATGAAATCCCTTTGTAACCGATGAGTTTTCGTCCGAAACCCTGATACTTCGAAAGAGATTGTCCATTTTGTACACGTAGTGCATCCAGTTTTTGCCGTAACCCTCTTAACTTTGTAGCACATGCTATGTGGGTGAAATGATGATACCATGCCAACTTTCAACCTTTTCAGAGTTCATTTGTAGTGCTTTTCAATTTCATGGTCATTTAGCTTAAAAAATCAGTAAATGCATAAAAAATACCAAATGAAGTCAGAAACGGTTGAAAATTGATGATGTGGCTTTGAATGGTGCATTTTGAACACACAAAAAGTCTGGAGTTCAAATAAGTTCAAAAAAAAGAAATCAACTAAAAAGAATCAACTAAAATATTAACTAAAATTATCAAAGTATTTATTTGTTAAAAACTTTAATAGTAAAAAGAATGAACTAAAAAGAATCAATTAAATATAATATTTTTCAATAGCAAAAAGAATCAACTAAAAAGAATGATAATATTAACTAAAATTATCAAAGTATTTATTTGTTAAAAACTTTAATAGTAAAAAGAATGAACTAAAAAGCAAAAAATTTAAAAAAATACTGGACTAAAAAGTAAAAGATAAAAAAAAACGCCACCTACTGAGCCCACGGCCTGCATACGACTAGTAACTTTACTATTGGGCCAGGATGCAGGCCCGCGGGCACAGTAGGCCCAATAGGCAGAGACAGATTGGTTAGGCCCATTGGCCTGCAATAGAGAGGAGCTCGAGACCGTTGCCGCAGCGGCGCTTATAAACCAGTCGGGGCGCTACTCAACTAGCGAGGTGGGACTAAACTTCCACCACACCGCTGGGCCAGGCTATTGGTCCCGGTTGGTGGCTCCAACCGGGACCAATGCCCACCATTCGTCCCGGTTGGAGCCTCCAACCGGGACCAATGGGCTGTGCTTCCCGCCCTTTCGCCTGGCAAAAACTGACCTTTGGTCCCGGTTGGTGGCTCCAACCGGGACGAATGGTGGGCATTGGTCCCGGTTGGTGGCTCCAACCGGGACGAAAGATGTGGCTATATAAGCTAACACTTAGGATTTTTCCCCAATTTCTCCCATCGCCGCGCCCTGCCTCCTCGTCGCCGTCAACGCCCTCGCCCTGCCCTGCCCCGACGCGCCGCCCTCCTCTCGCCGTTCCGACCGGCCCGGAAGCCTCCCCTCGCTCGACCTCGTCGCCTCTGCCCGTTCGTTTGCCCGGGGAAGCACCACGCCGGCGCCCGCGACCCCTTCTTCCCCGACGCCGTTCGTCACTGCCGCCACCGATTCCGGCGACCTCGAGCCCTCCCCGAGCCCGCTGCCGTTCCCTACGACAGCGTGGTGAGCCCCTGACTCCTCGCCTTTCCTTCTCATCGCCGTCCCCGCACGCCACCCGTGTGCGCCATTACTATTGCTCACACACACAGACACACCCCACCGCACACACACAAACACCCCCCCCCCCCGTGGATCGCCTTTTCGGTTTAAAAAAAAATAAAAGAAAATGATAAAAGATTCAAAAAAATTCAAAAAAATAGATGCCCATGTGTTATGTGTTCTAGTTGTTACGAAAATTAACAAACATGAATTTTGAATTTTTTTGCAAAAAAAAAACCGCCGTGTTTCGGTAAAATGGCCATAACTTTTGCATACGACCTCCGATGAAAAAGTTTTTTATATGAAAAAGATACTACTCGAAAAGCTACGCCCGTTATCGATTTTTTAGAATCCTCAAAAACCTAACAGAAAAAACGTTACAGCCATTGTTAGATCTGGAGGCAAAATAATACAAAAATATAAAAAAATTAGCAATGGCGCACCAGTGCATAGTGCGCCACTACTATTTTCCCGCCTTCAAAATTCAAAAAAATTTAAAAATAGTAATGGCGCACCACACCTAGGTGCGCCATTACTATGTACCTTAGTAATGGCGCACCTAGGTGTGGTGCGCCATTACTATGGTACATAGTAATGGCGCACCACACCTAGGTGCGCCATTACTAAGTCTGGGCAGTGACGTGGCAATTCCCACCCACCACCGGTTCCCTCTCTTATCCTCTTTGACCCCTCTCTCTCCTGCCATCCTGCTTCTTCCTTCCCCTTCCCCTTCTTCCTCCCTTCGTAGGAGCCACAGGAGCGCCGCCGCCCGCAGCTCCTCCCGTTTGCCTCCCAGGTGAGTGCCCGAGGCCGCGCCTCCGTGCCCGACCTCCTCAACGCCCTCGCCGGAGCACCACCAGAGCCGGTTCCGGCCGTCCCTTCTCGCCGCTGGCCTCCTTCTCCCTCTCGTTGCTCTTCTTCCTCATCTCTCTCTGTCTTCCCCCTCGCAGGTACATTCCATGGCGCCGCCAGAGATGCCCAGTCAGACCCATCCTCCGTTTGCCAAGCCGCCATCGGATCTGAGGTGCCCGTCACCGGATCCGCCCGTTTCCCCCTCGCCTCCATGCCGTTCCGACCATCGAGGAGCCTCGCGCCGCCGCCCTTGTTCTATGCAGCGCCGCCATGGCCTCCTGCTCGTGCGAGGGACGGAGGGAGACGAGCGCATCGCTCGCCTCTCGCGGGTGGTCCGGCCCAACTTCGTCGGCGGTTGTGCAGAAACGAGCAAAAACGAGCAAAAACAAGCAAAAAGAACAAAAAAATGAGCAAAAACACGAGCAAAAACGAGCAAAAAACGAGCAAAAAAAGAGCAAAAACGAGCAAAAAAAATCGTGATCCAGATTTCAAAAATATAGCAGTGGCGCACCAATTCTAGTACCAGTGGCGCACCATTCAAAAAAAAAATTCAAAAAAATTCAATAAAAAAAGTTACCAGTGGCGCACCTGTAGCAATAGTAATGGCGCACCACATGGTGCGCCACTAGTATTTGGATTACTAATGGCGCACCAGAGGTGCGCCATTACTATTTGTTACTAATGGCGTGATAATAGTGGCGCACCTATAGTGCGCCATTAATAGCCAAAATAGGTGCGCCTCTAACAGCCTTTTTTCTAGTAGTGCAACCATCGTCGCCGGCGACCAATCCGCCCTCCCCAGCTCCGTTCGTGGCCACCACCGAACGTGGCCTCGAATGCTCGTTCGAGCAAGCCAAACCGACGCCCTCTGCATTTTTTTTTCATACAGAATTTTTTTGTTCATATAAATTTTTAGTAAATGGATATGTATGCATATTGTTTTTCTAAATATATGGATGTATGTTGATGTATGGATGATCCATTGATGTATGCTTTTTTTTGTCCATTGATGTATGTTTTTTTTTGTTCATATATATGATGATTTGTTTTGTTCATAGATGATCATATGATGTTTTTTTTGTTCATAGATGATCATATGATGTTTTTTTTGTTCATATGATGTTTTTTTTTTGTTCATATAAATTTTTAGTAAATGGATATGTATGCATATTGTTTTTCTAAATATATGGATGTTCATATATGTATTAATTTTTTTGTTCAGAGCATTTTTTTGTTCATATATGTATTTTTTTTTCATATGTGTATTAATTTTTTTGTTCATAGCATTTTTTTGTTCATATATGTATATTTTTTTTCATAGCATTTTTTTCCATGTATATATGTATGTGGCTATGTATGTATAGATGGATAGCATTTTTTTCCATGTATGTATGTCGTTGTCGATATACACCCTCCCCGATAACTTCAACATGAGGGGGGGAGTCGATATACCCCCTCCCCGATAACATTTTTTTTCTAAGTTACTAAGGTAAAATGTTCACCCCCTCTCGATATACCGGGCGACCAACTCTCGAGGCCACCCTAACCCTAGAAAAAAAGCGTTGTCGATATACCCCCTCCCCGATAACATTTTTTTCTAAGTTACTAAGGTAAAATGTTCACGCCCCTCTTGATATACCGGGCGACCAACTCTCGAGGCCACCCAAACCCTAGAAAAAAAGCATTGTCGATATACCCCCTCCCCGATAACATTTTTTTTCTAAGTTACTAAGGTAAAATGTTCACCCCCCTCTCGATATACCGGGCAACCAACTCTCGAGGCCACCCAAACCCTAGAAAAAAAAGCGTTGTCGATATACCCCCTCCCCGATAACATTTTTTTTCTAAGTTACTAAGGTAAAATGTTCACCCCCTCTCGATATACCGGGCGACCAACTCTCGAGGCCACCGAAACCCTAGAAAAAAAGCGTTGTCGATCTCCTACCCCCTCCCGCCCCTACCCGACAATCTCTCGAGGCCACCCAAACCACTAGAAGAAAACTCCGGTAACTTCGACATGAGGGGGGACGTCGATCAACCCCCTCTCGCCCGAACAAGTCTATGTATCATTTTATATCGCGGTGGACATATATCAAAGTTTGATCATATGTCAAAGTTTGAATTTTGACATATGCAACATTTGATCATATGTCAAAGTTTGAATTTTGACATATGCAACAATATTTGATCATATGTCAAAGTTTGACGTTTGACATAGATTTATCAAGAATGCCCCCATTATGGATGTGCACAAGTTGATCCAATTTTTTTCTGATCTCATCTATATATATATTCTTCTATATGTCACGTTGTCTGTCAAAGTATTGAAGAAATCCATGGCTTCATCATTAGCCGGAAGTAACATGCGTATGATGCTACGAAGCTCTTCAAAGTTGTTTTGGAACGGAGTTCCGGATAGAATAATTCGCTTTTTGGTACGAATTTCAGCAAAGGCCTTCGAAATAGCGATATTTGGAAGGCTCTTGCTGAACTTCGTACCAAAAAGCTAATTAATTATCCTATCCGGGACTCCGTTCCAAAACAATTTTGGAGAGCTTCGTACCATTATGCGCCTGTTACTTCCGGCTAATGATGAAGCCATGGTTTTCTTGAATCCTTTGACACTAGACAACGTGACATATAGAAGGGTAGATGAGATCAGGAAAAATATGGACCATTTTCTGCACATTCAGAATGGCGCCATTTTGTTAATTAAATCCCTTAAAGGTTAAGAGAATCCCTTGTTTGACATTCATGAGAGAGGCGGTCCGGACGTCGGACATTCATGAGAGAGGCGGTCCGGACGTCGGACATTCATGTTTGTATATTAATTGCCATGTTGTAATATTTGCAGAAACTATGGAACAAAGAGACGAAGAACAAGAACAGTTGTTGGGGGACATAATCCTCGGCGGACGTGATGTCTTGTCGTTTCTCAACGACACCGATGGTCTGGAAGGAGAGGATGACGGCTCCGGTGATCGAACAATGGAGGAGGAAGGACATGATCATGATGGGTCCGGTGATCGAATGCCGGAGGAAGAAGGAGACCATGCTGACGGCTCCGGTGACCGAACGAAGGAGGGAGCTGTTGCAAAGTCCGGCGAGGTATATATATTAATTAAGCCTGTGCTGACTAGCTAATTGATGCATTAATTGTTTTGGTATGTACATATATTAACTCTTCTTTCTTCTTTTACAGCCCTCCAGATCGAGCCAAACTTCGGTAACGAGACGAGGCCCGAAGAAGAGGTTGCGCAAGGATGAAAGGTTCACGATCACAGCACTCGCGGACGATGGCCATCCGATTGAACCCAAGCAGACCAAGGACGCATTTTTTGCTCAGTGCGGAGTTATTGTTAGGGACAACATCCCGATCAGCATCAAGCAATGGAATAAGCCTAAGGACGACGCCCCTGAAGGTGATTATGTCACCGATAGACAGAAAGATGATCTTTGGACCGCGCTGAAGGAAAATTTCACCCTACCGCCAGAGGAGGATCCGAATAAGCCAGTTATAGAGCCACTGGTCAAGGCGTGTGCTCTTAAGAAGATGGCAGATCTATTCAGGAGGTGGAAGAATGAGTTGAAATCAAAGTTTGTCGACAAAGGGAAGACTCCAGAATTCACCGGCCGATTTGAGAAGATAAGAGATCACTGGCCCGCATTTGTGGCCTACAAGACATCGGACAAGAGTAAGAAAATGTCAGAGACAAACAAGAACAATGCTGCAAAGAAGCAGTATCACCATCACACGGGGTCAGGTGGCTACCTCAAAGCCCGGTCGTTGTGGGACAAAGCTGAGAATGACCTGATTGCTAAAGGGGTCGTACCACAGACATTGAACTGGCCAGACCGTTCAAGGACTTGGTTCTTCGGGGTTGGGGGAACTTTGGACCCTAAAACAGGGAAGTGCCGTTGGACGGACGAGCAACTTGCAATACCCGTCACGAAGCTTCAGAAGTATATCACCGCAGCGCAGGAAGGGACGTTCATTCCCGACAGAGAGAAGGACGAGCTGACTGAGGCCCTAGGGAATGCTGAGCACCCTGGACGAACACGAGGCACACCAGGCTCCGTTCCGTGGAAGGTTGGGTTTCCCGACGCAGGCGGTTACAGAAGCCGGGAGAGAAAGAGGAAAGCGGAGTTGAGCGACATGCAGAAGATCAATGCAAGACTACAAAAGCTAGAGGAACTTGAGAGCCAGCGAGCTGCCGGCCAACCATCTCAGCGGCACGAAGCTACCCCAGAAGCTACCGCGCCATCTCAGCGGAGAAGCAGCGTGGCTTCCACGGAGCCCGTTCAGCCTGACTTCATGGCTCCTATCTACCCCGTGGATACTATCACGGAGGCTCAACATTGCGAGCTTATGACGAAATGCCGGAACCTCACTTTCAAGGCGGCTGTCAGCTCTGTTGCACCTCCTCAACCCAACGGAACTTTTCACTGCCTTCCGATTCCACATGGCTATGCTGTTGTGATGGTGGATGAAGTAATGGAGGGATTTGAGGAGCTCGAGCTTGACCACTCTACAGGTGAAGGGGAGAATCGACTGGTTCGTGCTCTGAGGAGTACATGTCTATGGCAGAAGGAGTACATCAAGCTTCCAAATTGGATGCCTCCGCCTCCTCCTCCTCCTCCGGCGAGTCAGGGCACTCCGCCTCCTCCTCCTCCTCCTTCTTTGGTGAGTGATCAGGGCACCCCGCCTCCTTCTTCGGCTCCTCCGACGCGTGAGGGCACTCCGCCTCCTCCTCCTCCTCCTCCTCCTCCGGCGAGTGATCAGGGCACCCCGCCTCCTTCTTCGGCTCCTCCGACGCGTGAGGGCACTCCGCCTCCTCCTTCGCCTACTCCGGCGCGTCGGAGCAGTCCGCCTCCTCCTCCGCCTCGTCGGCAACGGCGGAAGACAGACGCCGCCGCTCCGGCTCCTCCGGCGCGTCGGAGCACTCCGCCTCCTTCTCCGCCTCGTAAGCAACGACGGAAGAGAGACGCCACCACTCCGGCGGCTAGCAGTACAAGCAGAGGCGGCAGGCAATTCAGATACGGTCCATCTCTCAAGCCTCTGGAAAAGTTACCATATGAGAGGACCGAGTCTGAAAACGAGGAGATATGTCGTGCCCAAGTGAGGGACCATTTTGCAAAGAAAACTCCACCTCCGAAGGAGAAGCTAGATCCGGTGAAAGTGAAGCGCACTATCCATGCCCTGAAGCGACCACCACCGCCTCCGCTGGATTCCAACTTTGTCCGCGTTATTAAAAAGACATATCAAGATGCGCGGCAGTCGGGAAGTACTTCCAGTGATGCAAGGTTAGCAAAACGAAGAAGTGGGAAAAAAATTCCCCAGCTCGGCGAACAGGCGAACCAATCGTGCCCCCCGCTCAAGGTGTCTAGCCATATCGTCGCTAATCATCCGGGGATGGTGCCCGGTACCAATCCTGGTGATTACCTGAGCGATGATGTACAGTTTGAGCCGTTGGAGATGGACGAATTTAGTTACCGGTACGGGCAGCCTCTCATCAAACCTGATCATCCTCCTCTAACAACGATGATGCGAAAATTCCATGAATGGTACATGAAAACCTGCAGCGAGTCTGGGAGGGATACTTTGATGCTGAGAATTAAAGAGGAGCACGACCTTGTTGGAATGGATCAGTTGTCTGTTGAATTTGACGAGTTATTCCAGTTATACAATCAAAAGGCCCTCGACAAAACAATCTTGACTTGCTACTGTCTGTAAGTACTACTTCTGTAATTAAGTCTCTATATATAGCTCAGCTCTTTCATTGCATGTATATATAATTATCCTCACTATATTTTGCAGATTGAAGATCGTCGAATGCAGAAAAGCACAAATCTATGACATTGGGTTCATTAACCCAAATATCATACATGAGTTTACGGTTAAAAACAATGTCACACAAACCGAGGACAACTTGCTACAATCGTTGCTCAAAAATCAAAACAAAGAGACAATACTCTTTCCTTACAACTTCAAGTGAGTGTTACTGTCTTGTGCATATTCGGTTTCCCTTATTACTTGAGGTTATAGTAATGTAATTGATGAGTTATGCATGCGTGCGCAGGTTCGACTTTATTCTGCTAGAGATTAAGCTTGAGCGGGGAGTAGTAATCGTCTTAGACTCGAAACGAAAAGATCCCCAGGAATATGCGGACATGACTGAAATGCTCCAGAAGTAAGTTCAATCGATCATTATCGCATCATATCGGCAACTTTGTTCATTTCCTGATATCAAGTAATTATTTTCTTTGTCTGGCAGGGTTTGGAAAGAGTTCACCGCAATTGTTCCGGCACTGCCGAGGGAGCTGCGATTTACACACTTGAAAGTAAGTACTACTAGTTAGTTCCGCGCATCTCCCATTGATTCTAGTTTCATCAATACCATTTATCATGCTTGATTATCAGTTTGATTGAACTCTATTTCTCGTAAAGTGCTTGTGGCAGGAAACCGGGAATGATTTTTGTGGATACTATGTTTGCGAGTTCATCTACAACGCGGCGACCCCTAAGTGGGGCTACTCTGAAAAACAATTTCAAGTGCGTAAGCAATAATATTCACAATTTTATTTTATTACCATGATTTGTGTTGAGTTTCATTCATATATATGTATTGACCCCCTTCTTCAAATTAGATGTGGCAGATGTGGGATGAACTCCTACCACATGATCGCATACGAGCAATTCAAGAGGAATTGGCGGGATTCTTTCTTGACCACGTCATAAATAAAGCCGGAGAATACCATCTGGAATTTGACATTAGATGTTAGGGATTGTAAGAGATCTTATATTGTATATATGTAGCTAGTAGCGTCGGATAGATATACGAAAACTTGTTGTTAGACCAATCTCTCGGAGAAAGAGAGGTCGATCACTTCTCTCTGTATATGTTCATGACGATCGTGTGTACTTAATGGTTCCTTCATTTGCTTACTAGCTAGCGTGTCGAGTTCTCTCTATAGTAGCTAGCGTCGACCAAGCACGGAGAAAGAGAGGACACTTCTCTCTATTAGCTAGCTAACACAATATGAAACCCCTAAATTAACCCTACAAAACCCCCTAACCCACCCCCCCTCTTTAAAAAAAAAACAAAAACCCCAGGTCCTGCCAGATGCTGACGCGTGGATGCCTTTTGGTCCCGGTTGGTGTTACCAACCGGGACTAAAGGTCCTCCTGCCTGGGCTCCCCGCAGCGGCCACGTGGAGGGCCTTTGGTCCCGGTTCGTAAGCAAACCGGGACTAAAGGTTTTGGGCTTTAGTCCCGACCCTTTAGTCCCGGTTCCAGAACCGGGACAAATGGGCCTCTGGAACCGGGACAAATGGGTCTTTTTCTACTAGTGAAATGACACCACCTTGTGGAAATTTTTTAACCACCTGGCCGACACATTCATCCCCGCCATAAAGGTTCGGATTGGTGTTGTCACGTGTGGCGGTGCCTTCGTCATTCGCTGTTTCCCTTCTTCTTTAAAAGGGACATGTAGGCCAGGTTTATATATTACGCTGAGACATGGCAGTTGGTTATCTTTGGGTGCCAACCGCAGAACTGTTGTCCCGGATTGAACGCACTTGCCCTTTGGAACCATCAAATCATGTGGATCAACATGTTCTCGCATTTAAGGCAAGTTTTACGCAATGCTCTTGTGATTACTTGGTGATCTCCTTCAAAGAGATGTTCTTAGGCTAATTGACCGCACTGACATAATGATTGGGCTTGTACCAACCTTAATGGTACAAAGTGGTTATGTAGTCTTAGGGGAGCTAACTTCTCGGATGTCCGGATGATTGACTGGTTCAATGATCGACGTCATACTTTTATTATGATATTTGGTTCATTGTGAATGATAGAACACTCAGTCAAGATATTTATAAACATTGCATGGAGTAGAACAAGACATTCTAATACACATGACTGGCGCGAATTATTCTGTAGATGGATGCAAAAAAAAAATCCATGTACTCTCGAACATGTTCTTCCACAAGTTGTGTCATACATTTCTAACATTAAATCTTTCTATATGCTATTCAACACCACCCTATCTTCCATAACAATAATTTATATACCACAGTTCATGTGTGTATCACCAATAACGATATTATCCTACAAATGATGCAGGAAACCCTTGGGTGTAATTTTTTACTTTGACCATGTCTAAAATGGCCACATGAAGTTGTCATGACATCTTTGTCACTGTCGTCCTGTTCCTCCTCCTCCTACTCGAGTTGTCGTTGTGTGTGCCCAATGACAACCCACCAACGATTTTGTCAGATGATAGTTGGTGCCTTCGCCATGGTCTTATGTGGCGGTAAAACTAATTTCCTTTATGAGTGTCCAAGTTGACATGGAAACAGTTAATCCTCGGTCAACTGTTGGGTGTTGGTAGCCCTTGGACCAAAAATTTCCTTTTCTTTTTCCAATTGCACGAATCCAAACGAACATTGTGAGTGTTCAGTCGCCTTAGGAATAATAAAACCCTTTCGAAAAATGACGTTTGGATTCATACCGTGCGTCGTGGTTTGGCCAGCTGATTCACACCAGCCATCGTTGTCATTCTAAGCTCGCAAGCCACTCTGACGTGGGCAGCTGAAATGTCAACTCCAAGACAATCTCAACTCGAACCAGAATTCAAAGCTTTGCATTTTTCAATCATCCGTTGTCGTTATCATCCTTGACGTGAGTGCTGGATCCAGTTCCAGTCACCAATTTGTCAAGAAATTAACACTAATCCTTTGTTGCTTGTAAAGTCTAAAGACCAAGCATCGATCCAGACTTTGCACTTTAACAGCATGTCAGCATCAGCAAAAGAAGTATTGAACAAGGTACGATTAGTACATTCCTTGCCAGAGCACAGATGTACGGCAGAATATTTCGGCCTGTTCGATCATGGATTGGCCGGCTCTCACCTGCTACACTGTGGTCCTGATCCTTCTCTTCCTGCCATTGCGTGCGTCGGATGACCGGCTTGTCCCCGGCGAGCGGCTCTCCCCGGGCACCACCATCGTCTCTGATGACGGTGCCTTCGCCTTGGGCTTCTTCAACCCCTCCAACTCCACTCCGGCCAGCCTTTACCTGGGCATATGGTACAACAGCATACCAGAACTCACTGTCGTGTGGGTCGCCAACAGGGAGACGCCGGTCACCAGCGGCACTTCCTCTGTGCCGATGCTCTCCCTCACCAACACCTCCAACCTCGTTCTCTCTGACGGTAGCAGCGGCCTTGTCGTTTGGACGACTGATGTAGCCGCTGCGCCGAGCTCCGTTGCAGCAGTGGCGGTGCTTGAGAACAAAGGCAATCTCGTCGTCCGGTCGCCGAATGGCACCACGTTGTGGCAGAGCTTTGACCACGTCACCGACACGTTCCTTCCTGAAATGAAGATACGGATTAGGTATGCCACGCGCGGCATCGGCATCCGCTTGGTGTCCTGGAAGGGGCCCAGCGACCCATCGCCCGGGCGATTTTCCTATGGAGGAGACCCGGACACACTCCTCCAGTTATTCCTCTGGGATGGGGAACTCCCGCTGTCCCGAAGTGGCCCATGGACGGGGTACCTAGTGAAAGGCGAGCACCAATACCAGCAGGCTAATGGCAGCGGGGCCATCATCATCTACCTGGCTATTGTCGACAATGACGAGGAGATCTACATGACCTACACGGTCTCTGCGGGCACTCCACTCACCAGGTATGTGGTGACCTACTTCGGAGATTACGAACTCCAGAGTTGGAACAGTAGCTCTTCGACATGGTCTGTCCTCTTCAAGTTGCCACCCTATGAATGCAACCGATATGGCTCCTGTGGTCCGTTTGGCTATTGCGACGAGACGGCGATGCCCGTACCCATGTGCAAGTGCCTCGACGGCTTTGAGCCAACAAGCGCAGATGAGTGGAGGTTCGGTAGGTACTCGTCAGGGTGCCGACGAAAGGAGGCATTGCATGGATGTGGTGACGGCTTCTTGGCCTTGACGGAGATGAAGGCGCCAGACAAGTTCACGTTTGCTGGTGGGAACAAGAGCAGAATGGAGGAGTGTGCGGCAGAGTGCAGCAACAATTGCTCCTGTGTGGCATACGCATTCGCCAACCTGAGCAGTGGCAGGTCTGGAGGATACGTGACAAAGTGCTTAGTATGGGCGGGGGAGTTGATTGACGCTGGGAAGTTTAGCGAAGGGATTGGCAGCACCACGCTATATCTCAGGCTTGCAGGTTTAGATGTAGCAGCTGGTACCAAATTTCTCCCTCTTTCTTGTTGTCTTTACTAACACACTTTCATGATTACATAAGCCATTTAACTTTTTAATAATATGTGTGCAATTCGCAGGTAAAAGGAGAAAGAGTACGGCAACGATGATTATACTGGCCATTTTTGGAACAGGAGTTGTGGCATTCCTATGCATTTTTGTGGCATGGCTAAAATTTAAAGGTACATTTTAAACATTATGTGGCTACCATTTCGTAGGTCTACCATCTTCCATGGTGTAAAAATAATTGATTGCTCCCTCCATTCCAATATTATAGTCCTACGTTTCTGTTAGTTCAAACGTGTTCAATTTTGACTAAGTTTATAGAAAATATGTTAACATATAGAACACAAATTAGCCTCGTGAGATCCTTATTAAATATATTTTTATACTATGTGTATTTGGTATTGTAGATCGTAGCACATTTTTATAAAGTTGGTCAAACCTAAACAAGTTTGACCTAGAACAAAGATAGAGCTTTAACTATTTTCGAAAGTATTCTATTGTGTGATATGATTTGTTTTTACCATTGGAAATAGGAAATACCACATTCCCTATTAGTAGAAACTCTCTCAAAGGTCGGGTGTTAGAACTTAGTCTTTACCGGACAAACCTGCTATTCACTGAAATGACGACATACCATGATCCGTGAACACTTCCATGCTTCAAGTGAAGACTGTTCCAGCAGTGAAATATAACATTTCCTTTTTATGCCAATCATACACTTATCATACAAGAAATAATTATAACATTTTGCAAGCAGGCAAGAAAAAATGGAGAAAATACAAGAAGGCAACATTTGATGGTATGAGTACCTCTTATGAACTTGGGGAAGGGAACTCTCCACATGCCCATGAATTTCCATTTGTAAGTTTTGAGGAAATTTCTCTAGCAACGAACAATTTCTCTGAGACATGTATGATTGGACAGGGGGGATTTGGAAAAGTCTACAAGGTAACTTGATCATTTGGTGAATTACCACAGTTCATTCTAAAATCAGTAAAATTAAATTGTTCATATGAACGGGGTCTAAGTTTCCCCTTGAACTCTTTAGGGATTATTAGGTGGCCAAGAAGTTGCTGTCAAGAGGCTAAGTAGTGACTCTCAACAAGGAACAAAGGAATTCAGGAACGAAGTAATTCTAATTGCCAAATTACAACACAGAAACTTGGTTCGGCTTCTTGGATGTTGTGGGGAGGGAGTTGAGAAGTTGTTGATCTATGAGTATCTTCCGAACAAAAGCTTAGATGCTACCCTTTTTGGTACATATTCTAGTAACAACCCAAAATTTCCCTAAACAACCAAAACAAATTAGTTACAACTTTTTTGTTTTACAGATGATTCACGAAGATTGATGTTGGATTGGACAACACGGTTTAATATAATCAAAGGGGTTGCAAGGGGACTTTTGTATCTCCACGAAGATTCAAGACTAACTATAATTCACAGGGATCTCAAAGCTGGAAATGTTTTGCTAGATGTGGAGATGAAACCCAAGATAGCAGACTTTGGTATGGCGAGGATCTTTGGCGATAACCAACAAAATGCCAGCACCCAACGTGTTGTGGGAACATAGTGAGTAACCTTCTCAGCTTATAGATCATGTAAACTTGCAATCAAGTTCTACTCATGTGAATGCAATGGTTACACAGTGGATACATGGCCCCAGAATATGCAATGGAAGGTGTCTTCTCCACCAAGTCCGATGTCTACAGCTTTGGTGTGCTAGTACTTGAGGTTGTGACTGGTCTAAAAAGAAGCTCCAATAGTCACATCATGGGCTTCCCTAGCCTCATTGTGTATGTAAGTGCCCACAAGAGTTCTCTAAAGTTCCAAATATAGAAATAGATCAAGTTTTTGAAGATTGTTTTGATACTTTTCCTTGTTTCAGTCATGGAATATGTGGAGGGAAGGAAAGACAGAGGAATTGGTGGACTCATATACCATGGATACTTGTTCACTGGATGAAGTTTTGATTTGCATCCATGTAGCACTCCTGTGTGTCCAGGACAATCCAGATGACAGGCCACTCATGTCATCCGTTGTGTTCATCCTAGAAAACGGATGCACCACACTTCCACCCCCCACCTGCCCTGCCTACTTTACACGACGAAGTGAAGAAATGGACCAAATTAGAGATGACATCCAGAACTCCAGGACCAGTTTTACTCTCACCGAGATTGAGGGGAGATGAAAAAACTATAATTTTGTTTAGACATATTGCAGAACCATTCCTAGTGAAACATCTTCCAATTGTTTTCCTAATGGTGACGCTTCAGTTGTTTGGAAGTCGTCGTCTTTGAATTCTTGTATTCCATTTTGCTGGCCTTGTTCATGTGGAAAGAAAATTAAAATAGTAACATAATATCATGAATTTTCAACTGACAACATAACATCAAAATGTCTCAATAGATTAATTAGGTCAGGAGTTGCTTTCCCTCTTACTAGAATTTATATTTGTGTTTACCTTGAAGAGAGAAACTATATGTACCTAACTAGCCATTGTTTGAATGTAGTGAAGTGATTCTACTTCCAGCTCACCAAGAATCAAACCTGCGGTCTGCCATCCCATATGTCTTATTAATGTAGATTATTGTTTCATCGGGAGGTGGCATCCCCTCGACCCTAATACATCTTTGGTGACTTTGTTAACATTCAGTTTTCATGACTCTAATCTTCTGTAAGCGCTGAGTGTGTGGGAGCGGGGGGGCATTGTGAGGTGTGCATGCTAGAACGACGCGGTTGACAACATTAGAGCCTGACATATAGTGTAAGACAAGCAATTTACTGATGTGAATATGCAGCTTCTGGGCTGATTTGACAAAGTAAGCATTAGGTAGATGTCCGGCCTGGTTGGCAGTGGGACTGATAGAATATGCAGAAGTGAACTAATCGTCCTGGTCGGCAGATCGGCCGCTTGGGATAGAGACGAAAGAGGAATGAACACGGAGGAGATGCACGTTTTTATTTACCTGAAGAGCATTAAGATTAACTGCCGATTTTTTTTTGTAATGTTTCACGACTGATCTCACCATGATAACAAAGGATTTTCCAAAAGAGATTATACTGTTATATAATTAGATGCATGACATTGTATAGTCTGACCCGTTACCGCAACTATCCATAGTGATGTGCATATATATACCTGCACAAAATATCGCAGAGATCACGAGAAATATCGCAGAGATCACATTGTATATAGTCTTTCACTGCTCCATTTGCATAAGAGCAGTCAAGACTGAAGGTGACTGTTGAAATGTTCATACACAGAAATATCGCAGAGATCACATTGTATAGCTTAATGTTCCAGTCACTAGTCTGACCAGTCAGCAGTGACAGTGGCATCCCAGCTTCGACATGGAGAGCCGAGATGTCAACTCTCAACTACTCTCAGCTACCAGAATTCCAAGAACTTCCCATTATTCAATCATCTGCTTCCCCGGTCAAACATTCGTGGATGCTGCCTCCATCAAAGCATCGCTTGCTTGTAGACCAAGGATATCTACTTATTCCCAGTTAGCCGAGCAAGTTAGTTGACCCTTAATTAGCACTAAGATTTTTAGAAAGATCGATCCATGGGTTGGCCGGCTCTCACCAGCTGCACCGTGGTCGTGATCCTTCTCTTCCTGCCGTTGAGAGTTTCGGACGACCGGCTTGTCCCCGGCAGGACGCTGTCCTCGGGCAACACTATCGTCTCCGATGATGGTGGATTCGCCTTGGGCTTCTTCAACCCCTCCAACTCCACTCCGGCCAGCCTATACCTGGGCATATGGTACAACGACATCCCTGAGCTCACCGTCGTGTGGGTCGCCAACCGAGAAACCCCGGCCACCGACACCACTTCCTCTCCACCAACAGTCTCGCTCACCAACACCTCTAATCTTGTTCTCTCCGATGGTAATGGTGGCCGCCGTGTCCTTTGGACGACGACTAATGCGGCCACCACCCTAGGCTCATCTACTTCCACGGCAGTGCTTCTGAACTCCGGCAACTTGGTCATTCGGTCATCAAACGGCACCACCCTATGGCAGAGCTTCAACCACCACACAGACACGTTCCTTCCTGGCATGAAGCTCGGGATACACGATAGGACGCGTAGCACCACCGAGCGTCTGGTATCATGGAAAGGCCCCAACGACCCCTCGCAGGGTCGCTTCTCCTATGGCAGTGACCCGAACATGTCCCTCCAAATATTCCTGTGGGATGGGGAACGCCCGGTTTCTCGAAGCGCCCCCTGGGCAGGGTACCCAGTGATGAGCCTACCCCAACAACAACTAGGTGGTGGCATGAACGTCAGCGATCTTATCATCTACCTGGCCTTCGTCGACAATGACGATGAAACATATGTCACTTACAGTCTCTCCGAAGGCACCCCGCGCACCAGGTTTGTGCTAACCTACTATGGTGAGTATGAGCTCCAAAGCTGGAGAAACATGTCATCGGCATGAGTTATCCTCTGGAAGTTTCCGTCTGCTGTGTGCAACCGTTACAGTTACTGTGGCCCGTATGGCTACTGTGACAAGACGGTCGCGCCACTCACCGTGCCAACATGCAAATGCCTCGATGGCTTTGAGCCGACTAGCATAGAGGAGTGGACCAGAGGCAAATTCTCGGCAGGGTGCCAACGGAAGGAATCACTGCAAGGGTGTAGTGACGGTTTCGTGGCCTTGCCGGGGATGAAATCACCTGACAGGTTTCTGTTTCTGGGTGGGGGCAGGAGTAAGTTCGAGGAGTGCGCGGCGGAGTGCAGCCGTAATTGCTCCTGCGTCGCATACGCGTTCGCCAACCTGAGCAGCAGCAGGTCTAGAGGAGATGTGACGAGGTGCTTGGTGTGGGCTGGTGAGTTAGTTGACACATGAAAGGTGGGGGAGCTTGGCGGCGAAACTCTTTATCTCCGGCGGGCAGGCATGAATGCAACAACTGGTATGAGTTATCAATTTCTCCCTCTTATTCATATTGGTCTTGTGACATCTCCCTCTTTCTACAACTTATTTTTCAGTAACAAGCTTCTAGTTCTATCATTCATTTTTGACCGTCGCTTTGTCGCTAGAAATTAATAGTTATTTCTCGGTCCATACTAATAGACGTCTGATGAAGATCATCTTGTCCCTTTCATACTTCACATGTAAAATTCGATGGTTGTTAGCGATGACTTAGAACTAGTTATTGCTCATTCAACTGAGAAGTAGTTGAGCCATATTTTCTTGTATATATCTTTGTTGCACAGATAAAAGAACAAAGAGCAATGCCGTCAGGATTGTGCTGCCAGTTTTAGGCTCTAGTGTTCTGGTACTCATATGCATCTCCCTTGCGTGGTTATACTTGAAAGGTACGTTTAGTTCACTCTACATAGTAAAATGTTATATTTGACCACATTATGGGAGAGTATATTTCACCGCCCGAACTTGGACTACGTTGTCTACTACCACAATATACCCTAAGATTACAAAATCTTCTCAATCTATCAAATATATAAAACAAGATCAAATGATTTTTAGGTGGTTTAGAGCATGGTTTAGCTGCTGTTTGGAGTGGTCTAATGATAAGAAGTAATAATCGGGATTCCACATGTTAGAGAAAGCACATTGTTGTCTTACCGTTTTCCATATTCACGCAATCACTACACCAGAGATAGTGCTTGTCAAAGGGTTAGAAACAAGAGCAACGCCAAGTCACGTTTCTGTTGACTCATACCCTTTGGCTCTATTGTGTATATGCACCTGATATGGGGAAAGTATTCCAGTAATGGCAAAAAATGTCCAAAAATTCTGAAACTTTTCCGGAAAAAACTTTACAAGGTAATAGTACACATACGTCAATAGTATACATACTGTCAGGTTCGTATCAGGTGCATCTACACCCCAGCCATACTGTCAAGTCTGCTATGGTGGTAGACAGGCCTTGTGGATTATTTCCTCTAAGCCCATGAGTTTGCAAATTAGGGAATAGTATACATACGTCAATAGTTATAGGGGTAAAATACAACTTTATTATCTTCTATTTGTTTGATGTGCTAATTAGAGGGGGAAGTGACTTTTAACATTATGGTAGCAGGCAAGAACAAAAATTGGAGAAAGCAAAATAAGATAAGGTTGCATGGTATTGGTATCTCTGATGAATGTGAACAAGAAAACCCTCCCTATGATCAAGAATTTCCATTCGTGAAACTAGAAGAAATTTCCCTCACAACCCAAGATTTCTCCGAAACATGCATGATTGGAAAGGGAGGTTTTGGTAAAGTTTACAAGGTAACTCTATGCTCTTTCCTAATATTCATTCTAGTCAGGAGAGCTATTTTTTTTCATGTTGTACAATCAAATCTAAGATTCCCATTACATTTCTCTAGGGAATGTTAGGTGGTCAAGAAGTTGCAATCAAGAGGCTAAGTAAAGATTCTCAACAAGGAACAAAAGAATTTGGGAACGAAGTAATTCTAATTGCCAAACTGCAACATAGAAACTTGGTTCGACTTCTTGGATGTTGCAGTGAGGGAGATGAAAAACTCCTGATATACGAGTATCTACCTAATAAGAGCTTAGATGCTACCCTTTTTGGTACATATACTAAGAATAAATCATCATTTCTAAGACAACTCGAAACATTTTTATTACATTTGTTTCTTCTCTTAGATGAGTCAAGAAAACTGATGTTGGATTGGGTGACACGATTCCGTATAATCAAAGGGATTGCAAGGGGACTTCTTTATCTTCATGAAGATTCGAGGTTCACCATAATTCATAGATATCTCAAAGCTGGAAATGTTTTGCTAGATGCGAATTTGAAACCCAAGATAGTTGATTTTGGTATGGCGAGGATCTTTGGTGATAACCAGGAAAATGCAAATACTCAACGCGTTGTTGGAACATAGTGAGTACCCACTAAAAAGTTCATATTTTTTTATCGATAAATTCAATCTTACAATTGAAATGATCAAATAGTGGCTACATGGCTCCTGAGTATGCAATGGAAGGAGTCTTCTCTGCCAAGTCGGACGTGTACAGTTTCGGTGTGTTACTACTGGAGGTTATAACCGGAATAAGGAGAAACTCCATTAGCCAGATCATGGGATTCCCTAGCCTCACAGTGTATGTGAGTACACATGACTTCGTTCCTTTCTCTTTCATTCGAAAAGTGGATCAGATATCCAAAGCATTTTTCATGTGGACACAAAAATTGAATATTGATATGATGCCCTTGGTTATTTCAGTCATGGAATATGTGGAAGGAAGATAAGACACATGAGCTGCCAGACTCATCCATCATAGATACTTCACCAGATGAAGTTTTGCTTTGCATCCATGTAGCACTATTGTGTGTCCAGGAGAACCCTGATGATAGACCGCTCATGTCATCGGTGGTGTTTGCCCTAGAAAACGGAAGCACCACACTTACAGCCCCCAATCGCACCGCCTGCTTTGTGCGACGAAGTGCTGAAATGGATCAAATCAGAAATGATATCCGAACTTCCGTGAACAGTTTTACTCTTACTGGCTCAACAAAATAGTAATGACATTTTCTTTACAGTAAATAGTGATGTTGCCTAGATAATCATTACCTTTTAATACGTTATATTTTTCGTTTTTGGTCCAGACTCATTTACAAAGTAAAGAAATGTATATACTGCTTAAAAGAGAATGATTTTGAAGAATAAACACTTCGATGAAGTTGCTTGACCTTTACATTGGATACAAGTGATTAGGTGGTTGTGTTCTTGTCTGATCTTCTTGAAATGGTTTTGTGTTTACTTGTAAGAGAAAACAGAATAGGGTGCATCATCATCTGTAAGCAGGACAAGCACGTTCACCGATGTGAATAGCATGATTTCTTAGCAGCTTCTTAGTGTTAACCGCAAGTAACCGGAATGGCCGACAACATGGGGTTGATTTCCATCCAATCAGTGCTCAATTAGTGCCACCACCCCCCCCCCCCCCCCCCCCGCCCCCCCCCCCCCCCCACCACCACACACACACACACACAAACACCCTCCTATTTAACTATCTGCCTTCCAGAAAAACAAAGGACAACCCTCTTGTCGATCGGGTGTCTTAATTTTTCATATACTTTCGCTAGCATTTCTCATGTCCCATTCAACTCTCTACAGATTTATTTATGTCAGTGCTCGCGCGGGTTAAACATGCCAATGGCCCTGCCTGTCGCCCGTGACTAGAGGACTTGCACACAGATCTGAATATGATACAGGATAGAGTAAAGGCATCTCTGAATATATGACTGAAAACATTAAGCTATACAACGAGTTTCTCTTTTCTGTTGAATCGACACAAGTAGTAGCCAGATGATCGGTGGGCACACGATCCTTGTCAAGGTGGTGACTTGGAGGCCTGCACATCATCGACAACCAAGAACCAGGCGCGGCGGCGGCCTCACGATCCGTGCTGCTAAATATTTTCTCTTCTATTTTCTTAACCACTTTATGCTGTTTAACCTTGTAAGCTGGGACAAAATGAGAAACATAAGTATACCAAACTACGCATAGTGGCATTTACAACGGAAGAACTCATTGCCCTTTATATATCTAGGTCTGACTACTCCATGTATAGCTTAATGTTTCAGTCACTAGTCAGCCTAGTCAGCAGTGACTGTGGCATCCCAACTCCGACGCGGACAGCCGAAATTTCAACGCCGATACACTCTCAAGTTGTCTCAACTCTCAAGTCTCAACTACACCGTGAAGCAATTTGCCATTATTCCAAAAACGAGTAGGTCTCATTCGTCAAAGCACCTTTTGCATGTAGATCGTTGCTTGAATGCTTGATGCAAGTACGCCCAATCAGTGAATTAGAAGCACCAGAACTTTAGCACTAACCCTAAAAAAAAGTATAGCTGGCACTAAGATTTGGTTGACCGACCTATGGATTGGCCAGCTCACACCTGCTGCACCGGCACTGGAATGCTGAATTGCTGATCCTTCTCGTTGTTGGAAATAGTTTAAATTCTATTTTAATCTCATCTATCTCTATCTCTTCTCCCTCTCGTATCCTTCCTGGTTTCTCTTGTACGTCAGTTGTATCCTAGCGACTGACGAACTCCTGTACTACACGGCATATTGCCAAAGATCAATATATATCGATGCGGCTCTCCTCATGGAGAGTAGGAACGCTTCCAACCTAATATGGTACACAGAGCCGTTCTCTTCTAAACCTAGCTATCTCCATCGCCATGTCTTCCACCTCGACTACGGTCGTCCTCAACCTCGGTGCCCCGCCGGCCGAGAAGTTGACAAAAGGGGAACTATCTCCTACGGAAAGCACAAGTGATGCCCGGCCTACCAGGTGCACAGGTCACGTGGCTTCTAGATGGAACCGAAGCCGTGCCCCCACCCACGACGGAGCAGCAGTAGCTGGACAAAACCATGGCCACGATGCCAAATCCGTTGTATGCGCCATGGTTGTCACTTGTCAGAGGACCAACAGGTTCTTGGTCATCTGTTAATATTCTCTCAAAAGAAATTCTTGCACGGGATATTAGCAACGAGAATACCCATGATTTGTGGACTGCGATCACCACGATCTTTCCATCTCACCATGACGGTAGATTACGTGCTTGCAGGTCTTGATCATGATTATGATCCAGTGGTGGCATCCATAGGTGTTGTCAAGACATCTATCACTGTCGATGAATTATTTGCCCAGATTTCTGTCGTTGATCAACGAGTAGAGATGTTGGGCGACAGACCAGAAAACGGCGTCTTCAACTCTTCAGCAAACGCGGCATATAGAGGCCATGGACGCAATAACAGAGGCCGCGGCCACGGCAACAGAGGGCATGGTCGAGGAAGGCGTCCTCCCACTCCTTCCGGCGTCAATGGTAGCAGAGGGTATCGAGGCCGTCCACAATAGCAGAAGCAACAACATCAACAAAAAAAATTGGGTTTACCCCGAGTGCCAAATATGTTACAAATTTCATGCAGGAGGTGCCCGTGCAAGTTGGGATCATTATCAGAAGATGACTACGAGGAGAAGGAGGCCAATGCTGTCTCCAATGGTTACGGCATCGACACCAACTGGTACGTGGACACCGGATCCACAAATCACATCACGGGTGAACTGGACAAGCTGACAACCAAGGACAAGTACCATGGACCAGATCAAGTTCACACCGCAAGCGGTTCTAGTATGAAAATTACTGATGTTGGTCATTCATTTGTCAAAACCCCTGTGAAAAAATTGCATCTACACAAAATTCTTCTTATGCCTCAAACTTAAAAAAATCTTGTCTCCGTTCATAGGTTCACCCTTAATAATCGTGTTCTCATTGAATTTTATCCTTATTTCTTTTTGGTTAAGGATTTGGACACGAGGATAATACTTCTTAGAGGCAAGTGCGTGGGAGGCCTTTATCCACTCATATCTTCATCATCATCGGTGAATAAACAAGCTTTTGCCTCCATCAAGCCGTCTTCTACAAAGTGGCTTAGTAGATTAGGTCATCCTTCTTGAGTTATTGTTAAACTTATTCTTAGTCAAAATAAGCTTACCCACTCCCATGAGTCTAGTGTTGATTCAGTTTGTGATCCATGTCAACAAGCTAAAAGTCATCAGTTTCCATACCCTATATCTACTAGTGTCTCTACTGCACTCTTACAGGTTGTATTCTCGGATGTTTGGGGGCCAGCTCCTACTTCAGTCGGTAGACATTCATATTACGTAAGCTTCATCGATGAATATATAAAATATACTTGGATCTATCTCCTTAAGAAAAGATCTGAAGTGTTTCAAGTCTTCAAGAATTTTCAGAACCATGTTGAAAGAAAACTTAACACTAAGATTATTGCCTTGCAAACTGACTGGGCAGGTGAATACAAGAAACTCAACACCTTTATTCAACAACTAGGCATCCCGCATCATGTTTCATGTCCTTATGCACATCAATAGAATGTTTCTGCTGAAAGTAAACATCGCCATGTTGTTGAGGTAGGACTAGCCTTGCTAGCTAGTGCATCAATGCCACTAAAGTTTTGGGATGAAGCATTCATGACTGCTACATATCTCATTAACTTGCTTCCTATAGCAAAGCCACCAAATTTGAAACACTTATCACACGTGTTTTCAACATCACTCCTGATTATAAGTCCCTTTGTGTGTTTGGTTGTGCATGTTGGCCCAACCTTAGACTGTACAATGCACGAAAGCTTGCATTCCGTTCCAAGAAAAGTGTATTTCTTCGATATAGTCCAATTCACAAAGTGGTCAAATGCCTATATGTTTCTAATGGAAGGGTCTATATCTCTCGAGATGTCGTATTTGATGAATCTATTTTCCAATTCGAATCAATTCATCCTTATACCAGCCTGTGCAGGCCCTGGAGAAAACGCCGAAGAAAACAATGCAGAAAATGATCAATATTTCGGAGAAAACGAGGGATTATTTCATGTGCAGGAAGAAGACGAGCCAGGTGGTAGACACGAGGAGGATCCGCAGTCACCAGCAACTCATGTACATTAGGATTCCTTGGATTGCGCGCGGTCATCCTCCATGGATCGCGTGGCCACTAGAAGCCCAACCTACCAACCGACTGACGCCACATCGCCAGGGGCAGGGGCGAGTCGGCGGCCCACGCGCAGGCTGTCACCGTCGACATCGACAGGCTCGGCCCCGCATCCCACGCGTGGCCTAGCACCAGCGACAGTGGCCGGTCGCCGTGGATCTTCTGCGGCAAAGGCAACTACACCGCAGGCCACACCACAGGCCACTAGGTCTGGCTCGGGATTAGTTGCGCAAAGTGAATCCAACAGTTCGCTAGGATCTTCTGCGGCTGGATCTCCTACACTATCTGCTGTTCAATAGCCTACACGTTCTGTTCAACCACAACCAGTTGTGACTTCTCATGTTATGACTCGACTACAAAAAGGTATAAGCAATCCAAAAGTTCACTGATGGAACTATGATGTATGGCATGTTGTGTATCCCAGGGGAGCCAACAAAGTTGGAAGATGCACTAGGAGATCCAAGATGGAAAAGTGCAATGGATGATCAGTACTCTACGCTTATGAGAAACAAAACGTGGCATCTTGTACCAAATCAAAGAGGTAAAAATATCATTGACTGCAAATGGGTATATACAATCAAAAAGAGAGCAGATGGTTCAATTTATAGGTACAAAGCACGTAGGTTTTAAACAAACGTTATGGCTTAGACTACGAGGATACTTTCAGTCCTGTTGTTAAAGTAGCAACTATTAGACTTGTGCTAGCTATTGTTGTGTATAGGGGATGGAGCTTGAGATAACTAGGTGTTCAGAATGCATTTTTGCATGGTGTTCTAGAAGAGAAGGTTTACATGAGACAACCGCATGGGTATGATGATAAGGAAACACACCACTATGTGTGCAAACTTGATAAAGCTCTTTATAGCTTGAAGCAGGCTCCTAGAGCATGGTACTCAAGGTTGAGCTCTTAGTTAAGACATATTGGTTTTGTTGCATCCAACGTTGACACATCACTTTTCATTTATAACAAGGCAAACACAATTATATTTGTGTTGATATATGTTGATAATATTATAGTTGCAAGTTCTTCACAAAGTGCTACTAATGCACTTCTGCATGATCTAAGTTCAGAATTTGCTCTCAATGATCTTGGTAATCTAGATTTCTTCCTAGGTATTGAAGTTAAGAAAGTTCAAGATGGCATAGTGTTGAATCAAGGAAAATATGCTAATGAACTTTGAACTCGTATGGGAATGAAGAATTGTAATCCTTCACCGACACCATTGTCTTCTTCAGAAACACTTTCAGCTTTTGAACGAGAACTACTTAAGGAAGAAGAAAGTACTAGATACAAAAGTACTGTGGAAGCTCTACAATACTTAACATTGACATGACTAGATATATCTTTTGTTGTCATCAAGGTTTGTCAGTATCTGCATGCACCTACTACTGAACACTGGACAACAGTTAAAAGAATTGTGAGATACATAAAACATACTCCAAGTTTAGGTCTTCAGTTCAGACAATCTAATTCTACTCTTGTTAGTGCATTCTCTGATGCTGACTGGGCAGGACGTACTGATGATAGAAATCATCTAGAGGATTTGCAGTATTCATTGGTTCTAATATTATTTTCTAGAGTGCGTGGACACAAGCCACAGTGTCATGATCAAGTACAGAAGCTGAGTACAAAGTTCTAGCAAATGCTACTGCTGGAATTATTTGGCTGGAATCATTGCTTCACGAGGTCGGAATCATGCAACGTCGTATGTCATGTCTATGGTGTGACAATTTGGGAGCAACCTGTCTTTCCACAAATCCAGTGTTTCATGTCAGGACCAAACACATTGAGATGATTTTCATTTTGTATGTGAAAGAGTTGCACGAAAGAAATTGGAAGTTTATTCCGTCCAAAGATCAAGTGGTAGACAATTTTACTAAAGCTTTGTCACTAAAGCCATTTGAAGAATTCAAGAGAAATCTGAATGTAGGATAGTTGAGATTAATGGAGGGTGTTAGAAATAGTTTAAATTCTACTGCAATCTCATCTATTTCTATCTCTTCTCCCTCTCGTATCCTTCCTGGTTTCTCTTGTACGTCGGTTGTATCCTAGCGACCGACCAACTCATGTACTACACGGCATATTGCTAGAGATCAATATATATCGATGCGGCTCTCCTCCTGGAGAGTAGGAATGCTTCCAACCTAATACTGGTCTTCCTGCCAGTTTGCGCGTCTGATGAATCGCTTGCACCCCGCAAGGCCGCTCTTCTCCTGCGCAATTCTCGGATGACGGCTCCCTCGCCTTGAGCTTTTTCAACCCGTCCAACTCTGATACTCCGGGCAGGCTGTACCTTGGCATATGGTACAACGGCTTACCGGAGCACACCCCGACCATGAACAATAGCTCGTTTGCATCAACGAGGTAACTGCCCCAGTGGAGGGGGGGACTCGTGTCCCACCAACCTGCAATTGTTCTTGCGTGTCCAGGGGAGACGTGTCAAGGTGCTTGTTGTGGGTCGGCGAGTTGGTTGACACGAAAAAGGCAGGCACAGAGTTTGGCGATGATGTATCTGTTGGGGAATGTTGCATGGGAAACAAAAAATTTCCTACGCACACGCAAGATCTATCCATGGTGATGAGCATCTACGAGGGGGAGAGTGGATCTACATACCCTTGTAGATCGCTAAGCGGGAAGCGTTAAGAAACGCGGTTGATGTAGTCGAATGTCTTCGCGATCCAAATTGCTATCCGTCCCGCGATCCAATCCCGATCCGTCCCGCGATCCTGATCACGATCCGTCCCGCGATCCTGATCACGATCCGTCCCGTGATCAAATCACGGTCCTTCCGATCTAGCGCCGAACGGACGGCACCTCCGCGTTCAGCACATGTACAGCCCGATGACGATCTCCGCCTTGTTGATCTAGCAAGAGGGAGCGGAGAGGTAGATGAGTTCTCCAGCAGCGCGATGGCGCGGCGACGGTGGTGGTGGAACTATTCCAGCAGGGCTTCGCCTAAGCACTGCTGAAAACTAGAGGACTTGATCTATCGGGGAGAGAGGGCTGCACCGTGGCTTGAGTTTCTTGTGCTGCTGCCCTCTCTCCCCTCTAGTATATAAAGGAGGGAGGGGAGGGGCTGGCTGGCCTAGGGCTCCTCCTAGGAGTCGGCCGCAAGGAGGAGGAGGTGGAGGAGTCCACCTCCAATCCTACTCCTAGTAGGATTCCTTCCCTTCCCCGACTTGGACTTTCCCTTTCCCACAAGTCCTGCCGCATAGGCCTTCTTGAGCCGGCCGCCCAGCCCACCAGTGGCTGGTGCGCCACCCTCATGTCCATGTGACCCACTTGGGGTGTGGTGGGCCCACTTGGTGGACCCCCGGAACCCATTCGTCACTCCCGGTACACTGCCGGAAATGCCCGAAACTTTTCCGGAGTTCAAACACCACTTTCCTATATACCAATCTTTACCACATAACCATTCCGGAGCTCCTCGTGACGTCCGGGATCTCATCCGGGACTCCGAACAACCTTTGGTCACCAACATACATAACTCAACTATACCGAAACATCACCGAACCTTAAGTGTGCAGACCCTGCGGGTTCGAGAACTATGTAGACATGACCGAGACACCTCTATGGTCAACAACCAATAGCGGGACCTGGATGCCCATATTGGTTCCTACATATTCTACGAAGATCTTTATCGGTTGAACCTCTATGTCAAAGATTCAGTTAATCCCGTATGTTGTTCCCTTTGTTCTTCGGTATGTTACTTGCCCGAGATTCGATCGTCGGTATCTCTATACCTAGTTCAATCTCGTTATCGGCAAGTCTCTTTACTCGTTCCGTAATACAAGATCCCGTGGCTAAATCTTTAGTCACATTGCTTGCAAGGCTTATTGTGATGTTGTATTACCGAGTGGGCCCTGAGATACCTCTCCGTCACACGGAGTAACAAATCCCAGTCTTGATCCATGCCCACTCAACAGACCCTCGGAGATACCTGTAGAGCATCTTTATAGTCACCCAGTTACGTTGCGATGTTTGATACACACAAGGTACTCCTCCGGTGTCAGTGAGTTGCATGATCTCATTGTCATAGGAACAGATACTTGACATGCAGAAAACAATAGCAATAAACTGACACGATCATATGCTACGTTCATAGTTTGGGTCTTGTCCATCACATCATTCTCCTAATGATGTGATCCTGTTATCAAATGACATCTCATGTCTATGGCTAGGAAACCTTGACCATCTTTGATCAACAAGCTAGTCTACTAGAGGCATACTAGGGACACAGTGTTGTCTATGTATCCACACATGTATCAGTGTTTCCAATTAATACAATTATAGCATGGATAATAAACGATTGTCATGAACAAGGAAATATAATAATAACCAATTTATTATTGACTCTAGGGCATATTTCCAACAGTCTCCCACTTGCACCAGAGTTAATAATCTAGCTCACATGAATATGTGATTTACATTGTAATGAATCTAACACCCAATGAGATCTGGGGTTCGATCATACTTTGCATGTGAGAGAGGTCTTTAGTCAACGGTCTGCAACATTCAGATCCGTGTGTTCTTTGCAAATCAATATGTCATACTGCAGATGCTACCACGCTCCACTTGGAACTATTCCAAATGGCTGCTCCACTATACGTATCCGGATTGCTACTCAGAGTCATCCGGATTGGTGTCAAAGCTTGCATCGACGTAACCCTTTACGACGAACTCTTTATGACCTCCATAACCGAGAAAGATTTCCTTAGTCCTCTAGTTACTAAGGATAATCTTGACCGCTGTCCAGTGATCCACTCCTGGACCACTCTTGTACCCCTTGACAGACTCATGGCAAGGCACACACCAGGTGCGGTACACAGCATGGCATACTATACAGAGCCGATGGATAAGGCATAGGGGACGACCTTCCTCCTTTCTCTTTCTTTTGCCGTGATCGAGCTTTGAGTCTCACTCAATTCCACACCTTACAAATCAGGGAAGAACTCTTTCTTTGACTGATCCATTTTGAACTCTTTCAAAATCTTGTCAAGGTATGTACTCATTGAAAGTTTTATCAGACGTCTTGATCTATCTCTATAAATCTTGATGCCCAATATTTAAGTAGCTTCATTCGAGGTTTTCCTTTGAAAAACTCCTTTTCAAACAACCCTTTATGCTTTCTAGAAATTCTACATCATTTCCGATCAACAATATGTCATCCACATATACTTATCAGAAATTCTATAGTGCTCCCACTCACTTTATTGTAAATACAAGTTTCTCATAAACTTTGTATAGACCCAAAAACTTTGATCATCTCATCAAAGCATATATTCCAACTCCGAGATGCTTGCTCCAGTCCATAGAAGGATTGCTGGAGCTTGCATACATTTTAGCATCCCTAGGACTGACAAAACCTTCTGGTTGTATCACATACAACCTTTCCTCACGGAAACTGTTAAGGAAACTCTGTTTTGACATCCATCTGCCAGATTTCATAATCGAAAAATGCAGCAACTGCTAACATAATTCCAACAGACTTTAGCATCGCTACGGGTGAGAAAGTCTCATCGTAGTCAACTCCTTGAACTTGTCGGAAACTATTTTGCGACAAGTCGAGCTTTATAAATGGTGACATTTACCATCAGTGTCTGTCTTCTTCTTAAAGGTCCATTTGTACTCAACGGCCTGCCGTTCGACGGGCAAGTCTACCAAAGTCCATACTTGGTTTTCATACATGGATCCTATCTCGGATTTCATGGCTCCTAGCCATTTGTTGGAATCCGGGCCCATCATCGCTTCTTCATAGCTCGTAGGTTCAGTGCTGTCTAACAACATGACCTCCAAGACAGGATTGCCGTACCACTTAGGGGCAGTATGCGTCCTTGTCGACCTACGAGGTTCGATAAAAACTTGATCCTAAGCTTCATGATCATCATCATTAACTTCCTCTTCAACTGATGTAGGCTCTTCAGAAACATCTTTCTGCGCTGCGCTACTCTCTGGTTGAAGTAAAGGTTCAACAACCTCATCAAGTTCTATCTTCCTCCCACTCAATTCTTTCGAGAGAAACTCTTTCTCAAGAAATGTTCCGTTTTTAGCGACAAACACTTTGCCTTCGGATCTGAGATAGAATGTATACCCAACTGTCTCTTTTGTATCCTATGAAGACGCATTTCTCCGCTTTGGGTTCCAGCTTTTCAGGCTGAAGCTTTTTGACATAAGCATCCCATCACCAAACTTTAAGAAACGACAACTTTGGCTTCTTGTCAAACCACAGTTCATATGGCGTCGTCTCAACGGATTTCGATGGTGCCCTATTTAAAGTGAATGCAGCTGTCTCTAATGCATAACCCCAAAACGATAGTGGCAAATCGGCAAGAGAAATCATTGATCGCACCATATCCAATAAGGTTCGATTACGACGTTTGGACACACCATTACACTGTGGTGTTCCATGCGGTGTCAATTGTGAAACAATTCCACACTGTCTTAAGTGACTACAGTCTCATAACTCAGATATTCTCCTCCACGATCATATCGTAGACATTTTATCTTCTTGTCACGATGATCTCAAACTTCACTCTGAATTTGTTTGAACTTTTCAAACGTTTCAGACTTGTGTTTCATTAAGTAAATATACCCATATCTACTCAAATCATCAGTGAAGGTAGGAAAATAACGATATCCACTGCACGCTACAACACTCATTGGACCGAATACATCAACATGTATCATTTCCAATAAGTCAATTGCCCGCTCCATCATACCGGAAAACGGGGTCTTAGTCATCTTGCCCATGAGGCATGGTCCGCATGTCTCAACCGATTCGAAATCGAATGAGTCCAAAGATCCATCAGCATGGAGTTTCTTCATGCGTTTTACACCAATATGACATTTAGCAGCAGTGCCACAAGTATGTGGTACTATCATTATTAACTTTGTATCTTTTGGCATCAATATTATGAACATGTGTATCACTACGATCAAGACTCAATAAACCATTCTCATTGGGTGCATGACCATTGAAGGTATTATTCATGTAAACAGAATAACCATTATTCTCTAACTTAAATGAATAACCGTATTGTAATAAACATGATCTAATCACGTTCATGCTCAACGCAAACACCAAATAACATTTATTTAGGTTCATCACTAATCTCGAAGGTAGAGAGAGCGTGCGATGGTGATCACATCAACCTTGGAAACACATCCAACACTCATCGTCACCTCACCCTTAGCTAGCCTCCGTTTATTCCGAAGCTTTTATTTCGAGTTACTAACATTTAGCAACCGAACCGTTATCCAATACCCAGATGCTACTAGGAGTACTAGTAAGGTACACATCAATAACACGTATATGAAATATACTTCTGTCGACATTGCCAGCCTTCTTATCTACCAAGTATCTAGGGCAGTTCCGCTTCAGCGACCGTTCTCCTCATAATAGAAGCACTCAGTCTCGGGTTTGGGTTCAACCTTGGGTTTCTTTACTGGAGCAGCAACTGGCTTGCCATCCATGAAGTATCCCTCCTTGCCCTTGCCCTTCTCGAAACTAGTGGTTTTACTAACCATCAACACTTGATGCTCATTCTTGATTTCTACCTTCGCGGTGTCAAACATCGCGAATAGCTCGGGGATCATTATTTCCATCCCTGGCATTTTATAGTTCATCACGAAGCTTCTAGCAGCTTAGTGGCAGTGACTTGGAGAACTATATCAATCACTATCTTATCTGGAAGATAAACTCCCACTTGATTCAAGCGATTTGTAGCACCCAGACAATCTGAGCACATGCTCATCGATTGAGCTATTCTCCTTCATCTTGCAGGCAAAGAATCTTGTTGGAGGTCTCATACCTCTCAACACGGGCATGAGCCTGAGATCCCAATTTCAGCTCTTAGAACATCTCATATGTTCCGTGACGTTCAAAACGTTTTGGAGCCTCAATTCTAAGCCGTAATGCATGACGCACTGAAGTATCAAGTAGTCATCAGAGCGTGCCTGTCAGATGTTCACAACATCTACAAACGACGCTTGAGGGGGTGGCGCACCGAGCGGTGCATTAAGGACATAAGCCTTCTGTGCGGCAATGAAGACAATCCTCAGATCATGGACCCAGTCCGCATTATTGCTACCATCATCTTTCAACTCTATTTCTCTAGGAACATATAAAAATTCAAGGGAGCTACAGCGCGAGCTAGTAATCAACAACATAATTTGCAAAGACATTTGGACTATGTTCATGATAATGAGTTTAGTTAATCATATTACTTAAAAACTCCCACTCAAATTGACATCCCTCCGGTCATTCGAGTGTCACATGATCCAAATTCACCAACTCAAGTCCAATCATCACGTGAGTTGAGATGGTTTCAATGGTGAACATCTTCATGTTGATCATATCTACTATATGACTCATGTTCGACCTTTCGGTCTCTTGTGTTCCGAGGCCATGTCTGTACATGCTAGGTTCGTCAAGTTAAACCCGAGTGTTCCGCACGTGCAACACTGGCCTGCACCCTTTGTATGCGAACGTAGAGTCTATCACACCCGATCATCACGTGGTGTCTCGAAACGATGAACTTTCGCATCGGTGCATACTCGGGGAGAACATAATTTATCTTGAAATTTAAGTGAGGGATCACCTTATAATTCTACCGTCGTCCTAAGCAAAATAAGATGCATAAAAGGATTAACATCACATGCAAATCATAAGTGACATGATATGGCCATGAACTTGTGCTTTTGATCTCCATCTCCAAAGCACCGGCATGATCTCCATCGTCACCGGCATGACACCATGATCTCCATCATCTTGATCTCCATCAATGTGTCACCATGAGGTTGTTGCGCCGACTGTTGCTTCCACGACTATTGCTAACTCATAGCGATAAAGTAAAGCAAAACGGCGAAAATAATTAAAGACAACCCTATGGCAACTGCCGGTTGCCGTACTCATCGACATGCAAGTCATGATATTCTATACAATACATGATCATCTCATACATCACATATATCTCATCATGTAATTGGCCATATCACATCACAACATACCCTGCAAAAACAAGTTAGACGTCCTCTAATTGTTGTTGCATGTTTTACGTGGCTGCTACGGGTATCTAGCAAGAACTATTCTTACCTATGCAAAAACCACAACGGTGATACAAAAATTGCTATTCAACCTTCTCAAGGACCGCCTTTGTCAAATCCGATCCGACTAAAGTAGGAGAGACAGACACCCGCCAGCAATCTTTATGCAATGAAGTTACATGTCAGTTGATGGAACTGGTCTCACGTAAGCGTACGAGTAAGGTTGGTTCGGGCCGCTTCATCCCACAATACCGCCGAATCAAGAAAAGACCAAGGGAGGAAGCAATATGAATATCAACGCCCACAAACTCCTTTGTGTTCTACTCGTGATCTCATCTACACATAGAAGTAGCTCTGATACCATTGTTGGGGAACGTTGCATGGGAAACAAAAATTTTCCTACGCACACGCAAGATCTATCCATGGTGATGAGCATCTCGAGGGGGAAAGTGGATCTACATACCCTTGTAGATCGCTAAGCGGGAAGCATTAAGAAATGCGGTTGATGTAGTCGAACGTCTTCATGATCCAAATCGCTATCCGTCCCGCGATCCAATCACGATCCGTCCCGCAATCCTGATCATGATCCGTCCCGCGATCCAATCACGGTCCTTCCGATCTAGCGCCGAACGGACGGCACCTCCGCGTTCAGCAGACGTACAGCTCGATGACGATCTCCACCTTCTTGATCCAGCAAGAGGGAGCAGAGAGGTAGATGAGTTCTCCGGCAGCGCGACGGCGCGGCGGCGGCGGTGGTGGAACTATTCTAGCAGGGCTTCGCCTAAGCACTGCTGAAAACTAGAAGACTTGATCTATTGGGGAGAGAGGGCTGCACCGTGGCTTGAGTTTCTTGTGCTGCTGCCCTCTCTCCCCTCTAGTATATAAAGGAGGGAGGGGAGGGGCTAGCCGGCCTAGGGCTCCTCCTAGGAGTCGGCCGCAAGGAGGAGGAGGTGGAGGAGTCCACCTCCAATCCTACTCCTAGTAGGATTCCTTCCCTTCCCCCACTTGGACTTTCCCTTTCCCACAAGTCCTGTAGCATAGGCCTTCTTGGGCCGGCCGCCCAGCCCACCAGGGGCTGGTGCGCCTCCCTCAGGTCCATGTGACCCACTTGGGGTGTGGTGGGCCCACTTGGTGGACCCCCGGAACCAATTCGTCACTCCCGGTACACTGCCGGAAATGCCCGAAACTTTTCCGGAGTTCAAACACCACTTTCCTATATATCAATATTTACCTCCGGACCATTCTAGAGCTCCTCGTGACGTCCGGGATCTCATCCGGGACTTCGAACAACCTTCGGTCACCAACATACATAACTCAATTATACCGAAACGTCACCGAACCTTAAGGGTGTGTTTGGTAGCCTGCACGGAGGGTGCACGAGGCTGAAAGTTCCCTATTCGACCCACTTTTCGCTGTTTGGTAGAGTGTATGAGCTGTGTTGGGCTATGTCCATGTCATGCAAAAAAGGCTCTCCGCTATGCTCGATGGAAGCACCCCCTCGAGGCCTGCCGGGTCGAGCAAGGCTGAGCCCGCACACAAGGGAATTCCCTCCCCGACCCACTTTTCTCGAACGACCTCTCCCCCGGCCTCGTTCGCCCCCTGCCCCGTGCCCTCGCTCGACTCCCTCCCCCCTGCCCTCGCTCACCCCTCCTAACCTAGCCGCCATGGCGACCGCCCGCTAGATACCCCGCCTCCGGTTCCCCTCCCCGTGGCTACCCCACCACCGGTTCCCCTCCCCGCGGCTACCCCGCCGCCGGTTCTCCTCGCCGCGGCCGCGGCGCCCCACTTCAACCTCGCCGCCGCCACGTCTAGCAGGCCGTCGCCGCCACCACGTCCAGCAGGCCGTCGCAGCCGCCAGGTCCAGCACGCCGTCGCCGTCGGGATAGGTAGCTACTCCGCCTCCTCCCCCCTTCCTTCCCCTACTTCCTGCCTCGGCCAGGCGAGCACCTGCTGCATGAGAAGGGATGAGGGACCAGCCCTTGATGTTTGAGAAGGGATGAGGGCTTATGATTATGATGGTGCAGACCAAAAATTATAGTAGATGTATATGGTTCAGACCAAAAATTACAGTAGATCTATATGGTTCAGACAAAAAAAATTGCTTATCTGTTCCCTTATGATTATGATGTGTAGGCAGTAGATGTATAAAGTTTTCATTGTTGTTGCTACTATGCTCATTGCTTCTCAGGCAGATTAATAATCTGTTGTGCTAAGTTTCAAGTTTTTTTCATATTTTTTCTGCTAAGTTTCTATTTGTTTGTATTGTCATAGATGGATGAATTGGCAAGAAAACGAAGGCAACTAATTGTGAGAGGAGCCGGTCTAGTGGCTGGAGTGTATGCTTACATGATGCTCATGTTTAGGAGATCTAGGCAACAAACACCGAGGATAACCGTGGGCAGCATGGCCGATCGTGCCATATCTAGAGAGTCTAATTTTAGATACATTTATCACTCTAGTGACATCAATTGTTCAAATCAACTCAGAATGAGAAAAGCTCCTTTTTTCCGTTTGTGTGCTATATTTAGAGAGAGAAAATTGTTGTTGGATAGCATCCACACTTCTATCGAGGAACAAGTTGCCATGTTTCTTCTAGTAGTTGGCCATAACCAAAGGTATAGGACACTACAACCGATCTTTAGAAGATCTATCGAAGTCATTAGTCGGTATTTTAAGGCAGTGCTTTATGCTGTTGGGGAGTTGAGAGATGAGATGATTCGGCCTCCCTCCAACCATTGCCATCGTAAAATACAAGAAAGCACCCGATTCCATCCATATTTCAAGGTAATTTTTTTTTCAAACAAAGACAAACAATTGATGGGACCTATGAATAACAACCATTTGTCTTTATTAATTAGGATTGTGTTGGAGCAATAGATGGGACTCATGTGCTTGCTAGAGTCCCAAAAAGGATCTCAGCTGCCTTTAGGGGTAGAAAGGAGGGGACTACCCAAAATGTCATGGCCGCGGTAGACTTTGATCTAAAGTTTACCTATGTACTTGCGGGTTTGGAGGGGTCAGCTCATGATGCCCTTATACTTGCAAATGCATTGGAGAGGGAAGATGGGTTGAAAGTTCCAACAGGTAATAAATTAGAGGCTACTACCTAAATATATTAATATTTCTACCCATAGCTAATAGTTGCTTGTTCATAGGAAAATTCTTCCTTGTTGATGCGGGGTATGCTGTGAGGCCGGGTTTTCTTCCACCGCACCGTGGCACGAGGTACCACTTGAAAGAGTATGGTCGCAGGAACCATCCTCAAAATGCTAAAGAGTTGTTCAACTTAAGACACTCTTCTTTGAGGACAGCGGTTGAAAGGGCTTTTGCCGCATACAAAAACCGTTGGAAGTTTGTCTACAATAAGCCATTCCATGGTTACAAGACCCAAGTAAAAGTAGTGCTAGCTTGCGCAATTCTTCACAATTGGGTACTTCAATACGGTGAGGATGAATATTTCCCGCCCGAGGAAACATGGGATCCGGAACCCAATGATGAAGATCCCAATGATAATGTCCATGACAATCATTCTTGGGCTCAGAAGCGAGATGAATTTGCAAATCATATGTGGGCGAATAGAGGGCCAGCAAACATTTGATGTATCATGTGTCTTGGTGTTGTAAAACTATTGATATGTGACTTGGTGTTGTAAAACAATTGCTGTACTGTTTTATTTATGTGCTGAAATATGTTTTCTATGTGCTGGAATGTGTTTTTTATGTGCTGGAATTCATTTTTAGGTGCTGGAATGTGTTTTTTAGGTGCTGGAATGTGTTTTTTAGGTGCTGGAATTCATTTTTAGGTGCTGGAATGTGTTTTTTAGATGCTGGAATGTGTTTTTTATGTGCTGGAATTCATTTTTAGGTGCTGGAATGTGTTTTTTAGGTGCTGGAATGTGTTTTTTAGGTGCTGGAATGTGTTTTTTATGTGCTGGAATTCATTTTTATGAGCTGGTATGTGTTATTAACTTCTGGAATGTTTATGTTGTAGATGGATGATGAGGTGCTGGAGGTTCCAAATGTTGGTGCTCTTCCCAAGAAGGCCCCCAAGGCCATGAATTGGACTCCACCTATGTCGGCGTTGATGTTGAAAGGTTTTTCAGAGGTGGCGGCAAGAGGTGCCAAGACTGACAAAGGATTCAAAGAGGCCGAAAAATTGAAAGTTGCGAAGTTGATATCTGCTTTCGTTGGTTATGACGTGTCTATTACTCAAGTGCACAATCATATTCGCAAGTGGCGCAATAGGTGGACAAGGATTGTTTATTTGAAGAGTTTAAGTGGGGCACTTTGGGATGATGACAAGAAGATGGTAGTTCTAGAAGAACAACACTATTTGGGCCACACTCAGTTATGCATGCACATGTATCAACCATTTTTTCCTGCTGAAATGATGTCTCTATTAATTACTTTTGTTCAAAAAATGGTGTTGTAGGATCATCCAACAGATGCTGAATTGCTCAATTCCCCACTTGAGAACTACAACTATATGGAAAATTGCTTTGCTAATAAGCAAGCCACCGGGAATTATTCAATGGCCACCGGTGTGCCACTGGGAACGCCTATTGTTGTGGAAGACAAAGATAAACCCAATGCCATGGAGGGGCAAGGAACAACTGATGAGGTATTGCAACATCTTCCTGGGTCTAACGTTGTACTTCCTACTGCTAGTGCCACTCAGGACCCTTCACCTACTTCAAATAAGAAGAGAAAGAGGGCATCAGGTTTGACCGAGGAGGACTCACTCCAGTGTAGCAACATGACTGATGCTATGCGTGAGATTGCAAGTGCTATAAACAACACTTGCCATGCTGAAACACACCCTGACTTGTACAAGGTTGTCATGGACCTTACCGTGTTTGATCAAAATGAGCGCTTGGCTGTTTTAGATTATCTCACAGAACATAAGGCAAAAGGCCTTAACTTTGTGAAGATGAATGATGAAGTCCGTCAAGCAGCGTTCAAACGTATCTTGAAAGCCAATCCTGATCTTCTTTGAGTTGATGTTAGTTGGTGCTCGTTGACACTATCCCTTTTGTAATGACTATTATAGCATATTTCGAATGAGGCTATGTAATATGAATCTAGTGATGCACTGGTTATTATGTCTTATGTAATTTGAATCAAGTGATGCACTGGTTATTATGTCTTATGTAATTTGAATCTACTGATGCACTGATATAAATTATGGTGATTATGTCTTATGTTAAATGTTAATTTTTTCTTCATATATCATTGTTCAGATTATGTTGGCATGGTAATGGTTTGTTGCTCGAATTGTTTAGATTATCTCATCGAACGTAAGGCAAAAATTCCGTTCATGCAGCCTACCTCATACAGGCTACCAAACACAGTCTCAGCACACCATGTCTTGTCTGATGCAGGCTACCAAACACAGTCTCAGCTCAGCATGCGTCAGTACATACATTGCTACCAAATAGCCGCAGTTGCATGTACTCAGCATGTCTAGACTAAGCATGTCTCAAAGGGGAACAACTATGCTAGGGTGGGAATAGCTACCAAACACACCCTAAGTGTGCAGACCCTGCGGGTTCGAGAACTATGTAGACATGACCGAGACACCTCTACGGTCAATAACCAATAGCGGGACCTGGATGCCCATATTGGTTCCTACATATTCTACGACGATCTTTATCGGTTGAACCTCTATGTCAAGCATTCAGTTAATCCCGTATGCTGTTCCCTTTGTTCTTCGGTATGTTACTTGCCCGAGATTCGATCGTCGGTATCTCTATACCTAGTTCAATCTCGTTACCGGCTAGTCTCTTTACTTGTTCCGTAATACAAGATCCTGTGGCTAACTCTTTAGTCACATTGCTTGCAAGGCTTGTTGTGATGTTGTATTACCGAGTGGGCCCTGAGATACCTCTCCGTCACACGCAGTAACAAATTCCAGTCTTGATCCATGCCCACTCAACAGACACCCTCGGAGATACCTGTAGAGCATCTTTATAGTCACCCAGTTACGTTGCGACGTTTGATACACACAAGGTACTCCTCCGGTGTCAGTGAGTTGCATGATCTTATGGTCATAGGAACAGATACTTGACATGCAGAAAACAATAGCAATAAACTGACACGATCACATGCTACGTTCATAGTTTTGGTCTTGTCCATCACATCATTCTCCTAATGATGTGATCCTGTTATCAAATGACATCTCATGTCTATGGCTAGGAAACCTTGACCATCTTTGATCAACAAGCTAGTCTACTAGAGGCATACCAGGGACACAGTGTTGTCTATGTTTCCACACATGTATCAGTGTTTCCAATTAATACAATTATAGCATGGATAATAAACGAAACAAGGAAATATAATAATAACCACTTTTATTATTGCCTCTAGGGCATATTTCCAACAGTATATTCCGCTTGGAACCACGAATATGCAACAACTGCTATGGATCCCCCCCCCCCTCTTTCTTCTGCTAGCTTTGTATTCGTCAACATACAAAGCTCTAGCTTTATCATTTATTTGATTTTTTTATTGTATGTGTTAAAAAGGTAAAAGGGCAAAGAGCAATGCAATGAGGATTGTGTTGCCAATTTTAGGAGGCAGTGTCCTGGTGACCGTATGCATCCCTATGAGCGCACCCGCATACATCCTATCCCTATTAGCACCTCCGAGACACTGGATCAATATAATATCTTTAGTCGACGGAAACGTCTTCGAACATTGCCAAACGGTCGAAAATAAATAAAGGAAAATAGCACCAGCGCCAAGTCTAGGCTTGAAGTTTCGTGGCCTGGTTCCTTGGAATTCAAAGGTGTGCTCCGTCTTGCCATTCATAGTAGTTGCAATTTTCTATTCTCAATCAATTTCCAATCATTGCCATGGTGATAGACTAGCAACAATTTTTAGGGTTCAAATGGAACTTTTTCTTTCTTATCTTCCCCACAGCCGCATTGGTCCATGAAGACGACAGCGGGGGCTGCTATTTCTTCGGTAGCCTTCAGCGGCGAGATGTGATCTACGAGCGATGATTTGAGGTAGAGGGTATGGATGCGTAGCGGTGGTACTTGTTTCCGACCAGGCCAGTGATCTTCGGTGCTTAGGGGCCAATGGCCGCAATCCCATATGCAGGTACGCAAGCGGCAGTGACGACCTTCTACATGCCGACGAGGTGGTCCTCCGCTCGGGCGCAGGATGGTGTCATGGTCATGTACTGCTAGGTAGTTGTCGCAACATGCCAGAGTCTTGGACCTTTAGATCCGGCGGCAACGAAAATTATGTTTTCTCAACCAACTTTGCTAGCATAGACAAGGACGGTGGAGCATAAGGACTGTGCGGGACTGTCGGAGTGTCCCCAATAGGGATTTTGGTGGTGCGAGTGACCTTCCTCTCTTGCCATTTTTTGTTGCATGTGCGATGAAGACCTCCGTCGTTTTGGGGCTTTGGTGGCAACTGTCACTTGTTGCGGTTTGACTGCCTACTTATGTGGGTATGGTCTTCACTTGTGTGGCAGCTCACATTAGGACCGTGCTACGCATGTAGCCGTTGGGATCTCGGAAAGGGGTGACGGAAACATATGATGACTTTGGTTTTGGTGGTGCTTCTCGAGTACTCGGTCTAGAGCTCCAATGTGAAAACCCAAGGTCTGACCCTAATTGGTTAAACCATTGTTTTACCGTCATTACCTTGTTTAAGGCATTGCTTGGACCTTATCTTTAGGGTGAAAATCTAGGATTTGACATTTGGTTGTTGGATCCGCCGACAACAACGCTTGATGTCGTTTCCTTCCTAGATGCATTAGTGCTTGAGAAACTTTCTCGTTGTCTTTGTGATGTCAAAAGGTGGTTGATGCAGATGGTCGTTGTTGTAATTCATTGATCGTTGTTTTGACAGCTGTGTGTGTGCGCGCGTGCATGGATGTGTGTGCGTGCGTGTGTATGTGTTTTTATAACATTGATACTTCGTTTGTTGTCATTAAAATCCACTCTTGATCAATAAATGTCCATTGTATACTAATTTGACTATGACAATGTGGGATCACGCAAGAACATGCAATGGAGAAAGCACAAAAAATATAGATTGGATGGCATGTGTCTGTGGATAAACACCATCCATGGTCAATGATTCAGGTTTGTTAGATTAAAAGAAATTGCCCTTGCAACCCCAATTTCTCCGAACCATGCATGCATGGTTGGGTAGGATTGGAATCATCCAATGTACAAATTTTTAGTTTCTTCTAAATCTGGCAAAATAATTTGTTCATTTAATATAATCCAATAATAGATTACCATTATATTTTTTATATGGAATACTAGGTGGTCAAGAAGTTGAAGAGAGTAGGTGGATAATCTCAACAAGGCACAATGGAAATTCGGAATCAATTAATTATACTTGCCAAGTTGCAAGATAGAAATCTGGTTCGACTTGGTGGATGTTGTGGGGAGGGAGATGAAACTCTTGATATATGAGTATGCCTAACAAGAGCTTGGATGCTATGTTTTTTTCATACATATTGTTTGATACATATTCTTATAACACACCATGATTTTTTATGAAACTCAAAAACATTTTTGCTTATATTCGTTATTATTGTATATAACTCAAAAAATATTATTGGATTTGCTAAAATGTTTTAGTATAATCAAAGGGTTTTCTAGGGGCTTTTGTATCTTCATGAAGATTCAAGGTCGACCATACTCCATAGGGGTCTCAAAGCCAGAAATATTTTGCTACACGCAGATACCCAAGATAGTTGATTTTTGGTACGGCAAGAATCTTTGGTGAAGACCAGCAAAACGTAAGTACCCAATGCGTTGCCGAAACATAATGAGTAACCTCATGAACAAGTTCGTCATGCTAATTTATGACCAAATTTAACTCTATTTTCTTACTCTTTATAAATGAATTTTGAACTAGTGGCTATATGGCCCCCTAAGTATGGAATGGAAGGTTTCTTGTCTACTAATTTTGGCATCTACAGCTATGGCGTGTTACTACTAGAGATCGTAATTGGTATAAGGAGAAACTCCAATAATCAAACCTGGAGTGTTCCTAGCCTCGCAATTTATGTGAGTTCACACAAGGTTTTCTCTTAAGTTTCAATCTATGATAATATCAAGATTTCTAGGGACGTGGTGTTTCTAAGCCCGAGCTCAATGAGCTTGGGTGAACAGTACCTCCGATTTTTTTTTAAAAGAAGTTCAAAAAATTCTGATTTTTTTTGGGTGCAAACATTGACAAAAGTTCTCAGTGCTCACACAATTTCATTACAAAATAACATTTGTGGAAGTCGTAGAAAAAAAATTTGATGCTTCAAAATTGTTATTTTCGATAACATTTTGGAGTACTGATTTTGTTTTTTTTCACGACTTCTACGAATGTGATAATTTGATGAAATTTTGCAAGCGCTGAGAACTTTTGTCAATGTTTGCACCCAAAAAAATTCAGATTTTTGGAAATGTTTTTCATTTATTTTTGATTTTACTGTTCATCCCGAGCTCAAATGAGCTCGGGAGCAGAACATGACTTTTGGATTTCTAGGAAATTTTCCTTTTGGCATCTTAATGCAAAAACAATCTATCAAGTTTTTTGTTGTTCAAAGTTCCCTCAAAACAGGCTTTCGCTCCGCTTTATAACTAAAACAACCAACCAGTACAACACCGAGACACGGAATAATTGAAAGAAAGGAAAGACATGAGAATTGGCCGACTCATCTATCATGGATACTTGTTCAACGAGCGAAGTTTCATTTCACATTCATGTGTGTCCAAGAACACCCAGATGATAGGCCAGCCATGTGAACGGTGGTGTTTGTCTAGGAGAATGGAAGCACCACACTTTCACCTACCAACCGCCCTGCCAACTTTATACAATGAAGCACATAAATAGAAAAATTGGAGTCGATATTCAAAATTCCGTCAGCAATCTTACTCTTACGTAGATACAAGGACAATAAAAAATCGTGGTCAGTCTTATATGTAATTAAAAACATTTCTCTCTAAGAAACAAAACGGTCATGCATCATTTGGCTCGAGATCTTTATCTTCCAGTGTTTTTATTCCTTTTTTGGATGGCATTGCTTGCGATGTCAGTTAATACTAAGCATGACCCCAATGAATTAATTAAGTGGGGAGGTTCTTTCCTCACTCTCAGAATGGTAATTTGTATTTTCTTGGAGAAAAAACTTTCTGACAATATGCATGACCCAGTGTCGGACAAAATTAGGGTGTCACACTAGACGTGTTGAGTTCAGATAAGCACATTGACTTGTATGAAGTCTGAAGAGCACGCGTTCTTCTGCAGCTGCTGGTCTAAGATGATGATAAATTAAGCATAAACACCATGACGTGTTCCCAGCAGCAAGTGCATGTCGGAACGAGAAACCATTTTGCCAGAGAAGAAATCAATTGTCGATGGCCATGGTAAAAAAAAAAATCAGGTAAAAGATTGGGAAGCAGAACATGTAACAGTCAAACTCAAAACTCAATGGACAGACTTGATTCTTATAGTTCTCTAGGGAATATAGGTCATATATATTCCCATTCTCAAAAAAAAGGGGAAGGTAGGTCAGTTATATCCATCTTCCATAAGAAAATATATTCGGTAAAATAACACTTAATAACAAATACGCATGGATTAACTTAACAAAAAGATGTATACGTGTCTGTTAGTTACACTCCATTTGTAGCCATCTATCGTTCATGCCGCTAAGTTTTCCATTTAGAAACTATCCATAGTGTTTAACGATTCAGTTTGCACAAAAAAGAAAAGACGGGAGGAAATTCAGTCCGAGAACGGAAAGTACCTTCTCGTTGGTACGTACATATATAGGTTTGACCAACGACATTGAAATACTGCAATCCAACCACGCCGGAGCTGGACCATATGATCTGGGCCAGGTCAGTGTCTTAATTTTAGGGATTCAATAAGTCCCGAACGTTCGGATTTTAGCATTTCGTCCCGAACGTTTTTGATGGCAATTTCAGTTGATGCGAGGTGGCAACTTTAGTTGTTAAGACATGGCAACTTTGTCCCAGTTCAAAAAATTGCCCTGTTTACCACTAAAGTTGCCACCTCCTGTCAACTAAACTTGTCACCTCGTGGCAGTTCGGGACGAAATGCTAAAACATGGACGTTCGGGATTTATCATTACCGTAATTTTAATATCTCACCCACCGTGGATCGAACACTAGATTTGACGCGCATTCGGTGTGTCTTGCCAGTACGGATCTTCCATTAGTGTGAGGCAATGTGGGTAGTGACGGAAAAAAAATCTAGCTACCTAGTCAGCAGTGATGGTTGCATGCATCCCAACTCCGAGGTAGACAGCTGAAATATAAACTCCAACACATAATATGAGACCAACTCCTCCAGAATTAATTGTGCAACTTTGCATTATTCAATCATCTTCTTCCGTGGAACATTCGCGGATCGTTCGTGAAACCATTTTGTTACTTTGTAGACGAAGGTTCCATGCCAGTGCTTTTGTCCATTGAGCAGCATTGATATATAGCTCGTAGCTTAGGACCTTAGGTAAAGCTTAGTAACTAAGATTTTAGCCTGACCGATCGATGAATTTGCTGGCTTTGGCCTGCTGCACCGCGGCCTTCATCATTCTGTTCCTGCCTTTGAGCGCTTCCGATGACCGGCTTGTCCCTGGCAAGCCGTTGGCCCTTGGCAACACCATCGTTTCCGACGACGGCACGTTCGCCTTGGGCTTCTTCAATCCCTCCAACTCCACTCCAGCCAAGTTGTACCCTGGCATATGGTACAACAACATCCCCGAGCTCACAGTTGTGTCGGTTGCCAACCGTGATACCCCAATCACCAACAACTCTTCCTATGCACCGATGCTCTCTCTCACCAACGCCCCCAATCTCATTATCTCGGAAGGTAATAACGGTGGTCGTGTCCTTTGGATGACGGCCAACGTGACCATAACCCCGGCAGGATCATCTACCCCCGACGACAGTGCTTCTAAACACTGGCAACCTCGTGATCCGGTCGTCAAATGGCTCCACGATGTGGCAGAGCTTCGATCACCACACAGACACGCTGCTTCCAGGGATGAAGATCCGGATCAAATACAGTGGGGGCGGTACTGGCAATCGTTTGGTATCGAGGAATGCCCCCGGAGACCCCTCGTCTGGGCGCTTCTCCTACGGTGTTGACCTGGACAAGCCCCTCGAAGCATTCCTATGGGATGGGGGAACCTTGGTATCCCGTAGTGCCCCATGGACGGGGTACCACGTAAAGAGCTTTAAGCAACAACAACTAGAGGTGGCCACGAACGTGAGTGATGTTATCATGTATGTAGCATTCGTCGACAACGGCGATGAGATCTATGCCACATATAGCCTCTCTAACGGCGCCCCGCCCACAAGGTCAGTGTTGACCTATTCTGGTCAGTATCAAACTGAGATCTGGAGCAGCAACTTGTCGGTGTGGGTTGTTCTAATGAAGTGGCCATCTGCTGAATGTAATATCTATGGTTATTGTGGCCCGTATGGCTACTGCGATGAGACAGTGGCACCAATCCCAACTTGCAAGTGCCTAGACGGCTTCGAGGCATCAAACAAGGAGGAGTGGACCCGTGGAAAGTTCTTGTCGGGGTGCCAGCAGAAGGAGCTGTTGCACGGGTGCAGCGATAGCTTCTTGGTCTTGTCGAGGATGAAATCACCAGACAAATTTATGCTCGTCGGAGGGGGCAGAAGTACCTCTGAGGAGTGTGCGGCAGAGTGCAGACGCAACTGCTCCTGTGTGGGGTACGTGTATCGTAACGTCAGTAGCGGCGGGTTCAGAAGAGACGCGACGATGTGCTTGGTGTGGGCTGGGCATTTGATTGACACCGGAAAGATAGGCACAGAGCTCGGAGGAGAGACACTCTATCTCTGACTCACAGGTATAAATGCGACAGGGGTGGTATAATAAACAACTAGTACTAGTTTTGTCATTTCTACTATTGATTTTGTCTTTGCTAACATACTTCTAGTTGTAGCTTGTATTTGCCATATTTCTTATGGCCTATGTACACATGGCACAGGTAAAAGGAGAAAGAGCAATGCAGTCAGGATTGTGCTGCCAATTCTAAGCAGTGGTTTTCTTGTACTCATATGCATATCTATTGTATGGTTAAAATGCAAAGGTATGATTACTTTTTTTTGCGGATAAAGTTTTAGTTAAATGTCCTTACAAAAATGCTATAGACGTTGATGGCCTTATGAGAATGCGTGTTGAACTACATAAACTTGGAATTCATCATCCACTATAACAATATACCCCTGGTTTCAAATATCCCCTAATTCGCTTGAATTTGTAAACTAGAGCAGCTACATTTTTTAGATGTGTTTTGTGGGCGGTTTACCACTATGGAATCAATATAACTATAATGGGCAATCCAATAACAACTAATATGGATTCCATATGTGATAGATTCTCTACGCAATAGTATCAATAATTCAAGGGATCAACTATAAAAGTTTCTTTCTCATGCCTATGGTTTTCTTATTGGAAGGGTAATGACTATTACATTGTGCGGGCAGGCAAGAACAAAAAATGGAGAATGCACAAGAATATAAGATTGGGTGGTGTGAGTGCCTATGATGAATCCAGGGAAGAAAGCCCTCCTCATGATCAAGATTTTCCATTCGTAAGATTAGAAGAAATTGTCCTTGCAACCCACAATTTCTCCGAAGCATGTAAGATTGGACAAGGAGGATTTGGCAAAGTCTACAAGGTATCTTGTTCAATATCCAGTTCATGTTATTCCTTAAGAGAAGTGTTTTGTTCATGTGTAAATCTCGAGTCTATTTTTCTCTAGGGAATATTAGGTGGTCAAGAAGTCGCAGTCAAGAGGCTAAGTAGAGATTCTCAGCAAGGAACAAAAGAATTCCAGAATGAAGTAATTCTAATTGCAAAATTGCAACATAGAAACTTGGTTCGACTTCTTGGTTGTTGTGGTGAAGGAGATGAAAAGCTCTTGATATATGAGTATCTGCCTAATAAGAGCTTAGATGCTACCCTTTTCGGTACATATTACACTAGCAAACAATAGTTTTCTCATACAGCTAAACAAGTTGTTGCTTACATTTGTTTCTTTTTAGATGACTCAAGAAAATTGTTGTTAGATTGGACAACGCGGTTTAATATAATCAAAGGGGTGGCAAGGGGGATTCTATATCTTCACGAAGACTCTAGGTTTACAATAATTCATAGGGACCTGAAGGTGGAAATATTTTGTTGGATGCACATATGAAACCCAAGATAGCTGATTTTGGCATGGCGAGGATCTTTGGTGATAACCAGAAAAATGCAAATACTCAACGCGTAGTTGGAACATAGTGAGTATTCATTGAAAAACACATATTAATAAGTTGATATCATGTTTGATAATGCAATGTTTTTGGTATGATCAAGCAGTGACTATATGGCTCCTGAGTATGCAATGGAAGGTGTCTTCTCTACCAAATCTGATGTGTACAGCTTTGGTGTGTTACTACTAGAGGTTGTAACTGGTATAAGGAGAAATTCGAATTGTGAAACCATGGGATCTCCTAGCCTCACAGTTTACGTGAGTGCACACAAGACTTCTATCAAGTTTCATTTCAAAAAATGCATCAAATTTGCAAAGCTATTTTTTAATTGAGATATAAAATGAATGCTGATGTGATGTTCTTGCTTGTTTTAGTCATGGAATAAGTGGAATGAAGAGAAGACTGAGGAACTGCCAGACTCATCTATCATAGATACTTCACCAGACGAAGTTTTGCTTTGCGTCCATGTTGCGATCCTATGCGTCCAGGAGAACCCAGATGATAGGCCATGCATGTCATCTGTTGTGTTCATCCTAGAGAATGGAAGCACCACACTTACAACCCCCAATCGCCCCGCCTACTTTGCACGGCGAACTGTGGAACTGGATCAAATAAGAAATATTCAGACTTCTGTCAACAGTTTTACTCTTACCGAGATGGAGGGGCGATGAAATAATAATTCTGTATTTTTATATGTACTTAACACTGTTGTAAATTGTCTACCTCACAAAATAGTGATGTCAGTTTTTAAAGAAGACAAAATAGTGATGTATGATGTGCTGTTCAGATGTCACGATCTTTGAATGTGTTTTCTATTCCGTTTCTGCCTCAATATAGCAGACTCAGTTAAAAATAATATGAGGATGCTTGCACAAAAGTAGGACTAGGAGAAACAACAATTCCACCAAAGTGACATGGATACAAGTGATTAGGTTTAGTGGCGTTCTGGTTTGCCTTCCTTGTATAAGTTCTGTGTTTAATTGAAAAGAATGGCAGGATGGTCGGATAAAATTAGGTGCATCATCCTAAATTTGGACGGCGGATTTGATCATATTCAGTTTTTTATCTTTTGGGAACATCTTTGTACCTCGGAAACTCATTGCCGCAATTTCATTTTTGTAACTAGAAAATTATGTCATCCGAAGTGGCAATTGCTTCATGTATGTACGGTTGAAGAATCAATCTGGAATAGCAGCGAAATACTGTAGTTGTTGCAGTCTCATATAGGTCGTGGGAGCCCTCCAGCTCCTTGCTCCTTCAGCTCGGTTTCCAGAGTTGGGCCGAATGCTCCCACTCCAGGAGTTTATCGAGAGAAGCTGGCGCGGAAATAATGCAAAAAAAAGAGGATTTGTGGAACTGGGTTTCCCGAGCTCCTGTTTCTCTGAGAAGTTGGAGTTGACAAAATTTACAGAAAAGTGTCACTGCCAAGTGAGATAACTCGTACCGGTTTGAGCACATATTCCTCTCCTTCCCTCAACTCCACCCCTTCCCAAACAAACAACACCCAACCAGGCCTATGGCCCAACCCAACTTTCGCACACCATTTGGAATAGCAGCTTGCTCCGGATGGGCCAGATAGGGGCGATTTTATGGGCTTCAGGCTGGCCATAGTGGGGAGTATCATATACTAGTATCATACATATGATACTAGTGTATGATACTATATTCATAGTGCATAGTATCATAGAGTAGTATCATGTCTATATGATCATATGTATTGCCATGCATGACACAAAGTAGCATAGCATTTAACATGATACGGTATCTATCTATGTTACTCTAACCCTCTCTTTCTTCTTTAATTCTCTGCCGTCAGCATGTTTGCTATTCTCAAGTACATGATACCACCTAAGTTACCCTCACTATGGCCAGCCTCAGGCTAGCTCTCTCGTGTGCGTGAGAAGCCATGTTGCCAAACGGTTCCTTCGCTCCTGGATCACTCGTGAAAGCTGGCGGAGGATCCCTGGGGCTGGAGTTGAGGATTTTTTGGCTACGGAGGGCTAACGAACACACCCTTACTTGATTGGTCAGTATATATGATATATATGCGCTGTTGTCTTCCAGATTTCTACTGCTACTTCCGTATGCCAATACTTGATTTCTCGGCTGTGAACTGAACATTAGAAGGATGGATGGCATACAACAATCAAAAGTCAGACGTGCATGACGTATTACATGTACGTTTGACGCCGTGCATGGCCTTGTAGCGTTTGACGCCGTGCGAACACTACCGGTAGAATTTGCACGGAAAAAAATCATCTATTGCATTTAGTGGCATATTGGATCATAATTTACCACATAGTACAACATGTTCAATAAATTTAACTACCACATAGTACCTACACCATAGCTGAATTTAGTCCCCTAATTTTACTGCCATGGCATCATTGTGAGCAAAATGTCTCTTTTATAGCTCTAAATGGTGCCATGGGAGTTTTTTTTTTTTTTTGCCAAAAGTCCTCATTATACTGCCATTACACCTTTTTGGGCTACCCGAATCTAATGTAACATTGACTAGCATATAGTCATAATTTTGAAAGGCATATTAGACACACTTAGCTACTATGCATAGTACTACTGACAACAATGTCCTTGAAACTCGACTCTCGATACACTATTCATCGGATGAAATTTGTGTGTGACATTCAACACTTTTAGTTCACGCACGCACGTTGACAGATGTTAAGACTGGAGAGCATGCGTTCATCTGCAGCTGCAAGGTTAAATTGATGATGATGGAAGCATAAAGACCATCATACCCTTCTCAGCAAACGCGTGCCTGAAGGTGAAACCATCGTGCCGTGGGCACAAATCCACTATGGTAGTTGGCCAAGATCAAAATAAGTAGGTGGTTGATAGGGAGGTACACCATGTAAAGTCAAAACTCAAAGAACATTCTGATTCTTACAGTTCTAGAGGGAGGATAGGTCAGTTATCCATCTTCCGTACAAGAAAATACAATCCGTGAAAGAGCAATTAATAACAAAGATGCATGAAATAGCTCAAACATGGTTCCATAATTGTGTTTTGTGAAGGTGCAATCCATCTTTAGGATTGTAGCTCCATCACCCATGCTAAGTTTTTCTTTTTGAAACTATACATGTTGTTTATGTTTTTCAACTGTGACATGACGAGGAAGAGAATATCCAGTCTTTACATTAAGACTGTACGAAATTCAGTCTGAGAATGGAACCACCTTTTCCGTTGGTACTACATCTGTGTGTAGGTTTGATCAATAACTTGAAATACTGTGACCCAATAACTGCCTCGGGGCTGGACCAGATATGATCCTGGCCGGGTCAGTATAGCTCAATGTCTCGTTCACTATCTATTATCTACTAAAAGCAAAATACATGTCAAAAATAGAGAATATGCTAGAAATTCCTACGTTAATCAGAAAATGCCAGCCCTTGATCTTGTGGATCTTCTAAACTTATTAATCTCTAACCATTCAATTTACGTAACATAAATTGGTGGGCCTCGGATGACATGTTTATGTAGAAAATAAATAATATTTTTTATCTCATATCACGTTGACATAGGAAAGGTGCTATAACATGTCCATGTTGCCTAGCAAAACTAAAACACACGTACGTCTCAAAAAGAGAGAAAACCAGCCTGTGTGTTCGTATTGTAGCCGGACACGGCCGATCAATATTAGTATCCAAAAAAGGCACAAGTCCTCGGTATGGACATACACATGCACGTAGGGTATCTTGTAGCTTATAGGAATTGAACTCTTGGCTTGGAGAAAATAGTAACTAGGGCTCTCGATGAAGACATGTTCCACGAATAAAAAGAGTATAGGAGTTCGGTCAAAAAAAAAAAAAAAGGAATCAAGGGTAACATCCATTAAAATCATCACATCATGGTTCAAATAAATATGCATAGTGCATCAAAAAACATTGTTTTACCTCTGAAAACCTGAACGTGTGGCTCAAATATCCGAGAACAGGGTAGCTAATACATGTGTGACGAGCCAAGCATGCATGTGTGACGAGCCAAGCATGCATGCAACCCGAGAACAATTCATATTCCATACATGAGCAAAATATCAATCTGATTTGATCTAGGAAAAAGAATAACTTCCAAGCTCACCAATGCCAAATCGAATCAATGGGAGAAAACTTAAATGACGACCTTGGTCCACGACCATTCTTCTATGTATTTTTCATCTAATCTTATTTCCCTTTCGCAGACATATTTGTTTAGTTTGAATTTTTAAGAGGGGGGGGGGGGGGGGGGGGGGGTCACCATCACTCTTTTCATTTTTTATTGATTATTTTCTTAACATAATATTATTTAATTTAAGTAAAAAAATTGTTTCAACCATTCGGATATAAAATCCACTCATGTTTATATTATCTTAAAATAAGAATAAATATAAGAAAAAACATCATTTAACCATTAAGAAATAAGATCAATTTTGCAGCCTTCTGTTTGTTCATTTAACCATTATCAATCCACCGACCATTAAAATAATAATTCTTACAAGGTTAGTTGTTTTTCTTGTGAGTGTTGTTCATAATACGCTCATATTTTCCATCTTAAGTAACAAAGATTTCTATAAAACATGCCTACTTTTGTGTTCATCTGACAAAAATAGGGACAAAACATTAATAATTCAAAACGGTGCCCAGGCTCATGTATATCTGATGAACAGTAAATTAAAAAAAATGGTAAATAAAATGAAAATTCTTCTCCAAAGTTTCTTAGATGTTCAAACACCACGACAATGAGCACGGACCTTGCGCACATGAGCATCTATATCTGATTATGCCTGGGTGTAGATGAACCAAGGTGTAGAATAGTCGCTCTAGAAAACATTGTTGGAAATATGCCCTAGAGGCAATAGTAAATTGGTTATTATTATATTTCCTTGTTCATGATAATCGTTTATTATCCATGCTATAATTGTATTGATTGAAAACTCAAATACATGTGTGGGTACATAGACAACACTGTGTCCCTAGTAAGCCTCTAGTTGACTAGCTCGTTGATCAAAAGATGGTGAAGGTTTCCTAGCCATGGACATGAGATGTCATTTGATAACGGGATCACATCATTAGGAGAATGATGTGATGGACAAGACCCAAACTACGAACGTAGCATTTGATCGTGTCAGTTTATTGCTATTGTTTTCTGCATGTCAAGTATCTGTTCCTATGACCATGAGATCATGCAACTCCCTGACATCGGAGGAGTACCTTGTGTGTATCAAACGTCGCAACGTAACTGGGTGACTATAAAGGTGCTCTACAGGTATCTCCGAGGGTGTCTGTTGGGTTGGCATGGATCAAGACTGGGATTTGTTACTCCGTGTGACGGAGAGGTATCTCAGGGCCCACTCAGTAATACAACATCACAATGAGCCTTGCAAGCAATGTGACTAAAGTGTTAGCCACGAGATTTTGTATTACGGAACGAGTAAAGAGACTTGCCGGTAACGAGATTGAACTAGGTATAGAGATACCGACGATCGAATCTCGGGCAAGTAACATACCGAAGAACAAAGGGAACATCATACGGGATTAACTGAATCCTTGACATAGAGGTTCGACCGATAAAGATCTTCGTAGAATATGTAGGAGCCAATATGGGCATCCAGGTCCCGCTATTGGTTATTGATCGTAGAGGTGTCTCGGTCATGTCTACATAGTTCTCGAACCCGCAGGGTCTACACACTTAACGTTTGGTGACGATTAGTATAGTTGAGTTATTTTGTTGGTGACCGAAGATTGTTCGGAGTCCCGGATAAGATCCCGGACATGACGAGGATCTCCGGAAGAGTCCGGAGGTAAAGATTGATATATGGGATAATAGTGTTTGGTCTCCGGAAGGGTTCCGGAATTCACCGGAAGGGGTTCCGGATGTTTCCCAAAATGTTCGGGTACGAGAACACTTTATTTGGGCCAAGTGGTAAAGCCCACGAGGCTTAGGCAAGGTGCAAAAGGAAGTTTTGCTGGCGTCTGGGGTGGTACTACCGCTTATCGTAAGCGGTACTACCGCTACAGGCGGTACTACCGCTTATCGTAAGCGGTACTACCGCTATAGGCGGTAATACCGCTTATCGTAAGCGGTACTACCGCTATAGGCGGTACTACCGCTTATCGTAAGTGGTACTACCGCTTGTACGCAATACTGCTGGAATCCGAGTTGGACTCTTTCCGTGCGGGCCAAATCGACCTTGTGCGGGCAAAACCGACCTTGTGGAGGTTTTCTCTCCAAGTTTAGACCCCAGGGCTCAACATATAAATAGAGGGGCAGGGCTAGCACACGGGACAGATCAAGATTTCCCAAGCCGTGTGTCGGCAACCCTAACCCTCTAGTTCTCCCATCATAATCTCCGTAGTGCTTGGCGAAGCCCTGCAGAGATTGTTCCTCACCACCATCACCACGCCGTCGTGCTGCCGGAACTCATCTACTACTTCACCATCGCTCGCTGGATCGAGGAGGTGAAGGCGTCATCAAGCCGTACGTGTGTTGAACGTGGAGGTGCCGTCCGTTCGGCACTAGTTCGTGATCGGATCGAGGGACGACTTGCGATTTGGATCGCGGAGACGTTCGACTACATCAACCGCGTTTCTTAACGCTTCCGCTTAGCGATCTACAAGGGTATGTAGATTCACTCTCCCTCTCGTAGATGCTCATCACCATGGATAGATCTTGCGTGTGCGTAGGAAAATTTTTGTTTCCCATGCAACGTTCCCCAACAGTGGCATCTGAGCTAGGTCTATGCGTAGATAAGATCTCGAGTAGAACACAAACGAGTTGTGGGCGTGGGTGTATACATATTGCTTGCCGTTACTAGTTGATACTTGATTCGGCGGTATTGTGAGATGAAGCGGCCCGGACCAACATTACTCGTACGCTTATGAGAGACCGGTTCCTTCAACTGACATGTAACTTTGTTGCATAAAGATGGCTAGCGGGTGTCTGTCTCTCTCACTTTAGTTGAATCGATTTCAATGAAGAGGGTTCTTTTAGAAGATCAAAAAGCAATCACTACACCACGTTGTGGTTTTGCGTAGGTAAGAACGGTTCTTGCAAACCCGTAGCAGCCACGTAAAATTTGCAACTACAATTAGAGGACGTCTAACTTGTTTTTGCAGGGTATGTTGTGATGTGATATGGCTAATTACATGATGAGATATATGTGATGTATGATATGATCATGTGTTGTATAGAATATCACGACTTGCATATCGATGAGTACGGCAACTGGCAGGAGCCATAGAGTTGTCTTTAATTATTTTCGCCGTTTTGCTTTACTTTATCGCTATGAGTTAGCAATAGTCATGGAAGCAACAGTCGGCGCGACAACCTCATGGCGACACGTTGATGGAGATCAAGATGATGGAGATCATGGTGTCATGCCGGTGACAATGGAGATCATGCCGGTGCTTTGAAGATGGAGATCAAAAGCACAAGTTCATGGCCATATCATGTCACTTATGATTTGCATGTGATGTTAATCCTTTTATGCATCTTATTTTGCTTAGGACGACGGTAGCATTATAAGGTGATCCCTCACTTAAATTTCAAGATAAATTGTGTTCTCCCCGAGTGTGCACCGTTGCGAAAGTTCGTCGTTTCGAGACACCACGTGATGATCGGGTGTGATAGACTCTACGTTCACATACAATGGGTGCAAGCCAGTGTTGCACATGCGGAACACTCGGGTTAAACTTGACGAGCCTAGCATGTACAGACATGGCCTCGGAACACAAGAGACCGAAAGGTCGAACATGAGTCATATAGTAGATATGATCAACATAAAGATGTTCAGCATTGAAACCACCTCAACTCACGTGATGATCGGACTTGAGTTGGTGGATTTGGATCATGTTACACTCGAATGACCGGAGGGATGTCAATTTGAGTGGGAGTTTTTAAAGTAATATGATTAACTAAACTCATTATCTAGAAAAATAGTCTAAGTTGTCTTTGCTGTATTTCTGTTGTAGATCATGGCTCGCGTAGTAGCACCCCTGAATTTTAATGCGTTCCTAGAGAAAGCTAAGTTGAAAGATGATGGAAGTAACTTTGTGGACTGGGCCCGTAATCTAAGGATTATCCTTACGGCTTCCCAGAAGGCTTATGTCCTTGATGCACCGCTTGGTGATCCACCCGCTCCAGTTGAGTCTCTAGACGTTGTGAACGCCTGGCAGGCTCGTTCTGAAGATTACTCAATAGTTCAATGTGCAATATTGTATGGCTTAGAACCGGGACTTCAAAGACGTTTTGAACGTCATGGAGCATATGAGATGTTCCAGGAGTTGAAGTTTATCTTTCAGAAGAATGCCTGGATCGAGAGATATGAGATCTCTGATAAGTTCTATGCTTGCAAGATGGAGGAGAACGGGTCTATCAGTGATCACGTACTCAGAATGTCTGGGTACTCCACCCGTCTGGCTGAATTGGGGATGCCCCTTCCGCCAGAGGCTATCACTGACAGAGTTCTTCAATCATTGCCACCTAGCTACAAGAGCTTCGTGTTGAACTATAACATGCACGGGATGAACAAGTCAGTCGTCGAGCTGTTTGCGATGCTGAAAGCCGCTGAGTCTGAAATTCAGAAGGAGCATCAAGTGTTGATGGTCAATAAAACCACTAGTTTCAAGAAAAATGGCAAGGGTAAGAAGGGTAACTCCAAGAAGAGTGGCAAAGCAGTTGCTCCTCCCTTGAAGAAACCCAAGGCTGGACCCAAACCAGAAACTGTGTGCTTTCATTGCAAGGGAACTGGACACTGGAAGCGGAACTGTCCCAAGTATTTGGCTGACAAGAAGGCAGCCAACAACAAACAAGGTATATATGATATACATGTTATTGATGTGTACCTTACCAACACTCGTTGTAGTGCCTGGGTATTTGATACCGGTGCGGTTGCTCATATTTGCAACTCAAAACAGGAACTGCGGAATAGACGGAGGCTGGCAAAGGACGAAGTGACGATGCGCGTGGGAAATGGTTCCAAGGTTGATGTGATCGCCGTCGGCACGCTCGCTCTTCGATTACCATCGGGATTAGTGATGAACCTGAATAATTGTTATTTAGTGCCTGCGTTAAGCATGAACATTATATCTGGATCTTGTTTATTGCGAGACGGTTACTCATTTAAATCAGAGAATAATGGTTGTTCTATTTATATGAGTAATATCTTTTATGGTCATGCACCCGATGTGAGGGGTTTATTCTTATTGAATCTCGATAGTAATGATACACATGTTCATAACATTGATGCCAAAAGATGTAGAATTGATAATGATAATACCACTTTCTTGTGGCACTGCCGTTTAGGTCATATTGGCGTAAAACGCATGAGGAAGCTCCATGCTGATGGACTTTTGGAGTCACTTGATTTTGAATCACTTGACACATGTGAGCCATGCCTCATGGGCAAGATGACTAAAACGCCGTTCTCTGGAACAATGGAATGGGCAAGTGACTTATTGGAAATCATACATACTGATGTGTGCGGTCCGATGAGCATTGAGGCGCGCGGTGGTTATCGTTACTTTCTCACCTTCACTGATGACTTAAGTAGATATGGGTATATTTACTTAATGAAACACAAGTCTGAAACATTTGAAAAGTTCAAACAATTTCAGAGTGAAGTTGAGAATCATCGTAACAAGAAGATTAAATTCCTACGATCTGATCGAGGAGGAGAATATCTGAGTTATGAGTTTGGCAGTCACTTAAGACAATGTGGAATTGTTTCACAACTAACACCGCCTAGAATACCACAACGTAATGGTGTGTCCGGACGTCGTAATCGAACCTTATTGGATATGGTGCGATCTATGATGTCTCTTGCCGATTTGTCACTATCGTTTTGGGGTTATGCATTAGAGACAGCTGCATTCACTTTAAATAGGGCACCATCGAAATCCGTTGAGACGACGCCATATGAACTTTGGTTTGGCAAGAAGCCAAAGCTGTCGTTTCTTAAAGTTTGGGGATGTGATGCTTATGTCAAAAAGCTTCAGCCTGAAAAGCTGGAACCCAAAGCGGAGAAATGCATCTTCATAGGATACCCAAAAGAGACAGTTGGGTATACCTTCTACGTCAGATTCGAAGGCAAAGTGTTTGTCACTAAAAACGGAACATTTCTTGAGAAAGAGTTTCTCTCGAAAGAATTGAGTGGGAGGAAGATAGAACTTGATGAGGTTGTTGAACCTTTACTTCAACCTGAAAGTAGCGCAACGCAGAAAGATGTTTCTGTAGAGCCTACAATAGCTGAAGAGGAAGTTAATGATGATGATCATGAAGCTTTGGATCAAGTTGCTATCGAACCTCGTAGGTCGACAAGGACGCGTACTGCTCCTGAGTGGTACGGCAACCCTGTCTTAGAGGTCATGTTGTTGGACAACGATGAACCTATGAGCTATGGAGAAGCGATGATGGGCCCGGATTCTAAGAAGTGGTTAGAGGCCATGAAATCCGAGATGGGATCCATGTATGAAAACAAAGTGTGAACTTTGGAAGTATTACCTGAAGGGCGTAAGGCCATTCAGAACAAATGGATCTTTAAGAGGAAGACGGACGCGGACGGTAATGTCACCGTCTATAAAGCTCGACTTGTGGCAAAGGATTTTTCACAAGTTCAAGGAGTTGACTACGATGAGACCTTCTCACCCGTAGCGACTTAAGTCCGTCAGAATCATGTTAGCAATAGCTGCCTTTTTCGATTATGAAATTTGGCAGATGGATGTCAAAACAGCATTCCTTAACGGTTTCCTTAAGGAAGAGTTGTATATGATGCAACCAGAAGGTTTTGTCGATCCAGAGAATGCTGACAAAGTTTGCAAACTCCAGCGATCCATTTATGAACTGGTGCAAGCATCTCGGAGTTGGAATCTTCGCTTTGATGAGGTGATCAAAGCGTTCGAGTTTATACAAGTTTACGGAGAAGCTTGTATTTACAAGAAAGTGAGTGGGAGCTCTATAGCGTTTCTAATATTATATGTGGATGACATATTACTGATTGGAAACAATATAGAAATGTTGGAAAGCGTGAAGGAATATTTGAACAAGAGTTTTTCAATGAAGGACCTAGGAGAAGCTGCTTTCATATTAGGCATCAAGATCTATAGAGATAGATCGAGACGCTTAATAGGACTTTCACAAAGCACATACCTTGACAAAGTTTTGAAGAAGTTCAAAATGGATCAGTCCAAGAAGGGGTTCTTGCCTGTATTGCAAGGTGTGAAGTTGAGTAAGACTCAATGCCCAGTGACTGCAGAAGATAGAGAAAAGATGAGTGTCATCCCCTATGCTTCAGCCATAGGCTCTATCATGTATGCAATGATGTGCACAAGACCCGATGTCAGCCTTGCCATAAGTATGGTCGGAAGGTTTCAAAGTGATCCGGGAATGGAACACTGGACGGCGGTCAAGAATATCCTGAAGTACCTAAAAAGGACTAAGGACATGTTTCTCGTTTATGGAGGTGATCAAGAGCTCGTCGTAAAAGGTTACGTCGATGCAAGCTTTGACACTGATCCGGATGACTCTAAGTCGCAAACCGGATACGTATTTATTCTTAATGGGGGTGCGGTTAGCTGGTGCAGTTCCAAGCAAAGCGTGGTAGCTGATTCTACATGCGAAGCGGAGTACATCGCTGCCTCGGAGGCGGCGAAGGAAGGTGTCTGGATGAAGGAGTTCATGACAGATCTTGGAGTAGTGCCTAGTGCGCTTAACCCAATGACTCTGTTTTGTGATAATACTGGTGCCATTGCTCTAGCCAAGGAACCAAGATTTCACAAGAGGACCAGACACATAAAGCGACGTTTCAATTCCATCCGCGATTACATCAAGAAGGACGACATAAATATTTGCAAAGTACACACGGATCTAAATGTTGCAGATCCGATGACTAAACCTCTTCCAAGGGCTAAACATGAACAACACCAGAACTGCATGGGTGTTCGATTCATTACAATGTAAATCACATAGTGATGTGAACTAGATTATTGACTCTAGTGCAAGTGGGAGACTGTTGGAAATATGCCCTAGAGGCAATAATAAATTGGTTATTATTATATTTCCTTGTTCATGATAATCGTTTATTATCCATGCTATAATTGTATTGATTGGAAACTCAAATACATGTGTGGGTACATAGACAACACTGTGTCCCTAGTAAGCCTCTAGTTGACTAGCTCGTTGATCAAAAGATGGTGAAGGTTTCCTAGCCATGGACATGAGATGTCATTTGATAACGGGATCACATCATTAGGAGAATGATGTGATGGACAGTTTATTGCTATTGTTTTCTGCATGTCAAGTATCTGTTCCTATGACCATGAGATCATGCAACTCCCTGACATCGGAGGAGTACCTTGTGTGTATCAAACATCGCAACGTAACTGGGTGACTATAAAGGTGCTCTACAGGTATCTCCGAGGGTGTCTGTTGGGTTGGCATGGATCAAGACTGGGATTTGTTACTCCGTGTGATGGAGAGGTATCTCAGGGCCCACTCGGTAATACAACATCACAATGAGCCTTGCAAGCAATGTGACTAATGTGTTAGCCACGAGATTTTGTATTACGGAACGAGTAAAGAGACTTGCCGGTAACGAGATTGAACTAGGTATAGAGATACCGACGATCAAATCTCGGGCAAGTAACATACCGAAGAACAAAGGGAACAACATACGGGATTAACTGAATCCTTGACATAGAGGTTCGACCGATAAAGATCTTCGTAGAATATGTAGGAGCCAATATGGGCATCCAGGTCCCGCTATTGGTTATTGATCGTAGAGGTGTCTCGGTCATGTCTACATAGTTCTCGAACCCGCAGGGTGTACACACTTAACGTTTGGTGACGATTAGTATAGTTGAGTTATTTTGTTGGTGACCGAAAATTGTTCGGAGTCCCGGATAAGATCCCGGACATGACAAGGATCTCCAGAAGAGTCCGGAGGTAAAGATTGATATAAGGGATAATAGTGTTTGGTCTCCGGAAGGGTTCCGGAATTCACCGGAAGGGGTTCCGGATGTTTCCCGAAATGTTCGGGTACGAGAACACTTTATTTGGGCCAAGGGGTAAAGCCCACGAGGCTTAGGCAAGGTGCAAAAGGAAGTTTTGCTGGCGTCTGGGGTGGTACTACCGCTTATCGTAAGCGGTACTACCGCTACAGGCGGTACTACCGCTTATCGTAAGCGGTACTACCGCTTGTACGCGATACTGCTGGAATCCGAGTTGGACTCTTTCCGTGCGGGCCAAACCGACCTTGTGCGGGCAAAACCAACCTTGTGGAGGTTTTCTCTCCAAGTTTAGACCCCAGGGCTCAACATATAAATAGAGGGGCAGGGCTAGCACACGGGACAGATCAAGATTTCCCAAGCCATGTGTCGGCAACCCTAACCCTCTAGTTCTCCCGTCATAATCTCCGTAGTGCTTGGCGAAGCCCTGCAGAGATTGTTCCTCACCACCATCACCACGCCGTCGTGCTGCCGGAACTCATCTACTACTTCACCATCGCTCGCTGGATCGAGGAGGTGAAGGCGTCATCAAGCCGTACGCGTGTTGAACGTGGAGGTGCCGTCCGTTCGGCACTAGTTCGTGATCGGATCGAGGGACGACTTGCGATTTGGATCGCGGAGACGTTCGACTACATCAACCGCGTTTCTTAACGCTTCCGCTTAGCGATCTACAAGGGTATGTAGATTCACTCTCCCTCTCGTAGATGCTCATCACCATGGATAGATCTTGCGTGTGCGTAGGAAATTTTTTGTTTCCCATGCAACGTTCCCCAACAAACATTGTGTATTATTATCTTATTACATGCATCGATACTATGTCGTTTACATTTGTTGTGTTTCCACGAGTCCTTTATATTATCAAGCTCGGACCAAGTGTATCATTTTGTGTAATGCAATTAAAAAATGTCAAATCTTGGTATAATGCATGTGTTACCTGATGTTGTCTTTCCTTCCATTTTCATTTTGAACTATATTACTTTTGTTATCCTACGTACATATATGCACAACATGTAGAGTATTTTGTATTTCCAGTATCATGACGTAATTAAGTCCTTTTGTTTGTTTACTAATTGTATGTTGTCTGGAAAAAGGAAATGGTTATGAGGATTCAACTTTGCATCTGTGCTTTACTATATGCTAATGTTGCCTCTCCCCAATGAGATTTATGAATTCCAGATGGTTACACTTGATGATTAATACAGTGTGATTAACATTGTTATTAGCAAAGGGATAAAGATCGATACATCTCTATTTGTTGTTTAGTGCCTGATAGAGATAGCTTCCTTCACTCAGTGATAAGTAGTACAAAATTCACCATGTGATCATAAATTTCAACCCTAGCCAAGAGGATATGAGAGTCCTCACTCTGAAAATAGTATGAAACGATGCATCTAGCTTGCAGTCATTTTCTCTCATGCATAATTGTTATTACTGTCTCTAACCATCTAAAGGATGGTACGCCGTTCTTGAATAATGTGTGAACTTTGTAAATTCATCCCAGTTGATCAAGCATGTAGGTATATTAAGATATCTTTATCATCTTACAAACTATTAGTATAAATTTATTGTCCAGTCTATGGCTAGAGTTGAACAATTAGTTATGTATATTACAAACAATCCTCGAGCCCAATTTTTAAAATCTATAAGCATGGAGGCCGTTCCTCCCTATTTGTATTCCATGTTTAAAACCCCAATAAATTAAGTCCATATTTTACACACTCCCACTACAGCTATAAAATAAACATTTAAAATGAGTTTTGTTAGGCATGATTGTCGTAGTAGTCATGTTAATGTGGGTATGACCTGGAATTTAAAATATGTTAAATTGTATTTATTTACATGGTGCATAAGATCTACATATATTTTCTGTGGTGAAACTTTAGTTATTCAGAAGAAGCGGATCAGTGGTATATAGCACCTAATATCGCAACTAATAGGTCAACTTCTAACTGAACACCACAAACTCTAGCTTATCTAAATATCAAACTTATTTTATAATTAGTTGATGCATATATGTCAATGTTCATCAGAGTCCTGGCATAATCTAAGACTCGTATCCGAATTCCGTATCGTTAGGGAATTTATCTTTATATGTCGACGTTATTTTTCATGTAAATGAACCTCCTTGACCTTCATGGGAATTTTCAGATCGAATATATGTGTCATGTATTCTTTAAACTTTGGATGTTACATACCAAATTTCCTACACAAAATTACATACAAATTTACTCGCTGCTTTCTTGTTGAAAATAGTGAAGGTATTACTATCCAGTGTTAAACAAGATGTAACGTAGTACCTTTAGAGGCTCGGTTAGGTAGGTTGTTGATGGCCCGATGAGGTTTATCTTCTCCCTAACCGTAGCATGGTCTATCTCTTCCTTTACTTGATGCTCAAGCTTGTAATCCCAACCATCTTTGTATGCGCTATCCAGGGAGGTGCGCCCCTGCTATTTAACACGTACCGCGTCCCTCCAATGAGGTAAGACGCTTCCCACAAGTCGCACATGGTAACAGAGCCACCTCTTCCAATCTCTAGCTCTCCACAAACCCTAAACCGATCGCTAGCCATGTCTTCCTCCAGCGCTTCCCAGCCTAGCCTCAATGGGCAGGTCACGGAGAAGCTCTCTCGCACCAACTACGTGCTGTGGCGCAATCAAATCACGCCGCAGCTAAGGGGTGCCGGTGTCTTCAGCTACGTTGACGGCACCTTGCCGGAGCCGGCCAAGTTTCTCGTCGCCAAGGACAAGGACGGCAAAGAAACAGCTGAGCCCAACCCTCTCCACCCAATATGGGCCAGGGAGGACCAGCAGGTACTCGGTGTTGGAAATATGCCCTAGAGGCAATAATAAAATGGTTATTATTATATTTCCTTGTTCACGATAATCGTTTATTATCCATGCTATGATTGTATTGATTGGAAACTCAAATACATGTGTGGATACATAGACAACAAAGTGTCGCTAGTAAGCCTCTACTAGACTCGCTCGTTGATCAAAGATGGTTAAGGTTTCCTAGCCATAGACATGAGATGGCATAATGGGATCACATCATTAGGAGAATGATGTGATGGACAAGACCCAAACTATGATTGTAGCATATGATCGTGTCAGTTTATTGCTATTGTTTCTGCATGTCAAAGTATATGTTCCTATGACCATGAGATCATGCAACTCACTGACACCGGAGGAGTACCTTGTGTGTATCAAACGTCGCAACGTAACTGGCTGACTATAAAGATGCTGTACAGGTATCTCCGAGGGTGTCTGTTGAGTGGGCATGGATCAAGACTGGGATTTGTTACTCCGTGTGACGGAGAGGCATCTCAGGGCCCACTCGGTAATACAACATCACAATAACCCTTGCAAGCAAAGTGACTACAGAGTTATCCATGGGATCTTGTATTACGGAACGAGTAAAGAGACTTGCCGGTAACGAGATTGAACTAGGTATAGCGATACCGACGATCGAATCTCGGGCAAGTAACACACTGAAGAACAAAGGGAACAGCATACAGGATTAACTGAATCCTTGACATAGAGGTTCAACCGATAAAGATCTTCGTAGAATATGTAGGAACCAATATGGGCATCCAGGTCCCGTTATTGGTTATTGACCGTAGAGGTGTCTCGGTCATGTCTACATAGTTCTCGAACCCGCAGGGTCTGCACACTTAACGTTCGATGAAGTTTCGATAGTATTGAGATATATGTGTTGGTGACCGAAGGTTGTTCGGAGTCCCGGATGAGATCCCGGACGTCATGAGGAGCTCCAGAATGGTCCGGAGGTAAAGATTTATATATAGGAAAGTGGTATTTGGGTTCCGGAAAAGTTTCGGGTATTTCCGGTAGTGTACCGGGAGTGACGAATGGGTTCCGGGGGTCCACCGGGTGGGGCCCACCCACCCCGGGGGCCACATGGGCCCAAGAGGTGGCGCACCAGCCCCTAATGGGCTGGGGAACCGACCCCATAAGGGCCCATATGCCCAAGAGGAAAAAAGGTGGAGATAGGAAGGAATATGACTCCTTCCTAATATGAATTCACTTCCTAGTAGGAAGTGGATTGGACTCCTCCTTGCCCTGGTTTGGCCGACCCCTAGGGGAACCCTAGGGAGGATTTCTCCTCCCTCTCCCTCCTATATATACTAGAGGAATAGAGCCCCAAAACCCACGGCCATGTGCTAGTTCTCTATTCTCTAGTTCCTCCACCAAATAGATTCCGGTAGTGCTTAGGCGAAGCCCTGCCGGGATAACTCCACCATCACCACCACCATGCCGTCGTGCTGCTGGAGATCTCATCTACCTCTCCGCCCCCTCTTGCTGGATCAAGAAGGCGGAGATCGTCATCGAGCTGTACGTGTGCTAAACACGGAGGTGCCGTCCGTTCGGCGCTAGATCGGGACGGATCGTGATTGGATCGCGGGACGGCTAGCGATTTGGACCGCGAAGACGTTCGACTACATCAACCGCGTTTCTTAACGCTTCCCGCTTAGCGATCTACAAGGGTACATAGATCCACTCTCCCTCTCGTAGATGCTCATCACCATGGATAGATCTTGCGTGTGTGTAGGAAAAAAATTTGTTTCCCATGCAACGTTCCCCAATAGTGGCATCATGAGCTAGGTCTATGCGTAGATGAGATCACGAGTAGAACATAAAGGAGTTTGTGGGCGTTGCTGCTCAGATTGCTTCCTCCCTTGGTCTTTTCTTGATTCAGCGGTATTGTGGGATGAAGCGGCCCGGACCAACCTTACTCGTACGTTTACGAGAGACCGGTTCCATCAGCTGACATGTGACTTTGTTGCATAAAGATGGTTGGCGGTTGTCTGTCTCTCCCACTTTAGTTGGATCGGATTCGACAAAGGCGGCCCTTGAGAAGGTTGAATATCAATTTGTGTATCACCGTTGTGGTTTTTGTGTAGGTAAGAATCGTTCTTGCTAGATACCCGTAGCAGCCACGTAAAACATGCAACAACAATTAGAGGACGTCTAACTTGTTTTTGTAGGGTATGTTGTGATGTGATATGGCCAATTACATGATGAGATATATGTGATGTATGAGATGATCATGTTTTGTATAGAATATCATGACTTGCATGTCGATGAGTACGGCAACCGGCAGGAGCCATTGGGTTGTCTTTAATTTATTTTCGCCGTTTTTTGCTTTACTTTATCGCTATGAGTTGGCAATAGTCGTAGAAGCAACAGTTGGCGCGACAACCTCATGGCGACACGTTGATGGAGATCAAGATGATGGAGATCATGGTGTCATGCCAGTGACGATGGAGATCATGCCAGTGCTTTGGAGATGGAGATCAAAAGCACAAGTTCATGGCCATATCATGTCACTTATGATTTGTATGTGATGTTAATCCTTTTATGCATCTTATTTTGCTTAGGACGACGGTAGCATTATAAGGTGATCCCTCACTAAAATTTCAAGATAAAATTGTGTTCTCCCCGAGTGTGCACCGTTGCGAAAGTTCTTTGTTTCGAGACACCACGTGATGATCGGGTGTGATAGACTCTACGTTCACATACAACGGGTGCAAGCCAGTGTTGCACGTGCGGAACACTCGGGTTAAACTTGACGAGCCTAGCATGTACAGACATGGCCTCAGAACACAAGAGACCGAAAGGTCGAGCATGAGTCATATAGTAGATATGATCAACATGAAGATGTTCACCATTGTAACCACCTCATCTCACGTGATGATCGGACTTGGGTTGGTGGATTTTGATCATGTCACACTTAGACAACCTGAGGGATGTTGATTTGAGTGGGAGTTCTTAAGTAATATGATTAATTGAACTCATTATCATGAACATAGTCAAAGTGACTTTGCAAATTATGTTGTAGATCAATAGCTCGCGCTATAGCTCCCCTGTTTTTATACGTTCCTAGAGAAAATAGAATTGAAAGGTGATGGTAGCAATAATGCGGACTGGGTCCGTGATCTGAGGATTGTCCTCATTGTTGCACAGAAGGCTTAGGTCCTTAATGCACCGCTCGGTGCGCCACCCCCTCAAGAGTCATCTGTAGATGTTGTGAACATCTAACATGCACGTTTTGATGACTACTTGATAGTTCAGTGTGTCATGCATTACGGCTTAGAATCGAGGCTCCAAAACGTTTTGAACGTCACGGAACATATGAGATGTTCTAAGATCTGAAATTGGGATCTCAGGCTCGTGCCCGTGTTGAGAGGTATGAGACCTCCAACAAGATTCTTTGCCTGCAAGATGAAGGAGAATAGCTCAATCGGTGAGCATGTGCTCAGATTGTCTGGGTGCTACAATCGCTTGAATCGAGTGGGAATTGATCTTCCAGATAAGATAGTGGTTGATATAGTTCTCCAAGTCACTGCCACAAAGTTACTAGCGCTTCGTGATGAACTATAAAATGCCAGGGATGGAAATAATGATTCCCGAGCTATTCGCGATGTTTGACACCGCGAAGGTAGAAATCAAGAAGGAGCATCAAGTGTTGATGGTTAGTAAAACCACTAGTTTCGAGAAGGGCAAGGGTAAGAAGGGAAACTTCATGAATGGCAAGCCAGTTGCTGCTCTAGTGAAGAAACCAAGGTTGAACCCAAACCTGAGACTAAGTGCTTCTATTATGAGGAGAATGGTCACTGAAGTGGAACAACCCTAGATACTTGGTAGATAAGAAGGCTGGCAACGTCAACGGAAGTATATTTGATATACGTATTATTGATGTGTACCTTACTAGTACTCCTAGTAGCACCTGGGTATTAGATACCGGTTCAGTTGCTAAATGTTGGTAACTCGAAATAAAAGCTACGGAATAAACGAAGACTAGCTAAGGGCGAGGTGACGATGTGTGTTGGAAGTGTTTCCAAGGTTGATGTGATCACCATCGCACGCTCTCTCTACCTTCAGGATTAGTGATGAACCTAAATAAATGTTATTTGGTGTTTGCGTTAAGCATGAACGTGATTAGATCTTGTTTATTGCAATACATTTATTTATTTAAGTTAGAGAATAATGGTTATTCTGTTTACATGAATAATGCCTTCAATGGTCATGCAACAAAGGTGAATGGTTTATTGAATCTCGATCGTAGTAATACACAGGTTCATGATATTGATGCCAGAAGATGCAAAGTTAATAATGATAGTACCACATACTTGTGGCACTGCCGCCAAGGTCATATTGGTGTAAAGCGCATGAAGAAACTCCATGCTGATGGATCTTTGGACTCACTCGATTTCTAATCGGTTGAGACATGCGGGCCATGCCTCATGGGCAAGATGACTAAAATCCTATTTTCTGGATTGATGGAGCGGGCAAGTGACTTATTGGAAATGATACATGTTGATGTATGCGGTCCAATGAGTGTTGAAGCGTGCGGTGGATATCGCTATTTTCTTACCTTCACTGATGATTTGAGTATATATGGGGATATTTATTTAATGAAACACAAGTCTGAAAAAGTTTGAAAAGTTCAAACAAATTCAGAGTGAAGTTTGAGATCATCGTGACAAGAAGATAAAATGTCTACGATATGATCGTGGAGGTAAATATATGAGTTACGAGTTTGGTATGCAACTTAAGACAATGTGGAAATTGTTTCACAACTCACGCCACCTGGAACACCGTAGTGTGATGGTGTGTCCGAACGTCGTAGTCGTGCTCTATTGGATATGGTGCGTACTATGATGTCTCTTATCGTTTTGCCACTATCGTTTCGGGGTTATACATTAGAGACAACTACATTCACTTTAAATTAGGGCACCATCTAAGTCCGTTGAGATGACACCGTATGAATTTTGGTTTGGCAGAAACCTAAGCTGTCATTTCTCAGAGTTTAGGAATGCGATGCTTATGTCTGATAAGCTCGAACCCAAAGCGGAAAGGTGCATCTTCATAAGATACCCTAAGGAAACAGTTGGGGTATGTCCACTAGTAGAAAACAGGCCTTCCGTTTCAACCTTTAGTCCCGGTTTGGCTTTGGACCGGGACTAATGTGTCCATTAGTCCCGGTTCCAACGGCTAGGAGCGGTCGGGGTGTACGGGCCCCATTAGTCCCGATTCATTCGAGACCTATAGTCCCGGTTCAGCCTGGGGCCCCAACGAGCCCTTTTAGTCCCAGTTTGTGATACAAACCGGGACTATAGGTGGACCTTTAGTCCCGGTTTGTATAACCAACTGGGACTAAAGCTTTCCCTATATAAACCCTTCGTCCAGCCCGACTCCATTTCTTTGTTTTCTCCATTTGAATTCCCCTCTGTGTTCTTCCCCTAGCTCGAGCTCCACCCTCCATTTTTGCCAAGATTTGTCAAGATTTGAGGCACCCCAATCCATCCAAGTGTCTACAAAGGTTAGCAACTTTGTCCTATCATATCTTATTGCTAGATCAGCTCGTGCAATGCTTTATAAGTATAGTGATTTGTGGGTTTTAGTTTGGGTGTAATTATGTGGTAGTTTTTTTGATTTATATGCAATTTGAGCTCAAATTAACTCCTTAATTTGCATATGTGTAGGTGTGGTTTACTTAGTGTGCCTTCCCGTCCCCATCCTAACCACCGTCGATCGCCCGCACCGTCCCGTCGCCGGCACCACCTTGGTGAGCCTCTTCTTGTGTTCTTATCATTTTTATTAAAAAAATCTTATTTGTATGATTTAGATAGTTACTTGCATAATTTTCTTACTTGTATGATTGTTGTTATATATAGTGCCATGGTTATGATATCCGTGCCCGTCGGCCCTCGTCCGGTTTACGATTCGGATGTGGTATATTCTCTTTTATAACTATTTGTTGCATTTCGTGTTAATGACAATTATGCCCATCAAGTTGACATAGATATTTTTATCTAGGAGGTAGTTGAACCGGAAATGCCAACCGACCCTATTGTCGAGAAGTTAAATTTAGTTGAAAAAGAAAACGAGGATTTGAAAGGAAAATTGAAAAGAGTTGAAGAAGAGAAGATGAAATTGGAGTTGTACGTTGCCGATGTCGTCGATGATCACAAGATCAAGATGGATGCAATGCACTTGAAGATTAGAAAGATTAGAAAATATGCCATTAATAAAGAGGCTTGGTATCATTATGCTGTTGGATCAATTGCTACCTTAGTTGCGATTTTGATCGCATTTGTTGTTGCATTTAAATGTTTTATATAGATAGTTGTATGTTGTTTTATGAGAAAATAAGTGTGTATGAACTTTATGTATGAACTTGTATTAATTTGGTCTTTTCGGTGTTGTGTAATGAAGATGAACCGGCAATGGATGTACGATGACCGACGCTCTCCCCGGTTCATTAATGGCGTGCAGAGTTTTTTGCGTGCGGCTGAGGCAAACAAGCGGTATGGTTTTATGTGTTGTCCATGTGGTGTGTGTAAGAATGATAAGACTTACTCTAGCTCAAAACAGATTCACGTCCACCTGTTTACGTCCGGTTTCATGTCCGGCTATAATTGTTGGACCAAGCACGGAGAAAGAGCGGTTCTAATGGAAGAGAATGAAGAAGAAGAGGATGACGACAACCTGGGTGTCCTGAATATGATGGTACTACAATGGGGGAAGAGAATGAAGAAGAAGAAGCTGAGGCATCAGAATTGCCCGCTGATGATCTTGGTCGGGCCATTGCTGATGCAAAGAGAAACTGCGAAAGTGAAAAGGAGAAGTTGAAGTTGCAGCGCATGTTAGAGGATCACAAAAAAGGGTTGTACCCAAATTGCGAAGATGACAACACAAAGCTCGGTACCACACTGGAATTGCTGCAATGGAAGGCAGATAATGGTGTATCTGACAAGGCATTTGAAAAGGTGCTGAAAATAATGAAGAATAAGCTTCCAAAGGATAACGAATTGCCCGACAGTACATACAAAGCAAAGAAGGTTGTCTGCCCTCTAGGATTGGAGGTGCAGAAGATACATGCATGCCCTAATGACTGCATCCTCTACCGCGATGAGTACGAGAATTTGAATGCATGCCCGGTATGCAATGCATTGCGATATAAGATCGGTCGCGATGACGCTGGTGATGATGTTCAGGGTGAGCGCCCCAGGAAGAGGATTCCTGCCTAGGTGATGGGGTATGCTCCTATAATACCACGGTTGAAACGTTTGTTCCAAAACAAAGAGCACGCCAAGTCGTTGCGATGGCACAAAGAAGACCGTAAGAAAGACAGGAAGTTGAGAGTACCCGCTGATGGGTCGCAGTGGAGAAAAATCGAGAGAGAGTGGCCAGACTTTGCAGATGACCCAAGGAACTTATGGTTTGGTTTAAGTGCAGATGGCATTAATCCATTTGGGGAGCAGAGCAGCAAGCATAGCACATGACCTGTGACTCTATGTATCTATAACCTTCCTCCTTGGTTGTGCATGAAGCGGAAGTTCATTATGATGCCAGTGCTCATCCAAGGCCCTAAGCAACCCGGCAACGACATTGATGTGTACCTAAGGCCATTAGTTGATGAACTTTTACAGCTGTGGAATAAAAAAGGTGTACGTGCGTGGGATGAGCACAAACAGCAGGAATTTGACCTGCGAGCGTTGCTATTTGTAACCATCAATGATTGGCCTGCTCTTAGTAACCTTTCAGGACAGACAAACAAGGGATACCATGCATGCACGCACTGTTTAGATGAGACTGAAAGTATATATTTGGACAAATGCAAGAAGAATGTGTACCTAGGACATCGTCGATTTCTTCCGACCAAGCATGCCTTAAGAAAGAAAGGCAAGCATTTCAAAGGTGAGGCAGAACACTGGAAGAAGCCCGTCCTCCGTACTGGTGATGACATACTTGATATGGTCAAGGATTTACAAGTAATATTTGGAAAGGGTCCTGGTGGACAATCTGTTCCGACTGACGCTGAGGGACGCGCACCCATGTGGAAGAAGAAATCTATATTTTGGGAGCTAGAATATTGGAAAGTCCAAGAGGTCTGCTCTGCAATCAACGTGATGCACATGACGAAGAATCTTTGCGTGAACCTGCTAGGCTTCCTGGGCGTGTATGGGAAGACAAAAGATACACCGGAGGCACGGAAGGACCAGCAACGTGTGCACGAAAACGACGGCATGCATCCAAAGCAGTATCAAGGTCCTGCCAGCTACGCTCTTACTAAAGCAGAGAAGGAAATCTTCTTTGAACACCTGTTCAGTGTGAAGGTCCCGTCTGGCTTCTCGTCGTATATAAAGGGAATAATAAATATGGCAGAGAAAAAATTCCAGAACCTAAAGTCTCATGACTCCCACGTGATCATGACACAATTTCTTCCGGTTGCGTTGAGGGGGCTTCTACCAGAAAATGTTCGATTAGCCATTGTGAAGCAATGTTCATTCCTCAATGCAATTTCTCAGAAGGTAATCGATCCGGAAATCCTACCAAGCTTACAGAATGATTTGGTCCAATGTCTTGTCAGTTTCGAGTTGGTGTTCCCACCATCCTTCTTCAATATTATGACGCACGTCCTAGTTCACCTAGTCGAAGAGATTACCATTCTGGGTCCTATATTTCTACACAATATGTTCTCCTTTGAGAGGTTCATGGGAGTCTTAAAGAAATATGTTCGTAACCAAGCTAGGCCAGAAGGAAGCATCTCCAAGGGCCATGAAACAGAGGAGGTTATTGAGTTTTGTGTTGACTTTATTCCTGACATTAAGCCGATTGGTGTTCCTCAATCGCGGCATGAGGGGAGACTACGTGAAAAAGGCACGCTTGGACCAAAATCAATAATATGTACGGACGGGCATTCTTGGGCGCAAGCACACTACACAGTTCTACAGAATTCTACCTTGGTGACCCCGTATATCGAGAAACACATGGATATTTTACGCTCGAAGAACCCGGAGAAGTCTGACCCCTGGATTCAACGTACACACATTGAGGCTTTCGGCGGTTGGTTGCGAACAAATCTCATGAATGACGACAATGTTGAAGATGACTTGTACTTGTTGGCCAAGAGACCATCTTCGACTATATTGACTTTCCAAGGGTACGAGATAAATGGGAATACATTTTACACGATCGCCCACGATAAAAAGAGCACCAACCAAAATAGTGGTGTCCGCTTTGATGATGCGGCAAACAACAAGGAAAAGGACACATATTATGGTTACATAGAGGAGATATGGGAACTTGACTATGGAGGTGATTTGAAGGTCCCTTTGTTCCGGTGCAAATGGGCCAATCTTACTGGAGGAGGGGTAATGGTAGACCCGCAGTACGGAATGACAACAGTGGATCTCAACAATCTTGGGCATACAGACGAACCATTCGTTCTAGCCAATGATGTGGCGCAAGTTTTCTATGTGAAGGACATGTCTACCAAACCGAGAAAAAGGAAAGATAAGAAAGCGGATTCATCATACGATGAGCCAAAGCGCCACATAGTGCTTTCTAGGAAAAGAAACATCGTGGGAGTGGAGGACAAGACAGACATGTCACAAGATTATGAAAAGTTTGATGAAATTCCTCCCTTTGCAGTGAAGACTGACCCAAGCATCCTGTTAAATGATGAAGATTGTCCATGGTTACGGCGCAATAATCAAGGGACACACGCGAAGAAAAAAATTTATACCCCAAGATCCCACTCTGGGATGTGATTGGCTGCACCGTCATCACTTTTCTTCTCTAGTGAGTAGACGGGATGGTCCAGTTTTGTACACGAAGTGCATCCAGTTTTTGTTGTAACCCTCTCAACTTTTGAGCACATGCTATGTGGGTGAAATGATGATACCATGCCAAGTTTCAACCTTTTCAGAGTTCATTTGTGGTGCTTTTTAATTTCAGGGTCGTTTAGCTCAAAAAAATCATTAAATGCGTGAAAAATAGCAAATGAAGTTAGAAAGGGTTGAAATTTGAATATGTGGCTTAGAATGGTGCATATTGAATGCACAAAAAGTCTGGAGTAGAAACGAGTTTAAAAAAATGAAATGCCTTTGTAACAGATGAGTTTTCGTCCGAAACCCTCATACTTCGAAGGAGATGGTCTAGTTTGTACACAAAGTGCATCCAGTTTTTGCCGTAACCATCTCAACTTTTTAGCACATGCTATGTGGGTGAAATGATGATACCACGCCAAGTTTCAACCTTTTCAGAGTTCATTTGTAGAGCTTTTTAATTTCAGTGTCGTTTAGCTCAAAAAAAGTCATTAAATACATGAAAAATAGCAAATGATGTTAGAAAGGGTTGAAATTCGAAGATGTGGCTTAGAATGGTGCATATTGAATGCACAGAAAGTCTGGAGTCGAAATAAGGTTAAAAAATGAAATGCCTTTGTAACAGATGAGTTTTCGTCCGAATCCCTCATACTTCGAAGGAGATCGTCCAGTTTGTACACGAAGTGCATCCAGTTTTTGCCGTAACCCTCTCAACTTTTTAGCACATGCTATGTGGGTGAAATGATGATACCATGCTAAGTTTCTACCTTTTTAGATTTCATTTGTAGTGCTTTTTAATTTCAGGGTCATTTAGCTCAAAATAAATCATTAAATGCATGAAAAATAGCAAATGAAGTTAGATAGGGTTGAAATTTGAAGATGTGGCTTAGAATGGTGCATATTGAATGCACAAAAAGTCTGGAGTTCATTTGGGTGACTTTGATTAGAACAAATGAAGGTATAAAACTAAAAGAGTTAAACATAATCTGGTTTTGATTAAAACACCTATTTAAATTATCCTAAAAATTCCCAAGTTTAGCATAATGATAAAACTTACTAATATTAAACAACAGGAAAAACAATCACACAAAAATCTATTTTTAAACTAAAGTTATTCACAAATTATTGTTTCACACAAATTTCAAATGAATTCAAATTTAAACTATTTAAATTTGAAAACTACTGGCACTAACAGAAAGTTTGTAATTGTTTTAACAAAATAAAAAAATATTCATTAAAAAACTATAAATATTCTAACCGTTATTCCAAATCTAAAAACAGAAATTAGAAAAACAAACAAAACAAAAAAGAGAAAATACAGCTTTAGTCCCGGTTGGTGCTACTAACCGGGACTAAAGGTCCCTTCCCGTGCGGAATTTGGGCCGCCGAAAAGATGGGCCTTTAGTCCCGGTTGGTGGATCCAACCGGGACTAAAGACCCTTTAGTCCCAGTTGGTGATACCAACCGGGACTAAAGGGTCTTTAGTCGTCGAGCTGGCGTGAAGACGGAGTGATTTGGGGAGGAAGAAGGAGGGCTTAAATAGTCGGGACTCTTTAGTCCCGGTTGGTGGATTTTGATCATGTCACACTTAGTCAACCTGAGGGATGTTGATTTGAGTGGGAGTTCTTAAGTAATATGATTAATTGAACTCATTATCATGAACATAGTCAAAGTGACTTTGCAAATTATGTTGTAGATCAATAGCTCGCGCTATAGCTCCCCTGTTTTTATACGTTCCTAGAGAAAATAGAATTGAAAGGTGATGGTAGCAATAATGCGGACTGGGTCCGTGATCTGAGGATTGTCCTCATTGTTGCACAGAAGGCTTAGGTCCTTAATGCACCGCTCGGTGCGCCACCCCCTCAAGAGTCATCTGTAGATGTTGTGAACATCTAACATGCACGTTTTGATGACTACTTGATAGTTCAGTGTGTCATGCATTACGGCTTAGAATCGAGGCTCCAAAACGTTTTGAACGTCACGGAACATATGAGATGTTCTAAGATCTGAAATTGGGATCTCAGGCTCGTGCCCGTGTTGAGAGGTATGAGACCTCCAACAAGATTCTTTGCCTGCAAGATGAAGGAGAATAGCTCAATCGGTGAGCATGTGCTCAGATTGTCTGGGTGCTACAATCGCTTGAATCGAGTGGGAATTGATCTTCCAGATAAGATAGTGGTTGATATAGTTCTCCAAGTCACTGCCACAAAGTTACTAGCGCTTCGTGATGAACTATAAAATGCCAGGGATGGAAATCATGATTCCCGAGCTATTCGCGATGTTTGACACCGCGAAGGTAGAAATCAAGAAGGAGCATCAAGTGTTGATGGTTAGTAAAACCACTAGTTTCGAGAAGGGCAAGGGTAAGAAGGGAAACTTCATGAATGGCAAGCCAGTTGCTGCTCTAGTGAAGAAACCAAGGTTGAACCCAAACCCGAGACTAAGTGCTTCTATTATGAGGAGAATGGTCACTGAAGTGGAACAACCCTAGATACTTGGTAGATAAGAAGGCTGGCAACGTCAACGGAAGTATATTTGATATACGTATTATTGATGTGTACCTTACTAGTACTCCTAGTAGCACCTGGGTATTAGATACCGGTTCAGTTGCTAAATGTTGGTAACTCGAAATAAAAGCTACGGAATAAACGAAGACTAGCTAAGGGCGAGGTGACGATGTGTGTTGGAAGTGTTTCCAAGGTTGATGTGATCACCATCGCACGCTCTCTCTACCTTCAGGATTAGTGATGAACCTAAATAAATGTTATTTGGTGTTTGCGTTAAGCATGAACGTGATTAGATCTTGTTTATTGCAATACATTTATTTATTTAAGTTAGAGAATAATGGTTATTCTGTTTACATGAATAATGCCTTCAATGGTCATGCAACAAAGGTGAATGGTTTATTGAATCTCGATCATAGTAATACACAGGTTCATGATATTGATGCCAGAAGATGCAAAGTTAATAATGATAGTACCACATACTTGTGGCACTGCCGCCAAGGTCATATTGGTGTAAAGCGCATGAAGAAACTCCATGCTGATGGATCTTTGGACTCACTCGATTTCTAATCGGTTGAGACATGCGGGCCATGCCTCATGGGCAAGATGACTAAAATCCTATTTTCTGGATTGATGGAGCGGGCAAGTGACTTATTGGAAATGATACATGTTGATGTATGCGGTCCAATGAGTGTTGAAGCGTGCGGTGGATATCGCTATTTTCTTACCTTCACTGATGATTTGAGTATATATGGGGATATTTATTTAATGAAACACAAGTCTGAAAAAGTTTGAAAAGTTCAAACAAATTCAGAGTGAAGTTTGAGATCATCGTGACAAGAAGATAAAATGTCTACGATATGATCGTGGAGGTAAATATATGAGTTACGAGTTTGGTATGCAACTTAAGACAATGTGGAAATTGTTTCACAACTCACGCCACCTGGAACACCGTAGTGTGATGGTGTGTCCGAACGTCGTAGTCGTGCTCTATTGGATATGGTGCGTACTATGATGTCTCTTATCGTTTTGCCACTATCGTTTCGGGGTTATACATTAGAGACAACTACATTCACTTTAAATTAGGGCACCATCTAAGTCCGTTGAGATGACACCGTATGAATTTTGGTTTGGCAGAAACCTAAGCTGTCATTTCTCAGAGTTTAGGAATGCGATGCTTATGTCTGATAAGCTCGAACCCAAAGCGGAAAGGTGCATCTTCATAAGATACCCTAAGGAAACAGTTGGGGTATGTCCACTAGTAGAAAACAGGCCTTCCGTTTCAACCTTTAGTCCCGGTTTGGCTTTGGACCGGGACTAATGTGTCCATTAGTCCCGGTTCCAACGGCTAGGAGCGGTCGGGGTGTACGGGCCCCATTAGTCCCGATTCATTCGAGACCTATAGTCCCGGTTCAGCCTGGGGCCCCAACGAGCCCTTTTAGTCCCAGTTTGTGATACAAACCGGGACTATAGGTGGACCTTTAGTCCCGGTTTGTATAACCAACTGGGACTAAAGCTTTCCCTATATAAACCCTTCGTCCAGCCCGACTCCATTTCTTTGTTTTCTCCATTTGAATTCCCCTCTGTGTTCTTCCCCTAGCTCGAGCTCCACCCTCCATTTTTGCCAAGATTTGTCAAGATTTGAGGCACCCCAATCCATCCAAGTGTCTACAAAGGTTAGCAACTTTGTCCTATCATATCTTATTGCTAGATCAGCTCGTGCAATGCTTTATAAGTATAGTGATTTGTGGGTTTTAGTTTGGGTGTAATTATGTGGTAGTTTTTTTGATTTATATGCAATTTGAGCTCAAATTAACTCCTTAATTTGCATATGTGTAGGTGTGGTTTACTTAGTGTGCCTTCCCGTCCCCATCCTAACCACCGTCGATCGCCCGCACCGTCCCGTCGCCGGCACCACCTTGGTGAGCCTCTTCTTGTGTTCTTATCATTTTTATTAAAAAAATCTTATTTGTATGATTTAGATAGTTACTTGCATAATTTTCTTACTTGTATGATTGTTGTTATATATAGTGCCATGGTTATGATATCCGTGCCCGTCGGCCCTCGTCCGGTTTACGATTCGGATGTGGTATATTCTCTTTTATAACTATTTGTTGCATTTCGTGTTAATGACAATTATGCCCATCAAGTTGACATAGATATTTTTATCTAGGAGGTAGTTGAACCGGAAATGCCAACCGACCCTATTGTCGAGAAGTTAAATTTAGTTGAAAAAGAAAACGAGGATTTGAAAGGAAAATTGAAAAGAGTTGAAGAAGAGAAGATGAAATTGGAGTTGTACGTTGCCGATGTCGTCGATGATCACAAGATCAAGATGGATGCAATGCACTTGAAGATTAGAAAGATTAGAAAATATGCCATTAATAAAGAGGCTTGGTATCATTATGCTGTTGGATCAATTGCTACCTTAGTTGCGATTTTGATCGCATTTGTTGTTGCATTTAAATGTTTTATATAGATAGTTGTATGTTGTTTTATGAGAAAATAAGTGTGTATGAACTTTATGTATGAACTTGTATTAATTTGGTCTTTTCGGTGTTGTGTAATGAAGATGAACCGGCAATGGATGTACGATGACCGACGCTCTCCCCGGTTCATTAATGGCGTGCAGAGTTTTTTGCGTGCGGCTGAGGCAAACAAGCGGTATGGTTTTATGTGTTGTCCATGTGGTGTGTGTAAGAATGATAAGACTTACTCTAGCTCAAAACAGATTCACGTCCACCTGTTTACGTCCGGTTTCATGTCCGGCTATAATTGTTGGACCAAGCACGGAGAAAGAGCGGTTCTAATGGAAGAGAATGAAGAAGAAGAGGATGACGACAACCTGGGTGTCCTGAATATGATGGTACTACAATGGGGGAAGAGAATGAAGAAGAAGAAGCTGAGGCATCAGAATTGCCCGCTGATGATCTTGGTCGGGCCATTGCTGATGCAAAGAGAAACTGCGAAAGTGAAAAGGAGAAGTTGAAGTTGCAGCGCATGTTAGAGGATCACAAAAAAGGGTTGTACCCAAATTGCGAAGATGACAACACAAAGCTCGGTACCACACTGGAATTGCTGCAATGGAAGGCAGATAATGGTGTATCTGACAAGGCATTTGAAAAGGTGCTGAAAATAATGAAGAATAAGCTTCCAAAGGATAACGAATTGCCCGACAGTACATACAAAGCAAAGAAGGTTGTCTGCCCTCTAGGATTGGAGGTGCAGAAGATACATGCATGCCCTAATGACTGCATCCTCTACCGCGATGAGTACGAGAATTTGAATGCATGCCCGGTATGCAATGCATTGCGATATAAGATCGGTCGCGATGACGCTGGTGATGATGTTCAGGGTGAGCGCCCCAGGAAGAGGATTCCTGCCTAGGTGATGGGGTATGCTCCTATAATACCACGGTTGAAACGTTTGTTCCAAAACAAAGAGCACGCCAAGTCGTTGCGATGGCACAAAGAAGACCGTAAGAAAGACAGGAAGTTGAGAGTACCCGCTGATGGGTCGCAGTGGAGAAAAATCGAGAGAGAGTGGCCAGACTTTGCAGATGACCCAAGGAACTTATGGTTTGGTTTAAGTGCAGATGGCATTAATCCATTTGGGGAGCAGAGCAGCAAGCATAGCACATGACCTGTGACTCTATGTATCTATAACCTTCCTCCTTGGTTGTGCATGAAGCGGAAGTTCATTATGATGCCAGTGCTCATCCAAGGCCCTAAGCAACCCGGCAACGACATTGATGTGTACCTAAGGCCATTAGTTGATGAACTTTTACAGCTGTGGAATAAAAAAGGTGTACGTGCGTGGGATGAGCACAAACAGCAGGAATTTGACCTGCGAGCGTTGCTATTTGTAACCATCAATGATTGGCCTGCTCTTAGTAACCTTTCAGGACAGACAAACAAGGGATACCATGCATGCACGCACTGTTTAGATGAGACTGAAAGTATATATTTGGACAAATGCAAGAAGAATGTGTACCTAGGACATCGTCGATTTCTTCCGACCAAGCATGCCTTAAGAAAGAAAGGCAAGCATTTCAAAGGTGAGGCAGAACACTGGAAGAAGCCCGTCCTCCGTACTGGTGATGACATACTTGATATGGTCAAGGATTTACAAGTAATATTTGGAAAGGGTCCTGGTGGACAATCTGTTCCGACTGACGCTGAGGGACGCGCACCCATGTGGAAGAAGAAATCTATATTTTGGGAGCTAGAATATTGGAAAGTCCAAGAGGTCTGCTCTGCAATCAACGTGATGCACATGACGAAGAATCTTTGCGTGAACCTGCTAGGCTTCCTGGGCGTGTATGGGAAGACAAAAGATACACCGGAGGCACGGAAGGACCAGCAACGTGTGCACGAAAACGACGGCATGCATCCAAAGCAGTATCAAGGTCCTGCCAGCTACGCTCTTACTAAAGCAGAGAAGGAAATCTTCTTTGAACACCTGTTCAGTGTGAAGGTCCCGTCTGGCTTCTCGTCGTATATAAAGGGAATAATAAATATGGCAGAGAAAAAATTCCAGAACCTAAAGTCTCATGACTCCCACGTGATCATGACACAATTTCTTCCGGTTGCGTTGAGGGGGCTTCTACCAGAAAATGTTCGATTAGCCATTGTGAAGCAATGTTCATTCCTCAATGCAATTTCTCAGAAGGTAATCGATCCGGAAATCCTACCAAGCTTACAGAATGATTTGGTCCAATGTCTTGTCAGTTTCGAGTTGGTGTTCCCACCATCCTTCTTCAATATTATGACGCACGTCCTAGTTCACCTAGTCGAAGAGATTACCATTCTGGGTCCTATATTTCTACACAATATGTTCTCCTTTGAGAGGTTCATGGGAGTCTTAAAGAAATATGTTCGTAACCAAGCTAGGCCAGAAGGAAGCATCTCCAAGGGCCATGAAACAGAGGAGGTTATTGAGTTTTGTGTTGACTTTATTCCTGACATTAAGCCGATTGGTGTTCCTCAATCGCGGCATGAGGGGAGACTACGTGAAAAAGGCACGCTTGGACCAAAATCAATAATATGTACGGACGGGCATTCTTGGGCGCAAGCACACTACACAGTTCTACAGAATTCTACCTTGGTGACCCCGTATATCGAGAAACACATGGATATTTTACGCTCGAAGAACCCGGAGAAGTCTGACCCCTGGATTCAACGTACACACATTGAGGCTTTCGGCGGTTGGTTGCGAACAAATCTCATGAATGACGACAATGTTGAAGATGACTTGTACTTGTTGGCCAAGAGACCATCTTCGACTATATTGACTTTCCAAGGGTACGAGATAAATGGGAATACATTTTACACGATCGCCCACGATAAAAAGAGCACCAACCAAAATAGTGGTGTCCGCTTTGATGATGCGGCAAACAACAAGGAAAAGGACACATATTATGGTTACATAGAGGAGATATGGGAACTTGACTATGGAGGTGATTTGAAGGTCCCTTTGTTCCGGTGCAAATGGGCCAATCTTACTGGAGGAGGGGTAATGGTAGACCCGCAGTACGGAATGACAACAGTGGATCTCAACAATCTTGGGCATACAGACGAACCATTCGTTCTAGCCAATGATGTGGCGCAAGTTTTCTATGTGAAGGACATGTCTACCAAACCGAGAAAAAGGAAAGATAAGAAAGCGGATTCATCATACGATGAGCCAAAGCGCCACATAGTGCTTTCTAGGAAAAGAAACATCGTGGGAGTGGAGGACAAGACAGACATGTCACAAGATTATGAAAAGTTTGATGAAATTCCTCCCTTTGCAGTGAAGACTGACCCAAGCATCCTGTTAAATGATGAAGATTGTCCATGGTTACGGCGCAATAATCAAGGGACACACGCGAAGAAAAAAATTTATACCCCAAGATCCCACTCTGGGATGTGATTGGCTGCACCGTCATCACTTTTCTTCTCTAGTGAGTAGACGGGATGGTCCAGTTTTGTACACGAAGTGCATCCAGTTTTTGTTGTAACCCTCTCAACTTTTGAGCACATGCTATGTGGGTGAAATGATGATACCATGCCAAGTTTCAACCTTTTCAGAGTTCATTTGTGGTGCTTTTTAATTTCAGGGTCGTTTAGCTCAAAAAAATCATTAAATGCGTGAAAAATAGCAAATGAAGTTAGAAAGGGTTGAAATTTGAATATGTGGCTTAGAATGGTGCATATTGAATGCACAAAAAGTCTGGAGTAGAAACGAGTTTAAAAAAATGAAATGCCTTTGTAACAGATGAGTTTTCGTCCGAAACCCTCATACTTCGAAGGAGATGGTCTAGTTTGTACACAAAGTGCATCCAGTTTTTGCCGTAACCATCTCAACTTTTTAGCACATGCTATGTGGGTGAAATGATGATACCACGCCAAGTTTCAACCTTTTCAGAGTTCATTTGTAGAGCTTTTTAATTTCAGTGTCGTTTAGCTCAAAAAAAGTCATTAAATACATGAAAAATAGCAAATGATGTTAGAAAGGGTTGAAATTCGAAGATGTGGCTTAGAATGGTGCATATTGAATGCACAGAAAGTCTGGAGTCGAAATAAGGTTAAAAAATGAAATGCCTTTGTAACAGATGAGTTTTCGTCCGAATCCCTCATACTTCGAAGGAGATCGTCCAGTTTGTACACGAAGTGCATCCAGTTTTTGCCGTAACCCTCTCAACTTTTTAGCACATGCTATGTGGGTGAAATGATGATACCATGCTAAGTTTCTACCTTTTTAGATTTCATTTGTAGTGCTTTTTAATTTCAGGGTCATTTAGCTCAAAATAAATCATTAAATGCATGAAAAATAGCAAATGAAGTTAGATAGGGTTGAAATTTGAAGATGTGGCTTAGAATGGTGCATATTGAATGCACAAAAAGTCTGGAGTTCATTTGGGTGACTTTGATTAGAACAAATGAAGGTATAAAACTAAAAGAGTTAAACATAATCTGGTTTTGATTAAAACACCTATTTAAATTATCCTAAAAATTCCCAAGTTTAGCATAATGATAAAACTTACTAATATTAAACAACAGGAAAAACAATCACACAAAAATCTATTTTTAAACTAAAGTTATTCACAAATTATTGTTTCACACAAATTTCAAATGAATTCAAATTTAAACTATTTAAATTTGAAAACTACTGGCACTAACAGAAAGTTTGTAATTGTTTTAACAAAATAAAAAAATATTCATTAAAAAACTATAAATATTCTAACCGTTATTCCAAATCTAAAAACAGAAATTAGAAAAACAAACAAAACAAAAAAGAGAAAATACAGCTTTAGTCCCGGTTGGTGCTACTAACCGGGACTAAAGGTCCCTTCCCGCGCGGAATTTGGGCCGCCGAAAAGATGGGCCTTTAGTCCCGGTTGGTGGATCCAACCGGGACTAAAGACCCTTTAGTCCCAGTTGGTGATACCAACCGGGACTAAAGGGTCTTTAGTCGTCGAGCTGGCGTGAAGACGGAGTGATTTGGGGAGGAAGAAGGAGGGCTTAAATAGTCGGGACTCTTTAGTCCCGGTTGGTGCCACCAACCGGGACTAAAGAGTCCCGAATATTTAAGCCCTCCTTCTTCCTCCCCAAATCACTCCGTCTTCACGCCCGCTCGACGACGCCGCCAGGCTGCCCCACGCGCGCCCTCGACGTCGCCGTCCGGCCGCTCTGCTCGCAAGCGCCCCCCGAGCCCGCGCCGGCGCCGCCACGCTGCCCGCCGCCGCCGCTCCTCTACGCGCGCTGCTACTTCTCGAGCATGCGTTGGTTTCCGTGAAGATGAATGGATGATGCAGCAAAGTAGATAAGTATTTCCCTCAGTTGTTGAGAACCAAGGTATCAATCCAGTAGGAGATACAAGCAAGTCCCCAATAGGTGTACCTACACAAAGAATCAAACACTTGCACCCAACGCTATAAAGGGGTTGTCATTCCCTTCATGGTTACTTGCAAGGATGAGATCTAATAGAGATAGATAGAATAGATTGCTTGAACGGAAAGTAAAACAAAAGTAAAAAGATTGCAGCAAGATATTTTTGGTATTTTTCGTTTTAGATCTGAAAGTATAAGATGGAAAATATACCCGGGGGGCATAGGTTTCACTAGAGGCTTCTCTCATGATGGCAAGTATTACGGTGGGTGAACAAATTACTGTCGAGCAATTGATAGAAAAGCGAATAATTATGAAGATATCCAAGGCAATGATTATGCATATAGGCATCACGTCCGTGTCAAGTAGACCGAAACGATTCTGCATCTACTACTATTACTCCACACATCGACCGACTCCTGCCTGCATCCAGAGTAGTAAGTTCATGAAGAACGGAGTAACGCATTAGGTAAGATGACATGATTTAGAGGGATAAACTCAAGCAATATGAGGAAAACCCCATCTTTTTATCCTCGATGACAACAATACAATACGTGCCTCGCTACCCCTACTATGTCACTGGGTGAGGACACCGCAAGATTGAACCCAAAACTAAGCACTTCTCCCATTGCAAGAATTACCAATCTAGTTGGCCAAACCAAACCAATAACTCGAAGAGACTTGCAAACATATGAAATCATGCATATAAGAATTCAGAAAAGACTCAAATAATATTCATAGATAATCTGAACATAAACCCACAATTCATCGGATCTCGACAAACACACCGCAAAAGAGTATTACATCGGATAGATCTCCATGAAGATCATGAAGAACATGGTATTGAAGAGCAAAGAGAGAGAAGAAGCCATCTAGCTACTAGCTATGGACCCGAAGGTCTGTGGTGAACTACTCACGCATCATCGGAGGGGCAATGGAGTTGATGTAGATGCCCTCCGTGATCGAATCCCCCTCCGGCAGATTACCGGAAAAGGCTCCAAGATTGGATCTCACGGGAACCGAGGCGGAAAAGTGTTTTCGTGGCTCTTTTTGGTATCCAGGAAATATTTTGGAATTTATAGGCCGAAGATGAGGGTTGGGGGAGTTGCCGTGGGCCCACAAGCCAGGGGGGCGCCCCCCCTAGGGCGCGCCCCTGTGGCTTGTGGCCACACGGCGGCTCCTCTGCCTTGGTCTCCAAGCTTGGTAGTTTTCTTCTGGTCCAAGAAAAATTATTCCGAAGATTTTATTCCGTTTGGACTCCGTTTAATATTCCTTATCTGCAATACTCAAAAACAAGGAAAAAACAGAAACTGGCACTAGGCTCTAGATTAATAGGTTTAGTCCCAAAAATAATATAAAATAGCATATTAATGCATATAAAACATCCAAAACAGATAATATAATAGCATGGAACAATCAAAAATTATAGATACGTTGGGGACGTATCAAGCATCCCCAAGCTTAATTTCTGCTCGTCCTCGAGTAGGTAAATGATAAAAACAGAATTTTTGATGTGGAATGCTACCTAACATATTTATCCATGTAATATTCTTTATTGTGGCATGAATATTCAGATCCGTAAGATTCAAAACAATAGTCTAATATTGACATAAAAACAGTAATACTTCGAGCACACCAACAAGGCAATCGTGTCCTTTCGAAAGAACATGGCCTTAGAAAGTTATCCCTACAAAATCATATGGTCTGGCTATGCTCCATCTTCCCCACACAAAGTATCTAAATCATGCACAACCCCGATGAACAAGTCAAGCAATTGTTTCACACTTTTGGTGTTCTCAAACCTTTTCAACTCTCACGCAATACATGAGCGCGAGCCATGGATATAGCACTATAGGTGGAATAGAATATGGTGGAGGTTGCAAGGGAAAGGGAGAAGATACTCTCACATCAACTAGGCGTATCAACGGGCTATGGAGATGCCCATCAATAGATATCAATGTGAGTGAGTAGGGATTGCCATGCAACAAATGCACTTAGAGCTATAAGTGTATGAAAGCTCAAAAAGGAAACTAAGTGGTCGTGCAAGATGAAAATCCACTAGTTATATGAAAGTGACAAAATAGGAGACTCTCTATCATGAAGATCATGGTGCTACTTTGAAGCACAAGTGTGGAAAAAAATATAGTAGCAATTGTCCCTTCTCTCTTTCTCTCATTTTTTTTATTTTGGTGGGCATCTTTGGCCTCTTTTTTTTATTTGGGCTTCGCTGGCCTCTTTTTATTTTTTGTAAAGTCCGGATACTCATCCCAACTTGTGAGGGAGTCATGGCTTCCATCATCCTTTTCTCACACGAGACAATGCTCTAATAATGAAAATCATCACACTTTTATTTACTTACAACTCAAAAGAAAAATTACAACTCGATACCTATGACAAAATATGACTCTATATGCAATATGAAAGTGGTGGTGCATGTCATGAAAAGCGGAACGGTGGAAGTTGCATGGCAATATATCTCGGAATGGCTATGGAAATGCCATAATAGGTAGGTATGGTGGATGTTTTGAGGAAAATATATGGTGGCTGTTTTGAGGAAAGTGGGTTTGATGTACCGGCGAAAGTTGCGCGGTACTAGAGAGGCTAGCAAAGGTGGAAGGGTGAGAGTGCGTATAATCCATGGACTCAACATTAGTCATAAAGAACTCACATACTTATTGCAAAATTCTATTATTTATCAAACAAAGCATTAGACGCATGCTCCTAGGGGAGAGGTTGGTAGGAGTTAACCATCGCGCGCACCCGACCCTCACACAAAAGTTGACAATCATTAAACAAATCATGCTCCGACTTCGTTACATAACGGTTCACCATACGTGCATGCTACGGGAATCACAAACTTCAACACAAGTATCTCTTCCAATTCACAACTACTCACTAGCATGACTCTCATATTACCATCTCCATTATCTCAAAACTATATGCAAGGAATCAAACTTCTCATAGTATCCAATGCACTTAATATGAAAGTTTTTATTATATCCCTCTTGGATGCCCATTCTATTAGGACTAAAATCATAACCTAAACAAATTACCATGCTGTTTTAAGAAACTTTCAAAATAATATAAGTGAGGTACGAGAGTTCAATAATTTCTATAAAATATAACACCACCGTGCTCTAAAAAGATATAAGTGAAGCACTAGAGCAATATTGCCTAGCTCAAAAGATATAAGTGAAGCACATAGAGTATTCTAATAAATTCACGATTCAGCGTGTCTCTCTCAAAAATATGTGCAGCAAGGATGATTGTGGCAAACTAAAAATCAAAGACTCATATCATACAAGATGCTCCAAGCAAAACACATATCATGTGGTGAATAAAAATATAGCCTCAAGTAAATTTACCGATGGATTGAAGACGAAAGAGGGGATGCCTTCCGGGGCATCCCCAAGCTTAGGCTTTTTAGTATCCTTGAATATCGCTTGGGGTGCCTTGGGCATGCCCAAGCTTAGGCTCTTGCCACTCTTTATTCCATAGTCCATCAAATCTTTACCCAAAACTTGAAAACTTCACAACACAAAACTCAACAGAAAACTCATGAGATCCGTTAGTATAAGAAAAATAAATCACCACTTTAGGTACTGTTGTGAACTCATTCTTTATTTATATTGGTGTAATATCTACTGTATTCTAACTTCTCCATGGTTCATACCCCCCGATACAACCCATAGATTCATCAAAATAAGCAAACAACACAAAGAAAACAGAATCTGTCTAAAACAGAACAGTCTGTAGCAATCTATAGACTTCGAATACTTCTGTAATTCCAAAAATTCTGAAAAATTAGGACAATCAGGGAAATTTGTATATCAATCTTTTGTAAAAATTTCAGATCAAAATTACGTTCCAGAGAATTTCCAAAATTCGTGGACTGAGAGCAAAAGTTTCTGTTTTTCAGCAAAATCAAATCAACAAACACCGTAGACCATCCCAAAGGTCTTACTTGGCTCAAACACTAATTTAAACAAGAAAACACAATTATTAAAGAAGTAATAATGTGGAATACACACCAAAACAGAAACAAAAACAGAAAGCAAAAATAAAATTGGGTTGCCTCCCAACAAGCGCTATTGTTTAACGCCCCTAGCTAGGCAAAACGCAATAGATCTAGGTATTGTCATCTTTGGTTTGCAATCCATAAGCATCTCTCATAATAGATTCATATGGTAATTTTATTTTCTTTCTAGGAAAGTGCTCCATGCCTTTCCTTAATGGAAATTGGAATCTAATATTTCCTTCCTTCATATCAATAATTGCACCAATCGTTCTAAGGAAAGGTTTACCAAGAATAATAGGACATGTAGGATTGCAATCTATATCAAGAACAATGAAATCTACGGGCATATAATTCCTATTTGCAACAATAAGAACATCATTAATCCTTCCCATAGGTTTCTTTATAGTGGAATCCGCAAGATGCAAATTTAAAGAACAATCATCAAATTCACGGAAACCTAGCACATCACATAAAGTTTTTGGAATCGTGGAAACGCTAGCACCCAAATCACACAAAGCATGGCACTCATAATCCCTAATTTTAATCTTAATAGTTGGTTCCCACTCATCATCAAGCTTTCTAGGTATAGAAACTTCCAACTCAAGTTTTTCTTCAAAAGATTTCATCATAGCATCAACAATATGTTTAGTAAAAGCTTTGTTTTGATTATAAGCATGATGAGCATTCAACATGGATTGCAACAAGGAAACACAATCAATCAAAGAGCAACTATCATAATTAAAGTCCTTGAAATCCAAAAGAGTGGGTTCGTTGCTATTTAAAGTTTTGACCTCTTCAATCCCACTTTTATCAATCTTAGCGTTAAGATCTATAAACTGCAAATCATTGGGACGCCTTTTAACTAAAGTTGACTCATTTCCAGTCCCATCTTTATCAAGATTTACATTAGAAAACAAAGATTCAATAGGAGTCACATCAATCAGTTTAAGATCTTCATCAATATTCAAAGATTCTGGCTTCGCAGCCATTTTATTGACTAAGGTAGCTTGTTTATCAGAAATTTGGCCCACTAAGTTTTCAAGGTGAGCAAATTGAGATTTCAAACCATAGAACTCTTTGGACATATCATCAAGTTCCTTATTCATGTACTCCCACATAGTCTTTTGTTCTTTAAGCTCATTCCTAAAGAAGCTATTGTGATCATACTGGAGCGACATAAAACTTTTAACGTTATCCTCAATATCTTCCAACTTTCTAAGATAAGGATCAAAGCCTTTGGGTTGAGCCATAAGGACGACCAACCAATTTAACACAGAAGCAAGCAAAAACCAAACGAAAAGACGAACGGAAGAAGGGCGAATAAAAAGGCGAATCTTTTTGGAAAATCGTTTTAGAAGTGGGGGAGAGGAAAACGAGAGGCAAATGGAAAATAAAGTAAATGCAAGAGATGAGTTTGTGATGGGTACTTGGATGGCTTGATGTAGATCTCCCCGGCAACCACGTCAGAAATTGACAAGTTGACGGAAAAGTTCTTGTCTTGACTTGCTATGTATCTCCCCGGCAACGGCGCCAGAAATCCTTCTTGCTACTTCTCGAGCATGCATTGGTTTCCGTGAAGAGGAACGGATGATGCAGCAAAGTAGATAAGTATTTCCCTCAGTTGTTGAGAACCAAGGTATCAATCCAGTAGGAGATACAAGCAAGTCCCCAATAGGTGTACCTACACAAAGAATCAAACACTTGCACCCAACGATATTTTTGGTATTTTTGGTTTTAGATCTGAAAGTATAAGATGGAAAATATACCCGGGGGCCATAGGTTTCACTAGAGGCTTCTCTCATGATGGCAAGTATTACGGTGGGTGAACAAATTACTGTCGAGCAATTGATAGAAAAGCGAATAATTATGAAGATATCCAAGGCAATGATTATGCATATAGGCATCATGTCCGTGTCAAGTAGACCGAAACGATTCTGCATCTACTACTATTACTCCACACATCGACCGACTCCTGCCTGCATCTAGAGTATTAAGTTCATGAAGAACAGAGTAACACATTAGGTAAGATGACATGATGTAGAGGGATAAACTCAAGCAATATGATGAAAAACCCATCTTTTTATCCTCGATGGCAACAATACAATACGTGCCTCGCTACCCCTACTATGTCACTGGGTGAGGACACCGCAAGATTGAACCCAAAACTAAGCACTTCTCCCATTGCAAAAATTACCAATCTAGTTGGCCAAACCAAACCAATAACTCGAAGAGACTTGCAAATATATGAAATCATGCATATAAGAATTCAGAAAAGACTCAAATAATATTCATAGATAATCTGAACATAAACCCACAATTCATTGGATCTCGACAAACACACCGCAAAAGAGTATTACATCGGATAGATCTCCATGAAGATCATGAAGAACATGGTATTGAAGAGCAAAGAGAGAGAAGAAGCCATCTAGCTACTAGCTATGGACCCGAAGGTCTGTGGTGAACTACTCACGCATCATCAGAGGGGCAATGGAGTTGATGTAGATGCCCTCCGTGATCGAATCCCCCTCCGGCGGATTACCGGAAAAGGCTCCAAGATTGGATCTCACGGGAACCGAGGCTCCTGGCGGAGGAAAAGTGTTTTCGTGGCTCTTTTTGGTATCCAAGGAATATTTGGGAATTTATAGGCCGAAGATTAGGGTTGGGGGAGTTGCCGTGGGCCCACAAGCCAGGGGGGCTCGCCCCCCCCCCTAGGGCGCGCCCCTGTGGCTTGTGGCCACACGGCGGCTCCTCTGCCTTGGTCTCCAAGCTTGGTAGTTGTCTTTTGGTCCCAGAAAAATTATTCCGAGGATTTTATTCCATTTGGACTCCGTTTAATATTCCTTATCTGCAATACTCAAAAACAAGGAAAAAACAGAAACTGGCACTAGGCTCTAGATTAATAGGTTAGTCCCAAAAATAATATAAAATAGCATATTAATGCATATAAAACATCCAAAACAGATAATATAATAGCATGGAACAATAAATAATTATAGATACGTTGGACACGTATCACGTGCCCGCCTCGATCCCTGCCCGCTTCTCCAAGCGCCGTCGAGGCCCGAGCCCGTGCCCGCGCCCTCGACGTCGGCATCTCCGGCCGGTGAGCCTCTCCTCCTCCGTCCCCGTCCCCGTCTCTGTCCCCGTCGTCCCCGTCGCCCGCGCCCTTGCTAACTCCGATTAAGTATGTTGCTAGTGTTATATTGCTAGTTGCTATTGTTTTGTGGTTGCTCTCTGCATTATGCCAACCTTTGCTGTGATAAGAACTGCGGTATGTTATGTGCTAGATTTTCCATCCAAAAAAGCCTTTCTAGTTTAAGCTCTACATTTCTAGATATTTTGGTAGTTCGACCGCGGAATTGTTTTGTTTCGGTATCTCTGGAATATGAGTGTGTGGCTTGTTAGAATTGATCCTATTGATAATACACAGAAAGGGCCTGTTATCTCTATCAAGCTGATTCTAATTCGTCAGATATTATTTATTCTAGTATCTGGAACACGAAATAGATAGAGTGGATCAAAAAAATGGAGCTATGATTCATACTCACTATTAAGACCTCGCAACCAGATTGAAAAATTCAAGTAGTTCTTAAATAAAAATAAAAATAAAATTCTTCTTTCCAATTTTGTTTGCCCAAAAGACAACTTTTTTTCTCTCGATTTTTTCTGCCCTATTATTTCTTTGCATTGGATGTAGGCTAGTTGATATATGTCAACTATCAAGTATATCGAAGTTGAGTTGATGACTGATCCTATGTTTATTTTTTACATTTTATTGATTTATATCGAAACGCTAAATAGGGTTTAGCACGCTATAGCATTCCACCGCTTTTGACAACTTTGTGGTTATTGATTAAGTTCCAGCATTCATTCTAATTATAAAATCATGCAATTGTTTATAAGTTCTCGACATCGACGATGCCCATCCCGCATCCTCATCGTCGACTGACGAGGTTATTACCCCCGGGTAGGCCAAAGCTGCGGGTTCCTCCCCCCCCCCCCCCCGTTTGAAGAAAATCAATGCCGCCGGCCGGTCCACGGCCGGCTGGGACACGACCGGCTGGCGGTCCGCCGGTTGCCCCAAGACCGACTGGCGGGGAGCCGGTGGGTCCGCTTCCGGCTCGCTCACGGCCAGCTGGCCGAGGAGCCGGTCGCCTAGCTTGCGGCCGGCTGCCCCCCGGCCGGCTCTTCCGTAGACCTTCGGACGGACCAGCTCCCGTCCCGTCTCTCTGCGCATCAGTACGGCGACAAGACAAGACCCCCATGATCGATCCCGGCGTGGCCACAGTGGCCTCTGACACGCGGGCGCGCAGGGCCACAGTGACGGCTGACCTCGGCCGACTGCGACAGGACTCCCAACAGTGCCGGCACGCCCTCAACCACTCCATTACCTGCCCCGGCGTGGCTACAGTTTGGTCGGCCGTACCGCTGACCTCGGCCGGCTGCCACAAGACGACGTCCCAAAGGACGAACCCGTGCCGCGACATGACCGGCACGGGGACCCACCGTGCGGGCCCCGCCGGCTCGCGACGGGACCCTGCAGCCGGCGGGCCCCACCAGCGACGGGACCCCTCGGCCGGGGGCCCCACAGCCGGCCCAAGAGGCTGCCGGCTGGGGCCCCCTAAGATCTCTTATTCATATTGTACTCCGGGAGGTTGGCCTATAAAACACCCCGGACCTCCGCCATGCAACGGGGTCGACTCCCCACACAGACACCACACGCACATAGAGAGGCAGCAAGGGCAGCCCAGCCCTTTCTTCCTCCTCTAACCATACAGCTCCAGGAGCGCCATTGTAACCTCACCATTGTCTCAACTAGATCGAGCAGGACTAGGGGTGTTACCTCCCTCGGAGGGCCCAGAACCTGGGTACATCGTGTGTCCGCCACCGCTTGTGCCTAACCCCGCTCCCGGAGCCCGTCGGCGTCCTTCGGCCCCAACCACTCTCGATAAGCCTACCCATGGCATCTGCCGTGACGAAACGACGGCATCGACTCGGCGGCAACCACCTGCTTGAGAGGCGTCATGTCTGGGACTATGCTCCACCGGGCTGGCACTGGGAGGTGCTGCCTTCCGAGGCGCGGAGCTTGGTGAGGAATCAGTGTCCCGTCGTCAACCCAGAGGTTATTTGGTGGCGGTCGCGTGGACCACTATCGGTGCAGAGGGAGCCGGCCCCCGCGGAGGTGGTACGTCGCCGTGTCAGGGAGGAGGACGAGCACGTCCGACGCTACATGGCCGCGTTGGACGCCAGGTTCTCCAATACCTGGTAGGTTCTTCAGGGATCACACCCGAGCTATGATCCTGTCATAGTTCCTTATCTTTGGGTGTCCACCGCCTGCGCTGCGAGACGTCAACTAGATCTGTATTAGTGATATTATATTCGATGATGTATTAGTGATACTATTCGATGATGTATTAGTGATATTATTTGATCGTATTGTTGCATTGCCTTGTATTGATTTGCATATCTCCGGTTCTGCTTATTGAATGCATTCAAATTGTTTTATATTTGTTCTGGATTAGTTAAGCTATGGATGGTAGAGACAGAGACCATGATCAAGAGAATGCCATGTACGACCTGATACGCTCCGGAAATGAAGAGAATGAAGTAGATGATGGCTCACAATACCTTAACCCATCCGGTGAGGGAATTGAGGAAGAACAACCAAGAGACGAAGGTGAACCAGCTGACAATGACGATGGCGAAGAAATTTTTGTCCATTTAACAGAGTCCGACGAGGTATTAATTTGCCCTCTGGTGACCATCACATGTATTGATTGATTTGTATATATTAACGAATCTTTCTTCCTTTTAGCCCTCCGGATCAAGAAAATCTTCTACAAGCAGGGTTAAACATGGCCCGACAAAAAAAGTTGAAACAAGGCGTAAAGTTTAACATCGATCAAATCAGAGCTGATGGCGAACCGATTGCTCCTAAAGAGAATGCGGACAAATTTATACGTCAATGCGGAGTTATCGTTAGGGACCAAATCCCGATCACCGTTCAAGAATGGAATCAGCCAAAAGATACCCAAGCAGTTTCTTTTGTCAGCCAAAGAGCAAAAGATCTGCTTTGGGAGGAGCTCATGAAACATTTCACCCTACTAGAGGATCTCACGGATCTCCAACGGCAGAAAGTCAAGAAGTGTGCTCTTAAGAAGATAGCCACAAAATTCCAGTCTTGGAAGAAAAGATTATGGAAAAGTTACGTGGAAAACGAAAAGAAGACTCCAGAATTCAAAGGAGAATATGTGAAGTTAGCAGATGATTGGGACGAATTTGTGAAGTTCAAGGAATCATAAGAAGCTAAGAAACGGTCGAGAATAAACAAGATAAATGCCAACAAAAAAACGTGGCACCATCGTCTGGGGCCAGGCGGCTACAAGTCTGGGTTGCCTAAGTGGGATGAATCTGAGAGAAACATGAAGGCTGCAGGGGTCACTCCAGTAATAGAGACTTGGCTCGAGAGGTGCAGGACTTGGTTTTATGCACATGGGGGGAAGTTGGACCCAAAGACAGGGGACGTTCTTGAACAGGCAAGTCTTAAAGAAGCCAGGGACGAGTTACTTAAAGCAATAGCAGAAGCGCGAGCGGGTGTGTACGAGCCCGAGAGAGAGAAGGACGTGCTTTCGCGCGCCCTCAAGAATCCTGAACACCCGGGACGAAGACGAGGCAAAGGCATGGTTCCGTGGCTTCTGGGGTTTGCGGATTGGAACGACAGCTACAGAAGTCGTGCCAGAAAGAAGAAGCATGAAGTAGATCGGATCCAGGACTTGGAACGCAAATATAACATGCAGCAGGAGCAAATCAACAAACTTAGCCAGCAAGGCGCGTCTCAGCACCAGCAGCAACCATATCCAGCATTGGATGGTACCATTCCATCATCTATGCCGAAAAGTAGCGTGGGTTCCACGGGGGTCCCGGCCAATGATGCACTGCTGGCTCGCTACCCCGTGGATGATATTCTAGAGTCGACACCTGGTGAGCTACACGTGAAACTGAAGAACATATCCATGAAGGCGGCGGACGGCTTTGCTTTACCGAGTCGACCTGAAGCAACTTTCCACGGCTATCCGATTCCACCTGGCTATGCTCGTGTCGGGGTGGATCAAGTTGTGTCGGCATATGAATCACTAGATCTTGACTACCTAGGAGGTGAAGGGGAGCGGCCACTGGGAGAAGCCAGATGTTGCGTCATTTTATGGAAAAAGGAATGCATCGTGTTTCCAAACTCGGTGCCAAGGCCACGGACTCCTCCTCCAAGTCTGCCACGTCAGCAGATGATGACCCATAAGTATAGGGGATACATCATAGTCCTTTTGATAAGTAAGAGTGTCGAACCCAACGAGGAGTAGAAGTAAATGACAAGCGGTTTTCAGTAAGGTATTCTCTCCAAGCAGTGAAATTATCGGTAACAGATAGTTTTGTGATAGGATAATTCGTAACGGATAGCAAGTAACAAATGTAACAAAGGTGCAGCAAGGTGGCCCAATCCTTTTTGTAGCAAAGTACAAGCCTGGACAAATTCTTATATAAAGCAAAGCGCTCCCGAGGACATATGGGAATTTCTGTCAAGCTAGTTTTCATCATGCTCAAATGATTCGCATTCGTTACTTTGATAATTTGATATGTGGGTGGACCGGTGCTTGGGTGCTGTCCTTACTTGGACAAGCCTCCCACTTATGATTAACCTCTCTCGCAAGCATCCGCAACTACAAAAGAAGAATTAAGATAAATCTAACCATAGCATGAAACATATGGATCCAAATCAGCCCCTTACGAAGCAACGCATAAACTAGGGTTTAAGCTTCTGTCACTCTAGCAACCCATCATCTACTTATTACTTCCCAATGCCTACCTCTAGGCCAAAATAGTGGTGAAGTGTCATGTAGTCGACGTTCACATAATACCACTAGAGGAGAGACAACATACATCTCATCAAAATATCGAACGAATACCAAATTCACATGATTACTTATAACAAGACTTATCCCATGTCCTCGGGAACAAACGTAACTACTCACAAAGCATATTCATGTTCATAATCAGAGGAGTATTAATTATCATTAAGGATCTGAACATATGATCTTCCACCAAGTAAACCAACTAGCATCAACTACAAGGAGTAATCAACACTACTAGCAACCCACAGGTACCAATCTGAGGTTTTGAGACAAAGATCGAATACAAGAGATGAACTAGGGTTTGAGAGGAGATGGTGCTGGTGAAGATGTTGATGGACATTGACCCACTCTCGATGAGAGGATCGTTGGTGATGACAATGGCTTCGATTTCCCCCTCCGGGAGGGAAGTTTCCCCGGCAGAACAGCTCCGCCGGAGCCCTAGATTGGTTATGTCCAAGTTCCACCTCGAGACGGTGGCGCTTCGTCCTGAAAGCTCTCTTCTGATTTTTTCCAGATCAAAACCCTCCATATAGAAGAAGATGGGCACCGGAGGCCTGCCAGGGGGCCGACCAGCCACAGGGGCGCGCTCAGGGGGGTAGGGTGCGCCCCCCTGGCTTGTGACTCCCTGGTGGGTCCCCTCTGGTATTTCTTTCACCCAATATTTTTTATATATTCCAAAATAATTCTCCGTAGATTTTCAGGACTTTTGGAGTTGTGCAGAATAGGTATCTCAGATTTGCTCCTTTTCCAGTCTAGAATTCCAGCTGCGGGCATTCTCCCTCTTCATGTAAACCTTGTAAAATAAGAGAGAAAAGGCATAAGTATTGTACCATAATGTGTAATAACAGACCATAATGCAACAAATATCAATATAAAAGCATGATGCAAAATGGACGTATCAACTCCCCCAAGCTTAGACCTCGCTTGTCCTCAAGCGAAAGCCGAAATCGATAAATATGCCCACATGTTTAGAGATAGAGGTGTCGATAAAATAAAATACGGACATGAAGGCATCATGGTTATCTTTAGAACAGCAACATATATTGACATATAATTTCTTATGCTAGAGTAACAATTCATTCATAAGGTAAAGTATGAATCAAGAACTCTATTGAGAACCAACAAACTATGATCTCAGTCATTGAAGCAATTCCAATTTATCATAACGTAGGAAAGAGTCAATATAAGAGCTTGTAAAGCAAATCCACATACTCAATCATCTTTTAGTCTTTCATAATTGCTAACACTCACGCGGTACCTTTTAGGTCAAAGCTTCAATCGGACACAGAGAAAGATAGGGGCTTATAGTATTGCCTCCCAACTATTTACCTCAAGGGTAATGTCAACAGAAATAACTCATGCTCACCCACATCTGAGTGGATATATGTGTCTAGATCATTCCCCAACACATGACGCTTGCCAAGAGATAAAGGCAAAATAAAGGAAGTGGTGAAGATCACCACGACTCTTGCATAAAGGTAAGTACTAGAAAGTAAAGGTAACTGATAGGCCCTTTGCAGAGGGAAGCAAAGGTTGTCATGCGCTTTTATAGTTGGATGCGCAATCCCTTAATGCAAAAGAACGTCACTTTATATTTCCCCTTGTGATAAAGAACTTTATTATGCAGTCTGTCGCTTTTATTTCTTCCATATCACAAGTTCGTATAAAGTTTATTTTCCTCACACTAATAGATCACACATATTTAGAGAGCAATTTTTGTTGCTTGCACCGATGACAACTTACTTGAAGGATCTTACTCAATCCATAGGTAGGTATGGTGGACTCTCATGGCAAAACTGGGTTAAGGGTGTTTGGATGCACAAGTAGTATCTCTACTTGGTGCGGAAGTTTTGGCTGATATGGGGTGGAAGCAAGCGACACATGTTAAAGGATCTAAAACCATATAACTTATATTCGGAAATAAGCAAACATAACCCATTATGTTGTCTTCCTTGTCCAACATCAACTTCTTAACATATAATATTTTAATGAGTGCTCACAATCATAAAAGATGTCCAAGATGATATATTCATATGTGAACCTCTCTTTCTTTATTACTTCCTTTTAATTGCAACAATGACCAATATCTTTGTTTGTCAACTCACAACAAATTTCAATCGACATACCTCTTATATGTGAAGTCATCACCCCCCATAAGATCATCATATTTACTCTTTGCTTTTATTCTATACTTCTTTCTATTTCTTTTTCTCAAGATCATAGCAAGCAAGCAAAGCCCTCAACTCAAAACTACACTTTATTATATAACTCTCGGACTTGCTTACATAGGGGGAACATAAAGCAAAACTCAAAACTAGATCACACTAAAGACTTTATTGTACTAGATCAAGATATAACCAAAAGGATCGAACTAAGAAAAACGATAAAAGTAAAAGATGTGATGGTGATACGATACCGGGGCAGCTCCCCCAAGCTTGGCACAAGCCAAGGGGACTGCCCATACCAATGTGTTTAGTTGTCTTTCTTCGGAGGTGGTGATGTTGGAGTTGTTGATGAGGTTGGAAGCTTGTCTAGTTTCCTCTTAAGCATAAAATTATGTTCCCTCATATCGTCTACTTCCTGCTCGAGCTTCAATATCCTTTGACATAATTCTTGCTTGCTCTCCTGCAGAAAACGAGAAGGGATAAATAGAACCTTAGGTTTTCTCCTTGTATTTGGGAGGCCCGATTTCCTGAACTCCACGTGCATATCTCCTGGTCGAGGCAGGGGGATCTCCTCTTCATCCGAGCTTTCTTCCTCATACTTGCCTTCTAGCTCCTACTCCGAGAACAATCCATAAGGATCTAAGTCCCCATAGAGCTTGGGATTGGCAAGATAATGCGATACATAGCTCTCCCAATCGGAATCCTGGGACGACATCTTGCTCTAAATCTGCTGCAGAAACAGCTCAAAACGAAAACAGGATATATTGTCGTGATACGAAGGTCAAAACTTTCGGGAGATTATATAATGAATTTTTACCGACCTGAAGGAGTATGCCACAAGAAAACGGAGTCCGGAGGGTACACGGGGTGGCCACAAGCCACAGGGGCGCGCCCAGGGGGGTAGGGTGCGCCCCCTGGCTTGTCGCCTCCTCGTGCACTCTTCGGACCACTTTAAATTTTCCTAATTTATTAAATATTCCAAAACGGTTAAAAATTGCCATTAGAAAAGTTTTGGAGTCGGTTTGCTTACCGTACCACATACCTATTCCTTTTCGGGGTCTGAAACGTTCTGGTAGGTCTCCCTAATGTACTCCTCCGGAGTTATGGTATTAATAATATTGGTTTCAACATTTATGGGAGTACCTGAGATATAATGTTTGATTCTTTGCCCGTTTACCACCTTCGGGTTTGTGCCTTCGGCGTTGTTAATCTTGATGGCACCGGAACGATATACTTCCTCGATAATGTAAGGCCCTTCCCATTTAGAGAGAAGTTTTCTTGCAAAAAATCTTAAACGAGAATTGTATAGCAAGACATGATCACCTACATTGAATTCACGCTTTTGTATCCTTTTATCATGCCATCTCTTAACCTTTTCTTTAAACAACTTGGCATTCTCATAGGCCTGGGTTCTCCATTCATCAAGTGAGCTAATGTCAAATAACCTCTTCTCACCAGCAAGTTTGAAATCATAGTTGAGCTCTTTAATTACCCAATAAGCTTTATGTTCTAGCTCTAGAGGTAAGTGACATGCTTTACCATAAACCATCTTATACGGAGACATACCCATAGGGTGTTTATAAGCAGTTCTATAAGCCCATATAATGCATCATCAAGTTTCTTAGACCAATTCTTTCTGGATCTATTAACAGTCTTCTGCAAGATCAATTTAATTTCTCTATTGCTCAATTCTACTTGACCACTAGACTGAGGATGATAAGAAGATGCAATTCTATGATTAACATCATACTTAGCAAGCAATTTACGGAAAGCACCATGAATAAAGTGTGAACCACCATCAGTCATTCAATATCTAGGGACTCCAAATCTAGGGAAAATAACTTCTTTAAGCATTTTAATAGAAGTGTTATGATCAGCGCTACTAGTTGGAATAGCTTCTACCCACTTAGTAACATAATCAACAGCAACTAGAATATGAGTATCCCCGTTAGATTGTGGAAAAGGTCCCATATAATCAAAACCCCAAACATCAAATGGTTCAATAACAAGAGAGTAATTCATAGGCATTTCCTGACGTCTACTAATATTACCAATTCTTTGACATTCATCACAAGACAAGACAAACTTATGAGCATCCTTGAAGAGAGTAGGCTAATAAAAACCAGATTGTAGTACCTTATGTGCAGTTCGATCTCCGGCGTGGTGTCCTCCGTAGGCCTCGGAATGACACTTGTGAAGGATCTGTTCCTGTTCATGCTCAGGTACACAACGTCTAATAACACCATCTACTCCTTCTTTATAAAGGTGTGGATCATCCCAAAATTAATGTCTTAAATCATAGAAGAACTTTTTCTTTTGTTGGTATGTGAAACTAGGCGGTATAAATTTAGCAACAATTTAGTTAGCATAATCAGCATACCAAGGAGCATTGCGCGAAGCATTTATGACAGCTAACTGTTCATCAGGAAAGCTATCATCAATAGGTAGTGGGTCATCAAGAACATTTTCTAACCTAGACAAGTTGTTTGCTACAGGGTTATCAGCACCCTTTCTATCAATAATATGCAAATCAAATTCTTGTAGCAGAAGAACCCATCTAATAAGTCTAGGTTTAGCATCTTTCTTTTCTATAAGATATTTGATAGTAGCATGATCAGTGTGAATAGTTACTTTGAAATCAACAATATAAGGTCTGAACTTATCACAAGCAAACACAACTGCTAAAAATTCCTTTTCAGTGGTAGCATAGTTTCTTTGAGCATTGTCTAGAGTTTTACTAGCATAATGGATAACATTTAATTTCTTATCAACCCTTTGTCCTAGAACAGCACCAACAGCATAATCACTAGCATCACACATAATTTCAAAGGGTAGGTTCCAATCAGGTGGTTGAACAACAGGTGCGCACATCAAGGCATTCTTGAGACTTTCAAATGCTTCTACACAATCATCGTCAAAAACGAATGGAACATATTTTTGCAAAAGATTAGTGAGAGGCCTAGAAATCTTAGAGAAGTCTTTAATAAACCTCCTATAGAAACCAGCATGGCCAGGGAAACTTCTTATACCTCTGATATCCGTAGGACATGGCATTTTTTCAATAGCATCAACTTTAGCTTTATCCACCTCAATACCTCTTTCGGAGATTTTGTGCCCCAAGACAATACCTTCATTAACCATAAAGTGGCACTTTTCCCAATTGAAGACAAGATTAGTTTCTTCGCATCTCTGCAAAACTCGATCAAGGTTGCTCAAGCAATCATCAAAAGAAGTTCCATAAACGGAAAAATCATCCATGAAAACCTCAATAATCTTTTCACAAAAGTCAGAGAATATAGCCATCATACATCGTTGAAAGGTAGCAGGTGCATTGCATAAACCAAAAGGCATACGTCTATAAGCAAAGGTACCGAAAGGACAAGTAAAAGTGGTCTTTTCTTGATCCTCTTTTGACACAGGTATTTGAGAGAAACCAGAATAACCATCTAGAAAGCAAAAATGTGTATGTTTGGATAGTCTTTCTAGCATTTGATCAATAAAAGGTAGAGGGTAATGATCTTTCCTAGTAGCTTTATTTAATTTCCTAAAATCAATTACCATTCTATATCCTGTAACAATTCTTTGCGGGATCAATTCATTTTTATCATTAGGAACAACGGTAATACCTCCTTTCTTAGGAACACAATGAACGGGACTAACCCATCTACTATCAGCAATAGGATAAATTATACCTGCCTCCAGAAGCTTTAGTATTTCATTTCTTACCACTTCTTTCATTTTAGGATTTAACCGTCGCTGGTGATCGACAACTGGTTTAGCATCAGGCTCCATATTAATTTTATGCTGACATAGAGTGGGACTAATGCCCTTAAGATCATCAAGAGTATATCCAATAGCAGCACGGTGCTTCCTCAAAGTTTTCAATAATCTCTTTTCTTCATGCTCTGAAAGGTTAGCACTAATAACAACAGGATATATCTCCTTTTCATCAAGATAAGCATATTTCAGAGTATCCGGTAATTGTTTAAGCTCAAACACGGGATCACCCTTGGGTGGAGGAGGATCGCCAAGTATTTCAACAGGCAGGTTGTGTTTCAAAATAGGTTGCTGATCAAAGAAAATCTTATTTATTTCATTCCTTTCATTCATATGCATATCGTTTTCATGGTCTAGCAAATATTGCTCTAAGGGATCAGTAGAAGGCATAGCAATAGAAGCAAGAGCAATAATTTCATCATTACTAGGAAATTCTTTGTCATGGGGTTGTCTACGAAATTTAGAGAAATTGAACTCATGAGACACATCCCCAAAACTTATAGTAACAGATTCTTTCTCACAATTTATCTTAGCATTAACAGTATTCAAGAAAGGTCTACCAAATATAATGGGACAAAAATCATCTTGTGGGGAACCAAGAACAAGAAAATCAATAGGATACTTTATTTTCTCACACAAGACTTCAACATCTCTAACAATCCCAATTGGTGCAATAGTATCTCTTTTAGCAAGCTTAATAGTAACATCAATGTCCTCTAATTCAGCTGGTGCAATATCATTCATAATTTCTTGATATAAGGTAAAGGGAATTGCACTCACACTAGCACCCACATCACACAAGCCATGATAACAATGATCTCCTATTTTAACAGAAACAACAGGCACGCCAACAATAGGTCTATGTTTACCTTTAGTATCAGGTCTAGCAATTCTAGCAGCTTCATCACAGAAATGAATAACATGCCCATCAATATTATCAACCAAGAGATCTTTAACCATAGCAATACTAGGTTCAACTTTAATTTGTTCAGGGGGCGTAGGTGTTCTAGTACAACTCTTACGAACCACAGTTGAAGCTTTAGCACGTTCCTTTATTCTAACAGGGAAGGGTGGTTTCGCCATATAAGCAGTAGGAATAACAGGATCGGCATTATAAATAATAGTTTCTTCTTCAACTTTAATAGGTTCAACTACTTTAACTTCAATGGGAGGATGATATTTAAACCACTTCTCCTTAGGGAGATCAACATGAGTAGCAAAAGATTCACAGAAAGAAGCTACTATCTCAGAGTCAAGTCCATATTTAGTGCTAAAATCACGAAAAGCATCGGTGTCTATAAAGGATTTAACACAATCGAACTTAAGGTTTATACCTGACTCCTTACCTTCGTCGAGTTCCCAATCTTCAGAGTTGCGTTTAATTCTTTCCAATAAGTCCCATTTGAATTCAATATCTTTCTTCATAAAGGAACCAACACAAGAAGTATCGAGCATGGATTGATCATTACGAGAAAGCCGAGCATAAAAATTCTGAATAATAATTTCTCTCGGGAGCTCATGATTGGGGCATGAATATAACATTGACTTAAGCCGCCCCCAAGCTTGAGCGATTCTTTCTCCTTCAAGAGGCCAAAAATTATAAATATAATTCCGATCACGATGAACCAGATGCATAGGATAAAACTTCTGATGAAATTCCAATTTCAATCGGTTGTAGTTCCATGATCCAATATCATCACATAGCCTATACCATGTCAATGCCTTCTCCTTCAAAGATAAAGGAAAGACCTTCTTCTTGACATCATCCTCGGGCAAACCTGCAAGCTTAAATAATCCACAAACTTCATCTACATAGATTAGATGCAAATCAGGATGTAGTGTTCCATCTCCTGCATAACGATTAGCTAGCAGTTTCTCTATCATACCCGAAGGAATTTCATAATAAATATTTTCAGTAGGTGCAGTAGGTTGAGGAGCATCTCTTTGTGCTTCCGGTCGGGGTGAAGACACCCCGAACAAACCCCTCAAAGGATTATTTTCCATAGTAACAGGTGACAGTAAATTTCAGCACACTATATAAATTTTTCCTTACCAAGTTCCACTCACCAAAGGCGCTTCACTCCCCGGCAACGGCACCAGAAAAGAGTCTTGATGACCCACAAGTATAGGGGATCTATCGTAGTCCTTTCGATAAGTAAGAGTGTCGAATCCAATGAGGAGCAGAAGGAAATGACAAGCGGTTTTCAGTAAGGTATTCTCTGCAAGCACTGAAATTATCAGTAATAGATAGTTTTGTGATAGGATAATTCGTAACGGATAGCAAGTAACAAATGTAACAAAGGTGCAGCAAGGTGGCCCAATCCTTTTTGTAGCAAAGGACAAGCCTGGACAAACTCTTATATAAAGCAAAGCGCTCCCGAAGACACATGGGAATTTCTGTCAAGCTAGTTTTCATCATGCTCATATGATTCGCGTTCGTTACTTTGATAATTTGATATGTGGGTGGACCGGTGCTTGGGTGCTGTACTTACTTGGACAAGCCTCCCACTTATGATTAACCTCTCTCGCAAGCATCCGCAACTACAAAAGAAGAATTAAGATAAATCTAACCATAGCATGAAACATATGGATCCAAATCAGGCCCTTACGAAGCAACGCATAAACTAGGGTTTAAGCTTCTGTCACTCTAGCAACCCATCATCTACTTTTTACTTCCCATTTCCTTCCTCTAGGCCCAAATAGTGGTGAAGTGTCATGTAGTCGACGTTCACATAACATCAAAATATCGAACGGATACCAAATTCACATGATTACTTATAACAAGACTTATCCCATGTCCTCAGGAACAAACGTAACTACTCACAAAGCATATTCATGTTCATAATCAGAGGAGTATTAATTATCATTAAGGATCTGAACATATGATCTTCCACCAAGTAAACCAACTAGCATCAACTACAAGGAGTAATCAACACTACTAGCAACCCACAGGTACCAATCTGAGGTTTTGAGACAAAGATCGGATACAAGAGATGAACTAGGGTTTGAGAGGAGATGGTGCTGGTGAAGATGTTGATGGAGATTGACCCCCTCTCGATGAGAGGATCGTTGGTGATGACGATGGCTTCGATTTCCCCCTCCGGGAGGGAAGTTTCCCTGGCAGAACAGCTCCGCTGGAGCCCTAGATTGGTTCTGTCCAAGTTCCGCCTCGAGACGGCGGTGCTTCGTCCCGAAAGCTCTCTTCTGATTTTTTCCAGGTCAAAACCCTCCATATAGCAGAAGATGGGCACCGGAAGCCTGCCAGGGGGCCCACAAGCCACAGGGGCGCGCCCAGGGGGGTAGGGCGCGCCCCCTTGGCTTGTGACTCCCTGGTGGGTCCCCTCTGGTATTTCTTTCGCCCAATATTTTTTATATATTCCAAAATAATTCTCCGTAGATTTTAGGGACTTTTGGAGTTGTGCAGAATTGGTATCTCAGATTTGCTCCTTTTCCAGTCCAGAATTCCAGCTGCCGGCATTCTCCCTCTTCATGTAAACCTTGTAAAATAAAAGAGAAAAGGCATAAGTATTGTACCATAATGTGTAATAACAGCCCATAATGCAACAAATATCAATATAAAAGCATGATGCAAAATGGACGTATCAGCAGACTCCAACCCTCCCCGAGACGGAGCGCAGGGTGAGTCCGCCATATCCATCTCCGCCGCGCCAGCCGAATCCATCCCACCCCAAGACGGAGCGCATGACGTGTCCGCGATATCAAGCTCCGCCACGTCAGCAGAGTCCATCCCACCCCGAGACGGAGCCTAGCGCGAGACGTCCGGTATATCGATATCCGCCGTCTCCAAAGCGGAAGAGAACACAAAAGAAGAAACCCGAGCCTCCTGCCAAAAAGAAGTTATCTTACGAGAAGATTGACGAGGAACTCGATGAATCAGTGAATCTCGCTTTGCGGGCCCATTTTGGACCGAAAGCGCCCCCGCCGCCAAAGGAGAAAATAGCCGACGAGGTCGTACAACACTTTATTGATGCAGCTAAACCGGCAGAGAAAAGACCGGTATCAGACTATGAACGCTGTATTACCAAGTCCTTTGCATCATCCCAGAAAAGACAGAAGTCGAGCGGTAGCAGTAACTGCGGGAAAACTATTCCCCGGCTTGGAGAACAGGCAGTCCAATCAAGGTGAGTGCCAATAACGTGGTAATAACCGACGCTGATAGAGAGAATGCTAGAATGCTCGGTATCACCGTTGAACAATTCCTAGAGATCGAGGAATTTCCACCGTTAGATCCGAAGGAAATAGAACAGCAATATGTCCCCAGGCAACCTCTGGTCAGTCCTGACGACGAGAAGCTTCTAACAGCGCAAATGTACAAATTGCATGACTGGTACATGAGAGAAATAAAGGACGGGATGGAGAGCCTCATAGTGAAAGTCGAGAAAGAGCATTATGTCCATGCAAAAGATTTGTGGATTGAAAATGCAGAATTTTTTCAGTTATTCAATCAAAAAGCACTCGACAAATCTATCGTCAGTTGCTATTGTCTGTAAGTGATTTCTTTCTGTAATTTAAGTCTCTAGCTCAGCTCTTTCATTGCCTGTTATTATACTCACTATATTCTTTTGTGTGGTATTATGCAGAATGAAGATTTTTTAATTGAAAAGAGCTGGAGTCTATGGCATTGGGTTCATTGACCCAAATACCGTTAATGAAGAAGTGTTGAGAAGGAACCCTAAAGACACGGACAAAATGCTTCTAAGGTTTTTGAAGGCCCTAAAGTACAAACCAGAAATACTTTTACCTTGGAACTTCCAGTGAGTGTTACTGTCTTGTACTACAAATTCTATTTTTGCTTATATATATATATATATATATATATATATATATATATATATACTCGATGTTAAGTGTACTTGATGAGTTATGCATCCCCGCTTATACAAATCGTGTGCGCAGCTACCACTGGATCCTTCTAATCATTAGAGTTGACGATGGAACTGTTGAAGTACTGGACTCGCTAAGTAAAGACCCTGAATATTACAAAAGCTTGTATTCGATGCTCGAAAGGTAATTTCGATCATTGACTCACTATGTCGGCTTCTTTATTAGTTCATTTCCTGATATCAAGTAATTAATAACTCCTTTATTCATTTTGTTTGTGGGCAGGGTTTGGAAACGTTTCATCAAAGAGGTCACTAGTGAATGGAAACCATAGTAGAGATGGCGAAAGCCCAGGGTAATTAAGTAGTACTAGCTACGTCTGCGCATCTCTTTAATTCTAGTTTCAATACCATTGTAATGCTTCATTATTATCTGATTGAATTCTATTCTCGTAAAGTGCCTGAGGCAGGCACAGGGGACTGAAATATGTGCATATTACGTTTGCAAGAACATTCGCTTTATGACCGAAAGCAGCAAGAGTGCAAGAGATCTTTGGGTACGTAAACATCATTCATATTTTTTTATCATGATCTAATACATATACACACAACTAACATGTTCATATTGATCTCCTTCTTTAAGGATGCACGAGATGCGGGATAAGCTCCTACCAACGGACCGCATACGAGCAATTCAAGAGGAAATTGCGGGATTTTTGCTTCAGCAGGTCATATCTCCCGACGGAGAATCCCATTACCCGATCCGCAAATGATCTGCAAATTGCACAATAAATTGTATATACCAAATTGTATATATATATGTGTATGCATGTGGTCATACGAGAAATTCTATGATATATATATGATTGCTTGTACGAGAAATTTTCTGATATATGATCGGTTCTACGAGAAATTCTATTATATATGCATAACGTGTAAAGTATGTAGTAGCGTAAAATATGTTGAAATGAAAAAGAATTAAATGGAAAACACAAAATGAAAAGGAAAAATAAACAATAAACACTAAACCCCTAAACACCTAAACCCCTAAACCCCTAAACCTTTAGTCCCGGTTGGTGTTACCAACCGGGACCAAAGGTCCCCATGCCCTGGTGCGCGCTGCCGACCACGTGGCCAGGGTTTAGTCCCGGTTCGTAGCCAACAGGGACTAAAGGCTTGGACTCTTTAGTCTCTATACTTTAGTCCCGGTTGGGGAACCGGGACTAAAGGCCCTTCCCAACCGGGACTAATGGCCTGTTTTCTACTAGTGACCTTCTATCTCAGATCCAAGGGCAAAGTGTTTGTTGCTTAAAACGGGTCATTTCTCGAGGAAAAGTTTCTCTCGAAAGAATTGAGTGGGAGGAAAGTAGAACTTGATGTGGTCGTTGAACCGTCACTTAAGTTGGATAGTAGCACGACGCAGAAAGATGTTTCTATGACGCCTACACCAAGTGAAGAGGAAGCAAATGATGATGATGATCATGAAGCTTCGAATCAGGTTACTACCGAACCTCATAGGTTGACAAGAACTCGTACCGCCCCTGAGTGGTACGTCAATCTTGTCTTGGAGGTCATATTGTTAGACAACAGTGAACTTACGAGCTATGAAGAAGCGATGGTGGGCCCGGATTCCAACAAATGGCTAGGAGCCATGAAATCCGAGAAAGGATCCATCTATGAAAACCAAGTGTGGACTTTGGTAGACTTGCCCCTTAAACGGCAGGCCGTTGTGCACAAATGGACTTTTAAGAAGAAGACAAACGTTGATGGTAACTGTCACCATTTATAAAGCTCGACTTGTCGGAAAGAAGTTTGCGACAAGTTCAAGGAGTTGACTACGATGAGACTTTCTCACCTGTAGCGATGCTAAAAGTCTGTTGGAATTATGTTAGCGGTTGCTGCATTTTTCGATTATGAAATCTGGCAGATGGATGTCAAAACATCGTTTCCTTAATGGTTTCCTTGAGGAAAGGTTGTATTTGATACAATCAGAAGGTTTTGTCAGTCCTAAGGATGCTAAAATGTATGCAAGCTCCAGCGATCCTTCTATGGACTGGAGCAAGCATCTTGGAGTTGGAATATACGCTTTGATGAGGTGATCAAAAATTTTGGGTCTATACAAAGTTTATAAGAAACTTGTATTTACAATAAAGTGAGTGGAAGCATTATAGAATTTCTGATAAGTATATATGTGGATGACATATTGTCGATCGGAAATGATGTAGAATTTCTGGAAAGCATAAAGGGTTATTTGAAAGGAGTTTTTCAAAGGAAAACCTGGAATGAAGCTACTTAAATATTGGGAATCGGGATCTATAGAGATAGATCAAGACGTATGATAAGACTTTCAATGAGTACATACCTTGACAAGATTTTGAAAGAGTTCAAAATGGATCAGTCAAAGAAAGAGTTCTTGCCTTATTTGTAAAGGTGTGGAGTTGAGTGAGACTCAAAGCTCGACCACACGGCAGAAGAAAGAGAAAGGACGAAGGTCGTCCCCTATGCCTTATCCATAGGCTCTGTATAGTATGCCATGCTGTGTACCGCGCCTGGTGTGTGCCTTGTCATGAGTCTGTCAAGGGGTACAATAGTGGTCCAGGAGTGGATCACAGGACATCGGTCAAAAATTATCCTTAGTAACTAGAGGACTAAGGAACTGTTTCTCGATTTTGGAGGTGATAAAGAGTTCGTCGTAAAGGGTTAAATCGATGCAAGCTTTGACACCTATCCGGAGGACTCTGAGTAGCAATCCGGATACGTATAGTGGAGCAACCATTTGGAATAGCTCCAAGTGGAGCGTGGTAGCATCTGCAGTATGACATATAGATTTGCAAAGAACACATGGATCTGAATGTTGCAGACCGTTGACTAAAACCTCTCTCACATGCATAACATGATCGAACCCCAGAACTCATTGGGTGTTAGATTCATAACAATGTAAATCACATAGCGATGTGAGCTAGATTATTGACTCTAGTGCAAGTGGGAGACTGTTGGAAATATGCCCTAGAGGCAATAATAAAATGGTTATTATTATATTTCCTTGTTCATGATAATCGTTTATTATCCATGCTATAATTGTATTGATTGGAAACTCAAATACATGTGTGGATACATAGACAACAAAGTGTCCCTAGTAAGCCTCTACTAGACTAGCTCGTTGATCAAAGATGGTTAAGGTTTCCTAGCCATAGACATGAGATGTCCTTTGATAACGGGATCACATCATTAGGAGAATGATGTGATGGACAAGACCCAAACTATGAACGTAGCATATGATCGTGTCAGTTTATTGCTATTGTTTCTGCATGTCAAAGTATCTGTTCCAATGATCATGAGATCATGCAACTCACTGACACCAGTGGAGTACCTTGTGTGTATCAAACATCGCAACATAACTGGGTGACTATAAAGATGCTCTACAGGTATCTCCGAGGGTGTCTGTTGAGTGGGCATGGATCAAGACTGGGATTTGTTACTCCGTGTGACGGAGAGGTATCTCAGGGCTCACTCGGTAATACAACATCACAATAAGCCTTGCAAGCAGAGTGACTAAAGAGTTAGCCACGGGATCTTGTATTATGGAACGAGTAAAGAGACTTGCCGGTAACGAGATTGAACTAGGTATAGCGATACCGACGATCGAATCTCGGGCAAGTAACACACCGAAGAACAAAGGGAACAACATACGGGATTAACTGAATCCTTGACATAGAGGTTCAACTGATAAAGATCTTTGTAGAATATGTAGGAACCAATATAGGCATCTAGGTCCCGCTATTGGTTATTGACCGTAGAGGTGTCTCCGTCATGTCTACATAGTTCTCGAACCCGCATGGTCTGCACACTTAACGTTCGGTGACGTTTTGGTAGTATTGAGATATATGTGTTGGTGACCGAAGGTTGTTTGGAGTCCCGGATGAGATCCCGGATGTCACGAGGAGCTCCGAAATGGTTCGGAGGTAAAGATTTATATATAGGAAAGTGGTATTTTGGTTCCGGAAAAGTTTCGGGTATTTTCGGTAGTGTACCGGGAGTGACGAATGGGTTCCGGGGGTCCACCGGGTGGGGCCCACCCATCCCGGGGGCCACATGGGCCCAAGAGGTGGCGCACCAGCCCCTAATGGTCTGGGGAACCGACCCCATAAGGGCCCATATGCCCAAGAGGAAAAAAGGTGGAGATAGGAAGGAATAGGACTCCTTCCTAATATGAATCCACTTCCTAGTAGGAAGTGGATTGGACTCCTCCTTGCCCTGGTTTGGCCGACCCCTAGGGGAAACTCTAGGGAGGCTTGCTCCTCCCTCTCCCTCCTATATATACTAGAGGAATAGAGCCCCAAAACCCACGACCACGTGCTAGTTCTCTATTCTCTAGTTCCTCCACCAAATAGATTCCGGTAGTGCTTCGGCGAAGCCCTGCCGGGTTAACTCCACCATCACCACCACCATGCCGTCGTGCTGCTGGAGATCTCATCTACCTCTCCTCCCCCTCTTGCTGGATCAAGAAGGTGGAGATTGTCATCGAGTTGTACGTGTGCTGAACGCGGAGGTACCGTCCGTTCGGCGCTAGATCGAGACGGATCGTGATTGTATCGCGGGACGGCTAGCGATTTGGATCGCGAAGACGTTCGACTACATCAACCGCGTTTCTTAACGCTTCCCGCTGAGCGATCTAAAAGGGTACGTAGATCCACTCTCCCTCTCGTAGATGCTCATCACCATGGATAGATCTTGCGTAGGAAATTTTTTGTTTCCCATGCAACGTTCCCCAACACTCGGCTATCTGCTCAATAACCTTACCAAAGAGGTGCTTATCATGGTGACCGCGGTCACAACGGCGCGTGCGCTCTGGGTGGCGCTGGCCGGCATGTTCTCGTCACAGTCTCTCAGCCGCGTCAACAACATCCGCACAGCCTTGATCAACGCACAGAAGGGTAACCAATCGGTGGCCACGTACTTCGCTCACCTGCGTGGCCTCGCCGATGAACTCGCCGCGGCCGGTAAGACGATCCAAGAAGATGAGCTGATCTCCTATCTTCTTCATGGGTTGGACATGGATTACCTGCCCCTCCTCCACCAACAACAGGGGCCACCGTGGCGGGTCTAGCAAGTCTCGCCAGGATGCTGTGCGTTGCCAGATATGAGGCAAACCTAGGCATACTGCCAAGGACTGCCGGTATCGATTTGATGAAGATGAAGCTACCTCCAACGATGATGAGAAGGTTGCTGCCGCCGCCGATGGATCCTATGGCATTGACACTAACTGGTACCTTGACAGTGGTGCAACGAACCATCTCACTGGTGAACTTGAGAAGGTAACTCTCCGGGAGAAGTATCACGGAAAGGACCAGATTCACACGGCCAGTGGTGCAGGTATGCGGATCCATCATATTGGTCATTCAGTTATTCGTACCCCCTCTCGCAAAATTCACCTTAGAAAAATCTTGCATGTCCCTAGTACACACAAAAATCTTCTCTCCGTTCACCGCATCACCATCGATAATCATGTTTTCATTGAGTTTCATCCTTTTTTCTTTTTCATAAAGGATCAGGCCACAAAGAAAGTACTCTATCGAGGTAGATGTGTTCGAGGGCTTTACCCGTTGATTCCGGAGCTTAGAAGATCAAATAAACAAGCTTGTGGTGCTATCAAGTTTAGGACATGCTTCTTTTTCCCTAGTTGAACGTTTGCTTAGAAAGAATAAGCTCCCGTTTGTTGGTGAGCGTGACATTGAAACTGTTTGTGATTCTTGCCAAAGAGCCAAATGTCATCAATTACCTTATCCTATTTCCACTAGTGTTTCTACTCGTCCTTTGCAATTAATATTTTCGGATGTATGGGGTCCTGCTCCTAGCTCAGTTGGTAGACACACATATTATGCCAGTTTCATTGATGACTACAGTAAATTTTCTTGGATCTACCTTCTCAAGAAGAGATCTGAAGTGTTTCAAGTCTTTAAAAATTTCCAAGCTCTTGTAGAATGCAAATTTGATAGTAAAATTATTGTTGTTCAATCTGACTCGGGAGGGGAATATGAAAAACTTAATTCCTTCTTCCAAACCCTTGGCATCTCACATCATGTTTCATGTCCCCATGCTCACCAACAAAATGGGTCTGCCGAACGCAAACATAGAGACATAGTGGAAGTTGGGCTTGCTCTCTTGGCAGGAGCATCTATGCCCCTAAAATTCTGGGATGAAGCTTTCCTCACAGCTGTTCACATCATCAATATGCTGCCTAGTCGTGTCATTCACGGTGAAACCCCTATAGAACGACTCCTTCATGTCAAACCAGACTACACTTCCCTACGCACGTTTGGTTGTGCCTGTTGGCCCAACCTTCGTCCCTACAACAATCGAAAACTTATGTTTCGATCCACCCAATGTGTCTTCCATGGATACAGTGCTTAGCATAAAGGGGTCAAGTGTCTCGATGTCTCTACTGGACGAGTTTATATTTCTCGCGATGTTGTTTTTGATGAGACCAAATTCCCTTTCTCTGATTTACACCCTAATGTCGGTGCTTTGCTTCGCAAAGAAATTCTCCTACTACCACCACATCTCACCAATAGTGCACCGGGGGAACATAACTGTGCTGATCATATGATGACTAATCCACTCACCGAGCTACATGAGCCCTCTGATGTTGCAGGACATGACCCGGATGACACCAGCGGAGAAAACGCTTAACAAACTGCTGCTGTCGGGCATTATCTCATGTGCCGTGAATCAGGGAGCATATCTCCCTCGGGATCGCAGCCTGCAGGCGCGTCAGGTGCGCCAGGAGGATCTGTCCCGGGATCCCCGATTGCAGACGTGCCAGATGCTGCGCCAGGTGCCTCTGACCACGCGGCAGCACCCGCGCCTGCCCGACGCGCCTCCACCGACCCGCTCCAATCCCACCCGGACACGTGTGCGCCGTCTGCTACTTCTTGAGCATGCGTTGGTTTTCCCTTGAAGAGGAAAGGGTGATGCAACAAAGTAGATAAGTATTTCCCTCAGTTCTTGAGAACCAAGGTATCAAGCTAGTAGGAGATACAAGCAAGTCCCCAATAGATGGACCTACACAAATAATCAAACACTTGCACCCAATCTATAAAGGGGTTGTCAAGCCCTTCACGGTTATATGCAAGGATGAGATCTGATAGAGATAGATATAAAAGATTGCTAGAACGAAATGTAAAAAAAAAGTAAAAATAATGCAGCAAGATATTTTTGGTATTTTTCGTTTCAGATCTGAAAGTATAATATGGAAAATAGACCCGGGGGCCATAGGTTTCACTAGAGGCTTCTTTCATGAAGGAAAATAATGCGGTGGGTGAACAAATTACTGTCAACCAATTGATAGAAAAGTGAATAATTATGACGATATCCAAGGCAATGATTATGCATATAAGCATCACGTCCGTGTCAAGTAGACCGAAACGATTCTGCATCTACTACTATTACTCCACATGTCGACCGACTCCTGTCTGCATCTAGAGTATTAAGTTCATGAAGAACAGAGTAACGCATTAGGTAAGATGACATGATGTAGAGGGATAAACTCAAGCAATATGATGAAAACCCCATATTCTTATCCTCGATGGCAACAATACAAATACGTGCCTCGCTACCCCTACTTTGTCACTGGGTGAGGACACCGCAAGATTGAACCCAAAACTAAGCACTTCTCCCATTGCAAGAATTACCAATCTAGTTGGCCAAACTAAACCAATAACTCGAAGAGACTTGCAAAGATATGAAATCATGCATATAAGAATTCAGAGAAGATTCAAATAATATTCATAGATAAGCTGATCATAAACCCACAATTCATCGGATCTCGACAAACACACCGCAAAAGAGTATTACATCGGATAGATCTCCATGAAGATCATGAAGAACATGGTATTGAAGAACAAGGAGAGAGAAGAAGCCATCTAGCTACTAGCTATGGACCCGAAGGTCTGTGGTAAACTACTCACGCATCATCGGAGGGGCAATGGAGTTGATGTAGACGCCCTCTGTGATCGAATCCCCCTCCGGCAGATTACCGGAAAAGGCTCCAAGATTGGATCTCACGGGAACAGAGGCTTCCGGCGGCGGAAAAGTATTTGCATGGCTCTTTTTAGTATCCAAGGAATATTTGGGAATTTATAGGCCGAAGAATAGGGTTAGGAGGGCTGCCGTGGGGCCACAAGCCAGGGGGCGCCCCCCCCCCTAAGGCGCGCCCTGGTGGTTTGTGACGTCACGGCAGGTCTCCTGCCTTCATCTCCAAGTTTGCTGGGTTTCTTCTGGTCCAAGAAAAATCATTCCGAAGATTTTATTCCGTTTGGACTCCGTTTAATATTCCTTATCTGCAATACTCAAAAACAAGGAAAAACAGAAACTGGCACTAGGCTCTAGATTAATAGGTTAGTCCCAAAAATAATATAAAATAGCATATTAATGCATATAAAACATCCAAAACAGATAATATAATAGCATGGAACAATCAAAAATTATAGATACGTTGGAGACGTATCAAGCATCCCCAAGCTTAATTCCTGCTCGTCCTCGAGTAGGTAAATGATAAAAACAGATTTTTTGATGTGGAATGCTACCTAATATATTTATCCATGTAATATTCTTTATTGTGGCTTGAATATTCAGATCCATAAGATTCAAAACAAAACTCTAATATTGACATAAAAACAGTAATACTACAAGCATACTAACAAGGCAATCGTGTCCTTTCGAAATAACATGGCCTTAGAAAGTTATCCCTACAAAATCATATGGTCTGGCTATGCTCCATCTTCCCCACACAAAGTATCTAAATCATGCACAACCCCGATGACAAGCCAAGCAATTGTTTCACACTTTTTATGTTCTCAAACCTTTTCAACTCTCACGCAATACATGAGCGTGAGCCATGGATATATCACTATAGGTGGAATAGAATATGGTGGAGGTTGCGAGGAAAAAGGAGAAGATAGTCTCACATCAACTAGGCGTATCAACGGGCTATGGAGATGCCCATCAATAGATATCAATGTGAGTGAATTGGGATTGCCATGCAACGGATGCACTAGAGCTATAAGTGTATGAAAGCTCAAAAAGAAAACTAAGTGGTTGTGCATATGATGAAAAATTCCACTAGTTATATGAAAGGGACAAAATAGGAGACTCTCTATCATCAAGATCATGGTGCTACTTTGAAGCACAAGTGTGGAAAAAGATAGTAGCATTGTCCCTTCTCTCTTTCTCTCATTTTTTTTCTTTTTTTTTGTGGGCTTCTTTGGCCTCTTTTTTTTTATTTGGGCTTCGCTGGCCTCTTTTATTATTTGTAAAGTCCGGAGACTCATCCCAACTTGTGAGGGAGTCATAGCTTCCATCATCCTTTTCTCTCATGGGACAAATGCTCTAATAATGAAAATCATCACACTTTTATTTACTTACAACTCAAAAAAAAAATTACAACTCGATACCTAGAACAAAATATGACTCTATATGCAATATGAAAGTGATGGTGCGTGTCATGAAAAACGGAACGGTGGAAGTTGCATGGCAATATATCTCGGAATGGCTATGGAAATTCCATAATAGGTAGGTATGGTGGCTGTTTTGAGGAAAGTATATGGTGGCTGTTTTGAGGAAAGTATATGGTGGCTGTTTGGAGGAAGGTGGGTTTGATGCACCGGCGAAAGTTGCGCGGTACTAGAGAGGCTAGCAAAGGTGGAAGGGTGAGATTGCGTATAATCCATGGGCTCAACATTAGTCATAAAGAACTCACATACTTATTGCACAAGTCTATTAGTTATTGAAACAAAGCATTAGACGCATGCTCCTAGGGGAGAGGTTGGTAGGAGTTAACCATCGCGCGCTCCCGACCCTCACACAAAGGTTGACAATCATTAAACAAATCATTCTCCGACTTCGTTACATAACGGTTCACCATACGTGCATGCTACGGGAATCACAAACTTTAACACAAGTATTTCTTCCAATTCACAATTACTCACTAGCATGACTCTCATATTACCATCTTCATATCTCAAAACTATATGCAAGGAATCAAACTTCTCATAGTATTCAATGCACTTAATATGAAAGTTTTTATTATATCCCTCTTGGATGCCCATTATATTAGGAGTAAATTCATAACCTAAACCAATTACCCTGCTGTTTAAAGACTCTCAAAATAATATAAATGAGGTACGAGAGTTCAATAATTTCTATAAAATAAAACACCACCGTGCTCTAAAAAGATATAAGTGAAGTAGTAGAGCAACATTGCCTAGCTCAAAAGATATAAGTGAAGCACATAGAGTATTCTAATAAATTCACGATTCAGCGTGTCTCTCTCAAAATATGTGTGCAGCAAGGATGATTGTGGCAAACTAAAAAGCAAAGACTCATATCATACAAGACGCTCCAAGCAAAACACATATCATGTGGTGAATAAAAATATAGCCTTCCGGGGCATCCCCAAGCTTAGGCTTTTTGGTACCCCAAGCTTAGGATTTTTGGTATCCTTGAATATGGCTTGGGGTGCCTTGGTCATCCCCAAGCTTAGGCTCTTGCCACTCCTTATTCCATAGTCCATCAAATCTTTAGCCAAGACTTGAAAACTTCACAACACAAAACTCAACAGAAAACTCATGAGATCCGTTAGTATAAGAAAAATAAATCACCACTTTTGGTACTGTTGTGAACACATTCTTTATTTATATTTGTGTAATATTTACTGTATTCCTACTTCTCCATGGTTCGTACCCCCCGATACAACCCATAGATACATCAAAATAAGCAAACAGCACAAAGAAAACAGAATCTGTCTAAAACAGAACAGTCTGTAGCAATCTATAGACTTCTAATACTTCTGTAACTCAAAAAATTCTGAAAAATTAGGAAAAGTCAGGGAAATTTGTATATCAATCTTGTGTAAAAATTTCAGATCAAAAACACGTTCCAGTAAATTTACAAAATTCCTGGACTGAGAGCAAAAGTTTCTGTTTTTCAGCAAAATCAAATCACAAACACCGTAGACCATCCCAAAGGTCTGACTTGGCTCAAACACTCATTTAAACAAGAAAACACAATTACTACAGAGGTAATAATGTGCAAAACACTCAAAAACAGATACAAAAACAAAAGCATAAAAATAAAATTGGGTTGCCTCCCAACAAACGCTATTGTTTAACGCCCCTAGCTAGGCATAACGCAATAGATCTAGGTATTGTCATCTTTGCTATGTAATCCATAAGTAGCTCTAATAATAGATTCATAAGGCAATTTTATTTTCTTTCTAGGAAAGTGCTCCATGCCTTTCCTTAATGGAAATTGGAATCTAATATTTCCTTCCTTCATATCAATAATTGCACCAATCGTTCTAAGGAAAGGTCTACCAAGAATAATAGGACATGTAGGATTGCAATCTATATCAAGAACAATGAAATATACGGGCACATAATTCCTATTTGCAACAATAAGAACATCATTAATCCTTCCCATAGGTTTCTTAATAGTGGAATCCGCTAGATTTAAAGAGCAATCATCAAATTCACGGAAACCTAGCACATCACATAAAGTTTTTGGAATAGTGGAAACGCTAGCACCCAAATCACACAAAGCATGGCACTCATAATCTTTAATTTTAATCTTAATAGTAGGTTCCCACTCATCATAAAGCTTTCTAGGTATATAAACTTCCATCTCAAGTTTTTCTTCAAAAGATTTCATCATAGCATCCACGATATGTTTAGTAAAAGCTTTATTTTGATTATAAGCATGCGGAGAATTCAACATGGATTGCAACAAGGAAACACAATCAATCAAATAACAACTATCATAATTAAAGTCCTTGAAATCCAAAAGAGTGGGTTCATTGCTATTTAAAGTTTTGACCTCTTCAATCCCACTTTTATCAATCTTAGCATTAAGATCTATAAACTCCGAATCATTGGGACGCCCTTTAACTAAAGTTGACTCATCTCCAGTCCCATCTTTATCAAGATTTTCATTAGAAATCAAAGATTCAATAGGAGTCACATCAATCACTTTAAGATCTTCATCAATATTATCACGAGAACACACTTTTTCAAGCCATTCACGCTTAGCACGTATTCTAGGGGTTCTTTCCTTACACTCATCAATAGAAATTCTCATAGCTTTTAAAGACTCATTAATATCATGCTTGGGAGGAATAGATATAATTTTTAAAGAATCAATCTCAAGAGAAATTCTATCAACGTTCCTAGCCAAATCATCAATCTTGAGCAATTTTTCTTCAATCATAGCATTGAAACCTTTTTGCGAGCTAATAAATTCATTAATATTATTCTCAAGATTAGAGGGCATCTTATTATAATTTCCATAAGAATTGTTGTAGGAATTACCATAATTATTAGAGGAATTACTAGGAAACGTCCTAGAATTGAAATTACCTCTATACGCGTTATTACCAAAATTGTTCCTGTAAGAGCACATTTCTCCATGTGTGGTTTTGGTAATTGATGACACCCCTATGGACTAATGGTTGCCTTGAGTTATATTCGAAGGATTTGTTCGTAGGTACTTCTTGAAGTCCATCTGTTGGTTTCAAGGAGTGTATATGGTGACCAAGATGGTATTCAAGGTTTTATTCAAAGATTGGTCATGTGAGAGTTGAGCTTATCGCAAGCATGTCTTGAAGAATAAGATGGTGTGAGGATTCATGTTTACCTTCAAGACATCATCTTATGAAGAGATAAGATAAGATACAAGGTTGATCAAGACTAAGTCAAAAAGTGAATCAAGTTGATCAACACACAAAGCATACAAGATGTACCGAGAGGGATCAACCCATGGTCTACGTGAGAGTTCTTTGTGGGGTTAGGTATATTTCCATGGGTTTGCATCAAGAGGAAGATCTCATACAACCCATGGAGGATGACATCAAGTGGTGATCGTCATCAAGGTTGCGGTGTGCAAGTTCAAGTGAAGCATCATGGAGAGATCATGCTTGAAGCTTGTCATCCATTGTGGTGACAATGGACTTGTGAAGATGTGCCGAAGAGTGTCTCTCCCATAGTGGAGTATGGGGGAGCAATCTACTAGTCTTCATCGAGCCGACGCAATCAAGAAAGGTGGTCCATCTTGAGAAGGACAAGATCGTCATCATCTAGCTCAAGTGGACTATGCGCAAGGCAAAGGTTTGACCTTGATAGTGTTTTCTATTTTACCGGTCTCATGGTGGTAGTTGGGAGACCGGGTTATAGGATCGATTGCCGTACTATCAAGGGGGGCTCTCAAGTGAGTAGCTTGATCGTATCGTTCGTTGAGAGCTCAAACCATTGCATTCTTGGCATCATCAACTTTCTTGGTTCTTGGTTGGCTTTTCTCTTTGTGGGTTCTTGAACTTATGGTCAGCTTCATGACAAGCTCAAGTTCATCGAAAACGGAGTCCTTATGCATCTTCTATGATGTTTTCGATGTTGGAGTTTTTGCCGGTTCTTCATTGATAGAGGTTTCACATCTCTATATCATCGTTGTTGGATAGCTCTTGTCATCCTGAATCCAACAAGCTTGAGTTTGCTCAATTCGGAGCTCATTTGCAGAAGTTATGGCAGTTCTGGTTTGCATTGGCGGCAAGGAAGGAGGCATTGGAAAGACTAGACCATACACATTAATTAGTACAAGAAAGATGCATTCGGGAAGCGACTAGTCGCTTCTGGCGAAGCTTAACAAAGCTTTGGCTTCGTCTGCTGACATAAAAACATCCCTTTCCATGTCTTCGGATACAACCCAAAAAGGCTTGCCTGCACTGGATCTTCTTTTGTTACTCCCCTATCTGTTGATATATGTAGAACATTTCTTTCAATCATGAATTGGAGCAAGTATTTCCCGATATCATAATGACACTGAATTTGTTTCTTTTTCTCTTTTTTGCTAGTGTTTTATTGATGCAATAGAGATCTTTCATAGATGGATCCCGATATGATCTTATTGATACGAGAATTAGAATCAAATAAAAGTGTTTTCTGATGCATGCACTCTTTTCTTTAGGTTAATCAGCCCTCGCAATAGCAGCTCCGAGAAGCTGGGCTTAGGGTGCGCCTCCTGCGGTCGTTTCAGTGACTCAATTGGCTGGCTTCCCTCAGCTCAGACTGGGATTTTGGATTGAGATGGATGGTTGTGCTTGAAGTTACGAGTCGGGTAATGCTAAGTTGAATCGGCTGATCCGTTTCATCCTCTTTCGGCAAAGGAAGTTGGACTTTAGTTAGCTAAAAAAAAAGCTTTTTCTTCGCTTTCTTCAACAATGCGAATCTACCTCACTCCTCATCATACGAACCACAGCCATTCAAAAAGCTATCAATCTGATTCGAAATACCAAGGCAAAATCTCCGATCGTCTGTGATCCAAACCCAAACTCTCCTCCGGTTTTGGATATATAGACAGTGCCTGCTCTCAAACCAACCAAGACAGCAGCAAGTTCCTATCGAGAACAAGACGACAGATCAATATGACCAATTTCTATAATATCTCGGGTAAATACGTGAAAAAGTGTTGCTTAGCTCAGTGAAATGGAATAAGGAAGAGAAAGTGTAGTGTGATAAGGGAAGATGCAAGTCAATTTTGAGGTTTTCAAGCCCAATAGTGCCAGCCAAACCAAGCTAGTACACCATCCAGCCAGAATAAAACAAAGGAAAAGAAATAGAACGTACCTCCGTCTTTAAATAAATATCTCACCTATCAAACTCAAGCAAGAGTCGAACCGCTAGCTTTTTGTGGCCATGGGAACCGGCTGGGACACCCTCAAACCCCCTTTTATTCTAAAAAAAGGGATCGGCACTTCTCGTATAAATGGAATGGAATTTCTCGAATTTCACACAGCGTTTTTCTTAGTTTAGAATATCAAAAGACATCCCACAACCCGGTCTTAGGTTCAGAGTCGCTTTGTGGGAACTTCAAGAGAGAGAAGAGAGATCATAGCTTAATATTAAAGGTCAGGTATACCTGCCTACGTTCGGCATACACATTCACTAGTTCCATTCGGAACCTTTCTCTAGATGGAATCCTGATTCGACTTTCAAATGCAAGAGCAAGAATGCCGTGAGGGAGCCCTATCTAAAAAATGCCTTTTTGTATTTTTTGGATACATTACTATAGCGATTCTCTGGTTTAGTTTAGTTGATCTTTTTCTTTTATGAAAAGCAAGGAAACACTAGTAATGGTGGAAACAGAACTGAGAAATCTAAGAAGTTTCATTCACTTTTCTCAAGCATCTAACTAAGCTCCAGCAATTGCTATTGGAAGCCTCTTGTTCTCCAACTCATGCATCCAGTAAATGCCCTGCTCATGTAGGAGTTCAAATCAACCTAACTCTTCACCAGAGAAAGCCTGTCTTTTGCTTCCCTTTGAAAGAGGCAGACCCCTACTTCAATTGTCATCTGACGACTCTTCCCCAGCTGCGGACTCAGACCTCTCACAACCAAAAAAAAGAAAATCAAAATCAAACGAATCCGAATATAACCAATCTATCGCCTTTGATGACTCGTTGACAGCCTCCTCAACCCAAGCTTCCATCTCCTGCTATTGGACATCAATGGTATCGGAGTGCGCCTCCTTCCGTTTTCCTAGCTGAGTAATTGAAGGCAGCAAGGTGCTACAGTACAATGGCTAGCGGTAGTACCGCTCCTCAGAGCGGTAGTACCGCAGGAGAAAGCGGTAGTACCGCTCTAGTGAGCGGTAGTACCGCTGTCCCCAGCTCCTGATGCGTGCGGTTGCGGTTGTAGGCGCGGATGTAATTTTTTACATCCGCCCTCGAGCGGTAATACCGTGATGTATGTGCGGTACTACCGTGCCGGATATTTCTCTCGAAGCTAGCTCCAGCGGATGTAGCCCGGAAGTAATTTTTTACATCCGTGGATGCGCGGTAGTACCGCTACCCCGAGCGGTAGTACCGCTGCCTCACGGCGCCTTCTACCGTGTGCTGCACCTGAGTGGCCGTTGAATAATACCCCTGCGGTAGTACCGCGAGGGCAGGCGGTAGTACCACTCCGGCAGTACTACCGGCCTGTTGCCTCGTTGCAGTAGTCTTTCATATGGCTACTACCGCCCTAGCGGTAGTACCGCTCCTTGGAGCGGTAGTACCGCTCTGTGCGGACTGTGAGGATAACGGTTGGATTTTTCCCCACCTATAAAAGGGGGTCTTCTTCCCCATTGAACCTTATCTCTTTAGCTCGTGTTGTTCCCCCATTGTTGACCTTCTTCGAGCTTGCTAACTCTCAATCCCTCCAATGATTCTTGCTAGTTCTTGAGGGAAAAGAGAGAGGAGATCTAGATCCACATTTCCACCAATCACTTTCTCCTCTAAGTGAGGGGAACCCCTTGGATCTAGATCTTGGAGTTCTTCGTGTTCTTCTTCGTTCTTCCTCTCATTTTCCTCCCTAGCATTAGTTGCTTTGGTGGGATTTGGGAGAGAAGGACTTGGGCACTCCGTGTGCCCTTGCCATTGCATTTGGTGCATAGGTTTGAGTTCTCCACGGTGATACGTGGAAGTGAGAAATTGAGAAGCTTATTACTCTTGGGTGTTTGAGCACCCTAGAGCTTGTTCCTCTTGGGTGCTTTGGCACCCTAGACGGTTGGTGGTGCCTCGGAGCTCAATCATTGTGGTGCTAAGCTCCGGGCAAGCTTCAGGGTCTCCAATTAGGTTGTGGAGATTGCCCTGAGAATTTGAGGTCACCTCGGAACCACAATCCATTGTGGTGAAGCTTCGTAGTGTTGTTGGGAGCCTCCAATTAAGTTGTGGAGTTTGCCCCAACCTTGTTTGTACGGGTTCGGTGACCGCCCTCAAGGGTCCCTTAGTGGAATCACGGCATCTTGCATTGTGCGAGGGCGTGAGGAGATTACGGTGGCCCTAGTGGCTTCTTCGGGAGCATTGTGCCTCCACACCGCTCCGAACGGAGATTAGCATCCGCAAGGGTGTGAACTTCGGGATACATCATCGTCTCCGCGTGCCTCGGTTATCTCTTACCCGAGCCCTTTACTTATGCACTTTACTTTGTGATAGCCATATTGTTTCTTGCTATATATCTTGCTATCACTTAGTTGTCTATCTTGCTTAGCATAAGTTGTTGGTGCACATAGGCGAGCCTAGTTGTTTTAGGTTTTGTGCCTTACTAATTAAACGATAGTTTTATTCCGCATTTGTTCAAGCCTAAACCGTAATTATTTTAAAGCGCCTATTGACCCCCCCCTCTAGGCGACATCCACGTCCTTTCAGTTCCTACCAACAAAATTCACATCCATAGATTCATTATTATTTCCAATCAAAGAAGACAAAGGCATATCATTAGGATCAATAGGAGCACTCTTACTAGCAAACAATTTCATCAATTCATCGATCTTTTCACTCAAAGTATTTATTTCTTCAATAGCATGCACTTTTTTACTAGTAGGAGATCTTTCGGTATGCCATTGAGAGTAATTAGCCATAATATTATCTAGGAGTTTAGTAGCTTCTCCTAATGTGATTTCCATAAAAGTACCACCCGCGGCGGAATCTAAAAGATTTCTAGAAGCAAAATTCAATCCCACATAGAAAATTTGTATAATCATCCATAAACTCAAACCATGCGCGGGGCAATTTCTAATCATTAGTTTCATCCTCTCCCATGATTGTGCAACATGCTCATGATCAAGTTGCTTAAAATTCATTATATCGTTCCTAAGGGAGATGATCTTAGCGGGCGGAAAGTACTTGGAAATAAAAGCATCTTTACACTTATTCCATGAATCAATACTATTTTTAGGCAAAGATGAAAACCAAGTTTTAGCACGATCTCGTAGTGAGAACGGAAATAGCTTCAATTTAACAATATCATTATCCACATCTTTCTTATTTTGCATATCACACAACTCAACGAAAGTATTTACATGGGATGCGGCATCTTCACTAGGAAGGCCGGAAAATTGTTCTTTCATAACATGATTAAGCAAAGCGGCATTAATTTCATAAGATTTCGCACTAGTGGCGGGAGCAATCAGAGTACTAATAAAATCATTATTATTAGTATTGGAAAAGTCACACAACTTGGTATTCTCTTGAGTCATCGTGACAAAGCAAGCAATCTAGCACACAAGCAAACGAAAAGCAAACGAAAAGACGAACGGAAGAAGGGCGAATAAAAAGGCAAATCTTTTTGGTATTTTCTGAAAATCGTTTTAGAAGTGGGGGAGAGGAAAACGAGAGGCAAATGGAAAATAAAGTAAATGCAAGAGATGAGTTTGTGATGGGTACTTGGTAGGCTTGATGTAGATCTCCCCCGCAACAGCGCCAGAAATCCTTCTTGCTACTTCTTGAGCATGCGTTGGTTTTCCATTGAATAGGAAAGGGTGATGCAGCAAAGTAGATAAGTATTTCCCTCAGTTGTTGAGAACCAAGGTATCAATCCAGTAGGAGATACAAGCAAGTCCCCAATAGATGTACCTACACAAATAATCAAACACTTGCACCCAACGCTATAAAGGGGTTGTCAAGCCCTTCACGGTTATTTGCAAGGATGAGATCTGATAGAGATAGATATAAAAGATTGCTAGAACGGAAAGTAAAACAAAAGTAAAAATAATGCAGTGAGATATTTTTGGTATTTTTGGTTTTAGATCTGAAAGTATAATATGGAAAATAGACCCGGGGGCCATAGGTTTCACTAGAGGCTTCTCTCATGAAGGAAAATAATGCGGTGGGTGAACAAATTACTGTCGAGCAATTGATAGAAAATCAAATAATTATGACGATATCCAACGCAATGATTATGCATATAGACATCACGTCCGTGTCAAGTAGACCGAAACGATTCTGCATCTACTACTATTACTCCACACATCGACCGACTCCTGTCTGCATCTAGAGTATTAAGTTCATGAAGAACAGAGTAACGCATTAGGTAAGATGACATGATGTAGAGGGATAAACTCAAGCAATATGATGAAAACCCCATCTTTTTATCCTCGATGGCAACAATACAAATACGTTCCTCGCTACCCCTACTTTGTCACTGGGTGAGGACACCGCAAGATTGAACCCAAAACTAAGCACTTCTCCCATTGCAAGAATTACCAATTTAGTTGGCCAAACCAGACCAATAACTCGAAGAGACTTGCAAAGATATGAAATCATGCATATAAGAATTCAGAGAAGATTCAAATAATATTCATAGATAAGCTGATCATAAACCCACAATTCATCGGATCTCGACAAACACACCGCAAAAGAGTATTACATCGGATAGATCTCCATGTAGATCATGAAGAACATGGTATTGAAGAACAAGGAGAGAGAAGAAGCCATCTAGCTACTAGCTATGGACCCGAAGGTCTGTGGTAAACTACTCACGCATCACGGAGGGGCAATGGAGTTGATGTAGACGCCCTCCGTGATCGAATCCCCATCCGGCAGATTACCGGAAAAGGCTCCAAGATTGGATCTCACGGCAACAGAGGCTTCCGGCGGCGGAAAAGTATTTTCATGGCTCTTTTTAGTATCCAGGGAATATTTGGGAATTTATAGGCCAAAGAATAGGGTTAGGAGGGCTGCCGTGGGGCCACAAGCCAGGGGCCGCCCCCCCCCCTAGGGCGCGCCCTGGTGGCTTGTGACGCCACGGCAGGTCTCCTGCCTTCATCTCCAAGTTTGCTGGGTTTCTTCTGGTCCAAGAAAAATCATTCCGAAGATTTTATTCCGTTTGGACTCCGTTTAATATTCCTTATCTGCAATACTCAAAAACAAGGAAAAAACAGAAACTGGCACTAGGCTCTAGATTAATAGGTTAGTCCCAAAAATAATATAAAATAGCACATTAATGCATATAAAACATCCAAAACAGATAATATAATAGCATGGAACAATCAAAATTTATAGATACATTGGAGACGTATCACCGTCCACCAGCGTCCGCTATTCGGGTGAACCGGTGTGCTACATGCACCGGCCGACCGGCACGGGTCTGATACGTCTCCAACGTATCTATAATTTTTTATTGTTCCATGCTATTATATTATCTGTTTTGGATGTTTTATATGCATTAATATGCTATTTTATATTATTTTTGAGACTAACCTATTAACCTAGAGCCCAGTGCCAGTTTCTGTTTTTTCCCTTGTTTTTGAGTATTGCAGATAAGGAATATTTAACGGAGTCCAAACGGAAGAAAATCTTTGATATGATTTTTCTTGGACCAGAAGAAACCTGCCAGACTTGGAGAGGGGGGCAGGAGACATGCCGAGAGACGACAAGCCTGCAGGGCGCGCCCTAGGGGGGGGGCGTGCCCTCCTGGCTTGTGCCCCCCCTACAGGCCTCCTAACCCTAATCTTCGTCCTATAAATTCCCAAATATTCCCCCAATACCAAAAAGAGCCATGATAATACTTTTCCGCCGCCGGAAGCCTCTGTTCCTCTGAGATCCCATCTTGGAGCCATTTCCGGTAATCTGCCGGAGGGGGATTCGATCACGGAGGGCATCTACATCAACTCCATTGCCCCTCCTATGATGCGTGAGTAGTTCACCTCAAACCTTCGCGTCCATAGCTAGTAGCTAGATGGCTTCTTCTCTCTCTCTATGTTCTTCAATACCATGTTCTCCATGATCTTCATGGGGATCTATCCGATGTAATACTCTTTTGCGGTGTGTTTGTCGAGATCCAATGAATTGTGGGTTTATGATCATATTATCTATGAATATTATTTGAATCTTCTCTGAATTCTTATATGCATGATTTCATATCTTTGCAAGTCTCTTCGAGTTATTGGTTTGGTTTGGCCAACTAGATTGGTAATTCTTGCATTGGGAGAAGTGCTTAGTTTTGGGTTCAATCTTGCGGTGTCCTCACCCAGTGACAAAGTAGGGGTAGCGAGGCACGTATTTGTATTGTTGCCATCAAGGGTAAAAAGATGGGGTTTTCATCATATTGCTTGAGTTTATCCCTCTACATCATGTCATCTTACCTAATGCGTTATTCTGTTCTTCATGAACTTAATACTCTAGATGCAGGCAGGAGTCGGTCGATGTGTGGAGTAATAGTAGTAGATGCAGAATCATTTCGGTCTACTTGACACAGACGTGATGCCTATATGCATAATCTTTGCCTTGGATATCGTCATAACTATGCGCTTTTCTATCAATTGCTCGATAGTAATTTGTTCACCCACCGTATTATTTTCCTTCAAGTCTATTTTCCATATTATATTTTCAGATCTATAAACCAAAATTACCAAAAATACTTTGCTGCAATCTTTTTACTTTTGTTTTACTTTTCGTTTTAGTAATCTTTCATATCTATCTCTATCAGATCTCATCCTTGCAAGTAACCGTGAAGGGATTGACAACCCCTTTATAGCGTTGGGTGCAAGTGTTTGATTGTTTGTGTAGGTGCAAAGATTGGGGCCTTGCTTGTACCTCCTACTGGATTGATACCTTGGTTCTCAACAACTGAGGGAAATACTTAGCTACTTTGCTGCATCACCCTTTCCTCTTCAAGGGAAAACCAACGCAAGCTCAAGAAGTAGCAAGAAGGATTTCTAGCGCCGTTGCCGGGGAGGATACATAGCAAGTCAAGACAAGAACTCTCCCGTCAATTTGCCAATTTCTGGCGCCATTGCCGGGGAGATCTACATCAAGCCTACCAAGTACCCATCACAAACTCATCTCTTGCATTTACATTATTTTCCATTTGCCTCTCGTTTTCCTCTCCCCCACTTCAACAATTTGCCGTTTTGTTCGCCCTCTTTTCCGTTTGCCTTTTTGCTTGTGTTGCCATGTGCCTTTTATTTTGCTTGCATCTTCGCTTGCTAAAATCTAGTGATATGGATCCTCATCCACTTGCTAATCTTTTCAAAAAGTCAAATTATGTTGAACCAATTGCTAGTGAGTTGAGTGCACTTGATTATCTCTATGAAGTTTTGTTTGAAAATCATGAATCTGAAAATTTTGATGAAGTGTTGAAAGAAGAAATTTATAAGGTGATTCATGATAGTTCCTTGAATGATGAGCATGATTGCAATGTTTCTATTATGAATTCTCTAAATATCCATGATGCTAATGATACGCAAAGCCACAAGCTTGGGGATGCTATGTTTCATGAAGATGATATTTTTTGTTCCCCTAGTTTTGATGAGCAAATTCATTATGATGATTGCATGCTCATGCATCATGAAAAGAATGATTTATGTGATAGTTATATTGTTGAATTCCTGCATGATGCTACTGAAATTTATTATGAGGGAGGAACATATGCTTGTAGGAATTGCAATAATATCAAGTTTCCTCTCTATGTGTTTAAAGTTTTGAAGTTATGCTTGTTTTGCCTTCCTATGCTAGTTGATTCTTGTTCCCGTAAATTGTTTGCTCACAAAATCCCTATGCATAGGAAGTGGGTTAGACTTAAATGTGCTTGTCATGATATTCATGATGCTTTCTTGCATACTTCAATTACTACTTTTTATTTGAGCATCATTGAAATCATTATGCCTAGCTAGGGGCGTAAAACGATAGCGCTTGTTGGGAGGCAACCCAATGAATAAATAATTTTTTGCTTTTTCCGTTCTGTTTTTGAGTGATTTACACATTATTACCTCTGTAGTATTTGTGTTTTATTGTTTTAATTAGTGTTTGAGCCAAGTAAGAGCTTTGGGATGGTCTACGGTGATTGTTGATTTGATTTTGCTGAAAACAGAAACTTTTGCGCTCAGTCCAGGAATTTTATAAATTCACCAGAGCGTCGAATGAGTCTGAAATTTTTACAAAAGATTGATATACAAATTTCCCAGATTTTCCTCATTTTTCAGAATTTTTGGAGTTACAGAAGTATTCGAAGTCTACAGATTGCTATAGACTGTTCTGTTTTTGACAAATTCTGTTTTCTTTGTGTTGTTTGCTTATTTTGATGTATCTATGGGTTGTATCGGGGGGTATGAACCATGGAGAAGTTGGAATACAGTAGATATTACACCAATATAAATAAATAATGAGTTCACAGCAGTACCTAAAGTGGTGATTTATTTTTCTTATACTAACGGATCTCACGAGTTTTCTGTTGAGTTTTGTGTTGTGAAGTTTTCAAGTTTTGGGTAAAAATTTGATGGACTATGGAATGAGGAGTGGCAAGAGCCTAAGCTTGGGGATGCCCAAGGCACCCCAAGCCATATTCAAGGATACCAAAGAGCCTAAGCTTGGGGATGCCCCGGAAGGCATCCCCTCTTTCGTCTTCAATCCATCGGTAAATTTACTTGAGGCTATATTTTTATTCACCACATGATATGTGTTTTGCTTGGAGCGTCTTGTATGATATGAGTCTTTGCTTTTTGGTTTGCCACAATCATCCTTGCTGCACACATATTTTGAGAGGGACAAGCATTAATCGTGAATTTATTAGAATACTCTATGTGCTTCACTTATATCTTTTGAGCTAGGCAATGTTGCTCTAGTGCTTCACTTATATCTTTTTAGAGCACGGTGGTGTTTTTTATTTTATAGAAATAATTGAACTCTCGTACCTCACTTATATTATTTTGAGAGTCTTTAAACAGCATGGTAATTGGTTTAGGTTATGAATTTAGTCCTAATATAATAGGCATCCAAGAGGGATATAATAAAAACTTTCATATAAAGTGCATTGAATACTATGAGAAGTTTGATTCCTTGCATATAGTTTTGAGATATAAAAATGGTGATATTAGAGTCATGCTAGTGAGTAATTGTGGATTGGTAGAAATACTTGTGTTAAAGTTTGTGATTCCCGTAGCATGCACGTATGGTGAACCATTATGTAACGAAGTCGGAGCATGATTTGTTTAATGATTGTCATCCTTTGTGTGAGGGTCGGGAGCGCGCGATGGTTAACTCCTACCAACCTCTCTCCTAGGAGCATGCGTCTAATACTTTTCTTCGATAACTAATAGACTTTTGCAATAAGTATGTGAGTTCTTTATGACTAATGTGATTCCATGGATTATACGCACTCTCACCCTTCCACCATTGCTAGCCTCTCTATTACCGCGCAACTTTCGCCGGTGCATTAAACCCACCTTCCTCAAAACAGCCACCATATACCTTCCTCAAAACAGCCACCATACCTACCTATTATGGCATTTCCATAGCCATTCCGAGATATATTGCCATGCAACTTCCACCGTTCCGTTTATTATGACATGCACCATCATTTTCATATAGCTTTGCACGATAGTAAGATAGCTAGCATGATGTTTTCATGGCTTGTCCATTTTTTGATGTCATTTGCTATGCTAGATCGTTGCACATCCCGGTACACCACCGGAAGCATTCATATAGAGTCATATTTTGTTCTAGGTATCGAGTTGTAATTCTTGAGTTGTAAGTAAATAAAAGTGTGATGATCATCATTAGAGCATTGTCCCATGAGAGGAAAGGATGATGGAAGCTATGATTCCCTCACAAGTTGGGATGAGTCTCCGGACTTTATAAATAATAAAAGAGGCCAATGAAGCCCAAATAAATTAATAAAAAAGAGGCCAAAGATGCCCAACAAAAAAAATGAGAGAAAGAGAGAAGGTACAAGGATCCGGGTCTATTGCAACAAAAGTGTTCGTCGCAATAAGTGCCCAATTGTCGCAATAGCTACCTACTGCCACGACATGTTTTTCGTTGCCAGCCGTTGCGATAGGACGCATGGTAATAGGCTATTGCCACAAAAAAGTAAATGTGGCAAGAAAGTGTGCTATTGCAACAGCCACGTGACAAGTTGCCACATTTTTCCTCGTGGCATCATGCACTTGATGCCACAAATTGGTTTGCGGCAATAGCTTGAAGCAACACGTGGCGAACCTTGGCGATTTGGCTGTTTGTGGCGATAGGCATTTGTGGCAATAACCTATACCAACAACTCTTTTTCGTGGTGCGTGCTCTTCCGTGGCAATAGTCAATTGTGGCAATACCCTATGGCAACAACTCTTGTTCTCGTGGGCATAGTCCTTTCGCCACGAACCCTATGTTCGTGGCAGTAACGTATGGCAACAACTCTTCGGATGTGGTAATACTAAAATTGCAACATAATCATTTTGGTGGTGATAAATAGTTGTCACAACGGATAGAATGTTTGTGGTGAGAGGCTGTTGCGACAATACGAACATTTCATGGCAAAAGGACTATTTCAACAAAACTGAATTCGGTGGCGAGAAGTAGTTATCTCAATGGACTGGCTGCTTGTGGTGATAACTTATTGCGACAATATTCAGTGTTCCGTCGCAACAGCCTAGTGCAACAAAACAGGTCGGTGTGGTGACTAAGATTTGACGCAATGCTACATTTTTTGTAGTGCCAACATGTTGCAACCAAAAATAGGTTGTGGTAATAGCCTACTACAACCAGAAAAAATACAAGTATTCAATTACATGATTCAAATAATGCATATATGATGTAGATTCATAAAATATCAAAGTTTAAAAAGCTAATATACATCAAATGAAACTGAAATATAATTTAGCACGCATTCAACATATTGAATGTGCCATCCTAATTAAGAGCGAAGACTAAATTGTCCGTAGTCTAGAGTCCATTCCAGTTTAATCTTTGGATCCTGCAATGAAGAAATCAAAAAATTATTTAGCTCAAGTTAAATGAAAATAGAAAATACTTAGTCATGAAAATGAAGAAACAACACAATCACTAAATAGCATAAAGTTATAACCACTTTTATGACAATTGCATAATTACTATATTCGTGCATGCATGGTTACCTTCCTGCCTAATTGTTATGACCATAGCAACAAGCAAGCTAATTCTTGTGCCTTCCGTACTACTCCCATCAAAAATTAGGTGCTATGCAAAACAATTTGGATAATTTCACAAAAGAATTTGTAGTTCAAACACAAGAATAATTACCTAAATTGATCAAACAACTAACTTCTCCGAAACAACTATATCTAGCCCAAGTTCACAGTTTCTAATGGTGAGAATTAAGGATGTACCTTGCAGAAAGGAGTAATGTGCATCATCTCTTTTCTCTGACGCGTGCACATTACCTGAAACATCGCCAGCTGCATGTTAATTACCTTCGCTGCTTTGGCATAAATTGAAGTGAATATAAATATTATTATCAAGTTGTTGTTGTATTGTACTCGGTCTCCTACCAGCAGGATCTTGCATTGAATTCATCATTGTGCCCTTCTATAGGTAATATCATAATTTGAGTCAATTTCAGAAGAAACGCGATACTTAAAGCAGGCATAAAAAAGTAACCGGAAAAATATCTATTCAAGTCTATACTGAAGCTGTTGTTAGCAAAAATAAGCTAGGCTTCAAAGATTAAATGAAATCAAATTGTGTTATAGCATCCAGAACAGAAGTCTTTTAGCACAGCATATGTGATGTGTCTATAATTTTGATTTAGAAATTAAAAGCTAGGCTTCAAAGATCAAAGCAGATCATATATATGTGTACATCAATAAAATGTAATCAAATCTACACTGAAGCTGTGAGGCATATACAAGGCTACTCCCAATACATACACATGCAGTAATCTAACCTGAATGTTGTAAGCAAATATACATCTCTCTAAATCCAAACAGAAGATACACATGTACTGGTCAATGAATGCAATTTCAGAGTGAAACTTTGGAGGGGATTGGTGAACTCTTGGCTTGCTGAGCTCTCCATCGGCGCAGCCGCAGAAAGCGCCGGGCCGTCGTGCTCGTTACTGCTCTTGGCCTGCTGCCTATAGTGGGCTAAAGGCTAGCATATGATCTAACATTGGAGTAGATATGCACTACTTGGCTGCTGCCTAGTTTATTTGGACTGAAGCTTAGTTGAGTAATCTCATGCTGCTCTCAACTCAAGCATGTACACAGTATTTTTTGTCATACATCTATATATAAACGAATTTTTTGCTGAATTTTTTGGGGATGCTGGATCCTCCCCTGGGTTGTTGTAGTAGGAAGGCGAGGCGGGCTATTTCATCCCGGCGACCATGCCGGAGGCGAGAGTGAATAGATATGCCTCACAGCAGTACATACTTGATTTGATACACATGTGCTGCACGGCGGCTGTCGGCGTGGTAGTTCTACGATGGAAAAGGGGTGCTGCCATGGTCATGCCGTCCACCGCATCCTGCTGCCCCTCCTCCTCGTCTCCCCATGGCCGCCCCACCCCCACCGCCTCCGCCTCCTGTTGACCTCCGCCACCACCACCAATTTCTGTAGCCCCGCGCGCATCGGCCGCATCTCCCGCCCCGCCCCTTCCGAACGGAACCCCCTCCCGGTCTCCTCCTCGTCCTCCTCCGAGAGCACGCCCGATGTCGCCGGCGAGGATACCTAGGAAGCCTACCGGGGAAGAAGAACGGGCGGCTGGGGCGCGTGCGGGTGCGGGTCGGCGCGCCGCTCAAAGCCATCTGGGCCATGCTCACCGACTATGAGGGCCTCGCCGTCTTCATCCCTGGCCTCTCCAAGTGCCACTTCCTCCACCGGGACGCCGCCTTGGCCCGCCTCTAGACGCCGCGCTGCACATCTATGCGGAGGAGATTAGGGAGAAAGGAATAACCTGAGACAGTGTACGTCGATGGACTCCGATGTGGTCCGCAGTGTCGACGCCGTCGTGACGCCGTGAGCACGGAGGAACCAGAACGAGAGAGCTCAGATCCAATCTTGATGATTTGGTGAAGAGAAATTATCGGGAGTATTTGTGAGGGTGATTAGGGGAGAGGTTAAGAATTTGTGGCGCCAGACAGAGATCAAATTATTTGGTGGAAAATTACAAAAAAATTGAGGGAGACTGATGGCTTTAGTGGGAAGGTTAAAAATTACTTCCGTAAAGCAGGATACACGCTTAATTATATTTTTGGAAATTAATTTTGGTAAGGAAATGTTAGAATAATGAAATAAATTGAATTTCTTTTATTTTAAATCAATATGGAATATATCTGCTGCTAAAAATAATATTACTAAAATTTGTTTGTACAAGGTTATTTCGTTGACTGTCCGAAATAGATGTCCGCGTCGTTGGCAATCATACTGATGGTTGTGATGGCGAGGAGAGCACGCAGTCGACAGAAGAACAACAGTTGAGCCGGCAAGGGTAATGGAGGTGGTGTGCGCTACACTTATTCACAGAAATCTCATGTCACCCTCGCTTCAAAACTACTAGGTTATCCTCTTGCCTTGAAACATAAGTAGACATGGAGTGATCAGACGGTCGATCTACGTCGGTCCCGATCTCAAGGTTCGATCTTGAGATTGGGTGATAAGATGGGAGATGGCGACGAACACGGAGGACGCGATGGAAAACCGCTTTCAACCACTTCGTTCTTACCGGCCTGTCCACCGATCCAATAGAATCGAATCCAAAGAAGACCCGACGGCCACGCATGAAAATACAAATTGTTGAGGCTATCGCTTATCGTTAGCGTCTCAGTTAGCTGGGGATTAGAGAATAATCAAAAATTGGTCTATTAATCGATTTTATCAGCCAATTATTAATCGCCATTTTTTGCATATCCCAAATTCCCAATACTAAAATTTGCTATATTCAACACTAAAACAATATTGGACAGAAGTATTACCGTGATTCCTAGGCTTTCAATCCTCGACAAATAAAATAGGAAAATAATACATATTTCATAACAACGTCTACAAAACACAAATAAACGTAGTTTGTGCATACAAAGTGGTAGGAATAGGCCCGGTTTATCGGTAGATTCTCGATAAATCGATTATGAGAGCGATAAATCAGCCCAAATGATAAACGATAAAGATAAGGCATAATTTTATCGGTCACCCCACGAGTAGCGATAAATCGGGTGATAAATCGCTGAATCGGATGATTTTTTGAACAACGATTAAATACCTACACAAAGAACATATATTCGGCATTTTCCAACTATCATATCATGGCTAACTGATCTAGCTAGCTAACCGTAACCGGCGCTCCCGGGCTACCAACTCATAGGGGCTTCTAGTGCGAGGAGGACATCGATCCAATATAATCCAATCGCAGGAAGACCCGACGGACACGCCGACGTAGAACCTCGCAAGGGAAAGATTGGTGTTGTTCATACTAGTAGAATGCCTGTGCGTTGCTACGGGCGAAATACGGAAATTGATGACTAAGTGACTTGAGTGAAGTCCTTAAAAAATATATCGCCTTTTGTCAAAAGAAATAGTGTGTACTATGAGAGAAACTATGCACCCGCGCTTGTTTTTTCGGTGGTAAAATTATGTGATCATCATCTTCGTCTTCCTCTTTTCGTCCCCATGGCCCATCCTCCGATACTGGTCAAGGCCGGTGCAGATTTCATGTCCCACCCTACCCGAGCTACCTTCTCTGTCGCTCCATCGTTGCCGCAACACTGGTCGCGGCCGGTGACGCCGCCGCCTTGCCCAAGCTACCTTCTCTGTCAGTCCACTATTGGCCCTGATCCACCCTTCGACACTGGTCAAGGCCAGTGCAGATGTCATGTGCCATCCTACTTGAGCCGCCTTCTCAGTTGGTCCACCGTTGCCGCAACACTGGTCGTCGCCGGTGACGACGCCGTCCCTGCCCAAGCTACCTTCTCCCTCGGTCCACCGTTGGCCCTGATCCACCCTCCGACACTGGTCACACCCCGTGCTGGTGTCACGTGTCACCCTACCTGAGCCGCATTTTTCTTAAGTCCACCGTTGCCCCTGACCATCCTTCTATCACCTCCCCTCTTCTAAAATTGCATGCTCGTTTTCATCATGTTCCTCCATCCATAACCATGACCCACCTTTTGACACTGGTTGCAGCCAGTGCTGATGTCATGTGTCGCCTTGCCCGAGCCGCCTTCTCTGACGGTCCACCGTTGCCCCCGACCATACCTCTACCCCCTCCCTTTATATGACACCAGTGAGCACCCACATCGCAATATTGGTAAGGCTACATTTTTGGTTACCAAATTTGACATGAATAAAAAATTTCTTCTCTTTTAGTTAGAACTTACACTTTACTTGAATATCAACATGGAATAAGAAAAAAAACATGCAGTACAATGACGGTAAAGACAAGAACATGCAGCAAACGTCATAGGATGGTCTATCACTATCTTTGCGCATCACATTGGTAACAATTTATTTAATCCTTAGCACGGCCTATACAAAACTTAAAAGTATGACAAATGGTCTGTAGCTAAGTACTTGCGCGTTACCGTGGGATAGTAAATAACATAGTGAGCCACTAAGTAATCAACCTCCTCATAGTCATTGTGTTCCTTTAACCATCCTTGTTGAAAGAAACTTGCATGTGAGTCCCTCGATTGTAAGAGATACCAAAATACACATAACCATGCTCATCCACAAAAGGACTTACGTAGTAAACACCATATCTATGCTCGTTTTTGGCCATTTGAACCAAACTGACAAATTGAACTTAGATGTGTTGTTTTTGTGAGTTAAAATCTGTAAAGAATCACAAAGTTGTAGGAGACTCGAGAAAATTCTCATAGAAAAACATTAAAAAAAACGAGTGTTTGGTTATACTAAAGAAGAAGGCTACACGAACAGTTTGCCTTAACAACATATGCAAGTCTTACAAAAACATATTTTCATGTTCTAATAATGATCTTAAATCTCTACGTCATAGTGATGGGAGGGCTTCGCCTTGTTGCGCACCTAGTTGTCCATGTCGCTGTCATCTAGGGCATGGTGCGAGGCAACGAGTGGGCATCATGCTCCGTGCCCATGAGAGAGCCGACGTGAGGGAGAGCTGGGCGAGGCAATGGAGATGTCGCACACGCTCACGGCATCTAGGGTTTTGGCGTGAAGAATTTGGACTCCCCTTGCCATCACCATGGAGGAGGAAGAGACACCTTCCTCGTGGTCACCAGTGTTGGTAGAGGAGGACAACTGTGGTAGGCTTCGGTGCGATGTTTCAAAGGCAAGGGCCGCAAAAGGCTCATCAGGATCCCTAGAAGCCCGATTCACCATCAATCAATCGATCTCCTCTAGTGTTCTTGCTTGACGTCGTTGCCGTGAAGCTCCTGCACAACGGAAAACCCCCCATAGTTCGGAGCCTCTCTTATGTAGCGAGATCGATCCGACCAGTTTTACGGTGCTCGACCTTGCGTCGACAGGTTCATCTTAATCTCTTGCCGCATTAGGGAGGATGGGCGGACCATAGCAATGTGCGAGATGTGATCACCAAAGAAGAAAGAGGAAGGCAACCAAGCTAGCCGATCATACATGTTTTTTTCCTTTCCGCTCAGCGGATGCTATGTGTGTAGGTCAAATTTGCCACCAGATAATAGAACATATAGTATACTATTATTTTTCAAACATAAGCTAAATACCTCCCATCATATAGTTCAACTTCGATCTCATAGAACTTGGAATTGTGTTTATTCTTACTGAAACACTAAACTAATTTAGTTGTAAAATGTTGTATTTATGCATCATATGAAATGCTTGATAAGTCGGTTCGTTTATTCTTTCTTAATCTAACAAAATGAACTTGTACAAGGAGGCATGATGAAAAAGGAAAATTCTTTACACCCAATATCACCAGGCGTCAGCCGGACCCTCACATTAGAATTCTAAAACTAAAAGTACATTGTGTTGATATGGTACAGACAACCAATCTACCCATATATCCTTATTGCACCTTTCCCATCGCACTCATCACACCTACTATATCCGTTAATTTCAGTTCACAAAAATGAATAGATGTTTGGACTACCAGGAAGACGTAATAGAGGCCACTAATCCGTACCAGCTTCAAGATGATACTGCTATTTTCTGTAGCTGATAAGATAACTAACGAAAAACAACTACAAGTTCCTTATACTACTTCAAAGTTAAACCAACACGACTTGATCCATCAATATGAAAAATTTAACTTGTCACCGACAAAGCAGACATAGAGATAAGTACTTACTTCCACGATATCTTTTTAACAGATCACTCATGTCATTAGTTATAAGATCATAAGCTATACAATTAGCTACTGATGGATTCTAAAATTTATCCATCCATAAATGGATCCTGATCTGGTTCATGGGTTCATCTCCCGAATATTCAGAGGATATTCCTCAGTATTACCACGGCATTTCAAAGTCTTCGACCAATAATTCGGCATAACATCACAAGTTGTTGCACCATCAATTTTCATATGCAAGTCATGCCATGGTTCCCTTTTGCCACGAGCATCATTTGCCTGCAAACAGAGGACAAGGATAATTACTTTCAGTTTCCCCAAATAAAACTTTCAAAATAGCAATTCAAATTAACACTAAGCATAGGAGAAGATGCAACTATACTTCGTTTCCTAAGATCATCTTCTTACAATGATTAAGAGGCGAACACAACATAAGTTTCCTTCTTTCCAGTTCGACCATGCATCCGCCGCCCTTGCGATCTCACCGAATCGTTAGGTCTGGTCGGATCCTATTTGACGCGTGTGTGCTTCAAGGAGCCACGGCATCGCTGAAGGCGCCTAGTCCCGACGCCCAGTTTGGGCCAACCCACGATCGAGCTTCACTGTTTCTTCATTTTTTCTGTTTTTGTTGCTTTTTATTTTTTTCCTTTCTTTCTGTTTTACCTTTTCTATTTCTTTTTATTTGTATTTTACTTTATTTTTTGTTTGTCGTTTTTATTTGTTCCATATTTCTATTTTTTTTGGTATGATACAAAATTTCACTGTGTACAAAAATGTCCAATGTGTATTACAAAAATGTTCATCATATATTAAGAAAATGTTCACCGTATATGAGAAAATTCCAATATGTGTTATAAAAATTTCTCCATATATTAAGAAATTTTTCAACGAAATACTACAAATGTTAATTATGTATTTGCGAATTGTTAAACATATATTACAAAAATATTCAATGGGTATTCAAAAATTATTCAACGTACATACAATATATTTAACGTGTATTTCAGAAAAATTCATCATATATATATTTGTATTTTGAAATAAGAATGGAGCGAATCATGGGCAAATGCGCTTATGCGCCCGTTCACAACCGGGGGCCTGTAGCGCATCCCCGACCGGTACGAGTTGGGCTGGCCCATTTATCGTCTATTTTATTTGCTAAAACGTTTGAAAAAGCGGTGCAGTGGTAGTTTAAACCCGCGACAAGTTCCTTCAGTGCCAGCGACACCCACCACTATGACATCAAAGACTAGTTGTTGCAACCATGTTTTTTCAGTTTTAATTTGTCTCCCCGGTCGCGGGAATCCTTCAATTTTGGAAAGCTTCCAGAAGCTTCCCAAACCATTTTTCCCGGTTCGCTCGTCATTTCCGAGGCTGTTTTATTTGGGTTTTATTTTTTCATTTTATATTTATTTAATGTGCTTTTAAAAAAATCATATTTTTATTCAAAATTTATTTTTTCATTTATAAAAAAAATAAACTTTTATGACATGTGATGAAATTATTTTCAAATTTGATGCACTTTTTTTAAATTTCGATGAACTTTTTAAAAAATTTGATGAACTCTTTTCAAATTTGATGAACTTTTTTAAAATTCGATGAACTTCCTTATAATTCAATGAATTTTTTTCAAATTCAATGATTTTTTTTCAAATTCGATGAACTTTTATGAAATTCAATGAATTTTGTTTTCAAAATCGATGAACTTTCTTCGAATTTGATGATTTTTTTCAAATCCAATGAACCTTTTTCAATCCGATGAACTTTCTTTAAATTTGTGAACTTTTAAAAATTTCTTGCAAATTTTTCAATTCACGATTTTTTTCTTTTTTACGTAAGTCAAAGGTTGACTAGTCCATGAGGAGATAGATCCACAAGCCACAACCGACTTATTGCACCTCGGCAGCACATATGTTCTAAAAAAAGGGAGCACTGATCGAGACACCAACACCTCGTGTCCTCGTTCCCCAATCCGCTCCTATGTCTGGCGTCGCCGTGTCACCCCTCTGCCTCTCGATCTTCCTCCTTAGCGCCACGCCGCCGCCATCCCACACCATGCGCTGCTGCTGGTCCGCCTGACCACGACGCCCAGCTCCCCACTTCCTGCCTGCACCCCCAGCCGTGAGCCGCCAACACCAAGATAGGTATGTGCCCAAATCACTTCACGGCAACATCCTTGCATGTTAATTCTCTCTCAATACCTATTTCCCTATATGCTGAATAAGTAAAATTATTGTTAAACAATCTGGTTGTTCATTTTGAGCTGTGATCTCCTCACTTATTTAGCTACTGAAGAAATAAGAAGTGACTGAATCAACTGAACTGTACTTATTCAGGTTGTTCTTGAGTTCCTGTATAATAAATTAATAATTAACAATTTGGAATATTAAGCAATCCGGGATTTTCTGCATTATAGCAAATGTTAGAGGTAGCTTAAATGTCATAAACTTCTTACCAGATCTATGTCAGTATGCTTCAGTATAGGCACATACGCTTTTAAGAAGTCTAGACAGTGGTTCTAGTATTAACCTGGTAATATTTTACATAGTCAGAAGGAAAACTTGGTAAGAACAACACATGCACATTTTGGAACACCACTAGCACACAGACTTCCACCATCAGACTAGGCATAACAGATTTACACAAAACGTGGGACACCCCAAAATACAGAAATATTGGAGATGCTGTAGAGGATGGTGAGGCGGGCTATTGCATCCGGGCGGCCATGCCGGAAGCGAGACTGAGGAGTGTTGCACGGCGGCCGGCGGCGTGGTAGTTCTACGATGGAAATTAGAGCCCATCCTGACAAGGCTAGTCCCAATACATGCACATGCAATAATCTAGCCTGAATGTGGTAACATGAATAATCCAATCTATTGCTGTTAAATTTACCTGATGTATTCACCGATATATTGCGTACTTATTTCTGTTTGATGAAGGTTGCTGAAAGCCAAATAACTGTTTAGAAATCTGAGGAAAACTCTCTAGTCAAAGACAATCTGTTGAAATTAGGCTGGGATACAGCCGTTATACTGCTCAAATGGTGGCTGAAGAGCTGTTTAAATGGAGCATCGGTACTTGATGTGGCACCACCAATTAATAGGCATGTGATGGAAAGTACACCGAGATTCACTTATAACTCTCACCAGTGAGTTATTACATGAAGTGACAAATTTGAACGCCGATGTGTCCGTGAGTCCTTCTCCCATTTCACTCTTCTTTTCTCCTGTTTGCCCGATTTCTACGAAAATGAGCAGTTTCTTTTCCTAGTCATTCTTTCAGTTAACTTTGATCATTTCTCTCTGCTGGTACTTTCTTTTGGTTGCATAATTATTTCCCTTCCTGCTACCGATTGGAGTATGCCCTGCTTAAAAAATTTCCTTTTGCTAGTGATGGAACGGTTAAGTTCAAAATAAAAATACGCATGCCACAATTTTGACGTGTCCATCTCTGTAGAGTAGTGGTGAGCGCGCGCACGCGGAATGTCGCATGGGCAGCATCGAATCCAGGCGGTCGCGTGATTTTTTTTGTTTAACAATTAAATAATATAATGCTATAGTATCCTAGTCAAATAACTGACGGTGCCTGGTGTAGTGGCCTAGCCCGTGCGCCATAACGGGGAGGTTACCGGTTTGAATCCTGGCCGTGCACTATTTTTTACTTTCGCAAGCATTTGCGTGATTAAGTAATGCAGGAGGCTTTTCTGCAAACATGCAAGCATTTGTGTGATTAACTAATGCAAGGGGCTTTTCTGCAAAAAACATATTGCACATCGGTTCCTGACAGGTGAACCCCGCTTGTCAGATACACAGTCAATACACGATTTAGACCATTTTGTAACAGCTTGCCCTAAACATGATACTGATATGCAAAAAAATTGAATAGTGATATTGATTCGTTACCACTACCCCAATTGTGGTATCTCCATGCAATTAACTCGGGGAGGAGGACTGGGCGTTGCGTGATTAAGTAATGCAGGGGGCTTTTCTGCAAAAACATATGGCACACCGGTTCCTGACAGGTGAACCCCGCTAGTTTGATACACAGTCAATACATGATTTAGACCATTTTGTAACAACTTTCCCTAAACATGGTACTGATATGCAAAAAAATTGAATAGTGATATTGATTCGTTACATCTATCGCAAGTGTGGTAATCTCCATGCAATTAACTCGGGAGGAGGACTGGGCGAGGATGGAGACCAACTGAACTAGAGGAGTGGAGGAGGAACTAGGCACTTAGTGATCTTCTACCGAAGCCGCATGAAGACCAAAAGAAGTTGTTTCGTTCGTCTAGGTCGTTCTCTGTTTTTTTACAGAGCAAGTCGTTTTGTCTAGTTATGTATTGCGGTATGACAATGAATCATGGGTTGATGGGCTGCAGGCCATCATAGGATTAGGAGCTACTAAAAACATTACAATATTGTTGGGGGGACCACAGGCCAAGAGGCCCCCATGAAGGTTTGTCGGTAACTACACGAACATCGTTGTAAATATCTTTCTCTTTTTTCCAACACAAGGGGATTGTTGCAATATGCTCTATATATTACCATGGATACACAACTTGTTGCAATAAACAATAATTGTTGCAGCACGACGAAGTTGTGGCGAAAAATATACACTATTGCGACCAGTACATATTTTGTTGCAATAGTTAGCCGACTTTTTGCAACAATATTTATACCTAACATAACGTCTCACAGATATCGGAATATCTTTACGAATATTACAACGAATAGTTATTTTGTTGAAATACATAGTCTCTATTACAACAAAATGGTTGTCTCGCGCAACGTAATTTGGTTGTCGCAATATCACTACCGTGTTGCAACGACGATGTAGTTTGTTGCAATATGGGGCCTCTATTGCAACAAAATGAGTATTTATCGCAGCCAAACTCAGTTGTGGTTGTATGTGCATCCTATTACCACAACCGGGAAATTTGTGGTAATATTACGTTCTATTGCAACAAAAGATAGTTGTAGCAATAAATTTTATTGTAATAGACAAGAATCCTCGTAGTGAGGGACAATGCTACTACCTTTTTCCACACTTGTGCTTCAAAGTAGCACCATGATCTTCATGATAGAGAGTCTCCTATATTGTCACTTTCATATACTAGTGGGAATTTTTCATTATATAACTTGGCTTGTATATTCCAATGATGGGCTTTCTCAAATTGCCCTAGGTCTTCGCGAGCAAGCGAGTTGGATGCACACCCACTTAGTTTCTTTTGAGCTTTCATACACTTATAGCTCTAGTGCATCCGTTGCATGGCAATCCCTACTCACTCACATTGATATCTATTGATGGGCATCTCCATAGCCCGTTGATACGCCTAGTTGATGTGAGACTATCTTCTCCTTTTCCTCACAACCTCCACCATATTCTATTCCACCTATAGTGCTATATCCATGGCTCACGCTCATGTATTGCGTGAAAGTTGAAAAGGTTTGAGAACATAAAAGGTGTGAAACAATTGCTTGACATGTCATCGGGGTTGTGCATGATTTAAATACTTTGTGTGGGGAAGATGGAGCATAGCCAGACCATATGATTTTGTAGGGATAACTTTCTTTGGCCATGTTATTTTGAAAGGACACAATTGCTTTGTTAGTATGCTTGAAGTATTATTGTTTTTATGTCAATATTAAGCTTTTGTTTTGAATCTTACGGATCTGAACATTCATGCCACAATAAAGAATATTACATGGATAAATATGTTAGGTAGCATTCCACATCAAAAATTCTGTTTTTATCATTTACCTACTCGAGGACGAGCAGGAATTAAGCTTGGGGATGCTTGATACGTCTCCAACGTATCTATAATTTTTGATTATTCCATGCTATTATATTATCTGTTTTGGATGTTTTATATGCATTAATATGCTATTTTATATTATTTTTGGGACTAACCTATTAACCTAGAGCCCAGTGCCAGTTTCTGTTTTTTTCCTTGTTTTTGAGTATTGCAGATAAGGAATATTTAACGGAGTCCAAACGGAATAAAATCTTCGATATGATTTTTCTTGGACCAGAAGAAACCTGCCAGACTTAGAGAGGGGGGCAGGAGACCTGTCGGGAGACGACAAGCCTGCAGGGCGCGCCCTAGGGGGGGGCGTGCCCTCCTGACTTGTGGCCCCCCTACAGGCCTCCTAACCCTAACCTTCGTCCTATAAATTCCCAAATACTCCCCCAATACCAAAAAGAGCCACGATAATACTTTTCCGCCGCCGGAAGCCTCTGTTCCCGTGAGATCCCATCTTGGAGCCTTTTCCGGTAATCTGCAGGAGGGGGATTAGATCACGGAGGGCATCTACATCAACTCCATTGCCCCTCCGATGATGCGTGAGTAGTTCACCTCAGACCTTCAGGTCCATAGCTAGTAGCTAGATGGCTTCTTCTCTCTCTATGTTCTTCAATACCATGTTCTCCATGATCTTCATGGGGATCTATTCGATGTAATACTCTTTTGCGGTGTGTTTGTCGAGATCCGATGAATTGTGGGTTTATGATCAGATTATCTATGAATATTATTTGAATCTTCTCTGAATTCTTATATGCATGATTTCATATCTTTGCAAGTCTCTTCGAGTTATTGGTTTGGTTTGGCCAACTAGATTGGTAATTCTTGCAATGGGAGAAGTGCTTAGTTTTGGGTTCAATCTTGCGGTGTCCTCACCCAGTGACAAAGTAGGGGTAGCGAGGCACGTATTTGTATTGTTGCCATCAAGGGTAAAAAGATGGGGTTTTCATCATATTGCTTGAGTTTATCCCTCTACATCATGTCATCTTACCTAATGCGTTACTCTGTTCTTCATGAACTTAATACTCTAGATGCAGGCAGGAGTCGGTCGATGTGTGGAGTAATAGTAGTAGATGCAGAATCGTTTCGGTCTACTTGACACGGACGTGATGCTTATATGCATAATCATTGCCTTGGATATCGTCATAACTATGCGCTTTTCTATCAATTGCTCGACAGTAATTTGTTCACCCACCGTATTATTTTCCTTCAATAGAGAAGCCTCTAGTGAAACCTATGGCCCCCGGGTCTATTTTCCATATTATATTTTCAGATCTATAAACCAAAAATACCAAAAATACTTTGCTGTAATCTTTTTACTTTTGTTTTATTTTTCGTTTTAGTAATCTTTCATATCTATCTCTATCAGATCTCATCCTTGCAAGTAACCGTGAAGGGATTGACAACCCCTTTATAGCGTTGGGTGCAAGTGTTTGATTGTTTGTGTAGGTGCAAAGATTGGGGCCTTGCTTGTACCTCCTACTGGATTGATACCTTGGTTCTCAACAACTGAGGGAAATACTTATCTACTTTGCTGGATCACCCTTTCCTCTTCAAGGGAAAACCAACGCAAGCTCAAGAAGTAGCAAGAAGGATTTCTGGCGCCGTTTCCGGGGAGGATACATAGCAAGTCAAGACAAGAACTCTCCCGTCAATTTGCCAATTTATGGCGCCGTTGCCGGGGAGATCTACATCAAGCCTACCAAGTACCCATCACAAACTCATCTCTTGCATTTACATTATTTTCCATTTGCCTCTCGTTTTCCTCTCCCCCACTTCACCAATTTACCGTTTTATTCGCCCTGTTTTCCGTTTGCCTTTTTGCTTGTGTTGCCATGTGCCTTCTATTTTGCTTGCATCTTCGCTTGCTAAAAATCTATTGATATGGATCCTCATCCACTTGCTAATCTTTTCAAAAAGTCAAATTATGTTGAATCAATTGCTAGTGAGTTGAGTGCACTTGATTATCTCTATGAAGTTTTGTTTGAAAATCATGAATCTGAAAATTTTGATAAAGTGTTGAAAGAAGAAATTTATAAGGTGATTCATGATAGTTCCTTGAATAATGAGCATGATTGCAATGTTGCTAGTATGAATTCTCTAAATATCCATGATGCTAATGATACGCAAAGCCACAAGCTTTGGGATGCTATGTTTCATGAAGATGATATTTTTTGTTCCCCTAGTTTTGATGAGCAAATTCATTATGATAATTGCATGCTCATGCATCATGAAAAGAATGATTTATGTGATAGTTATATTGTTGAATTCCTTCATGATGCTACTGAAATTTATTATGAGGGAGGAACATATTCTTGTAGGAATTGCAATAATATCAAGTTTCCTCTCTATGTGTTTAAAGTTTTGAAGTTATGCTTGTTTTGCCTTCCTATGCTAGTTGATTCTTGTTCCCGTAAATTGTTTGCTCACAAAATCCCTATGCATAGGAAGTGGGTTAGAATTAAATGTTCTTGTCATGAGATTCATGATGCTTTATTGCATACTTCAATTACTACTTTTTATGTGAGCATCATTGAAATCATTATGCCTAGCTAGGGGCGTAAAACGATAGCGCTTGTTGGGAGGCAACCCAATGAATAAATAAATTTTTGCTTTTTACTTTCTGTTTTTGAGTGCTTTACACATTATTACCTCTGTAGTAATTGTGTTTTATTGTTTAATTTAGTGTTTGAGCCAAGTAAGACCTTTGGGATGGTCTACGGTGATTGTTGATTTGATTTTGCTGAAAACAGAAACTTTTGCGCTCAGTCCAGGAATTTTATAAATTCACCAGAGCGTCGAATAAGTCTGACATTTTTACAAAAGATTGATATACAAATTTCCCAGATTTTCCTATTTTTTCAGAATATTTGGAGTTACATAAGTATTCTAAGTCTACCGATTCCTACAGACTATTCTATTTTTTCAGATTCTGTTTTCTTTGTGTTGTTTGCTTATTTTGATGTATCTATGGGTTGTATCGGGGGGTATGAACCATGGAGAAGTTGGAATACAGTAGATATTACACCAATATAAATAAAGAATGAGTTCACAACAATACCTAAAGAGGTGATTTATTTTTCTTATACTAACGGATCTCATGAGTTTTCTGTTGAGTTTTGTGTTGTGAAGTTTTCAAGTTTTGGGTAAAGATTTGATGGACTATGGAATGAGGAGTGGCAAGAGCCTAAGCTTGGGGATGCCCAAGGCACCCCAAGCCATATTCAAGGATACCAAAGAGCCTAAGCTTGGGGATTCCCCATAAGGCATCCCCTCTTTCGTCTTCAATCCATCGGTAAATTTACTTGAGGCTATATTTTTATTCACCACATGATATGTGTTTTGCTTGGAGCTTCTTGTATGATATGAGTCGTTGCTTTTTAGTTTGCCACAATAATCCTTGCTGCACACATCTTTTGAGATGGACACGCATTAATCGTGAATTTATTAGAATACTCTATGTGCTTCACTTATATCTTTTGAGCTAGGCAATGTTGCTCTAGTGCTTCACTTATATCTTTTTAGAGCACGGTGGTGTTTTTTATTTTATAGAAATAATTGAACTCTCGTACCTCACTTATATTATTTTGAGAGTCTTTAAACAGCATGATAATTGGTTTAGGTTATGAATTTTGTCCTAATATAATGAGCATCCAAGAGGGATATAATAAAAACTTTCATATAAAGTGCATTGAATACTATGAGAAGTTTGATTCCTTGCATATAGTTTTGAGATATAAAAATGGTGATATTAGATTCATGCTAGTGAGTAATTGTGGATTGGTAGAAATACTTGTGTTAAAGTTTGTGATTCCCGTAGCATGCACGTATGGTGAACCGTTATGTAATGAAGTCGGAGCATGATTTGTTTAATGATTGTCATCCTTTGTGTGAGGGTCGGGAGCGCGCGATGGTTAACTCCTACCAACCTCTCCCCTAAGAGCATGCGTCTAATACTTTTCTTCAATAACTAATAGACTTTTGCAATAAGTATGTGTGTTCTTTATGACTAATGTGAGTCCATGGATTATACGCACTCTCACCCTTCCACCATTGCTAGCCTCTCTAGTACCGCGCAACTTTCGCCGGTGCATTAAACCCACCTTCCTCAAAACAGCCACCATATACCTTCCTCAAAACAGCCACCATACCTACCTATTATGGCATTTCCATAGCCATTCCGAGATATATTGCCATGCAACTTCCACCGTTCCGTTTATTATGACACGGACCATCATTTTCATATTGCTTTGCATGATCGTAAGATAGCTAGCATGATGTTTTCATGGCTTGTCCATTTTTGATGTCATTTGCTATGCTAGATCGTTGCACATCCCAGTACACCACCGGAAGCATTCATATAGAGTCATATTTTGTTCTAGGTATCGAGTTGTAATTCTTGAGTTGTAAGTAAATAAAAGTGTGATGATCATCATTAGAGCATTGTCCCATGAGAGGAAAGGATGATGGAAGCTATAATTCCCTCACAAGTTGGGATGAGTCTCCGGACTTTACAAATAATAAAAGAGGCCAATGAAGCCCAAATAAATAAATAAATAAGAGGCCAAAGATTCCCAACAAAAAAAATGAGAGAAAAGAGAGAAGGGACAATGCTACTATCCTTTTCCACACTTGTGCTTCAAAGTAGCACCATGATCTTCATGATAGAGAGTCTCCTATATTGTCACTTTCATATACTAGTGGGAATTTTTCATTATATAACTTAGCTTGTATATTCCAATGATGGGCTTCCTCAAATTGCCCTAGGTCTTCGCGAGCAAGAGAGTTGGATGCACACCCACTTAGTTTCTTTTGAGCTTTCATACACTTATAGCTCTAGTGCATCCGTTGCATGGCAATCCCTACTCACTCACATTGATATCTATTGATGGGCATATCCATAGCTCGTTGATACGCCTAGTTCATGTGAGACTATCTTCTCCTTTTCCTCGCAACCTCCACCATATTCTATTCCACCTATAGTGCTATATCCATGGCTCACGCTCATGTATTGCGTGAAAGTTGAAAAGGTTTGAGAACATAAAAGATGTGAAACAATTGCTTGACTTGTCATCGGGGTTGTGCATGATTTAAATACTTTGTGTGGGGAAGATGGAGCATAGCCAGACCATATGATTTTGTAGGGATAACTTTCTTTGGCCATGTTATTTTGAAAGGACACAATTGCTTTGTTAGTATGCTTGAAGTATTATTGTTTTTATGTCAATATTAAGCTTTTGTTTTGAATCTTACGGATCTGAACATTCATGCCACAATAAAGAATATTACATGGATAAATATGTTAGGTAACATTCCACATCAAAAAATTTGTTTTTATCATTTACCTACTCGAGGACGAGCAGGAATTAAGCTTGGGGATGCTTGATACGTCTCCAACGTATCTATAATTTTTGATTGTTCCATGCTATTATATAATCTGTTTTGCATGTTTTATATGCATTAATATGCTATTTTATATTATTTTTGGGACTAACCTATTAACCTAGAGCCCAGTGCCAGTTTCTGTTTTTTTCCTTTTTTTTTAGTATTGCAGATACGGAATATTAAACGGAGTCCAAACGGAATAAAATCTTCGATATGATTTTTCTTGGACCAGAAGAAACCTGCCAAACTTGGAGTGGGGGGCAGGAGACCTGTCGGGAGATGACAAGCCTGCAGGGCGCGCCCTAGGGGGGGGGGGGCGCCCTCCTGGCTTGTGGCCCCCCTGCAGGCCTCCTAACCCTAATCTTCGTCCTATAAATTCCCAAATATTCCCCCAATACCAAAAAGAGCCACGATAATACTTTTCCGCCGCCGGAAGCCTCTGTTCCCGTGAGATCCCATCTTGGAGCCTTTTCCTGTAATCTGCAGGAGGGGGATTAGATCACGGAGGGCATCTACATCAACTCCATTGCCCCTCCGATGATGCGTGAGTAGTTCACCTCAGACCTTCGGGTCCATAGCTAGTAGCTAGATGGCTTCTTCTCTCTCTCTATGTTCTTCAATACCATGTTCTCCATGATCTTCATGGGGATCTATCCGATGTAATACTCTTTTGTGGTGTGTTTGTCGAGATCCGATGAATTGTGGGTTTATGATCAGATTATCTATGAATATTATTTGAATCTTCTCTGAATTCTTATATGCATGATTTCATATCTTTGCAAGTCTCTTCGAGTTATTGGTTTGGTTTGGCCAACTAGATTGGTAATTCTTGCAATGGGAGAAGTGCTTAGTTTTGGGTTCAATCTTGCGGTGTCCTCACCCAGTGACAAAGTAGGGCTAGCGAGGCACGTATTTGTATTGTTGCCATCAAGGGTAAAAAGATGGGGTTTTCATCATATTGCTTGAGTTTATCCCTCTACATCATGTCATCTTACCTAATGCGTTACTCTGTTCTGCATGAACTTAATACTCTAGATGCAGGCAGGAGTCGGTCGATGTGTGGAGTAATAGTAGTAGATGCAAAATCGTTTCGGTCTACTTGACACGGACGTGATGCCTATATGCATAATCATTGCCTTGGATATCGTCATAACTATGCGCTTTTCTATCAATTGCTCGACAGTAATTTGTTCACCCACCGTATTATTTTCCTTCAATAGAGAAGCCTCTAGTGAAACCTATGGCCCCCGGGTCTATTTTCCATCTTATATTTTCAGATCTATAAACCAAAAATACCAAAAATACTTTGCTGCAATCTTTGTACTTTTGTTTTACTTTTCGTTTTAGTAATCTTTCATATCTATCTCTATCAGATCTCATCCTTGCAAGTAACCGTGAAGGGATTGACAACCCCTTTATAGCCTTGGGTGCAAGTGTTTGATTGTTTGTGTAGGTGCAAAGATTGGGGCCTTGCTTGTACCTCCTACTAGATTGATACCTTGGTTCTCAACAACTGAGGGAAATACTTATCTACTTTGCTGCATCACCCTTTCCTCTTCATGGGAAAACCAATGCAAGCTCAAGAAGTAGCAGGGTCCCCCGCCTGGCGCCAGGTGTAACGCCCAGATAATTAGGATACAGTAATCCCACGCTAATGATGCCTTGTCATCGCATTCATTGCTGCTAAACCCGCTTTATTTCCAATCATGATGAAATTCTAAATTTAATTAAAGTTGAAAGTTAAAGTTTTCAAAATGCCAAATCAAAAATGTTCGGAATGCGACAATTAATGTTGTGGGAATCAACATTGTTGGGAGTATTTAAATTCACTAAAATAAAATAAAACCAAAGCAGGAAAAAATTAAAAGAAAAAGAAAACTAAAACTAAATTAAAAAAATGAAAACAGCCTCCCCTCCCGCGCGCGATGTGAGCCGCGCCCGGGGCTTCCCCCTCTCCCTTTTTCCCCCTCCGGCTACCGCTCGTCCCGCACCGGCGCCGCCACCGTCGCTCCCCGCGTCGTCCCTGTGCCGCCGCCGCGCCCTCTCGCACCCGCCCCGTCCTGCTCTCGCGCCCTCGACGCGCGCTGGCCACCACGGCCACGCCCAACGCCCCCTCGCAGCCCCCCCTGCGCCTCCCACCGGCCGTCGCGCGCTCTGTGCCGCCGCACCCTGGCCGCAGCCCCGCAAGCCCCTCCACACACCCCCTGCCCCCCCACCCCCCCCGTTGGCCCCGCCGGCGCCGGCCGCCTGTTGGCCACCGGCGAGAGCCGTGGCCGTGGCTTCGGCCTGGCCCGCTGACCCGATTGGTTAGTGGGGGGATTAGGCCCCCCCACTAACCCCCCCCCCCCCTGTGAGGATGACATGGGGGCCCACCCCCATAAACGTTTAAAAAATGTAAATAAGATTAAATAAACAAAATTAAAATTAAAATAATAAAAATTAATAATAGATAATTAATTAATCAATTAATTAATTAAATGTTAATTAGAAATTAATTAATTAATTAATTAATTAGTTAATTAAGGATTAATTAAACTGTTAATTAATTAACTTAATCAGAGGATGACATGTGGCTCCCACTTCCCTAATTAATTCTGTTTAAGTTAATTAAACATTAATTAAAACTATGTCACTGACATGTGGGACCCACTGGTCAATTTGACCAGTCAACCACATTGTTGACTGCTGATGTCAGCATGACATCATGCTGATGTCATAATTACATTATTGAATTAAAATAATCTATTTTAATTTCTGAATATTAATAAAACTTTAAAAATTAATATAAAATAATCCGTAACTCGATGAAAATAATTTATGCATGAAAGTTGCTCATAAAAATCCTACGGTTTCGAATACGCAGTCCGTTAGTCTGTCACGTGCTCCTAGCATAGCGAACATGGAACTTTTCCATTGTTTTCATCTGTCCGGTAAAAGCCAGAGACCCGGGAAATATCGTCAGATATTCTTCCGACCCGTCTGCTACGTGTAGTACTGCGCTAGTGCATACCTAGCTCTGCATATTGCCATGTCATGAAACGTGATGCATTTGTCTGCTTTATATTTATTGTTTCTTCCCCCCTCTTCTCTCCGGTAGACCCCGAGACTACGGTGCTGCCGGGTACGACTACACCGTTGACGATCAGCCTTTTGCCGCAGAGCAGCAAGGCAAGCAACCCCCCCTTGAGCATTCCGATATCGCCCATTTCTTTCCCTCTCATTCTTGCATTAGATTTTGCTACTGTATTAGTTAGCTCATAATTCTGATGCATAGCCTGTTTTTGATAAACTACTACTATACCTGCAATCATATCAACTGCTTAGTATAGTTTGATCAGTGAATCCCCTGTGACCCCTTAGTCCCAGTTGCCCCTGCTTTTTCATCGATGACTCGAAGACTCAAAGACTCGGTCAACCGACCGACAAGCCAGGCCCCTCACATCACCGCACACCCCTTAGTTGTACGACTCTGCAGAGCTACTATCGAGTACCGAGGGTGACACCTCGTGAAGTACTCATGATGCTAAGTATGTAGTGCAGCTAGTCGGTCGTGGTTATCGAGGGTGATTCCTCCTTCGCCACTCCCGACGATGACTCTGTCATGCAACCCCTCAAGTGTGGGACCCTCGAGGGTGATTCCTCTAAGTCTACCTTGACGGTTTCATCGAGCGGGACCCTTTGAGGGTGATTCCTCAGGTTCCATCTTGATGTTTTATACACACAGTTACTATGACCTGGTTACAGAAACATGTTGGTGATGGGTCGGCCCTGATGGGTACCCACGGTTTGATGATGATGAGGCGTGGACGGGCAGGAGAGGCCCTTGCCACACATCCTCGAGACGGGGCGACGGGACCGCACTTCATGGGTCGCGCTTGCCCTGCATTAATAAAATGCTAATGGCTTAGGTATTTGATCTGAGTTGGTCTTTGACCTTTTTACGCACCAAACCTTCACGTGGGAGAAGTTATTGGTACTCAGCATCGTTGTATCAGCCGAAGCTCTTCGGACGTCAGCAATGGAGCGGCGCACGCCCGAGTGGCCTGGACGGTACAGCTCTTGGACTGGAGTGTGCTAGGGCTGACCTCGGCCGCGTACGCATCGTGCAGGAGCGCGTAGGGCAAGTGGGCCTACGACCCCTGTGTGCTTAGGATTTAGATCGGCGGGCTGGCCTCTCTGTTGAGCCTAGGTGGGGCGACGACGTGTTGAGATCCCGAGGCCGGGCATTACCCAGGAAAGTGTGTCCGGCCGGAGGTGATCAAGCGTGTTGGAAATGCGGTGCACCCCTGCAGGGATGAATTCATCTATTCGAATAGCCGTGTCCACGGTAATAGGATGACTTGGAGTTGTACCTTGAGCTTATACAACTATAACTGTGACTTAAATTTGAGATGAATGTGGCTCCGAGATTGCTTCCTCGCAGGGAGTCGAGGAAGAATCTCTGGGCGTGGTTACTTAATAAAATTGCTACAATAATATGACTATATATGAGGTACCAGCCTACTCTCTTCTAATGCTGCAAGATGCTGAAGATGCTAATCTTCGATAGGACTAGGCCTTCCCCCTACTCTTGCTTTCTGCAGTCAATCCAGATATAACCCCGTTCCTTGATACTGATGCATACTTAGCATAGTTCTGATGTCAGTCTTGCGAGTACTTTGCATGAGTACTCACCGCTGCTTTGCATTTCTCTTTCCCCCTCGATACGATTCTGCGTTCAGACGATGGAGCCCAGGAGATGGAGTACGCCGCAGATGACTACTACACCACCGCTGGAGCCTACTACTACGTGGAGAGTGCCGACGCTCAGGAGTAGTTAGGTTGGCTCCCAGGCAGGAGGCCTCGCCTCTTTCGATCCGCTGCTTATGTTTGTGCTAGCCTTCTTAAGGAAAAACTTGTTTAACTTATGTCTGTACTCAGATATTATTTGCTTCCGCTGACTCGTACTTGTCGAGCTTTGTATTCGAGCCCTCAAGGCCCCTGGCTTGTAATATGAAGCTGTATGACTTTAATTTGTGTCTAGTGTTGTGTTGTGATATCGATTAGTGAGTCCCTAATCTTGGTCGTACGCATTGCTTGTTTGATTAGCGTACGGTCGAAATTGGGGGCATCACAAGTTGGTATCAGAGCCGACTGCCTGTTGGTAGCCCCCTTCCAAATCCTTGGCCGAAGTTGAGTCTAGTACTTGAAAAACTTTTACTAACATTGTTGTGTGGCCTACGGGCCCACATCTCAATCGGGTGGTATTAGCATCTTTTATTCCTCGTCTATACTCTGGGTTCTGATCTCTCTTCTCTTTCGGGTTAAAGATTTATTAACTCAAACTCTAGGTTCTCGTAACTACTTCCCCCGGAGAGCCCCTCATTCCAGATGATGGCTTGATTCACCAGAAGACTCCGAAGATACTCTCTAATGTTCTCCCGAGAACTTGTGCTCGTCGATTTTGCGATTTCCTTCCATCGCCTACCCCTGCGGATAACTCCTCATCCTTATCGAGGATTCGTTCGTCCCAGTTGTTCTTGTCTTTCACAAAATTCTTCAAAACGCTATCCGGTCTTCCGAAATCCTGACCAGCCTATTGCTCTTGACTTTTCTCACCTGCTTACATGGTGGTTAATTCCATATGTCAAGCAATATCCATTAAAATCCTCTGTGATTTTCATTTGATTTTATTGATTCAACCTGTGTGTGGATGCACGCAGTCATCAGTTGTTTATCATAAATTATCCGTCCGGTTCAGACGTCTTTCCAAACATGAGTTGGTTCTCGACAATTCAACTTTGATTGATTGTCCATCTAAATCCATTCAACTTAGTTGTATTTGATCGGAGCATCTATTTCCGATACACCAATTTGGAAATCTTAATTCCTTTGGTTATTTAAGCATCAAATTAATTGGATATTCTATGATCTGATGCCTTGCATTCTTTCTCCCTCTGATTGAGCACCGATATACACATCAGGTCCTTTGTGGACCGCTAGACCCATTGTTGGGTTATTATCCGATACCATCCTTCACATTCAAAATTCTTGTGTTGGTCTTCCCCTGATACATGATGCTATTGGTAAATTGTGTCTTCTCCCTCTGATAAGTTGTATCCTATGCTTTTGTCAGCCATGCTCTGTTGTCAAGCATGTGTTAATTACTCTTGAAGCTTGTGATATATGTTCCTAAGATGCCCCGATGGGTTGGACCTATGCCTTCCTTAATTCGTGTGAACCCGACAGTTTTCACGAGTCTTACTCTCCTGGTGTTTTGCCAGTTAAACTTTCAAAACTACAACTTTATCAAAGGCGAGGAGTAAATGGAAGGTGATGCATTGATGAAGTGGGAGTTGACCTTGAACTTTGTGCTCATGCCCATGGAAGCAATGTTGATCTTATCATGGAAGCTTCTCGTAACGATAAATTTCTCTTGGTATAATTTGATCCGGTATCTGTGATCTTGTCCTTTACAATCGTGGTTCCGACCATGTCGTTCTACTTTGATTTCGTTCTCAGACAAGTTAAAGTGCTTGTCTTCCACAGATCAATACGCTAGTCTAACCTCTATTCTGATCTACCTCCGAGAATTATCCCTGGTATCTTGATAAATATCACGGAGCTTTATAACTTCTTATGAGCTCCTCATCAACTATGATATTTCACTGATTCCAGTTTCCTCGTGTTCTGAGTTGTTGGACAATCAAGGATACTGATATCTGAATCGAGTACGCATAGCGATTCAACAACTCTTAGTAATCTTCTTTGGTTATGAGTTGCACTCGATCATCTCATTCCAAGCTGTTAAATGCTGAAGCCCGGTTATATGCCTTGAATGCATTAAATGAGTCACCTCTTGAAGGGATTAAAAACATTCCAATTGTCAGGGACTTCCAAGATGTTTTTCCGAAAGAACTTCCAGGGATTCCCCCTGCTAGAGCTGTCGAGTTTGTCATCGACTTAGTGCCAGGCACCACCCCTATTGCTAAGTGGCCATATAAGATGCCTCCACATGAACTCCTTGAACTGAAACAAGAAACAGATGATTCGCTTCGTCAAGGGTTCATTCGTCCAAGTTCCTCTGCTTGGGGAGCACCTTCTCTCTTTGTCAAGAAAAAGGATGGTACGAATCGGTTGGTCCAAGATTACCGTCCCATAAACCAGGCAACGATTCAAAACAAATATCCGCTCCCTCGGATCAACGATCTGTATGATCAACTTGCTGGTTCATCAGTGTTCTCAAAACTCGACTTGACGTTGGGTTACCATCAGATCCGGGTTTGCGAAAAAGATATTCCCAAGACTGCATTTTTTACTCGCTATGGTTCATACGAGTACACCGTCATGTCCTTCGGCTTAACCAATGCTCCAGCAACCTTCTCTCGCCTAATGAACTATATATTCATGGATTACCTTGATAAATTCATCGTGGTTTATCTGGATGATATCCTGGTTTACTCCAAGAATAAAGAAGAGCATGCTGAACATCTTCATCTTATACTGGAGAGGCTTCGAGAGCATCAACTTTATGCAAAGTATTCAAAGTGTGAGTTCTGGATGGACGAAGTAACCTACCTTGGTCATGTGATCTCCAAGGATGGTATTGCGGTCAACCCTGAACGAGTTCAGGCTATTCTTGACTGGACTCCCGTGAAGAATGTCAAGCAAGTCAGAAGTTTTCTCGGACTCGCCAGCTATTGCCGTCGATTCGTCGAGAACTTCTCCAAGATTGCAAAGCCCTTAACCAATTTGCTTCACAAAGGTGTTAAATATGAGTGGACAGACAAATGTCAGGAGAGCTTTCAGGCACTTAAGGACCAACTGACGTCTGCTCCAGTGCTTGCTCCTCTCGATACTCGTAAGGACTTCGTCATTTATTGTGACGCTTCGCGTCAGGGAATGGGATGTGTCCTAATGCAAGAACGCAGAGTGGTTGCTTATGCATCTCGTCAATTGCGTCCTCATGAAGGGAACACAGCCTGGTCAGTCTGTCCATGCATGCACCGGTACGGTACTTGTCACGCGTGTCCCTCCACAGGAGAAGCCAGCCACGCATGGACCCTCCGTGCCATGCATGCAACAATGGCGCGCATAGTGAAACTCTTTACCAAGCTCGTGGGTCGGTGGATGGGTGGTGTTTACCGTCTCGTCCTCAAGCAGATAAGGATCAAATATCTCCACCCCCACCTCCCCGCAATAAAAAGTAACCGCGCCCACATCCACACCTCCGTGGATCTCGCATCCGCATTGTTGTAGTACCAAGTATCTGAAGTACCTGTTTACTCAGCCAGGTCTGATCCTCCGTTAACAGAGATGGATGGAGCGCATAGCAGATTACAACGTGGGTATTTCTTATACACCAGGCAAGGCTAATGTAATGGCTAATGCTTTGAGCCGCAAGTCATACTGCAACCACCTTCAGGTTCACAAGGTTCACCCCCTGCTTCAAGAAGAATTCCGCAAGCTGAACCTCCATATTGTTCCTCAGGGTTATCTCGCTCCTCCTCCTGAAGGGTCCTACAAAATGAACCTCCACGTTGTTTCCCAGGGTTCTCTTAATACCCTGGTTGCTAAACCAGATCTTGTGGACGTCATCAAGTGGATCCAGAAGTGTGACAATGAAGTCGAGAGGATTAAATTCGATCTCGCAGAAGGAAAGCCCTCACCCTTCACTATTGCTGAGGATGGCGCTTTGTACTTCAAAGGAAGCCTAGTGGTACCGAGTAAGGAGAAAAACCATGATATGACTCAGGAGGTCATGAAGGAAGCACATGACACTCCGCTGTCTATTCATCCTGGTAGTACCAAGATGTACCAAGACATTCGTCGAAGATTCTAGTGGTCTAACATGAAGCAAGACATTGCTCGCTATGTTGCTGAATGTGATGTTTGCCGTCGTATCAAAGCAGAACATCAAAAGCCTGCCGGAACTCTGCAACCTATTACGGTTCCTGAATGGAAATGGGACCATGTTGAAATGGACTTCGTCACTGGTTTTCCCAGGTCGCAGAAAGATAATGATGCTATTCTTGTCGCCATTGACCGGTTGTCCAAAGTTGCACATTTTCTGGCTGTCAAGGAAACTATTACTGCTAGTCAGCTAGCAGATCTTTACATGTCCAGAGTTGTTTCGCTCCACGGTATTCCATTGGTTATTAGTTCAGAACGTGGCAGCTTATTCACTTCAAGATTCTGGGCAAGTTTCCAGGAAGCTATGGGAACTCATTTGTCATTCAGCATCGCTTTTCACCCTCAATCCCAGGGACAAGTTGAAAGAGTCAATCAGATTCTCGAAGACATGCTTCGAGCTTGTGTCATTTCTTTCCGCAAGAAATGGGAGGAATCTCTCCCGTATGCTGAGTTCTCCTACAACAATAGCTATCAAGCTAGTCTAAAGATGGCTCCTTTTGAAGTGTTATATGGACGTAAGTGTCGAACTCCTCTGAATTGGTCAGAAACTAGGGAACGTACACTTATCGGTCCGGATATTTTCCAACATGCCGAAGACCAAGTCCGCATTATACATGCAAATCTGAAGGCTGCCTAGTCTTGTCAGAAGAGTCAGTATGACCTTCATCACAAAGATATGGTCTATCAACCTGGCGAAAAGGCTTATCTTCGAGTCACGCCAATGAGAGGTACACACCGTTTCGGGATCAAGGGCAAGCTGGCTCCTCGATATATTGGTCTTTTCACTGTTCTCGAAAGGCATGGTAAAGTGGCATATCAACTGGAGCTACCGCCAAACCTTTCTCAGGTTCACGATGTGTTCCATGTGCCACAGCTTCGTCGCTGCTTCAAGGATCCTATCCGAGCAGTGGATCATGATATGCTTGAACTGCAACAAGACCTCTCTTAAAAAGAGCAACCAGTCCGCATTCTTGATGAAACTGAACGTCGGACTCGTCAGAAGGTTACCAAGTTCTTCAAAGTGCAGTGGGCAAATCATTCTGAAGATGAAGCCACTTGGGAACGTGAAGATCATCTTCGTGCAAAATACCCCAGGCTCTTTCCTTCTACTTCTTAATTCTCGGGACGAGAATTCTTTTTAGTAGGGGAGAATTGTAACGCCCGGATAATTAGGCTACAGTAATCCCACGCTAATGATGCCTTGTCATCGCATTCACTGCTGCTAAACCCGCTTTGTTTCGATTCACGATGAAATTCTAAATTTAATTAAAGTTGAAAGTTAAAGTTTTCAAAATGCCAAATAAAAAATGTTCGGAATGCGACAATTAATGCATAGGTAATTGTGTTGTGGGAATCAACATTTTTTGGAGTATTTAAATTCTCTAAAATAAAATAAAACTAAAATAGAAAACAATTAAAAGAAAAAGAAAACTAAAACTAAATTAAAAAAAGGAAAACAGCCTCCCCTCCCGCGCGCGATGTGAGCCGCCCCGGGGCTTCCCCCTCTCCCTTTTTCCCCCTCCGGCTCCTGCTCGTCCCGCACCGGCGCCGCCACCGTCGCTCCTCGCGTCGTCTCTGTGCCGCCGCCGCGCACTCGCCGCGCCCGCTCGCACCCGCCCCGTCCTGCTCTCGCGCCCTCGACGCGCGCTGGCCACCACGGCCGCGCCCAACGCCCCCTCGCAGGCCCCCCCTGCGCCTCCCACCGGCCGCCGCGCGCTCTGTGCCGCCGCACCCTGGCCGCAGCCCCGCAAGCCACTACTAGGAAAAAGGCTATTACTGGCGCACCTATTTTTGCTATTAATGGCGCACTATAGATGCGCCACTATTAACACGCCACTAATAACAAATAGTAATGGCGCACCTCTGGTGTGCCATTAGTAATCCAAATACTAGTGGCGCACCATGTGGTGCGCCATTACTATTGCTATAGGTGTGCCACTGGTAACTTATTTTTTGTTGAATTTTTTTGATTTTTTTTTAAATTTGAAAGCGGGAAAATAGTAGTGGCGCACCATGCACTGGTGCGCCATTGCTAACTTTTTTTTGAATTCTGGATCTGGATCTGGCACGATTTTTTTTTGCGATTTTTTTTCAAATTTCGTTCTGGTACGTTCTTTGTGCCGGGGAGCTCCACATGTGGCCGGAGAGGAGGTCGCCGGAGAGGAGGGAGGAGTGACCATGAGGAGGAGAGGAGGGAGGAGGAGGTCGCCGGAGAGGAGCTCGCCTAGGTCGCCGGAGAGGAGGAGGAGGAGGTCACCGGAGGGGAGGAGGAGGAGGTCACCTAGGTCGCCGGAGAGGAGGAGTAGGAGGTCGCCGGAGAGGATCGTGAGGAGGTCGCCGGAGAGGAGGAGGGGAGTATGGTGGAGGAGAGGAGGAGAGGAGGAGAGGAGGAGAAGAATGAAGAGGTAAGGAGGAGAAGGAGGCCGACCGGGTTTATATATGGCTTAGCAGTGGCGCACCTTGTACTGGTGCGCCATTGCTAACCCTTTTTGTTTTTATTTTTTATTTTTTTGAATTTTGAAGGCGGGAAAATAGTTGTGGCGCACCATGCACTGGTGCGCCATTGCTAACCCTTTTTTTATTTTTTTTATTTATAAATTTTTTTGAATTTTGAAGGCGGGAAAATAGTAGTGGCGCATCATGCACTGGTGCGCCATTGCTAACCCTTTTTTATTATTTTTTATTTTTTTGAATTTTGAAGGCGGGAAAATACTAGTGGCGCACCACCCACACGGTGCGCCACTAGTAGGTTCTTAAATGGTACTAACTTTTTTTCGATTTTTTTTGCCTCCAGATCTTAAAAGCATCGTAACTTTTTTTCTGTTAGATTTTGAGGATTCTAGAAAATCGATAACGGGCAAAGCCCGTTGAGTTCGGATGTAACTTTTCGAGTAGATGATTTTTCATATAAAAAACTTTTTCATCGGAGGTCGTATGCAAAAGTTACGGCCATTTTACCAAAACACGGCGGCCTTTTGCAAAAAAATTCAAAATTCATGTTTGTTAATTTTCCTAACAACTAGAACATATAACACATGGGCATCTATTTTTTTGAATTTTTTATCATTTTGTTTTATTTTTTTCAAAGTTGAAAAGGCGATCCAAGGGGGGGGGTGTTGTCTGTGTGTGTGGGAAATTTGGGCACACCACTTAGCAGTGGCGCACCTGCACCTGTTTCTGGTGCGCCACTGCTAAGTGGTGTGCCCAAATTTCCCCCAGACACATAGGCTTACCAGTGGCGCACCTTTGCCAGGTGCGCCACTGCTACCTAAAATAGCAGTGGCGCACCTGGCAAAGGTGCGCCACTGGTAAGCCTGGGTAGGGGGGTGGACTCAGAAAAAAAATAGCAATGGCACATTGGACTTTAGGTGCGCCACTAGAAAAAAAAAACAATGGCGCACCACCTCTCTAGTGCGCCACTAATAGTGATATTAGCTATACCCATTTTTCTAGTAGTGAGCCCCTCCCCACGACCCCTGCCCCCCCCCCCCCCCCCCGTTGGCCCCGCCGGCGCCGGCCGCCTGTTGGCCACTCGCGAGAGCCGTGGCCGTGGCTTCGGCCTGGCCCGCTGAACCGATTGGTTAGTGGGGGGATTAGGCCCCCCCACTAATCCCCCCCCTGTGAGGATGACATGGGGGCCAACCCCCATAAACGTTTAAAAAAATGTAAATAAGAATAAATAAATAAAATTAAAAATAAAATTAAAAATAAAATAATAGATAATTAATTACTCAATTAATTAATTTCTAATTAACATTTAATTAATTAAGAATTAATTAATTAAACTGTTAATTAATTAAATAGTTAATTAAGAATTAATTAAACTGTTAATTAATTAACTTAATCAAAGGATGACAGGTGGGTCCCACCTCCCTAATTAATTCTGTTTAAGTTAATTAAACATTAATTAAAACTGTGTCATTGACATGTGGGACCCACTGGTCAGTTTGACCAGTCAACCACATTGTTGACAGCTGATGTCAGCATGACATCATGCTGATGTCATAATTACATTATTGAATTAAAATAATCTATTTTAATTTCTGAATATTAATAAAACTTTAAAAATTAATATAAAATAATCCCTAACTCGGATGAAAATAATTTATACATGAAAGTTGCTCAGAAAAATCCTACGGTTTCGAATACGCAGTCCGTTAGTCTGTCACGTGCTACTAGCATAGAGAACATGGAACTTTTCCATCATTTTCATTTGTCCGGTAAAAGCCAGAGACCCGGGAAATATCGTCAGATATTCTTCCGACCCGTCTGCTACGTGTAGTACTGCGCTAGTGCATACCTAGCTCTGCATATTGCCATGTCATGCAACGTGATGCATTTGTCTGCTTTATATTTATTGTTTCTTCCCCCCTCTTCTCTCCGGTAGACCCCGAGACTGACGGTGCTGCCGGGTATGACTACACCATTGACGATCAGCCTTTTGCCGCAGAGCAGCAAGGCAAGCAACCCCCCCCATTGAGCATTCCGATATCGCCCATTTCTTTCCCTCTCATTCTTGCATTAGATTTTGCTACTGTATTAGTTAGCTCCTAATTCTGATGCATAGCCTGTTTTTGTAAACCGCTACTATACCTACAATCATATCAACTGCTTAGTATAGGTTGATCAGTGAATCCCCAGTGACCCCTTAGTCCCAGTTGCCCTTGCTTTTTCATCGACGACTCGACGACTCGAAGACTCGGTCAACCGACAAACAAGCCAGGCCCCTCACATCACCGCACACCCCTTAGTTGTACGACTCTGCAGAGCTACTATCGAGTACCGAGGGTGACACCTCGTGAAGTACTCATGATGCTAACTCTGTAGTGCAGCTAATCGGTCATGGTTATCGAGGGTGATTCATCCTTCGCCACTCCCGATGATGACTCTGTCGTGCAACCCCTCACGTGTGGGACCCTCGAGGGTGATTCCTCTAAGTCCACCTTGACGGTTTCATCGAGCGGGACCCTTTGAGGGTGATTCCTCAGGTTCCGTCTTGATGTTTTATACGCAAAGTTACTATGACCTGGTTACAGAAACATGTTGGTGATGGGTCGGCCCTGAGGGGTACCCACGGTTTGATGATGATGAGGCGTGGACGGGCAGGAGAGGCCCTTGCCACACATCCTCGAGACGGGGCGACGGGACCGCTCTTCATGGGTCGCGCTTGCCCCACATTAATAAAATGCTAATGGGTTGGGTATTTGATCTGGGTTGGTCGTTGACCTTTTTACGCACCAAACCTTCACGTGGGAGAAGTTATGGGTACTCAGCGTCGTTGTATCAGCCGAAGCTCTCCGGACGTCAGCAATGGAGCGGCGCGCGCCCGAGTGGCCTGGACGGTACAGCTCTTGGACTGGAGTGTGCTAGGGCTGACCTCGGCCGCGTACGCATCGTGCAGGAGCATGTAGGGCAAGTGGGCCCACGACCCCTGTGTGCTTAGGATTTAGACCGGCGGGCTGGCCTCTCTGTTGAGCCTAGGTGGGGCGATGACGTGTTGAGATCCCGAGGCCGGGCATTACCCAGGAAAGTGTGTCCGGCCGGAGGTGATCAAGCGTGTTGGAAATGCGGTGCACCCCTGCAGGGATGAATTCATCTATTCGAATAGCCGTGTCCACGGTAACAGGATGACTTGGAGTTGTACCTTGAGCTTATACAACTATAACTGTGACTTAAATTTGAGATGAATGTGGCTCCGAGATTGCTTCCTCGCAGGGAGTCTAGGAAGAATATCTGGGCGTGGTTACTTAATAAAATTGCTACAATAATATGACTATATATGAGATACCAGCCTACTCTCTTCTAATGCTGCAAGATGCTGAAGATGCTAGTCTTCGATAGGACTAGGCCTTCCCCCTACTCTTGCTTTCTACAGTCAGTCCAGATATAACCCCATTCCTTGATACTGATGCATACTTAGCATAGTTCTGATGTCAGTCTTGCGAGTACTTTGGATGAGTACTCACCGCTGCTTTGCATTTCTCTTTCCCCCTCGATACGATTTTGCGTTCAGACGATGGAGCCCAGGAGATGGAGTACGCCGGAGACGACTACTACACCACCGCTGGAGCCTACTACTACGTGGAGAGTGTCGATGCTTAGGAGTAGTTAGGTTGGCTCCCAGGCAGGAGGCCTCGCCTCTTTCGATCCGCTGCTTATGTTTGTGCTAGCCTTCTTAAGGCAAAACTTGTTTAACTTATGTCTGTACTCAGATATTATTTGCTTCCGCTGACTCGTACTTGTCGAGCTTTGTATTCGAGCCCTCGAGGCCCCTGGCTTGTAATATGAAGCTGTATGACTTTAATTTGTGTCTAGTGTTGTGTTGTGATATCGATTAGTGAGTCCCTAATCTTGGTCGTACGCATTGCGTGTTTGATGACTCTCGTCGAAATTGGGGGCGTCACACCAGGGGGGCCACGCTGTCCCGCGCCAATGATGACTCCCGTCTGGCGGGATCTTCTGCGCCTCCTACACGTTCGGCCGCAACGCCCGCGACCACAGAAGATCCGCCTGCTACAACCGCTGCTCCCGAAGCTGCTGCTGCCCCCGAATCTGCCTCGGGATCGCCGTAGGCGCAGATAACTCCTGTTGCTGGCGCAGGATCTTCTATGGCAGAAAATCCGGTTGCATCGTCTCCTCGTCGTACACGGCTACAAACAGGGGTAACCAAACCTGTTAACTATAAGCATGTGATAAAATATGGGATGGTTTGCTCTAAAGGTGAACCAGGTGAACCTCACACACTTGAAGAGGCACTCGGTGATGAAAATTGGAAGAAGGCCATGAAAGAAGAATACATGGCTCTCAAGAGAAATAACACATGGCATTTTGTTCCTCCACAGCAAGGTAAAAATCTTATTGATTGCAAGTGGGTATTCAGAATTAAAAGGAAGTCTGATCGAACTATTGATCGTTACAAAGCAAGACTTGTGGCAAAAGGGTTTAAACAACGTTATGGTATAGAGTTGAGGATACTTTTAGTCCTATTGTAAAAGCTGCCACTATTCATCTTGTTCTGTCTATTGCTGTTTCCAGGGGCTAGAGTCTTAGACAGCTAGATGTACAGAATGCGTTTCTCCATGGCGTTCTGGAAGAGGAAGTTTATATGAAACAACCTCTTGGGTTTGAGAACAAAGATTCTCCTTCTCATGTGTGCAAACTTGACAAGGCACTTTATTGGCTGAAGCAATCTCCAAGGGCATGGTACTCACGTCTCAGTCACAAAATGCGAACACTTGGCTTTATCCCTTCAAAGTCTGACACCTCTATGTTCATTTACAATAAATGCAACACAAAAATATTTGTTCTCATATATGTTGATGACATTATTGTTAAAACTTACAAGCTCCTCTGATCAAGCTATAGCAGGACTTTTGAAGGATCTTGGTGCTGAGTTTGCTCTGAAGTATCTTGGAAATCTGCATTATTTTCTAGGGATAGAAGTGAAGCAGCATGAAACTGGGCTTCATCTCTCTCAAGAAAAATATGCCACAGATCTGGTTCACAAGGCTGGGCTTCAAGGTTGTAAACCCTCACTTACTCCATTATCAAGTTCAGAGAAGTTATCTCTTACAGAGGGCCAAGCTTTGAGCCAGGATGACAACACAAAATACAGGAGTCTAGTAGGTGCACTTCAGTATTTGACACTTACAAGACCTGATATTTCATTTGCTGCTAACAAGGTTTGCCAGTTCTTACATGCACCTACTACTATCCACTGGACAGCTGCAAAACGTATAGTTAGATATGTCAAAAATACTCTCAATGTTGGTCTAAATTTCAGCAAGTCATCTTCCACACTTGTTAGTGCCTTCTCAGATTCTGACTGGGCAGGATGTCTGGGTGACAGGCGTTCCACTGGTGGTTTTGCTGTATTTTTTGGTACAAATCTAATATCATGGTGTGCCAGGAAACAAGCAACTGTCTCTAGGTCAAGTACAGAGGCATAATACAAGGCACTAGCAAATGCTACAGTTGAAGTGATATGGGTTCAGTCCATGCTAAAGGAACTTGGTGTACAAAGCACAAAACCTCCATGTTTGTGGTGTGACAATCAAGGTGCAACTTACTTGTCAGCAAATCTAGTATTCCATGCAAGAACTAAGCACATTGAGATTGATTTCCACTTTGTCAGAGAAAGAGTTGCTCAAAAGAAACTTGAGATTCGATTTGTACATTCCAGAGATCAAATTGCAGATGGATTCACAAAGGCATTGCCTACAAGAAGTTTTGAGGACTTTAAACATAATCTCAACTTGATGAAGTTGTGATTAAGGGAGTGTGTTAAACAAGATCTAACGTAGTACCTTTAGAGGCTCGGTTAGGTAGGTAGGTTGTTGATGGCCCGATGAGGTTTATCTTCTCCCTAACCGTAGCATGGTCTATCTCTTCCTTTACTTGATTCTCAAGCTTGTAATCCCAACCATCTTTGTATGCGCAATCCAGGGAGGTGCTCCCCTGCTATTTAACACGTACCGCGTCCCTCCAACGAGGTAAGACGCTTCCCGCAAGTTGCACATCTAGAAATGTAGGTGTTAACTTCTTCACAGCGAGAGACATCAAAACATCACCCTGGTAGAACTCCATGAATACTATTGGCATGGACGGAACGTGTTCTGGATTAAGAAAGAGTGGATATTTAGATAGAACTTTTTGCAACAAAATTTATCACATCTTGATTAAATTTGAGTTAAAAATGCAAATGCAACATGATAAAATACACTATAGACAAAAAAAGGGTAGAAACATTAGATACTTATAGAACTACCATTTCATATCAATTCGACACAACAACAGTAACACTACACTAGTGCAGAATCGGCCTATAGTGCCGGTTCGTAAGGGCCTTTAGTGCCGGTTCTCCAACCGGCACTAAAGGGTGGGGACTAAAGCCCCCCTCCCTTTAGTGCCGGTTCAACACGGCCCGGCACTAAAGGCCCACCACGTGGCACCTGCCGGTGCCGTGGGCTGGGGGACCTTTAGTCCCGGTTGGTAATACCAACCGGGACTAAAAGTATTTAATTCTTTTAATTTCGGTTTATTTTTCCTTTTAATCCTTCAGGGGTTTATGAATTAATGATCGTTTATTTTTCCTTTTAATTTTGTGTTTTCCATTTAATTATTTTCAATTTCAAACATATATTACGCTACTACATACTGTACACGTTGTGCATATATATATAAATAGAATTTCTCGTAGAACCGATCATATATATATATATATATATCATCGAATTTCTCGTACGACGACCATTCACACATACATATATATATATATACAATTTGGTATATACAATTTCTCCTACAATTTGCGGATCATTACATATATGCAGGGCATGACTTCGACTTCTTGATCTTGTAATGATATTCTCCTTTGGGATCTATGACCTGGTCGACCAGAAATCCAGCTATTTCCTCTTGAATTGCTCGTACGCGAGCCGTTGGTAGGAACTGGCCCCGCATCTCGTTCAGCTATAATCAGGAGATCAAGATGAATATATTAGTTGTGTGTATATATATTAGCTAGATCATGATAAAAAAAATTATGGATAGTGTTTTGGCAAACGTCGTACCCAAAGATTTCTTTCGTTTCTGCTCCTTTCAGACGTGATCATGCGAATGTTCTCGCAAACGTAGTATGCGCATAAAGCATTCCCCTGCTCCTGCTTCATGCACTTTACGAGAATAAAATTCAATCAGGTAATAATTAATCAAGGATGATAATGGTATTGAAACTAGAATTAAAGAGATGCACGGACGTAGCTAGAATCAGGTATACCTTGGGTCGCCCCCATGTCAGCTTTTTTTCCCAGTCGCCTGGGACCTGTTTGACGAACTTGGCCCAAGCCATGCCCGCCGAAAATGAATAAAGGAGTTATTAACTAGTTGATATCAGGAAATGAAGTAAAGAGGCCGACATAGTGCGATAATGATTGAAATTACCTGTCGACCATCCCCCTCACGGTTGCGTATTCGGTTGGATTCTTATATAGTGAGTCCAGTACTTCAACTTTTGCCTTGTCAACTTCAATGATTAACAAGATCCAGTGGTAACTGCATGCGCACACGTTTTGTATAAATAAGCGGGCACGTGCATAACTCATTAACTACACTTATTAACATCTAGTAATTAAGCAAAAAATAGAATTTGTAGTACAAGATATAGTAACACTCACCCGAAGTTGTAAGGAAGTAGTATTTCTGCTTGGGTGTTTAGTTGCTTCAAATACTCTAGCAGGGATTTCTCTGTGTCTTTTCTCGAATATTTATCTTCCCATATCGCCTGATTAACCGTATTTGGGTCAATGAACCCAATGCCATAGCGTCCAGCTTTTTTCATTTCATACATCTTCATTCTGCATAATACCACAGAAAAGAATATAGTGAGGATAATTACAGGTAATGAACGAGAGCACAGCTAGCTAGCTAGAGACATAAATTACAGAAAGAAATCACTTACAGACAATAGCAACTGACGATAGATTTGTCGAGTGCGTCTTGATTGAATAACTGTAACAACTCTGAATAATGAATCCACACATCTTTTTTATGGAAGTAATGCCTTTTCTTGACTTTCACCTTGAGGGACTCTTCATTGGTATTTGCTGTTTTTTGGATGTACCACGTATGCAAATCGTACATTCTCGTTGGTAGAAGCTTGACTTCGTCAGGCTTGACCAGAGGTTTGCCGCGGACATATTGCCATTTTACTTCCTCCTCTGTAATCCTGGCGATTTCCTCAAGGCCTAGGAGTTGTTCAACAGTGACACCGCCCTCTTTAGCCTGCCTTCTAAGATCGTCGGTTATTACCAGCCGATCGGCGGTACTCACAGTTGTTTGTACAATGAGCGGGGGGATCGATTGCACTGCCTGTTCTCCCAGCTGGGGAATAGTTTTCCCGCTTTTTTTGCCAACTGCTTGGCCCGAGCTCGAGCTCGAGTCCTTTTGCCCTGCCAAATATGACTTCTTGATAGACCGCACATAGTCGGAGTCCTTCTGATTGTCAGCCAGTGCAGCCATATCAATAAAGTGTTGTGAGACATGCTCAGGTACTTTCTCCTTTGGCGGCGCGGGCGGTTTCGGTGCAAAATGGGCCTTCAATTGGTAAGACAACTTCGGAAGAGGCTTGAGATCTGGACCATATTTGAATTTCTTGCCTGTTGTACTGCTAGCCGTCGTAGCTGCGGCCTCTCTCTTCCGCTGTTGCTTAGGCTGACGCCGTGCCGGACTTGGAGGAGGAGTCGGCTGATGCGGTGCCGGCGGAGTTGGAGGAGGAGGAGTCGGCTGACGCGGTGCCGGACTTGGAGGAGGAGTCGGCTGAGGCGGTGCTGGCGGACTTGGAGGAGGAGGAGTCGGCTGACGCGGTGCCGGACTTGGAGGAGGAGTCAGCTGACGCGGTGCCGGACTTGGAGGAGGAGGAGTCGACTGACGCGGAGGCGGACTTGGAGGAGGAGGAGTCGGTGGCCTTGGGAAGACGATGCAATCCTTTTTCCATAGAATGATACGATGTATGGCCTCTCCCAGTGTTCTCTCCTCGTCACCTCCAAGAATGTCAAGTTGTACCTCGTGATATCCTGACATCACTTCATCAACCCCGACACGAGCATAGCCTGCTGTAATGGGATTACAATGGAAGGTTGCTTCAGGGGGATTTGCTAAAGCATAGCCGTCCGCCACCTTCATGGATAAGTTCTTCACTTTCATGTGTAGCTCACAGTTAGTCCTGTCTTTGATATAATCCACAGGGTAGCTACCTAGCAATGCATTATCGATATCGGCCGGGGCGGAACCCACGCTGCTTCTCGGCATAGATGGGACGGTGCTATCCAATGCTGGATCGATCTGCTCATGCTGCCGCTGAGACGCCCTTTCCTGGCTGAGTGAGTTGATCTGCTCCTGCTGCCGCCTGACAAATCGTTCCAACTCGAGGTGCTTTGATTCTAGGCCTTCAAGGCGGAGTGCTTCCTCCTTCTTCTTCTTCTGCTCCTGCATCTTCTTTCTCGCACGGCTTCTATAATCGTCGTTCCAATCCGCAAACCCCTCAAACCACGGAACAACGCCTTTGCCTCGTGTTCTTCCCGGGTGTTCACGATTCTTCAGGGCGCGCGTAAGCTCGTCATTCTCTCTATTGGGCGTGAACACCCCCGTTCGAGCTTCTTCTATTGCAATAAGTATTTCGTCTGTCGCTTCTTTAAGACTTGCCTTCACCATAACCAGCCCTGTGTCTGGGTCCAACCACCCCCCATGCGCATAAAACCATGTCCTGCACCTGGAGGGCCATGTCAATGTAACTGGATTGACCCCTGCACTAATCATCTCTTGCTCAGATTTATCCCACTTAGGCAGGGCCACCTGGTAGCCACCTGGCCCCATATGATGGTGCCACTTCTTTTTCACAGCATTAATCTTGTTTTTTCTCGACCGTTCCTGAGCTTCTTCCGATTCCTTGAACTTCATGAAAGCGTCCCAGTGATCTTTTGCCTTCACCAGTGCTCCCATGAATTCTGGAGTCTTCTTTCCGGATTTGACGTACTTAGCCCATGTATTTTTCTTGAAGATGTTGAATGCGATCGCCATCTTTTTAAGAGCATAGTTTCTGACTTTCTGCAGATCTGCATCAGTCAAATTATCTGGTAGGGTGAAATGTTCCATGAGCGTAGTCCAAAGCACATATTTTGCTCTTTCGTCGACAAAAGTAACTCGGCCTGCTCGATCTCCCTTTGCTGGCTTTTTCCATTCTTGAACGGAGATCGGGATTTGGTCCCTGACAATAACTCCGCATTGATTCTTGAACTTGGTCGCATTTTTCGTAGGTCCAAGCGGTTCGCCAGTTGATGTTTTGATGGAATCGATGTTGAACTTTACGCCTTTATCCAACTTTTTGACCGGGCCTCGAACTACCCTGTCGCTTGTAGAAGATTTGCTCGATCCGGAGGCCTAAAAGAAGAAAGATCGATTCGTTAATACATACAAATCAATTAAGACATGTAATGATCACCGGATGGCTTATATAATAAATATACCTCGCCGGTCTTTGTTATTTGAAGAACATTTTCTTCGTAAACATCGTTGTCGTCGCCTTCATCTATTCGTTCGTCTTCATCAAATATCATACAACCCTCACCGGAATTGTTCAGATATTGCGAGCCGTCATCATCTTCAGGTTTATGCTCTGGGCTCGTGGAGCCTATGAGGTCGAACAGAGCCTCTTCTCCTTCTCTGCCGGTATTGTCCATAGCTTTTATTTAACTAATCCAGAAGAAAGATAAAACAATTTAGTATTCAAATTAGAATGCATGCAATCAATAAGGAAAAACGGAATCATAGTACATAATATGCATCTCGAATAATTCATATAATATGCATCATCGAATATAATCTCAAATAAATCGTCTCGAATATAATCTTGAATACATCTCGAGTATTATCACTAGCTAATACAGATCGAATATTATCAAAGAATCTAGTTCACTCGCGGTTCCTGAGGCGCGAGCGGTGGACACCCAAAGTGAAGGAACCATCACAGGATCATAGCTCGGGTGAGATCCCTGAAGAACCTGCCAGGTATTGGAGAACCTGACGTCCAACGCATCCATGCAGCGACGGACGTGCTCGTCCTCCTCCCTGACACGGCGACGTACCACCTCCGGCGGGGCCGGCTGCCTCCGCACCGAAAGTGGCCCACGCGAACGCCACCAAAGAAGCTCCGGGTCGACGACGGGACCCGGGGCCGGGTTCCTCACCAAGCTGCGCGCCCCTGAAGGTAGCACCTCCCAGTGCCAGCCCGGCGGAGCCCAGTCCCGAACGTTGCCCCTCTGAAGCAAGACGTCGTCGCGAACGAGTCGACGACGAGGATGCGGACCGGGCATCATTGAATCCGAGAAAAAATTCTTATGAAAAAAAATTCCTATATATGCAATGTCATTTTATTAGGAAATTTTGAGCAAAATATCATCTTTTCAATTATAATGTCCCATTCCTAGGTTATAACTACACTAATAATATTCCTTTCTCAATAAAAAATTCTGAAAAATTTCTCAATTATAATTTCCTATGCAACATTTTAGTATGCAAATTTTTTCTATAATATGATATACAACATTATATACTTCTAAGCAACATTTTAGTAGGTTAGGGACATTATATACTTCTAATTAAGCAAAAAAATCTAATTAAGCATATATACTAATTAAACACTAATTATAGAAAAACAACATTATATAAAAAACAGAAAAACAACATTACATAAAGAAACACTAATTAAGCATATATACTAATTAAGCATATAAAAAAATAGAACATGTGTGTGTGTGTGTGCGGGATCGACGGGAGGGGGCGGCGCACATGGCAGCAGGGCTCACAAGGGGGCGACGGCGGGCGAGGTCGAGGAGGGGCGGCGACGGCGATGGCGAGGTGCAGGGGCGGCGACAGCGACGGCGACGGCGGCGTCGAGGTGCGCGGACGGACGGCGACGGCTAGGTACACGGCGCGGCGGCCACGACGTCGAGGTGCGGCGGCGCGGACGGACGGCGGCATCGAGGTGCGGCGGCGCGGACGGACGGCGGCGTCAAGATGCGGCGGGGCGCGGACGGACGAACGACGGCGACGACGAGGGGCAAGGGTAGGGGCGCGCGGCGGCGATCTCCTCTGTTCAGTGGTCGAAAACACGAAGAAGCTTAGGGAAAATGAAAAAATTTCGACTGCTGCTTATATAGGAGGACCTTTAGTTGCGATTGGTGGCTCCAACCGCGACTAAAGACCCCCCTTTAGTCGCGGTTGGAGCCACCAACCGCGACTAAAGGTGAATTTCACCAGCCGAAGCGGCGGGAAGCGAAACCCTTTAGTCGCGGTTGGTGGCTCCAACCGCGACTAAAGGGGGGTCTTTAGTCGCGGTTGGAGCCACCAACCGCGACTAAAGACCTGTTCCTGGCACGGCGCACTGCGGTGGAAGTTTAGTCCCACCTCGCTAGTCGAGGGGCGCCTCGACCAATTTATAAGCCCCGGCGCGGGCACTGCATTGAGCTCCTCTCTAATGCAGGCCTTCTGGGCCTACCTCTGCTGCGATTCCCTGTGGGCCTACTGGGCCTTGCGGGCCTGCGTCCTGGCCCAACTACAGGTTGGGTTCTAGTCGTATGCAGGCCGTTGTGGCCCAGTAGGCGGGATTTTTTTAATTTATTTATTTTTCATTTTTTTTTGTTTTCTGCTTTAATTTTTTTTATTTCTGAGTTGTTCTTTTCTGTATTTAGAGTTTCTTTGTGAATTCTTTTGCTTTAGGTAAAAAAAATATAAACTTTTTGTTAGTGCCAGTAGTTTTCAAATTTGAATAGTTTAAATTTGAATTATTTGAAATTTGTGTGAATCACTAGTTTGTGAATAACTTTACTTTAAAAATAGATTTTTCAGTGATTATTTTTTCTTCTGTTTAATTTTATTGTGTTTTATCATTATATTCAATTTGGTAATACTTAGGTTATTTAAAAAAATGAAATGCCTTTGTAACAGACGAGTTTTCGTCTGAAACCCTGATACTTCGAAAGAGATTGTCCATTTTGTACACGAAGTGCATCCAGTTTTTGCCGTAACCCTCTCAACTTTTTAGCACATGCTATGTGGGTGAAATAATGATACCGTGCCAACTTTCAACCTTTCCAGAGTGCATTTGTAGTGCTTATCAATTTCAGGGTCATTTATCTCAAAAAAATCAGTAAATGCATGAAAAATAGCAAATGAAGTCAGAAATGGTTGAAAATTGATGGCATGGCTTCGAATGGTGTATACTGAACGCACAAAAAGTCTGGAGTTGAAATAAGTTAAAAAAAATTAAAAGCCTTTGTAACAGACGAGTTTTCGTCTGAAACCCTGATACTTCGAAAGAGATTGTCCATTTTGTACACGAAGTGCATCCAGTTTTTGCCGTAACCCTCTCAACTTTTTAGCACATGCTATGTGGGTGAAATGATGATACCATGCCAACTTTGAACCTTTTCAGAGTGCATTTGTAGTGCTTTTCAATTTCAGGGTCATTTAGCTCAAAGAAATCAGTAAATGCATGAAAAATAGCAAATCAAGTCAGAAAGGGTTGAAAATTGATGGCGTGGGTTCGAATGGTGCATACTGAACGCACAAAAAGTCTGGAGTTGAAATAAGTTTACAAAAATGAAATGCCTTTGTAACAGATGAGTTTTCTTTCGTTGACGTTCTATAATGAATTTGCTATACTTTTTGTTTTTATATAATTATTATTTTTGCATATCTTTATAACCTTGGGCGTTGAAGGTCGTACCAATCAGGAAGAAGCACACGAATCGTGTGTTTCTTTCAAGCGCTTGTGAGCTGTTGGATCAGCACTATAACGACTAGTCCCAGTTCGTGCTAGCAACCGGGACTAAAGAGGCACACGACCCTATATATAGCCCACCTCTCGGACATGTTCGACACTTAGTGTGTGTACTCATTCGGATTCAAATCATTCAGATTCCCTGCATACGGTCCAACGGTGCATTTCATATTTCCACCGTTGGGCTGTATGCAGGGGAAACCGTGTGTTTTGTTGATCTATCTAGAAATCCTTTAGTTCATCGACCGAATACAAATCATTCGGATTCCTTGCATACGGTCCGACGGTGTATTTCATATGCGGGCACTCACGAGCCACCGTCGGGCTGTATTCAGGGGAAACCGTGTGTTTTGTTGATCTATCTAGAAATCCTTTAGTTCATCGACCGAATACAAATCATTCGGATTCCCTGCATACGGTCCGACGGTTCATTTCATATGCGGGCACTCACGAGCCACCGTCGGGATGTTTGCTGCATCAAAGCGGACACCGCTGTTTTGGTTGGTGCTTTTTTATCTTGGGCGATCGTGTAAGATGTATTCCCATTTATCTCGTACCCTTTGAAAGTCAATATAGTCGAAGATGGTAACTTGGACAGCAAGTACAGGTCATCTTCAACAGTGTCATCATGCATGAGACGTGTCTGCAACCAACCGGCGAAAGTCACCGTTTGTTCATGTGTAATCCAGTCGTCAGACTGCTCCGGGTGTTTGGAGGGTAGAATATTCTTGTGTTGCTCGATATACAGAGCCACCAAGGTGGAACTTTGTAGAACTGTGTAGTGTGCTTGCGCCAAAGAATGCCCGTCCTAGCATATTAGTGAATTCTTTCCTAGCGTGCCTTTTCCACCCAGTCTGCCCTCATGCCGCGATTCAGGAACACCAATCGGCTTAATGTCAGGAATAAAGTCAAAACAAAACTCAATGACCTCCTCTGTTTCATGGCCCTTGGAGATGCTTCCTTCTGGCCTAGCACGATTATGAACATATTTCTTTAAGACTCCCATGAACCTCTCAAAGGGGAACATATTGTGTAGAAATACAGGACCCAGAATGGCAATCTCCTCGACTAGGTGAACTAGGACGTGCGTCATGATATTGAAGAAGGATGGTGGGAACACCAACTCGAAACTGACAAGACATTGCACCAAATCATTCTTTAACCTTGGTAGGATTTCTGGATCGATTACCTTCTGAGAGATTGCATTCAGGAATGCACATAGCTTCACAATCGCTAATCGAACGTTTTCCGGTAGAAGCCCCCTCAATGCAACCGGAAGCAGTTGCGTCATAATCACGTGGCAGTCATGAGACTTTAGGTTCTGGAACTTTTTCTCTGCCATATTTATTATTCCCTTTATATTCAACGAGAAGCCAGACGGGACCTTCATACTGAGCAGGCATTCGAAGAAGATTTCCTTCTCTTCTCTGGTAAGAGCGTAGCTGGCATGACCCTGAAACTGCTTTGGATCCATGCCGTCTTCTCCGTGCATACGTTGCTGGTCCTCCCGTGCCTCCGGTGTATGTTTTGTCTTCCCATACACGCCCAAGAAGCCTAGCAGGTTCACGCAAAGATTCTTCATCACGTGCATCACGTCGATTGCAGAGCGGACCTCGAGGTCTTTCCAATAGGGTAGGTCCCAAAATATAGATTTCTTCTTCCACATGGATGCGCGATTGTCAGCATCATTCGGAACAGATTGTGTGCCAGGACCCTTTCCAAAGATTACTTTTAAATCCTTGACCACATCAAGTATATCATCACCAGTACGGTGGCGAGGCTTCTTCCGGTGATCTGCCTCACCTTTGAAATGCTTGCCTTTCTTTCTTACGGGATGCCTGCTCTGAAGAAATCGACGATGCCCCAGGTACACATTCTTCTTACATTTATCCAAATATATACTGTCGGTATCATCTAAACAGTGCGTGCATGCGTGGTATCCCTTGTTTGTCTGTCCTGAAAGGTTAGTGAGAGCAGGCCAATCATTGATGGTTACAAACAGCAACGCATGTAGGTCAAATTCCTCCTGTTCTTTCGCATCCCACGCACGTACACCTTTTCCATTCCACAGCTGTAAAAGTTCTTCAACTAATGGCCTTAGGTACACATCAATGTTGTTGCCGGGTTGCTTGGGGCCTTGGATGAGCACTGGCATCATAATGAATTTCCGCTTCATGCACAACCAAGGAGGAAGGTTATAGATACATAGAGTCACAGGCCATGTGCTATGATTGCTGTTCTGCTCCCCAAAAGGATTAATGCCATCTGCACTTAAACCAAACCATACGTTCCTTGCGTCCTTTGCAAAGTCCTTCCACTTTCTCTTGATTTTTCTCCATTGCGATCCGTCAGCGGGTACTCTCAACTTCCCGTCTTTCTTACGGTCTTCGTTGTGCCATCACATCAACTTGGCATGCTCTTTGTTTTGGAACAACGTTTCAACCGTGGTATTATAGGAGCATACCACATCTCCTTGGCAGGAATCTTCTTCCTGGGGCGCTCGCCCTCAACATCACCAGGGTCATCGTGGCCGATCTTATAGCGCAATGCACAGCATACCGGGCATGCATTCAAATCCTCGTACTCACCGCGGTAGAGGATGCAGTCATTAGGGCATGGATGTATCTTCTGCACCTCTAATTCTAGAGGGCAGACGGCCTTCTTTGCTTCGTACGTACTGTCGGGCAATTCGTTGTCCTTTGGTAGCTTATTCTTCATTATTTTCAGCAACTTTTCAAATGCCTTGTCAGGTACACCATTCTCTGCCTTCCATTGCAGCAATTCCAGTGTGGTACCCAGCTTTCTCTTGTCATCTTCGCAATTTGGGTACAACAATTTCTCGTGATCCTCTAACATGCGCTGCAACTTCAGCTTCTCCTTTTCACTTGCGCAGTTTCTCTTTGCATCATCAATGGCCCGACCAAGATCATCAGCGGGCTCATCTGATGCCTCTTCTTCAGCTCCTTCCCGCATTGCCGGCTCAGCTTCTTCCCCCATTGTTGTACCATCGTATTCATGGAACCCATGGCCAGGATAGCTGTCGTCATCCTCTTCTTCTTCATTCTCTTCCATTAGGACCCCTCTTTCTCCGTGCTTGGTCCAACAGTTATAGCCGGACATGAAACCGGACTCAAACAGGTGGACGTGAATGGTTCTTGAGTTAGAGTAATTTCGATCATTCTTACAGCCAGCACATGGACAATGCATAAAACCATCCGCCCGCTTGTTTGCCTCAGCCGCAACCAGAAAAGTATGCACGCCATTAATGAACTGGGGAGAGCATCGGTCATCGTACATCCATTGCCGGCTCATTTTCATTACACAACACCGAAAAGACCAAATTAATACAAGTTCATACATAAAGTTCATACACACTTGTTCTCATAAAACAACATACAAACTCTCTAGCTAAAGCATTTAAATGCAACAACAAATGCGATCAAGATCGCAACTAAGGTAACAATTGATCCAACAACATAGTGATACCAAGCCTCACTATCAATGGCATATTTTTTAAATTTTCTAATCTTCAAGCGCATTGCATCCATCTTGATCTTGTGATCATCGACGACATCGGCAACATACAACTCCAGTTTCATCTTCTCTTCTTCAACTCTTTTCAATTTTTCTTTCAAATACTCGTTTTCTTTTTCAACTAAATTTAACTTCTTGACAAGAATATCTATGTCGGTTGGAATTTCCGGTTCACATACCTCCTAGATAAAAATATCTATGTCAACTTGATGGGCATAATTGTCATAAACATGAAATGCAACAAACAGTTATAAAAGAAAGTATATACCACATCCGAATCATTAACCGGACGAGGGCCGACGGGGACGGATATCAAAACCATGCCACTATGTATAACAAACAACCATATAGGTAAGAAAACTATACAAGTAACTATCTAAATATTACAAACATGATTTTTTTTTATAAAAAGGATAAGAACAAGAGGCTCACCAAGGTGGTGCCTGTAGGAGATATGCCCTAGAGGCAGTAATATCAGTTACTTTTGTATCTCCAAGTTTGTAATGAATGTTTATGATCCATGCTATAACTGCAATGATTCTCGAGTCTGCAAATAAAACGAGGCTTGGAGGGAAACTCATGTGCACGTGTGGTTTAATAAACGGTAAATTGTATTCCTAGTCTTGCCTCTAAGACTGGCTCAAGTATTGCATGATGATCCTGTTTTCCTGATCATGGGCATGGCTATGCCGGCAATTTTGAGGGCACGATGTTGGTAGAACACTTGTGTTGAATCGACCCAAATTGATGTTATACTATGAGATATATTCGTCACTAGTTAATGGTTAAATAACACAGAGATGGTTAATGTTTGCATGATTCCTTAGACCATGAGAGTATCGAGTTTCTTCATGCTTGCTTCATGAACTTTGGGGTTTGTTAAACGTCATCCGTAAAAGGGTGGCTATTACGGCTGCTTACGGGTTCATGGAAAAGTATGTCAAGTAACTTGATAGCTCAAGATTGGGATTTGCTCCTCCGACGTTGGAGAGATATCTCTGGGCCCTCTCGGTGTTGCGGTATCCATCATCGTCTGGCCAGACACCTTGTGATTTGATCACGGGGATGCCGGAACACGGGAACGAGAAAAGAGAACAATACCGGCAACGAGGTAACTGGCATAGTGGACAAGTTGTTGATCCACGGGGATGCCAACATGTCTCACCTCGGGTAATTGTAACATATCGCGAAGCAACAAGAATAGCATACGGCAACTGGAGGTTCACTCGAATATTTATTCATGTGGGTATAGGGATCGATATGGGTGTCCACGGCTCCGATGTTGATCATTGATCGGAAGGGGTTCCGGGTCATGTCTATGCTTCACCGAACCTATAGGGTCACACGCTTAAGGGTCATCTATCTGTTGAATACTAGACAGGGAGTCTGAGAGAAAAACACCGGAAAAGTTTCGGACACCGGAAAAGTTTCGGACAGCGGAAAAGTTCCGCAGAGAGAGGTCACCGGATGAATTTCGGTGAAACTAGAAAAGTTGTTTCAGGGGATTCCATAAAGTCAAATTGGTCTTGGCACATGCCTGATAATTCTTAGAGGGTGCCAGAATCGTTCTGGAAACTTTTTGGAATTTTCTAGAATGAAAACCGGAAATGTTCCGGAGCTGCCGAAACCGCTTCAGATGCTTTTCGCAGATGAAATCACTAAACCGGAATTGTTCCGGCTCGCGTTGAAAATTATTTTGGTGGGTACTAGAATTGTTGTAAGCCCACATGAATATTTTCAGTTCGATCAGACGCTGAAAAATGTCGTCGTGAATAGTGAAAGTGCTTTTTGGATATTTGTGGAAAAACACCTTTTTGGATATTTCCAAAAAGGTTTCTAGAAGGCCTTGGGGGCCAAGGCAGCCCCTCATGGGGGTCCCCCAAGGGTGTGGCCGGCCAAGATGGGTGGGGCACCATGGTGCTCCACATGGCACTCCCATATGGCATATTCCTTTTAGGAAAGGGATATTCCATGGGCATTTTGGGGTTTTTGTATGACAACTTTACCCCTTGGCTAGCCTATAAATAGAGGTGAGTGGGCAGCCCACTTCCTCATCCTTGTGCTCTCATACACATGCTATGCTTTGCTAGCTCTCTCTTCTCCCTCACACGAAAAGAGTATTTCGTAGAGCCGAAAGGCTGTCTGGGTTCCGGCAGGAACTAGTTCTGGACGGCGAAGCCCTGCCGGATAGATGACACCGTATGTGGGCAACCCCGTAGAGAGGTCGTAGTTTCGATCTTTTGCCCGAGGGGCTGTTCGAGGGTCCTCCCGAAGGGCTGTCCGAGTTTCCGTTCGAGTTTCGAGGGTCCTCCCGAAGGGCTGTCCGTGACATCGTCCGGGGGACTGTCCGACCGCCTCCCGAAGGGCTGTCCGACGAGGGAGTACATTCTCGCGGTTGGGAGGTTGTAAAATCCTAGCTGCGGGAATCTGCACCAACGATCTCCACCGACTCTTCTTCCGCTGCGCTACGAGTCGGTATGGATCAGATCAAACCATGTATGCCATCTCCATAGTGATCCTGGGCGTGCTCGCTATACCGAAATTTTTTGTTTTCTGTCGCATTCCCCAACAGTGGCATCAAGAGCCAGGCTATGAGTAGATGCATGTTATGATCTAGAATACATAGAGATGTATGGGTGTTGCACAATATAATTAGGTAGTAGATGAGATCTATTGCTGAAAATTATTTGTGCGGGTAGCAGATGAAATCTGTTACTCGATGTTCTTGTTGCTTCCCTTGAATTTGCGTAGTCCTGATCTTGAAAGCATTGTGGAATCTGACAAAGTTCTGGCAATCCGCGATCCTTTCATGCTGCTCCTGAGTATGCTGATTGACAGATCAACGAAGCTAACAGTTCTTTGGGTTCCACTTTAGTCATAGAAAGATGGATGTTTCGCAGACGAAGGGCAATACAGATATGATCTGCACGGGGGTCACGCGTATGACGAAGTTTAGTATGGGGCTCGAGATTTTACAGTCTCGTGTTTCATACACCCTGGAAAGTTAATCTAGCAACTTGAAGTATCATACTTGATGATAAACGTTGGTAGCTGCGGTTTAAGTAAAAACCTTAGAAGCCACGTAAAATAAAATTTTGCATAAACCGATTAGAGGCGTCTAACTTGGTTTTGCAGGATGGTTATGCATGTGATGTGGTATAGCAATGCTCATATTAAATTTGATTATGTATGAGATGACTATATGATGTAATTAACATGACCTGCGTGTCATGATTCGGCATGATGGCTGGAGCCATATGATTGCACTTTAATGACCTGCGTGTCAACCTTATGTAATGCACTTATTTTATTAGCTATAGAGATAGCAATATTATTTGGTGCATCGACAAGGTGGTGGCAATCTTCGCGAAGGTGAACTCCGACGCGAATGCCGAAGACGAAGAATACTTGACTTCTCCGTCAGAAGGGGCTATACCATATCATGCTATTATGAATTGCCTGAGATGTTTATCACTCTTGATGCACCCTTCTTGATTGCGCGGTAGTCGCTTTTTATTAGGGTGATCTCTCACTAAAAATATCAAAGTAGTTAGTGTTCACCCAAGTGTAGCACCGTTTGAAATTCGTATCTTTTCGGGGTGCGCCATGTACACATGAGCACGAACGAATTGAGAGGAATGAGGCGGGTGAGGTCAGACCTCGCAGCAAGATCACTTGGTTGTCTTTGACGTTCAGGCATGAGAGTCATGAGCTCGGAACACACACATCGAAAGATGGACAAGAATCGCATAGAGATGTGATTGGCAAGTTGGCCTACCGATTGAAATTCGCGTCATCAGTGATGAATCCGTCAATGGCGTCGAATTGAAATGCGGATCTTGAATCACTCACAATCAATTATGAGAGATACTGATTTGAGTGGGATCGCACTTTAGAATAAAACTGTTTATTCACTAGTGCCAAAATCATTATGAACAATGTCTAAAATGAACTTGTGTTTTCCGTTGTAGATCAAATGGCTCGCAACACCGCGTTCAACTTAGGCCCTATGTTAGAGAAAGAGAAGTTAGCTGCGAATGGAAACAACTATGCGGACTGGGTCCGTGCCCTAAGGATTGTCCTCAGGAGCGCTAAGAAAGTGTACGTGCTTGATGGACCTCTTCCACCTAAGCCGGCGGCAACAGCCGCGGCAGACATACAAAATGTCTGGGCCACTAAGGATGATGATTTCAACTTAGTGCAGTGCCTCATGCTGTCTTGCATGAGTTCAGAGCTTCAAAAACGTTTTGAATTCCATAACTCCTTTGATATGATCAAAGATCTGGATGCTCTGTACAAGTTTAATGCACGGTCTGAACGTTTTGATATCATGAAAATGATGTCGGAGACCAAGATGGCTGAGGGCAGTTCAGTTGGCGAGCACGTAGTCAATATGATTGGCTACGCTGAAAGGCTTAAAACCCTGGAATTTCCACTTCCAGAAGAGCATGTAATGGACATGTTGCTCCGTTCACTCCCCCCTTCTTACGGAGGTTTTGTCATGAACTATCACATGAATGGGATGGACAAATCACCTAATGAGGTGCTTGCCATGCTGAAATCTGTTGAAGGAGGACTGCAGAAAAATCGCAAGCAAGTGTTGCTTGTGAATAAAACTGCCAGTTTCAAAAAGAAAGGCAAGCCAAAGAAAGGCAAGGGCGCCGGTAAGACCGGCTTCCAACGCAAGTCTAAGGGCGGAGCCAAGAATGAAACTGAGTGCTTCTACTGCAAGGGCACAGGACACTGGAAGAGAAACTGCAAGAAGTATTTGGAAGATAAGAAGTCTGGGAAAACCGGAAAAGGTATAATTGTTATACAAGTTAATGTCATTGACGTTTTGCTTGCTAGCGAAAATTCTAAGTCTTGGGTATTTGATACCGGATCGGTTGCTCACATTTGCAACTCGATACAGGGGCTTCAGAAGGTGCGCAGGCTGGCAAAGAATGAAGTCGTGATGCGTGTCGGGAACGGCGCTGGGATCGCCGCTCAAGCCGTTGGCATTATGCCTCTACGTCTCCCTTCAGGATTTATTTTGGAACTAAGTAACTGTTATTTTGTTCCGTTGTTGTGTAAGAACATTATCTCTGGATCATGTTTAGTGCACGATGGGTACTCCTACAAGTCTGAGAACAATGGTTGTTCTCTTTATTGTAAGGACATGTTTTATGGATTTGCACCCATTATTGGGGGCCTTTTCGTACTGAATCTTGAATGTGAAAATAATGTCTTTAACGTAAATGCTAAACGCCTTAAGAAGGCTGATACCACCACCACTTTCATGTGGCACTGTCGGCTTGGCCACATCGGAAAGAAACGCATGCAAAGACTCCATAAAGATGGAGTTTTACCGTCTTTTGATTTTGAATCATTTGACACATGTGAAGCTTGCTTGATGGGAAAAATGACCAAGACGCCGTTCACGGGTCATCCTGAACGGGCGGGTGAATTATTGGAAATAATACATAGTGATGTATGTGGTCCAATGAACACGGCCGCACGGGGTGGGTATTTTTACTTCGTGACTTTTACTGATGATTTAAGTCGGTATGGTTATATCTACTTGATGAAGCATAAGTCGGAAACCTTTGAAAAGTTCAAAGAATTTCAGAATGAGGTAGAAAATCATCGTAACAAAAGGATCAAGTTTCTGCGGTCTGATCGCGGAGGCGAATATCTTAGTCACGAGTTTGGCCAATATCTGAGTGACCGTGGAATCGTTTCACAGCTTACGCCTCCCGGAACTCCACAGCGAAACGGAGTGTCGGAACGACGTAACCGAACCCTGTTAGACATGGTAAGGTCGATGATGTCTCTTACAAACCTTCCAATATCTTTTTGGGGTCACGCACTAGAAACTGCCGCTCACACATTAAACAGAGCACCGTCTAAGTCAGTTGAGACGACACCATATGAAATATGGAACGGGAAGAAACCTGGTTTGTCGCATCTCAGGATTTGGGGTTGTGAGGTATACGTAAAACGTTTACAACCTACCAAACTTGATCCCAGATCAGACAAATGTTACTTTGTAGGTTATCCCAAGGATACAATTGGGTATTCCTTCTACCACCCGTCCGATAACAAAGTGTTTGTTGCAAGAAATGGACAATTTCTTGAGAAAGAGTTTCTCGCCAAAGAATTAAGTGGGAGGACAGTGCAACTTAATGAGATTAGTGAATCTTCGACAACCGTTGATATGGCTAAGGAACCAGAAGAAATTCCGCTAATTATCCCTACAACCGAGCCGGAAGTTGTCGCATATGATCTGGAGACTTCAAACAATGTTGTAACTGAACCGCGCAGGTCAGGTAGGGCTATCCAGCCACCTGAGTGGTTTCATAACGAAATCTTCATTCTTGAAGACGATGAACCTGCGCACTACAAGGAAGCGATGGCGGGGCCTAGCTCAAGGGAATGGCACAAAGCCATGAGATCCGAAATGGAATCCATGTACGAAAACCAAGTTTGGAACTTGGAAGAACTTCCAGATGGCGTAAAACCCATTGGTTGTAAATGGATTTTCAAAAGAAAGACGGACGCGGATGGTAACATTACTATCCACAAAGCTAGACTTGTCGCGAAAGGGTTCACGCAAGTTCCAGGAGAGGACTACGACGAGACTTTCTCGCCCGTAGCTATGCTTAGGTCTGTTCGGATATTACTAGCAATTGCTGCTTATTTCGATTATGAAATATGGCAGATGGATGTCAAAACGGCTTTCCTAAATGGAAACCTTGATAGGGATGTATACATGATACAGCCAGAAGGTTTTGTCGATCCTAAAAATGCTGGAAAGGTATGTAAGCTTCAGAAAGCCATTTATGGTCTGAAGCAAGCATCAAGGAGCTGGAATATTCGTTTTGATGAAGTGGTCAAAGAGTTTGGCTTCATCAGGAACGATGAAGAATCTTGTGTGTACAAGAAGTTTAGTGGGAGCACAAAAGCATTTCTAATCTTGTATGTGGATGACATATTGTTGATTGGAAATGATGTGAAATTTCTTAGCGAAATAAAAGACTCATTGAAGAAGAGTTTTTCAATGAAAGACTTAGGCGAAGCGACATATGTATTAGGCATCAGGATCTATAGAGATAGATCAAGACGCTTAATAGCGCTAAGCCAAAGCACGTACATTGACAAGGTGTTGAAAAGGTTCAACATGGAGAACTCCAAGAAAGGCCTACTCCCCATGTCACCTGGCACAGTGCTTTGCAAGAATCAGAGTCCTCGGACCCTTGATGAGCGAGTACAAATGAATGATATTCCATATGCTTCGGCAGTTGGTTCTATTATGTATGCCATGCTATGTACAAGACCGGATGTTTCCTATGCGCTAAGTGTTAGCAGCCGGTACCAAGGTGATCCAGGATTGGAACACTGGGCCGCAGTCAAGGGTATTCTTAAGTACCTCAGAAGGACCAAGGATTTACTCCTTGTGTACGGAGGTGATGAAGAGCTCATTGTAAGTTGTTACACTGATGCAGGCTTCATGTCTGACCCAGATGACTTCAAATCTCAATCTGGCTATGTTTTCATATTGAACGGCGGCGCAGTTGATTGGAAAAGTTCCAAACAAAAGACTGTGGCGGATTCTACGACGGAGGCGGAATATGTTGCTGCTTCAGAAGCCTCCAACAAAGCTGTCGGTATCAAGCAATTTCTTGAAGACCTTGGTGTGGTCCCAAGTGCTCTGGACCCGGTGGAGATCTATTGTGATAATAGTGGCGCCGTGGCTCAGGCAAGGGAGCCATGTTCGCACCATAAGACAATGCATATTCAACGCAAATATAAACTCATTCGACATCATGTCGAAGAAGGTTTAGTGAAAGTACGCAAAGTTCACACGGATCTGAATGTATCAGACCCGATGACGAAGCCTCTACCACGAGCAAAGCATGAGCAACACCGGATTGCCATTGGTGTTAGGGAAGCCATGTAACTAGATTATGACTCTAGTGCAAGTGGGAGACTGTAGGAGATATGCCCTAGAGGCAGTAATATCAGTTACTTTTGTATCTCCAAGTTTGTAATGAATGTTTATGATCCATGCTATAACTGCAATGATTCTCGAGTCTGCAAATAAAACGAGGCTTGGAGGGAAACTCATGTGCACGTGTGGTTTAATAAACGGTAAATTGTATTCCTAGTCTTGCCTCTAAGACTGGCTCAAGTATTGCATGATGATCCTGTTTTCCTGATCATGGGCATGGCTATGCCGGCAATTTTGAGGGCACGATGTTGGTAGAACACTTGTGTTGAATCGACCCAAATTGATGTTATACTATGAGATATATTCGTCACTAGTTAATGGTTAAATAACACAGAGATGGTTAATGTTTGCATGATTCCTTAGACCATGAGAGTATCGAGTTTCTTCATGCTTGCTTCATGAACTTTGGGGTTTGTTAAACGTCATCCGTAAAAGGGTGGCTATTACGGCTGCTTACGGGTTCATGGAAAAGTATGTCAAGTAACTTGATAGCTCAAGATTGGGATTTGCTCCTCCGACGTTGGAGAGATATCTCTGGGCCCTCTCGGTGTTGCGGTATCCATCATCGTCTGGCCAGACACCTTGTGATTTGATCACGGGGATGCCGGAACACGGGAACGAGAAAAGAGAACAATACCGGCAACGAGGTAACTGGCATAGTGGACAAGTTGTTGATCCACGGGGATGCCAACATGTCTCACCTCGGGTAATTGTAACATATCGCGAAGCAACAGGAATAGCATACGGCAACTGGAGGTTCACTCGAATATTTATTCGTGTGGGTATAGGGATCGATATGGGTGTCCACGGCTCCGATGTTGATCATTGATCGGAAGGGGTTCCGGGTCATGTCTATGCTTCACCGAACCTATAGGGTCACACGCTTAAGGGTCATCTATCTGTTGAATACTAGACAGGGAGTCTGAGAGAAAAACACCGGAAAAGTTTCGGACACCGGAAAAGTTTCGGACAGCGGAAAAGTTCCGCAGAGAGAGGTCACCGGATGAATTTCGGTGAAACTAGAAAAGTTGTTTCAGGGGATTCCATAAAGTCAAATTGGTCTTGGCACATGCCTGATAATTCTTAGAGGGTGCCAGAATCGTTCTGGAAACTTTTTGGAATTTTCTGGAATGAAAACCGGAAATGTTCCGGAGCTGCCGAAACCGCTTCAGATGCTTTTCGCAGATGAAATCACTAAACCGGAATTGTTTCGGCTCGCGTTGAAAATTATTTTGGTGGGTACTAGAATTGTTCTAAGCCCACATGAATATTTTCAGTTCGATCAGACGCTGAAAAATGTCGTCGTGAATAGTGAAAGTGCTTTTTGGATATTTGTGGAAAAACACCTTTTTGGATATTTCCAAAAAGGTTTCTAGAAGGCCTTGGGGGCCAAGGCAGCCCCTCATGGGGGTCCCCCAAGGGTGTGGCCGGCCAAGATGGGTGGGGCACCATGGTGCTCCACATGGCACTCCCATATGGCATATTCCTTTTAGGAAAGGGATATTCCATGGGCATTTTGGGGTTTTTGTATGACAACTTTACCCCTTGGCTAGCCTATAAATAGAGGTGAGTGGGCAGCCCACTTCCTCATCCTTGTGCTCTCATACACATGCTATGCTTTGCTAGCTCTCTCTTCTCCCTCACACGAAAAGAGTATTTCGTAGAGCCGAAAGGTTGTCTGGGTTCCGGCAGGAACTAGTTCTGGACGGCGAAGCCCTGCCGGATAGATGACACCGTATGTGTGCAACCCCGTAGAGAGGTCGTAGTTTCGATCTTTTGCCCGAGGGGCTGTTCGAGGGTCCTCTCGAAGGGCTGTCCGAGTTTCCGTTCGAGTTTCGAGGGTCCTCCCGAAGGGCTGTCCGTGACATCGTCCGGGGGACTGTCCGACCGCCTCCTGAAGGGCTGTCCGACGAGGGAGTACATTCTCGCGGTTGGGAGGTTGTAAAATCCTAGCTGCGGGAATCTGCACCAACGATCTCCACCGACTCTTCTTCCGCTGCGCTACGAGTCGGTACGGATCAGATCAAACCATGTATGCCATCTCCATAGTGATCCTGGGCGTGCTCGCTATACCGAAATTTTTTGTTTTCTGTCGCGTTCCCCAACAGTGCCGGCGACGGGATGGTGCGAGCGATCGACGGTGGTTAGGACGGGGACGGGAAGGCACTAAGTAAACCACACCTACACATGCAAAGTAAGAAGTTAATTTGAGCTCAAATTGCATATTAATCAAATAAACTACCACATATAAATACTCCCAAACTAAAAACCACAAATCACTATACTTATAGAGCATTGCAAGAGCTAATCTAGCAATGAGAGATGAAAGGACAATGTTGCTAACCTTTGTGAACACTTGGATGGATGGGGTGCCTCCAAATCTTGACAAATTTTGGCAAAAATGGAGGATGAGCTCGGGGAAGAGAGGAAGAACCAGAGGAGAGGAAAGGGGAAGAACAGAGATCTTCGGCTGGCCGAAGGGTTCATATAGGGGACCTTTAGTCCCGGTTCGAGACACAAACCGGGACTAAACGTTAGCCTATAGTCCCGGTTCGTGGCACGAACCGGGACTAAAGGTTATCGTGGGACCCCAGGCTGACGCCAGCCTGCCACTACCCCTTTAGTCCCGGTTCGTGGCCGGGACTAAAGGTCCGGAACGAACCGGTACTAATGATGCCCGTCACGAACCGCGACTAATGGTCACATTAGTGCCAGTTCAAAACCAGACCGGGACTAATGATGTGGACAAAAGGTCTGTTTTCTACTAGTGGGTAGCTGTGCACACGATTTGTATAAGCGGGCATGCATAACTCATCAACTACACTTAACATTGAGTATATATATATAAGCAAAAATAGAATTTGTAGTACAAGAAAGTAACACTCACTGGAAGTTCCAAGGTAAAATTATTTCTGCTTTGTACTTTAGGGCCTTCAAAAACCTTAGAAGCAATTTCTCCGTGTCTTTAGGGTGCCTTCTCAACACTTCTTCATTGACGGTATTTGGGTAAATGAACCCAATGCCATAGACTCCAGCTCTTTTCAATTCAAAAATCTTGATTCTGCATAATACCACACAAAAGAATATAGTGAGTATAATAACAGGCAATGAACGAGCTGAGCTAGAGACTTAAATTACAGAAAGAAATCGCTTACAGACAATAGCAACTGACGATAGATTTGTCGAGTGCTTTTTGATTGAATAACTGAAAAAATTCTGCATTTTCAATCCACAAATCTTTTGCATGGATGTAATGCTCTTTCTCGACTTTCACCATGAGGCTCTCCATCCCGTCCTTTATTTCTCTCATGTAACAGTCATGCAATTTGTACATTTGCGTTGTTAGAAGCTTCTCGTCGTCAGGACTGACCAGATGTTGCCCGGGGACATATTGCCGTTCTATTTCCTTCGGATCTAACGGTGGAAATTCCTCGATCTCTAGGAATTGTTCAACGGTGATACCGAGCATTCTAGCATTCTCTCTGTCAGCGTCGGTTATTACCACATTATTGGCACTCACCTTGAGCGGGCTGATCGATTGGACTGCCTGTTCTCCGTGCTAGGGAACAGTTTTCCCATAGTTACTGCTACCGCTCGACTTCTGTCTTTTCTGGGATGATGCATAGGACTTGGTAATACAACGTTCATAGTCTGATACCAGTCTTTTCTCCGCCGGTTTAGCTGCATCAATAAAGTGGTGTACGACCTCGTCGGGTATTTTCTCCTTTGGCGGTGGGGGCGCTTTCGGTCCAAAATGGGCCCGCAAAGCGAGATTCACTGATTCATTAAGTTCCTCGTCAGTCTTCTCGTAATATAACTTCTTTTTGGCAGGAGGCTCGGCCGGTTTCTTCTGTTGTGTTCTCTTCCGCTTTGGAGACGCTGTTTTTTGATATCGCGGACGTCTCGCGCTAGGCTCCGTCTCGGGGTGGGATGGACTCTGCTGACGTGGCGGAGCTTGATATCGCAGACTCGCCATGCGCTCCGTCTCGGGGTGGGATGGATTTGGCTGGCGCGGCGGAGATGGATTCGAAGGACTCACCCTGCGCTCCGTCTCGGGGAGGGTTGGAGTCTGCTGACGCGGCGGACTTGGAGGAGGATTCGGTGGCCTTGGCACCGAGTTTGGAAACACGATGCATTCCTTTTTCCATAAAATGACACAATGCCTGGCTTCTCCCAATGTCCGCTCCCCTTCACCTCCAGGGTAGTCAAGATCTAGTGTTTCATATGCCGGCACAACTTGATCCACCCCGACACGAGCATAGCCAGGTGTAATCGGATTGCCGTGGAAATTGCTTCAAGTCCACTCGGGAAAGCAAAGCCGTCCGCCGCCTTCATGGATATGTTCTTCAGTTTCACTTGTAGCTCACAAGGTGTCGACTCTAAGATATCATCCACGGGGTAGCGAGCCAGCAGTGCATCATCGGCCGGGACCTCCGTGGAACCCACACTGCTTTTCGGCATAGATGATGGAATGGTACCATCCAATGCTGGATCTGGTTGCTGCTGCTACTGAGACGCGCCTTGCTGGCTAAGTTTGTTGATTTGCTCCTGCTGCATGTTATATTTGCGTTCCAAGTCCTGGATCCGATCTACTTCATGCTTCTTCTTTCTGTCACGACTTCTGTAGCTGTCATTCCAATCCGCAAACCCCAGAAACCACGGAACCATGCCTTTGCCTCGTGTTCGTCCCGGGTGTTCAGGATTCTTGAGGGCGCGCGAAAGCTCGTCCTTCTCTCTCTCGGGCTCGTACACACCTGCTCGAGCTTCTGCTATTGCTTTAAGTAACTCGTCCGTGGCATCTTTAAGACCGGCATGTTCAAGAACCTGGCCTGTCTTTGGGTCCAACTTTCCCCCATGTGCATAAAACCAAGTCCTGCACCTCTCGGGCCAAGTATCTGTTACTGGAGAGACCCCTGCAGCCCTCATGTTTCGCACATATTCATCCCACTTAGGCAACCCAGACTTGTAGCCGCCTGGCCCCAGACGATGGTGCCACGTTTTTTTGTCGGGATTTTCCTTGTTTATTCTTGACCGTTTCTTAGATTCTTCTGATTCCATGAACTTCACAAATTCGTCCCAGTCATATGCTAACTTCACATATTCTCCTTTGAATTCTGGAGTCTTCTTTCCTCCTTCCAAGTAATTGTTCCATAATCTTTTCTTCCAAGACTGAAATTGTGTGGCCATCTTCTTAAGAGCACACTTCTTGACTTTCTCCCGTAGGACATCTGTCAGACCCTCTGGTAGGGTGAAATGTTTCATGAGCTCCTCCCAAAGCAGATCTTTTGCTCTTTGGCTGACAAAAGTAACTCCGCGATCCTTTGGCTGATTCCATTCTTGAGCGGTGATCGGGATTTGGTCCCTAACGATAACTCCGCATTGACATATAAATTTGTTTGCATTCTCTTTAGGAGCAATCGGTTCGCCATCTGCTCTGATTTGATCGATGTTATACTTCACGCCTTGTTCCAACTTTCTTGTCGGGCCACGTTTAACCCTTGTAGAAGATTTGCTTGATCCAGAGGGCTAAAAGGAAGAAAGATTCGTTAATATATACAAATCAATCAATACATCTGATGATCACCAGAGGGCAAATTAATACCTCGCCGGACTCTGTTAAATGGACAAAAATTTCTTCGCCATCGTCATTGTCAGCTGGTTCGCCTTCGTCTCTTGGTTGTTCTTCCTCAATTCCCTCACCGGATGGGTTAAGGTATTGTGAGCCATCATCTACTTCATTCACTTCGTTTCTGGAGCGTATCAGGTCGTACATGGCATTCTCTTGATCACGGTCGTCCATAGCTTAACTAATCTAGAACAAATATAAAACAATTAGAATGCATTCAATAAGCAGAACCGGAGATATGCAAATCAATACAAGGATGCGGGATGGGCATCGTCGACTCGACTGCTACGCTATGCAATCGATTCGACGGTTAGGAAAGATGCCTTATATGCAATATGTTAATTAGCAAATCAGCAACATCTAAACATTTAAAACATACATTTAAACACACATACATTTAAACTAATAAAATGTATAAACTCCCCCAACGATCGGTAAATTCTTTAGTACCTATGATCATACGTACAATGCTATAAACTCCTAGGGGCAAATTTAAACTAATATTATTCTAGTATTATCATTTTTTCTAACATACACATATACACATCAATATATCTAACATACAAATACTATAAACTCCTAGGACTCCTATTTTATCTAACATACACATATATACACATACAAATACACATATATATACATCTAACATACACATACACATACACATACACATCAATTTGGAGGGCGGAGGACGGATCGTGCTTGCGGCGTGGAGGAGGAGAGCGGCGCCGGCGGAGCTGACGTCGATGGCGAGGAGGAGCGGCACCGGCGGAGCTGAGGGCGCCGGCGTGGAGGAGGAGAGCGGCGGCGGAGTCAGCGGAGGTGAGGGAGGATCGGCGGAGCTGAGGGCGACGGCCGGCGACTAGAAGGAGCGGCGCCGGCGGAGCTGAGGGCGACGGCGTGGAGGAAGAGAGCGGCGGCGGCGCGTGGACGGACGACGCCGTCGATCGAGGGTGCGGGCGGGGCAGCCTGGCGGCGTCGTCGAAGCGAGTGAAGACGGAGTGAATTTGGGGGAGGAAGGAGACGTTGCTATATAGGAGGACCTTTAGTCCCGGTTGGTATCACCAACCGGGACTAAAGACCCATTAGTCCCGGTTGGTATCACCAACCGGGACTAAAGGTCCTCCCTTTAGTCCCGGGCCTAAAGAGGCCTTTTCGGCGGCCCAAATTCGCGCGGGAAGGGACCTTTAGTCCCGGTTGGTGGCTCCAACCGGGAATAAAGGTCCATTTTCTCTCTTTTTTTTGTTTTTCTGTTTTTATATTTGGAATAATTGTTTTTATATTTGCAATAACTATTAGAATATTTATAGTTTTTTAATGAATCTTTTTTGCTTTAGGTCAAAACAATTACAAACTTTCTGTTAGTGCCAGTAGTTTTCAAATTTAAATAGTTCAAATTTGAATTCTTTTGAAATTTTTGTGAATCACTAGTTTGTGAATAACTTTAGTTTAAAAATAGATTTTTGAGTGATTATTTTTTCTGTTGTTTAATATTAGTATGTTTTATCATTATGTTAAATTTTGGAATTTTTAGGATATTTTAAATAGGTGTTTTAATCAAAACCAGATTCTGTTTAACTCTTTTTAGTTTTAGACCTTCATTTGTTTTAATCAAAATCACTATTAATGAACTCTGAAAAGGTTGAAACTTGGCATGGTATCATAATTTCACCCACATAGCATGTGCTAAAAAGTTGAGAGGGTTACGGCAAAAACTGGATGCACTTCGTGTACAAAATGGACAATCTCTTTCGAAGTATCAGGGTTTCGGACGAAAACTCGTCTGTTACAAAAGGATTTCAATTTTTTTTAAACTTATTTCAACTCCAGACTTTGTGTGCATTCAATATGAACCATTAGAAGCCACATCCTAAAATTTCAACCCTATCTAACTTCATTTGATATTTTTCATGCATTAAATGAATTGTTTTGAGCTAAATGACCCTGAAATTAAAAAGCACCACAAATGAACTCTGAAATGGTTGAAACTTGGCATGGTATCTTAATTTCACCCACATAGCATGTGCTAAAAAGTTGAGTGTGTTACGGCAAAAACTGGATGCACTTTGTGTACAAAATGGACAATCTCTTTCGAATATCAGGGTTTCGGACGAAAACTCGTCTGTTACAAAAGGATTTCAATTTTTTTAACTTATTTAAACTCCAGACTTTTTGTGCATTGAATATGAACCATTATAAGCCACATCCTAAAAATTCAACCCTATCTAACTTCATTTGCTATTTTTCATGCATTTAATGAATTGTTTTGCGCTAAATGAACCTGAAATTAAAAAGCACCACAAATGAACTCTGAAAGGTTGAAACTTGGCATGGTATCATAATTTCACCCACATAGCATGTGCTAAAAAAAGAGAGGGTTACGGCAAAAACGGGATGCACTTCGTGTACAAAATGGACAATCTCTTTCGAAGTATCAGGGTTTCGGACGAAAACTCGTCTGTTACAAAAGGATTTCAATTTTTTTTAACTTGTTTCAACTCCAGACTTTTTGTGCATTCAATATGAACCATTAGAAGCCACATCCTAAAATTTCAACCCTATCTAACTTCATTTGATATTTTTTATGCATTTAATGATTTGTTTTGAGCTAAATGACCCTGAAATTAAAAAGCACCACAAATGAACTCTGAAATGGCCGGTTGAAACTTCGCATGGTATCATAATTTCACCCACATAGCATGTGCTAAAAAGTTGAGAGGGTTACGGCAAAAACTGGATGCACTTCGTGTACAAAATGGACAATCTCTTTCGAAGTATCAGGGTTTCGGACGAAAACTCGTCTGTTACAAAAGGATTTCAATTTTTTTAACTTATTTCAACTCCAGACTTTTTGTGCATTCAATATGAACCATTAGAAGCCACATCCTAAAATTTCAACCCTATCTAACTTCATTTGTTATTTTTCATGCATTTAATGAATTGTTTTGAGCTAAATGACCCTGAAATTAAAACGCACCACAAATGAACTCTGAAAAGGTTGAAACTTGGCATGGTATCATAATTTCACCCACATAGCATGTGCTAAAAAGTTGAGAGGGTTACGACAAAAACTGGATGCACTTCGTGTACAAAATGGACAATCTCTTTCGAAGTATCAGGGTTTCGGACGAAAACTCGTCTGTTACAAAAGGATTTCAATTTTTTTAACTTATTTCAACTCCAGACTTTTTGTGCATTCAATATGAACCATTATAAACTACATCCTAAAAATTCAACCCTATCTAACTTCATTTGCTATTTTCCATGTATTTAATGAATTGTTTTGAGCTAAATGACCCTGAAATTAAAAAGCATCACAAATGAACTCTGAAAGGTTGAAACTTGGCAAGGTATCATAATTTCACCCACATAGCATGTGCTAAAAAAAAGAGAGGGTTACGACAAAAACTGGATGCACTTCGTGTACAAAATGGACAACTCTTTCGAAGTATCAGGGTTTCGGACGAAAACTCGTCTGTTAAAAAAGGATTTCAATTTTTTTAACTTATTTCAACTCCAAACTTTTTGGGCATTCAATATGAACCATTAGAAACCACATCCTAAAATTTCAACCCTATCTAACTTCATTTGCTATTTTTCAATCCACAAATCTTTTTGGGCATTCAATATGAACTTTTTGGGCATTCAATATGAACTTTTTGGGCTAAAAATTTGAGAGGGTTACGACAAAAACTGGATGCACTTCGTGTACAAAATGGACAATCTCTTTCGAAGTATCAGGGTTTCGGACGAAAACTCGTCTGTTACAAAAGGATTTCAATTTTTTTTACTTATTTCAACTCCAGACTTTTTGTGCATTCAATATGAACCATTAGAAGCCACATCCTAAAATTTCAACCCTATCTAACTTCATTTGCTATTTTTGATGCATTTAATGAATTGTTTTGAGCTAAATGACCCTGAATTAAAAAGCACCACAAATGAACTCTGAAAGGTTGAAACTTGGCAAGGTATCATAATTTCACCCACATAGCATGGGCTAAAAAAAAGAGAGGGTTACGACAAAAACTGGATGCACTTCGTGTACAAAATGGACAATCTTTTTCGAAGTATCAGGGTTTCGGACGAAAACTCGTCTGTTATAAAAGGATTTTAATTTTTTTAACTTATTTCAACTCCAGACTTTTTGTGCATTCAATATGAACCATTATAAGCTACATCCTAAAAATTCAACCCTATCTAACTTCATTTGCTATTTTCCATGTATTTAATGAATTGTTTTGAGCTAAATGACCCTGAAATTAAAAAGCACCACAAATGAACTCTGAAAGGTTGAAACTTGGCATGGTATCATAATTTCACCCACATAGCATGTGCTAAAAAAAAGAGAGGGTTACGACAAAAACTGGATGCACTTCGTGTACAAAATGGACAATCTCTTTCGAAGTATCAGGGTTTCGGACGAAAACTCGTCTGTTACAAAAGGATTTCAATTTTTTTAACTTATTTCAACTCCAGACTTTTTGTGCATTCAATATGAACCATTATAAGCTACATCCTAAAAATTCAACCCTATCTAACTTCATTTGCTATTTTCCATGTATTTAATGAATTGTTTTGAGCTAAATGACCCTGAAATTAAAAAGCACCACAAATGAACTCTGAAAGGTTGAAACTTGGCAAGGTATCATACATTCACCCACATAGCATGTGCTAAAAAAAAGAGAGGGTTACGGCAAAAACTGGATGCACTTCGTGTACAAAATGGACAATCTCTTTCGAAGTATCAGGGTTTCGGACGAAAACTCGTCTGTTACAAAAAGATTTTAATTTTTTTAACTTATTTCAACTCCAGACTTTTTGTGCATTCAATATGAACCATTATAAGCTACATCCTAAAAATTCAACCCTATCTAACTTCATTTGCTATTTTCCATGTATTTAATGAATTGTTTTGAGCTAAATGACCCTGAAATTAAAAAGCACCACAAATGAACTCTGAAAGGTTGAAACTTGGAAAGGTATCATAATTTCACCCACATAGCATGTGCTAAAAAAAAGAGGGTTACGACAAAAACTGGATGCACTTCGTGTACAAAATGGACAATCTCTTTCGAAGTATCAGGGTTTCGGACGAAAACTCGTCTATTAAAAAAGGATTTCAATTTTTTTAACTTATTTCAACTCCAAACTTTTTGGGCATTCAATATGAACAATTAGAAACCACATCCTAAAATTTCAACCCTATCTAACTTCATTTGCTATTTTTCATGCATTTAATGAATTGTTTTGAGCTAAATGACCCTGAAATTAAAAAGCACCACAAATGAACTCTGAAAAGGTTGAAACTTGGCATGGTATCATAATTTCATCCACATAGCATGTGCTAAAAAGTTGAGAGGGTTACGGCAAAAACTGGATGCACTTCGTGTACAAAATGGACAATCTCTTTCGAAGTAGCAGGGTTTCGGACGAAAACTCGTCTGTTACAAAAGGATTTCAATTTTTTTAACTTATTTCAACTCCAGACTTTTTGTGCATTCAATATGAACCATTATAAGCCACATCCTAAAAATTCAACCCTATCTACCTTCATTTGCTATTTTTCATGCATTTAATGAATTGTTTTGAGCTAAATGACCCTGAAATTAAAAAGCACCACAAATGAACTCTGAAATGGTTGAAACTTGGCATGGTATCATAATTTCACCCACATAGCATGTGCTAAAAAAAAAGAGGGTTAGGGCAAAAACTGGATGCACTTCGTGATATTCTAATTAATATTATATTTAACTGCAGTGATATTCTAGATATTCTAGCTAATATTTTAGTTGATTCTTTTTAGATAAAAGTGTTCGCCATTGGAAACACTACTCGTTATCCGGATCAGAATACCCCCAAGCAGCAGACCCATGGGGCACTAGTGGTGGTACTAGCGGTACGAGGTGACGCTGCCCATAATTGAAGATTCCAATTCTGCGGTACAACTCGTATGCAACATACTCATCTATTGCTGCATACTCAATGTTGATAGGGTCAAGTGAGGTCTTCTCCCAACGTTTGTGCCCTGACTTGGGGAATTTTGTCTTCATATCAGCATAGTCCTCGTCGATCAGGGCGGCTGCCATATCAGCCATTGAAGTCTTGTCATGCTCAAGCCTGAACCTGCCCTGAAGATCAATGTGGCATTCAGCTGGTATCTCAATACCCCAGGTGCGCCTCATCTTGATCTTGTCATTCATTATATCAACGCTAGCAAAATATATGCCGCTCCGAAGGAACTCCATGAGTTTTGGACAGTGCTTGTCACTACTGCAACAACAAAATGGAACAAATGTGTTAAATACTGCTGCAACAAGTATATTTTAGAACAAGTATAATAAGAATCATAACAAGTATATTTTAGAACAAGTATAATAAGAATCATAACAAGTATGTTTCGGCAAAAGTATAATAAGAATCATAACAAGTATAATAAGAATAACCATAACAAGTATAATTTAGAACAAGTATATAATAAGAATCATAACAAAGGAAAATTCCTATGCATTTCCTATCCTATGAATCAAAAGAAGCCCCTAAATTATGACATGTTCTCCCACGATGGCCAATATATATATGCAACTACAAGGAAAATTCTTATGCAATTTTCCTATCCTATTCCTATTCCTATGCAATTTTCCTAATCCTCCTATTCCTATGCAATTTTCTATTCCTATGCAATTTTCCTATGAATCAAAGAAAAAGCCCCAATTTTCCTATGAATCAAAGAAAAAGCCCCAATTTTCCTATGAATCAAAGAGAAGCCCCAATTTTCCTATGAATCAAAGAAAAGGCCCAATTTTCCTATGCATTTTTTCTATGAATCAAGGAAACTATGACATGTTCTCGACATTCCCAATCCTCCTATTCCTATATGCAATTTTCCTATCCTATGAATCAAAGAAAAGCCCCGATTAAAACTATGACAAGTTTCGTATTACCTTGCCCACTGGAAGACCATGACATGTTGCTTCAAACAAAGTTGGACGACGGCAACATTGCGACCATCGGCCGTGTACTCGAGATCGAGGCCCATGAACTTGTGTTTTTCCTCTTGAAGCCATTCCTCGAACCTGGAAAGAAAACCCTCGACTTTGGCGCTGTCGTTCGTGTAGACGACATGGAGATTGGTCGTGCCATGTGCGAGCACTTTCCCGTAGCGAGTGATTGGATTCATGGTGTGGAGGATGAGGAAGAAGGAGAGAGGGAGACGAACAGAAATGGTGGCCGGTCGCGTTACTGTAGCGTTTCTCATGTATAATCTCGCGCGAAACAACTTCCAAGGCGCGGGATTTGAACGGTTGGGACCTTTAGTCCCAGTTTGAGCCACGAACCGGGACTAAAAGGGCTCGCGCCAGGCGAACGGTTGCCACCACCCCTTTAGTCCCGGTTGGTGACGGGTCCTCACGAACCAGGACTAATGCTTATCCTCACGAACCGGGACTAGTGGAGGCATTAGTCCCGGTCCAAAATGTGACCGGGACTAATGCTCCGGTTGAAAGGCCTGATTTCTGCTAGTGTGCGGTTGCATTCAGCTGCGCACTCCTTGGACGTACTCCCGATGCGCGCAAACTCGTCTGGTCACTTCATCACTGGCAAGGACAAGAAGCCGTCACCGCACCAACCCAACGGCTCTTTCCGCCGGCACCCTGTCAAGAACCTGCCATTTTTTCCACTCCTCCATGTTTGCAGACTCAAAACCATCTAGGCACTTGCATGTTGGGACAGGTGCTGCCGTCTCGTTGCAATAGCCATATGGGCCACAGTAGCCATAGCTGCTACATTCCGTAGACAGCCATTGCCCAAGGACCTCCCACGGGACGACCTATTGCTCCAGCTATGGTGTTGATAGTAGCCGGGTTGAGCTAGCACAAATCTGGTGCATGGGGCACCGTCGGAGAGGCTGTAGTTCATGTACATTTCCGTATCGTTGTCAATGACGGTCAGGTAGACGATGACTTCCGTGCTGGTGTTCACCTGCTGGTATGCCGCTCGGTCTTCACTAGGTAGCCCGTCCACGGTGCATTGCGGGCCACGGCCGCGGCACCACCAGGGTTCTCCTGTACACACAAGAGTGCTAACTGGACACAAAGTAAAACTTCATCTGGTGAAGTATCTATGATACATAACTCTGGCAGCTCATTGGTCTTCTCTTCCTTCCACATATGCCATGACTAAAACAACCAAGAACATCATATCAGTATTCATTTGGAATTTGATCTAGTTTTAGAAATGAAACTGCACAAGTCTTGTGTGTACTCACATAGACCGTGAGGCTAGGGAATCCCATGGTCTGACTATTGCAGTTTCTCCTTATACCTGTAACAACCTCCAGTAGTAACATGCTGAAACTGTAGACGTCAGACCAAGGGAAAAAATAGGCGCTATACAAAATAGCGGTGCCCCTGAAAATATGCTATTACCGTGCTATAACGCGATATAGCGTGCTATTAGTGAGACATTATACATATATCAATTTATCGAGACGATTCTCAGTATGCTATAGAGTGCTATTAGCGGCGCTATAGCGTGCTATTTTTTCACCGCATCAGACTTGGCAGAGAATACGCCTTCCGTTGCATACTCACGAGACATGTAGCCACTGCTTGATTGTTTCAATTGTCCAAATTGTCTAATGGAAACTGAAATTACTAAAATGTTAATGAGTTTTTTTCAATGGATACTCACTATGTTCGAACAACACGTTGGGTATTTGCATTTTGCTGGTTGTCACCAAAGATTCTCGCCATACCAAAATCTGCTATCTTGGGTTTCATATCTGCATCCAACAAAATATTTACACTTTCAGGTACCTATGAATTATGGTGAACCTTGAGTCTTCGTGAAGATATAGAAGCCCCCTGGCAACCCCTTTGATTATATTGAACTGTGTCATCCAATCCAGTAACAGTTTTCTTGAGTCATCTAAACAGGAAACAAACGAGAGTAAAAAATGTTTTTGAGTTGTATTAGGAAATCATGGTTTGTTATTAGAATGTGTACCAAAAAGGTTAGCATCTAAGCTCTTGTTAGGCAGATACTCGTAAATCAAGAGCTTTTCATCTCCCTCACCACAACATCCAAGAAGTCGAACAAGGTTTCTATGTTGCAATTTTGCAATTAGAATTACTTCATTCCTGAACTCTATTGTTCCTTTTTGATAATCTCTACTAAGTCTCTCGACTGCGACATCTTGACCACCTAAAAGCCCCTAGAGAAACATAGATTTGAGATTTACATATGAGCAAATTACTTCACTTAATCTAGAAGAAATAGCAGGAGCTGCATATTAAACAATCTACCTTGTAAACTTTTCCAAAGCCTCCTTGTCCAATCATGCATTCTTCAGAGAAATTGTGTGTAGCGAGGGCAATCTCTTCTAGTCTTATGAATGGAAATGCTTGATCATGAGAAAGGTTTTCTTCCCCAAATTCATCAGAGGTACTTAAACCATCCAATCTTATATTCTTGCGCTTTCTCCATTTTCTGCTCTTGCCTGCTCTCACAATGTTATATTTGATCAAGCATTTCCATCGACCCGCAAGTCCCGTAGGCATAAGAAAGAAAGTGTTATATTTTATCCTGGGATTTATTTATTTCTATCGCTATTCCTTTCATGAGCTCACATAACAAGAGGAAATAACCGACCAAGCAAGTTGCCACCTTGTTAAAATCACGGGCTGGAGAATATGGCTATCACTTTCCATAGAACACACACAATCCTCGAGTTTATAACACTAGGACTTGACCTCGCTTTGTTTTTCCAAACCCCATCGAGACAGAATATTTATAAAACAGTTATTTCTTGAGCATGAAACCACTAAGATCGTCATGTAGAGACGATACCATGTATGCATGTGGATTCCTGTCCTATTTGGTGTGCTTCCGAAAAAGAAACCTAACTCAGGAACGTATGTCAGACGTCTGATTTTGGAGGCATGAAGCTGAGATCTCTGCCTGGCTGAGAAGTTGCCTTGCAGTCCTCCATCCAAACGTGCCCGCCATTCTACTTGCCAGGAGATTGCATGTTAATGTTACATCCCTCGATGGCTAAACCACACACAAAACCACTTAAAAATTGTTTTCTCTAGTTTTACATATTCAAGGGCTAGAGGGTTTTTTAAACATAAGGTATATTGTCGTGGTAGACCACGAGTTCCAAACTTTCTGTTCAAAATGGCATTCTCATAAGGTCGTCGGACACAACTTTTTTGCAAGGAGATTCAAATAAACATACCTTTGCATTTTAACCATGTAGGAGAGATGCATATTAGTACCAGAACGCCACTGCCTAAAACCGACAGCACAATCCTCACCACATTCATCTTTCTAAGTTTAGCTGCATCATACTACATAAATAAACCATAAAAAACGAAATGATACATAGAAGTACAAGTTTGCAAAGACAAAACCGACCATAAAAATGACAAAACTAGTAGTAGAAAGCCAGAAAAAATGAAATTGTTACCATCAGCTGCATCCATGGCTGCAAGTCGGAGATAGAGTGTCTCGCCGCCTATGCCTACTTTTCCGATGTCAACCAACTCTCCGTACCATACCATGCACACCGTTATGTCTCTTCCAGATTTTCCGCTACGCACGATTGCGGTACACATACCCCACACAGGAACAGTTGGGACTGGTGCCGCTGTCTCATCGTAGTAACCATACTGCCCACAATAACCGTATAGGTTGCATTCAACCACTTGCATTCAACAAATGGCCACTTCATAAGGACAACCCATGCCGACAAGTTGCTACTCCAGCTCTTGAGGTAATATTCACCTGACTAGGTCAGCACTGACCTTGTGTGTGGGGCACCGTCCGAGAGGCTATATGTGCCATAGATCTCATCGCCGTTGTCGACAATGGCTATGTACATGATAAGATCACTAAAATTCATTGTCCCTGCTAGCTGTTTTTGGCCAACGCTAATCACTTGGATCCCTATCCATGGGTTGCCACGGGTCACCAATCTCTCACCGTCCCATAGGAATACTTGGAGGGGTGTGTCTGGGTCGCCACCATAGGAGAAGCGCCCTGGAGAGGGGTCGCCGGGGCCCTTCCAGGAAACCAGACGATCGCCAGTACCGCGTGTACTGTATTTGATCCACATCGTCATCCCTGGCAGGAGTGTGTCTGTGCGGTGGTCGAAGCTCTGCCACACCATGGTGCCGTTTGACAAGCGAATGATAAGGTTGCCGGTGTTCAGAAGCACCGCCGTCGTGGTAGACGAGCCCGGGGTAATAGTGTTCTTGTTGGCCGTCGTCCAAAGTACATGGCCACTATTGTTAGCTTCGGAGATAATGAGATTGGAGGCGTTGGTGAGGGAGAGCATAGGTGCAGAGGAAGTGTTGTTGGTGATTGGGGTTTCACGGTTGGCAACCCACACAACTGTGAACTCAGAGATGTTGTTGTACCATATACCAGTGTATAGCTTGGCTGGAGTGGAGTTGGAAGGGTTGAAGAAGCCCAAAGAGAACGCTCCACCGTCCGAGATGATGGTGTTGCCGGGGTACAGCGACTTGCCGGGGACAAGCCCGTCATCCGAAGCGCTCAACGGCAGGAATAGAATTATCAGGGCCATGGTGCAGCAAGTGAGAGCCGGCAAATCCATGGATCGACCAGGCAAAATCTTAGTTACTAAGCAGTAACTAGTTGTAGGCTATATATTGATGCTGCTAAATGGAGAGAGCACTTGTATCGAACCTCGGTCTGCAAGTAAAAATGTTTTCACAAACGCAGGCAGGCAGCATCCACGAATGTTCCGATCACGGATCGCCGAAGCCGGCGATTGTATAATCGAATATTGCGAAATTCGAGAAGAGTTGATTTCAATGTCTTAGTGAGTTGGAGTTTACAATTCAGCTGTCCACGTTGAAGTTGGGAAGCCACCATTACTGCTGACTAGACAGAGAAGAGTCATGTCGTTTTAAAATTAACAAAGTTACAATGGATGTCTGGCTAGCGACAATGAAATCACCTACCGATATAAAAGAAAAGAAATCGCATTAGTTAGCCATACAAATCGAGTCAAACTTAGAGTTCAACCCGTGTCCGTGGTGGATGAAAAAAATACAGTTATCCTTCCAATTGTCTAACCGACGATTGATTTTTGACTAAAAAGCGGGAAAACTGTTCCCCAGCTGGGAGAACAGGCAGTGCAATCGACCCCCCCGCTCATTGTACAAACAACTGTGAGTACCGCCGATCGGCTGCTAATAACCGACGATCTTAGAAGGCAGGCTAAAGAGGCCGGTGTCACTGTTGAACAACTCCTAGGCCTTGAGGAAATCGCCAGGATTACAGAGGAGGAAGTAAAATGGCAATATGTCCGCGGCAAACCTCTGGTCAAGCCTGACGAAGTCAAGCTTCTACCAACGAGAATGTACGATTTGCATACGTGGTACATGCAAAAAACAACAAATACGAATGAAGAGTCCCTCATGGTGAAAGTCAAGAAAATGCATTACTTCCATAAAAAAGATGTGTGGATTCATTATTCAGAGTTGTTATAGTTATTCAATGAAGACGCACTCGACAAATCTATCGTCAGTTGCTATTGTCTGTAAGTGATTTCTTTCTGTAATTTAAGTCTCTAGCTAGCTAGCTGTGCTCTCGTTCATTACCTGTAATTATCCTCACTATATTCTTTTTTGTGGTATTATGCAGAATGAAGATGTATGAAATGAAAAAAGCTGGACGCTATGGCATTGGGTTCATTGACCCAAATACGGTTAATCAGGCGATATGGGAAGATAAATATTCGAAAAAAGACACAGAGAAATCCCTGCTAGAGTTTTTGAAGCAACTAAACACCCAAGCAGAAATACTACTTCCTTACAACTTCGGGTGAGTGTTACTATATCTTGTACTACAAATTCTATTTTTTGCTTAATTACTAGATGTTAATAAGTGTAGTTGATGAGTTATGCACGTGCCCGCTTATTTATACAAAACGTGTGCGCATGCAGTTACCACTGGATCTTGTTAATCATTGAAGTTGACAAGGCAAAAGTTGAAGTACTGGACTCACTATATAAGAATCCAACCGAATACGCAACCATGAGGGGGATGGTCGACAGGTAATTTCAATCATTATCGCACTATGTCGGCCTCTTTACTTCATTTCCTGATATCAACTAGTTAATAACTCCTTTATTCATTTTCTTTGCCGGCGGGCAGGGCTTGGGCCAAGTTCGTCAAACAGGTCCCATGCGACTGGGAAAAAAAGCTGACATGGGGGCAACCCAAGGTATACCTGATTCTAGCTACGTCCGTGCATCTCTTTAATTCTAGTTTCAATACCATTATCATGCTTGATTAATTATTACCTGATTGAATTTTATTCTCGTAAAGTGCATGAAGCAGGAGCAGGGGAATGCTTTATGCGCATATTACGTTTGTGAGAACATTCGCATGATCACGTCTGAAAGGAGCAGAAACGAAAGAAATCTTTGGGTACGACGTTTGCCAGAACACTATCCATAATTTTTTTTTATCATGATCTAGCTAATATATATACACACAACTAATATATTCATCTTGATCTCCTGATTATAGCTGAACGAGATGCGGGGCCAGCTCCTACCAACGGCTCGTGTACGAGCAATTCAAGAGAAAATAGCTGGATTTCTGGTCGACCAGGTCATAGATCCCAAAGGAGAATATCATTACAAGATCAAGAAGTCGAAGTAATGCCTTGCATATATGTAATGATCCGCAAATTGTAGGAGAAATTGTATATACCAAATTGTATATATATATGTATGTGTGAATGGACGTCGTACGAGAAATTCGATGATATATATATATATGATCGGTTCTACGAGAAATTCTATTTATATATATATGCACAACGTGTACAGTATGTAGTAGCGTAATATATGTTTGAAATGAAAAATAATTAAATGGAAAACACAAAATTAAAAGGAAAAATAAACCATAATTAATTCATAAACCCCTGAAGGATTAAAAGGAAAAATAAACCGAAATTAAAATAATTAAATACTTTTAAAGGTCCCCCAGCCCAAGGCACCGGCAGGTGCCACGTGGTGGGCCTTTAGTGCCGGGCCGTGTTGAACCGGCACTAAAGGGGGGGGGGGGGGGCTTTAGTCCCCACCCTTTAGTGCCGGTTGGAGAACCGGCACTAAAGGCCCTTACGAACCGGCACTATAGGCCGATTCTGCACTAGTGACCACTGGATCCTTGTAATCATTAGAGTTGACGATGGAACTGTTGAAGTACTGGACTCGCTAAGTAAAGACCCTGAAGATTACAAAAGCTTGCATTTGTTGCTCGAAAGGTAATTTCAATCATTGAAGTACTATGTCGGCTTCTTTATTAGTTCATTTCCTGATATCAAGTAATTAATAACTCTTTTATTCATTTTGTTTGCCGGGCAGGATTTGGAAAAAGTTACCAAAGATGTTAGAGGTGAATGGAAAGAGGAGCTGAGATGGCGAAAGCCCAGGGTAATTAAGTAATACTAGCTACGTCCGCGCATCTCTTTAATTCTAGTTTCAATACCATTGTCATGCTTCATTATTATCTGATTGAATTCTATTCTCGTAAAGTGCATGAGGCAAACACAGGGAACTGAAATATGTGCATATTACGTTTGCGAGAACATTCGCTTTATGACCGAAAGCAACAGGAGTGCAAGAGATCTTTGGGTACGTAAACACCATTCATATTTTTTTATCATGATCTAATAGATATACGCACAACTAACATGTTCATATTGATCTCCTTCTTTAAAGATGCACGAGATGCGGGATAAGCTCTTACCAACGGACCGCATACGAGCAATTCAAGAGGAAATTGCGGGATTTTTGCTTCAGCAGGTCATATCTCCCAACGGAGAATACCATTACCGGATCCGCAAATGATCTGCAAATTGTACGATAAATTGTATATGCCAAATTGTATATATATATATGTGTGTATGCATGTGGTCGTACGAGAAATTCTATGATATATATATATGATTGCTTGTACGATAAATTTTATGATATATGATCGGTTCTATGAGAAATTCTATTATATATGCATAACGTGTACAGTATGTAGTAGCGTAAAATAATTACTAATTAAACCCCTAAAATGAAAATAAACAATAAACACTAATTAAACCCCTAAACATCTAAACCCCTAACCCCTAAACCTTTAGTCCCGGTTGTTACCAACCGGGACCAAAGGTCTCCATGTCCTGGCGCGCGCTGCCGACCACGTGGCCAGGGTTTAGTCCCGGTTCGTAGCCAACCGGGACTAAAGGCTTGGACCCTTTAGTCTCTATACTTTAGTCCCGGTTTCCAACCGGGACTAATGGACTGTTTTCTACTAGTGGCAACTGCTCATGTGTGGGGTATGCGTCAACCAAAATGAGCAGCAGCAGGTCTGAGGGAGACGTGGCATGGTTCTTAGTGTTGGCAGGGGAGTTGATTAATTAACACTGGGAAGTTAGGCATATTAATTTCTCCCTCTTTTCCCATTTATTTTTTCATTTCTCTCTTTCTCCTAATGGTTTTGTCATTGCTCCCTCTTTCTCTTACTGGTTTTGTCAACATATTTCTAGATATATCTTTATATGTTTCTTTCACATGTGGTATGTATTACATAGGTAATAAAAGGATAAAGGGCAATGCAGTGAGAATTGTTTTGCCAGTTTTAGGCAGCAGTGGTCTCGTACTCATCTTACTGGCATGGTTAAAATTAAAAGGTATGTTCACCCGTAAAAATAATAATAATTAAAAGGTATGATGTTCACTTGGCATCCTTACGAAAAAGATGCATTTGACTAACTTAAAAGAATTTCCAATTGACAACCTGATTAGAAGATGCACTTGATGTTGAAAGGATCTAGGAAATAAGAAAAAATATCTGGACACACTGCACAAATGGACTCGAGGGTCTGTTTGTATGATTTTCGTGGGATAGGTAGTAGGCAAAGAAGGGGCTTAAGGGTGTTTTTCCAACAAGTGGACTTTGAACCATATACATTTTATCTCGCCAGCCATTTTCCATTGTGGTAGACATGCATTGTCGTTTATTTTGTCTTGTTTTGTGAGGTTCACTAAGGGAAGAGTAATGTTCCAATGGTAAAATTTATTTCTTATGCTTATAGGATGCTCTTGGAGGGGAAATGACAATTACATTGTGCGACCAGGAAAGTAAATAATAAGGAGAAAGCACAAGAATATAAGATGGGATGGTATGAGTACCTTTGACGAACTTGGGAAAGAACACCAACCCATGATCAAGAATTTCCTTTTATAAGATTAGAAGAAATTGCCCTTTCACGGAGGAGGAGGTGGCTATATCAAGGCTATATCCAGAATTTCTGGAAGAAAGCCACCGGCAGTCCATCGGGGCCAGGGGCCGAGACAGCCTTCATAGAAGCGATAGCCTTGCCCACCTCCTCCTTTGTGAAAGGGAGGGTTAGCTCCGTGCATCTTCAAACTAAGATCTTGTAATTACTCATGGAGTGCTTGATGGGATTGCTATGCAGGGTCATGGGATTGTTGGCTTCAAGCATACTGTACTGTTGGCCTTCAAGCATACTTCAGTTCTAAACTTATTCCCTTTTCCCTTCATTATTCCAAGACTGTACTGCTGGGCATTAAGTAGGAGTAGTTACTTATACTAAGGAACAAATATGTTTGATATGTTAATTTCACTTATTTTTGGAACGAAGATCTCACTTCATTTATATTAGTCCTTGACGTATGTGTTCTTTATTGTGCAAAATTGTTCCTTTCTGGGTAGATGAAAGTGCAGATTCCACCAAAGGAAGATTTACTAGGTTTCCTGTTATCAATTTCTTTCCGTTACATGTTGCTAAAAGTAAATGAATCAAATTTCTTTCTGTTTTGGTTCAGGACAATTTGATTTTGGGAGGACAAAGGTCAGACAAGGATGAGAATGGGATACCAGATTACAATGATGGAGGCTCGGACATGGACCTGCTCATGCTCTCAGCGGGAATATTGGATGTTCTCAAAGCTTTGTCATACACACGTGCTACCTTTGGCACTTGCATGGGCTCCAGTTTGTGACAATGACAATTTGCATCTGTTAACGGACTATGGTGATCAGGCTTGGTTACTGGACTACAGGTATGTTTGTGTATGGATGTCACAAAATTATTGATGCAGAAAAAAAGTGTGTAGTTCATTCCAGACATACACGTGATCTTGTTCAGTTTAGTCAGAGCACATACAAACAAGTACTTCCCTGAGGTGGAGGCCTTCTATTTGCTTTTGCGAGCTATATAAAATAGACCGAACGGCTGAACGTGAACCTAACTAGGATTGGATGTCTTAACTGAATTGTTGCATCCCAAGACATGGTATTATGGATCAGTTTTAGCTCTCAAGAATTGTTATGGATCAGTTTTAGCTCTCAAGAATTGCATGCTTATGTGGTCCTATGTAACCCCAATTTATTCAGGCAAACATGCCAAAAGTTCACTAATGAACAGAGCAACATCACACAGGTTCTAAGTTTTAGGCCAGGTTACTGTAACGTATTTGCAAAGACGTACGTTAGAGAAATTGTTCAGCCAACAATCCAGGTAAATTTACATGCAAATATATATATTTACTAATCAATCTTTCCCCTTCTCTCTGTCTAACTTCAACACATACAAATTATTGTCCCTATATATTCTGAAATCTTATTCCTCTGTGTTCAGCTGCAGAATTCAGATTGTCTTCCTGCCAGAAACAAAACAGGTAAATGATATAACCTCAGTAGCGTATGGTCTAAATTTCTTGAAGAAGATCGTCTAATACTTTACTTAGGTTTGTTCAAATATCTGTAATTGATATGCATGTATTTCTTGTGTGTGCACACTCTGTTAATTCTATATCTCTTTGATACGAATTACTAGCAGAAAAATTGCCCATGCTTTGAAGTATTATCAAAATTCACTACTTAGGATGTCAGCTGCCAGCTTAGCTTCTTTTTAAATTTTAACGCTGAACTTGGCTTCTGTTTTAGTATACAGTTAAGAATGACTTGGAAATTTCAAACAGATGGTTACTCTTACCCTGTACTTTCTTTAGGAGTGAGATATGTATGCTGATAGCATCTAGATATGCCTGCTAATTGATAAAAATAAGATCTGATCATGCATTATATGTTGATTCTCTTACGTATGTATCATGAGAAAATTAGGGCGCATATGTTGATCTTGGACTTATTTTCTCACTGTTGTATTTTTTTATTTTCTTGCAAATCCACCTCAGATTGTGCCGGCAAGGATGCAAAGTAGTCTGTGCATTAGGTGCTTGGTATGAGATTCTGAAGAAAACAGTAGCCCTCGTGATGGCCCGACTTTGTGGCCGTTGCAGCCATTGTGGCAAGGCACACATCAGCGTTGTTTCATATTGATTTGATATCTTGACATTTTTTTTAGTTTGGGATTGTCAACAATTCTAAATCCCTTATTGCTCTGCACATACTGCTCCGGTGTGTTCTTCCCCATTTTCCTCTTTGATGCCTTGCTTCTGCTGTTTGACACGATCTTCTTTCGAACTTTATCTGATTTTGGTGGTACTGTAACGGTTTTACAGCGGACCACATAATCCCGTATTTTATTTCAAAGACCACAAAGTCGTAAAACTTCTGATGTTCCAGTACACATGTGTGCCGTCAAATGGGCTTCCAAGAAAGAAAGTTAAGGCCTCAGCATACTAGGCCCGCTCATTGATCCGCTCGCACAGGTGCTGTCGCCTTAACCTTATCCATCTATCCTCCACAGCATATGACCCAACCATCTTTCACACGCCAACAGTATGGACATCATAATCACAGCTCCTATGCAACGGACAGGCTACCTCATCCACAAGATCTGCTGCCTCAATTCCAATATCTGGTTGCTGCCTCTACAAATCTTGCCAACAGGTTAGTTCTTTGCCTGAATCCTTCCTTGCCTGAATCCTCAGTAGATAAAGCCGCTCCGGTCCCTTCCAAATATATCCCGAGTACTATTTCCATCCTGTGACGGTGTTCTTCCCAGAAATAGGAACAAAAGCACCAGCTTTCTACTACTTAAGCAAAAACGTAGCATTATCCTTTGTGATTCATTCCAGCGAATTTAACTTGCTTTGCAATACACTTGCAGAAAAGAAATGATAAGTACGGACTGTTATTCAGACCAAATGAGACAAAAGAACGATTTTACCTTAGGTTTGCTCCCATGATCAAATTTAATGCATGGTGTCGAATGAAGAACAAATTTAACAAATTTATTTTCTACTAGCAACGCCTGGTAAATAAGTCCTTGCTATCCTCTTTATAGATAGTTATACATCACATATCACTTGGTTACTGTAACTACTGTATGTCTTTCAAGAAATTAACATGCATACAAGGAAATGTAATACACATACAAGGAAATGTAGGGTTACAAACTACGCTTGCTCACACTGTACTCTTCCTTGTCATTAAGCAGGCACAATGGAAAAAGTGAGGATTCCAACAAAGGTGCTCCTCGATGCCATGATGCAGCAGCTTGGCCTCCCAAATGCAGTGTACTCAACACAAAAGGGTAGGCCATCTGGTCTCGATGCAACAGTTCACTTCTATGGATGTAAGCACGAACTGAAAAACAAACTTAAAAAAAAAACAATATCCATCCATGTGCATGATAAACTTGAAGAAGCTGAAGATGAACTGGCAACTGAAGCTCTCAAATAAATGAAAGGAACTCACAACAAGATTCCGCAAGACCTAAACTACTACAAATTACAGCTGGTTGAGCAAAAATGTAACTCTCTGGAGCATCAGAACAAAGAGAAAAACGGAATAATAGACTATTTTAGCGACAACTGGTGCAGTAGCCTCGGTGGAGATCGCATGGCAGCGAAGGAACTCTACTGTATAATAAATACCAACTTCACAGCCAGATCAACATCCAAAGACAATGATCTGAATCATATTTTATCACAGGTAAAATATGTTGCTGACCGTCTTAGTGATACAACTACACAATTAGAGTATAAACTCCAGCAGACAAACAAGACGATGATATTGGCCAATGAAAACCACCAACCATAGCCACTATGAAGAGTTCAACAATGGGTCTGTCTGCTGTTCACTGCTTCATACCACCTATATAATGTATCTCTTTCTATCTACTTTCCTTGCGTATCATATTGTAACTAAGAATCTATGTACCAGCAGTAAAGACTTGGATCTCTGAATATTCTCACAATATTTGGCTCCCTCTCGCCCTTTGCGCCATTGACGCAACGGGTCATCTAGTAGCACGAAATACTGGAAACTCAAATAAGAGCCTGAGTCAAGGCGCGAAGATGGGCCATTCTGGAGAAGGAACACTCGAAGAAAGATGCATCTGTGGTTTGTGATCAAGGTCTGCAACTCGACTATACGTGCATCACAGGACTCAATAGTATAGCTAGGGAGTTGGTGGAAGACTGGTAGCCTGTGACTGAGTTTCAGCCCAACAGTCGTTGTAAATTTCCGGGCAAATCACAGCCTCACTAGTAGTACAGCTTAATGTTTCGGTCACTGGTCTATATATCTAGTCATCCCGACTCCGAATGGACAGCTGACATGTCAAGTCCAGCACATCCTCAACTACTCGGAACCAGGCCAATGTACCAGGATTCCAGAAACTGCATTAGTTAATCTTCTGGTTACGAGACCAAACGTGTGTGGTTGCTGGAACGAGTCGTTCGTCAAAAGATATGATTTTGCTTGTAGACCAAGGCTGGATAGTGGAAGTACCCCGGTCCTGGCTGCGCCCCTGGTACCCCCAATCAGCTTGCTATATATAGTACTAGTTAGTACTAACATTTTGGCCAGACTTACCAATGGATTGGCCTGCTCTGCCCTGTTTTAGGGGCACCCCTGTGCTGCTCCTTCTTATCTTGCTGCCGTTCGCCACATCAGACGACCGGCTTGTCCCCGGCAAACCACTCTCTCCTGGTGCCACCATCATACCCGATGGTGGTACCTTTGCCTTGGGCTTCTTCGCCCCCTCCAACTCCACTCCGTCCAGCTTGTACCTGGGCATATGGTACAACACCATCTCTCGGCTAACCGTTGTGTGGGTCGCCAATAGAGAAACGCCACTCACGAACAACACCTTCTCTTCACCGATGCTCTCACTCACCAACACCTCCAATCTCGTACTCTCGAGCGGTGATGGTGGCGGCCGTGTCGTTTGGACTACCGACATGGCCGCTGCCCCGGGCTTGGCTGCCCCGTCGGCGGTGCTTTTGGACACTGGCAACCTCGTCATCCAGTCATCAAATGGCACCATGATATGGCAGAGCTTTGACCACCAAACCGACACGCTCCTCCCTGGTATGAAGCTCAGGATAAAGTATAATACACGTAGTAGCGACGAACGCCTCGTATCCTGGAAGGGCCCAGGAGACCCATCCAGGGGCCGCTTCTCCTACGGCTTCGACCCAATCACACTCCTCCAAGTATTCCTTTGGGATGGGGTGAGTCCGGTGGTCCGTGGTGCCCCATGGACGGGAGACCTGGTGATTAGCGATCGCCAAAACCTGGTGAATGGTAGCGTGGAGCTCATCATCTACCTGGCGGTTGTGGATAATGACGAGGAGATCTACTTCACCTACAGCCTCTCCGATGGCGCCCCGCACACGAGGTACGTGCTGACCTACTCCGGTGAGTTCCAATTCCAGAGCTGGAATAACAAAACATCAGAGTGGGTAGTCCTCGGGATGTGGCCGGGACACGAATGCAACCGCTACGGCTACTGTGGGACGTATGGCTACTGTGACGAGACGGCAACACCCATGCCTACATGCAAGTGTCTTGACGGCTTCGAGCCAGCAAGCAAGGAGGAGTGGGCTCATGGCAGGTTCTCGGCGGGGTGCCGGCGGAAGCAGCCGTTGCGAGGGTGCAACGACGGCTTCTTAGCATTGCCAGAAATGAAATCGCCAGACAAGTTTGGTCGCATTGGCAAGGCCAAAACTACATTCGAGGAGTGCAGAATAGAGTGCAGCCAAAATTGTTCTTGTGTGGCGTATGCATATGCCAACCTAAGAAGCGGAAAGTACGGAGGAGATGTCACAAGGTGCTTAGTGTGGGCAGAGGAGCTGGTTGACACAGGGAAAATTCCCCCAGAGTTCAGTGAAGAGTCTGGCGACAGACTTTATATCGGTCTTGCAAGCCTAGATGTTGTAACTGGTACCAAATCTTGATTTTCTTTCTTTCTACTACTTGTTTTGTTATCACTTTCTATCTTTCCCCTGTTGATCTTTTCATTCCTCTCTGGTTCTAGTAGTACTGATTTTGTGTCGACTAACTCTTCTGGTTTCATCATCTATTTATATTTCTCTTCCATAGGTAAGAAGAGAAAGAGCAATACAGTGAGGATTGTCCTGTCAGTTTTAGGAAGCAGTGTTTTCGTACCCATATGCATCTCCCTTGCATGGTTAAAATTTAAAGGTATGTTTATTTGATCACCTCATGAAGACATTATATTTTTACCATCTTAGGAGAATGTCCGTATGACCACCTGAACTGGGAGTTTGTGGTCTACTACCATAATTTCTTGCCTAAACGGCTAAACCACCTGAATATGTAAAAGTTGAGCAACTAAAATTTTACATACTCCTGCTTCTGTGGTTTCGGAACCGTGGAAGTGATGTAATAATAACGGGAAATCTACTGGCAAATAAGATGCAGTCCACATGCAACACTACAAGTCGATCATAGAGGTTGCCGCTTCCCATGCTCAAGTAATCATTATAAATACTCTTGGTCAAATGGATCTAGTATACTAGAGCGACGTCTGGCCGCGGTGTTAGGGACTTGAGGTTTGTGTGTGTTTCTGCGAGGTGAGGCTAGGCATGTTTTTTTTCAAACATATGGACCCCAAATAATTATGTCAAATGATAGCCATTTTCCTTGGTGTGCCTTTCTTCCATGGTGGCAGATATGCCTTGTAAGGTTATTTCGTCATGTTTCTGTGAGTTCATAAAGGAAATATCAACAAACATGAAAAACATTATATATCTTTTTCATCTTTATGGCTATGTTATGCTTGTTCGAGGGGAAATGACTACAACATTATGATAACAATACCATTGTGTGAGCAGGCAAAAACAAAATATGGAGAAAGCACAATAATATTATACTGGATGATATGAGTACCACTGATAAACTTGGGGAAGAAAACCCTTGGTGTGATCAGGAATTTCCATCTGTCAGATTAGAAGAAATTTCACTCTCAACACACAATTTCTCCGAAACATGCATGATTGGACAAGGAGGCTTTGGCAAAGTTTACAAGGTAACTCTTTAATATGCAGTTTCCTGATATTCGTTCTAAATTAGGATTCTTAATTTGCTCCATATGTCAAACTTAAAGCATTCTAAGATTTTCGTAACATTTCTCTAGGGAATGTTAGGTGGTCAAGAAGTTGCTGTCAAGAGGCTAAGTAAGAATTCTCAACAAGGAACGAAAGAATTCAAGAATGAAGTACTTCTAATAGCGAAATTACAGCATAGAAACTTGGTTCGTCTTCTTGGATATTGTGCCGAGAGAGATGAAAAGCTGCTGATTTATGAGTATATGTCTAACAAGAGCTTGGATACTATCCTATTTGGTATATATTCTAGCAACACAACACAATAACCTTAAACAACTAACAAACATTCTTATCCTAACGATTCCTTCTATTTGTAGATGATTCCAGAAAATTGTTGTTGGATTGGGCAACCCGATTTAATATAATCAAAGGTGTCGCTAAGGGACTTCTCTACCTCCATCAAGATTCAAGACTGACTATAATCCATAGAGATCTCAAAGCAGCAAATATTCTTCTAGATGAAGAGATGAAACCCAAGATAGCAGATTTTGGTATGGCGAGGATCTTTGGTGATAACCAACAAAATGCAAATACCGAACGCATTGTCGGAACATAGTGAGTATCCGTTGGAAGAAAACTAATATTAATTTCGAATGAATTATACTCCTATTCAATAACTCTTAGAGCTGAAATGATCGCAGTGGTTACATGGCTCCTGAGTATGCAATGGAAGGTGTCTTCTCTACTAAATCTGACATCTACAGTTTTGGCGTGCTACTACTTGAGGTTGTAATTGGCCTGAGGAGAAGCTCCAATAGTCTAGCCATGGGCTTCCCTAGCCAGACAGTCTATGTGAGTATGCAAAAGACTTATCTTACGTTTTATGAACATGGATCAAAATTCTGAAGCACTAACATATAAAGATAATATTGGTACGATGTTATTTGTCATCCCGGTCATGGAATATGTGGAAAGACGGGAAGACTGAGGATTTGCCAGACTCATCTATTGTGGACACTTGTTCACTAGATGAAATTTTGCTGTTCGTTCATGTAGCACTCTTCTATGTCCAGGAGAAACCAGATGGCAGGCCACATATGTCATCTATTGTGTTCATCCTAGAGAATGGAAGAGCCGCACTTCCAACCCCCAATCGCCCTGCCTACTTTGCGCGACAAAGTGCTCAGATGGAGCAAAGTAGAAATTATATTCAAACTTCCGTGAATGGTACTACATTTCACTAGTAGAGAACAGGGTACTAGTCCCGGTTCCAGAGGGCCTTTAGTCTCGGTTCTGGAATCGGGACAAAACAAACGGGACTAATACCCAAAACCTTTAGTCCCGGTTTGCTTACGAACCGGGACCAATGGGGCTCCACGTGGCCGCTGCGGGGCGCCCAGGCAGGAGCACCTTTAGTCCCGGTTGGTAACACCAACCGGGACCAAAAGGCAGCCACGCGTCAGCAGCTCGCAGGCGGTGGGGTTTTTTTTTTGGAAGGGGGGGTTTTGGGGTTTTGGAGGCTTAATTTAGGGGTTTCATATTGTGTTAGCTAGCTAATAGAGAGAAGTGACCTCTCTTTCTCCGTGCTTGGTCGACGCTAGCTACTATACATATAGAGAGAACTCGACGCTAGCTAGTAAGCAAATGAAGGAAACCATTAATTACACAAGATCGTCATGAACATATATAGAGAGAAGTGACATCTCTTTCTCAAAAACAAGTTTTTGTATATCTATTCGACGCTACTACATATGTACAATATAACATCTCTTACAATCCCTAACATCATCTACCTAAGACCATTTCAATTCCACATGGCATTCTCCGTGTTCAGGTATGACGTGGTCAAGAAAGAATCCCGACAATTTCAAATTGTTCTTCAGATCTGCCCCGCTCAGAGGTCCTGTGGCGAATGTACTCGCAAACGTAGTATCCACATAAATTATTCCTGGGTTCCTGCCACAAGAACTTTACGAGAATAGAGTTCAATCAAACTGATAAGCAAGCATGATAATGGTATTGATGAAACTAGAATCAATGAGAGATGCGTGGAACTAGCTAGTACTGCTTACTTTGGGGTGTGTAAATCGCAGCTCGTTGTTTAGATCGGGAACCATTCGGGTGAACTTTTTCCAAACCCTGGCAGGCAAAGAAAATGATTACTTGATATCAGGAAATGAACGAAAGTTGCCGATATGGTCCCGGTGTTGATTGAACTTACTTCTGGAGCATTGCAGTCATGTCCGCATAATTCTCGGGATCTTAACGTCTCAAGTCTAAGACAGTTACTAATGCCCCGTCAAGCTTAATGGATAGCAGAATAAAGTCGAACCTGCGCACGCATAACTCATCAATTACATTACTTAACCTCGAGTAAGCGAAACCGAATATGCACAAGACAGTAACACTCACTTGAAGTTGTAAGGAAAGAGTATTTCCCTTTTGTTTTGATGTCTAAGGAACGCTTCTAGCAAGTTGTCCTCGGTATCTTTGGCTCTATTTTGTACCGACCATTCATTTACGGTATTTGGGCTAATGAACCCAATGTCATAGATTTGTTCTTTTTTGCATTCGACCAACTTCAATCTGCATAATATAGCGAGGATAATTATATATACATGCAATGAACGAGCTGAGCTAGAGACTTAATTATAGAAGTAATACTTACAGACAGTAGCAAGTCATGAGTTGTTTGTCGAGGGCCTCTTGATTGTATAACTGAAATAACTCCACAAATTCAACAGGCATCAGGTCGACTCCAATGAAGTCGTGCTCTTTTTTAATTCTGATCATCAAACTGTCGGTCCCAGACTTCCTGCAGATTTCCATGTACCACTCATGCAATTTTTGCATCATCGTTGTTAGATGAGGATGATTAGGTTTGACGAGAGGCTTCCCGTGCTCGTATCTAAAGTCGTCCTCTGCTGCTACTACCTCAGCCATTTCAAACTGTACATCATCGCCCACGTAATCGCCAAGAGTGGTACCGGGCAGTAGCACCGGTTGATTAGCGATATCGCTAGACACCTTGAGCGGGGGGCACGATTGCTTCTCCTGTTCGCCGAGCTGGGGAATTGTTTTCCCACTTCTTCGTTTTTTGTCTCTTGCAGCACTGGAAGTACTTCCCGACCGCAGCGCTTCATCACGTGTCTTTGTAATTATGCGGTCATAGTTGGATAGCCGAGGCGGTGGTGGTCGCTTCAGGGCATGCAGAGTGCGCTTCGCTTTCACCGGATCTACCGTTTCCTTCGGAGGTGGATGTTTCCGTGCAAAATGGACCTTCACTTCGGCTGCACTGATTTCAGCGCGTTCCTCGTCATTCCTCTCATATGGTAAATTTGGAAGAGGCTTGAGGCTTGGACCAAATTTGTATTTCTTCCTGCCTATTGTACTGCTAGCCGCCGGAGCGGCGGCGTCGACTCTCTTCCGCCGTTTCTGACGCGCCGGAGGAGGCGGAGTGCCCTGACGTGCCAGAGGAGGAGGAGGAGGAGGCGGAGTGCCCTGACGCGCCGGAGGAGGCGAAGGAGGAGGCGGAGTGCCCTGACGCGCCGGAGGAGGAGAAGGAGGAGGCGGAGTGCCCTGACGCGCCGGAGGAGGAGGAGGAGGCGGAGTGCCCTGACGCGCCGGAGGAGGCTGAGTCTGCTGAGGCGTCCAGTTTGGAAGCTTGATGTACTCCTTTCTCCATAGACATGTACTCCTCAAAGCATTATCTAGAAGAATAATATCCTCTTCACCTGTAGGGTTGTCAAGCTCCAGTCCCTCAAATCCATCCATTATTTCATCCACCGTCACAACAGCATAGCCATGTGGAATCGGACGGCAATGGAAAGTTCCCTCAGCTCGAGGAGGTACAACAGAGCCGACCGCCGCCTTGAAGGTCAGGTTCTGGCATTTCGTCATTAGCTCGCAATGTTCAGCCTCCGTGATACTATCCACGGGGTAGCGAGGAGCCATGAAATCAGGCTGAACGAGCTCCGTGGAAGCCATGCTACTTCTCCGCTGAGATGGTGGGGTAGCTTCTGGGGTAGCTTCTGGGGTAGCTTCGTGCCGCTCAGATGGTTGGTCGGTAGCTCGCTGGCTCTCAAGTTCCTCTAGTTTTGCTAATCTTGCACTGAGCTTCTGCATTTCGCTTGCTTCCTGTTTCTTCTTTCTCTCTCGGCTTCTATAACCACGGCTGTCGGGAAACCCATGCACCCACGGAACGGAGCCTGATGTGCCTCGTGTTCGTCCAGGGTGTTCAGGATTCCCGAGGGCCTCTGTCAGCTCGTCATTCTCTCTGTCGGGAATGAACGTCCCTTCCTGCGCTGCCTTGATTGATGCCTGAAGCTTCCGGAAGGGTATTGCAAGTTGCTCGTCCGTCCAAACACACTCCCCTGTTTCTGGCTTGTGCAATATCGCTGGTTGGACATTCTTAACAAGCAGGTCTTGCTCAGCTTTGTCCCACAACTGCCGGGCTTTGTAGTAGCCACCTGACCCCGTGTGATGGTGATACTTCTTCTTTGCAGCATTTTTCTTGTTTGTCAGTGACCATTTCTTACCCTTCTCCGATTTCTTGTAGGCCACAAATTCGGGCCATTGATCTCTTATCTTCTCATATCGACCGATGAATTTCGGAGTCTCCTCTTTCTCGACAAACTTTGTGTTCAAATCTTTCTTCCAGTTCCTGAATAGTTCTGCCATCTTCTTAAGAGCAAACGCCTTGACCTTTCGCTCTATAACTGGGTTATTCGGATCCTCCTCTCGCGGTAGGCTGAAATTTGTCATCAGCTCGGTCCAAAGATCATCTTTCAGTCTATCATGGACATAAGAAACTTCAGGGTCCTTATTATTCTTATTCCATTGCTGGGTGTTGATCGAGACATAGTTCCTAACAACAACTCCACACTGATGTACAAATGCGTCCTTGGTCCGCTTGGGAGCAATCGGTTGGCCATCTTTCGCGACTTCTGTGATTGTGAACCTTTAATCCGGGCGCAACCTTTTCTTCGGGCCTCGTCTCCTTACCTCGTCGGACTTTGCAACAGTTGGGGCTCCTCCTCCGTTCGGTTACCGGAGCCGTGATCATGATCTCCTTCCTCCGCCATTCGGTCACCGGAGCCATCATGATCTCCTTCCTCCTCCATTGTCGGATCACCGGAGCCGTCATCCTCTCCTTCCTGACCATCGGTGTCGTTGAGATACGACAAGGGATCACCTCCGGCGAGGATTATATCCCCCAACAACTGTTCTTTTTCTAAGTCTCTGTGATCCATAGTTTTTGCAAATATTACAACATGGCAATATACAAACATGAGATATGCAAATCAATACAAGGCAATGCAACAATACGATCATATAATATCACTAATACATCATCGAATAGTATCGCTAATATATCATCGAATATTATCATTAATACATCTTGAATATTATTATATAATATCACTAATACAGATATAGTTGACGTCTCGCTGCGCAGACGGTGGACACCCAAAGAGAAGGAACTATGACAGGATCATAGCTCGGGTGAGATCCCTGAAGAACCTGCAAGGTATTGGAGAACCTGGTGTCCAACGCAGCCATGTAGCGTCGGACGTGCTCGTCCTCCTCCCTGACACGGCGACGTACCACCTCCGCGGGGGCCGGCTCCCTCTGCACCGACAGTGGTCCACGCGACCGCCACCAAAGAACCTCCGGGTCGACGACGGGACCCTGATTCCTCACCAAGCTGGGCGCCCCGAAAGGCAGCACCTCCCAGTGCCAGCCCGACGGAGCCCAGTCCCGGACATGGCGCCTCTCAAGCAGGTGGTTGCCACCGAGTCGACGACGAGGATGCTGGCCGGGCATCGTCGACTCAACGGCTATTCTATGCAACTAAACATTTAAACATCTAAACATCATATATCTGCTTAATATAAAATCGTCGATATTGTCGGGGACTCTTACTCCCTCACCGACGATCGTCGGGGACTCTCCCTCACCGACGATCGTCGGGGACTCCTCGATATCGCGTCACCGACGACCGACGATACTACATTATTTCCAACTAAAACAACTAAAACATAAAAAAAAACTAAAACAACTAAAACATAAAACAACTAAATTAACTAAAACAATATGAAAATAATCATCTATAGAAAATGATCTGTCATCATCTATCCTCCATCATCTATATGAAAATAATTAACTAAATTAACTAAAACAACCTAACAATCAACTAAAACAATAAGAAAATAATCATCTATATGAAAATAATCAACTAAATTAACTAAAACAATATGAAAACAACTAAACTAAATTAACTAAAAACTTACTATAGAAAATCATCGATGCGGGGGAGCTCACCGGGGGGCTGACGAGGAGAGCGGCGACGGCGTCGGGTCGGGGCGGCGACGGCGACGAGCGGTGACGGCGTCAGGTCGGGGCGGCGGCAGCGCAGGGCAGGGGCGGCGGCGGCGGCAGGGCAGGGGCGGCGGCAGCGCAGGGGAAGGCCGGAGCTCACTGGGGCGGCGGCAGCGCAGGGCAGGGCGGCGGCGGCGACAGGGCAGGGCAGGGGCGGCGGCAGCGCAGGGGAAGGCCGGAGCTCACTGGGGCGGCGGCAGCGCAGGGTAGGGCGGCGGCGGCAGCAGGGCAGGGCTGCGGCGGCGGCAGGGCAGGGGCGGCATCGGGGGCGTCGGCGAGAGCGTCGACGGCGAGGTGGAGCAGCCTGACGGCGTCGACGGGGCAGAGGGTGGCGAGGGCGTCGACGGCGAGCTCAGGCAGCCTGGCGGCGTCGATGTCCTCGGCGTCGTCGGGGGCAACTGCAGATGAAATCTGAAAAATTCCCAACTCCCGCTTATATACAGAAACCTTTAGTCCCGGTTGGTGGCTCCAACCGGGACTAATGCCACCCTTTAGTCCCGGTTGGAGCCACCAACCGGGACCAAAGGTCAATTTCAGCAGCCCAAAGGGCGGGAAGCAGAGACCTTTGGTCCCGGTTGGTGACACCAACCGGGACTAAAGGGTGGCATTGGTCGCGGTTGGCCGCACCAACCGGGACGAAAGGGTAGCATTGGTCCCGGTTGGAGCCACCAACCGGGACTAAAGGGTTGGTCCTGGCTGTGGTGGGAGTTTAGTCCCACCTCGCCAAGCGAGAGGCGCTCGCACCGGTTTATAAGCCCGCCCCTCTCTGCCTTGTTGAGTTCCTCTCAAAGTGAAAATAGATGCCCTTATACAGGAAATTCGACCTAAATTCAAAGTGCTAGTATGCTTTTGCTATTTTCCCTATAAGCGCATCTATGTTCACTTTTGCTATTTTTTATGTTATTTTTTTGCATATTAAAAGTTCTTAACAAAAAATACTTTATGAATATTCTTTTTGCTATTAAAGTTTTTAACAAAAATAACTTTGATAATTTTAGTTCCATAAATTTTATATAATATTAAGTTAAATAACTTTGATCGGACGAAAACACGTCTATTACAAAGGGATTTCAATTTTTTAAACATATTTTCACTCAAGACTTTTTCTGCATTCAATATGCACCATTCAAAGCCACATCATCACTTTTCAACCCTTTTCTGACTTCATTTGCTATTTTTCATGCATTTCATGATTTATTTTGAGCTAAAATGACCCTGAATTGAAAAGCACTGCAAATGAACTCTGAAATGGTTGCAAGTTGGCATTGTATCATCATTTCACCCACATAGCATGTGCTAAAAAGTTGAGAGGGTTACGGCATAAACTGGATGCACTTCGTATACGAACTGGACAATCTCTTTCGAAGTGTCAGGGTTTTGGACGAAAACTCATCTGTTACAAAAGGATTTCAATTTTTTAAACATATTTGAACTCAAGACTTTTTCTGCATTCAATATGCACCATTCAAAGCCACATCATCACTTTTCAAACCTTTTCTGACTTCATTTGCTATTTTTCATGGATTTCATGATTTATTTTGAGCTAAAATGACCCTGAATTGAAAAGCACTGCAAATGAACTCTGAAATGATTGAAAGTTGGCATGGTATCATCATTTCACCCACATAGCATGTGCTAAAAAGTTGAGAGGGTTACGGCAAAAACTGGATGCACTTCGTGTACAAACTGAACAATCTCTTTCGAAGTATCAGTGTTTCAGACGAAAACTCATCTCTTAGAAAAGGATTTCAATTTTTTAAACATATTTGAACTCAAGACTTTTTCTGCATTCAATATGCACCATTCAAAGCCACATCATCAATTTTCAACCCTTTCTGACTTCATTTGGTATTTTTCATGCATTTACTGATTTTTTTAACCTAAATGACCCTGAAATTGAAAAGCATTACAAATGAACTCTGAAAAGGTTGAAAGTTGGCATGGTATCATCATTTCACCCACATAGCATGTTATAAAAAGTTGAGAGGGTTACGGCAAAAACTGGATGCACTTCGTGTACAAAACGGACAATCTCTTTCGAAGTATCAGGGTTTCATACGAAAACTCATCTGTTACAAAAGGTATTTCATTTCTTCACATGTAACTGCAATGATATAGTTGTGGAGAGAAAGTCTTCACTTTTTCTTCGCTTGTGTCCTTTGCTTATTGCGCCGTAACCATGGATAATCTTCATCGTTTAACAGGGTGCTTGGGTCAGCCTTGACTTTGAAGGGAGGAATTTCATGAAACTTTTCATAATCTTCAGACATGTCTGTCTTGCCCTCCAATCCCACGATGTCTCTTTTTCCTGAAAGAACTATGTGGCGCTTTGGCTCATCGTATGATGTATTCGCTTCCTTATCTTTACTTTTTCTCGGTTTGGTAGACATGTCCTTCACATAGAAAACCTGCGCCACATCATTGGCTAGGACGAATGGTTCATCTGTGTACCCAAGATTGTTCAGATCCACTGTTGTCATTCCGTACTGTGGGTCTACCTGTACCCCGCCTCCTGACAGATTGACCCATTTGCACTGAAACAAAGGGACCTTGAAATCATGTCCATAGTCAAGTTCCCATATGTCCACTATGTAACCATAATATGTGTCCTTTCCCCTATTGGTTGCTGCATCAAAGCGGACACCGTTGTTTTGGTTGGTGCTCTTTTGATCTTGGGCGATCGTGTAAAATGTATTCCCATTTATCTCGTACCCTTTGTAAGTCAATACAGTCGAAGATGGTCCCCTGGCCAACAAGTACAACTCATCAGAAACAGTGTTGTCACCCATGAGACGTGTTTGCAACCAACTGCCGAAAGTCCTGATGTGTTCATATGTAATCCAGTCATCACACTGCTCTGGGTGTTTGGAGCGCAGAATATTCTTGTGTTCATCGACATACGGGGTCACCAAGGTAGAATTCTGTAGAACTGTGTAGTGTGCTTGAGACCAAGAATGCCCGTCCCTACATATTATTGAGTCCGCTCCTAGCGTGCCTTTTCCAGTCAGTCTCCCCTCATACCGCGATTGAGGGAGACCAATCTTCTAAAGGTCAAGAATGAAGTCAACACAAAACCCAATGACATCCTCTGTTTGATGGCCCATGGAGACGCTTCCTTCTGGCCTAGCGCGGTTATGAACATATTTCTTTAAGACTCCCATGAACCTCTCAAAGGGGAACATATTGTGTAGAAATACAGGGCCCAGAACGACAATCTCGTCGACTAGATGAACTAGGACGTGCGTCATGATATTGAAGAAGGACGGTGGGAACACCAGCTCGAAACTAACAAGACATTGCACCAAATCACTCCTTAACCTTGGCAGGATTTCTGGATCGATCACCTTCTGAGAGATTGCATTGAGGAATGCACATAGCTTCACAATGGCTAATAGAACGTTTTCCGGTAGAAGCCCCCTCAATGCAACCGGAAGCAGTTGCGTCATAATCACGTGGCAGTCATGAGACTTTAGGTTCTGGAACTTTTTCTCTGCATATTTATTATTCCCTTTATATTCGACGAGAAGCCAGACGGGACCTTCATACTGAGCAGGCATTCAAAAAAGATTTCCTTCTCTTCTATGGTAAGAGCGTAGCTGGCAGGACCTTCATACTGCTTTGGATGCATGCCGTCTTTTTCATGCACACGTTGCTGTTCCTCCCGTGCCTCCGGTGTATCTTTTGTCTTCCCATACACTCCCAAGAAGCCTAGCAGGTTCACGCAAAGATTCTTCATCACGTGCATCACGTCGATTGCAGAGCGGACCTTTAGGTCTTTCCAATAGGGTAGGTCCCAAAATATAGATTTCTTCTTCCACATGGGTGCGCATCCCGCATCGTCAGTCGGAACAGATAGTCCGCCAGGACCCTTTCCAAAGATTACTTGTAAATCATTGACCATATCAAGTATGTGATCACCAGTACGGAGGGCGGGCTTCTTCCGGTGATCTGCCTCACCTTTGAAATGCTTTCCTTTCTTTCGACATTGATGGTTGGTCGGAAGAAATCGACGATGCCCCAGGTACACATTCTTCCTACATTTGTCCAAATATATACTGTCGGTGTCATCTAAACAGTGTGTGCATGCGTGGTATCCCTTGTTTGTCTGTCCTGAAAGGTTACTGAGAGCAGGCCAATCGTTGATGGTTACAAACAGCAACGCATGTAGGTCAAATTCCTCCTGTTCGTTCTCATCCCACACACGTACACCTCTTCCATTCCATAGCTGTAAAAGTTCATCAACTAATGGCCTTAGGTACACATCAATGTCATTGCCGGGTTGCTTAGAGCCTTGGATGAGCACTGGCATCATAATGAACTTCCGCTTCATGCACAACCAAGGAGGAAGGTTATACATACATAGAGTCACAGGCCATGTGCTATGCTTGCTGCTCTGCTCCCCAAAAGGATTAACGCCATCTGCACTTAAACCAAACCATACGTTCCTTGGGTCACCTGTAAAGTCGCTCCACTTTCTCTCGATCTTTCTCCAATGCGACCCGTCAGCGGGTGCTCTCAACTTCCCGTCTTTCTTACGGTCTTTTATGTGCCATTGCATCAACTCGGCATGCTTTTTGTTTCTGAACAGACGTTTCAACCGTGGTATTATAGGAGCATACCAAATCACCTTGGCAGGAACCCTCTTCCCGGTGCGCTGGCCCTCAACATCACCAGGGTCATCTCTTCTGATCTTATACCGCAATGCACCGCATACCGGCATGCGTTCAAATCCTCATACGCACCGCGGTAGAGGATGCAGTCATTAGGGCATGCATGTATCTTCTGCATCTCCAATCCTAGAGGGCATAGAACCTTCTTTGCTCCGTACGTACTGCCGGGCAATTCGTTATCCTTTGGAAGCTTCTTCTTCATTATTTTCAGTAGCGAACTAAATCCCTTGTCAGATACACCATTGTCTGCCTTCCATTGCAGCAATTCCAGTGTGGTACCGAGCTTTCTGTTGTCATCTTCGCAATTTGGGTACAACCCTTTTTTGTGATCCTCTAACATGCGATCGAACTTCAACTTCTCCCTTTCACTTTCGTATTCTCTCTGTGCATCAACAATGACCCGGAGAAGATCATCATCAGGCACATCATCTGGTTCCTCTTGATCTTCAGCTTCCCCCATTGCAGCATCACCGTATTCAGGGGGCGGGTAGTTGCCATCATCCTCTTCTTCTTCGTTGTCTTCCATCGTAACCCCTCTTTCTCCATGCTTGGTCCATACATTATAGTGTGGCATAAGACCCTTCTCAAGCAGGTGGAAGTGAAGGGTTTTAGAGTTGGAGAAAGCCTTCGTATTCTCACAGACAGTACATGGACAATGCATAAAACCATTCTGCTTGTTTGCCTCAGCCGCTTCGAGAAAATTATGCAGGCCCTTAATATACTCGGAGGTGCGTCGGTCACCGTACATCCATTGCCGGTTCATCTGCGTGCGTTATATAATAAAGTGTATTAAAGACCATTACAGCATATCATGAATAGAGAAGTGACCAAATTAATAGAAATTCATCATCACATTAAAGCCAAAGTACAGTAGTGACCAAAATAAATACATAACGTTCATACATAGTTCTCATTATTGAACAACATATATCTCTCTAGAGCATCTAATTAAAACATACATTGAAACTATAAAATTTAAATGCAACAACAAATGCGATCATACCCGCAACTAAGGTACCAATTGATCCAACGACATAATGATACCAAGCCTCAGTATGAATGGCATATTTTCTAATCTTTCTAATCTTCAAGCGCATTGCATCCATCTTGATCTTGTGATCGTCGACAACATCGGCAACATTCAACTCCAATTTCATCTTCTCCTCTTCAACTCTTTGTAATTTTTCTTTCAAGTAATTGTTTTCTTTTTCAACCAAATTTAACTTCTCGACAAGAATTTCTATGTCGGTTGGAATTTCCGGTTCACATACCTCCTAGATTAAAAAATCTATGTCACGTTGGTCGGCATAATTGTCATAAACACTAAATAAAACAAATAGTTATAAAAGATAATATATACCACATCCGAATCATTGATAGGACGAGGGCCGACGGAGGCGGATACCAAAACCATCGCACTATATAATAACAAAGAATAATAAAAGTAAGAAAATTACACAAGTATCTATCTAAATCATACAAGTAAGAACTTTTTTCTTTTAGAAAGAAGATAAGAAGAAGAGGCTAACCACGGTGGTGCCGGCGCCGAGATGGGCGCGGGCAATCGACGGCGGTGAGGACGGGGACGGGACAGGACGGACCGCCAAACCTAGACAAATCTTGAGGAAAATGGAGCTTGGACAAGGAGCTTCGAGAGGAGAAAGCTTAAGTGTGGCTCGGGCATTTCATCGAACACCTCATGTGCATAGGAGGTGAGCTAGAGCACCACAAAGCTCTCCCACGGCCGGCAAAAAAACCGAGCAGTGCACTGCTCTGCTCGCGGGCAGGGGGTATATATAGGCCAACCATTGGTCCCGGTTTGTGGCTGGAACCGGGACTAAAGGAAACCATTTGGTCCCGGTTCCAGCCACAAACCGGGACCAATGGTTGTGGGCTAGGAGCGAGGCCCATTGGTCCCAGGACCAATGGTTGTGGGCCAGGACCAATAGTTGTGGGCCAGGAGCGAGGCCCATTGGTCCCAGGAACCGGGACCAAAGGGGTCAGACGAACCGGGACCAATGGCCCACGAGGCCCGGCCGGCGCCCTGGCCTCACGAACCGGGACCGATGCCCCCATGGGTCCCGGTTCGTGAGTGAACCGGGATTAATGGGATTTCAGGCCTGGACCAAAGCCCTGTTTTCTACTAGTGTATAGGCTTATCTTTAGTCCCGGTTGGTGGGCAGAACCGGGACAGAAGACCGACCTTTGGTCCCAGTTCCAGCCACCAACCGGGACTAAAGGTGCTGGGCCAGGAGCGAGGACCATTGGCCCTGGTTCGTGTCTGGAGCCGGGACCAAAAGTGTAAGACGAACCGGGACCAATGGCCCCCGAGGACCGGCCGGCGCCCTGGCGTCACGAACCGGGACTGGTGCACCCTTTGGTCCCGGTTCGTAAGTGAACCGGGATTAATGCCCTTATCCTGGCCTCAACCAAAGCCTTGTTTTCTACTAGTGTTTACCGAGATAGAGGGGCGATGAAATACTTTTTTTTAGTTCTAGATATGTCAAAATAATATTTTAAATTTTTTATGTGGATCACATGAAATTCCCCTTTCTGAAAAAAGAGTATCACACATTATAAAGGAATTTATGTCTGGCTGAACAAAATCGGCATTCATCATGTGTTGTTTAGAAGTCATCAATTACCTTTTAATCTGAGTATTTGCATCCACTGCGGTCTAAATAGCAGATATGCGATTAAGAACACTTGAAGAAAATTCAAGATGTTAACAAGAAACAATTCGATGATAGTGATTTTTCATCAGATATACAAGAATTAGGTGGTGGTACGTAAAAAAAGATGATTAGTTAGCTGTATTCTTTTTTGATAGAAACTCGGCAAACAATTTGCCCAGCTGCGTTGACGTGCACTCGGCGAAATATTGAGCATGACAATAAGGCAGTGCCATGTGTCGTTCCACGTACTAGTGTCGATTGCCAAAATCGACAAACAATTTGCCAAGCTGCACGGAATGTGCACTCGACGAAATATGGAACATGGCAATAAGGTAGTGCCACGCGTCAGTCCCTTATTGGACATACTATTGTCGAGGGCCAAACCAGGCCAACCAATTACCCAGTTACGTCGAACGTGCACTCGGAAAAATATGGAACACGGCAATAAGGCAGTGCCACGCATCAGTCCATTATTGGACATACTACTGCCGAGTGCCAAACCCGACAAACAATTTGCCCCAGTGCTACTAACGAAGGAACTCGGGAGATATTTCGTAGTACGCAATAAATGCTGGCACATGGCTTATTTCTATTCGATGTACTCTGCCAAGTTTAGGATGGTAAAACTGAACAAACCTTAGGGCCACGTGGAATTTTCGTTAACGTCCTGTCTCTCATTGTGGTTCTGTTTGCCTAGTTTTTTCTTGTAGGAACCTACATTGCACGGATGCTTCTGAAAGCGTGCGTATCTGTCTGGGTACTTCCTTGATACTCGGATATTGCCCCGATACGGCCCACTACATATCCCGTACATATCTCCCGATTTTTTTGATTTAAAAAACAGAAAATAATGTTTGATACTCCCAGGATACTGCTGCGATACATTTTGGATACGTGAAATTCCTCGTTTGACGTGAAATCTCCTCAAGAGTAAAGGCACCCTTTTTGAGGATTCTCAACATGGTCATGAGTTCATGTCAAAAGGTGATTGTGAATGTTCTTATTCACTTGAAATGTGAGCAAGAGAGAGCCAATACCCTTACTGAGAGCAGTAAACCTATGGAAATCCCACTTCCAACTCACTTCCCGGCGCGAGGGAGAGAGTGGAGAGTGAGAGAGTGAGGAGAGTGAGGGGCGTGGGGAAGAAGAAAAGTGGATAAGGTACGACTTATCAGTAGCGCGTGTAGGGGAAAGACGCTACTGCTATGCTGGGCAAGGGAGGGGTGGGCCTGGACTAGCCACAGTAGCTGGCCCATGCTCCGCGCTACCGCTAATCCTACTAGCAGTAGCGCGGGGCATGGGCCAGCGCTGCTACTGTGGCTAGCCCGTGTGCGTACGGTATGCCTCGCCTATTTGTAGCGCTTGTTACCAGGTCACGCGCTACTGCTAGATATTACCAGTAGCGTTTGTTTTAGACCAGCGCTACTACTAATTAACAGTAGCGCTTGCGGTTTTTCCATCGCTACTGGTAATATTCTACGTATAAGTTTTTTCCTAGTAGTGGTTCCAGATGTTGCTATTGTGATCAGGATGAAACGATAAGACACCTGTTTCTCGATTGTCCATTAGCAAAATTATTATGGTGCACAGTTCATATAGCCTTTAACATTAACCCGCCAACGAGCATTAACATGTTATTTGGGACGTGGCTCAATGGAGTGGACGCAATTATAGTGAAACGTACCCGGACAGGAATATGTGCATTATTTTGGGCTATATGGAACACTAGAAATGATTTTCTTTTTAATGGGAAAAACATTACCAATTTTTTTAAGGTTATTTACAGAGCTACTGCTTGGATACGTACGTGGTCGTTACTCACTCATGCGGACTCCAGTAAGGTTATGGTTATTAGGTGCAACCGGTGGGAGACAGTCGCATGGGCTATCTTCAGCCGATTTGGAGGGCAAGCTAATAATAGACTACGTGTATAGGCATCGTAGCCTGTTTTTTTATCGCCGTATGTGGCATTTCTTTTTTACGCATTTCATTTTGTGCTCAGATTATGAGCCCGTTGTGGATCTAAGACTTCGATTTCGTACATTTTAATAATATGGCTGCATGCATCATTTTGATGCAAAGATGGCGGACTGCGTTGCTCCTTTTCCAAAAAAAATTAAAAATAGAACAAGCGTTTTGCTCATATGTAAATCTGAAATATATCTTTCTCTAGTGACTGTTAGGTGGTCAGGAAGTCGAAGTCAAGAGGCTGAGTAGGGATTCAAAACAAGGAAAAAAAGAATTCAGGAATAACGCAATTCCAATTGCAAAACTGCAACACAATAAAGTAGTTGGCAAATAGTGAGTATCCATTGAAAAAAAAGACTCATATCAATGGTTTTCTAATTTCAACTCCCATTATATAATTCAGACAATTCAAATGATCAAGCAGTGGTTTCATGGCTCCTGAGTACGCAATGGAAGGCATCTTCTCTACCATGTCTGATGTCTATAGCTTCGGCGTGTTACTGTTGGAGGTTATAACCGGAATACGTAGAAACTCCATTAGTCAAATGATGGGACACCCCAGCCTCACAGTCTATGTGAGTTTACACAAAACTTCCCTCAAGTTTCTTTTCTAAAGTTGGATCGAAATTTTGAAGCATTTTTTTTTTGAGTGACTAAATGAACATTGATAAATATTTTTAGTTATTTTAGTCATGGAATATGTGGAAGGAAGAGAAGACCGATGAACTGCCAGACTCATCCATCATAGATACTTCACCAGACGAAGTTTTGCTTTACGTCCATGTAGCACTCTTATGCGTCCAGGAGAACCCAGATAACTGGCCATGCATGTCATCTGTTGTTTTCGTCCTAGAGAAAGGAAGCATCACACTTACAACCCCAAATTGCCCTGCCAACTTTGCACGACGAAGTGCTGAACTGAATCAAATAAGAAATATTCAGACTTCTGTCAACAGTTTCACTCTCACCGAGATAGATGGGCGATGAAATAATAATTCTGTAGTTATTCATGTATTTAACACCGTTGTAAATTGTCTGACTCACAAAATAGTGATGTCATTTTTAGACAAAATAGTGATGCATAGTGTCTTGTTCAGATATCATGATCTTTGAATGCGTTTTATATTCTGTTTCTGCCTCAATATAGCAGTCTCAATTAAAAAATATATATATATTTTTTTAGAAAAGGAGGATGCACCCCCGGCCTCTGCATCTCGACGATGCATGCGGCCACTTTATTGATTATTCACAAAAGACCTTACAAGGAACTACATCAGTAAGCCTGAAGCCACCCTCTAGGCAACACCTGTCGCTACTCCTATCCCCTTGATGTAGTGGTACCGAATGTCCGAGCCTAATACCAAACAGACATCGCACCAAATCCTAACATCTAGTGCCGGATGCCCCATCCCGGCCACATACCTGGACTGGGTCACACACCGGTCCGGCGCACTCACCGAGGCTGCCTCCGCCGTCTTCCACCGATCCATCTTCAAAGCTGTACTGACGCAACGACCCTGCCCGGTCAAGCTGCCGTCGACGCCACCACGACGCCAGACAACGCCACCATCCTGTGCTCGTCCATCATCACACGCCCAAGGTGAGACCCCGCTGCTCCATGCCGCTGAGACCCGCCGTTGTCGACGTGCCAGATGCCACGCCGCTCCTCCTTCGCGAACACCACCTGCTGCCACTGGTCCCTTCCCGTCCGCCTGCAGTTCCTCTAACCGAGCACCCAAACGCCCCAGGCGGCGCCTCCAAGAAGGGTACGTCACACGCAGTGCCGCCGCCGCCCAATCTAAGGAGATTTCGGGTCTTCACCCGGGCATGGGATCGGGGTGGAGGGCAGGGACCTCGACGGCGCCTGCAAGGAGGAGAACGGCGACCCTGGTCGTCGCCACCGTCGGGATGAACTAGTCATCCAGAGTTTCCTCCGGTCCGATGTCACCTCTACCAGCCCCCGCAAACGCACCGAGGCCGACGACCGCGATCGTAAGCTACCAAGTGCAGCGGGAGAGAGCATGCAGCGCGGAGGAGATCCACCGGCAACTCACCGCCCACGCGGTCAAGACGCCGTCCATCCACTCCCCGCGAGCGTCGCCAGCCGAGGGCGCCGTCGCCATGCCTAACGGGGCCGCCGCCCCAGGTCCAGGTTCCTCCACGATGGCCGGAGTGTCGAGATCTGCCACGAGCGACGAGATCCGGCACCGCGTGGCCGACGCCATCGCCCAAGCCCGCCGTCGACCGATCCCGCCGCCGCCGGGAGCCCGCACGCTGCCGGGAATCCCAAACCCATGGATCTAGGCGCCCAAGCACCGCCGCGAGCCCGCCGCCTCCGGGATCCGCCACACCGTCGGGAGGGCCACACCCCGCGGATCAGGACGCCCACGCCGCCGCGGATCCGGGAGAGGGAGGAGAGACCCTCCGCCGCCGCCGTCGCACGCACGGGCTTTGCCCGGCGCCGACCATCGGCAGCGGCGGAGGGGAGAAGGGCGCTGGAGGGTTACTAGGCGGCGGCGGCGGCTGAGCCCTCCCGAGCCGCCCGCGGGGGAGGCAACGCGAGAGGGAGTGCACGCGAGTAGCAATTAAAATATATATGATGATACCTGCACAAAAAGCAGGACTACGGGAAAAAACAACTCCACGAAATTGACCTGGATACAAGTGATCAGATGTAGTGGCGTTCTAGTCTGCCGTCCTTGTATAAGTTCTGTGTTTACTTGAAACAAAAATGGCAGGATGGTCGGAACAATAGTAGGGTGCATCATCCTGTGTAAGTACTGGGTATTTAGAGGTCATATGCCACACTTCAGTACTAAATTTGGACAGCCGATTGGATAATAATTGTCTCTTGGAAACATTTTTGTAACTAGGAAAGTCATCGCCCAATTTCATTTGTAACTAGAAAATTATGTTATCCGAAGGGACAACTGCTTCATGTATCATGTATGTACGGTTGAAGAATCAATATGAAAACTCATCGCCTACGATTTTAAGCTATGATTCTGACTACATATAAAAGGACGCATCCACTTGATTGGTAAGGTCTAGTGGACAATAAATTGTGCAGAAAGTAGGACAAACAGGGAGGTGTCACAATCAAGTTACCTCATCATTTCGCAACTTGTGCAAAATCAACGGTCATGCAGGCATTCCACCGAACCCTGCAGCTTGACTGAGCTACGATGCCCTGTCTGAAAGCTCAAATTGTGCTCGTCGAACAATAGGCCTTGGGCAAAGCTTTTTCCTGCACATGACGGTAGCAGCGAACGGTGGGTGCGCTCAACATGGGTAAACCACCATATATGCAAAGCAAACAATGTAGTGAATTACGTGTACGTGGTGCTCTCGTCCTGCTGGTGCGAGCACAAGCCAAAAGTGGAGCAGTATCTTTCGCGATTGCATGAAATAAGTGGCAAAAAGCGCAGACGCAGCATAACATGGCAAAAGAAAACGTCAACAATTTTCTACATCCAGTGAATAAAGCACAATCTGAATCATTCAGTATTCACAACACATCGGGCAATCTCAAAACAACAGTATCATCCTAGGAAAACAATTGGTATTGCGAGATCTCAAAATCTCAGGGCCGGCAAGGTGCAGGGCGCAGAACAATGCGTGTCCCATTGACGATAAAGGATTTTCCCCCATTTTATATTATAAAGCAACGACCAAGCACATGATACAACAAGCGGAAAGGTGTGGCTACTCTCGGGAGTGCATACACCCGTTATCCTGGCCGTGAACCATCGTTGAGATTCGGTCATGGGTCTGACGCTTGCAGAATATTTGCAGGACCTGTGCGTTCAAGCTGGTCATTTGACTCGTACTATTGATCATCCACTAGCACGTAGGTGCACCATAGGTCCTAGTAGCCTAGTAGGCCCTATTCACAGCAGCTGTGTCAGGTCACGTCCTTGTCCGAGTGTGTCTAGACAGAGCAGCTAGCCGGGCCAACGCATCACTCTGTCTAGCATCTTTTTGAAAAAGTGTCACGTGTTCTTTGGTTGGTTTGCTCAAGAGAGTGTGTATAGTGCATGCAATCCAAGTCAGGAGAGAGAGTGGGTGTTTTACAAAGGTTAAGAAAAGTTACCAGCGAGAGTGAAAGGAAAAATAAATATACTACAGAGTGTGTTGCATGCAAGGATTAAAAGAGTGTATGTGCCCTACATGTCAATTTTTTGTAATGCAACCTGTAAAGGTAAAGAGATGGATTTTTTTAGATGCGACCTGCAAAGATATGAACAGTGTCATATGCGAGTCATCGAGATGCAGAATACGTCACTGCTTCTGCCTGTGTTACTGTTTAAGATACTTTAAATGTAACTGATGCACCAGAGCAGGCTACAGATCTCGAGGCCGTTCACACATGAGCCAGCGGCCTAGATAAGGGGTGTGCACACACCTAAGAGTAGAAAAGCCAACAAGCTCGCCAGGGCTGCGGCACAACCAAGCCCAAAGAAAAAAGAGAGAAAGAAAAGATAAACAAATGCCAACACCGACAGATTGACGAAAACGAAGAAGACCGAAGCCGTTGCGCCCACCGGAGAAGTCCCACCACACTCCTAGCACTCCAAGGCACCGCGTACCGAGCAACAACTTCAACAAGGAAAGCGACGACGACGCCGCTGCTGCCCTGACGAGTCCTAAGGTTTCCCCAAGGGTACATCCGTGGCCCTTGAGAAAGGAACGGCGGCACCCACAGGCGTCACCGCGTCGGAGCCGGACAAGCCGATAGAGATTTCTCCCGACCCCAAAAACCACCACCGCCCCTGACATTCCGGAGTGTTCCACCCAACATGCCGCCCACCCACATGCGCCACCACGGCCACAGGGCCCTCCGCAACTTCTCACTGTGGTCACCGGCATGTGGCCTAGAGGAAAGAGGAGGGGACAGAGAAACCGGGGACAACAACAACGCAGTGAGCGGGAGGGGACAACCTCCGCCGCCCTCGCAGAAACCGACCGGACGTGACCGCGAGGGACACACCAGGCCCGTAATGGCCCGGGCGGGCCTAGATGGGACCGCAAAGCCCCCGCCTCCGCACTGCAGCACGCCCACTGCCGGTGCCGCCACCACCCGGAGACCTTCGCCGCACCGACTTGACCTCCGGGGAGTTGCGTCGTGGAGGAAGGAACAACTGGCCCGCCCCAACCCATATGAGGCCCTAGGGGCCCAGATTTGTGCTGAGCGGACACCGCCGGCCACACCCGCATCAGGACACCGCCCCACAGCCAACAGCTGCACTGCCGCACCGTAGAGCACTCGGACCCGTGGGAAACACACCGTCGGGCGGGACCGTCACAGGACGAACCGCGTCGCCGCCGTCAGGAGCACCCGCGCTACCCTCCGAGCGCACGGGAAATAGTCGACCCGCCGCCGCCAACGCCGCGCGGGCAAGGCCCGGTGGACCATGCCGGCGGAGGTGGCAAGGGAGAGGGAAGGGGAGGCGGGCTAGGGTTCGCCCGTCGCTTGTGAGGAACGGGCGAGCAAACCGAGAAGGGGGAGTCACTCGCTTGACTGGTCAAATGGCTCGTTGAGCACGTCTCATTGAATTCTAGCAGCACAATTATTGAATTCTGGAAGCAAAATTTGTCGGCCGTGCGTCCGTGCACACCACGAGCCATGTCGTCCAGCTCCGGCGCGAGCTCCTGCTTCCGCGCCCGCGAGCTCTTCCCGACTTGCCCGCGCCCTGCTCCGTCTTCATGTTGTTCCACTGCACGTGCCAGCGCCTTGCCACCCCCGCGCTCACCCGCGTCCGTGCCGCGCTCGGGAGGGTTGTGCTGGTTAGTCCTCCGACGGGGAGGAGCACAAGCTCGGTCGTGTTCGATCCGCTAGTCCATGTACGGCACGCGCGGTTGCATCTGGCGCCATGGCAGCTGCGCCGGTTCCCTGTTCGAGAAAAGAAGATATAGAGAGGTGACAAGAGGGAGAGAGAGAAACAGAGGAGCACCGCTGCACGCCCTCCTACGTCTCGAAGGAGCACAGTCGCGCCACATGCCACCAGAGGGAGCCGGACCCGCCGCATCGCGTGCTCTTCCCTCGCCCCCCCCCCCCCCCCCCCCCCCCCCCCCGCCCACGGCTTCCTAGGTGGATGGGTGGGCGGGCGTGCTGGGCCAGGGAGAGAAAATATTAGAGAGGGTGACAGGTGGACCAGGCCCGGGCACAACCTCATGACGAGGACAGGAAAACGCCCCGGATTGTGTCCGTTTCGACCCAACTCGTGAGCAAATTTGGTCCGTAAAATGGAGTTGAGCGGACACAAAACGAAGAAAAAATGAGGATAAGACTGTGCGTTAGGTCGTATTTTTTGTCCATGGCCTAAACGGACGAAATCGGACAAAATACGTCCACAGTTGGAGTTGGCCTTATATTCCGATGTTTCTAGTCTCTATTTTGGTAGGCTTTGCTAGCCACGTCAGTTTGCAAAACAAATTACTCCCTTGATCGATATTAATTGTCGTTGATTTAGTACAAACACTAGAAATAAATTTTTTACATTCAAATCTGAAGTCCACGTAGCTAGCGGCAACTCTAATTACTGGAACCAGGAAGATAACATAACTTTCTGGTGTGGTCTTGTCTGATGTAAACATTTTGATACTCAGTGATTTCGACTTTTTATGTTTATTAAAAGGGTTGTGTGCATCTCAAGATCTATAGGCCGCGGTTATCCCCTCTTTGGGAAAAAGAGAACACAGCATAATCATCATTAGATTCCAATGAACTGAATAACTGGCGATCTTCATTCCCACTCTCAGAATGGAAATTTGTGTTCACTTGAAGAAAAAGCATTAGGGCAGAATGACCCAGTCAGATAAAACTAGGGTGTGACATTCAACGTCTGGAGTTTCGATAAGCACGTTGACAGATGTGAAGATTCAAGAGCATGCGTCCATCTGCAGCTTCTCAGCAAGCACTTGTCTGAACGGGAAACTGTCGTGCCTGGAGTAGAAATCAACTGTGGTTGTTGGCCGAGATCAAAATAAGTTGGTAAAATATAAGGAAGTAACAAATCTAATGGACAAAACTAAAAAACTCAAGGATCGGACTGATTCTTACAGTTCTTGAGGGAAAAAAGGCAAATAGGCCAGATATTCACCTCCCGACGGATAAAAATAGCGTGCTATACAAAATAGCGTGGCCCCTGAAAATATGCTATTAGCGTCCTATAGCGTGCTATTAGCGAGACATTGTATATCAATTAATTTAGCGAGCCAGTTTTCTACACGCTATATCGTGCTATTGGCGGCACTATAGCGCGCTATTTTTATCAGTGCCTCCCGTGAAAGGAAACACTTTTGTAAAGGAACATTATAACAAAAGATGCATTGGTGTGGATCGGAACTAATGCAGATTTTTTTGCAATGGGAGGGGATGTTCTTGCCAATAGAGAGACATCTATGGCCACTAGTAGAAAAAGGCCCATTTGTCCCGGTTCCAGAGGCCCATTTGTCCCGGTTCTGGAACCGGGACTAAAGGGTCGGGACTAAAGCCCAAAACCTTTAGTCCCGGTTTGCTTACGAACCGGGACCAAAGGCCCTCCACGTGGCCGCTGCGGGGAGCCCAGGCAGGAGGGCCTTTAGTCCCGGTTGGTAACACCAACCGGGACCAAAAGGCATCCACGCGTCAGCATCTGGCAGGAGCTGGGGTTTTTTTTTTTTTTGAAAGGGCGGGGGGGGGGGGGGGGGGTTAGGGGGTTTTGTAGGGTTAATTTAGGGGTTTCATATTGTGTTAGCTAGCTAATAGAGAGAAGTGTCCTCTCTTTCTCCGTGCTTGGTCGACGCTAGCTACTATAGAGAGAACTCGACACGCTAGCTAGTAAGCAAATGAAGGAACCATTAAGTACATAAGATCGCCATGAACATATACAGAGAGAAGTGATCGACCTCTCTTTCTCCGAGAGATTGGTCGAACAATAAGTTTTCGTATATCTATCCGACGCTACTACATATATACAATATAACATCTTTTACATCCCTAACATCATGTACCTAAGATCCAATCACAAATTCGAATGGTATTCTCCGTCTTTAGGTATGACGTGGTCAAGAAAGAATCCCGCCAATTCCTCTTGAATTGCTCGTATGCGATCATGTGGTAGGAGTTCATCCCGCATCTGCCAGATCTAATTTAAAGAAGGGGGTCAATACATGCATATATATGAATAAAACTCAACACAATTGATGGTAATATATAAAATAAAATTGTGAATATTATTTACGTACTTCAACTTGTTTGTCAGAGAAGCCCCGCTCAGAGGTCGAGTGACGAATGAACTCGCATACGTAGTATGCACATAAAGAAGTCTCTTCTTTCTGGTACAAACACTTTACGAGAATAGAGTTCAATCAAACTGATAAGCAAGCATGCTAATGATATATTGATGAAAATTTGAATCAATTAGAGATGCGCGGAACTAGCTAGTACTACTTACTTTGGGGTGCGTAAATCGCAACTCTTTGTTTAGAGCGGGAACCTTTTGGGTGAACTTCTTCCAAACCCTGCCAGGCAAAGAAAATGATTACTTGATATCAGGAAATTAACGAAAGTTGCATGCCGATATGGTCCCGGTATTGACTGAACTTACTTCTTGAGCATTGCAGTCATGTCCGCATAATTCTCGGGATCTTTACGTCTCGAGTCTAAGACAGTTACTAATGCCCCGTCAAGCTTAATGGATAGCAGAATAAAGTGGAAACTGCGCACGCATATATAATTCATCAATTACATTACTTAACCTCGAGTAAGCGAAACCGAGTATACAGAGAAGACAACAACACTCACTTGAAGTTGTAAGGAAAGAGTATTTCCTTTTTCTTTTGATGTATAAGGAACGACTTTAGCAAGTTCTCCTCGGTCTCTTTGATTGAGTTTCGTACCGTCCATTCATTTACGGCATCTGGGCTAATGAACCCAACGTCGAAGATTCCTAGTTTTTTGCATTCGACGATCTTCAATCTGCATAATATAGTGAGGATAATTATATATACATGCAATGAACGAGCTGAGCTAGAGACTTAACTATAGAAGTAATACTTACAGACAGTAGGCAGTCATGAGTTGTTGGTCGAGGGCCAGTTGATTGTATAACTGAAATAACTCCACAAATTCAACAGGCATCACGGGAAGTCCAATGAATTCGTGCTCTGGTTTCACTGCCATATACATAGTGTCTCTCCCAGACTCCCTGCAGGTTTTCATGTACTACTCATACAATTTGTACATCATCGTTGTTAGAGGAGGATGATCAGGTTTGACGAGAGGCTTCCCGTGCATGTATTCATATTCTTCTTTTGTTACCTCAGCCGTTTGAAAAATTACATCATCCCCCAAGTAATCACCAGGATTGGTACCGGGCACCATCCCCGGATGATTTGCGACGATATCGCTAGACACCTTGAGCGGGGGGCACGATTGCTTCTCCTGTTCGCCGAGCTGGGGAATTGTTTTCCCACTTCTTCGTTCTGCTAACCTTGCATCACTAGAAGTACTTCCCGACCGCCGCGCTTCTTAATATGTCTTTTTAATAAGCCGGACATAGTTGGAATCCGGCGGAGGCGGTGGTGGTCGCTTCAGGGCATCGATAGTGCGCTTCACTTACACCGGATCTAGCTTCTCCTTCGGAGGTGGAGTTTTCTTTGCAAAATGGGCCCTCAATTGGTCCTGACATATCTCCTCGTTTTCAGACTCGGTCCTCTCATATGGTAACTTTTCCAGAGGCTTGAGAGATGGACCATATCTGTATTCCCTCCACGCCTCTGCTTGTACTGCTAGCCGCCGTGGCGGCGGCGTCTCTGTTCCGTCGTTGCTTACGAGCAGGAGAAGGAGGCGGAGTGCTCCGACGCGCCGGAGGAGCCGGAGCGGCGGCGTCTGTCTTCCGCCGTTGCCGACGAGGCTGAGGAGGAGGCGTACTGCTCCGACGTGCCGGAGTAGGCGAAGGAGGAGGCGGAGTGCCCTCACGCGTCGGAGGAGCCGGAGAAGGAGGCGGGGTCCCCTGATCACTCGCCGGAGGAGGAGGAGGAGGAGGAGGAGGAGGAGGCAGAGTGCCCTGACTCGCCGGAGGAGGAGGAGGCGGAGGCGTCCAGTTTGGAAGCTTGATGTACTCCTTCTGCCATAGACATGTACTCCTCAGGGCACGACCCAGCCGATTCTCCCCTTCACCTGTAGAGTGGTCAAGCTCGAGCTACGCAAATCCCTCCATTACTTCATCCACCATCACAACAGCATAGCCATGTGGAATCGGACGGCAGTGAAAAGTTCCGTTGGGTTGAGGAGGTGCAACAGAGCCGACAGCCGCCAATAAAGTGAGGTTCCGGCATTTCGTCATAAGCTCGCAATGTTGAGCCTCCGTGATAGTATCCACGGGGTAGCTAGGAGACGTGAAGTCAGGCTGAACGGGCTCCGTGGAAGCGACGCTGCTTCTCCGCTGAGCTTCTGGGGTAGCTTCGTGCCGCTGAGATGGTTGGCCGGCAGCTCGCTGGCTCTCAGCTTCCTCTAGCTTTTGTAGTCTTGCATTGAGCTTCTGAATTTCGCTTAGCTCCGCTTTCCTCTTTCTCTCCCGGCTTCTGTAACCGCCTGCGTCGGGAAACCCAACCTTCCACGGAACGGAGCCTGGTGTGCCTCGTGTTCGTCCAGGGTGCTCAGCATTCCCTAGGGCCTCAGTCAGCTCGTCCTTCTCTCTGTCGGGAATGAACGTCCCTTCCCGCGCTGCGGTGATATACTCCTGAAGCTTGTTCATGGGTATTGCAAGTTGCTCGTTCGTCCATCGGTACTTCCCTGTTTCAGGGTCCAAAGTTCCCCCAACCCCGAAGAACCAAGTTCTTGAACGGTCTGGCCAGTTCAATGTCTGTGGTACGACGTTTTTAGCAATCAGGTCATTCTCAGCTTTGTCCCACAACGGCCGGGCTTTGAGGTAGCCACCTGACCCCGTGTGATGGTGATACCGCTTCTTTGCAGCATTGGTCTTGTTTGTCTCTGACATTTTCTTACTCTTGTCCGATGTCTTGTAGTCCACAAATGCGGGCCAGTGATCTCCTATCTTCTCAAATCGGCCGGTGAATTCTGGAGTCTTCCCTTTGTCGACAAACTTTGATTTCAACTCATTCTTCCACCTCCTGAATAGATCTGCCATCTTCTTAAGAGCACACGCCTTGACCAGTGGCTCTATAACTGGCTTATTCGGATCCTCCTCTGGCGGTAGGGTGAAATTTGCCTTTAGTGCGGTCCAAAGATCATCTTTCTGTCTATCGGTGACATAATCACCTTCAGGGGCGTCGTCCTTAGGCTTATTCCATTGCTTGATGCTGATCGGGATGTTGTCCCTAACAATAACTCCGCACTGAGCAAAAAATGCGTCCTTGGTCTGCTTGGGTTCAATCGGATGGCCATCGTCCGCGAGTGATGTGATCGTGAACCTTTCATCCTTGTGCAACCTCTTCTTCGGGCCTCGTCTCGTTACCGAAGTTTGGCTCGATCCGGAGGGCTATAAAAGAAGAAAGAAGAGTTAATTAATATATGTACATACCAAAACAATTAATGCATCAAATAGCTAGTCAGCACAGGCTTAATTAATATATATACCTCGCCGGACTTTGCAACAGCTCCCTCCTCCGTTCGGTCACCGGAGCCGTCATCATGGTCTCCTTCTTCCTTCGGCATTCGGTCACCGGAGCCATCGTGATCATGTCCTTCCTCCTCCATTGTTCGATCACCGGAGCCGTCATCCTCTCCTTCCAGACCATCGGTGTCGTTGAGAAACGACAAGATATCACGTCCGCCGAGGATTATGTCCCCCAACAACTGTTCTTGTTCTTCGTCTCTTTCTTCCATAGTTTCTGCAAATATTACAACATGGCAATTAATCCATAATGGGGGCATTCTTGATAAATCTATGTCAAAAGTCAAACTTTGACATATGATCAAATATTGTTGCATATGTCAAAATTCAAACTTTGACATATGATCAAACTTTGACATATGATCAAATGTTGCATATGTCAAAATTCAAACTTTGACATATGATCAAACTTTGATATATGATCAAATGTTGCATATGTCAAAATTCAAACTTTGACATCTGATCAAACTTTGATATATGTCCACCGCGATATAAAATGATACATAGACTTGTTCGGGCGAGAGGGGGTTGATCGACGTCCCCCCTCATGTTGAAGTTACCAGAGTTTTCTTCTAGTGGTTTGGGTGGCCTCGAGAGATTGTCAGGTAGGGGCGGGAGGGGGTAGGAGATCGACAACACTTTTTTTCTAGGGTTTGGGTGGCCTCGAGAGTTGGTCGCCCGGTATATCGAGAGGGGGGTGAACATTTTACCTTAGTAACTTAGAAAAAAAATGTTATCGGGGAGGGGGTATATCGACAACACTTTTTTTCTAGGGTTTGGGTGGCCTCGAGAGTTGGTCGCCCGGTATATCGAGAGGGGGGTGAACATTTTACCTTAGTAACTTAGAAAAAAAATGTTATCGGGGAGGGGGTATATCGACAACGCTTTTTTTCTAGGGTTTGGGTGGCCTCGAGAGTTGGTCGCCCGGTATATCGAGAGGGTGGTGAACATTTTACCTTAGTAACTTAGAAAAAAAATGTTATCGGGGAGGGGGTATATCGACAACGCTTTTTTTCTAGGGCTTGGGTGGCCTCGAGAGTTGGTCGCCCGGTATATCGAGAGGGGGTGAACATTTTACCTTAGTAACTTAGAAAAAAAATGTTATCGGGGAGGGGGTATATCGACAACGCTTTTTTTCTAGGGTTTGGGTGGCCTCGAGAGTTGGTCGCCCGGTATATCGAGAGGGGGGTGAACATTTTACCTTAGTAACTTAGAAAAAAAATGTTATCGGGGAGGGGGTATATCGACCCCCCCCCCCCTCATGTCGAAGTTATCGGGGAGGGGGTATATCAACAACGACATACATTCCGGATCCGTTGGAAAGCTCTCGGGGAGCCGATGCCAACGTGATGATAGGGGGCCGGGGTGCTCCCGTGGCCTTGTTGATAGATAGAGCCGATGCCAACGTGATGATAGAGCCGATGCCAACATTTTCATTTAACAAAAAAACTACCTTCAAAAAAAGACTTGCTTCGCCGCGGGTGCTCGGTGCGATGTGGACTCGGTGGAAAAACTTTATGAAAATGCGGTGGTGGCCGGGCCGGGCGGTTTTCTTTTCCTTCTTCATTTTTTCCTTTATTTTTTCTTATATGTTTCTTTTCGTTTTCACTCTACATTTTCGTACATATGAAAAACAACGAAGACTTTTTACATGAACATATACACACATATACATGAACATATATACATATACATGAAAAAAAACATATACATGAACATATACACATATACATGCCCGCAAAAAAAAACCCTAAACGATGACGGGGCGGCACACCATGGGAAAGGGGGGGGCTCACTGGGGGGGGGGGCAGCGATGGCTGGAGGCCGGCGACGGGGACGAGGACGGCGGCGACGGGGACGAGGACGACGACTCGGGGAGGCGACGGGGACGGGGACGAGGACGGCGGCTCGGGGAGGCGACGGGGACAAGGACGGCGGCGACGGGGAGGCGACGGGGACGAGGACGGCGGTGACGGGGATGAGGACGGCGGCTCGGGGTGGCCACGGGGACGAGGACGGCGGCGACGGGGAGGCGACGGGGACGAGGACGGCGGCGACGGGGACGAGGACGGCGGCGACGGGGACGAGGACGGCGGCGACGGGGACAAGGACGGCGGCTCGGGGAGGCGAAGGGGCCGGCGACGAGGACGGCGGCTCGGGGAGGCGACGGGGACGAGGACGGCGGCTCGGGGCAACTGGTAGATGAAAACTGAAATTTTCCAAGGGTTTTCTTATATACAAGAAGCATTGGTCCCGGTTGGTGGCACCAACCGGGACCAATGCCCACCTTTAGTCCCGGTTGGTCCCACCAACCGGGACCAAAGGTCTCTTTTTAGCAGCCCAAAGGGCGGGAAGCAGAGACCTTTGGTCCCGGTTGGTGGCACCAACCGGGACTAAAGGGGTGCATTGGTCCCGGTTGGTGGCACCAACCGGGACCAATGGCCTTGCACAGCGGCGTGGTGGGATTTTAGTCCCACCTCGCTAGTGGAGAGAGTGCCGCACCTGTTTATAAGGCACGGTGCGCCTGAGCCTTCGAGCTCCTCTCTAAAGCAGGCTTACGGGCCTAACCACTTTGTATCTGCCTGTGGGCCTAGTGGTGGCCCAGTAGGCGGCATTTTTTTTATTTTTTTCCAGTATTTTTGTTTTGTTTTTTGCTTTAGTTATTTTTTTAATTTTTTTCCAGTATTTTTTTTCTGTTATTTTAGTTCATTCTTTTTAACAAATAAATACTTTGATAATTTTAGTTGCATAATTTCCATTATTTTGTTTTGTTTTTTGCTTTATTTATTTTTGTTTTATTTTTTGCTTTATTTATTTCCAGTGTGTTTTATCATTATATTCTTTTTGCTATTAATGTTTTGAACAAAAAATACTTTGATAATTTTAGTTGCATAATTTTTATATAATTATAGTTTCAAAAATACTAGAGGTTTATAAAAGCTTTTTAGTTGATTCTTTTTTGAACTCCACTCCCACGATGTTTTGAAAGAAATTAAAAAGCACTTCAAATTAACTCTGAAAAGGTTGAAAGTTGGCATGGTATCATCATTTCACCCACATAGCATGTGCTAAAAAGTTGAGTGGGTTACGGCAAAAACTGGATGCACTTCGTGTACAAAATGGACAATCTCTTTCGAAGTATCACAGTTTCGGACGAAAACTCATCTGTTACAAAGGGATTTCATTTTTTTGAACTTATTTGAACTCCATACTTTTTGTGTGTTCAAAATGCAGCATTCAAAGCCACATCATCAATTTTCAACCCTTTCTGACTTCATTTGGTATTTTTCATGCACTTACTGATTTTTTTGAGCTAAATAACCCTGAAATTGAAAAGCACTTCAAATGAACTCTGAAAAGGTTGAAAGTTGGCAAGGTATCATCATTTCACCCACATAGCATGTGCTAAAAAGTTGAGAGGGTTACGGCCAAAACTGGATGCACTTCGTGTACAAAACAGACAATCTCTTTCGAAGTATCAGGGTTTCGGACGAAAACTCATGTGTTACAAAAGGATTTCATTTTTTTTGAACTTATTTGAACTCCATACTTTTTGTGTGTTCAAAATGCACCATTCAAAGCCACATCATCAATTTTCAACCCTTTTTGACTTCATTTGGTATTTTTCATGCACTTACTGATTTTTTTGAGCTAAATAACCCTGAAATTGAAAAGCACTTCAAATGAATTCTGAAAAGGTTGAAAGTTGGCATGGTATCATCATTTCACCCACATAGCATGTTATAAAAAGTTGAGAGGGTTACGGCAAAAACTGGATGCACTTCGTGTACAAAACGGACAATCTCTTTCGAAGTATCAGGGTTTCGGACGAAAACTCATGTGTTACAAAAGGCATTTCATTTCTTCACATGAAACTGCAATGATATAGTTGTGGAGAGAAAGTCTTCACTTTTTCTTCGCTTGTGTCCTTTGCTTATTGCGCCGTAACCATGGATAATCTTCATCGTTTAACAAGGTGCTTGGGTCAGCCTTGACTTTGAAGGGAGGAATTTCATGAAACTTTTCATAATCTTCAGACATGTTTGTCTTGCCCTCCAATCCCACGATGTCTCTTTTTCCTGAAAGAACTATGTGGCGCTTTGGCTCATCGTATGATGTATTCGCTTCCTTATCTATTCTTTTTCTCGGTTTGGTAGACATGTCCTTCACATAGAAAACCTGTGCCACATCATTGGCTAGGACGAATGGTTCGTCCGTGTACCCAAGATTGTTCAGATCCATTGTTGTCATTCCGTAGTGTGGATCTTCCTGTACCCCGCCTCGTGACAAATTGACCCATTTGCACTGAAACAAAGGGACCTTGAAATCATGTCCATAGTCAAGTTCCCATATGTCCACTATGTAACCATAATATGTGTCCTTTCCCCTCTTGGTTGCTGCATCAAAGCGGACACCACTGTTTTGGTTGGTGCTCTTTTGTTCCTGGGCGATCGTGTAAAATGTATTCCCATTTATCTCGTACCCTTTGTAAGTCATTACAGTCGAAGATGGTCCCCTGGCCAACGAGTACAGCTCATCAGAAACAGTGTTGTCACGCATGAGACGTGTTTGCAACCAACTGCCGAAAGTCCTGATGTGTTCACATGTAATCCACTCGTCACACTGCTCCGGGTGTTTGGAGCACAGAATATTCTTGTGTTCATCGACATACGAGGTCACCAAGGTAGAATTCTGTAGAACTGTGTAGTGTGCTTGAGACCAAGAATGGCCGTCCCTACATATTATTGAGTCCGCTCCTAGCGTGCCTTTTCCAGTCAGTCTCCCCTCATACCGCGATTGAGCGAGACCAATCTTCTTAAGGTCAGGAATGAAGTCAACACAAAACCCAATGACATCCTCTGTTTGATGGCCCATGGAGATGCTTGCTTCTGGCCTAGCGCGGTTACGAACATATTTCTTTAAGACTCCCATGAACCTCTCAAAGGGGAACATATTGTGTAGAAATACAGGGCCCAGAATGACATCACGTCGACTAGATGAACTAGGACGTGCGTCATGATATTGAAGAAGGACGGTGGGAACACCAGCTCGAAACTAACAAGACATTGCACCAAATCACTCCTTAACCTTGGCAGGATTTCTGGATCGATCACCTTCTGAGAGATTGCATTGAGGAATGCACATAGCTTCACAATGGCTAATCGAACGTTTTCCGGTAGAAGCCCCCTCAATGCAACCGGAAGCAGTTGCGTCATAATCACGTGGCAGTCATGAGACTTTAGGTTCTGGAACTTTTTCTCTGCCATATTTATTATTCCCTTTATATTCGACGAGAAGCCAGACGGGACCTTCATACTGAGCATGCATTCAAAGAAGATTTCCTTCTCATCTTTGGTAAGAGCGTAGCTGGCAGGACCTTCATACTGCTTTGGATGCATGCCGTCTTTTTCATGCACACGTTGCTGTTCCTCCCGTGCCTCCGGTGTATCTTTTGTCTTCCAATACACTCCCAAGAAGCCTAGCAGGTTCACGCAAAGATTCTCCGTCACGTGCATCACGTCGATTGCAGAGCGGACCTCTAGGTCTTTCCAATAGGGTAGGTCCCAAAATATAGATTTCTTCTTCCACATGGGTGCGCGTCCCGCATCGTCAGTCGGAACAGATAGTCCGCCAGGACCCTTTCCAAAGATTACTTATAAATCATTGACCATATCAAGTATGTGATCACCAGTACGGAGGGCGGGCTTCTTCCGGTGATCTGCCTCACCTTTGAAATGCTTTCCTTTCTTTCGACATTGATGGTTGGTCGGAAGAAATCGACGATGCCCCAGGTACACATTCTTCCTGCATTTGTCCAAATATATACTGTCGGTGTCATCTAAACAGTGTGTGCATGCGTGGTATCCCTTGTTTGTCTGTCCTGAAAGGTTACTGAGAGCAGGCCAATCGTTGATGGTTACAAACAGCAACGCATGTAGGTCAAATTCCTCCTGTTCGTTCTCATCCCACACACGTACACCTCTTCCATTCCATAGCTGTAAAAGTTCATCAACTAATGGCCTTAGGTACACATCAATGTCATTGCCGGGTTGCTTAGGGCCTTGGATGAGCACTGGCATCATAATGAACTTCCGCTTCATGCACAACCAAGGAGGAAGGTTATACATACATAGAGTCACAGGCCATGTGCTATGCTTGCTGCTCTGCTCCCCAAAAGGATTAACGCCATCTGCACTTAAACCAAACTATACGTTCCTCGGGTCACCTGTAAAGTCGCTCCACTTTCTCTCGATCTTTCTCCACTACGACCCGTCAGTGGGTGCTCTCAACTTCCCGTCTTTCTTACGGTCTTTTTTGTGCCATTGCATCAACTCGGCATGCTTTTTGTTTCTGAACAGACGTTTCAACCGTGGTATTATAGGATCATACCACATCACCTTGGCAGGAACCCTCTTCCCGGTGCGCTAGCCCTCAACATCACCAGGGTCATCTCTTCTGATCTTATACCGCAAGGCACTGCATACCGAGCATGCGTTCAAATCCTCGTACGCACCGCGGTAGAGGATGCAGTCATTAGGGCATGCATGTATCTTCTGCACCTCCAATCCTAGAGGGCATAGAACCTTCCTTGCTTCGTAAGTACTGCCGGGCAATTCGTTATCCTTTGGAAGCTTATTCTTCATTATTTTCAGTAGCGAACTAAATCCCTTGTCAGATACACCATTGTCTGCCTTCCATTGCAGCAATTCCAGTGTGGTACCGAGCTTTCTGTTGTCATCTTCGCAATTTGGGTACAACCCTTTTTTGTGATCCTCTAACATGCGATCGAACTTCAACTTCTCCCTTTCACTTTCGCATTCTCTCTGCGCATCAACAATGACCCGGCGAAGATCATCATCGGGCACATCGTCTGGTTCCTCTTGATCTTCAGCTTCCCCCATTGCAGCATCACCGTATTAAGGGGGCGGGTAGTTGTCGTCATCCTCTTCTTCTTCGTTGTCTTCCATCATAACCCCTCTTTCTCCGTGCTTGGTCCAAACATTATAGTGTGGCATAAAACCCTTCTGAAGCAGGTGGAAGTGAAGGGTTTTATAGTTGGAGAAAGCCTTCGTATTCTCACACACAGTACATGGACAATGCATAAAACCATTCTGCTTGTTTGCCTCAGCCGCTTCGAGAAAATTATGCAGGCCCTTAATATACTCGGAGGTGCGTCGGTCACCGTACATCCATTGCCGGTTCATCTGCGTGCATATCATGAATAGAGAAGTGACCAAATTAATAGAAATTCATCATCACATTAAAGCCAAAGTACAGAAGTGACCAAAATAAATACATAACGTTCATACATAGTTCTCATTATTGAACAACATATAGCTCTCTAGAGCATCTAATTAAAACATACATTGAAACTATAAAATTTAAATGCAACAACAAATGCTATCATAACCGCAACTAAGGTACAATTGATCCAACGGCATAATGATACCAAGCCTCAGTATGAATGGCATATTTTCTAATCTTTCTAATCTTCAAGCGCATTGCATCCATCTTGATCTTGTGATCGTCGACGACATCGGCAACATGTAACTCCAACTTCATCTTCTCCTCTTCAACTCTTTGTAATTTTTCTTTCAAGTAATTGTTTTCTTTTTCAACCAAATTTAACTTCTCGACAAGAATTTCTATGTCGGTTGGAATTTCCGGTTCACATACCTCCTAGATTAAAAAATCTATGTCACGTTGGTCGGCATAATTGTCATAAACACTAAATAAAACAAATAGTTATAAAAGATAATATATACCACCACTAGTAGAAAAAGGCCCATTAGTCCCGGTTCCAGAGGGGCTTTAGTCCCGGTTCTGGAACCGGGACTAAAGGGTCGGGACTAAAGCCCAAAACCTTTAGTCCCGGTTCGCTTACGAACCGGGACCAAAGGGGCTCCACGTGGCTGCTGTGGGGAGCCCAGGCAGGAAGACCTTTAGTCCCGGTTGGTAACACCAACCGGGACTAAAGGAGCTCCACGTGGCCGCTTCGCAGCACTCAGGCAGGAGGACCTTTAGTCCCGGTTGGTAACACCAACCGGGACCAAAAGGCGCTGGGGTTTTTTTTTTTGAAAGGGGGGGTTTAGGGGTTTTGGAGGGTTTAGGGGTTTCATATTGTGTTAGCTAGCTAATAGAGAGAAGTGACCTCTCTTTCTCCGTGCTTGGTCGACGCTAGCTACTACATATAGAGAGAACTCGACGCTAGCTAGTAAGCAAATGAAGGAAACCATTAATTACACAAGATCGTCATGAACATATACAAAGAGAAGTGACCTCTCTTTCTCCGTGCTTGTTCAAACAACAAGTTTTCGTAAATCTATCCGACGCTACTACATATATACAATATAACATCCCTAACATCATCAAGCGCCAAACTCCCATTGAATTTCCGCATCGTATTCTCCCTTTTCATGTATGACGTGGTCAAGAAAGAATCCCGCCAATTCCTCTTGAATTGCTCGTATGCGATCATGTGGTAGGAGTTCATCCCGCATCTGCCAGATCTAATTTAAAGAAGGGGGTCAATACATATATATGAATGAAACTCATCACAATTGATGGTAATAAAAAAATTGTGAATATTGTTTACATACTTCAAATTGTTCTTCAGATCTGCCCCGCTCAGAGGTCCTGTGGCGAATGTACTCGCAAACGTAGTATCCACATAAATTATTCCCGGGTTCCTGCCACAAGAACTTTACGAGAATAGAGTTCAATCAAACTGATAATAAGGCATGATAATGGTATTGATGAAACTGGAATCAATGAGAGATGCGCGGAACTAGCTAGTACTACTTACTTTGGGGTGTGTAAATCGCAGCTCGTTCTTCAGACCCGGAACCTGTCCGGTGAACTGTTTCCAAACCCTGCCAGGCAAAGAAAATGATTACTTGATATCAGGAAATGAACGAAAGTTGTCGATATGGTCCCAGTATTGATTGAACTTACTTCTGGAGCATTGCAGTCATGTCCGCATAATCCTTGGGATCTTTACGTCTCGAGTCAAAGACAGTTACTACTCCCCCGTCAAGCTTAATGGATAGCAGAATATAGTGGAAACTGCGCACGCATAACTCATCAATTACAGTACTTAACCTCGAGTAAGCGAAACCGAATATGCACAAGACAGTAACACTCACTTGAAGTTGTAAGGAAAAAGTATTTCCCTTTTGTTTTGATGTCGAAGGAACGCTTTTAGCAAGTTTTCCTCGGTATCTTTAACTCTTTCTTGTACCACCCATTCATTTACGGTATTTGGGCTAATGAACCCAATGTCATAGATTTGTTTTTTTGGGCATTCGAAGATCTTCAATCTGCATAATATAGTGAGGATAATTATATATACATGCAATGAACGAGTTGAGCTAGAGACTTAATTACAGAAGTAATACTTACAGACAGTAGCAAGTCATGATTTGTTTGTCGACGGCCTTTTGATTGAATAACTGAAATAACTCCACAAATTCAACAGGCATCAGGTCGACTCCAATGAGGTCGTGCTCATCTTTAATTCTCACCAGCAAACTATCGGACCCATTCTTCCTGCAGGTTTCCAAGTACCACTCATGCAATTTGTACATCATCGTTGTTAAAGGAGGATGATCAGGTTTGACGAGAGGCTTCCCGTGCACGTATTTATATTCTTCTTTTGGTACCTCAGCCATTTCAAAAATTACATCATCCCCCAAGTAATCACCAGGATTGGTACCGAGCACCATCCCTGGATGATTAGCGACGATATCGCTAGACACCTTGAGCGGGGGGCACGATTTCTTCTCCTGTTCGCCGAGCTGGGGAATTGTTTTCCCACTTCTTCGTTCTGCTAACGTTGCATCACTAGAAGTACTTCCCGGCCGCCGCGCTTCATCATATGTCTTTTGAATAATGCGGTCATAGTTGGATTGCGGCGGAGGCGGTGGTGGTCGCTTCAGGGCATCGATAGTGCGCTTCACTTTCATCGGATCTATTGTTTCCTTCGGAGGTGGAGTTTTCTTTGCAAAATGGGCCCTCACTTGGGCACGAACTATGTCCTCGTTTTCCTGCTCGGTCCTCTCATATGGTAACTTTTCCAGAGGCTTGAGAGATGGACTGTATCTGAATTCCCTCCCGCCTCTGCTTGTACTGCTAGCTGCCGGAGCGGCGGCGTCTCTGTTCCGTCGTTGCTGATGAGGCTGAGAAGGAGGCGGAGTGCTCCGACGCGCCGGAGGAGCCGGACCGGTGGCGTCTGTCTTCCGCCGTTGCCGACGAGGCGGAGGAGGAGGCGGACTGCTCCGACGCGCCGGAGTAGGCGAAGGAGGAGGCGGAGTGCCCTCACGCGTCGGAGGAGCCGGAGAAGGAGGCGGAGTGCCCTGATCACTCGCCGGAGGAGGAGGAGGAGGCGGAGTGCCCTGACTCGCCGGAGGAGGAGGAGGAGGCGGAGGCGTCCAGTTTGGAAGCTTGATGTACTCCTTCTGCCATAGACATGTACTCCTCAGAGCACGAACCAGCTGATTCTCCCCTTCACCTGTAGAGTGGTAAAGCTCGAGCTCCTTAAATCCCTCCATTACTTCATCCACCATCACAACAGCATAGCCATGTGGAATCGGAAGACAGTGAAAAGTTCCGTTGGGTTGAGGAGGTGCAACAGAGCCGAGAGCCGCCTTGAAAGTGAGGTTATGGCATTTCGTCATAAGCTCGCAATTTTGAGCCTCCGTGATAGTATCCACGGGGTAGGTAGGCTCCGTGAAGTCAGTCTGAACGGGCTCCGTGGAGGCCACGCTGCTTCTCCGCTGAGATGGCGGGGTAGCTTCTGGGGTAGCTTCGTGCCACTGAGATAGTTGGCCGGCAGCTCGCTGGCTTTCAGCTTCCTCTAGCTTTTGTAGTCTTGCACTCATCTTCTGCATGTCGCTCAGCTCCGCTTTCCTCTTTCTCTCCCGGCTTCTGTAACCGCCTGCGTCAGGAAACCCAAACTTCCACGGAACGGAGCCTGGTGTGCCTCGTGTTCGTCCAGGGTGCTCAGCATTCCCTAGGGCCTCAGTCAGCTCGTCCTTCTCTCTGTCGGGAATGAACGTCCCTTCCTGCGCTGCGGTGATATACTTCTGAAGCTTCGTGATGGGTATTGCAAGTTGCTCGTCTGTCCAACGGCACTTCCCTGTTTCAGGGTCCAAAGTTCCCCCAACCCCGAAGAACCAAGTCCTTGAACGGTCTGGCCAGTTCAATGTCTCTGGTTCGACCCCTTTAGCAATCAGGTCATTCTCAGCTTTGTCCCACAACAGCCGGGCTTTGAGGTAGCCACCTGACCCCGTGTGATGGTGATACTGCTTCTTTGCAGCGTTGTTCTTGTTTGTCTCTGACATTTTCTTACTCTTGTCTGATGTCTTGTAGGCCACAAATGCGGGCCAGTGATCTCTTATCTTCTCAAATCGGCCGATGAATTCTGGAGTCTCACCTTTGTCGACAAACTTTGATTTCAACTCCTTCTTCCACCTCCTGAATAGATCTGCCATCTTCTTAAGAGCACACGCCTTGACCAGTGGCTCTATAACGGGCTTATTCGGATCCTCCTCTGGCGGTAGGGTGAAATTTGCCTTCAGCAAGGTCCAAAGATCATCTTTCTGTCTATCGGTGACATAATCACCTTCAGGGGCGTCGTCCTTAGGCTTATTCCATTGCTTGATGCTGATCGGGATGTTGTCCCTAACAATAGCTCCGCACTGAGCAGAAAATGCGTCCTTGGTCCGCTTGGGTTCAATCGGTAGGCCATCGTCCGCGAGTGCTGTGATCGTGAACCTTTCATCCTTGTGCAACCTCTTCTTCGGGCCTCGTCTCGTTACCGAAGTTTGGCTCGATCCGGAGGGCTATAAAAGAAGAAAGAAGAGTTAATATATGTACATACCAAAACAATTAATGCATCAATTAGCTAGTCAGCACCTCCGGAGCCATCATGATCATGTCACCGGAGCCATCATGATCATGTCCTTCCTCCTGCATTGTTCCATCGGTGTCGTTGAGAAACGACAAGACAGCATCACCTCCGGCGAGGATTATCTCCCCCAACAACTGTTCTTGTTCCAAGTCTCTTTGATCCATAGTTTCTGCAAATATAGAAGAATATATATATAGATGAGATCAGAAAAAAATTGGATCAACTTGTGCACATCCATAATGGGGGTATTCTTGATAAATCTATGTTACCGGAGTTATCTATGTTACCGGAGGGGGTAGACGACAACGACGCTCACCCCTCATGTCATGTCCGACGTCCCTCCTCAGGTCGAAGTTATCGGGGAGGGGGTAGACGACAACGACGCTCACCCCTCATGTCCGACGTCCCCCCTCATGTCGAAGTTATCGGGGAGGGGGTACAGGTGGCCTCGAGAGTTGGTCGGGCGAGCGGACCGGGAGTAAGTAACTTTTAACTCATTTTAACTCATTTTGAATATATGAACATTTTAACTTTTACGGGTAGGGGCGGGAGGGGGTTGATCGACGTCTCCCCCCCTCATGTCGAAGTTACCGGAGTTTTCTATATGAACAAAAAAAATCCACATGACATGTCCGACGAGCGGACCGCCTCTCTCTCATGCATGTCCGACGTCCCCCCTCATGACAAAAACTTTCTATTAAAAAAAAGCATACATCTATGAACAAAAAAAATTCTATGAACAAAAATAAAATTGTATCAATTCATATATAAAAACTTTCTATGGATCATCATTGCTCATATATCAATGCATATATAAAAACTTTGATCTCATCTACCCTTCTATATTTTTCCTGATCTCATCTACCCTTCTATATGTCACGTTGTCTAGTGTCAAAGGATTCAAGAAAACCAAGGCTTCATCATTAGCCGGAAGTAACAGGCGCATAATGGTACGAAGCTCTCCAAAATTGTTTTGGAACGGAGTCCCGGATAGGATAATTAATTAGCTTTTTGGTACGAAGTTCAGCAAGAGCCTTCCGAATATCGCTATTTGGAAGGCCTTTGCTGAAATTCGTACCAAAAAGCAAATTATTCTATCCGGAACTCCGTTCCAAAACAACTTTGAAGAGCTTCATAGCATCATACGCATGTTACTTCCGGCTAATGATGAAGCCATGGATTTCTTCAATACTTTGACAGACAACGTGACATATAAAGAATATATATAGATGAGATCAAAAAAAAATTGGATCAACTTGTGCACATCCATAATGGGGGCATTCTTGATAAATCTATGTTACCGGAGTTATCTATGTTACCGGAGGGGGTAGACGACAACGACGCTCACCCCTCATGTCATGTCCGACGTCCCCCCTCATGTCGAAGTTATCGGGGAGGGGGTAGACAACAACGACGCTCACCCCTCATGTCCGACGTCCGACGTCCCCCCTCATGTCATGTCGGACGTCCCCCTCATGTCGAAGTTATCGGGGAGGTGGCCTCGACAACGCTCTTTTAACTTGGTAAATTTGGGTGGCCTCGACAACTCTTCTAGGGTTTGGGGTGGCCTCAACAACGCTCTTTTAACTCATTTAACTCATTTAACTTGGTAAATTTGGTTGGCCTCGACAACGCTTCTAGGGTTTGGGGTGGCCTCGACAACGCTTTTTCAGTCCCGGTTTGGCGAGAGGGGGTTGATCGATCGACGTCCCCCCTCATGTTGGAGAGTTACCGGAGTTTTCTATGAACAAAAAAAATACTACCTATCACATCTCAGTCCAGGTTTGGGTGGACTCGAGTGTTTGGTCGGGCGAGAGGGGGTTGATCGACGTCCCCCCTCATGTCGAAGTTACCGGAGTTTTCTTCTAGGGGTTTGGCTGACCTCGAGAGTTTGTCAGGTAGGGGAGGGGGGGGGTAGGAGACCGACAACGCTTTTTTTCTAGGGTTTGCGTGGCCTCGAGAGTTGGTCGCCCGATATGTCCGACGTCCCCCCTCATGTCGAATTTACCGGAGTTTTCTTCTAGGGGTTTGGGTGGCCTCGAGAGTTTGTCGGGTAGGGGCGGGAGGGGGTAGGAGATCGAGGGCGACGGCGACATACATACATATAGCTACATACATACATGGAAAAAAATGCTATGAACAAAAAAATACATATAGCCACATATATGAAAAAAATACATATATGAACAAAAAAATGCTATGAACAAAAAAACATCATATATACATCCATCCATACATACATATAGCCACGTACATATATACATTATATATGAACAAAAACATTCATCATATAAAAAAAATCAACATATATATATATAAAAAATTGCATAGAGCAGGGGCGGCGGCGGCTCACAGCGGGGGCGGCCGGCGAAGCTGACGGCGACGGCGGGGGCGGCGAGGGCGCCGGCGCCGGCGACGGCGGGGGCGGGCCGGGGCAGGGGCGCGGCCGGGCGCGCTCGGGGGCGGGGCAGGGGCGTGGGCTCGGGGGCGGGGCAGGGCCGCGGGCTCGGGGACGATGACGGCGACGGCGACGGCAACGACGGGGCAGGGGCGTGGGCTCGGGGGCGGGGCAGGGCCGCGGGCTCAGGGACGACGACGGCGACGGCGACGAGGGGGCAGGGGCGTGGGCTCCGGGGCGGGGCAGGGCCACGGGATCGGGGACGACGACGGCGACGGCGACGGCGACGACGGGGCAGGGGCCTGGCGATGGCGACGGCGTGGGCGGTGGACGGCGTCGGGGCAGCCTGGCAGCGTCGAGGAGGTCGGCGTCGTCGGGCGAAGTGGCGATGAAAACTGTGAAATTTCACAAGTGCTGGTTATATACACTCAGCATTGGTCCCGGTTGGTGGCATCAACCGGGACCAATGCCACCCTTTAGTCCCGGTTGGTGCCACCAACCAGGACCAAAGGCCTCTTTTCGTCAGCCCAAAGGGCGGGAAGCAGAGACCTTTGGTCCCGGTTGGTGGCACCAACCGGGACTAAAGGGTGGCATTGGTCCCGGTTGGTGCCACCAACCGGGACCAAAGGTTGGTATTGGTCCCGGTTAGTGCCACCAACCGGGACTAAAGGGTGGTGCTGCCCGGGGCCAAAAGTTTAGTCCCACCTCGCTAGCTGAGAGGGTTCGAGAGTGGTTTATAAGGGATGCTGCGCCAGCCCTCTCGAGCTCCTCTCAACTGCAGGCTTACGGGCCTAATCGCACACACCTCTGCCTGTGGGCCTTCTGGGCCTTCTGCGGGCCTGAATCCTGGCCCAACTAGATGGTTGGATTTCTAGTCGTATTCAGGCCGTGGTGGCCCAGTAGGCGGCATTTTTTTTAATTTTGTTCTACTTTTTTTGTTTTCTTTTTTGCTTTATTTATTTTCTTTTGTTTCTACTTACAGTTTTTCAGTGATTCTTTTTGCTTTTAGGTCACAAAAATTATAAAATTTATGAAAATTCTTTTTGCTATTAATGTTTTGAACAAAAAATACTTTGATAACTTTAGTTGCATAAATTTTATATAATTTTAGTTTCATAAATACTAGAGGTTTATAAAATATTTTTAGTTGATTCCTTTTGCTATTAGAGTTTTATAAAAGCTTTTTAGTTGATTCTTTTTGCTATTGAAGAATATTATAGTTTTATTTTAGTTGATCATAACAGAATTTCATAAAGGAATCATCATTATTTTTGCTATTAGAGTTTCATAAAGGTTTTCTAGTTCATTCTTTTTGCTATTAGTTCATTCTTTGAGCTAAATGACCCTGAAATTGAAAAGCACTTCAAGTGAACTCTGAAAAGGTTGAAAGTTGGCATGGTATCATCATTACACCCACATAGCATGTTCTAAAAAGTTGAGAGGGTTTCGGCAAAAATTGGATGCACTTCATGTACAAAATGGACAATCTCTTTCGAAGTATCAGGGTTTCGGACGAAAACTCATCTGTTACAAAGGGATTTCATTTTTTTGAACTTATTTGAACTCCAGACTTTTTGTGTGTTCAAAATGCACCATTAAAAGCCACATCATCAATTTTCAACCCTTTCTGACTTCATTTCCTATTTTTCATGCATTTACTGATTTTTTTAAGCTAAATGACCCTGAAATTGAAAAGCACTACAAATGAACTCTGAACAGGTTGAAAGTTGGCATGGTATCATCATTTCACCCACATAGCATGTGCTAAAAAGTTGAGAGGGTTACGGCAAAAACTGGATGCACTTCGTGTACAAAACGGAAAATCTCTTTCGAAGTATCAGGGTTTCGGACGAAAACTCATCTGTTACAAAAGGCATTTAATTCCTTCACATGTAACTGCAATGATATAGTTGTGGAGAGAAAGTCTTCACTTTTTCTTCGCTTGTGTCCTTTGCTTATTGCGCCGTAACCATGGATAATCTTCATCGTTTAACAGGGTGCTTGGGTCAGCCTTGACATTGAAGGGAGGAATTTCATGAAACTTTTCATAATCTTCAGACATGTCTGTCTTGCCCTCCAATCCCACGATGTCTCTTTTTCCTGAAAGAACTATGTGGCGCTTTGGCTCATCGTATGATGTATTCGCTTCCTTATCTTTTCTTTTTCTCGGTTTGGTAGACATGTCCTTCACATAGAAAACCTGCGCCACATCATTGGCTAGGACGAATGGTTCGTCTGTGTACCCAAGATTGTTGAGATCCACTGTTGTCATTCCGTACTGTGGGTCTACCTGTACCCCGCCTCCTGACAGATTGACCCATTTGCACTGAAACAAAGGGACCTTGAAATCATGTCCATAGTCAAGTTCCCATATGTCCACTATGTAACCATAATATGTGTCCTTTCCCCTCTTGGTTGCTGCATCAAAGCGGACACCGCTGTTTTGGTTGGTGCTCTTTTGATCTTGGGCGATCGTGTAAAATGTATTCCCATTTATCTCGTACCCTTTGTAAGTCAATACAGTCGAAGATGGTCCCCTGGCCAACGAGTACAGCTCATCAGAAACAGTGTTGTCACCCATGAGACATGTTTGCAACCAACTGCCGAAAGTCCTGATGTGTTCATATGTAATCCAGTCGTCACACTGCTCCGGGTGTTTGGAGCGCAGAATATTCTTGTGTTCATCGACATACGGGGTCACCAAGGTAGAATTCTGTAGAACTGTGTAGTGTGCTTGAGACCAAGAATGCCCGTCCCTACATATTATTGAGTCCGCTCCTAGCGTGCCTTTTCCAGTCAGTCTCCCCTCATACCGCGATTGAGGGAGACCAATCTTCTTAAGGTCAGGAATGAAGTCAACACAAAACCCAATGACATCCTCTGTTTGATGGCCCATGGAGATGCTTGCTTCTGGCCTAGCGCGGTTACGAACATATTTCTTTAAGACTCCCATGAACCTCTCAAAGGGGAACATATTGTGTAGAAATACAGGGCCCAGAACGACAATCTCGTCGACTAGATGAACTAGGACGTGCGTCATGATATTGAAGAAAGATGGTGGGAACACCAGCTCGAAACTAACAAGACATTGCACCAAATCACTCCTTAACCTTGACAGGATTTCTGGATTGATCACCTTCTGAGAGATTGCATTGAGGAATGCACATAGCTTCACAATGGCTAATCGATCGTTTTCCGGTAGAAGCCCCCTCAATGCAACCGGAAGCAGTTGCGTCATAATCACGTGGCAGTCATGAGACTTTAGGTTCTGGAACTTTTTCTCTGCCATATTTATTATTCCCTTTATATTCGACGAGAAGCCAGACGGGACCTTCATACTGAGCAGGCATTCAAAGAAGATTTCCTTCTCTTCTTTGGTAAGAGCGTAGCTGGCAGGACCTTCATACTGCTTTGGATGCATGCCGTCTTTTTCCATGCACACGTTGCTGTTCCTCCCGTGCCTCCGGTGTATCTTTTGTCTTCCCATACACTCCCAAGAAGCCTAGCAGGTTCACGCAAAGATTCTTCGTCAAGTGCATCACGTCGATTGCAGAGCAGACCTCTAGGTCTTTCCAATAGGGTAGGTCCCAAAATATAGATTTCTTCTTCCACATGGGTGCGCGTCCCGCATCGTCAGTCAGAACAGATAGTCTGCCAGGACCCTTTCCAAAGATTACTTATAAATCATTGACCATATCAAGTATGTGATCACCAGTACGGAGGACGGGCTTCTTCCGGTGATCTGCCTCACCTTTGAAATGCTTTCCTTTCTTTCGACATTGATGGTTGGTCGGAAGAAATCGACGATGCCCTAGGTACACATTCTTCCTGCATTTGTCCAAATATATACTGTCGGTGTCATCTAAACAGTGTGTGCATGCGTGGTATCCCTTGTTTGTCTGTCCTGAAAGGTTACTGAGAGCAGGCCAATCGTTGATGGTTACAAACAGCAACGCATGTAGGTCAAATTCCTCCTGTTTGTGCTCATCCCACACACGTACACCTTCTCCATTCCACAACTGTAAAAGTTCTTCATCTAATGGCCTTAGGTACACATCAATGTCATTGCCGGGTTGCTTAGGGCCTTGTATGAGCACTGGCATCATAATGAACTTCCGCTTCATGCACAACCAAGGAGGAAGGTTATAGATACATAGAGTCACGGGCCAGGTGCTATGATTGCTGCTCTGCTCCCCAAAAGGATTAATGCCATCTGCACTTAAACCAAACCATACGTTCCTTGCGTCACCTGCAAAGTCCCCCCACCTTCTCTCGATTTTTCTCCACTGCGACCCGTCAGCGGGTGCTCTCAACTTCCCGTCTTTCTTACGGTCTTCTTTGTGCCATCGCATCAACTTGGCATGCTCTTTGTTTCTGAACAGACGTTTCAGCCGTGGTATTATAGGAGCATACCACATCACCTTGGCAGGAACCCTCTTCCTGGGGCGCTCGCCCTCAACGTCACCAGGGTCATCTCGTCTAATCTTATATCGCAATGCACCGCATACCGGGCATGCGTTCAAATCCTCGTACTCACCGCGGTAGAGGATGCAGTCATTAGGGCATGCATGTATCTTATGCACCTCCAATCCTAGAGGGCATAGAACCTTCTTTTCTTCGTACGTACTGCCGGGCAATTCGTTATCCTTTGGAAGCTTCTTATTCATTATTTTCAGCAGCGAACTAAATCCCTTGTCAGATACACCATTGTCTGCCTTCCATTGCAGCAATTCCAGTGTGGTACCGAGCTTTCTGTTGTCATCTTCGCAATTTGGGTACAACCCTTTTTTGTGATCCTCTAACATGCGATCGAACTTCAACTTCTCCCTTTCACTTTCGCATTCTCTCTGTGCATCAACAATGACCCGGCGAAGATCATCATCGGGCACATCGTCTGGTTCCTCTTGATCTTCAGCTTCCCCCATTGCAGCATCACCGTATTCAGGGGGCGGGTAGTTGTCATCATCCTCTTCTTCTTCGTTGTCTTCCATCATAACCCCTCTTTCTCCGTGCTTGGTCCAAACATTATAGTGTGGCATAAAACCCTTCTCAAGCAGGTGGAAGTGAAGGGTTTTAGAGTTGGAGAAAGCCTTCGTATTCTCACAGACAGTACATGGACAATGCATAAAACCATTCTGCTTGTTTGCCTCAGCCGCTTTGAGAAAATTATGCAGGCCCTTAATATACTCGGAGGTGCGTCGGTCACCGTACATCCATTGCCGGTTCATCTGCGTGCGTTATATAGTTCTTATTATTGAACAACATATAACTCTCTAGAGCATCTAATTAAAACACACAAGTAAGAACTTTTTTCTTTTAGAAAGAAGATAAGAAGAAGAGGCTAACCACGGTGTTGCCGGCGCCGAGATGGGCGCGGGCGATCGACGGCGGTGAGGACGGGGACGGGACAGGACGGACCGCCAAACCTAGACAAATCTTGAGGAAAATGGAGCTTGGACAAGGAGCTTCGAGAGGAGAAAGCTTAAGTGTGGCTCGGGCATTTCATCGAACACCTCATGTGCATAGGAGGTGAGCTAGAGCACCACAAAAGCTCTCCCACGGCCGGGCAAAAAAACAGAGCAATGCATTGCTCTGCTCGCGGGAGGGGGCTATATATAGGCCAACCATTGGTCCCGGTTCCAGCAACAAACCGGGACCAATGGTTGTGGGCCAGGAGCGAGGCGCATTGGTCCCGGTTCGTGGCTGGAACTGGGACAAAAGGGGTCACCTTTAGTCCCGGTTCCAGCCACAAACCGGGACCAATGGTTGTGGGCCAGGAGCGAGGCGCATTGGTCCCGGTTCGTGTTTAGAACCGGGACAGAAGGGGTCAGACGAACCGGGACCAATGCCCCACGAGGCCCGGCCGGCGCCCTGGCCTCACGAACCGGGACCGATGCCCCCATGGGCCCCGGTTCGTGAGTGAACCGGGACTAATGGGCTTCTCAGGGGTGGACCGATGCCCTGTTTTGTACTAGTGCACATCCGAATCATAGACCGGACGAGGGCCGACGTGGGCGGATACCATGACCATGGCACTATATAATAACAAACAATAATAAAAGTAAGAAAATTACACAAGTATCTATCTAAATGATACAAGTAAGAACTTTTTTCTTTTAGAAAGAAGATAAGAAGAAGAGGCTAACCACGGTGGTGCCGGCGCCGAGATGGGCGCGGGCGATCGACGGCGGTGAGGACGGGGACGGGACAGGACGGACCGCCAAACCTAAACAAATCTTGAGGAAAATGGAGCTTGGACAAGAAGCTTCGAGAGGAGAAAGCTTAAGTGTGGTTCGGGCATTTCATCGAACACCTCATGTGCATAGGAGGTGAGCTAGAGCACCACAAAGCTCTCCCACGGCCGGCCAAAAAAAAGTGAGCAGTGCATTGCTCTGCTCGCGGGCAGGGGGTATATATAGGCCGACCATTGGTCCCGGTTTGTGGCTGGAACCGGGACTAAATGACAATGGTTGTGGGCCAGGAGCAAGGCCCATTGGTCCCGGTTCGTGTCTGGAACCGGGACCAAAGGGGTCAGACGAACCGGGACCAATCGCCCACGAGGCCCGGCCGGCGCCCTGGCCTCACGAATCGGGACCAATGCCCCCATGGGTCCCGGTTCGTGAGTGAACCGGGATTAATGGACTTCTCAGGGCTGGACCAAAGCCCGGCTATTTTCTTATTAATATTAAAAGTACATAATGGGTCGTGTGAGTACGTATATATGTGGTGATGTACTTGTATGAATATTGTATCGAGTATTCCCTCTATTAGAAGAAAAGAAGGAAATCTAGTTATCTACTCAGCATTGATGGAGTTATAAAAAAAATTTATCAGCAGTGATGGTGGCATGCATCCCAACTCTGAAATGGACAGCTGAAATGTTAACTCCAACTGACAGTTGACTCGAACACCAACATTTCTAGAATGCTGAAATTATGCATTATTCAATCATCTGCGTCCGTGATTGAACAATCGTGGGTGTTGCCTTCCTGGAAGTAGTTTCTGCTTGCAGACGAAGGTTCAATGAAACTACTTTCTCGCACTTGACAGCAGCTATATATAGCCTATAGGTAGTTTCAGCTTAGTAACAAAGATTTTGGCCAGATCGATCAATGGATTCGATGGCTCTCCTCTGCTGCACTGTAGCCCTGATCGTTTTGTTTCTGCCGTTGAGTGCTTCCGAGGACCGGCTTGTCCCGGGCAAGCTGCTATCTCCCGGCAACACCATCGTCTCCGATGGTGGCACGTTCGCCTTGGGCTTCTTCAACCCCTCCAACTCCACTCCATCCAAGCTATACCTTGGCATATGGTACAAGGACATCCCTGAGTTGACAGTTGTGTGGGTTGCTAACCGTGAAACCCCAGGCACCAACAACACTTCAGCAGCACCGATGCTCTCCCTCACCAACACCTCAAATCTCATCATCTCCGAAGGCAATACAGGCGGCCGTGTCCTTTGGACGACGGCCAACATGACCACTACCATTGGCTCGTCTACCCCAACAGCGGTGCTTCTTAACACCGGCAACCTCGTTATCCGGTCGTCGAATGGTACCACGCTGTGGCAGAGCTTCGACCACCCCACGGACACGCTCCTCCCTGGGATGAAGATGCGGATGAAATACAGCTCGCGCGACACTCGTGATCATCTAGTATCCTGGAAGGGCCCCAACGACCCTTCTCCAGGACGCTTCTCCTTAGGTGGCGACCCGGACACAACCCTCCAAGTATTCCTGAGGGATGGGGAGAGCTTGGTGACCCGTAGCAACCCATGGACGGGGATCCAAGTGTTTAGCTTTAGCAAACAACAACTAGTAGGGGCAATGAATGTTAGTGATGTTATCATCTACATGGCCATCATCGACAACGGTGATGACATCTATGTCACATATAGCCTCTCTGATGGCGCCCCACCCACAAGGTCAGTGTTGACCTATTCTGGTGAGTTGAAGATTGAGATCTGGAGTAGCAGGTCCTCGGTGTGGGTTGGCGTTCCGATGTGGCCTGGTGAATGCAATCGCTATGGTTACTGTGGCCCGTATGGCTACTGCGACCAGACAGTAGCGCCGATCCCAACTTGCAAGTGCCTAGATGGCTTCGAGCCAGCAAACAAGGAGGAGTGGACTAGTGGCAGGTTCTTGGCAGGGTGCCGGCGGAAGGAGCTGTTGCACGGGTGCGGCAGTAGTTACTTGGCCATGTTGGGGATGAAGTCACCAGATAAATTTTCGCTCATCGGAGGGGGCAGAAGTACGTCTGAGGAGTGTAAGGAGGAGTGCAACCGCAACTGCTCCTGTGTGGGATATGTGCATCGCAATGTCAGTGGCGGCAGGTTGGGAGGAGCCGCAACAATGTGCTTGCTGTGGGCTGGGGATTTGATTGACACTGGAAAATTACGCGAGAACGGTGGAGAGACGCTTTATCTCCGACTTGCAGGTATAGATGCAGCAAGTGGCAACAAACTTTAAATTTGTCTCTTTCTACTACTAGTTTTGTCATTTCTACTGCTGGTTTTATCTTTGCTAATATACTTAAAGTTGTCTCAATCCTTCTCCTTTTCTTTTATGGTATATGTACGTATGGTGCAGGTAAAGGGGGCAAAAGCAATGCAGTTAGGATTGTGCTGCCAGTAATAAGCAGTAGTTTTCTCGTTCTTGTATGCATCTCCCTTGCATGGTTAAAATGCAAAGGTATGTTATATTGAATCTTCTTAAACATGTTTTGTTTCATGACCTTATGAGAATGCCAGTTTAATTACATAACTTGGAATTCGTCTTCTACTACCACAATATGCCCTTAGTTTCAAGCATCCTCTAAGGTTCTAAGCAACTTGAATAGTGAACTAGAGAAAAGAAATTTTTTAGATGGGTTATTTGTGTTCTAGCCATCATGGGATTAATGTAATGATAAATTTTAGGTGTTTTTTTGTGTGTGTTTTAGCCATCCTGGGATCAATTTAATGATAACGGTAAACCTACTAACAAGTAATATGGAGTCCACATGCAAGATTCTCATCATAGTAATTGTTGCTTCCTATGGTCAAGCAAGTCTGCTCTAGAAATACTCTCTGTCGATAGGGTTTGGAAAAACAGAGTGAAGTCAGGTTGTGGTGCTATGGAATATATGGTTGTGTTTGCACGCACAAGCACATGTGTGTTCTCTTTTACAGGGGTGTATAAGTTTGTTTTCCAAACATTTGGACCTCGTTTCAAGGTCAAGTGATAGGCATACTTTCTGTTCTCTGATTTTAACATGGCGACAACTTGTCTCATGTTGTTATTTCTTCTTTTATTTGAGTCCATAAAGGGAATAACAACAATATCTACAATTCATGGGGTCGCATGTAACCTATTTTCTTATTCTTATTATGCCTACGGTATGCTTATTGGAAGGGAAGTGACTATTACATTGTGGGAGCAGGCAAGGACAAAAAATGGAGAAAGCACAAGAATATAAGATTGGATGGTATGAGTACCTCAGAACAACTTGGTGGAGAAGACCGTCCTCATGATCAAGATTTTCCATTCGTAAGATTAGAAGAAATTGTCCTCACGACCCACAATTTCTCTGAAGCATGTAAGATTGGACAAGGAGGATTTGGCAAAGTTTACAAGGTAGCTTGTTCAGTATGTAGTTCATATCATTCCTTCTAAATTATGACAACTGATTTATTCATACGTAAAACTCAACTCCATATTTCCCTAGGGACTATTAGCTGGTCAAGAAGTAGCAGTCAAGAGGCTAAGTAGAGATTCTCAACAAGGAACAAAAGAATTCAGGAACGAAGTAATTCTGATTGCAAAATTGCAACATAGAAACTTGGTTCGACTTCTCGGGTGTTGTGATGAAGGAGATGAAAAGCTCTTGATATATGAGTATCTTCCTAACAAGAGCTTGGATGCTACACTTTTTGGTACATATTTTAATAACAAACCATAATTTCCTAAGACAACTCAAAACAAATTACCATTACCTTATATTTGTTTCTTTGTAGATGACTCCAGAAAATTGCTGTTGGATTGGGCAACACGGTTTAGTATAATCAAAGGGGTTGCAAGGGGGCTTCTATATCTTCATGAAGACTCAAGGTTCACTATAATTCATAGGGACCTAAAAGCTGGAAATGTTTTGCTAGATGCATATATGAAACCCAAAATAGCTGACTTTGGTATGGCGAGGATTATTGGTGATAACCAGCAAAATGCAAATACCCAACGCGTTGTTGGAACATAGTGAGTATTCAATAAAAAAAAACTCATATTAGTAAGTTCAATTCATGTTAGATAAATTCAAACAATTTAAGTATGATCAAGCAGTGGCTACATGGCTCCTGAGTATGCAATGGAAGGTTTGTTCTCTACCAAGTCTGATGTCTACAGCTTTGGCGTGTTACTACTGGAGGTTGTAACTGGTATAAGGATAAATTCCAATAGTCAGACCATGGGATTCCCTAGCCTCACCGTATATGTGAGTACACACAAGATTTCTACTAAGTTTCATTTATTAAAATGTATCAAAGACCGAACTAATTTTTTATTTGAGAGATAAAATGAGTACTGATATGATGTTCTTTCTTGTTTTAGTCATGGAATATGTGGAACGAACAGAAGACCAAAGAACTGCCGGACTCAACTGTAATAATTACTTCACCCGATGAAGTTTTGCTTTGCGTCCATCTAGCACTCTTGTGTGTCCAAGAGAACCCAGATGACAGGCCACTCATGTCATCTGTTGTGTTCGTCCTTGAGAATGGATGCACCACACTTACAATCCCCAATCGGCCTGCCTACTTTTCACGGCGGAATGTTGAAGTGGATGAATTAAGAAATGATATTCACACTTCCGTGAATAGTTTGACTCTTACCGAGATAGAGGGGCGGTGAAATATTTTTTTAATTATTTAGCTTTTTATGTAAATAACGTCGTTTTAAATCGTGTGGCACACAAAAAAGTAACGTCATTTTCTGAAGAAGACACAATAATTATGTATCCTGCTGTTCAGAAGGCATGATCTTTCAATGTGTTATCTCTATTCCGTTTCATGTGCATGACCCTATGTAAGTACTATGCTTTTAGCCGTACACAATTCACACCTGCATACTAGTTAATTAGAAGGAAGAAATTATCAATAATTTGTTTATTTTTCATGGAAATATTCTTGAACAGGAATCTCATCGCCCAATTTCATTTCCATGAGTGACAAACATGAACTGACTTCACTTCACACACTAACGTTTTTTTCCACTTGGCTGTGGACATTTTTCTTTCTTTGTAACAATTTTTTTCTCCTGTTCTTTTTAACTATTCATATTCATAATTTATACATTTTTCTCGATAAAGGGCGCTTTATTACTTAAAAGTTTAAGCATTACACCCGGCCTCTGCATAACTAAGATGCACACAGTCAAATCAAGTTCAGTCTCAGAAAACAAAAAGACGAGATACAGGTATTCAAACTGTATGACGTCTAAACTGTGGGAGGGCCAATCCTAAGATCATGCTGCCATCCATGTTGGGTAAAAGTATCCCTCGCCGTGTTCTCCAAGCGTGTACAAACCTCCATAAACAGGTTTCGATTCTCCACACGTTGTAGAGATGACCATAAACGGAGCGTACTGGTACATCTGTAGATAACTTGCATAAAGGAAGTACTTTTATCGTTAAACACCTTATCATTTCTACATAGCCAAAGCTACCAAATAACGACAAGCGCTCCCGCCCTGAGAAGAATTCTAAACCTGTGATCTATCCCATGTAACCAGTTGCCAAATATGTTAGCAACACTACGTGGAGGATACAAGCCAGAAGCTACTTGGATGACTGACCATATAGAACGAGCCAATTTTCAATGGAAAAACAAGTGTTTTATTGTTTCATTCGTAAAAAACACAATGCTTACTTCCATGTCAATTCCTCTTGATAAGGTTATCCTTCGTAAGAATGACACCTCGACGAAGATACCACGCGAAGATTTTATTCTTAAGCGGTATCTTCATCTTTCAAATCTTCTTATTATTATCAACTAGCACATCCGACTGGATCAAAGCACTATACATAGAGTCCACCGTGAATTTACCATTCACTTGTAGATTCCAACGAAATTCATCGACTCCTTGTGACAGTTGTACTGTGGATAGTCGTAGTAACAAAGTGTTCCACGATACAAGTCTGGGACCAATTAAATCTCTTCTGAACGTCACATTTGGCAGAAAGGATTCCAGAACCGTGGCGATAGTATCACCCTTGTGACGTACAGTATTGTATAGAGCCGGATATTGCTCTCGGAGTGTAGCATTGCCTAGCCACTTATCCTCCCAAAATCTAATTTCCGATCCGTCTTTAATAGCAAAGGATCCATAGCGGAAGAAGTATTTCTTCGTCTCCATTAGACCAGCCCAAAAGTGCGAGTCCCCAGGCTTCCAATATACTTGGGACAATGCCTTTGAGCCAATGTATTTTCTCCTTAGGAGTGTCTGCCATACACCATTTCCCGTAAGCAGTTTAAATAGCCATTTGCCGAGGAGGGCAGTATTTTTAACCTCATGGTCATGAATACCCAGCCCTCCTTGGTCTTTGGGATGGCAAACTACACTCCATTTGGCCAGTCGATATTTCTTTTTCTCACTCTCTTCCTGCCAAAAGAATCTTGATCGGAAATAATCCAATCTATGTAAGACTCCTTTAGGTAGTTGGAAGAAGGAAATCATATATAGTACCATATTACTTAGCACTGAATTTATGAGTACCAATCTTCCACCCAGAGATAGCAATTTACCTTTCCAACTGGTTAACCTTTTTTGTAGTCTCTCCTCGACGTGTTTCCATTCAGCATTTGTGAGCCTCCGATAATGTATCGGTATCCCCAAATAACTGATCGGAAACTGACCCAACCCACAGCCAAACAAATCAGCGTATAGGTGGGCCTCGTCTTGGGCCTCGCCAAAACAAAATAATTCACTTTTATGGAAATTTATTTTTAGACCTGAGAGGTGCTCGAATGCTGATAAAATTAATTTCAGATTCCTCGCTTTCTCTAGGTCGTGCTCCGTAAATAGAATCGTATCGTCGGCATATTGTAGGATAGAAAGTCCATCATCAACAAGATGATTAACTACCCCACCAATTTGACCATCGGCCTTTGCACGCTCAATCATGATAGCTAACATATCTGCCACTATATTAAATAGCATGGGCGATAATGAGTCACCTTGTCTGAATCCCTTCTTTGTTTGGAAATAGCGGCCAACGTCATCATTGACTTTGATGGCCACACTACCTCCGGAAACAAAGCTATGGATCAGAGCGCGCCACTCTGCAGAGAAACCTTTCATTCTGAGAGCTTGTTGAAGAAATGACCACTTGACTTTATCATAAGCTTTCGCAAAATCAGTTTTGAGGACTACCCCATTCAACTTCTTCCTCCGATGTAGTTCCACTACTAGGGATAAGCCTAGCAGTAGCGCGGGTATTATGTATAGCAGTAGCGCGGGCACCCGCGCTACTGATACGGCGCTACAGCTAACCTGTAGCAGTAGCGCATGTTGGCCCGCGCTACTGCTATACATGCGTAGCAGCAGCGAGCTCCAAAACAGCGCGCTGCTGCTAATATCTGTAGCACCTTGTATTAGACCGCGCTACTGGTAATGGCACGCTGCTGCTAACTTTACTCCACGCGCTACTGCTAACTTTATTAGTTTCTGATTTTTTTTCTGCATATTTGTTTTGTATTTGAACAGGCTTTATACAAGAATCTTTAGCACATACAAATGTCATCATCATACACATACAAATGGCTGCGAGACCACGAATGTAATCATAGTATATACATACAAATAGTCTCATCAAATCATGTCATCATCATAATCATCATCCAACACAAAGTGGTCTCTCGTCATCATCTCGAAAATAGCGATACAAGTCTCGAATACTTGCAACTACATCGTCATCCATCTAAACAATGATATACGCGAGAAGAGCTATCACTATGAGTGAGAGCGAAACTATGTAGTACATGAGGCGGCGGTTATGAGCCCTCTCTCGCGCTAGCGTGAGCCTCCTCACGTAACTAGCTTCTGCTTCTTGTCTGCTTTTGAAGCCTTTATGGCTGGCGCCCGAGACCCCCTCCACTTGCGCCTGACACTCGGACCACTCGTCGTATACTCCCGGAACCTTTCCTTTGTACACGACATAGCACCGGTACTTCGCCATCAAGAATCTAGGTACCTGTTAGAGATGCATCTTCATCAAGAGAATGTACAATCATATGCAACAAAATATACTTGAGCAACACAAAAAAGAAAGGGTTAGCAACTAGATGCAACATATAGTAAACATAAATAATCAACGCAGTTTCATCGTACGCAAACTAATTAACTAGAGGTACGCAGGTCATCGTACCCAAACTAACAAAGTAGCGTTACGCAAGTTCGGTAGGGACCGTGGACATCACAAAGTTTCATCGCTACAGAAAGTATATACAAGTTCAACCGACACATATCATCATCATCGGCATCGTAAATCATTAGAACTTCCATCCTTCCAGATCATCGAGGAGGGACCCTAGCTTCTTGAACGGTGTGAGGTCCTGACGTTGCATGCCTATGTAAGTTCGGACGTCAGCTCGCGATAGGGCCGTGGTGGAATATCCCCTTCACTTCGACGACTTCTTTCATGATGATCGTCGCAATGTCCCTCTGGATGCGAAATAAGTCATCTTTAAGTTTATAATCCGCTTCTCCTTGAGATTCTACCCACTTGCGGATATGATCATCGTTTCTGGTTGTCATGCGAAGCTTTTGGTGATCCCTTCTGAACTCCATCATGAGATGGAGGAGGTAGAATCCATCGTTCGTACTTGATTTCGGGACATGGATGCAACAGAAGTTGGTTTTATGCGAGAAACCCGTCTTGCGGTTCCTTTGTTTCCTGATCTGCATGTGGCCACCCCTCAAGCTGAAGCCTTTGGAGAGCATCATCTAGAATATTCATTATGTGGGTGTAGTCCTTCTTCTCGTTGTTTCTGGTAGGGTCGAAATACACGGCGTGGGAGACTCGCGGGTAAAGAACGATAAGGACGGCGCGACCGTTGCTGCGGGGAAAAAAACACCTCAAATTATTCTCCATATGAGCGAGAAGGAATGATTGAAATATACGAAAGGGTTGTCCGGCACTGACTTACTTTGGATGATAAGGCAGGAGGACAATTTCCTGGTCCTTGTTCTGTACCATGAAGTTTTCGAGGTACTCCCTAGCAGTTTTACGCTCAAAGTCGCTGAGACTCAAGAAGGACTCGTGCATGTAGTATGGATCCGCCACACAGATTTGCGAGACTTCTTCTCTCTTCATGACGGAGCTCATATGTAGCGCAAAAAGGCGGACGATTGTACAATCGAGCCGCCTTGTCAGAAACATCTCGAAGATATGATCAAACCGCAGGAAGACCACCTCCGCGGGCCGTGTGTCGATGTAGCACTTCCCCTCAGGCACACGAGCCGCGTATGTCGGATATCCTGGATCCTTCGAGGCTAGTAGGCTTTTCTCAGTCGACAGCACATGGTCGTGCAGTCTCCTGAGATCCCCGTATATTGCCTCTAGCAGTTTCGGCGGTAGCATCGGCTCGCCCGTGACATGGAACATGGCCACCGTCTGGCTGCTATGTGCTCTGGCTTGTTTGTAGGTAGCTGAGCCTATCTTTCCCGATCTCTTCCTCTCCTTTTTCTTGGGCTGACCTTCCAGACCCTTCCTTAACCCCTGCCCCAGTGTTGTTGGGCTAAGCACTACTGTACGACCCCCTGCATCTTCAGGCGTGTCCTGTGAGGATTGCATGAAGAGAGACTTCTTGCAATCCCTGCTAGGACGTTCCTGCCCGGGCAGATCATCCATATCCTCATTAGCATGCTGATAGCCCGAGTCGTCATATGGCTGACTCATCATATCTAAGTCACCGTCACAGGCGCGTGTATTGAGGAACCGAAGAGGGTCCTCCTCCATCTCATCATCCATTCTTTGTTCTACGAGAGCGATTACATCAGCCACTATTGGACCCCCTTCATCACGTCGTCCGCCGCTCTCACCCGGCACTACAGGCGCTGGTAATTGCGTAGGCGGGGTGGTGGTGTCCATACCTGCTTGTTGATGTGTGGTTATTGGTGTGCTCTCGGCCGGCTCCAGACGAAGAAGATTCTTCGGCCATAGCAGCACCCAACCCTTGCAGCTTCCAATTCGCGACGGGGTCTCGTCGTCCTCTCCCCCTAGCCGTACTGGAGGAGGCAAATCCTCGTGCCCCGATTTCACACTCGACAAGGTAACCCTGAAGTGCCCACCGGGCATCGGCTGGCCGTGGAACGTGAGTTCCAAGGGCTTCGTTATCACCCCCTTTCCCACGTCCACCTTCTGGCCTTTGATCCAGTAGAGTACGGTGCACGGGGTTTCGTCGGCCTGCAAACACATGTCTGCGGCGTAAAACATCCGAAAGGCAACGAAAATGGAATATTCTAGATATATGTTGGTGCGACATGTAATTACCGTGAGGTCGTCGAGCTCAGCCAAAGACGAAGGCCCGCCTAGCGTGCCAGAGACTGAGGACGGGCTGCTATGAGCGGGTGCGGGTGCGGGTGCGGGAGCAAGCCCGGTTGCGGGAGCAGGTGATGGTGCGGTGGTGTTGTTCACTGAGTTGCTCCCGACGAAACTGGGCATGGGGAAATCATGTACCGTCTTGTCTGGATTTTCCTTCGTCCAGTTGATGATAGCCGGGATCAAGTTAGTAGCGAAATCATTTCTGCAGGCATGTACAGCTGCATCGATTGCCTGCAGTAGCAACTCATTTTTCTCCTCGGTTTCTTTTTCCGCGTCCTCAGCTGCTTTTTTCTCGAACGCAAGCTTCACCTTCTCGTCGATGTCCGTCTGACTAAACTTCTTTTTCTGCTTCTTGGCCTCCGGGCCCTCGTTGTAAAACACCTTCCACGTGGCGCCGTCTCCGGCGCCGTGCACACGTCCATATTGCGGCCGCTGGCCCAAAGGGAGTCCCTTAAGTTCGTTCAAGGCCCGGTTGAGAGGGGTGTCCCACTTGGGCCTCATCGGTGAAGTAGGGCTTTCGGCTGCAAGCTGGTGTTGCTTCTCCTGCAGAAGGAACGTGAACCGTTTACAAATGTGTAGTCGACTTGATCAGAAGCTAAATGTAAGGTGGTAAAAGAATAATTACCAGTATTCTAATCAATTTCCTCGTGATCTGGTCCGTGTAAAAAACCTTCTTTTCCTTGTCCCACTTGTTGCGGGCCCTGATGAAGTCACGCTCCAAGGGGTTGGTGAACTTCGCGAAGGGGTCTGGGAGACCCGCGGCTTCACGTTCCGCATCCTCCTTATCCCATATGGGCCTTTTGCCAAGGTAGCCACGGCTTCCGAGGCGATGCTTCCCCGTGTTCCTTTGCTGAAGGCTCTTGAATTTCGCAGCCTTAGCCTTGGCTGCCTCGGTAGCGCAAGTGTCCTTGAACTTTTCGAACTCCTCTTCCGTAAGTGTCGGATTTTCCTCCAGAATCTTGGACAGGGGTTCCTCAGCCTCAATAGCTCGTTTCACCCTCCCTTTTCAGGAGGCCAAATCATTGCTGAACATGCCCAGGGCGTGATTGTTAATCTTTTTCATCTTCTTATCATCCCACGGGTGTTCTATGGCGTCATCCCGGTCGGGGAACTTGAATCTCTTGTGCAGCTTCGTCAGGAGCAACTGCATCAAATGTTCTTTACCCCTTATGTCATCGTCATTGATGCTCGCGCATTCCCGTAGGATGCATCCTACTTGGTTCCCATAGCACTTGCGAGGTTCTTCCGGCTCTAATGGCTCAAACTTGCCAGGGGCCATCTTTGTGATCACCAGTCGTCCGATGCCGAGTTTGTTAGGTTTTCGTATCCTCTGCTTCTTCTGCTTCTTCTTTTCGGTAGCGGCATCGGCGCCGGTACCTTCCCCGCCAGTATCTTCCCCGCCGGTACCTTCCCCGCCGGTCTCGGCACTGCCATCGGTGCCGGCGCCGTCGGTGTCGATGTCGGCGTCAGTATCATCATCTAGGCCGACCTGCATACCTTGACTGTGCTTAGCAGACAAAAAGTCGAGGTACTGTTGTTCACCCTCATAATCCATCTCGTCTGCATCTTGGTCAGAAGGCCCGGTTTCTTCATTGTTCGACATGTTTCCTATGATTAAGTCTCCTCGTTTAATTCTAAAACTATAAAAAATGAGAAATGACATAAAAAAAAGATCTATGTTTGCCGGAATGCCGTTTCCCAGCAAATCCCGGCACTCGATATGCCTACTTTCTAGCACAAGTCATGCCAAAATTCACGGAAAATTTCGGCATGACCTTTGCTAAAAAGTGGACATATCGAGTGCCTGAAATTCACCGGAACGGAAATGAATCAACATTCCGGCGAAACATAGGCCACTCGGATCATTTACCCTGCACATAATCATCATTTTCCAAATATGACATGTCCAAAACATCACATGTCCAAATATGACATGTCCAAATTCCAAATATGACATGTCCAAATCACATGTCCACATATCACATGTCCACTTCAAATTTGCATATAAAAGGAAGAAAAATATAGAACTTGAAGAAAAATGCAAGAAGTCATTTTTCTTCACAATATTTGAAACTAAATTCAGCCTACCTAAATTTGAAACTAAAAAATAGCAGCAGTTGCTTTAACTAATCTGTCCACTTCAAATTCTGTTTTTTTAAATAGCAACAGTTGCTTTTACTAATCTGTCCTAGGTTTCATACTAATTCTAATTAACTAACTAGTACTATAAAATTTAAATAGCAACAATTGCTTAAACTATAAAATGTAAGAAACCTATATAATCAATTCTGTTTTTTCTTTTAACTACACCTAAAACACCTAACCCTAAATTTCTGTCCTAATTTGACGAAGAACCTAATTAACGTACTGCCCTAACTAACTAGGGTTCATACTAACTAGGGTTCATAATATAGCCAAATTAACCTACTAGTTTGATAACTAGGGTTCATAACTAAATAGATAACCTAATTAACCTACTGCCCTAACTAAAATCTAAGTAAATTAACAGAAGAACCCTAGCTAGCAGAGAGAGGAGGAGCGGTGGGGGGCTTACAGAGGGTGCAGGGGCGAGGAGGCGGGCCCGACGACGGCCGAGGTTGGGAGGGGAGGAAGCAGAGGAGGGAGGCGTGGCGCGCAGGGGCCGGGGTCGGGGGCGAGGGCGAGGTCGCCGGGGTCGGGGGGTCGGGTGCGAGTGCCGGGGTCGGGGGCGAGCGCCGGGGTCGGGGGCGCGGGCAGGACTCCGGCGAGGTCGAGGGTGAGGGCAGGGCTCCGGCGCTTGAGGCAGGGGCGCGGCGAGGTCGAGGGCGAGACGGGCTCCGGCGGCGACGAGGGGGAGAAGAGAGAGTGGGGATTTGGGGGAAGAAGCAGAGGCGGGAAGCAGATTTGGGGGTTAAGTCAACATAGCAGTAGTGCGTTTCCTAAACACGCGCTATAGCTAAGTTATCTATAGCGCGTTTATCCAAGAAGCGCTACTACTATCACAGGTAGCTATAGCGCATTTCTCCAAACGGCGCTACTGCTATTTCGACTAGCTATAGCTCTTTTTCGGAAAAGCGCTACTGCTATAACCAGTACCTATAGCAGTTTTCCTGTTTGTTTCTTCTATTGTCTTTTCCTTTATTTTCTCTTCCTTTTCTTTTCTACTTTTTCTTTTCCTTTTTTCCAAGAGCAGGAACGAAGGGAGGGTGATACAATGTATATAACTAAGGCGATATATATTGCATCATTTGACGGTTAAGTATGTATGCAAAATAGGAACATATAGATTACATCATTTGACCCATGCATAACGGTTAAGTGTGTACACAAAATAGGAACATATATATTACATCATTTGACCGATAACGGTTCCTCAGCGTCGACGTTTTCGTTTTTGAGTGAGCATCTTTCCCTTCTTGTTCGTTGAAGAATAATTGAGTCCACGTTTTCTCTGCCGCCATGTCCGGCCCCTTCTCCGCCGCCATGTCCGGCCTCTTCCCCGCCGCCATGTCCGGCCCCTTCTCCGCCGCCATTATCGATCATCTCTTCGTCTTGCCCCGTGTCTTCTATATAGCAGTGGCGCATCAGATATGGGTGCGCCATTAATGGCCATATTACTAATGGCGCACCTGGTGTGTGGTGCGCCATTACTAGTTTTGTCCTGGCCCCACACCCTTCCCAGACTTAGCAGTGGCGCACCAGGGGAAAGTGCGCTATTACTAGGTTTAACTAGTAATGGCGCACCACACCCACGGTGTGCCACTACTAACAATTTTTTTTTCAATTTTTTTTTTCAAAACTAGTAATGGCGCACCACACACCAGGTGCGCCATTAGTAACCCTGGTTACCAATGGCGCATTCTTAGGAGGTGTGCCATTGGTAACCTGAGAGCAGCTAGATATTTTTGACAGCCACCTACCACACTCACTTTCCCCACTTCATTCTCTCCACCTCTATCAAGCTTGGTCTCGGCTGCCTCCTCCTCCTCACCTCATTTGCACCATAGATTCACCCAAATTAAGTGGTTAAATTTCCTTTTTTTGATAGGTAAGTAAGGGGAAAGATTTCTTTATGTTCTAGATCTACTTTTTTCTCCCTCCAACGTACACACTTTTTATCCAGTCGGAGTTTGCGGAAATCATCTATCAAGATGTCCTTCGTACCTCGGGGCAGTTCTACCTCAACTATCAACCGTCCAACAGTGAAATAGAAACAACGCTACAAATGCAGGCTGACCACGACCGCACATTCATGACCATCACGAAAGACGGCGGCTTCATCCACGCTCCGGTCCCTGAGTCGAGTCGAAAGTATTGATGCTATGTAGTTCTGAAATATAGATTAGCTCATGTTGTAATTAAACTTTAATGAACTTGTATGTCTCTTTAGTTTGGACAGTCGTTCAACTTATATGTAATCGATGCTATTTATTAGTAGGACCATGAATCGTGCTATTAATGTGTTGCTTTTCTCTTCCGATCCTTTTGTTGCATACTTATATATTGCTTATATATTATCTGTGAATTGCTACTAACGTTTTGTTTGTCTAGTGCATAGAGATGCCGTCGTATGTCGTGTACAAGGGTGAGGTTCCTGGAGTCTACGACGACTGGGAGGAGTGTCGGAGACAGGTTCACCGTTTCAGCGGTAACAGTTACAAAGGGTACACCACTAGGGCGGAGGCGGAAGCTAGATACGCGCGCTATCTAGCGGGAGAGAGGAGGGAGCGGCGGAGGAACCGGATGAAGATCAGTTTCATCGCAATGATGCTCATCGTGACCGCAACCCTCTTCTATGTGATGGTAGTTTAGATATCGACTTGTAATGTGAAGACAAACTCGCTACTCGCGGTCTCGAGACTTGTAATGTTCTAACTTTGTTCGGTATTTTGAATTCGGAGACTAATATGATGAATTGTATTCGGAGACTAATCTTCTATTGTATTCGATAAATCTGCTGTTTATATGTTGTGCTGTAATGTATTTTGTAACCTGTGCAAATATCAGAAAAGCAAAAAAAAATAATTCCTAATATTCATAGTAGTGGCGCACCATATTGCACTTTAGTGGCGCACATAAATAAACACCCCAGTGGCGCATTATCTAAAAGTGCGCCATTAGTAACCCAGAGCACAAGGTACACATGGCCCCTTGGAGTAACAGCAGTGGCGCACTTCTGGGCCTAGTAATGGCGCACTTTAGCTACGCCATTAGTGTCTGGGATAGTAATGGCGCATCAGGTGGTGCGCCACTGTTATGTAGATTAACAGTGGCGCACCAGGCGTGCGCCATTACTATTTATTAGTAGTGGCGTGATAATAGTGGCGCACCTATAGTGCGCCATTAATAGCCAAAATAGGTGCCCCACTAACAGCCTTTTTTCTAGTAGTGAGAGAAAATGACTGCAAGCTAGATGCATGGTTTCATACTATTTTCAGAGTGAGGACTCTCATATCCTCTTGGCTAGGGTTGAAATATATTGTCACATGGTGAATTTTGTACTACTTATCACTGAGTGAAGGAAGCTATCTCGATCAGGCATTGAACAACAAATAGAGATGTACCAATCTTTATCCCTTTGCTAATAACAATGTTAATCACACTGTATTAATCATCAAGTGTAACCATCTGGAAATCATAAATCTCATTGGGGAGAGGCAACATTAGCATATAGTAAAGCACACATGCAAAGTTGATTCCTCACAACTATTTCCTTTTTCCAGACAACATACAATTAGTAAACAAACAGAAGTACTCAATTACGTCATGATACTGGAAATACAAAACGCTCTACATGTTGTGCATATATGTACGTAGGATAACAAAAGTAATATAGCTCAAAATGAAAATGGAAGGATAGACAACATCAGGTAACACATGCATTATACCAAGATTTGACATTTTTTATTTGCATTAGACAAAATGATACACTTGGTCCGAGCTTGATAATATAAAGGACTCGTGGAAACACAACAAATGTAAACGACATAGTATAGATGCATGAAATAAGATAATAGTATACAATGTTTTCTAGAGCGACTATTCTACACCTAGGTTCATCTACACCCAGGCATAATCAGATATAGATGCTCATGTGCGCAAGGTCCGTGCTGATTGTCGTGGTGTTTGAACATCTGAGAAACTTTGGAGAAGAATTTTGATTTTATTTACTATTTATTTAATTTACTGTTCATCAGATATACATGAGCATGGGCACCGTTTTGAATTATTAATGTTTTGTCCCTATTTTAGTCAGATGAACATAAAAGTAGGCATGTTTTATAGAAATCTTTGTTACTTAAGATGGAAAATATGAGCATATTATGAACAACACTCACAAGAAAAACAACTAACCTTGTAAGAATTATTATTTTAATGGTCTATGAAGATTGATAATGGTTAAATGAACAAACAGAAGGCTGAAAATTTAATCTTATTTCTTAATGGTTAAATGATGTTTTTTCTTAAATTTATTATTATTTTAAGATAATATAAACATGAGTGGATTTTATATCCGAATGGTTGAAACAATTTTTTTACTTAAATTAAATAATATTGTGTTAAGAAAATAATCAATAAAAAATGAAAAGAGTGATGGTGACCCCCCCCCCCCCCCCCCCCCCCCCTCCCTCCTCTTAAAAATTCAAACTAAACAAATACGTTTGCGAAAGGGAAATAAGGTTCGATGAAAAATACATAGAAGAATGGTCGTGGACCAAGGTCGTCATTTAAGTTTTCTCCCATTGATTCGATTTGGCATTGGTGAGCTTGGAAGTTATTCTTTTCCCAGATCAAATCAGATTGATATTTTGCTCATGTATGGAATATGAATTGTTCTCGGGTTGCATGCATGCTTGGCTCGTCACGCATGTATTACCTACCCTGTTTTCTCTTCTAATATTGGATATTTGAGCCACACGTTCAGGTTTTCAGAGGTAAAACATTGTTTTTTGACGCACTATGCATATTTATTTGAACCATGATGTGATGATTTTAATGCATGTTGCCATTGATTCCTTTTCTTCTTCTTTTTTTTTTGACCGAGCTCCTAGACTCTTTTTATTCGTGGAACATGTCTTCATGGAGAGCCCTAGTTACTATTTTCTCCAAACCAAGAGTCCAATTCCTATAAGCTACAAGATACCCCACGTGCATGTGTATGTCCATATCCAGGACTTGTACCTTTTTTAGATACTAATATTGATCGGCCGTGTCCGGCTACAATACGAACACACAGGCTGATTTTCTCTTTTTTTGAGATGTACGTGTGTTTTACTTTTTTCTTTTGTTTTGAAAGCAACAGATTTTATTCCTCACATAATGGACATTTCGTTTACAAGTGAATGTGAAATAAAATCAGGGATTATAGATTCCCAAAACAGAGAGGACTTTTCACTAAATGAGTTCTTGGGTAGGCTATGAGCCACTTCATTAGCTTCACGTGGGCACTGTGTGTAAGAAACACTTTCGAAGTCCATTGCCAACTGTTTGCACTCGAGCACCACTGCAACATCTGAGCCAACATATGTATCTGGTTGTTGCACTGCTTCCACCACAAAGCTACTATCAGATTCAATGATCACTTTGTTGCAACCAATCCTTTCTGCTAGATATAGTCCGTTCCGAATTGCTGTCATCTCCGCAGAATCAACACCGACCACATGAGGAACAAACCATGTTGCAGCCGAAATAAAATTCCCTCTCCCATCCCGAGCAATAGCGCCAGTTGCACCAGATAAAGTTTCAGCTTGGAACGCCGCGTCAACGTTGATTTTAACCACATCACTAGTCGGTTTCTTCCACATATGATCATGGGTCCTCATCGGCTGTCCAGCCGTATAAGCCCGAGTATAGTTCGTTGCCAAAACCTTAATAGAGATTGCTGCTCTTTCTGGGGTCTGGATCGGTTCATTTTTAACATGCTGACGCCGTTGCCACCATAGGTACCAGGCGGCTACCATCATAAGTTCCGCAGCAGGCAGTCCATCAATGACTGCATTCGTCCGACACAAGATTTCGACAGTTATAGACCCTGAGCGATCCTGACGTACTGCTTCCTCTACCCTGTCCTTCACCCCTAGCTCTGACCAAACCTCCATTGCTCTCTTACAGGTAAACAGACAATGTTGGATATCCTCAATACCGATCGTACAAAATGGGCATTGAGGGATGAGAGCTATGTGTCTATTTGCCAGAATTCCGTAGCAAGGAAGTGAACCATTTAGTGCCTTCCACGCAAAATGTTTGATCTTCCCTGGAATTTTGAGGTTCCAAATCTCTTTCCATATTGTATTAGTGTTTATATTGCCCTGTCCATCTGATCGCACTAGTTGTTGCCCAAACTAATGTTCAAATTCTCTGTGATACGCCGATCGGACTGAGAACGTCCCCGACCGTGTATAGTGCCAAGCAACAAAGTCTTCCCCGACCGTGTACGTGTGTTTTACTTTTGCTAGGCAACATGGACATGTTATAGCACCTTTCCTATGTCAACGTGACATGAGATAAAAAATATTATTTATTTTCTACATAAACATGTCATCCGAGGCCCACCAATTTATGTTACGTAAATTGAATGGTTAGAGATTAATAAGTTTAGAAGATCCACAAGATCAAGGGCCGGCATTTTCTGATTAACGTAGGAATTTCTAGCATATTCTCTATTTTTTACATGTATTTTGCTTTTAGTAGATAATAGAATAGATAGATAGTGACTGAGACATTGAGCTATACTGACCCGGCCAGGATCATATATGGTCCAGCCCCGAGGCAGTTATTGGGTCACAGTATTTCAAGTTATTGATCAAACCTACACACAGATGTAGTACCAACGGAAAAGGTGGTTCCATTCTCAGACTGAATTTCGTACAGTCGTAATGTAAAGACTGGATATTCTCTTCCTCGTCATGTAACAGTTGAAAAACATTAACAACATGTATAGTTTCAAAAAGAAAAACTTAGCATGGGTGATGGAGCTACAATCCGAAAGATGGATTGCACCTTCACAAAACACAATTATGGAACCATGTTTGAGCTATTTCATGCATCTTTGTTATTGATTGCTCTTTCACGGATTGTATTTTCTTGTATGGAAGATTGATAACTGACCTATCCTCCCTCTAGAACTGTAAGAATTAGAATGTTCTTTGAGTTTTGACTTTTACATGGTGTACCTCCCTATCAGCCACCTACTTATTTTGATCTTGGCCAACTACCATAGTGGATTTGTGCCCACGGCACGATGGTTTCTCCTTCAGGCACGCGTTTGCTGAGAAGGGTATGATCGTCTTTATGCTTACTTCATCATCAATTTAACCTTGCAGCTGCAGATTAACGCATGCTCTCCAGTCTTAACATCTGTCAACGTGCGTGCGTGAACTAAAAGTGTTGAATGTCACACACAAATTCCATCCGATGAATAGTGTATTGAGAGTCGAGTTTCAAGGACATTGTTGTCAGTAGTACTATGCATAGTAGCTAAGTGTGTCTAATATGCCTTCCAAAATTATGACTATATGCTAGTCAATGTTACATTACATTCGGGTAGCCCAAAAAGGTGCGATGGCAGTATAATGAGGCCTTTTGGCTCAAAAAATTAACTCCCATGGCACCATTTAGAGCTATAAAAAGAGACATTTTGCTCACAATGATGCCACGGCAGTAAAATTAGGGCACTAAATTAAGCTATAGTGTAGGTACTATGTGGTAGTTAAATTTATTGAACATGTTGTACTATGTGGTAAATTATGATCCAATATGCCACTAAATGCAAGAAATGATTTTTTTTTCATGCAAATTCTACCGGCGTCAAACGCTACGAGGCCATGCACGTCGAAGCTAAAAACAAATAAAAAACGTACATGTAATACGTCATGCACGTCTGACTTTTGATTGTTGTATGCCATCCATCCTTCTAATGTTCAGTTCACAGCCGAGAAATCAAGTATTGGCATCCGTAAGTAGCAGTAGAAATCTGGAAGACAACAGCGCATATATATCATATATACTGATCAATCAAGTAAGGGTGTGTTCGTTAGCCCTCCGTGGCCAAAAAATCCTCAACTCCTCCAACGCCAGGGATCCTCCGCCAGCTTCTCACGAGCGATCCCGGAGCGAAGGAACCATTCGGCAACAAGGCTTCTCACTCACATGAAAGAGCTAGCCTGAAGCCCATAAAATCGCCCCTATCTGTCCCATCCGGAGCAAGCTGCCATTCCAAATGGTGTGCGAAAGTTGGGTTGTGCCATAGGCCTGGTTGGGTGTAGTTTGTTTGGCAAGGGGTGGCTCGAGTCGAGGGAAGGAGAGGAATATGTGCTCAAACGGGTACGAGTTATCTCACTTGGCGGTGGCACTTTTCTGTAAATTGTGTCAACTCCAACTTCTCAGAGAAACAGGAGCTCGGGAAACTCAGCTCCACAAATCCTCTCTTTTTGCATTACTAGTAAGCGTGCACATGCAACGCACGTATCCTAATGCAAACTTTCAAAAACTCGCATTTAACATACAATCCATTGTTGAAATGTTGTTCCCGAAATTCCAAAACAAAACGAAAAAACTTGCGCTTGTAACACATGATCCACACATTTGTCTTCACATAAATTTTACGATCCCATAAATGTATTGTAATTGTTACTTATTAAAAAAACACTTAAGAATACCAACCAAGCAATATTATCTAGTAATTATTATTTGATGATGATCCTCTCTGGAAAGTCCATCTTTTGATGCGATCTATGGTGTGTCGTTGTAAGACTGGGATATTGTTTAGAACTTCATTCTCTTCATACTTCAAAATATGAACCAAAAATCGCTTCCTTAGTTCAAAATCATCCTACATATGAAGTATATAACATTGTTTATTAGAAAAAAATCATGGGTAACATGTATACAAATGAGCATGGTGCCAATACTTACCCTGGGTACTGGAAAATGTAGCGTTCCATCGTGCCATGAATGCATTAAATTAAAAACAAATAACCAGACAAAGGACTGCATGTATGAAATGTTACATTGTGCGTTGAATGAATCAATTAAGATTGTGATACATTGAGAAAATAGCCCAAGAATATCAGAAGGCAATAAAATCTGCAATTATGCATACATTGAGAAAGACAATAATCATTATTATTCATATTCATTAAGACCAAATAAACACATGACGAAGAATTCAAATCTTATCATATCACATTCTGAGATATGATATTAATTTCTAACAGGCCAGTTGTCAAACAGTTGTGTCAACATAGCAATGTCCATACTGTCACGATGACTTGATACTCGTGCATAGGGGGACATGGACTAAAATAATATAAGAAAACATTAGTATAATTAGGCAAAATGTAATATATGATTATTATAACTTACACATAAGAATGCATTAACTTACTTTTCATCGATATAATAGAAATAAAACAAAAGAATCATGCCCGACGATCCATTTGGTGGATGATATGTTTAAACTGGATGGCGTCATTGGGCCACACAAAGCAACCAGAGGTCGGATTGCAAAAGAAAAGAAACGGCAACCAAAGAAACACTAATAAGGAGCAGCCGGTGAAAAGTAAAAAGAAAAGAAGCCAGTGAAAATAAGAAGCGGTTGCACGCTTCGCTTTGTCCAGTGATGTGTGTGGTGAGACCTGACTACCTGAGAGACCCATGGCTTTGCTTTCTCCGTCACACGCCGCCGGCCACTCCCTCTGCAGCACGGCGCTGCATGCCGCATCCTCTCCCGCCATGACGTCGCCGGGCGCCTCCCCCACCATCCCACCACGGACTCGCCCCACTTCCTCCTATCCCCACTACGGCCTCGCCCCGTCGGCTCTTATCCACACCATGGCCTCACCCCGCTGCCTCCTCTCCCCACCACGGCCTTGCCCCGCTGCCTCCTCTCCCCACCGCGGCCTTGCCTCGCCGCCTCCTCTCCCCACCGCGGCCTTGCCTCGCCGCCAACCCCTCGGATCTTTCGTAGATCGACTCAGCCACCACCGTCCTACTGCCACAGAGCAGATCGAGATGCGAGATGCGAGCTGCTGGACACGATGCAGGAGCAGGCATCTCGAATCCGGGAAGGAGTTCGCCGCTTGCCTACGTGCTCGGTTGCTGTAGGTATGTTGTTCGATTAGATTTTGTCCGGGAAGGAATCCGGCCGAACGTGCCCAGAAACTACCACTTTACGATTTTGTTCCAAAAACTATCACTTTTCTGCTAATCTGTTGCAAAAAACTACCAAGTGTGATAGTCGCCTGCTTTGTCGCGGTTAAACACGTTTCTGCCAGGCGGGGCCCACATTTCAGGCGCTAGCGAGGCAAGTCGTTAACGGCCAGGCGTTAACGGCCGTTAATGGCCCCGTCGGCCGTCGGTGGTCAAGGTGGGGTGGACCCCGGCCCTGCTCGCTCGCTCGCTCGCTCACTCTCTCCCGCACTCGCTCACTCACTCCCTCCCTGCTAGCTCATTCTCTCCGTCGTCGTCGCAGGCGCCGCCGCCGCCATTGTTGCCGGTAGAACTTGAGGATGCCTTCCTGGAATGAGTCGGAGAGCTCTGGCGACGACATCTCCATGGTTGCCATGGATCAGCAGCTGTTTGGAAGTACCTGTTGTCCAGATCTAAGTTTTTGTTAGGGTTAGGTCATGAATGTTCATAGTCCTCTCCGATTGGTTTGTGGTTTGCAGGTGTGAGTTGCAGAAGCACCAGGTGCCTCCTCAAGGGAAAGAGCCCATAGTCCCCCACCTCACTATTGGTCGTGCTCCCTACTTGGCTCCAACACACTCTTCATGATCTCAGGTGAACACCCTGGTATGGTTTGATTTGATTAATGCCATTTGTTTAAGTTAAATTAAATTGTCTTTGTTGCCACCGCAGATCGTTGCCAACCCAGTTTGTTTAATTTATTTGCCCTCAATTAGGTAACAACTCAAATCTAGAAGAAGAGACTAGCACTAGCGCATAAGGAATAAGGATTACAAAATAGTTTTTTTCAGGATATTCGACAATGTTCGAATTTTGTTATTCATCTCCTCTGAATTAGTCGCAGCTTGCATGAAAAAGTGCCGGACGGGACAATGGCACGTCAATCAAGTTTAGAGTAGTACAACATTTTACATGCTGACATAAACTGTATGTTCCCGTGCAGAAACTGCAAAGGGTTGATTTGTAGTCTTTGCATGTCGTCAAGTGGATGTTCGAGGAGAAATTTCTGCTTTCTATAGTATGCGTCCATGAGGATAGCTCAGCAGATTTTTTTAGCTTCTTCATACTTCAATAAATATGTTTTTTAGCTTCTTCCTACTTCAATAAATATGTTTGTCGTCAAGTGGATTTTTTTAGCATATATAAATGGCGATGTAGCTTAGAACACATGAAAATAGTCTTTTTGGAATAACTTTCCTCCAGAAAAAATTGAATTTATATTTGAACCGGAAAATTCTAGCTTAGATGATACAAATTCCATCTTTGGAGTGATCATATATCGTTTTAAGCTATGTACTTTTGCACTCCAATCATTAGCACTCAGTTTTCCTATCGATTTTTCATGAAACGCACAGGGCAACAATCTTTGGATTCACTGGGATATGCCTCGGGAACAATCATTAGCACTCAGTTCGTATTATAATTTGTTTTCAGGAGTTGATGGTCTAATCTCTTATGTGATTAGTTATTCAGTAATGTATCATAATTATTTGATGCAAATAGAAGTGCTTTCTTAGATCAAAGTCAGGTATATTTGTTCATTAAGAAACCTTTCTAGCCGCCCTTCTAATATATGTGTGTCGTTACCTCTTTTGTCCTACATTTTATGTTCTGACACCAGAATAAATGTAAATATATGTTCCTCCTTGCCATTAAGTACTAAATCGCTCATTGCTTCTATTACCCACATTATGTAATTATTTCTGAATATACTGGATAGAAAATGACCATTTGATTTGTCGCAAGAATCATTAAACATTGCTACGCAAAACTGGACTACGTACATAGAAGGAAGCCGATAGAAGCTATTGCTATATTTTATCTAGGGAGGATTAGCATGTTGCTACGCCTTTTTTATGTTTGCTTCAGAATGTTAATTCTCAGTTCAGAAGGCAAGGCAATGTACCATTACTCCAATGTTTTTGTTTCACCTGCTAATAAAAAAGGATACACGTTTGGGCGCGAGTGGACGAGCAAAAATGTTCCTCAAATCAAGGTGACCTTTATTTTACATGTAACTTTGATGCCACCAACTTTATTAATGTCTTTAATATCATGTACTATAGGTTACTAACCCTTGGTCACTCTATTTCTCTTTCTCGCTACTATATAAACCAGTTGTGTTTTGTAGTTTGTCAAGTGGTATCGAACATATGGCACCACCATACGCTGTGTCTGATCTTTATAATTATATGAATATTTGAGGGTACTTCCACTTTATCTATGGAATTGGATAAATAATCAGTCTCCCGGATTAGGGAATTTATGATACTAAAGACTATAAGTTTATAATTTGTAGTGAAGGTTTTGTAATTGTAGATATATAGCATGTACACGTGTTTAGGACTTGATTAAATTATATTTATTGTTAGTTAGGTACAGCTACTAGAGGTGCAAGAGTGTACTTCAATAATGGATTTCATTGAAAAACACACACTTACTCCAATAACTGATTTGATATGCAATGTTGATGATTCACAAACACTATAAAGACCAGATTACAAACACGGTATTTGTGGTGTCTGATCGGACGGGCCACCATGTTTGTGATGTCCGGTACATAGTAAAACACATGCATACACATAAATTAATCATTTACTTAAGACAGTAATAACTAAATTCTGTTTTATGATTAGCAACTTAAATACAATGTTATTTACTTTGAGTCGTTCTTATGTCTATGTATGAGTTTCATGGTTTTATTCATATATGCTTTGACAAAAATAAATGTCAGCAAATAAATCAGTATCCATGTTTTTCATAATTTCTAGCCCGTGCAGATGCACGGGTCGACGACTAGTATAGCTTAATGTTTCGGTCACTGGTCTATATATCTAGTCATCCCGACTCCGAATGGACAGCTGACATGTCAAGTCCAGCACACCCTCAACTACTCGGAACCAGGCCAATGTACCAGGATTCCAGAAACTGCATTAGTTAATCTTCTGGTTACGAGACCAAACGTGTGTGGTTGCTGGAACGAGTCGTTCGTCAAAAGATATGATTTTGCTTGTAGACCAAGGCTGGATAGTGGAAGTACCCGCAATCAGCTTGTGGGTGTTTGGTTGGGCTTCCAGCCAGCTTCCGGCTTCCGGCTTTGAAGCCAAAAGCTCCTATTTAGGGGCTTCCGGCTGCAGCTGTGGCTTTCGGCTGTGGCTGTGACAAGGCCGAAAGCCGCAGCTACAGCCGGAAGCCCCTAAATAGGAGCTTTTGGTTTTGAAGCCGGAAGCCAGAAGCTGGCTGGAAGCCCAAGGCCGAAAGCCGCAGCTGCAGCCGGAAGCCCCTAAATAGGAGCTTTTGGCTTCGAAGCCGGAAGCCAGAAGCTGGCTGGAAGCCCAACCAAACATCCTCTATATATAGTACTAGTTAGTACTTGGTACTAACATTTTGGCCAGACTTACCAATGGATTGGCCTGCTCTGCCCTGCTTTAGGGCCACCCCTGTGCTGCTCCTTCTTATCTTGCTGTCGTTCGCCACGTCAGACGACCGGCCTGTCCCCGGCAAACCACTCCCTCCCGGTGCCACCATCATATCCGATGGTGGTACCTTTGCCTTGGGCTTCTTCGCCCCCTCCAACTCCACGATGTCCAGCTTGTACCTGGGCATATGGTAAAACACCATCTCTCGGCTTACCGTCGTGTGGGTCGCCAATAGAGAAACGCCACTCACGAATAATACCTTCTCTTCACCGATGCTCTCACTCACCAACACCTCCAATCTCGTACTCTCGAGCGGTGATGGTGGCAGCCGTGTCGTTTGGACTACCGACATGGCCGCTGCCCCGGGCTTGGCTGCCCCGTCGGCGGTGCTTTTGGACACTGGCAACCTCGTCATCCGGTCGTCAAATGGCACCATGCTATGGCAGAGCTTTGACCACCAAACCGACACACTCCTCCCTGGTATGAAGCTCAGGATAAATTATAATACACGTAGTAGCGACGAACGCCACGTATCCTGGAAGGGCCCACGAGACCCATCCAGGGGCCGCTTCTCCTACGTCTTCGACCCAATCACACTCCTCCAAGTATTCCTTTGGGATGGGGCGAGCCCGGTGGTCCGTGGTGCCCCATGGACGGGAGACTAGGTGATTAGCGATCGCCAAAACCTGGTGAATGGTAGCGTTGAGCTCATCGTCTACCTGGCGGTTGTGGATAATGACGAGGAGATCTACTTCACCTATAGCCTCTCCGATGGCGCCCCGCACACGAGGTACGTGCTGACCTACTCCGGTGAGTTCCAATTCCAGAGCTGGAAGAACAAAACATCAGAGTGGGTAGTCCTCGGGATGTGTCCGGGACACGAATGCAACCGCTACGGCTACTGTGGGACGTATGGCTACTGTGACGAGACGGCAACACCCATGCCTACATGCAAGTGTCTTGACGGCTTCGAGCCAGCAAGCATGGAGGAGTGGGCTCATGGCAGGTTCTCGGTGGGGTGCCGGCGGAAGCAGCCGTTGCGTGGGTGCAACGACGGCTTCTTAGCATTGCCAGGAATGAAATCGCCAGACATGTTTGGTCGCATTGGCAATGCCAAAACTACATTCGAGGAGTGCAGAATAGAGTGCAGCCAAAATTGTTCTTGTGTGGCGTATGCATATGCCAACCTAAGCAGCGGAAAGTCCGGAGGAGATGTCACAAGGTGCTTAGTGTGGGCAGAGGAGCTGGTTGACACAGGGAAAATTCCCCCAGGGTTCAGTGAAGAGTCTGGCGACACACTTTATATCCGTCTTGCAAGCCTAGATGTTGTAACTGCTACTAAATCTTGATTTTCTTTCTTTCTACTACTTGTTTTTTTATCACTTTCTATCTTTCCCCTGTTGATCTTTTCATTCCTCTCTGGTTCTAGTAGTACTGATTTTGTGTCGACTAACTCTTCTGGTTTCATCATCTATTTATATTTCTCTTCCATAGGTAAGAAGAGAAAGAGCAATACAGTGAGGATTGTCCTGTCAGTTTTAGGCAGCAGTGTTTTCGTACCCATATGCATCTCCCTTGCATGGTTAAAATTTAAAGGTATGTTTATTTGATCACCTCATGAAGACATTATATTTTTACCATCTTAGGAGAATGTCCGTATGACCACCTGAACTGGGAGCTTGTGGTCTACTACCATAATTTCTTGCCTAAACGGCTAAACCACCTGAATATGTAAAAGTTGAGCAACTAACATTTTACATACTGCTTCTGTGGTTTCGGAACCGTGGAAGTGATGTAATAATAACGGGAAATCTACTGGCAAATAAGATGCAGTCCACATGCAACACTACAAGTCGATCATAGAGGTTGCCGCTTCCCATGCTCAAGTAATCATTATAAATACTCTGGGTCAAATGGATCTAGTATACTAGAGCGACGTCTGGCCGCGGTGTTAGGGACTTGAGGTTTGTGTGTGTTTCTGCGAGGTGAGGCTAGGCATGTCTGTTTCAAACATATGGACCCCAAATAATTATGTCAAATGATAGCCATTTTCCTTGGTGTGCCTTTCTTCCATGGTGGCAGATATGCCTTGTAAGGTTATTTCGTCATGTTTCTGTGAGTTCATAAAGGAAATATCAACAAACATGAAAAACGTTATATATCTTTTTCATTTTTGTGGCTATGTTATGCTTGTTCGAGGGGAAACGACTATAACATTATGATAACAATACCATTGTGTGAGCAGGTAAAAACAAAATATGGAGAAAGGACAATAATATTATACTGGATGATATGAGTACCACTGATAAACTTGGGGAAGAAAACCCTCGGCGTGATCAGGAATTTCCATCTGTCAGATTAGAAGAAATTTCACTCTCAACACACAATTTCTCCGAAACATGCATGATTGGACAAGGAGGCTTTGGCAAAGTTTACAAGGTAACTCTTTAATATGCAGTTTCCTGATATTCGTTCTAAATTAGGATTCTTAATTTGCTCCATATGTCAAACTTAAAGCATTCTAAGATTTTCGTGACATTTCTCTAAGGAATGTTAGGTGGTCAAGAAGTTGCTGTCAAGAGGCTAAGTAAGAATTCTCAACAAGGAACGAAAGAGTTCAAGAATGAAGTACTTCTAATAGTGAAATTACAGCATAGAAACTTGGTTCGTCTTCTTGGATATTGTGCCGAGAGAGATGAAAAGCTGCTGATTTATGAGTATATGTCTAACAAGAGCTTGGATACTATCCAATTTGGTATATATTCTAGCAACACAACACAATAACCTTAAACAACTAACAAACATTCTTATCCTTACGATTCCTTCTATTTGTAGATGATTCCAGAAAATTGTTGTTGGATTGGGCAACCCGATTTAATATAATCAAAGGTGTCGCTAAGGGACTTCTCTACCTCCATCAAGATTCAAGACTGACTACAATCCACAGAGATCTCAAAGCAGCAAATATTCTTCTAGATGAAGAGATGAAACCCAAGATAGCAGATTTTGGTATGGCGAGGATCTTTGGTGATAACCAACAAAATGCAAATACCGAACGCATTGTCGGAACATAGTGAGTATCCGCTGGAAGAAAACTAATATTAATTTCGAATGAATTATACTCCTATTCAATAACTCTTAGAACTGAAATGATCACAGTGGTTACATGACTCCTGAGTATGCAATGGAAGGTGTCTTCTCTACTAAATCTGACATCTACAGTTTTGGCGTGCTACTACTTGAGGTTGTAACTGGCCTGAGGAGAAGCTCCAATAGTCTAGCCATGGGCTTCCCTAGCCTGACAGTCTATGTGAGTATGCAAAAGACTTATCTTCCGTTTTATCAACATGGATCAAAATTCTGAAGCACTAACATATAAAGATAATATTGATACGATGTTATTTGTCATTCCAGTCATGGAATATGTGGAAAGACGGGAAGACTGAGGATTTGCCAGACTCATCTATTGTGGACACTTGTTCACTAGATGAAATTTTGCTGTGCGTTCATGTAGCACTCTTGTGTGTCCAGGAGAAACCAGATGGCAGGCCACATATGTCATCTATTATGTTCATCCTAGAGAATGGAAGCACCGCACTTCCAACCCCCAATCGCCCTGCCTACTTTGCGCGACAAAGTGCTCAGATGGAGCAAAGTAGAAATTATATTCAAACTTCCGTGATTGGTACTACATTTACCGAGATAGAGGGGCGATGAAATACTTTTTTTAGTTCTAGATATGTCAAAATAATATTTTAAATTTTTTATGTGTATCGCATGACATTCCCCTTTCTGAAAAAGAGTATCACACATTATAAAGGAATTTATGTCTGGCTGAACAAAATCGGCATTCATCATGTGTTGTTTACAAGTCGTCAATTACCTTTTAATCTGAGTATTTGCATCCACTGCGGTCTAAATAGTAGATATGCGATTAAGAACACTTGAAGAAAATTCAAGATGTTAACAAGAAACAATTCGATGATAGTGATTTTTCATCAGATATACAAGAATTAGGTGGTGGTACGTAAAAAAAGATGATTAGTTAGCTGTATTCTTTTTTGATAGAAACTCGGCAAACAATTTGCCCAGCTGCGTTGACGTGCACTCGGCGAAATATTGAGCATGACAATAAGGCAGTGCCATGTGTCGTTCCACGTACTAGTGTCGATTGCCAAAATCGACAAACAATTTGCCAAGCTGCACGGAATGTGCACTCGACGAAATATGGAACATGGCAATAAGGTAGTGCCACGCGTCAGTCCCTTATTGGACATACTATTGTCGAGGGCCAAACCAGGCCAACCAATTACCCAGTTACGTCGAACGTGCACTCGGAAAAATATGGAACACGGCAATAAGGCAGTGCCACGCATCAGTCCATTATTGGACATACTACTGCCGAGTGCCAAACCCGACAAACAATTTGCCCCAGTGCTACTAACGAAGGAACTCGGGAGATATTTCGTAGTACGGAATAAATGCTGGCACATGGCTTATTTCTATTCGATGTACTCTGCCAAGTTTAGGATGGTAAAACTGAACAAACCTTAGGGCCACGTGGAATTTTCGTTAACGTCCTGTCTCTCATTGTGGTTCTGTTTGCCTAGTTTTTTCTTGTAGGAACCTACATTGCACGGATGCTTCTGAAAGCGTGCGTATCTGTCTGGGTACTTCCTTGATACTCGGATATTGCCCCGATACGGCCCACTACATATCCCGTACATATCTCCCGATTTTTTTGGTTTAAAAAACAGAAAATAATGTTTGATACTCCTAGGATACTGCTGCGATACATTTTGGATACGTGAAATTCCTCGTTTGACGTGAAATCTCCTCAAGAGTAAAGGCACACTTTTTGAGGATTCTCAACATGGTCATGAGTTCATGTCAAAAGGTGATTGTGAATGTTCTTATTCACTTGAAATGTTAGCAAGAGAGAGCCGATGCCCTTACTGAGAGCAGTAAACCTATGGAAATCCCACTTCCAAATCACTTCCCGGCGCGAGGGAGAGAGTGGAGAGTGAGAGAGTGAGGAGAGTGAGGGGCGTGGGGAAGAAGAAAAGTGGATAAGGTACGACTTATCAGTAGCGCGTATAGGGGAAAGACGATACTGCTATGCTGGGCAAGGGAGGGGTGGGCCTGGACTAGCCACAGTAGCTGGCCCATGCTCCGCGCTACCGCTAATCCTATTAGCAGTAGCGCGGGGCATGGGCCAGCGCTGCTACTGTGGCTAGCCCGTGTGCGTACGGTATGCCTCGCCTATTTGTAGCGCTTGTTACCAGGTCACGCGCTACTGCTAGATATTACCAGTAGCGTTTGTTTTAGACCAGCGCTACTACTAATTAACAGTAGCGCTTGCGGTTTTTCCATCGCTACTGGTAATATTCTACGTATAAGTTTTTTCCTAGTAGTGGTTCCAGATGTTGCTATTGTGATGAGGATGAAACGATAAGACACTTGTTTCTCGATTGTCCATTAGCAAAATTATTATGGTGCACAGTTCATATAGCCTTTAACATTAACCCGCCACCGAGCATTAACATGTTATTTGGGACGTGGCTCAATGGAGTGGACGCAATTATAGCGAAACGTACCCGGACAGGAATATGTGCATTATTTTGGGCTATATGGAACACTAGAAATGATTTGCTTTTTAATGGGAAAAACATTACCAATTTTTTTAAGGTTATTTACAGAGCTACTGCTTGGATACGTACGTGTTCGTTACTCACTCATGCGGACTCCAGGGAGGTTATGGTTATTAGGTGCAACTGGTGGGAGACGGTCGCATGGGCTATCTTCATCCGATTTGGATGGCAAGCTAATAATAGACTACGTGTATAGGCATCGTAGCCTGTTTTTTTATCGCCGTATGTGGTATTTTTTTTACGCATTTCATTTTGTGCTCAGATTATGAGCCCGTTGTGGATCTAAGACTTCGATTTCGTACATTTTAATAATATGGCTGCATGCATCATTTTGATGCAAAGATGGCGGACTTCGTTGCTCCTTTTCCAAAAAAAATTAAAAATAGAACAAGCGTTTTTCTCATATGTAAATCTGAAATATATCTTTCTCTAGTGACTGTTAGGTGGTCAGGAAGTCGAAGTCAAGAGGCTGAGTAGGGATTCAAAACAAGGAAAAAAAGAATTCAGGAATAACGCAATTCCAATTGCAAAACTGCAACACAATAAAGTAGTTGGCAAATAGTGAGTATCCATTGAAAAAAAAGACTCATATCAATGGTTTTCTAATTTCAACTCCCATTATATAATTCAGACAATTCAAATGATCAAGCAGTGGTTTCATGGCTTCTGAGTACGCAATGGAAGGCATCTTCTCTACCACGTCTGATGTCTATAGCTTCGGCGTGTTACTGTTGGAGGTTATAACCGGAATACGTAGAAACTCCATTAGTCAAATGATGGGACACCCCAGGCTCACAGTCTATGTGAGTTTACACAAAACTTCCCTCAAGTTTCTTTTCTAAAGTTGGATCGAAATTTTGAAGCATTTTTTTTTTGAGTGACTAAATGAACATTGATAAATATTTGTAGTTATTTTAGTCATGGAATATGTGGAAGGAAGAGAAGACCGATGAACTGCCAGACTCATCCATCATAGATACTTCACCAGACGAAGTTTTGCTTTGCGTCCATGTAGCACTCTTATGCGTCCAGGAGAACCCAGATAACTGGCCATGCATGTCATCTGTTGTTTTCGTCCTAGAGAAAGGAAGCATCACACTTACAACCCCAAATTGCCCTGCCAACTTTGCACGACGAAGTGCTGAACTGAATCAAATAAGAAATATTCAGACTTCTGTCAACAGTTTCACTCTCACCGAGATAGATGGGCGATGAAATAATAATTCTGTAGTTATTCATGTATTTAACACCGTTGTAAATTGTCTGACTCACAAAATAGTGATGTCATTTTTAGACAAGATAGTGATGCATAGTGTCTTGTTCAGATATCATGATCTTTGAATGCGTTTTATATTCTGTTTCTGCCTCAATATAGCAGTCTCAATTAAAATATATATGATGATACCTGCACAAAAAGCAGGACTACGGGAAAAAACAACTCCACGAAATTGACCTGGATACAAGTGATCAGGTGTAGTGGCGTTCTAGTCTGCCGTCCTTGTATAAGTTCTGTGTTTACTTGAAACAAAAATGGCAGGATGGTCGGAACAATAGTAGGGTGCATCATCCTGTGTAAGTACTGGATATTTAGAGGTCATATGCCACACTTCAGTATTAAATTTGGACAGCCGATTGGATAATAATTGTCTCTTGGAAACATTTTTGTAACTAGGAAACTCATCGCCCAATTTCATTTGTAACTAGAAAATTATGTTATCCGAAGGGACAACTGCTTCATGTATCATGTATGTACGGTTGAAGAATCAATATGAAAACTCATCGCCTACGATTTTAAGCTATGATTCTGACTACATATAAAAGGACGCATCCACTTGATTGGTAAGGTCTAGTGGACAATAAATTGTGCAGAAAGTAGGACAAACAGGGAGGTGTCACAATCAAGTTACCTCATCATTTCGCAACTTGTGCAAAATCAACGGTCATGCAGGCATTCCACCGAACCCTGCAGCTTGACTGAGCTACGATGCCCTGTCTGAAAGCTCAAATTGTGCTCGTCGAACAATAGGCCTTGGGCAAAGCTTTTTCCTGCACATGACGGTAGCAGCGAACGGTGGGTGCGCTCAACATGGGTAAACCACCATATATGCAAAGCAAACAATGTAGTGAATTACGTGTACGTGGTGCTCTCGTCCTGCTGGTGCGAGCACAAGCCAAAAGTGGAGCAGTATCTTTCGCGATTGCATGAAATAAGTGGCAAAAAGCGCAGACGCAGCATAACATGGCAAAAGAAAACGTCAACAATTTTCTACATCCAGTGAATAAAGCACAATCTGAATCATTCAGTATTCACAACACATCGGGCAATCTCAAAACAACAGTATCATCCTAGGAAAACAATTGGTATTGCGAGATCTCAAAATCTCAGGGCCGGCAAGGTGCAGGGCGCAGAACAATGCGTGTCCCATTGACGATAAAGGATTTTCCCCCATTTTATATTATAAAGCAACGACCAAGCACATGATACAACAAGCGGAAAGGTGTGGCTACTCTCGGGAGTGCATACACCCGTTATCCTGGCCGTGAACCATCGTTGAGATTCGGTCATGGGTCTGACGCTTGCAGAATATTTGCAGGACCTGTGCGTTCAAGCTGGTCATTTGACTCGTACTATTGATCATCCACTAGCACGTAGGTGCACCATAGGTCCTAGTAGCCTAGTAGGCCCTATTCACAGCAGCTGTGTCAGGTCACGTCCTTGTCCGAGTGTGTCTAGACAGAGCAGCTAGCCGGGCCAACGCATCACTCTGTCTAGCATCTTTTTGAAAAAGTGTCACGTGTTCTTTGGTTGGTTTGCTCAAGAGAGTGTGTATAGTGCATGCAATCCAAGTCAGGAGAGAGAGTGGGTGTTTTACAAAGGTTAAGAAAAGTTACCAGCGAGAGTGAAAGGAAAAATAAATATACTACAGAGTGTGTTGCATGCAAGGATTAAAAGAGTGTATGTGCCCTACATGTCAATTTTTTGTAATGCAACCTGTAAAGGTAAAGAGATGGATTTTTTTAGATGCGACCTGCAAAGATATGAACAGTGTCATATGCGAGTCATCGAGATGCAGAATACGTCACTGCTTCTGCCTGTGTTACTGTTTAAGATACTTTAAATGTAACTGATGCACCAGAGCAGGCTACAGATCTCGAGGCCGTTCACACATGAGCCAGCGGCCTAGATAAGGGGTGTGCACACACCTGAGAGTAGAAAAGCCAACAAGCTCGCCAGGGCTGCGGCACAACCAAGCCCAAAGAAAAAAGAGAGAAAGAAAAGATAAACAAATGCCAACACCGACAGATTGACGAAAACGAAGAAGACCGAAGCCGTTGCGCCCACCGGAGAAGTCCCACCACACTCCTAGCACTCCAAGGCACCGCGTACCGAGCAACAACTTCAACAAGGAAAGCGACGACGACGCCGCTGCTGCCCTGACGAGTCCTAAGGTTTCCCCAAGGGTACATCCGTGGCCCTTGAGAAAGGAACGGCGGCACCCACAGGCGTCACCGCGTCGGAGCCGGACAAGCCGATAGAGATTTCTCCCGACCCCAAAAACCACCACCGCCCCTGACATTCCGGAGTGTTCCACCCAACATGCCGCCCACCCACATGCGCCACCACGGCCACAGGGCCCTCCGCAACTTCTCACTGTGGTCACCGGCATGTGGCCTAGAGGAAAGAGGAGGGGACAGAGAAACCGGGGACAACAACAACGCAGTGAGCGGGAGGGGACAACCTCCGCCGCCCTCGCAGAAACCGACCGGACGTGACCGCGAGGGACACACCAGGCCCGTAATGGCCCGGGCGGGCCTAGATGGGACCGCAAAGCCCCCGCCTCCGCACTGCAGCACGCCCACTGCCGGTGCCGCCACCACCCGGAGACCTTCGCCGCACCGACTTGACCTCCGGGGAGTTGCGTCGTGGAGGAAGGAACAACTGGCCCGCCCCAACCCATATGAGGCCCTAGGGGCCCAGATTTGTGCTGAGCGGACACCGCCGGCCACACCCGCATCAGGACACCGCCCCACAGCCAACAGCTGCACTGCCGCACCGTAGAGCACTCGGACCCGTGGGAAACACACCGTCGGGCGGGACCGTCACAGGACGAACCGCGTCGCCGCCGTCAGGAGCACCCGCGCTACCCTCCGAGCGCACGGGAAATAGTCGACCCGCCGCCGCCAACGCCGCGCGGGCAAGGCCCGGTGGACCATGCCGGCGGAGGTGGCAAGGGAGAGGGAAGGGGAGGCGGGCTAGGGTTCGCCCGTCGCTTGTGAGGAACGGGCGAGCAAACCGAGAAGGGGGAGTCACTCGCTTGACTGGTCAAATGGCTCGTTGAGCACGTCTCATTGAATTCTAGCAGCACAATTATTGAATTCTGGAAGCAAAATTTGTCGGCCGTGCGTCCGTGCACACCACGAGCCATGTCGTCCAGCTCCGGCGCGAGCTCCTGCTTCCGCGCCCGCGAGCTCTTCCCGACTTGCCCGCGCCCTGCTCCGTCTTCATGTTGTTCCACTGCACGTGCCAGCGCCTTGCCACCCCCGCGCTCACCCGCGTCCGTGCCGCGCTCGGGAGGGTTGTGCTGGTTAGTCCTCCGACGGGGAGGAGCACAAGCTCGGTCGTGTTCGATCCGCTAGTCCATGTACGGCACGCGCGGTTGCATCTGGCGCCATGGCAGCTGCGCCGGTTCCCTGTTCGAGAAAAGAAGATATAGAGAGGTGACAAGAGGGAGAGAGAGAAACAGAGGAGCACCGCTGCACGCCCTCCTACGTCTCGAAGGAGCACAGTCGCGCCACATGCCACCAGAGGGAGCCGGACCCGCCGCATCGCGTGCTCTTCCCTCGCCCCCCCCCCCCCCCCCCCCCCCCCCCCCCCCCCCGCCCACGGCTTCCTAGGTGGATGGGTGGGCGGGCGTGCTGGGCCAGGGAGAGAAAATATTAGAGAGGGTGACAGGTGGACCAGGCCCGGACACAACCTCATGACGAGGACAGGAAAACGCCCCGGATTGTGTCCGTTTCGACCCAACTCGTGAGCAAATTTGGTCCGTAAAATGGAGTTGAGCGGACACAAAACGAAGAAAAAATGAGGATAAGACTGTGCGTTAGGTCGTATTTTTTGTCCATGGCCTAAACGGACGAAATCGGACAAAATACGTCCACAGTTGGAGTTGGCCTTATATTCCGATGTTTCTAGTCTCTATTTTGGTAGGCTTTGCTAGCCACGTCAGTTTGCAAAACAAATTACTCCCTTGATCGATATTAATTGTCGTTGATTTAGTACAAACACTAGAAATAAATTTTTTACATTCAAATCTGAAGTCCACGTAGCTAGCGGCAACTCTAATTACTGGAACCAGGAAGATAACATAACTTTCTGGTGTGGTCTTGTCTGATGTAAACATTTTGATACTCAGTGATTTCGACTTTTTATGTTTATTAAAAGGGTTGTGTGCATCTCAAGATCTATAGGCCGCGGTTATCCCCTCTTTGGGAAAAAGAGAACACAGCATAATCATCATTAGATTCCAATGAACTGAATAACTGGCGATCTTCATTCCCACTCTCAGAATGGAAATTTGTGTTCACTTGAAGAAAAAGCATTAGGGCAGAATGACCCAGTCAGATAAAACTAGGGTGTGACATTCAACGTCTGGAGTTTCGATAAGCACGTTGACAGATGTGAAGATTCAAGAGCATGCGTCCATCTGCAGCTTCTCAGCAAGCACTTGTCTGAACGGGAAACTGTCGTGCCTGGAGTAGAAATCAACTGTGGTTGTTGGCCGAGATCAAAATAAGTTGGTAAAATATAAGGAAGTAACAAATCTAATGGACAAAACTAAAAAACTCAAGGATCGGACTGATTCTTACAGTTCTTGAGGGAAAAAAGGCAAATAGGCCAGATATTCACCTCCCGACGGATAAAAATAGCGTGCTATACAAAATAGCGTGGCCCCTGAAAATATGCTATTAGCGTCCTATAGCGTGCTATTAGCGAGACATTGTATATCAATTAATTTAGCGAGCCAGTTTTCTACACGCTATATCGTGCTATTGGCGGCACTATAGCGCGCTATTTTTATCAGTGCCTCCCGTGAAAGGAAACACTTCTGTAAAGGAACATTATAACAAAAGATGCATTGGTGTGGATCGGAACTAATGCAGATTTTTTTGCAATGGGAGGGGATGTTCTTGCCAATAGAGAGACATTTATGGCCACTAGTAGAAAAAGGCCCATTTGTCCCGGTTCCAGAGGCCCATTTGTCCCGGTTCTGGAACCGGGACTAAAGGGTCGGGACCAAAGGCCCTCCACGTGGCCGCTGCGGGGAGCCCAGGCAGGAGGGCCTTTAGTCCCGGTTGGTAACACCAACCGGGACCAAAAGGCATCCACGCGTCAGCATCTGGCAGGAGCTGGGGTTTTTTTTTTTTTGAAAGGGCGGGGGGGGGGGGGGGGGGTTAGGGGGTTTTGTAGGGTTAATTTAGGGGTTTCATATTGTGTTAGCTAGCTAATAGAGAGAAGTGTCCTCTCTTTCTCCGTGCTTGGTCGACGCTAGCTACTATAGAGAGAACTCGACACGCTAGCTAGTAAGCAAATGAAGGAACCATTAAGTACATAAGATCGCCATGAACATATACAGAGAGAAGTGATCGACCTCTCTTTCTCCGAGAGATTGGTCGAACAATAAGTTTTCGTATATCTATCCGACGCTACTACATATATACAATATAACATCTTTTACATCCCTAACATCATGTACCTAAGATCCAATCACAAATTCGAATGGTATTCTCCGTCTTTAGGTATGACGTGGTCAAGAAAGAATCCCGCCAATTCCTCTTGAATTGCTCGTATGCGATCATGTGGTAGGAGTTCATCCCGCATCTGCCAGATCTAATTTAAAGAAGGGGGTCAATACATGCATATATATGAATAAAACTCAACACAATTGATGGTAATATATAAAATAAAATTGTGAATATTATTTACGTACTTCAACTTGTTTGTCAGAGAAGCCCCGCTCAGAGGTCGAGTGGCGAATGAACTCGCATACGTAGTATGCACATAAAGAAGTCTCTTCTTTCTGGTACAAACACTTTACGAGAATAGAGTTCAATCAAACTGATAAGCAAGCATGCTAATGATATATTGATGAAAATTTGAATCAATTAGAGATGCGCGGAACTAGCTAGTACTACTTACTTTGGGGTGCGTAAATCGCAACTCTTTGTTTAGAGCGGGAACCTTTTGGGTGAACTTCTTCCAAACCCTGCCAGGCAAAGAAAATGATTACTTGATATCAGGAAATTAACGAAAGTTGCATGCCGATATGGTCCCGGTATTGACTGAACTTACTTCTTGAGCATTGCAGTCATGTCCGCATAATTCTCGGGATCTTTACGTCTAGAGTCTAAGACAGTTACTAATGCCCCGTCAAGCTTAATGGATAGCAGAATAAAGTGGAAACTGCGCACGCATATATAATTCATCAATTACATTACTTAACCTCGAGTAAGCGAAACCGAGTATACAGAGAAGACAACAACACTCACTTGAAGTTGTAAGGAAAGAGTATTTCCTTTTTCTTTTGATGTATAAGGAACGACTTTAGCAAGTTCTCCTCGGTCTCTTTGATTGAGTTTCGTACCGTCCATTCATTTACGGCATCTGGGCTAATGAACCCAACGTCGAAGATTCCTAGTTTTTTGCATTCGACGATCTTCAATCTGCATAATATAGTGAGGATAATTATATATACATGCAATGAACGAGCTGAGCTAGAGACTTAACTATAGAAGTAATACTTACAGACAGTAGGCAGTCATGAGTTGTTGGTCGAGGGCCAGTTGATTGTATAACTGAAATAACTCCACAAATTCAACAGGCATCACGGGAAGTCCAATGAATTCGTGCTCTGGTTTCACTGCCATATACATAGTGTCTCTCCCAGACTCCCTGCAGGTTTTCATGTACTACTCATACAATTTGTACATCATCGTTGTTAGAGGAGGATGATCAGGTTTGACGAGAGGCTTCCCGTGCATGTATTCATATTCTTCTTTTGTTACCTCAGCCGTTTGAAAAATTACATCATCCCCCAAGTAATCACCAGGATTGGTACCGGGCACCATCCCCGGATGATTTGCGACGATATCGCTAGACACCTTGAGCGGGGGGCACGATTGCTTCTCCTGTTCGCCGAGCTGGGGAATTGTTTTCCCACTTCTTTGTTCTGCTAACCTTGCATCACTAGAAGTACTTCCCGACCGCCGCGCTTCTTAATATGTCTTTTTAATAAGCCGGACATAGTTGGAATCCGGCGGAGGCGGTGGTGGTCGCTTCAGGGCATCGATAGTGCGCTTCACTTACACCGGATCTAGCTTCTCCTTCGGAGGTGGAGTTTTCTTTGCAAAATGGGCCCTCAATTGGTCCTGACATATCTCCTCGTTTTCAGACTCGGTCCTCTCATATGGTAACTTTTCCAGAGGCTTGAGAGATGGACCATATCTGTATTCCCTCCACGCCTCTGCTTGTACTGCTAGCCGCCGTGGCGGCGGCGTCTCTGTTCCGTCGTTGCTTACGAGCAGGAGAAGGAGGCGGAGTGCTCCGACGCGCCGGAGGAGCCGGAGCGGCGGCGTCTGTCTTCCGCCGTTGCCGACGAGGCTGAGGAGGAGGCGTACTGCTCCGACGTGCCGGAGTAGGCGAAGGAGGAGGCGGAGTGCCCTCACGCGTCGGAGGAGCCGGAGAAGGAGGCGGGGTCCCCTGATCACTCGCCGGAGGAGGAGGAGGAGGAGGAGGAGGAGGCAGAGTGCCCTGACTCGCCGGAGGAGGAGGAGGCGGAGGCGTCCAGTTTGGAAGCTTGATGTACTCCTTCTGCCATAGACATGTACTCCTCAGGGCACGACCCAGCCGATTCTCCCCTTCACCTGTAGAGTGGTCAAGCTCGAGCTACGCAAATCCCTCCATTACTTCATCCACCATCACAACAGCATAGCCATGTGGAATCGGACGGCAGTGAAAAGTTCCGTTGGGTTGAGGAGGTGCAACAGAGCCGACAGCCGCCAATAAAGTGAGGTTCCGGCATTTCGTCATAAGCTCGCAATGTTGAGCCTCCGTGATAGTATCCACGGGGTAGCTAGGAGACGTGAAGTCAGGCTGAACGGGCTCCGTGGAAGCGACGCTGCTTCTCCGCTGAGCTTCTGGGGTAGCTTCGTGCCGCTGAGATGGTTGGCCGGCAGCTCGCTGGCTCTCAGCTTCCTCTAGCTTTTGTAGTCTTGCATTGAGCTTCTGAATTTCGCTTAGCTCCGCTTTCCTCTTTCTCTCCCGGCTTCTGTAACCGCCTGCGTCGGGAAACCCAACCTTCCACGGAACGGAGCCTGGTGTGCCTCGTGTTCGTCCAGGGTGCTCAGCATTCCCTAGGGCCTCAGTCAGCTCGTCCTTCTCTCTGTCGGGAATGAACGTCCCTTCCCGCGCTGCGGTGATATACTCCTGAAGCTTGTTCATGGGTATTGCAAGTTGCTCGTTCGTCCATCGGTACTTCCCTGTTTCAGGGTCCAAAGTTCCCCCAACCCCGAAGAACCAAGTTCTTGAACGGTCTGGCCAGTTCAATGTCTGTGGTACGACGTTTTTAGCAATCAGGTCATTCTCAGCTTTGTCCCACAACGGCCGGGCTTTGAGGTAGCCACCTGACCCCGTGTGATGGTGATACCGCTTCTTTGCAGCATTGGTCTTGTTTGTCTCTGACATTTTCTTACTCTTGTCCGATGTCTTGTAGGCCACAAATGCGGGCCAGTGATCTCCTATCTTCTCAAATCGGCCGGTGAATTCTGGAGTCTTCCCTTTGTCGACAAACTTTGATTTCAACTCATTCTTCCACCTCCTGAATAGATCTGCCATCTTCTTAAGAGCACACGCCTTGAACAGTGGCTCTATAACTGACTTATTCGGATCCTCCTCTGGCGGTAGGGTGAAATTTGCCTTTAGTGCGGTCCAAAGATCATCTTTCTGTCTATCGGTGACATAATCACCTTCAGGGGCGTCGTCCTTAGGCTTATTCCATTGCTTGATGCTGATCGGGATGTTGTCCCTAACAATAACTCCGCACTGAGCAAAAAATGCGTCCTTGGTCTGCTTGGGTTCAATCGGATGGCCATCGTCCGCGAGTGATGTGATCGTGAACCTTTCATCCTTGTGCAACCTCTTCTTCGGGCCTCGTCTCGTTACCGAAGTTTGGCTCGATCCGGAGGGCTATAAAAGAAGAAAGAAGAGTTAATTAATATATGTACATACCAAAACAATTAATGCATCAAATAGCTAGTCAGCACAGGCTTAATTAATATATATACCTCGCCGGACTTTGCAACAGCTCCCTCCTCCGTTCCGTCACCGGAGCCGTCATCATGGTCTCCTTCTTCCTTCGGCATTCGGTCACCGGAGCCATCGTGATCATGTCCTTCCTCCTCCATTGTTCGATCACCGGAGCCGTCATCCTCTCCTTCCAGACCATCGGTGTCGTTGAGAAACGACAAGATATCACGTCCGCCGAGGATTATGTCCCCCAACAACTGTTCTTGTTCTTCGTCTCTTTCTTCCATAGTTTCTGCAAATATTACAACATGGCAATTAATCCATAATGGGGGCATTCTTGATAAATCTATGTCAAAAGTCAAACTTTGACATATGATCAAATATTGTTGTATATGTCAAAATTCAAACTTTGACATATGATCAAACTTTGACATATGATCAAATGTTGCATATGTCAAAATTCAAACTTTGACATATGATCAAACTTTGATATATGATCAAATGTTGCATATGTCAAAATTCAAACTTTGACATCTGATCAAACTTTGATATATGTCCACCGCGATATAAAATGATACATAGACTTGTTCGGGCGAGAGGGGGTTGATCGACGTCCCCCCTCATGTTGAAGTTACCAGAGTTTTCTTCTAGTGGTTTGGGTGGCCTCGAGAGATTGTCAGGTAGGGGCGGGAGGGGGTAGGAGATCGACAACACTTTTTTTCTAGGGTTTGGGTGGCCTCGAGAGTTGGTCGCCCGGTATATCGAGAGGGGGGTGAACATTTTACCTTAGTAACTTAGAAAAAAAATGTTATCGGGGAGGGGGTATATCGACAACACTTTTTTTCTAGGGTTTGGGTGGCCTCGAGAGTTGGTCGCCCGGTATATCGAGAGGGTGGTGAACATTTTACCTTAGTAACTTAGAAAAAAAATGTTATCGGGGAGGGGGTATATCGACAACGCTTTTTTTCTAGGGCTTGGGTGGCCTCGAGAGTTGGTCGCCCGGTATATCGAGAGGGGGTGAACATTTTACCTTAGTAACTTAGAAAAAAAATGTTATCGGGGAGGGGGTATATCGACAACGCTTTTTTTCTAGGGTTTGGGTGGCCTCGAGAGTTGGTCGCCCGGTATATCGAGAGGGGGGTGAACATTTTACCTTAGTAACTTAGAAAAAAAATGTTATCGGGGAGGGGGTATATCGACCCCCCCCCCCTCATGTCGAAGTTATCGGGGAGGGGGTATATCAACAACGACATACATTCCGGATCCGTTGGAAAGCTCTCGGGGAGCCGATGCCAACGTGATGATAGGGGGCCGGGGTGCTCCCGTGGCCTTGTTGATAGATAGAGCCGATGCCAACGTGATGATAGAGCCGATGCCAACATTTTCATTTAACAAAAAAACTACCTTCAAAAAAAGACTTGCTTCGCCGCGGGTGCTCGGTGCGATGTGGACTCGGTGGAAAAACTTTATGAAAATGCGGTGGTGGCCGGGCCGGGCGGTTTTCTTTTCCTTCTTCATTTTTTCCTTTATTTTTTCTTATATGTTTCTTTTCGTTTTCACTCTACATTTTCGTACATATGAAAAACAACGAAGACTTTTTACATGAACATATACACACATATACATGAACATATATACATATACATGAAAAAAAACATATACATGAACATATACACATATACATGCCCGCAAAAAAAAACCCTAAACGTTGACGGGGCGGCACACCATGGGAAAGGGGGGGGCTCACTGGGGGGGGGCAGCGATGGCTGGAGGCCGGCGACGGGGACGAGGACGGCGGCGACGGGGACGAGGACGACGACTCGGGGAGGCGACGGGGACGGGGACGAGGACGGCGGCTCGGGGAGGCGACGGGGACAAGGACGGCGGCGACGGGGAGGCGACGGGGACGAGGACGGCGGTGACGGGGATGAGGACGGCGGCTCGGGGTGGCGACGGGGACGAGGACGGCGGCGACGGGGAGGCGACGGGGACGAGGACGGCGGCGACGGGGACGAGGACGGCGGCGACGGGGACGAGGACGGCGGCGACGGGGACAAGGACGGCGGCTCGGGGAGGCGAAGGGGCCGGCGACGAGGACGGCGGCTCGGGGAGGCGACGGGGACGAGGACGGCGGCTCGGGGCAACTGGTAGATGAAAACTGAAATTTTCCAAGGGTTTTCTTATATACAAGAAGCATTGGTCCCGGTTGGTGGCACCAACCGGGACCAATGCCCACCTTTAGTCCCGGTTGGTGCCACCAACCGGGACCAAAGGTCTCTTTTTAGCAGCCCAAAGGGCGGGAAGCAGAGACCTTTGGTCCCGGTTGGTGGCACCAACCGGGACTAAAGGGGTGCATTGGTCCCGGTTGGTGGCACCAACCGGGACCAATGGCCTTGCACAGCGGCGTGGTGGGATTTTAGTCCCACCTCGCTAGTGGAGAGAGTGCCGCACCTGTTTATAAGGCACGGTGCGCCTGAGCCTTCGAGCTCCTCTCTAAAGCAGGCTTACGGGCCTAACCACTTTGTATCTGCCTGTGGGCCTAGTGGTGGCCCAGTAGGCGGCATTTTTTTTATTTTTTTCCAGTATTTTTGTTTTGTTTTTTGCTTTAGTTATTTTTTTAATTTTTTTCCAGTATTTTTTTTCTGTTATTTTAGTTCATTCTTTTTAACAAATAAATACTTTGATAATTTTAGTTGCATAATTTCCATTATTTTGTTTTGTTTTTTGCTTTATTTATTTTTGTTTTATTTTTTGCTTTATTTATTTCCAGTGTGTTTTATCATTATATTCTTTTTGCTATTAATGTTTTGAACAAAAAATACTTTGATAATTTTAGTTGCATAATTTTTATATAATTATAGTTTCAAAAATACTAGAGGTTTATAAAAGCTTTTTAGTTGATTCTTTTTTGAACTCCACTCCCACGATGTTTTGAAAGAAATTAAAAAGCACTTCAAATTAACTCTGAAAAGGTTGAAAGTTGGCATGGTATCATCATTTCACCCACATAGCATGTGCTAAAAAGTTGAGTGGGTTACGGCAAAAACTGGATGCACTTCGTGTACAAAATGGACAATCTCTTTCGAAGTATCACAGTTTCGGACGAAAACTCATCTGTTACAAAGGGATTTCATTTTTTTGAACTTATTTGAACTCCATACTTTTTGTGTGTTCAAAATGCAGCATTCAAAGCCACATCATCAATTTTCAACCCTTTCTGACTTCATTTGGTATTTTTCATGCACTTACTGATTTTTTTGAGCTAAATAACCCTGAAATTGAAAAGCACTTCAAATGAACTCTGAAAAGGTTGAAAGTTGGCATGGTATCATCATTTCACCCACATAGCATGTGCTAAAAAGTTGAGAGGGTTACGGCCAAAACTGGATGCACTTCGTGTACAAAACAGACAATCTCTTTCGAAGTATCAGGGTTTCGGACGAAAACTCATGTGTTACAAAAGGATTTCATTTTTTTTGAACTTATTTGAACTCCATACTTTTTGTGTGTTCAAAATGCACCATTCAAAGCCACATCATCAATTTTCAACCCTTTTTGACTTCATTTGGTATTTTTCATGCACTTACTGATTTTTTTGAGCTAAATAACCCTGAAATTGAAAAGCACTTCAAATGAATTCTGAAAAGGTTGAAAGTTGGCATGGTATCATCATTTCACCCACATAGCATGTTATAAAAAGTTGAGAGGGTTACGGCAAAAACTGGATGCACTTCGTGTACAAAACGGACAATCTCTTTCGAAGTATCAGGGTTTCGGACGAAAACTCATGTGTTACAAAAGGCATTTCATTTCTTCACATGAAACTGCAATGATATAGTTGTGGAGAGAAAGTCTTCACTTTTTCTTCGCTTGTGTCCTTTGCTTATTGCGCCGTAACCATGGATAATCTTCATCGTTTAACAAGGTGCTTGGGTCAGCCTTGACTTTGAAGGGAGGAATTTCATGAAACTTTTCATAATCTTCAGACATGTTTGTCTTGCCCTCCAATCCCACGATGTCTCTTTTTCCTGAAAGAACTATGTGGCGCTTTGGCTCATCGTATGATGTATTCGCTTCCTTATCTATTCTTTTTCTCGGTTTGGTAGACATGTCCTTCACATAGAAAACCTGTGCCACATCATTGGCTAGGACGAATGGTTCGTCCGTGTACCCAAGATTGTTCAGATCCATTGTTGTCATTCCGTAGTGTGGATCTTCCTGTACCCCGCCTCGTGACAAATTGACCCATTTGCACTGAAACAAAGGGACCTTGAAATCATGTCCATAGTCAAGTTCCCATATGTCCACTATGTAACCATAATATGTGTCCTTTCCCCTCTTGGTTGCTGCATCAAAGCGGACACCACTGTTTTGGTTGGTGCTCTTTTGTTCCTGGGCGATCGTGTAAAATGTATTCCCATTTATCTCGTACCCTTTGTAAGTCATTACAGTCGAAGATGGTCCCCTGGCCAACGAGTACAGCTCATCAGAAACAGTGTTGTCACGCATGAGACGTGTTTGCAACCAACTGCCGAAAGTCCTGATGTGTTCACATGTAATCCACTCGTCACACTGCTCCGGGTGTTTGGAGCACAGAATATTCTTGTGTTCATCGACATACGAGGTCACCAAGGTAGAATTCTGTAGAACTGTGTAGTGTGCTTGAGATCAAGAATGGCCGTCCCTACATATTATTGAGTCCGCTCCTAGCGTGCCTTTTCCAGTCAGTCTCCCCTCATACCGCGATTGAGGGAGACCAATCTTCTTAAGGTCAGGAATGAAGTCAACACAAAACCCAATGACATCCTCTGTTTGATGGCCCATGGAGATGCTTGCTTCTGGCCTAGCGCGGTTACGAACATATTTCTTTAAGACTCCCATGAACCTCTCAAAGGGGAACATATTGTGTAGAAATACAGGGCCCAGAATGACATCACGTCGACTAGATGAACTAGGACGTGCGTCATGATATTGAAGAAGGACGGTGGGAACACCAGCTCGAAACTAACAAGACATTGCACCAAATCACTCCTTAACCTTGGCAGGATTTCTGGATCGATCACCTTCTGAGAGATTGCATTGAGGAATGCACATAGCTTCACAATGGCTAATCGAACGTTTTCCGGTAGAAGCCCCCTCAATGCAACCGGAAGCAGTTGCGTCATAATCACGTGGCAGTCATGAGACTTTAGGTTCTGGAACTTTTTCTCTGCCATATTTATTATTCCCTTTATATTCGACGAGAAGCCAGACGGGACCTTCATACTGAGCATGCATTCAAAGAAGATTTCCTTCTCATCTTTGGTAAGAGCGTAGCTGGCAGGACCTTCATACTGCTTTGGATGCATGCCGTCTTTTTCATGCACACGTTGCTGTTCCTCCCGTGCCTCCGGTGTATCTTTTGTCTTCGAATACACTCCCAAGAAGCCTAGCAGGTTCACGCAAAGATTCTCCGTCACGTGCATCACGTCGATTGCAGAGCGGACCTCTAGGTCTTTCCAATAGGGTAGGTCCCAAAATATAGATTTCTTCTTCCACATGGGTGCGCGTCCCGCATCGTCAGTCGGAACAGATAGTCCGCCAGGACCCTTTCCAAAGATTACTTATAAATCATTGACCATATCAAGTATGTGATCACCAGTACGGAGGGCGGGCTTCTTCCGGTGATCTGCCCCACCTTTGAAATGCTTTCCTTTCTTTCGACATTGATGGTTGGTCGGAAGAAATCGACGATGCCCCAGGTACACATTCTTCCTGCATTTGTCCAAATATATACTGTCGGTGTCATCTAAACAGTGTGTGCATGCGTGGTATCCCTTGTTTGTCTGTCCTGAAAGGTTACTGAGAGCAGGCCAATCGTTGATGGTTACAAACAGCAACGCATGTAGGTCAAATTCCTCCTGTTCGTTCTCATCCCACACACGTACACCTCTTCCATTCCATAGCTGTAAAAGTTCATCAACTAATGGCCTTAGGTACACATCAATGTCATTGCCGGGTTGCTTAGGGCCTTGGATGAGCACTGGCATCATAATGAACTTCCGCTTCATGCACAACCAAGGAGGAAGGTTATACATACATAGAGTCACAGGCCATGTGCTATGCTTGCTGCTCTGCTCCCCAAAAGGATTAACGCCATCTGCACTTAAACCAAACTATACGTTCCTCGGGTCACCTGTAAAGTCGCTCCACTTTCTCTCGATCTTTCTCCACTACGACCCGTCAGTGGGTGCTCTCAACTTCCCGTCTTTCTTACGGTCTTTTTTGTGCCATTGCATCAACTCGGCATGCTTTTTGTTTCTGAACAGACGTTTCAACCGTGGTATTATAGGATCATACCACATCACCTTGGCAGGAACCCTCTTCCCGGTGCGCTAGCCCTCAACATCACCAGGGTCATCTCTTCTGATCTTATACCGCAAGGCACTGCATACCGAGCATGCGTTCAAATCCTCGTACGCACCGCGGTAGAGGATGCAGTCATTAGGGCATGCATGTATCTTCTGCACCTCCAATCCTAGAGGGCATAGAACCTTCCTTGCTTCGTAAGTACTGCCGGGCAATTTGTTATCCTTTGGAAGCTTATTCTTCATTATTTTCAGTAGCGAACTAAATCCCTTGTCAGATACACCATTGTCTGCCTTCCATTGCAGCAATTCCAGTGTGGTACCGAGCTTTCTGTTGTCATCTTCGCAATTTGGGTACAACCCTTTTTTGTGATCCTCTAACATGCGATCGAACTTCAACTTCTCCCTTTCACTTTCGCATTCTCTCTGCGCATCAACAATGACCCGGCGAAGATCATCATCGGGCACATCGTCTGGTTCCTCTTGATCTTCAGCTTCCCCCATTGCAGCATCACCGTATTAAGGGGGCGGGTAGTTGTCGTCATCCTCTTCTTCTTCGTTGTCTTCCATCATAACCCCTCTTTCTCCGTGCTTGGTCCAAACATTATAGTGTGGCATAAAACCCTTCTGAAGCAGGTGGAAGTGAAGGGTTTTATAGTTGGAGAAAGCCTTCGTATTCTCACACACAGTACATGGACAATGCATAAAACCATTCTGCTTGTTTGCCTCAGCCGCTTCGAGAAAATTATGCAGGCCCTTAATATACTCGGAGGTGCGTCGGTCACCGTACATCCATTGCCGGTTCATCTGCGTGCATATCATGAATAGAGAAGTGACCAAATTAATAGAAATTCATCATCACATTAAAGCCAAAGTACAGAAGTGACCAAAATAAATACATAACGTTCATACATAGTTCTCATTATTGAACAACATATAGCTCTCTAGAGCATCTAATTAAAACATACATTGAAACTATAAAATTTAAATGCAACAACAAATGCTATCATAACCGCAACTAAGGTACAATTGATCCAACGGCATAATGATACCAAGCCTCAGTATGAATGGCATATTTTCTAATCTTTCTAATCTTCAAGCGCATTGCATCCATCTTGATCTTGTGATCGTCGACGACATCGGCAACATGTAACTCCAACTTCATCTTCTCCTCTTCAACTCTTTGTAATTTTTCTTTCAAGTAATTGTTTTCTTTTTCAACCAAATTTAACTTCTCGACAAGAATTTCTATGTCGGTTGGAATTTCCGGTTCACATACCTCCTAGATTAAAAAATCTATGTCACGTTGGTCGGCATAATTGTCATAAACACTAAATAAAACAAATAGTTATAAAAGATAATATATACCACCACTAGTAGAAAAAGGCCCATTAGTCCCGGTTCCAGAGGGGCTTTAGTCCCGGTTCTGGAACCGGGACTAAAGGGTCGGGACTAAAGCCCAAAACCTTTAGTCCCGGTTCGCTTACGAACCGGGACCAAAGGGGCTCCACGTGGCTGCTGTGGGGAGCCCAGGCAGGAAGACCTTTAGTCCCGGTTGGTAACACCAACCGGGACTAAAGGAGCTCCACGTGGCCGCTTCGCAGCACTCAGGCAGGAGGACCTTTAGTCCCGGTTGGTAACACCAACCGGGACCAAAAGGCGCTGGGGTTTTTTTTTTTGAAAGGGGGGGTTTAGGGGTTTTGGAGGGTTTAGGGGTTTCATATTGTGTTAGCTAGCTAATAGAGAGAAGTGACCTCTCTTTCTCCGTGCTTGGTCGACGCTAGCTACTACATATAGAGAGAACTCGACGCTAGCTAGTAAGCAAATGAAGGAAACCATTAATTACACAAGATCGTCATGAACATATACAAAGAGAAGTGACCTCTCTTTCTCCGTGCTTGTTCAAACAACAAGTTTTCGTAAATCTATCCGACGCTACTACATATATACAATATAACATCCCTAACATCATCAAGCGCCAAACTCCCATTGAATTTCCGCATCGTATTCTCCCTTTTCATGTATGACGTGGTCAAGAAAGAATCCCGCCAATTCCTCTTGAATTGCTCGTATGCGATCATGTGGTAGGAGTTCATCCCGCATCTGCCAGATCTAATTTAAAGAAGGGGGTCAATACATATATATGAATGAAACTCATCACAATTGATGGTAATAAAAAAATTGTGAATATTGTTTACATACTTCAAATTGTTCTTCAGATCTGCCCCGCTCAGAGGTCCTGTGGCGAATGTACTCGCAAACGTAGTATCCACATAAATTATTCCCGGGTTCCTGCCACAAGAACTTTACGAGAATAGAGTTCAATCAAACTGATAATAAGGCATGATAATGGTATTGATGAAACTGGAATCAATGAGAGATGCGCGGAACTAGCTAGTACTACTTACTTTGGGGTGTGTAAATCGCAGCTCGTTCTTCAGACCCGGAACCTGACCGGTGAACTGTTTCCAAACCCTGCCAGGCAAAGAAAATGATTACTTGATATCAGGAAATGAACGAAAGTTGTCGATATGGTCCCAGTATTGATTGAACTTACTTCTGGAGCATTGCAGTCATGTCCGCATAATCCTTGGGATCTTTACGTCTCGAGTCAAAGACAGTTACTACTCCCCCGTCAAGCTTAATGGATAGCAGAATATAGTGGAAACTGCGCACGCATAACTCATCAATTACAGTACTTAACCTCGAGTAAGCGAAACCGAATATGCACAAGACAGTAACACTCACTTGAAGTTGTAAGGAAAAAGTATTTCCCTTTTGTTTTGATGTCGAAGGAACGCTTTTAGCAAGTTTTCCTCGGTATCTTTAACTCTTTCTTGTACCACCCATTCATTTACGGTATTTGGGCTAATGAACCCAATGTCATAGATTTGTTTTTTTGGGCATTCGAAGATCTTCAATCTGCATAATATAGTGAGGATAATTATATATACATGCAATGAACGAGTTGAGCTAGAGACTTAATTACAGAAGTAATACTTACAGACAGTAGCAAGTCATGATTTGTTTGTCGACGGCCTTTTGATTGAATAACTGAAATAACTCCACAAATTCAACAGGCATCAGGTCGACTCCAATGAGGTCGTGCTCATCTTTAATTCTCACCAGCAAACTATCGGACCCATTCTTCCTGCAGGTTTCCAAGTACCACTCATGCAATTTGTACATCATCGTTGTTAAAGGAGGATGATCAGGTTTGACGAGAGGCTTCCCGTGCACGTATTTATATTCTTCTTTTGGTACCTCAGCCATTTCAAAAATTACATCATCCCCCAAGTAATCACCAGGATTGGTACCGAGCACCATCCCTGGATGATTAGCGACGATATCGCTAGACACCTTGAGCGGGGGGCACGATTTCTTCTCCTGTTCGCCGAGCTGGGGAATTGTTTTCCCACTTCTTCGTTCTGCTAACGTTGCATCACTAGAAGTACTTCCCGACCGCCGCGCTTCATCATATGTCTTTTGAATAATGCGGTCATAGTTGGATTGCGGCGGAGGCGGTGGTGGTCGCTTCAGGGCATCGATAGTGCGCTTCACTTTCATCGGATCTATTGTTTCCTTCGGAGGTGGAGTTTTCTTTGCAAAATGGGCCCTCACTTGGGCACGAACTATGTCCTCGTTTTCCTGCTCGGTCCTCTCATATGGTAACTTTTCCAGAGGCTTGAGAGATGGACTGTATCTGAATTCCCTCCCGCCTCTGCTTGTACTGCTAGCTGCCGGAGCGGCGGCGTCTCTGTTCCGTCGTTGCTGATGAGGCTGAGAAGGAGGCGGAGTGCTCCGACGCGCCGGAGGAGCCGGACCGGTGGCGTCTGTCTTCCGCCGTTGCCGACAAGGCGGAGGAGGAGGCGGACTGCTCCGACGCGCCGGAGTAGGCGAAGGAGGAGGCGGAGTGCCCTCACGCGTCGGAGGAGCCGGAGAAGGAGGCGGAGTGCCCTGATCACTCGCCGGAGGAGGAGGAGGAGGCGGAGTGCCCTGACTCGCTGGAGGAGGAGGAGGAGGCGGAGGCGTCCAGTTTGGAAGCTTGATGTACTCCTTCTGCCATAGACATGTACTCCTCAGAGCACGAACCAGCTGATTCTCCCCTTCACCTGTAGAGTGGTAAAGCTCGAGCTCCTTAAATCCCTCCATTACTTCATCCACCATCACAACAGCATAGCCATGTGGAATCGGAAGACAGTGAAAAGTTCCGTTGGGTTGAGGAGGTGCAACAGAGCCGAGAGCCGCCTTGAAAGTGAGGTTATGGCATTTCGTCATAAGCTCGCAATTTTGAGCCTCCGTGATAGTATCCACGGGGTAGATAGGCTCCGTGAAGTCAGTCTGAACGGGCTCCGTGGAGGCCACGCTGCTTCTCCGCTGAGATGGCGGGGTAGCTTCTGGGGTAGCTTCGTGCCACTGAGATAGTTGGCCGGCAGCTCGCTGGCTCTCAGCTTCCTCTAGCTTTTGTAGTCTTGCACTCATCTTCTGCATGTCGCTCAGCTCCGCTTTCCTCTTTCTCTCCCGGCTTCTGTAACCGCCTGCGTCAGGAAACCCAAACTTCCACGGAACGGAGCCTGGTGTGCCTCGTGTTCGTCCAGGGTGCTCAGCATTCCCTAGGGCCTCAGTCAGCTCGTCCTTCTCTCTGTCGGGAATGAACGTCCCTTCCTGCGCTGCGGTGATATACTTCTGAAGCTTCGTGATGGGTATTGCAAGTTGCTCGTCTGTCCAACGGCACTTCCCTGTTTCAGGGTCCAAAGTTCCCCCAACCCCGAAGAACTAAGTCCTTGAACGGTCTGGCCAGTTCAATGTCTCTGGTTCGACCCCTTTAGCAATCAGGTCATTCTCAGCTTTGTCCCACCACAGCCGGGCTTTGAGGTAGCCACCTGACCCCGTGTGATGGTGATACTGCTTCTTTGCAGCGTTGTTCTTGTTTGTCTCTGACATTTTCTTACTCTTGTCTGATGTCTTGTAGGCCACAAATGCGGGCCAGTGATCTCTTATCTTCTCAAATCGGCCGATGAATTCTGGAGTCTCACCTTTGTCGACAAACTTTGATTTCAACTCCTTCTTCCACCTCCTGAATAGATCTGCCATCTTCTTAAGAGCACACGCCTTGACCAGTGGCTCTATAACGGGCTTATTCGGATCCTCCTCTGGCGGTAGGGTGAAATTTGCCTTCAGCAAGGTCCAAAGATCATCTTTCTGTCTATCGGTGACATAATCACCTTCAGGGGCGTCGTCCTTAGGCTTATTCCATTGCTTGATGCTGATCGGGATGTTGTCCCTAACAATAGCTCCGCACTGAGCAGAAAATGCGTCCTTGGTCCGCTTGGGTTCAATCGGTAGGCCATCGTCCGCGAGTGCTGTGATCGTGAACCTTTCATCCTTGTGCAACCTCTTCTTCGGGCCTCGTCTCGTTACCGAAGTTTGGCTCGATCCGGAGGGCTATAAAAGAAGAAAGAAGAGTTAATATATGTACATACCAAAACAATTAATGCATCAATTAGCTAGTCAGCACCTCCGGAGCCATCATGATCATGTCACCGGAGCCATCATGATCATGTCCTTCCTCCTGCATTGTTCCATCGGTGTCGTTGAGAAACGACAAGACAGCATCACCTCCGGCGAGGATTATCTCCCCCAACAACTGTTCTTGTTCCAAGTCTCTTTGATCCATAGTTTCTGCAAATATAGAAGAATATATATATAGATGAGATCAGAAAAAAATTGGATCAACTTGTGCACATCCATAATGGGGGTATTCTTGATAAATCTATGTTACCGGAGTTATCTATGTTACCGGAGGGGGTAGACGACAACGACGCTCACCCCTCATGTCATGTCCGACGTCCCTCCTCAGGTCGAAGTTATCGGGGAGGGGGTAGACGACAACGACGCTCACCCCTCATGTCCGACGTCCCCCCTCATGTCGAAGTTATCGGGGAGGGGGTACAGGTGGCCTCGAGAGTTGGTCGGGCGAGCGGACCGGGAGTAAGTAACTTTTAACTCATTTTAACTCATTTTGAATATATGAACATTTTAACTTTTACGGGTAGGGGCGGGAGGGGGTTGATCGACGTCTCCCCCCCTCATGTCGAAGTTACCGGAGTTTTCTATATGAACAAAAAAAATCCACATGACATGTCCGACGAGCGGACCGCCTCTCTCTCATGCATGTCCGACGTCCCCCCTCATGACAAAAACTTTCTATTAAAAAAAAGCATACATCTATGAACAAAAAAAATTCTATGAACAAAAATAAAATTGTATCAATTCATATATAAAAACTTTCTATGGATCATCATTGCTCATATATCAATGCATATATAAAAACTTTGATCTCATCTACCCTTCTATATTTTTCCTGATCTCATCTACCCTTCTATATGTCACGTTGTCTAGTGTCAAAGGATTCAAGAAAACCAAGGCTTCATCATTAGCCGGAAGTAACAGGCGCATAATGGTACGAAGCTCTCCAAAATTGTTTTGGAACGGAGTCCCGGATAGGATAATTAATTAGCTTTTTGGTACGAAGTTCAGCAAGAGCCTTCCGAATATCGCTATTTGGAAGGCCTTTGCTGAAATTCGTACCAAAAAGCAAATTATTCTATCCGGAACTCCGTTCCAAAACAACTTTGAAGAGCTTCATAGCATCATACGCATGTTACTTCCGGCTAATGATGAAGCCATGGATTTCTTCAATACTTTGACTGACAACGTGACATATAAAGAATATATATAGATGAGATCAAAAAAAAATTGGATCAACTTGTGCACATCCATAATGGGGGCATTCTTGATAAATCTATGTTACCGGAGTTATCTATGTTACCGGAGGGGGTAGACGACAACGACGCTCACCCCTCATGTCATGTCCGACGTCCCCCCTCATGTCGAAGTTATCGGGGAGGGGGTAGACAACAACGACGCTCACCCCTCATGTCCGACGTCCGACGTCCCCCCTCATGTCATGTCGGACGTCCCCCTCATGTCGAAGTTATCGGGGAGGTGGCCTCGACAACGCTCTTTTAACTTGGTAAATTTGGGTGGCCTCGACAACTCTTCTAGGGTTTGGGGTGGCCTCAACAACGCTCTTTTAACTCATTTAACTCATTTAACTTGGTAAATTTGGTTGGCCTCGACAACGCTTCTAGGGTTTGGGGTGGCCTCGACAACGCTTTTTCAGTCCCGGTTTGGCGAGAGGGGGTTGATCGATCGACGTCCCCCCTCATGTTGGAGAGTTACCGGAGTTTTCTATGAACAAAAAAATACTACCTATCACATCTCAGTCCAGGTTTGGGTGGACTCGAGTGTTTGGTCGGGCGAGAGGGGGTTGATCGACGTCCCCCCTCATGTCGAAGTTGCCGGAGTTTTCTTCTAGGGGTTTGGCTGACCTCGAGAGTTTGTCAGGTAGGGGAGGGGGGGGGTAGGAGACCGACAACGCTTTTTTTCTAGGGTTTGCGTGGCCTCGAGAGTTGGTCGCCCGATATGTCCGACGTCCCCCCTCATGTCGAATTTACCGGAGTTTTCTTCTAGGGGTTTGGGTGGCCTCGAGAGTTTGTCGGGTAGGGGCGGGAGGGGATAGGAGATCGAGGGCGACGGCGACATACATACATATAGCTACATACATACATGGAAAAAAATGCTATGAACAAAAAAATACATATAGCCACATATATGAAAAAAATACATATATGAACAAAAAAATGCTATGAACAAAAAAACATCATATATACATCCATCCATACATACATATAGCCACGTACATATATACATTATATATGAACAAAAACATTCATCATATAAAAAAAATCAACATATATATATATAAAAAATTGCATAGAGCAGGGGCGGCGGCGGCTCACAGCGGGGGCGGCCGGCGAAGCTGACGGCGACGGCGGGGGCGGCGAGGGCGCCGGCGCCGGCGACGGCGGGGGCGGGCCGGGGCAGGGGCGCGGCCGGGCGCGCTCGGGGGCGGGGCAGGGGCGTGGGCTCGGGGGCGGGGCAGGGCCGCGGGCTCGGGGACGATGACGGCGACGGCAACGACGGGGCAGGGGCGTGGGCTCGGGGGCGGGGCAGGGCCGCGGGCTCAGGGACGACGACGGCGACGGCGACGACGGGGCAGGGGCGTGGGCTCCGGGGCGGGGCAGGGCCACGGGATCGGGGACGACGACGGCGACGGCGACGGCGACGACGGGGCAGGGGCCTGGCGATGGCGACGGCGTGGGCGGTGGACGGCGTCGGGGCAGCCTGGCGGCGTCGAGGAGGTCGGCGTCGTCGGGCGAAGTGGCGATGAAAACTATGAAATTTCACAAGTGCTGGTTATATACACTCAGCATTGGTCCCGGTTGGTGGCATCAACCGGGACCAATGCCACCCTTTAGTCCCGGTTGGTGCCACCAACCAGGACCAAAGGCCTCTTTTCGTCAGCCCAAAGGGCGGGAAGCAGAGACCTTTGGTCCCGGTTGGTGGCACCAACCGGGACTAAAGGGTGGCATTGGTCCCGGTTGGTGCCACCAACCGGGACCAAAGGTTGGTATTGGTCCCGGTTAGTGCCACCAACCGGGACTAAAGGGTGGTGCTGCCCGGGGCCAAAAGTTTAGTCCCACCTCGCTAGCTGAGAGGGTTCGAGAGTGGTTTATAAGGGATGCTGCGCCAGCCCTCTCGAGCTCCTCTCAACTGCAGGCTTACGGGCCTAATCGCACACACCTCTGCCTGTGGGCCTTCTGGGCCTTCTGCGGGCCTGAATCCTGGCCCAACTAGATGGTTGGATTTCTAGTCGTATTCAGGCCGTGGTGGCCCAGTAGGCGGCATTTTTTTTAATTTTGTTCTACTTTTTTTGTTTTCTTTTTTGCTTTATTTATTTTCTTTTGTTTCTACTTACAGTTTTTCAGTGATTCTTTTTGCTTTTAGGTCACAAAAATTATAAACTTTATGAAAATTCTTTTTGCTATTAATGTTTTGAACAAAAAATACTTTGATAACTTTAGTTGCATAAATTTTATATAATTTTAGTTTCATAAATACTAGAGGTTTATAAAATATTTTTAGTTGATTCCTTTTGCTATTAGAGTTTTATAAAAGCTTTTTAGTTGATTCTTTTTGCTATTGAAGAATATTATAGTTTTATTTTAGTTGATCATAACAGAATTTCATAAAGGAATCATCATTATTTTTGCTATTAGAGTTTCATAAAGGTTTTCTAGTTCATTCTTTTTGCTATTAGTTCATTCTTTGAGCTAAATGACCCTGAAATTGAAAAGCACTTCAAGTGAACTCTGAAAAGGTTGAAAGTTGGCATGGTATCATCATTACACCCACATAGCATGTTCTAAAAAGTTGAGAGGGTTTCGGCAAAAATTGGATGCACTTCATGTACAAAATGGACAATCTCTTTCGAAGTATCAGGGTTTCGGACGAAAACTCATCTGTTACAAAGGGATTTCATTTTTTTGAACTTATTTGAACTCCAGACTTTTTGTGTGTTCAAAATGCACCATTAAAAGCCACATCATCAATTTTCAACCCTTTCTGACTTCATTTCCTATTTTTCATGCATTTACTGATTTTTTTAAGCTAAATGACCCTGAAATTGAAAAGCACTACAAATGAACTCTGAACAGGTTGAAAGTTGGCATGGTATCATCATTTCACCCACATAGCATGTGCTAAAAAGTTGAGAGGGTTACGGCAAAAACTGGATGCACTTCGTGTACAAAACGGAAAATCTCTTTCGAAGTATCAGGGTTTCGGACGAAAACTCATCTGTTACAAAAGGCATTTAATTCCTTCACATGTAACTGCAATGATATAGTTGTGGAGAGAAAGTCTTCACTTTTTCTTCGCTTGTGTCCTTTGCTTATTGCGCCGTAACCATGGATAATCTTCATCGTTTAACAGGGTGCTTGGGTCAGCCTTGACTTTGAAGGGAGGAATTTCATGAAACTTTTCATAATCTTCAGACATGTCTGTCTTGCCCTCCAATCCCACGATGTCTCTTTTTCCTGAAAGAACTATGTGGCGCTTTGGCTCATCGTATGATGTATTCGCTTCCTTATCTTTTCTTTTTCTCGGTTTGGTAGACATGTCCTTCACATAGAAAACCTGCGCCACATCATTGGCTAGGACGAATGGTTCGTCTGTGTACCCAAGATTGTTGAGATCCACTGTTGTCATTCCGTACTGTGGGTCTACCTGTACCCCGCCTCCTGACAGATTGACCCATTTGCACTGAAACAAAGGGACCTTGAAATCATGTCCATAGTCAAGTTCCCATATGTCCACTATGTAACCATAATATGTGTCCTTTCCCCTCTTGGTTGCTGCATCAAAGCGGACACCGCTGTTTTGGTTGGTGCTCTTTTGATCTTGGGCGATCGTGTAAAATGTATTCCCATTTATCTCGTACCCTTTGTAAGTCAATACAGTCGAAGATGGTCCCCTGGCCAACGAGTACAGCTCATCAGAAACAGTGTTGTCACCCATGAGACATGTTTGCAACCAACTGCCGAAAGTCCTGATGTGTTCATATGTAATCCAGTCGTCACACTGCTCCGGGTGTTTGGAGCGCAGAATATTCTTGTGTTCATCGACATACGGGGTCACCAAGGTAGAATTCTGTAGAACTGTGTAGTGTGCTTGAGACCAAGAATGCCCGTCCCTACATATTATTGAGTCCGCTCCTAGCGTGCCTTTTCCAGTCAGTCTCCCCTCATACCGCGATTGAGGGAGACCAATCTTCTTAAGGTCAGGAATGAAGTCAACACAAAACCCAATGACATCCTCTGTTTGATGGCCCATGGAGATGCTTGCTTCTGGCCTAGCGCGGTTACGAACATATTTCTTTAAGACTCCCATGAACCTCTCAAAGGGGAACATATTGTGTAGAAATACAGGGCCCAGAACGACAATCTCGTCGACTAGATGAACTAGGACGTGCGTCATGATATTGAAGAAAGATGGTGGGAACACCAGCTCGAAACTAACAAGACATTGCACCAAATCACTCCTTAACCTTGACAGGATTTCTGGATTGATCACCTTCTGAGAGATTGCATTGAGGAATGCACATAGCTTCACAATGGCTAATCGATCGTTTTCCGGTAGAAGCCCCCTCAATGCAACCGGAAGCAGTTGCGTCATAATCACGTGGCAGTCATGAGACTTTAGGTTCTGGAACTTTTTCTCTGCCATATTTATTATTCCCTTTATATTCGACGAGAAGCCAGACGGGACCTTCATACTGAGCAGGCATTCAAAGAAGATTTCCTTCTCTTCTTTGGTAAGAGCGTAGCTGGCAGGACCTTCATACTGCTTTGGATGCATGCCGTCTTTTTCCATGCACACGTTGCTGTTCCTCCCGTGCCTCCGGTGTATCTTTTGTCTTCCCATACATTCCCAAGAAGCCTAGCAGGTTCACGCAAAGATTCTTCGTCACGTGCATCACGTCGATTGCAGAGCGGACCTCTAGGTCTTTCCAATAGGGTAGGTCCCAAAATATAGATTTCTTCTTCCACATGGGTGCGCGTCCCGCATCGTCAGTCGGAACAGATAGTCTGCCAGGACCCTTTCCAAAGATTACTTATAAATCATTGACCATATCAAGTATGTGATCACCAGTACGGAGGACGGGCTTCTTCCGGTGATCTGCCTCACCTTTGAAATGCTTTCCTTTCTTTCGACATTGATGGTTGGTCGGAAGAAATCGACGATGCCCCAGGTACACATTCTTCCTGCATTTGTCCAAATATATACTGTCGGTGTCATCTAAACAGTGTGTGCATGCGTGGTATCCCTTGTTTGTCTGTCCTGAAAGGTTACTGAGAGCAGGCCAATCGTTGATGGTTACAAACAGCAACGCATGTAGGTCAAATTCCTCCTGTTTGTGCTCATCCCACACACGTACACCTTCTCCATTCCACAACTGTAAAAGTTCTTCATCTAATGGCCTTAGGTACACATCAATGTCATTGCCGGGTTGCTTAGGGCCTTGTATGAGCACTGGCATCATAATGAACTTCCGCTTCATGCACAACCAAGGAGGAAGGTTATAGATACATAGAGTCACGGGCCAGGTGCTATGATTGCTGCTCTGCTCCCCAAAAGGATTAATGCCATCTGCACTTAAACCAAACCATACGTTCCTTGCGTCACCTGCAAAGTCCCCCCACCTTCTCTCGATTTTTCTCCACTGCGACCCGTCAGCGGGTGCTCTCAACTTCCCGTCTTTCTTACGGTCTTCTTTGTGCCATCACATCAACTTGGCATGCTCTTTGTTTCTGAACAGACGTTTCAGCCGTGGTATTATAGGAGCATACCACATCACCTTGGCAGGAACCCTCTTCCTGGGGCGCTCGCCCTCAACGTCACCAGGGTCATCTCGTCTAATCTTATATCGCAATGCACCGCATACCGGGCATGCGTTCAAATCCTCGTACTCACCGCGGTAGAGGATGCAGTCATTAGGGCATGCATGTATCTTATGCACCTCCAATCCTAGAGGGCATAGAACCTTCTTTTCTTCGTACGTACTGCCGGGCAATTCGTTATCCTTTGGAAGCTTCTTATTCATTATTTTCAGCAGCGAACTAAATCCCTTGTCAGATACACCATTGTCTGCCTTCCATTGCAGCAATTCCAGTGTGGTACCGAGCTTTCTGTTGTCATCTTCGCAATTTGGGTACAACCCTTTTTTGTGATCCTCTAACATGCGATCGAACTTCAACTTCTCCCTTTCACTTTCGCATTCTCTCTGTGCATCAACAATGACCCGGCGAAGATCATCATCGGGCACATCGTCTGGTTCCTCTTGATCTTCAGCTTCCCCCATTGCAGCATCACCGTATTCAGGGGGCGGGTAGTTGTCATCATCCTCTTCTTCTTCGTTGTCTTCCATCATAACCCCTCTTTCTCCGTGCTTGGTCCAAACATTATAGTGTGGCATAAAACCCTTCTCAAGCAGGTGGAAGTGAAGGGTTTTAGAGTTGGAGAAAGCCTTCGTATTCTCACAGACAGTACATGGACAATGCATAAAACCATTCTGCTTGTTTGCCTCAGCCGCTTTGAGAAAATTATGCAGGCCCTTAATATACTCGGAGGTGCGTCGGTCACCGTACATCCATTGCCGGTTCATCTGCGTGCGTTATATAGTTCTTATTATTGAACAACATATAACTCTCTAGAGCATCTAATTAAAACACACAAGTAAGAACTTTTTTCTTTTAGAAAGAAGATAAGAAGAAGAGGCTAACCACGGTGTTGCCGGCGCCGAGATGGGCGCGGGCGATCGACGGCGGTGAGGACGGGGACGGGACAGGACGGACCGCCAAACCTAGACAAATCTTGAGGAAAATGGAGCTTGGACAAGGAGCTTCGAGAGGAGAAAGCTTAAGTGTGGCTCGGGCATTTCATCGAACACCTCATGTGCATAGGAGGTGAGCTAGAGCACCACAAAAGCTCTCCCACGGCCGGGCAAAAAAACAGAGCAATGCATTGCTCTGCTCGCGGGAGGGGGCTATATATAGGCCAACCATTGGTCCCGGTTCCAGCAACAAACCGGGACCAATGGTTGTGGGCCAGGAGCGAGGCGCATTGGTCCCGGTTCGTGGCTGGAACTGGGACAAAAGGGGTCACCTTTAGTCCCGGTTCCAGCCACAAACCGGGACCAATGGTTGTGGGCCAGGAGCGAGGCGCATTGGTCCCGGTTCGTGTTTAGAACCGGGACAGAAGGGGTCAGACGAACCGGGACCAATGCCCCACGAGGCCCGGCCGGCGCCCTGGCCTCACGAACCGGGACCGATGCCCCCATGGGCCCCGGTTCGTGAGTGAACCGGGACTAATGGGCTTCTCAGGGGTGGACCGATGCCCTGTTTTGTACTAGTGCACATCTGAATCATAGACCGGACGAGGGCCGACGTGGGCGGATACCATGACCATGGCACTATATAATAACAAACAATAATAAAAGTAAGAAAATTACACAAGTATCTATCTAAATGATACAAGTAAGAACTTTTTTTTTTTAGAAAGAAGATAAGAAGAAGAGGCTAACCACGGTGGTGCCGGCGCCGAGATGGGCGCGGGCGATCGACGGCGGTGAGGACGGGGACGGGACAGGACGGACCGCCAAACCTAAACAAATCTTGAGGAAAATGGAGCTTGGACAAGAAGCTTCGAGAGGAGAAAGCTTAAGTGTGGTTCGGGCATTTCATCGAACACCTCATGTGCATAGGAGGTGAGCTAGAGCACCACAAAGCTCTCCCACGGCCGGCCAAAAAAAAGTGAGCAGTGCATTGCTCTGCTCGCGGGCAGGGGGTATATATAGGCCGACCATTGGTCCCGGTTTGTGGCTGGAACCGGGACTAAATGACAATGGTTGTGGGCCAGGAGCAAGGCCCATTGATCCCGGTTCGTGTCTGGAACCGGGACCAAAGGGGTCAGACGAACCGGGACCAATCGCCCACGAGGCCCGGCCGGCGCCCTGGCCTCACGAATCGGGACCAATGCCCCCATGGGTCCCGGTTCGTGAGTGAACCGGGATTAATGGACTTCTCAGGGCTGGACCAAAGCCCGGCTATTTTCTTATTAATATTAAAAGTACATAATGGGTCGTGTGAGTACGTATATATGTGGTGATGTACTTGTATGAATATTGTATCGAGTATTCCCTCTATTAGAAGAAAAGAAGGAAATCTAGTTATCTACTCAGCATTGATGGAGTTATAAAAAAAATTTATCAGCAGTGATGGTGGCATGCATCCCAACTCTGAAATGGACAGCTGAAATGTTAACTCCAACTGACAGTTGACTCGAACACCAACATTTCTAGAATGCTGAAATTATGCATTATTCAATCATCTGCGTCCGTGATTGAACAATCGTGGGTGTTGCCTTCCTGGAAGTAGTTTCTGCTTGCAGACGAAGGTTCAATGAAACTACTTTCTCGCACTTGACAGCAGCTATATATAGCCTATAGGTAGTTTCAGCTTAGTAACAAAGATTTTGGCCAGATCGATCAATGGATTCGATGGCTCTCCTCTGCTGCACTGTAGCCCTGATCGTTTTGTTTCTGCCGTTGAGTGCTTCCGAGGACCGGCTTGTCCCGGGCAAGCTGCTATCTCCCGGCAACACCATCGTCTCCGATGGTGGCACGTTCGCCTTGGGCTTCTTCAACCCCTCCAACTCCACTCCATCCAAGCTATACCTTGGCATATGGTACAAGGACATCCCTGAGTTGACAGTTGTGTGGGTTGCTAACCGTGAAACCCCAGGCACCAACAACACTTCAGCAGCACCGATGCTCTCCCTCACCAACACCTCAAATCTCATCATCTCCGAAGGCAATACAGGCGGCCGTGTCCTTTGGACGACGGCCAACATGACCACTACCATTGGCTCGTCTACCCCAACAGCGGTGCTTCTTAACACCGGCAACCTCGTTATCCGGTCGTCGAATGGTACCACGCTGTGGCAGAGCTTCGACCACCCCACGGACACGCTCCTCCCTGGGATGAAGATGCGGATGAAATACAGCTCGCGCGACACTCGTGATCATCTAGTATCCTGGAAGGGCCCCAACGACCCTTCTCCAGGACGCTTCTCCTTAGGTGGCGACCCGGACACAACCCTCCAAGTATTCCTGAGGGATGGGGAGAGCTTGGTGACCCGTAGCAACCCATGGACGGGGATCCAAGTGTTTAGCTTTAGCAAACAACAACTAGTAGGGGCAATGAATGTTAGTGATGTTATCATCTACATGGCCATCATCGACAACGGTGATGACATCTATGTCACATATAGCCTCTCTGATGGCGCCCCACCCACAAGGTCAGTGTTGACCTATTCTGGTGAGTTGAAGATTGAGATCTGGAGTAGCAGGTCCTCGGTGTGGGTTGGCGTTCCGATGTGGCCTGGTGAATGCAATCGCTATGGTTACTGTGGCCCGTATGGCTACTGCGACCAGACAGTAGCGCCGATCCCAACTTGCAAGTGCCTAGATGGCTTCGAGCCAGCAAACAAGGAGGAGTGGACTAGTGGCAGGTTCTTGGCAGGGTGCCGGCGGAAGGAGCTGTTGCACGGGTGCGGCAGTAGTTACTTGGCCATGTTGGGGATGAAGTCACCAGATAAATTTTCGCTCATCGGAGGGGGCAGAAGTACGTCTGAGGAGTGTAAGGAGGAGTGCAACCGCAACTGCTCCTGTGTGGGATATGTGCATCGCAATGTCAGTGGCGGCAGGTTGGGAGGAGCCGCAACAATGTGCTTGCTGTGGGCTGGGGATTTGATTGACACTGGAAAATTACGCGAGAACGGTGGAGAGACGCTTTATCTCCGACTTGCAGGTATAGATGCAGCAAGTGGCAACAAACTTTAAATTTGTCTCTTTCTACTACTAGTTTTGTCATTTCTACTGCTGGTTTTATCTTTGCTAATATACTTAAAGTTGTCTCAATCCTTCTCCTTTTCTTTTATGGTATATGTACGTATGGTGCAGGTAAAGGGGGCAAAAGCAATGCAGTTAGGATTGTGCTGCCAGTAATAAGCAGTAGTTTTCTCGTTCTTGTATGCATCTCCCTTGCATGGTTAAAATGCAAAGGTATGTTATATTGAATCTTCTTAAACATGTTTTGTTTCATGACCTTATGAGAATGCCAGTTTAATTACATAACTTGGAATTCGTCTTCTACTACCACAATATGCCCTTAGTTTCAAGCATCCTCTAAGGTTCTAAGCAACTTGAATAGTGAACTAGAGAAAAGAAATTTTTTAGATGGGTTATTTGTGTTCTAGCCATCATGGGATTAATGTAATGATAAATTTTAGGTGTTTTTTTGTGTGTGTTTTAGCCATCCTGGGATCAATTTAATGATAACGGTAAACCTACTAACAAGTAATATGGAGTCCACATGCAAGATTCTCATCATAGTAATTGTTGCTTCCTATGGTCAAGCAAGTCTGCTCTAGAAATACTCTCAGTCGATAGGGTTTGGAAAAACAGAGTGAAGTCAGGTTGTGGTGCTATGGAATATATGGTTGTGTTTGCACGCACAAGCACATGTGTGTTCTCTTTTACAGGGGTGTATAAGTTTGTTTTCCAAACATTTGGACCTCGTTTCAAGGTCAAGTGATAGGCATACTTTCTGTTCTCTGATTTTAACATGGCGACAACTTGTCTCATGTTGTTATTTCTTCTTTTATTTGAGTCCATAAAGGGAATAACAACAATATCTACAATTCATGGGGTCGCATGTAACCTATTTTCTTATTCTTATTATGCCTACGGTATGCTTATTGGAAGGGAAGTGACTATTACATTGTGGGAGCAGGCAAGGACAAAAAATGGAGAAAGCACAAGAATATAAGATTGGATGGTATGAGTACCTCAGAACAACTTGGTGGAGAAGACCGTCCTCATGATCAAGATTTTCCATTCGTAAGATTAGAAGAAATTGTCCTCACGACCCACAATTTCTCTGAAGCATGTAAGATTGGACAAGGAGGATTTGGCAAAGTTTACAAGGTAGCTTGTTCAGTATGTAGTTCATATCATTCCTTCTAAATTATGACAACTGATTTATTCATACGTAAAACTCAACTCCATATTTCCCTAGGGACTATTAGCTGGTCAAGAAGTAGCAGTCAAGAGGCTAAGTAGAGATTCTCAACAAGGAACAAAAGAATTCAGGAACGAAGTAATTCTGATTGCAAAATTGCAACATAGAAACTTGGTTCGACTTCTCGGGTGTTGTGATGAAGGAGATGAAAAGCTCTTGATATATGAGTATCTTCCTAACAAGAGCTTGGATGCTACACTTTTTGGTACATATTTTAATAACAAACCATAATTTCCTAAGACAACTCAAAACAAATTACCATTACCTTATATTTGTTTCTTTGTAGATGACTCCAGAAAATTGCTGTTGGATTGGGCAACACGGTTTAGTATAATCAAAGGGGTTGCAAGGGGGCTTCTATATCTTCATGAAGACTCAAGGTTCACTATAATTCATAGGGACCTAAAAGCTGGAAATGTTTTGCTAGATGCATATATGAAACCCAAAATAGCTGACTTTGGTATGGCGAGGATTATTGGTGATAACCAGCAAAATGCAAATACCCAACGCGTTGTTGGAACATAGTGAGTATTCAATAAAAAAAAACTCATATTAGTAAGTTCAATTCATGTTAGATAAATTCAAACAATTTAAGTATGATCAAGCAGTGGCTACATGGCTCCTGAGTATGCAATGGAAGGTTTGTTCTCTACCAAGTCTGATGTCTACAGCTTTGGCGTGTTACTACTGGAGGTTGTAACTGGTATAAGGATAAATTCCAATAGTCAGACCATGGGATTCCCTAGCCTCACCGTATATGTGAGTACACACAAGATTTCTACTAAGTTTCATTTATTAAAATGTATCAAAGACCGAACTAATTTTTTATTTGAGAGATAAAATGAGTACTGATATGATGTTCTTTCTTGTTTTAGTCATGGAATATGTGGAACGAACAGAAGACCAAAGAACTGCCGGACTCAACTGTAATAATTACTTCACCCGATGAAGTTTTGCTTTGCGTCCATCTAGCACTCTTGTGTGTCCAAGAGAACCCAGATGACAGGCCACTCATGTCATCTGTTGTGTTCGTCCTTGAGAATGGATGCACCACACTTACAATCCCCAATCGGCCTGCCTACTTTTCACGGCGGAATGTTGAAGTGGATGAATTAAGAAATGATATTCACACTTCCGTGAATAGTTTGACTCTTACCGAGATAGAGGGGCGGTGAAATATTTTTTTAATTATTTAGCTTTTTATGTAAATAACGTCGTTTTAAATCGTGTGGCACACAAAAAAGTAACGTCATTTTCTGAAGAAGACACAATAATTATGTATCCTGCTGTTCAGAAGGCATGATCTTTCAATGTGTTATCTCTATTCCGTTTCATGTGCATGACCCTATGTAAGTACTATGCTTTTAGCCGTACACAATTCACACCTGCATACTAGTTAATTAGAAGGAAGAAATTATCAATAATTTGTTTATTTTTCATGGAAACATTCTTGAACAGGAATCTCATCGCCCAATTTCATTTCCATGAGTGACAAACATGAACTGACTTCACTTCACACACTAACGTTTTTTTCCACTTGGCTGTGGACATTTTTCTTTCTTTGTAACAATTTTTTTCTCCTGTTCTTTTTAACTATTCATATTCATAATTTATACATTTTTCTCGATAAAGGGCGCTTTATTACTTAAAAGTTTAAGCATTACACCCGGCCTCTGCATAACTAAGATGCACACAGTCAAATCAAGTTCAGTCTCAGAAAACAAAAAGACGAGATACAGGTATTCAAACTGTATGACGTCTAAACTGTGGGAGGGCCAATCCTAAGATCATGCTGCCATCCATGTTGGGTAAAAGTATCCCTCGCCGTGTTCTCCAAGCGTGTACAAACCTCCATAAACAGGTTTCGATTCTCCACACGTTGTAGAGATGACCATAAACGGAGCGTACTGGTACATCTGTAGATAACTTGCATAAAGGAAGTACTTTTATCGTTAAACACCTTATCATTTCTACATAGCCAAAGCTACCAAATAACGACAAGCGCTCCCGCCCTGAGAAGAATTCTAAACCTGTGATCTATCCCATGTAACCAGTTGCCAAATATGTTAGCAACACTACGTGGAGGATACAAGCCAGAAGCTACTTGGATGACTGACCATATAGAACGAGCCAATTTTCAATGGAAAAACAAGTGTTTTATTGTTTCATTCGTAAAAAACACAATGCTTACTTCCATGTCAATTCCTCTTGATAAGGTTATCCTTCGTAAGAATGACACCTCGACGAAGATACCACGCAAAGATTTTATTCTTAAGCGGTATCTTCATCTTTCAAATCTTCTTATTATTATCAACTAGCACATCCGACTGGATCAAAGCACTATACATAGAGTCCACCGTGAATTTACCATTCACTTGTAGATTCCAACGAAATTCATCGACTCCTTGTGACAGTTGTACTGTGGATAGTCGTAGTAACAAAGTGTTCCACGATACAAGTCTGGGACCAATTAAATCTCTTCTGAACGTCACATTTGGCAGAAAGGATTCCAGAACCGTGGCGATAGTATCACCCTTGTGACGTACAGTATTGTATAGAGCCGGATATTGCTCTCGGAGTGTAGCATTGCCTAGCCACTTATCCTCCCAAAATCTAATTTCCGATCCGTCTTTAATAGCAAAGGATCCATAGCGGAAGAAGTATTTCTTCGTCTCCATTAGACCAGCCCAAAAGTGCGAGTCCCCAGGCTTCCAATATACTTGGGACAATGCCTTTGAGCCAATGTATTTTCTCCTTAGGAGTGTCTGCCATACACCATTTCCCGTAAGCGGTTTAAATAGCCATTTGCCGAGGAGGGCAGTATTTTTAACCTCATGGTCATGAATACCCAGCCCTCCTTGGTCTTTGGGATGGCAAACTACACTCCATTTGGCCAGTCGATATTTCTTTTTCTCACTCTCTTCCTGCCAAAAGAATCTTGATCGGAAATAATCCAATCTATGTAAGACTCCTTTAGGTAGTTGGAAGAAGGAAATCATATATAGTACCATATTACTTAGCACTGAATTTATGAGGACCAATCTTCCACCCAGAGATAGCAATTTACCTTTCCAACTGGTTAACCTTTTTTGTAGTCTCTCCTCGACGTGTTTCCATTCAGCATTTGTGAGCCTCCGATAATGTATCGGTATCCCCAAATAACTGATCGGAAACTGACCCAACCCACAGCCAAACAAATCAGCGTATAGGTGGGCCTCGTCTTGGGCCTCGCCAAAACAAAATAATTCACTTTTATGGAAATTTATTTTTAGACCTGAGAGGTGCTCGAATGCTGATAAAATTAATTTCAGATTCCTCGCTTTCTCTAGGTCGTGCTCCGTAAATAGAATCGTATCGTCGGCATATTGTAGGATAGAAAGTCCATCATCAACAAGATGATTAACTACCCCACCAATTTGACCATCGGCCTTTGCATGCTCAATCATGATAGCTAACATATCTGCCACTATATTAAATAGCATGGGCGATAATGAGTCACCTTGTCTGAATCCCTTCTTTGTTTGGAAATAGCGGCCAACGTCATCATTGACTTTGATGGCCACACTACCTCCGGAAACAAAGCTATGGATCAGAGCGCGCCACTCTGCAGAGAAACCTTTCATTCTGAGAGCTTGTTGAAGAAATGACCACTTGACTTTATCATAAGCTTTCGCAAAATCAGTTTTGAGGACTACCCCATTCAACTTCTTCCTCCGATGTAGTTCCACTACTAGGGATAAGCCTAGCAGTAGCGCGGGTATTATGTATAGCAGTAGCGCGGGCACCCGCGCTACTGATACGGCGCTACAGCTAACCTGTAGCAGTAGCGCATGTTGGCCCGCGCTACTGCTATACATGCGTAGCAGCAGCGAGCTCCAAAACAGCGCGCTGCTGCTAATATCTGTAGCACCTTGTATTAGACCGCGCTACTGGTAATGGCACGCTGCTGCTAACTTTACTCCACGCGCTACTGCTAACTTTATTAGTTTCTGATTTTTTTTTCTGCATATTTGTTTTGTATTTGAACAGGCTTTATACAAGAATCTTTAGCACATACAAATGTCATCATCATACACATACAAATGGCTGCGAGACCACGAATGTAATCATAGTATATACATACAAATAGTCTCATCAAATCATGTCATCATCATAATCATCATCCAACACAAAGTGGTCTCTCGTCATCATCTCGAAAATAGCGATACAAGTCTCGAATACTTGCAACTACATCGTCATCCATATAAACAATGATATACGCGAGAAGAGCTATCACTATGAGTGAGAGCGAAACTATGTAGTACATGAGGCGGCGGTTATGAGCCCTCTCTCGCGCTAGCGTGAGCCTCCTCACGTAACTAGCTTCTGCTTCTTGTCTGCTTTTGAAGCCTTTATGGCTGGCGCCCGAGACCCCCTCCACTTGCGCCTGACACTCGGACCACTCGTCGTATACTCCCGGAACCTTTCCTTTGTACACGACATAGCACCGGTACTTCGCCATCAAGAATCTAGGTACCTGTTAGAGATGCATCTTCATCAAGAGAATGTACAATCATATGCAACAAAATATACTTGAGCAACACAAAAAAGAAAGGGTTAGCAACTAGATGCAACATATAGTAAACATAAATAATCAACGCAGTTTCATCGTACGCAAACTAATTAACTAGAGGTACGCAGGTCATCGTACCCAAACTAACAAAGTAGCGTTACGCAAGTTCGGTAGGGACCGTGGACATCACAAAGTTTCATCGCTACAGAAAGTATATACAAGTTCAACCGACACATATCATCATCATCGGCATCGTAAATCATTAGAACTTCCATCCTTCCAGATCATCGAGGAGGGACCCTAGCTTCTTGAACGGTGTGAGGTCCTGACGTTGCATGCCTATGTAAGTTCGGACGTCAGCTCGCGATATAGGGCCGTGGTGGAATATCCCCTTCACTTCGACGACTTCTTTCATGATGATCGTCGCAATGTCCCTCTGGATGCGAAATAAGTCATCTTTAAGTTTATAATCCGCTTCTCCTTGAGATTCTACCCACTTGCGGATATGATCATCGTTTCTGGTTGTCATGCGAAGCTTTTGGTGATCCCTTCTGAACTCCATCATGAGATGGAGGAGGTAGAATCCATCGTTCGTACTTGATTTCGGGACATGGATGCAACAGAAGTTGGTTTTATGCGAGAAACCCGTCTTGCGGTTCCTTTGTTTCCTGATCTGCATGTGGCCACCCCTCAAGCTGAAGCCTTTGGAGAGCATCATCTAGAATATTCATTATGTGGGTGTAGTCCTTCTTCTCGTTGTTTCTGGTAGGGTCGAAATACACGGCGTGGGAGACTCGCGGGTAAAGAACGATAAGGACGGCGCGACCGTTGCTGCGGGGAAAAAAACACCTCAAATTATTCTCCATATGAGCGAGAAGGAATGATTGAAATATACGAAAGGGTTGTCCGGCACTGACTTACTTTGGATGATAAGGCAGGAGGACAATTTCCTGGTCCTTGTTCTGTACCATGAAGTTTTCGAGGTACTCCCTAGCAGTTTTACGCTCAAAGTCGCTGAGACTCAAGAAGGACTCGTGCATGTAGTATGGATCCGCCACACAGATTTGCGAGACTTCTTCTCTCTTCATGACGGAGCTCATATGTAGCGCAAAAAGGCGGACGATTGTACAATCGAGCCGCCTTGTCAGAAACATCTCAAAGATATGATCAAACCGCAGGAAGACCACCTCCGCGGGCCGTGTGTCGATGTAGCACTTCCCCTCAGGCACACGAGCCGCGTATGTCGGATATCCTGGATCCTTCGAGGCTAGTAGGCTTTTCTCAGTCGACAGCACATGGTCGTGCAGTCTCCTGAGATCCCCGTATATTGCCTCTAGCAGTTTCGGCGGTAGCATCGGCTCGCCCGTGACATGGAACATGGCCACCGTCTGGCTGCTATGTGCTCTGGCTTGTTTGTAGGTAGCTGAGCCTATCTTTCCCGATCTCTTCCTCTCCTTTTTCTTGGGCTGACCTTCCAGACCCTTCCTTAACCCCTGCCCCAGTGTTGTTGGGCTAAGCACTACTGTACGACCCCCTGCATCTTCAGGCGTGTCCTGTGAGGATTGCATGAAGAGAGACTTCTTGCAATCCCTGCTAGGACGTTCCTGCCCGGGCAGATCATCCATATCCTCATTAGCATGCTGATAGCCCGAGTCGTCATATGGCTGACTCATCATATCTAAGTCACCGTCACAGGCGCGTGTATTGAGGAACCGAAGAGGGTCCTCCTCCATCTCATCATCCATTCTTTGTTCTACGAGAGCGATTACATCAGCCACTATTGGACCCCCTTCATCACGTCGTCCGCCGCTCTCACCCGGCACTACAGGCGCTGGTAATTGCGTAGGCGGGGTGGTGGTGTCCATACCTGCTTGTTGATGTGTGGTTATTGGTGTGCTCTCGGCCGGCTCCAGACGAAGAAGATTCTTCGGCCATAGCAGCACCCAACCCTTGCAGCTTCCAATTCGCGACGGGGTCTCGTCGTCCTCTCCCCCTAGCCGTACTGGAGGAGGCAAATCCTCGTGCCCCGATTTCACACTCGACAAGGTAACCCTGAAGTGCCCACCGGGCATCGGCTGGCCGTGGAACGTGAGTTCCAAGGGCTTCGTTATCACCCCCTTTCCCACGTCCACCTTCTGGCCTTTGATCCAGTAGAGTACGGTGCACGGGGTTTCGTCGGCCTGCAAACACATGTCTGCGGCGTAAAACATCCGAAAGGCAACGAAAATGGAATATTCTAGATATATGTTGGTGCGACATGTAATTACCGTGAGGTCGTCGAGCTCAGCCAAAGACGAAGGCCCGCCTAGCGTGCCAGAGACTGAGGACGGGATGCTATGAGCGGGTGCGGGTGCGGGTGCGGGAGCAAGCCCGGTTGCGGGAGCAGGTGATGGTGCGGTGGTGTTGTTCACTGAGTTGCTCCCGACGAAACTGGGCATGGGGAAATCATGTACCGTCTTGTCTGGATTTTCCTTCGTCCAGTTGATGATAGCCGGGATCAAGTTAGTAGCGAAATCATTTCTGCAGGCATGTACAGCTGCATCGATTGCCTGCTGTAGCAACTCATTTTTCTCCTCGGTTTCTTTTTCCGCGTCCTCAGCTGCTTTTTTCTCGAACGCAAGCTTCACCTTCTCGTCGATGTCCGTCTGACTAAACTTCTTTTTCTGCTTCTTGGCCTCCGGGCCCTCGTTGTAAAACACCTTCCACGTGGCGCCGTCTCCGGCGCCGTGCACACGTCCATATTGCGGCCGCTGGCCCAAAGGGAGTCCCTTAAGTTCGTTCAAGGCCCGGTTGAGAGGGGTGTCCCACTTGGGCCTCATCGGTGAAGTAGGGCTTTCGGCTGCAAGCTGGTGTTGCTTCTCCTGCAGAAGGAACGTGAACCGTTTACAAATGTGTAGTCGACTTGATCAGAAGCTAAATGTAAGGTGGTAAAAGAATAATTACCAGTATTCTAATCAATTTCCTCGTGATCTGGTCCGTGTAAAAAACCTTCTTTTCCTTGTCCCACTTGTAGCGGGCCCTGATGAAGTCACGCTCCAAGGGGTTGGTGAACTTCGCGAAGGGGTCTGGGAGACCCGCGGCTTCACGTTCCGCATCCTCCTTATCCCATATGGGCCTTTTGCCAAGGTAGCCACGGCTTCCGAGGCGATGCTTCCCCGTGTTCCTTTGCTGAAGGCTCTTGAATTTCGCAGCCTTAGCCTTGGCTGCCTCGGTAGCGCAAGTGTCCTTGAACTTTTCGAACTCCTCTTCCGTAAGTGTCGGATTTTCCTCCAGAATCTTGGACAGGGGTTCCTCAGCCTCAATAGCTCGTTTCACCCTCCCTTTTCAGGAGGCCAAATCATTGCTGAACATGCCCAGGGCGTGATTGTTAATCTTTTTCATCTTCTTATCATCCCACGGGTGTTCTATGGCGTCATCCCGGTCGGGGAACTTGAATCTCTTGTGCAGCTTCGTCAGGAGCAACTGCATCAAATGTTCTTTACCCCTTATGTCATCGTCATTGATGCTCGCGCATTCCCGTAGGATGCATCCTACTTGGTTCCCATAGCACTTGCGAGGTTCTTCCGGCTCTAATGGCTCAAACTTGCCAGGGGCCATCTTTGTGATCACCAGTCGTCCGATGCCGAGTTTGTTAGGTTTTCGTATCCTCTGCTTCTTCTGCTTCTTCTTTTCGGTAGCGGCATCGGCGCCGGTACCTTCCCCGCCAGTATCTTCCCCGCCGGTACCTTCCCCGCCGGTCTCGGCACTGCCATCGGTGCCGGTGCCGTCGGTGTCGATGTCGGCGTCAGTATCATCATCTAGGCCGACCTGCATACCTTGACTGTGCTTAGCAGACAAAAAGTCGAGGTACTGTTGTTCACCCTCATAATCCATCTCGTCTGCATCTTGGTCAGAAGGCCCGGTTTCTTCATTGTTCGACATGTTTCCTATGATTAAGTCTCCTCGTTTAATTCTAAAACTATAAAAAATGAGAAATGACATAAAAAAAAGATCTATGTTTGCCGGAATGCCGTTTCCCAGCAAATCCCGGCACTCGATATGCCTACTTTCTAGCACAAGTCATGCCAAAATTCACGGAAAATTTCGGCATGACCTTTGCTAAAAAGTGGACATATCGAGTGCCTGAAATTCACCGGAACGGAAATGAATCAACATTCCGGCGAAACATAGGCCACTCGGATCATTTACCCTGCACATAATCATCATTTTCCAAATATGACATGTCCAAAACATCACATGTCCAAATATGACATGTCCAAATTCCAAATATGACATGTCCAAATCACATGTCCACATATCACATGTCCACTTCAAATTTGCATATAAAAGGAAGAAAAATATAGAACTTGAAGAAAAATGCAAGAAGTCATTTTTCTTCACAATATTTGAAACTAAATTCAGCCTACCTAAATTTGAAACTAAAAAATAGCAGCAGTTGCTTTAACTAATCTGTCCACTTCAAATTCTGTTTTTTTAAATAGCAACAGTTGCTTTTACTAATCTGTCCTAGGTTTCATACTAATTCTAATTAACTAACTAGCACTATAAAATTTAAATAGCAACAATTGCTTAAACTATAAAATGCAAGAAACCTATATAATCAATTCTGTTTTTTCTTTTAACTACACCTAAAACACCTAACCCTAAATTTCTGTCCTAATTTGACGAAGAACCTAATTAACGTACTGCCCTAACTAACTAGGGTTCATACTAACTAGGGTTCATAATATAGCCAAATTAACCTACTAGTTTGATAACTAGGGTTCATAACTAAATAGATAACCTAATTAACCTACTGCCCTCACTAAAATCTAAGTAAATTAACAGAAGAACCCTAGCTAGCAGAGAGAGGAGGAGCGGTGGGGGGCTTACAGAGGGTGCAGGGGCGAGGAGGCGGGCCCGACGACGGCCGAGGTTGGGAGGGGAGGAAGCAGAGGAGGGAGGCGTGGCGCGCAGGGGCCGGGGTCGGGGGCGAGGGCGAGGTCGCCGGGGTCGGGGGGTCGGGTGCGAGTGCCGGGGTCGGGGGCGAGCGCCGGGGTCGGGGGCGCGGGCAGGACTCCGGCGAGGTCGAGGGTGAGGGCAGGGCTCCGGCGCTTGAGGCAGGGGCGCGGCGAGGTCGAGGGCGAGACGGGCTCCGGCGGCGACGAGGGGGAGAAGAGAGAGTGGGGATTTGGGGGAAGAAGCAGAGGCGGGAAGCAGATTTGGGGGTTAAGTCAACATAGCAGTAGTGCGTTTCCTAAACACGCGCTATAGCTAAGTTATCTATAGCGCGTTTATCCAAGAAGCGCTACTACTATCACAGGTAGCTATAGCGCATTTCTCCAAACGGCGCTACTGCTATTTCGACTAGCTATAGCTCTTTTTCGGAAAAGCGCTACTGCTATAACCAGTACCTATAGCAGTTTTCCTGTTTGTTTCTTCTATTGTCTTTTCCTTTATTTTCTCTTCCTTTTCTTTTCTACTTTTTCTTTTCCTTTTTTCCAAGAGCAGGAACGAAGGGAGGGTGATACAATGTATATAACTAAGGCGATATATATTGCATCATTTGACGGTTAAGTATGTATGCAAAATAGGAACATATAGATTACATCATTTGACCCATGCATAACGGTTAAGTGTGTACACAAAATAGGAACATATATATTACATCATTTGACCGATAACGGTTCCTCAGCGTCGACGTTTTCGTTTTTGAGTGAGCATCTTTCCCTTCTTGTTCGTTGAAGAATAATTGAGTCCACGTTTTCTCTGCCGCCATGTCCGGCCCCTTCTCTGCCGCCATGTCCGGCCTCTTCCCCGCCGCCATGTCCGGCCCCTTCTCCGCCGCCATTATCGATCATCTCTTCGTCTTGCCCCGTGTCTTCATTGCCTGCCCCGTCGGCGTCCTCAACATCATCATCCTCATCTTCAATTATCCACCTAGTATAGCCATCCATGAAACCTGTCATGAGTAGGTGCGCCATCACACTACCATCGTCATAGGGGTCGAGCCAAGCTCGTCCTTTGCATCTTTGACACGGACATAAAACCTCTGTCAGGTTATTTTCTTTCATGTCCTGCACCGCCGATCGCAACCACCTGTCCACCACCGTTCCACTGACCATCATGAACGCCTGAACGGTAATAATAAACAAATTGATTATAAAAATGCATGCATGCATCAAAGTCATACAAAAATTCGGCATGACCTTCCCTAAAAATAGGACATATAGAGTTTGCCCGGAATTCGCCGAAACGGAAATAAATCGACATTTCGGCAAAACATAGGCAACTCACAAGCACAATTCGGCGGCAACTCATGCCACACACACAATTTCCATCATATCGCCCGATTATGTCATATCGCACACATACACATATTTCCATTCTTGCAAAAGCATAAATTTTTAATCACCGTACCTATCTTGAGATCGAGCACGGTGTTGATGATGTCGATAGGTGTCGCCACACACACCTATGGAATGATCAAAAGTGGACAAAGCTCTTCTTGATAAGACTATAGATCTAGTTAGGGAGGTACATAGGTCACTTCACTAAATGCTAGCTAGATCTACCTAGCTAGCTAGTTTGGGAGGAGACAAGTTCAACTAGTGGAGGGGGAAGGAAAAAGAGAAATGAGATGCATTAATGGAGGTTGGTGTAGTTAGCTAGGAGTAATAAAGAGAGAGAAAGATAGGTAGAAGAAGGAGAGTAATGGGGGGGAGAAGTAGTGAGGAAGAAGCAAAGTAAGGGAGAGAGGAGGTGGGAGCTAGGGGAAAGTGAGGAAGAGAGGAGGGGACGGGGAGGAAAAAGGTGGTATGGCTGCGGCTTAGCAGTAGCGCTGGGAGAAAAACGCGCTGCTGCTAATAGGATAGCAGTAGCGCTCCTACTTCACACGCGCTACTGCTAAATGGGGCCCGCCATGTGGCCAGTTTCAAAATTAGCAGTAGCGACATGAAAAAAAAGCGCGCTACTACTATCACATTAGCAGTAGCGCGGTTATCATGGACGCGCTACTGCTAAACCTAGCGTGGCGGGAACGGTCGGTCAATTTTAGTAGCAGCGCGGTTCTATCGAGCCACGCTACTCCTAAGTTGGTAGCAGTAGCGCCTTTCTTCAGACCGCGCTACTGCTAATTAGCAGTAGCGCTCCATCCTATCCCGCGCTGCTGCTAAGATTCTGTGTATAAGGTTTTCCCTAGTAGTGTTCGTGAACCGTTTCATGAAGGATTACCACCCCATCTAGGATGTTTCTACCATTCATGAACGCTGTCTGGGAAGGGCAAACCACATGGTCAGCCACCGAGTTTAGCCTAATCATCGCAACTTTCGTGAAGATTTTAAAACTAACATTAAGGAGGCAGATAGGTTTATACTGTTGTATCCTTACCGCCTCATTAACCTTAGGTAATAAAATAATCTCATCGAAGTTTAGGCGAAACAATTCTAGTTGTCCAGCATGGAGATGGCCAAGCAAATCTAGAAGGTCCGGTTTGATAACCTCCGAGAAGCTCTGATAGAACTCAGCTGGCAAACCATCCGGACCCGGGGCTTTGTTGTGTTCCATTAGGAAAATTGCCTTCTTTACCTCCTCCTCAGAGGAATTTGTGCTTCCGAAAAAGAAACCTGACTCAGGAACGTATGTCAGACGTCTGATTTTGGAGGCAAGAAGCTGAGATCTCTGCCTGGCTGAGAAGTTGCCTTGCAGGCCTCCATCCAAACGTGCCCGCCATTCTACTTGCCAGGAGATTGCCTGTTAATGTTACATCCCTCGATGGCTAAACCACACACAAAACCACTTAAAAATTGTTTTCTCTAGTTTTACATATTCAAGGGCTAGAGGGTGTTTTAAACATAAGGTATATTGTCGCGGTAGACCACAAATTCCAAATTTTCTGTTCAAACCGGCATTCTCATAAGGTCGTCGGACACAACTTTTTTACAAGGAGATTCAAATAAACATACCTTTGCATTTTAACCATGTAAGAGAGATGCATATTAGTACCAGAACGCCACTGCCTAAAACCGACAGCACAATCCTCACGACATTCATCTTTCTAAGTTTACCTGCATCATACATAAATAAACCATAAAAAACGAAATGATACATAGAAGTACAAGTTTGCAAAGACACAACCAACCATAAAAATGACAAAACTAGTAGTAGAAAGCCAGAAAAATGGAAAATTGTTACCATCTGCCGCATCCATGCCTGCAAGTCGGAGATAGAGTGTCTCGTCGCCTACGCCTACTTTTCTGATGTCAACCAACTCTCCGTACCATACCATACACATCGTTATGTCTCTTCCAGATTTGCCGCTACGCACGATTGCGGTACACATACCCCACACAGGAACAGTTGGGACTGGTGCCGCTGTCTCATCGTAGTAACCATACTGCCCACAATAACTGTATAGGTTGCATTCAACAAATAGCCACTTCATAAGGACAACCCACGCCGACAAGTTGCTAGTCCAGCTCTTGAGGTAATATTCACCTGAGTAGGTCAGCACTGACCTTGTGTGTGGGGCGCCGTCAGAGAGGCTATATGTGCCATAGATCTCATCGCCGTTGTCGACAATGGCTATGTACATGATAAGATCACTAAAATTCATTGTCCCTGCTAGCTGTTTTTGGCCAACGCTAATCACTTGGATCACCATCCATGGGTTGCCACGGGTCACCAATCTCTCCCCGTCCCATAGGAATACTTGGAGGGGTGTGTCTGGGTCGCCACCGTGGGAGAAGCGCCCTGGAGAGGGGTCACCGGGGCCCTTCCAGGAAACCGGACGATCGCCAGTACCGCGTGTACTGTATATCCACATCGTCATCCCTGGCAGGAGTGTGTCTGTGTGGTGGTCGAAGCTCTGCCACACCATGGTGCCGTTTGACAAGCGAATGATGAGGTTGCCGGTGTTTAGAAGCACCGCCGTCATGGTAGACGAGCCCGGGGTAATAGTGTTCTTGTTGGCCGTCGTCCAAAGGACATGGCCACTATTGTTAGCTTCGGCGATAATGAGATTGGAGGCGTTGGTGAGGGAGAGCATAGGTGCAGAGGAAGTGTTGTTGGTGATTGGGGTTTCACGGTTGGCAACCCACACAACTGTGAACTCAGAGATGTTGTTGTACCATATACAAATGTACAGCTTGGCTGGAGTGGAGTTGGAAGGGTTGAAGAAGCCCAAAGAGAACGCTCCACCATCCGAGATGAAGGTGTTGCCGGGGTACAGCGACTTGCCGGGGACAATCCCGTCATCCGAAGCGCTCAACGGCAGGAATAGAATTATCAGGGCCATGGTGCAGCAAGTGAGAGCCGGCAAATCCATGGATCGACCAGGCAAAATCTTAGTTACTAAGCAGTAACTAGTTGTAGGCTATATATTGATGCAGCTAAATGGAGGGAGCACTTGTATCGAACCTCGGTCTGCAAGTAAAAATGTTTTCACAAACGCAGGCAGGCAGCATCCACGAATGTTCCGATCACGGATCGCCGAAGCCGGCGATTGTATAATCGAATATTGCGAAATTCAACAAGAGTTGATTTCAATGTCTTAGTGCGTTGGAGTTTATAATTCAGCTGTCCACGTTGAAGTTGGGATGCCACCATTACTGCTGACTAGATAGAGAAGAGTCATGTCGTTTTAAAATTAACAAAGTTACAATGGATGTCTGGCTAGCGACAAGGAAATCACCTACCGATATAAAAGAAAAGAAATCGCATTAGTTAGCCATACAAATCGAGTCAAACTTAGAGTTCGACCCGTGTCCGTGGTGGATGAAAAAAATACAGTTATCCTTCTAACTGTCTAACCAACGATTGATTTTCGACTAACTAGCAAGGTGGCCCTCGCAAATGCGAGGGCTAGCACTATTATAGTAGTTAGTTTTCGTTGTTCATAGATATATTTTGTATTTATTTATTTAGTATGAGTAATTCCGTTTATATTGGGTACTTGGGGTTTATTCGTTTTAACAGTTAGGTTTTACTTATGTGATTGCATGATAGTGTTACGTTGTTGTGTCGAATTGATATGAAATGGTAGTTCTATAAGTGTCTAATGTTTCTACCCATTTTTTTTTCTATAGTGTATTTTATCATGTTGCATTTGCATTTTTAACTCAAATTTAATCAAGATGTGATAAATTTTGTTGCAAAATGTTCTATCTAAATATCCACTCTTTCTTAATCCAGAACACGTTCCGTCCATGCCAATAGTATTCATGGAGTTCTACCAGGGTGATGTTTTGACGTCTCTCGACTGTGAAGAAGTTAACACCTACATTTCTGGATAGTAATACCATCACTATTTTCAAAAAAAAGCAGCGAGTAAATTTGTATGTAATTTTGCGTGTGAAATTTGGTATGTAACATCCAAAGTTTAAAGAATGCGTGACACATATATTCGATCTGAAAATTCCCATGAAGGTCAAGGAGGTTCATTTACATGAAAAATAACGTCGACAAATAAAGATAAATTCCCTAACGATGTGGAATTCGGATACGAGTCTAAGATTATGCCAGGACTCTGATGAACATTCACATATATGCATCAACTAATTATAAAATAAGTTTGATATTTTGATAAGCTAGAGTTTGTGGTGTTCAATTACAAGTTGACCTATTAGCTGCGATAATAGGTGCTATATACCACTGATCCGCTTCTTCTGAATAACTAAAGTTTCACCACAGAAAATATATGTAGATATTATGAACCATGTAAATAAATACAATTTAACATATTTTAAATTCCAGGTCATACCCACATTAACATGACTAGTACGACAATAATGCCTAACAAAACTCATTTTAAATGTTTATTTTATAGCTGTAGTGGGAGTGTGTAAAATATGGACTTAATTTATTGGGTTTTTAAACATGGAATACAAATATGGAGGAACGGCCTCCATGCTTATAGATTTTGAAAATTGGGCTCGAGGATTGTTTGTAATATACATAACTAATTGTTTAACTCTAGCCATACACTGAACAATAAATTTATACTAATAGTTTGTAAGATGATAAAGATATCTTAATATACCTACATGCTTGATCAACTGGGATGAATTCACAAAGTTCACACATTATTCAAGATCGGCGTACCATCCTTTAGATGGTTAGAGACGGTAATAACAATCACTACTAGAAAAATGGCTATAGCTAATATGGACATTAATGGCACACCATGTATGTGGTGCGCCACTGCTATATAGCAGTGGCGCATCAGATATGGGTGCGCCATTAATGGCCATATTACTAATGGCGCACCTGGTGTGTGGTGCGCCATTACTAGTTTTGTCCTGGCCCCACACCCTTCCCAGACTTAGCAGTGGCGCACCAGGGGAAAGTGCGCTATTACTAGGTTTAACTAGTAATGACGCACCACACCCACGGTGTGCCACTACTAACAATTTTTTTTTCAATTTTTTTTTTCAAAACTAGTAATGGCGCACCACACACCAGGTGCGCCATTAGTAACCCTGGTTACCAATGGCGCATTCTTAGGAGGTGTGCCATTGGTAACCTGAGAGCAGCTAGATATTTTTGACAGCCACCTACCACACTCACTTTCCCCACTTCATTCTCTCCACCTCTATCAAGCTTGGTCTCGGCTGCCTCCTCCTCCTCACCTCATTTGCACCATAGATTCACCCAAATTAAGTGGTTAAATTTCCTTTTTTTGATAGGTAAGTAAGGGGAAAGATTTCTTTATGTTCTAGATCTACTTTTTTCTCCCTCCAACGTACACACTTTTTATCCAGTCGGAGTTTGCGGAAATCATCTATCAAGATGTCCTTCGTACCTCGGGGCAGTTCTACCTCAACTATCAACCGTCCAACAGTGAAATAGAAACAACGCTACAAATGCAGGCTGACCACGACCGCACATTCATGACCATCACGAAAGACGGCGGCTTCATCCACGCTCCGGTCCCTGAGTCGAGTCGAAAGTATTGATGCTATGTAGTTCTGAAATATAGATTAGCTCATGTTGTAATTAAACTTTAATGAACTTGTATGTCTCTTTAGTTTGGACAGTCGTTCAACTTATATGTAATCGATGCTATTTATTAGTAGGACCATGAATCGTGCTATTAATGTGTTGCTTTTCTCTTCCGATCCTTTTGTTGCATACTTATATATTGCTTATATATTATCTGTGAATTGCTACTAACGTTTTGTTTGTCTAGTGCATAGAGATGCCGTCGTATGTCGTGTACAAGGGTGAGGTTCCCGGAGTCTACGACGACTGGGAGGAGTGTCGGAGACAGGTTCACCGTTTCAGCGGTAACAGTTACAAAGGGTACACCACTAGGGCGGAGGCGGAAGCTAGATACGCGCGCTATCTAGCGGGAGAGAGGAGGGAGCGGCGGACGAACCGGATGAAGATCAGTTTCATCGCAATGATGCTCATCGTGACCGCAACCCTCTTCTATGTGATGGTAGTTTAGATATCGACTTGTAATGTGAAGACAAACTCGCTACTCGCGGTCTCGAGACTTGTAATGTTCTAACTTTGTTCGGTATTTTGAATTCGGAGACTAATATGATGAATTGTATTCGGAGACTAATCTTCTATTGTATTCGATAAATCTGCTGTTTATATGTTGTGCTGTAATGTATTTTGTAACCTGTGCAAATATCAGAAAAGCAAAAAAAAAAAATTCCTAATATTCATAGTAGTGGCGCACCATATTGCACTTTAGTGGCGCACATAAATAAACACCCCAGTGGCGCATTATCTAAAAGTGCGCCATTAGTAACCCAGAGCACAAGGTACACATGGCCCCTTGGAGTAACAGCAGTGGCGCACTTCTGGGCCTAGTAATGGCGCACTTTAGCTACGCCATTAGTGTCTGGGATAGTAATGGCGCATCAGGTGGTGCGCCACTGTTATGTAGATTAACAGTGGCGCACCAGGCGTGCGCCATTACTATTTATTAGTAGTGGCGTGATAATAGTGGCGCACCTATAGTGCGCCATTAATAGCCAAAATAGGTGCCCCACTAACAGCCTTTTTTCTAGTAGTGAGAGAAAATGACTGCAAGCTAGATGCATGGTTTCATACTATTTTCAGAGTGAGGACTCTCATATCCTCTTGGCTAGGGTTGAAATATATTGTCACATGGTGAATTTTGTACTACTTATCACTGAGTGAAGGAAGCTATCTCGATCAGGCATTGAACAACAAATAGAGATGTACCAATCTTTATCCCTTTGCTAATAACAATGTTAATCACACTGTATTAATCATCAAGTGTAACCATCTGGAAATCATAAATCTCATTGGGGAGAGGCAACATTAGCATATAGTAAAGCACACATGCAAAGTTGATTCCTCACAACTATTTCCTTTTTCCAGACAACATACAATTAGTAAACAAACAGAAGTACTCAATTACGTCATGATACTGGAAATACAAAACGCTCTACATGTTGTGCATATATGTACGTAGGATAACAAAAGTAATATAGCTCAAAATGAAAATGGAAGGATAGACAACATCAGGTAACACATGCATTATACCAAGATTTGACATTTTTTATTTGCATTAGACAAAATGATACACTTGGTCCGAGCTTGATAATATAAAGGACTCGTGGAAACACAACAAATGTAAACGACATAGTATAGATGAAATAAGATAATAGTATACAATGTTTTCTAGAGCGACTATTCTACACCTAGGTTCATCTACACCCAGGCATAATCAGATATAGATGCTCATGTGCGCAAGGTCCGTGCTGATTGTCGTGGTGTTTGAACATCTGAGAAACTTTGGAGAAGAATTTTGATTTTATTTACTATTTATTTAATTTACTGTTCATCAGATATACATGAGCATGGGCACCGTTTTGAATTATTAATGTTTTGTCCCTATTTTAGTCAGATGAACATAAAAGTAGGCATGTTTTATAGAAATCTTTGTTACTTAAGATGGAAAATATGAGCATATTATGAACAACACTCACAAGAAAAACAACTAACCTTGTAAGAATTATTATTTTAATGGTCTATGAAGATTGATAATGGTTAAATGAACAAACAGAAGGCTGAAAATTTAATCTTATTTCTTAATGGTTAAATGATGTTTTTTCTTAAATTTATTATTATTTTAAGATAATATAAACATGAGTGGATTTTATATCCGAATGGTTGAAACAATTTTTTTACTTAAATTAAATAATATTGTGTTAAGAAAATAATCAATAAAAAATGAAAAGAGTGATGGTGACCCCCCCCCCCCCCCCCTCCCTCCTCTTAAAAATTCAAACTAAACAAATACGTTTGCGAAAGGGAAATAAGGTTCGATGAAAAATACATAGAAGAATGGTCGTGGACCAAGGTCGTCATTTAAGTTTTCTCCCATTGATTCGATTTGGCATTGGTGAGCTTGGAAGTTATTCTTTTCCCAGATCAAATCAGATTGATATTTTGCTCATGTATGGAATATGAATTGTTCTCGGGTTGCATGCATGCTTGGCTCGTCACGCATGTATTACCTACCCTGTTTTCTCTTCTAATATTGGATATTTGAGCCACACGTTCAGGTTTTCAGAGGTAAAACATTGTTTTTTGACGCACTATGCATATTTATTTGAACCATGATGTGATGATTTTAATGCATGTTGCCATTGATTCCTTTTCTTCTTCTTTTTTTTTTGACCGAGCTCCTAGACTCTTTTTATTCGTGGAACATGTCTTCATGGAGAGCCCTAGTTACTATTTTCTCCAAACCAAGAGTCCAATTCCTATAAGCTACAAGATACCCCACGTGCATGTGTATGTCCATATCCAGGACTTGTACCTTTTTTAGATACTAATATTGATCGGCCGTGTCCGGCTACAATACGAACACACAGGCTGATTTTCTCTTTTTTTGAGATGTACGTGTGTTTTACTTTTTTCTTTTGTTTTGAAAGCAACAGATTTTATTCCTCACATAATGGACATTTCGTTTACAAGTGAATGTGAAATAAAATCAGGGATTATAGATTCCCAAAACAGAGAGGACTTTTCACTAAATGAGTTCTTGGGTAGGCTATGAGCCACTTCATTAGCTTCACGTGGGCACTGTGTGTAAGAAACACTTTCGAAGTCCATTGCCAACTGTTTGCACTCGAGCACCACTGCAACATCTGAGCCAACATATGTATCTGGTTGTTGCACTGCTTCCACCACAAAGCTACTATCAGATTCAATGATCACTTTGTTGCAACCGATCCTTTCTGCTAGATATAGTCCGTTCCGAATTGCTGTCATCTCCGCAGAATCAACACCGACCACATGAGGAACAAACCATGTTGCTGCCGAAATAAAATTCCCTCTCCCATCCCGAGCAATAGCGCCAGTTGCACCAGATAAAGTTTCAGCTTGGAACGCCGCGTCAACGTTGATTTTAACCACATCACTAGTCGGTTTCTTCCACATATGATCATGGGTCCTCATCGGCTGTCCAGCCGTATAAGCCCGAGTATAGTTCGTTGCCAAAACCTTAATAGAGATTGCTGCTCTTTCTGGGGTCTGGATCGGTTCATTTTTAACATGCTGACGCCGTTGCCACCATAGGTACCAGGCGGCTACCATCATAAGTTCCGCAGCAGGCAGTCCATCAATGACTGCATTCGTCCGACACAAGATTTCGACAGTTATAGACCCTGAGCGATCCTGACGTACTGCTTCCTCTACCCTGTCCTTCACCCCTAGCTCTGACCAAACCTCCATTGCTCTCTTACAGGTAAACAGACAATGTTGGATATCCTCAATACCGATCGTACAAAATGGGCATTGAGGGATGAGAGCTATGTGTCTATTTGCCAGAATTCCGTAGCAAGGAAGTGAACCATTTAGTGCCTTCCACGCAAAATGTTTGATCTTCCCTGGAATTTTGAGGTTCCAAATCTCTTTCCATATTGTATTAGTGTTTATATTGCCCTGTCCATCTGATCGCACTAGCTGTTGCCCAAACTAATGTTCAAATTCTCTGTGATACGCCGATCGGACTGAGAACGTCCCCGACCGTGTATAGTGCCAAGCAACAAAGTCTTCCCCGACCGTGTACGTGTGTTTTACTTTTGCTAGGCAACATGGACATGTTATAGCACCTTTCCTATGTCAACGTGACATGAGATAAAAAATATTATTTATTTTCTACATAAACATGTCATCCGAGGCCCACCAATTTATGTTACGTAAATTGAATGGTTAGAGATTAATAAGTTTAGAAGATCCACAAGATCAAGGGCCGGCATTTTCTGATTAACGTAGGAATTTCTAGCATATTCTCTATTTTTTACATGTATTTTGCTTTTAGTAGATAATAGAATAGATAGATAGTGACTGAGACATTGAGCTATACTGACCCGGCCAGGATCATATATGGTCCAGCCCCGAGGCAGTTATTGGGTCACAGTATTTCAAGTTATTGATCAAACCTACACACAGATGTAGTACCAACGGAAAAGGTGGTTCCATTCTCAGACTGAATTTCGTACAGTCGTAATGTAAAGACTGGATATTCTCTTCCTCGTCATGTAACAGTTGAAAAACATTAACAACATGTATAGTTTCAAAAAGAAAAACTTAGCATGGGTGATGGAGCTACAATCCGAAAGATGGATTGCACCTTCACAAAACACAATTATGGAACCATGTTTGAGCTATTTCATGCATCTTTGTTATTGATTGCTCTTTCACGGATTGTATTTTCTTGTATGGAAGATTGATAACTGACCTATCCTCCCTCTAGAACTGTAAGAATTAGAATGTTCTTTGAGTTTTGACTTTTACATGGTGTACCTCCCTATCAGCCACCTACTTATTTTGATCTTGGCCAACTACCATAGTGGATTTGTGCCCACGGCACGATGGTTTCTCCTTCAGGCACGCGTTTGCTGAGAAGGGTATGATCGTCTTTATGCTTACTTCATCATCAATTTAACCTTGCAGCTGCAGATTAACGCATGCTCTCCAGTCTTAACATCTGTCAACGTGCGTGCGTGAACTAAAAGTGTTGAATGTCACACACAAATTCCATCCGATGAATAGTGTATTGAGAGTCGAGTTTCAAGGACATTGTTGTCAGTAGTACTATGCATAGTAGCTAAGTGTGTCTAATATGCCTTCCAAAATTATGACTATATGCTAGTCAATGTTACATTACATTCGGGTAGCCCAAAAAGGTGTGATGGCAGTATAATGAGGCCTTTTGGCTCAAAAAATTAACTCCCATGGCACCATTTAGAGCTATAAAAAGAGACATTTTGCTCACAATGATGCCACGGCAGTAAAATTAGGGCACTAAATTAAGCTATAGTGTAGGTACTATGTGGTAGTTAAATTTATTGAACATGTTGTACTATGTGGTAAATTATGATCCAATATGCCACTAAATGCAAGAAATGATTTTTTTTTCATGCAAATTCTACCGGCGTCAAACGCTACGAGGCCATGCACGTCGAAGCTAAAAACAAATAAAAAACGTACATGTAATACGTCATGCACGTCTGACTTTTGATTGTTGTATGCCATCCATCCTTCTAATGTTCAGTTCACAGCCGAGAAATCAAGTATTGGCATCCGTAAGTAGCAGTAGAAATCTGGAAGACAACAGCGCATATATATCATATATACTGATCAATCAAGTAAGGGTGTGTTCGTTAGCCCTCCGTGGCCAAAAAATCCTCAACTCCTCCAACGCCAGGGATCCTCCGCCAGCTTCTCACGAGCGATCCCGGAGCGAAGGAACCGTTCGGCAACAAGGCTTCTCACTCACATGAAAGAGCTAGCCTGAAGCCCATAAAATCGCCCCTATCTGTCCCATCCGGAGCAAGCTGCCATTCCAAATGGTGTGCGAAAGTTGGGTTGTGCCATAGGCCTGGTTGGGTGTAGTTTGTTTGGCAAGGGGTGGCTCGAGTCGAGGGAAGGAGAGGAATATGTGCTCAAACGGGTACGAGTTATCTCACTTGGCGGTGGCACTTTTCTGTAAATTGTGTCAACTCCAACTTCTCAGAGAAACAGGAGCTCGGGAAACTCAGCTCCACAAATCCTCTCTTTTTGCATTACTAGTAAGCGTGCACATGCAACGCACGTATCCTAATGCAAACTTTCAAAAACTCGCATTTAACATACAATCCATTGTTGAAATGTTGTTCCCGAAATTCCAAAACAAAACGAAAAAACTTGCGCTTGTAACACATGATCCACACATTTGTCTTCACATAAATTTTACGATCCCATAAATGTATTGTAATTGTTACTTATTAAAAAAACACTTAAGAATACCAACCAAGCAATATTATCTAGTAATTATTATTTGATGATGATCCTCTCTGGAAAGTCCATCTTTTGATGCGATCTATGGTGTGTCGTTGTAAGACTGGGATATTGTTTAGAACTTCATTCTCTTCATACTTCAAAATATGAACCAAAAATCGCTTCCTTAGTTCAAAATCATCCTACATATGAAGTATATAACATTGTTTATTAGAAAAAAATCATGGGTAACATGTATACAAATGAGCATGGTGCCAATACTTACCCTGGGTACTGGAAAATGTAGCGTTCCATCGTGCCATGAATGCATTAAATTAAAAACAAATAACCAGACAAAGGACTGCATGTATGAAATGTTACATTGTGCGTTGAATGAATCAATTAAGATTGTGATACATTGAGAAAATAGCCCAAGAATATCAGAAGGCAATAAAATCTGCAATTATGCATACATTGAGAAAGACAATAATCATTATTATTCATATTCATTAAGACCAAATAAACACATGACGAAGAATTCAAATCTTATCATATCACATTCTGAGATATGATATTAATTTCTAACAGGCCAGTTGTCAAACAGTTGTGTCAACATAGCAATGTCCATACTGTCATGATGACTTGATACTCGTGCATAGGGGGACATGGACTAAAATAATATAAGAAAACATTAGTATAATTAGGCAAAATGTAATATATGATTATTATAACTTACACATAAGAATGCATTAACTTACTTTTCATCGATATAATAGAAATAAAACAAAAGAATCATGCCCGACGATCCATTTGGTGGATGATATGTTTAAACTGGATGGCGTCATTGGGCCACACAAAGCAACCAGAGGTCGGATTGCAAAAGAAAAGAAACGGCAACCAAAGAAACACTAATAAGGAGCAGCCGGTGAAAAGTAAAAAGAAAAGAAGCCAGTGAAAATAAGAAGCGGTTGCACGCTTCGCTTTGTCCAGTGATGTGTGTGGTGAGACCTGACTACCTGAGAGACCCATGGCTTTGCTTTCTCCGTCACACGCCGCCGGCCACTCCCTCTGCAGCACGGCGCTGCATGCCGCATCCTCTCCCGCCATGACGTCGCCGGGCGCCTCCCCCACCATCCCACCACGGACTCGCCCCACTTCCTCCTATCCCCACTACGGCCTCGCCCCGTCGGCTCTTATCCACACCATGGCCTCACCCCGCTGCCTCCTCTCCCCACCACGGCCTTGCCCCGCTGCCTCCTCTCCCCACCGCGGCCTTGCCTCGCCGCCTCCTCTCCCCACCGCGGCCTTGCCTCGCCGCCAACCCCTCGGATCTTCCGTAGATCGACTCAGCCACCACCGTCCTACTGCCACAGAGCAGATCGAGATGCGAGATGCGAGCTGCTGGACACGATGCAGGAGCAGGCATCTCGAATCCGGGAAGGAGTTCGCCGCTTGCCTACGTGCTCGGTTGCTGTAGGTATGTTGTTCGATTAGATTTTGTCCGGGAAGGAATCCGGCCGAACGTGCCCAGAAACTACCACTTTACGATTTTGTTCCAAAAACTATCACTTTTCTGCTAATCTGTTGCAAAAAACTACCAAGTGTGATAGTCGCCTGCTTTGTCGCGGTTAAACACGTTTCTGCCAGGCGGGGCCCACATTTCAGGCGCTAGCGAGGCAAGTCGTTAACGGCCAGGCGTTAACGGCCGTTAATGGCCCCGTCGGCCGTCGGTGGTCAAGGTGGGGTGGACCCCGGCCCTGCTCGCTCGCTCGCTCGCTCACTCTCTCCCGCACTCGCTCACTCACTCCCTCCCTGCTAGCTCATTCTCTCCGTCGTCGTCGCAGGCGCCGCCGCCGCCATTGTTGCCGGTAGAACTTGAGGATGCCTTCCTGGAATGAGTCGGAGAGCTCTGGCGACGACATCTCCATGGTTGCCATGGATCAGCAGCTGTTTGGAAGTACCTGTTGTCCAGATCTAAGTTTTTGTTAGGGTTAGGTCATGAATGTTCATAGTCCTCTCCGATTGGTTTGTGGTTTGCAGGTGTGAGTTGCAGAAGCACCAGGTGCCTCCTCAAGGGAAAGAGCCCATAGTCCCCCACCTCACTATTGGTCGTGCTCCCTACTTGGCTCCAACACACTCTTCATGATCTCAGGTGAACACCCTGGTATGGTTTGATTTGATTAATGCCATTTGTTTAAGTTAAATTAAATTGTCTTTGTTGCCACCGCAGATCGTTGCCAACCCAGTTTGTTTAATTTATTTGCCCTCAATTAGGTAACAACTCAAATCTAGAAGAAGAGACTAGCACTAGCGCATAAGGAATAAGGATTACAAAATAGTTTTTTTCAGGATATTCGACAATGTTCGAATTTTGTTATTCATCTCCTCTGAATTAGTCGCAGCTTGCATGAAAAAGTGCCGGACGGGACAATGGCACGTCAATCAAGTTTAGAGTAGTACAACATTTTACATGCTGACATAAACTGTATGTTCCCGTGCAGAAACTGCAAAGGGTTGATTTGTAGTCTTTGCATGTCGTCAAGTGGATGTTCGAGGAGAAATTTCTGCTTTCTATAGTATGCGTCCATGAGGATAGCTCAGCAGATTTTTTTAGCTTCTTCATACTTCAATAAATATGTTTTTTAGCTTCTTCCTACTTCAATAAATATGTTTGTCGTCAAGTGGATTTTTTTAGCATATATAAATGGCGATGTAGCTTAGAACACATGAAAATAGTCTTTTTGGAATAACTTTCCTCCAGAAAAAATTGAATTTATATTTGAACCGGAAAATTCTAGCTTAGATGATACAAATTCCATCTTTGGAGTGATCATATATCGTTTTAAGCTATGTACTTTTGCACTCCAATCATTAGCACTCAGTTTTCCTATCGATTTTTCATGAAACGCACAGGGCAACAATCTTTGGATTCACTGGGATATGCCTCGGGAACAATCATTAGCACTCAGTTCGTATTATAATTTGTTTTCAGGAGTTGATGGTCTAATCTCTTATGTGATTAGTTATTCAGTAATGTATCATAATTATTTGGTGCAAATAGAAGTGCTTTCTTAGATCAAAGTCAGGTATATTTGTTCATTAAGAAACCTTTCTAGCCGCCCTTCTAATATATGTGTGTCGTTACCTCTTTTGTCCTACATTTTATGTTCTGACACCAGAATAAATGTAAATATATGTTCCTCCTTGCCATTAAGTACTAAATCGCTCATTGCTTCTATTACCCACATTATGTAATTATTTCTGAATATACTGGATAGAAAATGACCATTTGATTTGTCGCAAGAATCATTAAACATTGCTACGCAAAACTGGACTACGTACATAGAAGGAAGCCGATAGAAGCTATTGCTATATTTTATCTAGGGAGGATTAGCATGTTGCTACGCCTTTTTTATGTTTGCTTCAGAATGTTAATTCTCAGTTCAGAAGGCAAGGCAATGTACCATTACTCCAATGTTTTTGTTTCACCTGCTAATAAAAAAGGATACACGTTTGGGCGCGAGTGGACGAGCAAAAATGTTCCTCAAATCAAGGTGACCTTTATTTTACATGTAACTTTGATGCCACCAACTTTATTAATGTCTTTAATATCATGTACTATAGGTTACTAACCCTTGGTCACTCTATTTCTCTTTCTCGCTACTATATAAACCAGTTGTGTTTTGTAGTTTGTCAAGTGGTATCGAACATATGGCACCACCATACGCTGTGTCTGATCTTTATAATTATATGAATATTTGAGGGTACTTCCACTTTATCTATGGAATTGGATAAATAATCAGTCTCCCGGATTAGGGAATTTATGATACTAAAGACTATAAGTTTATAATTTGTAGTGAAGGTTTTGTAATTGTAGATATATAGCATGTACACGTGTTTAGGACTTGATTAAATTATATTTATTGTTAGTTAGGTACAGCTACTAGAGGTGCAAGAGTGTACTTCAATAATGGATTTCATTGAAAAACACACACTTACTCCAATAACTGATTTGATATGCAATGTTGATGATTCACAAACACTATAAAGACCAGATTACAAACACGGTATTTGTGGTGTCTGATCGGACGGGCCACCATGTTTGTGATGTCCGGTACATAGTAAAACACATGCATACACATAAATTAATCATTTACTTAAGACAGTAATAACTAAATTCTGTTTTATGATTAGCAACTTAAATACAATGTTATTTACTTTGAGTCGTTCTTATGTCTATGTATGAGTTTCATGGTTTTATTCATATATGCTTTGACAAAAATAAATGTCAGCAAATAAATCAGTATCCATGTTTTTCATAATTTCTAGCCCGTGCAGATGCACGGGTCGACGACTAGTATAGCTTAATGTTTCGGTCACTGGTCTATATATCTAGTCATCCCGACTCCGAATGGACAGCTGACATGTCAAGTCCAGCACACCCTCAACTACTCGGAACCAGGCCAATGTACCAGGATTCCAGAAACTGCATTAGTTAATCTTCTGGTTACGAGACCAAACGTGTGTGGTTGCTGGAACGAGTCGTTCGTCAAAAGATATGATTTTGCTTGTAGACCAAGGCTGGATAGTGGAAGTACCCGCAATCAGCTTGTGGGTGTTTGGTTGGGCTTCCAGCCAGCTTCCGGCTTCCGGCTTTGAAGCCAAAAGCTCCTATTTAGGGGCTTCCGGCTGCAGCTGTGGCTTTCGGCTGTGGCTGTGACAAGGCCGAAAGCCGCAGCTACAGCCGGAAGCCCCTAAATAGGAGCTTTTGGTTTTGAAGCCGGAAGCCAGAAGCTGGCTGGAAGCCCAAGGCCGAAAGCCGCAGCTGCAGCCGGAAGCCCCTAAATAGGAGCTTTTGGCTTCGAAGCCGGAAGCCAGAAGCTGGCTGGAAGCCCAACCAAACATCCTCTATATATAGTACTAGTTAGTACTTGGTACTAACATTTTGGCCAGACTTACCAATGGATTGGCCTGCTCTGCCCTGCTTTAGGGCCACCCCTGTGCTGCTCCTTCTTATCTTGCTGTCGTTCGCCACGTCAGACGACCGGCCTGTCCCCGGCAAACCACTCCCTCCCGGTGCCACCATCATATCCGATGGTGGTACCTTTGCCTTGGGCTTCTTCGCCCCCTCCAACTCCACGATGTCCAGCTTGTACCTGGGCATATGGTAAAACACCATCTCTCGGCTTACCGTCGTGTGGGTCGCCAATAGAGAAACGCCACTCACGAATAATACCTTCTCTTCACCGATGCTCTCACTCACCAACACCTCCAATCTCGTACTCTCGAGCGGTGATGGTGGCAGCCGTGTCGTTTGGACTACCGACATGGCCGCTGCCCCGGGCTTGGCTGCCCCGTCGGCGGTGCTTTTGGACACTGGCAACCTCGTCATCCGGTCGTCAAATGGCACCATGCTATGGCAGAGCTTTGACCACCAAACCGACACACTCCTCCCTGGTATGAAGCTCAGGATAAATTATAATACACGTAGTAGCGACGAACGCCACGTATCCTGGAAGGGCCCACGAGACCCATCCAGGGGCCGCTTCTCCTACGTCTTCGACCCAATCACACTCCTCCAAGTATTCCTTTGGGATGGGGCGAGCCCGGTGGTCCGTGGTGCCCCATGGACGGGAGACTAGGTGATTAGCGATCGCCAAAACCTGGTGAATGGTAGCGTTGAGCTCATCGTCTACCTGGCGGTTGTGGATAATGACGAGGAGATCTACTTCACCTATAGCCTCTCCGATGGCGCCCCGCACACGAGGTACGTGCTGACCTACTCCGGTGAGTTCCAATTCCAGAGCTGGAAGAACAAAACATCAGAGTGGGTAGTCCTCGGGATGTGTCCGGGACACGAATGCAACCGCTACGGCTACTGTGGGACGTATGGCTACTGTGACGAGACGGCAACACCCATGCCTACATGCAAGTGTCTTGACGGCTTCGAGCCAGCAAGCATGGAGGAGTGGGCTCATGGCAGGTTCTCGGTGGGGTGCCGGCGGAAGCAGCCGTTGCGTGGGTGCAACGACGGCTTCTTAGCATTGCCAGGAATGAAATCGCCAGACATGTTTGGTCGCATTGGCAATGCCAAAACTACATTCGAGGAGTGCAGAATAGAGTGCAGCCAAAATTGTTCTTGTGTGGCGTATGCATATGCCAACCTAAGCAGCGGAAAGTCCGGAGGAGATGTCACAAGGTGCTTAGTGTGGGCAGAGGAGCTGGTTGACACAGGGAAAATTCCCCCAGGGTTCAGTGAAGAGTCTGGCGACACACTTTATATCCGTCTTGCAAGCCTAGATGTTGTAACTGCTACTAAATCTTGATTTTCTTTCTTTCTACTACTTGTTTTTTTATCACTTTCTATCTTTCCCCTGTTGATCTTTTCATTCCTCTCTGGTTCTAGTAGTACTGATTTTGTGTCGACTAACTCTTCTGGTTTCATCATCTATTTATATTTCTCTTCCATAGGTAAGAAGAGAAAGAGCAATACAGTGAGGATTGTCCTGTCAGTTTTAGGCAGCAGTGTTTTCGTACCCATATGCATCTCCCTTGCATGGTTAAAATTTAAAGGTATGTTTATTTGATCACCTCATGAAGACATTATATTTTTACCATCTTAGGAGAATGTCCGTATGACCACCTGAACTGGGAGCTTGTGGTCTACTACCATAATTTCTTGCCTAAACGGCTAAACCACCTGAATATGTAAAAGTTGAGCAACTAACATTTTACATACTGCTTCTGTGGTTTCGGAACCGTGGAAGTGATGTAATAATAACGGGAAATCTACTGGCAAATAAGATGCAGTCCACATGCAACACTACAAGTCGATCATAGAGGTTGCCGCTTCCCATGCTCAAGTAATCATTATAAATACTCTGGGTCAAATGGATCTAGTATACTAGAGCGACGTCTGGCCGCGGTGTTAGGGACTTGAGGTTTGTGTGTGTTTCTGCGAGGTGAGGCTAGGCATGTCTGTTTCAAACATATGGACCCCAAATAATTATGTCAAATGATAGCCATTTTCCTTGGTGTGCCTTTCTTCCATGGTGGCAGATATGCCTTGTAAGGTTATTTCGTCATGTTTCTGTGAGTTCATAAAGGAAATATCAACAAACATGAAAAACGTTATATATCTTTTTCATTTTTGTGGCTATGTTATGCTTGTTCGAGGGGAAACGACTATAACATTATGATAACAATACCATTGTGTGAGCAGGTAAAAACAAAATATGGAGAAAGGACAATAATATTATACTGGATGATATGAGTACCACTGATAAACTTGGGGAAGAAAACCCTCGGCGTGATCAGGAATTTCCATCTGTCAGATTAGAAGAAATTTCACTCTCAACACACAATTTCTCCGAAACATGCATGATTGGACAAGGAGGCTTTGGCAAAGTTTACAAGGTAACTCTTTAATATGCAGTTTCCTGATATTCGTTCTAAATTAGGATTCTTAATTTGCTCCATATGTCAAACTTAAAGCATTCTAAGATTTTCGTGACATTTCTCTAAGGAATGTTAGGTGGTCAAGAAGTTGCTGTCAAGAGGCTAAGTAAGAATTCTCAACAAGGAACGAAAGAGTTCAAGAATGAAGTACTTCTAATAGTGAAATTACAGCATAGAAACTTGGTTCGTCTTCTTGGATATTGTGCCGAGAGAGATGAAAAGCTGCTGATTTATGAGTATATGTCTAACAAGAGCTTGGATACTATCCAATTTGGTATATATTCTAGCAACACAACACAATAACCTTAAACAACTAACAAACATTCTTATCCTTACGATTCCTTCTATTTGTAGATGATTCCAGAAAATTGTTGTTGGATTGGGCAACCCGATTTAATATAATCAAAGGTGTCGCTAAGGGACTTCTCTACCTCCATCAAGATTCAAGACTGACTACAATCCACAGAGATCTCAAAGCAGCAAATATTCTTCTAGATGAAGAGATGAAACCCAAGATAGCAGATTTTGGTATGGCGAGGATCTTTGGTGATAACCAACAAAATGCAAATACCGAACGCATTGTCGGAACATAGTGAGTATCCGCTGGAAGAAAACTAATATTAATTTCGAATGAATTATACTCCTATTCAATAACTCTTAGAACTGAAATGATCACAGTGGTTACATGACTCCTGAGTATGCAATGGAAGGTGTCTTCTCTACTAAATCTGACATCTACAGTTTTGGCGTGCTACTACTTGAGGTTGTAACTGGCCTGAGGAGAAGCTCCAATAGTCTAGCCATGGGCTTCCCTAGCCTGACAGTCTATGTGAGTATGCAAAAGACTTATCTTCCGTTTTATCAACATGGATCAAAATTCTGAAGCACTAACATATAAAGATAATATTGATACGATGTTATTTGTCATTCCAGTCATGGAATATGTGGAAAGACGGGAAGACTGAGGATTTGCCAGACTCATCTATTGTGGACACTTGTTCACTAGATGAAATTTTGCTGTGCGTTCATGTAGCACTCTTGTGTGTCCAGGAGAAACCAGATGGCAGGCCACATATGTCATCTATTATGTTCATCCTAGAGAATGGAAGCACCGCACTTCCAACCCCCAATCGCCCTGCCTACTTTGCGCGACAAAGTGCTCAGATGGAGCAAAGTAGAAATTATATTCAAACTTCCGTGATTGGTACTACATTTACCGAGATAGAGGGGCGATGAAATACTTTTTTTAGTTCTAGATATGTCAAAATAATATTTTAAATTTTTTATGTGTATCGCATGACATTCCCCTTTCTGAAAAAGAGTATCACACATTATAAAGGAATTTATGTCTGGCTGAACAAAATCGGCATTCATCATGTGTTGTTTACAAGTCGTCAATTACCTTTTAATCTGAGTATTTGCATCCACTGCGGTCTAAATAGTAGATATGCGATTAAGAACACTTGAAGAAAATTCAAGATGTTAACAAGAAACAATTCGATGATAGTGATTTTTCATCAGATATACAAGAATTAGGTGGTGGTACGTAAAAAAAGATGATTAGTTAGCTGTATTCTTTTTTGATAGAAACTCGGCAAACAATTTGCCCAGCTGCGTTGACGTGCACTCGGCGAAATATTGAGCATGACAATAAGGCAGTGCCATGTGTCGTTCCACGTACTAGTGTCGATTGCCAAAATCGACAAACAATTTGCCAAGCTGCACGGAATGTGCACTCGACGAAATATGGAACATGGCAATAAGGTAGTGCCACGCGTCAGTCCCTTATTGGACATACTATTGTCGAGGGCCAAACCAGGCCAACCAATTACCCAGTTACGTCGAACGTGCACTCGGAAAAATATGGAACACGGCAATAAGGCAGTGCCACGCATCAGTCCATTATTGGACATACTACTGCCGAGTGCCAAACCCGACAAACAATTTGCCCCAGTGCTACTAACGAAGGAACTCGGGAGATATTTCGTAGTACGGAATAAATGCTGGCACATGGCTTATTTCTATTCGATGTACTCTGCCAAGTTTAGGATGGTAAAACTGAACAAACCTTAGGGCCACGTGGAATTTTCGTTAACGTCCTGTCTCTCATTGTGGTTCTGTTTGCCTAGTTTTTTCTTGTAGGAACCTACATTGCACGGATGCTTCTGAAAGCGTGCGTATCTGTCTGGGTACTTCCTTGATACTCGGATATTGCCCCGATACGGCCCACTACATATCCCGTACATATCTCCCGATTTTTTTGGTTTAAAAAACAGAAAATAATGTTTGATACTCCTAGGATACTGCTGCGATACATTTTGGATACGTGAAATTCCTCGTTTGACGTGAAATCTCCTCAAGAGTAAAGGCACACTTTTTGAGGATTCTCAACATGGTCATGAGTTCATGTCAAAAGGTGATTGTGAATGTTCTTATTCACTTGAAATGTTAGCAAGAGAGAGCCGATGCCCTTACTGAGAGCAGTAAACCTATGGAAATCCCACTTCCAAATCACTTCCCGGCGCGAGGGAGAGAGTGGAGAGTGAGAGAGTGAGGAGAGTGAGGGGCGTGGGGAAGAAGAAAAGTGGATAAGGTACGACTTATCAGTAGCGCGTATAGGGGAAAGACGATACTGCTATGCTGGGCAAGGGAGGGGTGGGCCTGGACTAGCCACAGTAGCTGGCCCATGCTCCGCGCTACCGCTAATCCTATTAGCAGTAGCGCGGGGCATGGGCCAGCGCTGCTACTGTGGCTAGCCCGTGTGCGTACGGTATGCCTCGCCTATTTGTAGCGCTTGTTACCAGGTCACGCGCTACTGCTAGATATTACCAGTAGCGTTTGTTTTAGACCAGCGCTACTACTAATTAACAGTAGCGCTTGCGGTTTTTCCATCGCTACTGGTAATATTCTACGTATAAGTTTTTTCCTAGTAGTGGTTCCAGATGTTGCTATTGTGATGAGGATGAAACGATAAGACACTTGTTTCTCGATTGTCCATTAGCAAAATTATTATGGTGCACAGTTCATATAGCCTTTAACATTAACCCGCCACCGAGCATTAACATGTTATTTGGGACGTGGCTCAATGGAGTGGACGCAATTATAGCGAAACGTACCCGGACAGGAATATGTGCATTATTTTGGGCTATATGGAACACTAGAAATGATTTGCTTTTTAATGGGAAAAACATTACCAATTTTTTTAAGGTTATTTACAGAGCTACTGCTTGGATACGTACGTGGTCGTTACTCACTCATGCGGACTCCAGGGAGGTTATGGTTATTAGGTGCAACTGGTGGGAGACGGTCGCATGGGCTATCTTCATCCGATTTGGATGGCAAGCTAATAATAGACTACGTGTATAGGCATCGTAGCCTGTTTTTTTATCGCCGTATGTGGTATTTTTTTTACGCATTTCATTTTGTGCTCAGATTATGAGCCCGTTGTGGATCTAAGACTTCGATTTCGTACATTTTAATAATATGGCTGCATGCATCATTTTGATGCAAAGATGGCGGACTTCGTTGCTCCTTTTCCAAAAAAAATTAAAAATAGAACAAGCGTTTTGCTCATATGTAAATCTGAAATATATCTTTCTCTAGTGACTGTTAGGTGGTCAGGAAGTCGAAGTCAAGAGGCTGAGTAGGGATTCAAAACAAGGAAAAAAAGAATTCAGGAATAACGCAATTCCAATTGCAAAACTGCAACACAATAAAGTAGTTGGCAAATAGTGAGTATCCATTGAAAAAAAAGACTCATATCAATGGTTTTCTAATTTCAACTCCCATTATATAATTCAGACAATTCAAATGATCAAGCAGTGGTTTCATGGCTTCTGAGTACGCAATGAAAGGCATCTTCTCTACCACGTCTGATGTCTATAGCTTCGGCGTGTTACTGTTGGAGGTTATAACCGGAATACGTAGAAACTCCATTAGTCAAATGATGGGACACCCCAGGCTCACAGTCTATGTGAGTTTACACAAAACTTCCCTCAAGTTTCTTTTCTAAAGTTGGATCGAAATTTTGAAGCATTTTTTTTTTTGAGTGACTAAATGAACATTGATAAATATTTGTAGTTATTTTAGTCATGGAATATGTGGAAGGAAGAGAAGACCGATGAACTGCCAGACTCATCCATCATAGATACTTCACCAGACGAAGTTTTGCTTTGCGTCCATGTAGCACTCTTATGCGTCCAGGAGAACCCAGATAACTGGCCATGCATGTCATCTGTTGTTTTCGTCCTAGAGAAAGGAAGCATCACACTTACAACCCCAAATTGCCCTGCCAACTTTGCACGACGAAGTGCTGAACTGAATCAAATAAGAAATATTCAGACTTCTGTCAACAGTTTCACTCTCACCGAGATAGATGGGCGATGAAATAATAATTCTGTAGTTATTAATGTATTTAACACCGTTGTAAATTGTCTGACTCACAAAATAGTGATGTCATTTTTAGACAAGATAGTGATGCATAGTGTCTTGTTCAGATATCATGATCTTTGAATGCGTTTTATATTCTGTTTCTGCCTCAATATAGCAGTCTCAATTAAAATATATATGATGATACCTGCACAAAAAGCAGGACTACGGGAAAAAACAACTCCACGAAATTGACCTGGATACAAGTGATCAGGTGTAGTGGCGTTCTAGTCTGCCGTCCTTGTATAAGTTCTGTGTTTACTTGAAACAAAAATGGCAGAATGGTCGGAACAATAGTAGGGTGCATCATCCTGTGTAAGTACTGGATATTTAGAGGTCATATGCCACACTTCAGTATTAAATTTGGACAGCCGATTGGATAATAATTGTCTCTTGGAAACATTTTTGTAACTAGGAAACTCATCGCCCAATTTCATTTGTAACTAGAAAATTATGTTATCCGAAGGGACAACTGCTTCATGTATCATGTATGTACGGTTGAAGAATCAATATGAAAACTCATCGCCTACGATTTTAAGCTATGATTCTGACTACATATAAAAGGGCGCATCCACTTGATTGGTAAGGTCTAGTGGACAATAAATTGTGCAGAAAGTAGGACAAACAGGGAGGTGTCACAATCAAGTTACCTCATCATTTCGCAACTTGTGCAAAATCAACGGTCATGCAGGCATTCCACCGAACCCTGCAGCTTGACTGAGCTACGATGCCCTGTCTGAAAGCTCAAATTGTGCTCGTCGAACAATAGGCCTTGGGCAAAGCTTTTTCCTGCACATGACGGTAGCAGCGAACGGTGGGTGCGCTCAACATGGGTAAACCACCATATATGCAAAGCAAACAATGTAGTGAATTACGTGTACGTGGTGCTCTCGTCCTGCTGGTGCGAGCACAAGCCAAAAGTGGAGCAGTATCTTTCGAGATTGCATGAAATAAGTGGCAAAAAGCGCAGACGCAGCATAACATGGCAAAAGAAAACGTCAACAATTTTCTACATCCAGTGAATAAAGCACAATCTGAATCATTCAGTATTCACAACACATCGGGCAATCTAAAAACAACAGTATCATCCTAGGAAAACAATTGGTACTGCGAAATCTCAAAATCTCAGGGCCGGCAAGGCAATTCATCGAGCTCATGGTAGGCGTAACTGCTACAAGGGAGGTGACTAACGTGTGCAGGGCGCGGAATGAAGCGCGTCCCATTGACGATAAAGGGTTTCCCCCCGCTTTTTATATTATAAAGCAAAGATCAAGCACATGATACAACAAGCTCGCCAGGGCTGCGGCACAACCAAGCCCAAAGAAGAAAGAGAGAAATAAAAGAGACACAAATGCCAACACCGGCAGATCGACGAAAACGAAGAAGACCGAAGCCGTTGCGCCCACCGGAGAAGTCCCACCACACTCCTAGCACTCCGAGGCACCGCGTACCGAGCAACACCTTCAACAAGGAAAGCGACAACGACGCCGCTGCTGCCCTGACGAGTCCTAGGGTTTCCCCAGGGGTACATCCGTGCCCTTCAGAAAGGAAAGGCGGCACCCGCAGGCGTCACCGCATTGGAGCCGGACAAGCCCATAGGGAATTCTGCCGACCCCAAAAACCACCACCGCCCCTGACATTCAAGAGTGCTCCACCCAACATGCCGCCCACCCACATGTGCCACCACGACCACAGGGCCCTCCGCAAGGCCTCACTGTGGTCACCGGCATGTGGCCTAGAGCAAGGAGGAGGGGACGGAGAAACCGGGGACAACAACAACGCAGTGAGCGGAAGGGGACAGCCTCCGCCGCCCTCGCGGAAACCGACCGTACTGGCCCGGCCGGGCCCAAATGGGCCCGCAAAGCCCCCGCCTCCGCGTTACAGCACGCCCACTGCCGGTGCCGCCAACACCCGGAGACCATCGCCGCACCACCTTGACCTCCAGGGAGCTGCGTCGTCGAGGAAGGAACAACTGGCCCGCCCCGACCCATATGGGGCCATAGGGGCCCAGATTTGGGCTGAGCGGGCGTCCCCGGCCACGCCTGCACCAAGACACCGCCCCACAGCCAACAGCTGCACCGCCACACCGTAGATCATCTGGACCCGCGGGAACCACACCGTCGGGCGGGACCGTCGCAGGACGAGCCGTATCGCTGCCGTCAGGAGCACCCGCGCTACCCTCCGAGTGCACGGGAAATAGTCAACCCGCCGCCACCAACGCCGCGCGGGCAAGGCCCAGCGGACCATGCCGGTGGCGGCGGCAAGGGAGAGGGAGGGGGAGGCGGGCTAGGGTTCGCCCGTCTCCTGTGAGGAACGGGCGAGTGAACCGAGAAGGGGGAGTCACTCGCGTGACCGGTCAAATGGCTCGTTGAGCGCGTCTCATTGAATTCTAGCAGCACAATTATTGCATTCTGGAAGCAAAATTTGTCCGCCGTGCGTCCATGCACACCACCAGCCACATCGTCCAGCTCCGGCGCGAGCTCCTGCTCCCGTGCCAGCGCCCGCGCCCGCGAGCTCTTGCCGACGTGCCCGCACCCTGCTCCGTCTTCATGTTGTTCCACTGCACGTGCCAGCGCCCTGCCATCCCCGCGCTCGCCTGCGTCCGCGCCGCGCTCGGGAGGGTTGTGCTGGTTAGTCCTCCGGCGGGGAGGAGCACAAGCTCGGCCGTGCTCGAGCTGCTATTCCATGTACGGCGCGCGCGGTTGCATCTGGCGCCCTGGCAGCCGCGCTGTTCCCTGTTCGAGAAAAAGAAGATATAGGGAGGTGACAGGAGGGAGAGAGAGAAAAAGATGAACACCGCTGCACGCCCTCCTACATCTCGGAGGAGCACAGTCGCGCCGCATGACACCAGAGGGAGCCGGACCCACTGCATCGCGTGCTCTTCCCTCGGCTCCCCGTGGCTGCCTGGGTGGATGGGTGGGTGGGCCGGCATGCTGGGCCAGGGAGAGAAAATATTAGAGAGGGTGATAGGTGGACCAGGCCCGGAAACAACCTCATGAAGGGACAAGAAGACGCCCGGATTGTGTCCGTTTCGAACCAAATCGCGAGCAAATTTGGTCCGGAAAATGAAGTTAAGCGGACACAAAACGGAGAAAAAATGAGGATAAGACTGTGCATTGGGTCGTATTTTTTGTCCATGCCCTAAACGGACGAAATCGGACAAAATGTGTCCACGGTTGGAGTTGGCCTTATATTCCGACGTTTCTAGTCTCCATTTTGGTAGGCATTGCTAGCCACGATCAGTTTGCAAAACAAATTACTCCGTTGATCTATATTAATTGTCGCTGATTTAGTACAAACACTAGAAATAAAAAAATTACATTCAAATCTGAAGACCACGTAGCTAGCGGCAACTCTAATTACTGGAACCAGGAAGATAACATAACTTTCTGGTGTGGTCTTGTCTTGATGTAAACATTTTGATGCTCAGTGATTTCGACTTTTTATGTTTATTAAATGGGTTGTGTGCATCTCAAGATCTATAGGCCGCGGTTATCCCCTCTTTGGGAAAAAGAGAACACAACATAATCATCATTAGATTCCAATGAACTGAATAACTGGCGATCTTCATTCCCACTCTCAGAATGGAAATTTGTGTTCACTTGAAGAAAAAGCTTTAGGGCAGAATGACCCAGTCAGACAAAACTAGGGCGTGACATTCAACGTCTGGAGTTTCGATAAGCACGTTGACAGATGTGAAGATTCAAGAGCATGCGTCCATCTGCAGCTTCTCAGCAAGCACTTGTCTGAACGGGAAACTGTGGTGCCTGGAGTAGAAATCAACTGTGGTTGTTGGCCGAGATCAAAACAAGTTGGTAAAATATAGGGAAGTAACAAATCTAATGGTCAAAACTAAAAAACTCAAGGATCGGACTGATTCTTACAGTTCTTGAGGGAAAAAAAGGCAAATTTAGGACAGTAAAACCGAGCCTAAAGCGAGCCCTCTCAGCGTTTTTCCATTCTGACCGTCCGTTTTGCCGATCTGAAAGTTTCTGGCCGTCAGATCTCGTGTATACAGTTGTCTCTCCGGTTTTTTTTTTTTTTTAGGATCAGTTGTCTCTCCCGTAAACGAAGCTCTCTCATAAACTGGGCCGTCAGCCAGCCCATTGCAGCCCATTCATGTAACCCCGACTTCGCTCAAGGCCAAGGGGTCCAGCGACGCGCTCGCCTGATACAGAGGAGCAGCCGGATCGAGCGGAGTCACGGGAGCAAACCCTAGCGTGGCGGCCGACGCTGGGCAGGAGCGGCAGCGCTTCTCTCCCGACCTACACCTCCAGCAGCGGAGCCAACCGTGACTTCCCACCTCGCCTTGCGGTCGCGCCTTGCAGTCCGAGACGAGAAGGATTCCGAGAAGAGGGCGACGGCCGACTCGTGTGTCTTGTGGTTCCCGTGGCGTTAGCACCCGTGCGATTGACGGTATTTTCTTCCTTCCTGGTGTTGGATCCATAAGCATCGCCGTTTTGTGATACATACAGTTCTTTTATTTCTGCACCTCTTCCCTCCCGTATGTACGCATGGAAGTAAGATGCTGCCCCATGCGAATGGTGTATCCTTGGGGATTATTGGTATTGCGTTAGCAAAATGGATCGCTGGGAGTTTTTCTTTAATAGTTTTATGCACGTGAACCAGGGTAATCATATCATGCATAGTTCAGACACCAAATGTGAGGATAATTTTAGAATTGCGTTCGCCTTCTTAGCGAAGATGATCTTAATCCCATCCTATCGTATTACTGAGTGCACCATATATATTTATGTCATTGCTCTTGACAAAAACAGGTTCCTATAGAACTACATGGGAGTCTTGCATACAGCGACGGCATAAGATCAGTCGAGCCAGCAAAATTTGTGGCCTCAGCTGGCCTATCAGATGGTTTGTTGTTTACTGAACTTACAGGTCTCTGTTTATGTGCCTATGGTGTTCTAGGCTGAGTGCATGAACCAATTGTGCAACAGCAGTTTTTTCTACATACCTCGATCCTTGCATTAACTTGTTTGGTTTTCCTGGGCAATGAAAAATGTATGTGAATTGTAGTAAGAATGAGAACGAGTGTTGTCATTCAGACCTTTTAGAAAACGAGCTGGACACAGTAACTTTTATGGTTGAAGGGTCATTATGAGTTGATAATTTGTTCTTCCATTGAAAAGTGTGTTTCATTGTAACGATTTTTCTCTATCTGGTTACAATTTAAGGTTTGAAAGCTCATCCTTCTTCCTGCACGTTAATCTCCTTACTCGAAGCTTTTTGTTAGACCTGATGGACAGACCTGTGTTGATGCCCAAGAGTTTAATTTGGTGGGAAACATGTTCATTGCAGTTGTTGAAGAGAGATACAAAGATGCAGGTAACGTTTCTGTGTTTTGATGCACCAATGCATTCAAAATATTTTTTCCTGCTAGAAGGTGAGGATTGTCGTGAAATGTAAAGCAGTTTGTGCCGTTTGTGACGTACAAATGAGCAAAGAAAACAGAAATGCCACCTGATTCGACATGAACATGTAGATCACATCCAAGTAATTGATATTGTGTACTGTTCTTATAATATAAGTTGCTTTAGCTAAAATCTATCGAGAATTGTTAAATTAGTGTTGATTTCTCTGTTCTGTTCTGCAGCAACATGGAAGGACAAACTAACGAGGCTGAGGTCTAAGCAGAAGAACTCGGTTTGAAAGGTTCTTAAGTCAGTACCCTGTTTCTATCATATTGTCACCCCTTTACCGAATTGTGATGCCCCCACTCCCCACCCCACCCCTCAATAGAGCGACCACTTTGTACTGCGTAAATAAAACCCCACTATGCAATGGAGATGATTGGTCGCTATGGTTTGATGTAACCAGACGTATATATTCCAAGGCCCTCACAAGTAGCTTCTATAAATTCAGACTAATATTCATAAAGTAAGAACTTATCTATGTAAGTTCCATCCTATTTCTGCCTATTGGCGCCAATGTTCATCTCGGCCCTCATTGAAACTTGCATTTTGATTAAAAATGGGGTAATATATTTAGGGCACCTTCCATATATCGCTGGGAATGTGCATTTTCATATTCAATACACCTTTTAAAGTAAATTATTATGCATTTGTCATTCTTAAATTTAGGACAGTAAAATAGAGGCTATTCCTAGCCTTCTCACACGTCTCTATTTCTGGCCGTCTGTTTTATGGATTTGCGTTGTTCTGGCTGTTCGATCTCCATCAGCCCTCCATATCTCGCTTAGTGGGCCAATTGTCTTAGAGGGACGCTACTCCAGTGGAAAAATTTGAGTTTTCTGGTTGATTGGACCTATGCAACACGGCCCAGCCTACAATTTGCATGCCCTGCTCTGCGGCCACGGATCCGCTCTTGTAAGTTTTAACTCCAATCCCAACTTAGGTATCATTCGTGCATGCAGCTGTGCAGGTACATTTGTTTTCACATTTCTTTGATTGATTTACCTTTCAACCAATGTGAATCTGTTGCTTGGCATCCATACTATTTGTGCATGCGACGAGTCATTAGGTTTGTTGCGTGACTATGGCAGTTGTGGGTGTTTGTTTCCCACACTCTTCGGCCGAAAGTAATGTTCTCTGAACAATGCATGGTTTGGTTTCATGTATTTCTGGTCAAAATAGTCTGAAATTTCTCTAGGTTGTCGCAATTATTTTGGAACTTATGGACGGAAGATTGAGATTATAATTAGGCTTTTGGTATCTATGCACAGAGGGATTCTCTGAACTTTAAATTCAGACCAACCAGATGTTATTTTTCCAAGTGCTGAAGGAGAGTTGTTGCATTTGTATCAACCGACTAGGGAAACAAAAGTACTTGGCTGGGATTTTTGGTCCTCTAACAAACAACATCCGATAAGCTTAACTCAATTATAGCAAACTGGGGTCCAGCAAAGCAATGAACCCTCATATAAAAAAAGATAACTTGCAGGTTGCAACATAAGTCATTGCATGCTAATCTGAATACGAAGTAGAGATGGAAATGAAGATCATTCTGATGCTGCTATGCCACAGTTGTGCCTCGTGTTTCAGTTTAAATTTTCTATGATGGGATATCACAATTTTTAGATAACACTTCATTTATTTTGTCTTGATCGAATATAATTTATGTATGTTGTTAAGATATGCATATGCTACGAAACTTATCTTGGTTTGACCAGTTGTACTTGAGATATATATATGTCTTAGCTTTGTTTATGTGTCCTTTTTGTATAAATCATTACCATTTTTGTATTAAATTCTTTTTCCTAACATCATGTAATAGAAAGGTGGATGGATGCTAACATATGCCAAAGCTTGTTGACTGCAAAGCAAGAAGCTCACAAATTTGAATTATCTCTGGCGAAATAGAGTTGTCTGAGCAGATCTCTGACTACAAGTAAAGCTCAGACCATATAACGACAATTAACCAAAATACTTCCAAATTTAGGTTATAAGCCAAAATTCACTACTATATGTCACTTTATGCAAACACGACCTTCATGTTTTATGACTTCATATATTTGCCCATGTCTCTATCATCTTATAGTACAAATAGACAGGCGCGGCAACGCGCGCCAACAATGATCTAGTAGGCCAGATATTCACCTCCCAAAGGATAAAAATAGCGTGCTATACAAAATAGCGTGGCCTCTGAAAATATGCTATTAGCGAGACATTGTATACCAATTAATTTAGCGAGTCGGTTCTCTACACGCTATATCGTGCTATTGGCGGCGCTATAGTGCGCTATTTTTTTCGGTGCCTCCCGTGCAACACTAGTAAAAAACTGGTCTTTGGACCGAAGCATTAGTCCCGGTTGGCTATTGGACCGGGACTAATGCAGCCACTAGTCCCGGTTCATGAGGCTAGGCATTAGTCCCGGTTCATGAGGACCCTATAGTCCCGGTTGGTGTTACCAACCGAGACTAAAGGGGTGGTGGCAGAGTTGCGTCAGGCTGGGGCCCCCACGAGACCCTTTGGTCCCGGTTTGTAACTGTAGGAGATATGCCCTAGAGGCAATAATAAATGTTATTGATTATCTCCCTGTTCATAATTATGTTTATGTTCCATGCTATAACTGCAATGATTCTCGAGTCTGCAAATAAAACGAGGCTTGGAGGGAAACTCATGTGCACGTGTGGGATAATAAGCGGTAAAAAGTATTCCTAGTCAAGCCTCTATGACTGGCTCAAGTATTGCATGATGATCCTGTTTTCCTGATCATGGGCATGACTATGCCGGCAATTTTGAGGGCACAATTGTTGGTAGAACACTTGTGTTGAATCGACCCGAATTGATGTTATGCTATGAGATACATTCGTCATTAGTTAATGGTTAATAACACAGAGATGGTTAATGTTTGCATGATTCCTTAGACCATGAGAGTATCGAGTTTCTTCATGCTTGCTTCATGAACTTTGGGGTTTGTTAAACGTCATCCGTAAATGGGTGGCTATTACGGCGGCTTACGGGTTCATGGAAAAGTATGTCAAGTAACTTGATAGCTCAAGATTGGGATTTGCTCCTCCGACGATGGAGAGATATCTCTGGGCCCTCTCGGTGTTACGGTATCCATCATCGTCTGGCCAGACACTTTGTGATTTGATCACGGGGATGCCGGAACACGGGAACGAGAAAAGAGAACAATACCGGTAACGAGGTAACTGGCATAGTGGACAAGTTGTTGATCCACGGGGATGCCTACATGTCTCACCTCGGGTATTTGTAACATATCGCGAAGCAACAGGAATAGCACACGGCAACTGGAGGTTCACTCGAATATTCATTCGTGTGGGTATAGGGGTCAATATGGGTGTCCACGACTCCGATGTTGATCATTGATCGGAAGGGGTTCCGGGTCATGTCTATGCTTCACCGAACCTATAGGGTCACACGCTTAAGGGTCATGTATCTGCTGAATACTAGACGGGGAGTCTAAGAGAAAATCACCGAAAAAGTTTCGGGCGAAACGGAAACGTTCCGGAGAGGATATCGGAATAGTTCCGGTGAAACTGAAAAGTTGTTTCAGGGTATTCCATAAAGTCAAATTGGTTTCGGCACATGCCTGGAAATTATTGGAAGGTACCAGAATTGTTCCAGTAACTTCTGAGATTTTTCAGAGACAAAAACCGGAAATGTTCCGGACTGCCGGAACCGCTTTAGTTGCTTTTCACAGATGAAAATCACTAAAACCGAAAAGTTGTTTCGGAGTGCACCATAAAGTCAAAATGGTTTCGGCACATGCCTGATAATTCTTGGAGGGTGCCAGAATCGTTCTGGAAACTTTCTGGAATTTTCCGGGATGAAAACCGGAAATGTTCCGGAGCTGCCGGAACCGCTTCAGATGCTTTTCGCAGATGAAAATCACTAAACCGGAATTGTTCCGGCTTGCGTTGAAAATTATTTTGGTGGGTACTGGAAATGTTCTAAGCCCACATGAATATTTTCAGTTCGATCAGACGCTGAAAAATGTCGTCGTGAATAGTGAAAGTGCTTTTTGGGATATTTTTGGAAAAGTCACCTTTTGGGATATTTTCCCAAAAGGTTTCTAGAAGGCTTGGGGGCCAAGCAACCCTACCCCTTGGATTTCCTATAAATAGAGGTGGAGGGGCTGCCTCCACACTCACTCCTTCTCACATACAAATGCCATGACATTTCTGGCTTCTCTCTCCCTCCCAGCGAAATAGTTTCGTAGAGCCGAAAGGCTGTCTGGGTTCCGGTGGGAACTAGTTCTGGACGGCGAAGCCCTGCCGGATAGATGACACCGTATGTGTGCAACTCTGTAGAGAGATCGTAGTTTCGGTCTTAGTTCGAGAGTGCCTCCCGAAGGGCTGCCCGTGTGACCGTCCGAGTTTTGGAGGTCCTCCCGAAGGGCTGTCCGAGTGACAGTCCGAGTTTCGGAGGTCCTCCCGAAGGGCTGTCCGCGACACCGTCCGGGGGACTGTGCGACCGCCTCCCGGAGGGCTGTCCGCGGGGCAGATGAGGGTATACATCCTCGCGGTTGGGAGGTTGTAAAATCCTAGCTGCGGGGATCTGCACCGCCGATCGTCATCGACTCTACTTCCGCTGCGCTACGAGTCGGTAACGAAAGAGATCAAACCTTGTATGCAGTCTCCATAGTGGTCCTGGGCTGGTGCGTAGGTCGGAAAATTTTTGTTTTCTGCTGCGTTACCCTACAGTGGCATCAAGAGCCGTCCTATGCGTAGATGCAGGTTGCGATCTAGAATACATAGAGATGTATGGGTGTTGCACAATATAATTAGGTAGTAGATGTGTTCTATTGCTGAAAATTATTTGTGCGGGTAGCAGATGAAATCTGTTACCCGATGTTCTTGTTGCTTCCCTGGAATTTGCATATTTCTGATCTTGATAACGGTATGATGGAGTTTCAAAGTTCTGGCAATCCGCGATCCTGATTGATCAACGAAGTGCTAACAGTTCTTTGAATTCCACCGTAGTTAAAAAGAAAGATGAAATTTCGCAGACGAAAGGGCAATGCAGATATGATCTGCACGGGGGTCACGCGTATGACGAAGTTTAGTATGGGGCTCGAGATTTTATTATCTCGTGTTTCATACACCCAGCAATGTTAATCTAGCGACTTGGATTATCATGCTTGATGATGGACGTTGGTAGCTTCGGTTTATTTCGAAACCTTAGAAGCCACGTAAAATAAAATTTTGCATGAACCGATTAGAGGCGTCTAACTTGGTTTTGCAGGATGGTTTGCATGTGCATGTGATATGGTATAGCAGTGTTCATAATAATTTGATTATGTATGAGATGGCTATATGATGTAAATTGATTAACATGACCTGCGTGTCATGATTCGGCATGATGGCTGGAGCCATATGATTGCACTTTAATGACGTGCGTGTCAACCTTATGTAATGCACTTATTTTATTAGCTATAGAGATAGCAATATTATCTGGTGCATCGACTAGGTGGTGGCAATCTTCGCGAAGGTGAACACCGACGCGAATGCCGAAGACGAAGAAATGAAAGACTTCTCCGTCAGAAAGGGCTATACCATATCTTGCTATTATGAATTGCCTGAGATGTTTATCCCTTATGATGCACCCTTCTTGATTGCGCGGTAGTCGCTTTTTATTAGGGTGATCTCTCACAAAAATATCAAGTAGTTAGTGTTCTCCCAAGTGTAGCACCGTCACGGCACCTAACTTTTCGGGGTGCGCCATGCTGACATGGGTACGAACGATTAGGGATGTGTGAGGCGGGTGAGTTAAGACCTCGCAGCGAGATCACTTGGTTGTCTTGATGTTCAGGCATGAAAGTCATGAGCTCAGAACACACGCATCGAAAGATGAACAAGAGTCACATAGAGATGTGATCGGCAAGTTTGCTTAACGATTGAAGTTCTCGTCATCAGTGATGCTCACCATCAATGGCGTTGAATTGAAATTCGTGTCTTGAATCATTCATAATCAATTATGAGAGATATTGATTTGAGTGGGAGCGCACTATTGAATTAACTTGTTTAATTCTCAGTGCAATTAATTTTGAACACTGTCTAAGTGTGGTTTGCATAATAGTTGTAGAATAATGGCTCGCATTTCCACCTTCCCTATTAAAATTGAATAGCTGTTAAATATCTGGTTAAAACTTTACGGTTGGTAACGTAATGTGAGGATTGTCCTCAATAGTGCCGAGAAGGACTTTGTCCTATCGCATACTTTTCGGTATTCTCCCGCTAATGCTATGGATCATGTGACTCTCGTCCTTCCATCCAAAAGCTAGAATTCTGTTTCAGTCAAGTGCAATACGTTTGCTTTCATGAGACCTAAACTTCGAAAGTTTGGATAGTTATGTGATATTCATGGAATCTGAAAATCATTTTCAGAGACAGACAAAGGCTAAAAGATATGAGATATCCAAACCAATGTTTGTTTGCAAACTGTTAGTAAAGGAGTTTACTATGCATTATACTGATAAGAGAGGGATCCAGAAGAACGCCTGTCATATGATGATGGTGAATAAAACAACAACTTAAAGAGAAAGGAAGTATCCGGAAGGGTGTTAGTGAAACTTTCACGCCTAGGAAGTCCGGGGCTAACGCCACTCTTAAGTTGGATGCTTCTTCTGAGAGTAGGAGAAATACTAGAAGTTAAACTGTTAGAAGTATAAAGGCAAAAGGAAAGAAGACTGGAATATCCAGCTCATGTATGAATGTCATACAAGTTTTTTGATGTATAGAAGGCTGGTCAGAGATATAGTTCTTGGGAATTATGGTTAAACATGTTAATCACTAATTCTTGGGTATTGTGAGTTAATCACAAAGATACCCGCTCGATTGCATTCTGTTGCAACTCGATGTAAGAACTACTATGGCCTGAAAGACTAGCCAGGAATGAGATTTAGATACACGCAGGGAACATAGTAAATGTTACTATGCCTTCCATCGGTGTATTCCCTATGTATTTACTTTCATAATTCATTTTAGAGTTTCACACTCTAGCCCTTTGCATAAAGTATCTTGCAAGAAGGTTGTTCATAAGAGAACTTTTAATGTTCGGAGTTATGAATAACAAAAGGGCCATACTTTCATTATGAATGAGAAGTATGTTATGAATATTGATAATAATACATTACCTCTGTATTTACTTTCATAATTCATTTAGAGTTTCATACACTCTAGCCCTTTGCATAAGGTATCTTGCAAGGAGGTTATTCATAAGAGAACTTTTGATGTTCGGTGTTATGAATAACATGAAGGGCCATGCTTCCATCCAGGATGGGATGTATGTTATGAATATTGATGGTAATATGATACATCCATAACACTGACGCTAAATGTCGCAAGACTAAAAGAATACCACATATGTGTGGCACTGCATTTGGTCACATTGGAGAAACCCGCATGGAAAATTCCATTATGATGGATTTTAAAGTCATTTGATTTTGAATCATCTGACACTTGCAACTTTCCTCCGAAAAGTGAAGTGACTGAAATACCGTTCACAGGCCATAAGGAACGAGCAACAAACTTATTGGTGATCATACATTTTGATGTGTGTAGTTCAATAAATGTTGTTGCAAGTAGTGGATTTATCTATCTTCAGAAATGACTCAAGTAGATATATTGATATTTACTTGATGAGACGTAAGTCTGGATCTTTTGAATTCATTCATAAGGTTTTCAAAAATGAAGTAGAAATTGTTGTAACAAGAAAATTATGTTTCTACAATTCGATTGCAGAAAGGAATATTTGAGTTACAAGTTTAGCGAATGTCTGATGAGTTGTGAAAGGGGTTTCATAACTTGCACCTCCCGGAGCACCACTGCAAGTGGAGAGTCCGTGTAGATGTAATCGAACCATTCATGACATGGTAAGATCAAAGATGACATAAATAAATTTGCCATTATCCCTTTTAAAGTGATGCTTTAGAGACTGTGGCTTTTACACTGAAAAGAGCTCCATCGGGTCTGTTGAAATGACGCCATGGTATGGTACGCCCAACCATATTATATCTTTTCTTAACATTTGGAATATGGGGCTTGTGTAAAAGGTTACAAACCTATTCCAAATCAGACAAGTGCTACTTTGTAGGTTATCCCAAGTCATTGGGTATTTCCCCACCACAATACCGAGGCAAATAGGTTTGCCACAAAGAACGGTATGCTTTTTTGAAGAAAATGGTTCTTTCAAAAAGGTGAGTGGGAGAACAGTACAACTCGACGAGATAAACAGTATCATCGTCATCAGATCAAAGGAAAGACACATTGGAAGTAATTCCGGAGTTTCCTACTGCGACTGATACGGAAGTCTCTACAATAAAATGTATGGACTTCGGTCGAACTTGCAGCTGAACCACGTAGGCAAAGCTCGTGCAAACCTATTAGGTGCGCAAACGAGATATTGTTGTTAGACAACAGTATACCTACGATTCACAAGGAAGCGTTGATGGGCCCTGACTCCGGAATTGGCTAAATGCCAATACAATCCGAGATAGTTTCCATATAAGTGATTCAAGATTAAGATCTTGATACACCTTTCGGAAGACTTAGAGTCTAACGAATATTTATGGAACTAAAAACTGATACGGATAAAATGTTTTATCCATAAAGCTCGACTTGTTGCAATAACAAGTTCAAGGAGTTGACTACGATGAGATTGTCTGACCGTAGCGATGCTTAAAGTCGGTCCGGGTTGAACTAGCAATTAATACATATTTCAATCATGAGATATGAAACATGGATGACAAAAGGATTTCCATGTGATGGAAATGAAACCTAGGACTTGTATGTGATACAGTCCAAAGTAATTTGTCGATCCAGAGGATGCTAGTAAGTATGCAAACTTCAGAGTTCCAGCGATGGACAGAAGAGAGCAAAGTGGAGTTGGAATCTTCGTTTTTGATGGAATGGTCAAAGGGGTTTGACTTCATCAAATGGGTATCGAAGATGCTTGTGATTCAAGAAAGTAAGTGGGAGCATAATAATATTTCTAGAAACCTTGTGTACTTGACACATTGTTAATTGGAAATAAATTTCTTGACACGAATTAGGACTTCATTTGAAAATATTTTTTCGATGAAGTGCTTAGGCTAAATAGCCTCAATATTAGGCATGATGATCTATGGAGATAGATTTACCTAATGGGGCTAAGCTATGAATACATATTGACAAGATGCTAAAACCTTTTAGCATTGAAAACCGTCAAGGAGTGATTCTTGCCGAAGTCACATGGAAAGAGTTTTTGCAAGACTCGGTGTCCCAAAACACTGATGAGCAAAATACATGATGGTGATTCCACACACTCTTGTGTTTGGATTAATCATGTATTCCATGGTATGTAAAAACAACCAGATATGTCCAATACTCCAAAGTTGTTGCGAGTATAGATACCAAAGTGATCAAAGTACTGATCATAGGACAACAGTGAAAGATGTCATTGAGTACTAGAGTAGTAGTGATGACATGTTTTCTCGCAAGCGGAGATTATGAAGTACTCATTGTAAGTAATTACATCGATACAGTCTTCATCAATGCTCCATGCGATTTTCGATTTAAGTTAAGGGTTTTGTGTAATACACAATATGGTGGCACGGTAGTTGGAAATTGTTCCAATCAAGATACTGTGGCGAATTCTATAACAAAGGCTAAGTATGTTGATGCCTAAGAAGTGACAAAGAAGTTGTTGAATCATATAGTTCATTCATGAACTTAGTATGGTTCCAAGATGGCTTTGGTCTATGGGACACTATTGCAGATAGTTGCTCCATAGCTCAGTCTGAGGAATCAGGTTTCGACCAATGATTCACACATATGCAAAGCCAAGTCCACACAAAATATGAATTTTGAAAGCGTGAAAACGCGGGGATATGCAAAGTTACACACGGAGCTGAAGTCGTCAGATCCGTTGGACATCAGGCTATACCACATGCGAAGCATATTTTACACCAGTATGCCATAGGTGTAAAGTGCATTAGCATTGACTAGATTATTGACTCTAGTGCAAGTGGGAGTCTGTAGGAGATATGCCCTAGAGGCAATAATAAATGTTATTGATTATCTCCCTGTTCATAATTATGTTTATGTTCCATGCTATAACTGCAATGATTCTCGAGTCTGCAAATAAAACGAGGCTTGGAGGGAAACTCATGTGCACGTGTGGGATAATAAGCGGTAAAAAGTATTCCTAGTCAAGCCTCTATGACTGGCTCAAGTATTGCATGATGATCCTGTTTTCCTGATCATGGGCATGACTATGCCGGCAATTTTGAGGGCACAATTGTTGGTAGAACACTTGTGTTGAATCGACCCGAATTGATGTTATGCTATGAGATACATTCGTCATTAGTTAATGGTTAATAACACAGAGATGGTTAATGTTTGCATGATTCCTTAGACCATGAGAGTATCGAGTTTCTTCATGCTTGCTTCATGAACTCTGGGGTTTGTTAAACGTCATCCGTAAATGGGTGGCTATTACGGCGGCTTACGGGTTCATGGAAAAGTATGTCAAGTAACTTGATAGCTCAAGATTGGGATTTGCTCCTCCGACGATGGAGAGATATCTCTGGGCCCTCTCGGTGTTACAGTATCCATCATCGTCTGGCCAGACACTTTGTGATTTGATCACGGGGATGCCGGAACACGGGAACGAGAAAAGAGAACAATACCGGTAACGAGGTAACTGGCATAGTGGACAAGTTGTTGATCCACGGGGATGCCTACATGTCTCACCTCGGGTATTTGTAACATATCGCGAAGCAACAGGAATAGCACACGGCAACTGGAGGTTCACTCGAATATTCATTCGTGTGGGTATAGGGGTCAATATGGGTGTCCACGACTCCGATGTTGATCATTGATCGGAAGGGGTTCCGGGTCATGTCTATGCTTCACCGAACCTATAGGGTCACACGCTTAAGGGTCATGTATCTGCTGAATACTAGACGGGGAGTCTAAGAGAAAATCACCGAAAAAGTTTCGGGCGAAACGGAAACGTTCCGGAGAGGATATCGGAATAGTTCCGGTGAAACTGAAAAGTTGTTTCAGGGTATTCCATAAAGTCAAATTGGTTTCGGCACATGCCTGGAAATTATTGGAAGGTACCAGAATTGTTCCAGTAACTTCTGAGATTTTTCAGAGACAAAAACCGGAAATGTTCCGGACTGCCGGAACCGCTTTAGTTGCTTTTCACAGATGAAAATCACTAAAACCGAAAAGTTGTTTCGGAGTGCACCATAAAGTCAAAATGGTTTCGGCACATGCCTGATAATTCTTGGAGGGTGCCAGAATCGTTCTGGAAACTTTCTGGAATTTTCCGGGATGAAAACCGGAAATGTTCCGGAGCTGCCGGAACCGCTTCAGATGCTTTTCGCAGATGAAAATCACTAAACCGGAATTGTTCCGGCTTGCGTTGAAAATTATTTTGGTGGGTACTGGAAATGTTCTAAGCCCACATGAATATTTTCAGTTCGATCAGACGCTGAAAAATGTCGTCGTGAATAGTGAAAGTGCTTTTTGGGATATTTTTGGAAAAGTCACCTTTTGGGATATTTTCCCAAAAGGTTTCTAGAAGGCTTGGGGGCCAAGCAACCCTACCCCTTGGATTTCCTATAAATAGAGGTGGAGGGGCTGCCTCCACACTCACTCCTTCTCACATACAAATGCCATGACATTTCTGGCTTCTCTCTCCCTCCCAGCGAAATAGTTTCGTAGAGCCGAAAGGCTGTCTGGGTTCCGGTGGGAACTAGTTCTGGACGGCGAAGCCCTGCCGGATAGATGACACCGTATGTGTGCAACTCTGTAGAGAGATCGTAGTTTCGGTCTTAGTTCGAGAGTGCCTCCCGAAGGGCTGCCCGTGTGACCGTCCGAGTTTTGGAGGTCCTCCCGAAGGGCTGTCCGAGTGACAGTCCGAGTTTCGGAGGTCCTCCCGAAGGGCTGTCCGCGACACCGTCCGGGGGACTGTGCGACCGCCTCCCGGAGGGCTGTCCGCGGGGCAGATGAGGGTATACATCCTCGCGGTTGGGAGGTTGTAAAATCCTAGCTGCGGGGATCTGCACCGCCGATCGTCATCGACTCTACTTCCGCTGCGCTACGAGTCGGTAACGAAAGAGATCAAACCTTGTATGCAGTCTCCATAGTGGTCCTGGGCTGGTGCGTAGGTCGGAAAATTTTTGTTTTCTGCTGCGTTACCCTACAGTAACACCAATCGGGACTAAATGTATCCCTATATATAGTTGGTTCTTCCAGCCCGAGCACTAGTAGAAAACAGGGCATCAGTCCCGGTTCCAGAGGGCCTTTAGTCCCGGTTCTGTAACCGGGACAAAACAATCGGGACTAAAGGCCCCCGCTTTTAGTCCCGGTTGGATTACGAACCGGGACTAAAGGGGCTCCGCATGGCAGCTTTCTGGAGCGGGGGCTGGAGGACCTTTAGTCCCAGTTGGTGTTACCAACCGAGACTAAAGAATTATTTTTTTAAATCTTTTCGAATTTTTTTTATTTTTTTCGACATTTTTTTGATATGTTTTAATTTTTTTTTCTGATTTTCAAATCTTTGAATTATTTGACAATTTAATCTCTAATCACCCCTCCAGCATTCATTCCAAATTGTCTAACTTCCCGGCCGGTCTCCCATCCTCTCACTGCTCCAACCCCAGCACGCTTAACTTCCCGGCCGGTCACCCATCCTCTCACTGCTCCAACCCCAGCACGCTTAACTTCCCGGCGGTCACCCATCCTCTCACTGCTCCAACCCCAGCACGCTGAACTTTCGAGTTCTATCTGCCCTAGTTTCCAAGTCTGCACTTGTTGTTTTCCCGACAATAGTAAGCTATTAATCCTATTAACCCTTAGGTCTTGATGTCACATGATTTAATTTTTTGAATTCCAAACAATTATTAAAATAAACAACAATGATTAACAAACAACAATGATTAATTTAAAAACTCCAAAAAACTTCAAAAAAAAGGCAAAAAATTCAAAAAAAAATCTCAAAAAACAAAAAAAAACATAAATCCAAAATAATAAAAAGTTTAAAATAAAATAAGTAATAATAATATTGAACTTCAATGAAAATAAAATAAGTAATAATAGTATTTTATTCATTTTTTGCCATTTATTCATTTAATATGGCATAATTAATATCTTTAAATCTGTAAATCGAAATTCGACAAATAATATATCCATTATTATCAGAAAAATGTGAGAAATCCAAATATGACATCCTTTATTTTTTTTTTTAAATAAAATTTATTTTTAAAATCTGAATTTTTATTCTTTTTGAATTTCAAAAATCTAAAAGAATTAAAAACGTTTAAAAAAATAAACTAATTATTCAATTAATTTATGTTATATGTATCATATCAATCCTATTAAGCCCTTGAGCATGATGTCACGCGTTTCCCCATTTTAGTTTGCAACTATTATTCTAAAAAACAATAATTATTTAGTAACACTAATATTTATTGAATAAGTAGTTTGACAAAAATTCAAAAAAAACTTAAATTTGAGTATAACTTTTTTTCCTTTCGGAATTTGAGGATTCTAAAAATTTACAAAATAGCCTAGGACGGTTGTCATCGAAATCGGTTTCTCGTGCTGAACATTTTGATATACTAAACTTTTTTTTTCGACATCGTATGCAAAAGTTATAGCCGTTTCACTTTTTCATAACACTTTTTTTAAACTTATTTCAACTCCAGACTTTTTGTGCATTCAACATGCACCACTCAAAGCCACATCATAAATTTTCAACCCTTTCCCACATTATTCGCTATTTTTCAAGCATTTATTAATTTTTTTGAGCTAAATGATCCTGAAATTGAAAAGCACTACAAATGAACTCTGAAAAGGTTGAAACTTGGCATGGTATCATCATTTCACCCACATATCATGTGCTAAAAAGTTGAGAGGGTTACGGCAAAAACTGGATGCACTTCGTGTACAAACTGGACAATCCCTTTCGAAGTATCAGGGTTTCGGACGAAAACTCATCTCTTACAAAGGCATTTCATTTTTTTGAAACTTATTTCCACACCAGACTTTTTGTGCGTTCAACATGCACCATTCAAAGCCAAATCATCAATTTCCGACCCTTTCCCACTTCATTCGCTATTTTTCATGCATTTATTTATTTTTTTGAGCTAAATGACCCCGAAATTGAAAAGCACTACAAATGAACTCAGAAAAGGTTGAAACTTGGCATGGTATCATCATTTCACCCACATAGCATGTGCTAAGAAGTTGAGAGGGTTACGGCAAAAACTGGATTAACTTCGTGTACAAACTGGACAATCCCTTTCGAAGTATCAGGGTTTCGGACGAAAATTCATCTGTTACAAAAGGCATTTCATTTTTTTTAACTTATTTCAACTCCAGACTTTTTGTGCGTTCAGCATGCACCATTAAAAGCCACATCATCAATTTTCAACCCTTTCCCACTTCATTCGCTATTTTTCATGCATTTATTGATTTTTTTGAGCCAAATGACCCCGAAATTAAATAGCACTACAAATAAACTCTGAAAAGGTTGAAACTTGGCGTGGTATCATCATTTCACCCACATATCATGTGCTAAAAAGTTGAGATGGTCACGGCAAAAACTGGATGCACTTTGTGTACAAACTGGACAATCTCTTTCGAAGTATTTGGGTTTCGGACGAAAAGTCATCTGTTACAAAGGGATTTCATCTTTTTAAACTTATTTCAACTCCAGACTTTTTGTGCAATCAATATGCAACATTAAAAGCCACATCATCAATTTTCAACCCTTTCCCACTTCATTCTCTATTTTTCACGCATTTATTGATTTTTTGAGCTATAAAACTAAAAGAGTTAAACAGAATCTGTTTTTGATTAAAACACCTATTTAAAATAACCTAAAAATTACCAAATTGAATATAATGATAAAACACACTAATATTAAACAGCAGGAAAAAGAATCACTCAAAAATCTATTTTCAAAGTAAAGTTATTCACAAACTAGTGATTCACACAAATTTCGCTCAAAAACTCTAAATATTTCGCTGTAAGTACAAACAAAAGAAAATAAATAAAGAAAAAATCAAAAAAATGGAAAAGGACCTTTAGTAATTAAACCAGTTTCTTGTGCTGAACATTTTGATATATTAAAGTTTTTTTTTCGACATCGTATGCAAAAGTTATAGCCGTTTTACTTTTTCATAACACTTTAGTCCCGATTGGAGACACCAACCGGGACTAAAGGGGGTGATACCCTTTAGTCCCGGTTGGTGTCTCCAACCGGGACTAAAGATACTAAAGGGGGTGATACCCTTTAGTCCCGGTTGGTGTCTCCAACCGGGACTAAAGATAGATCTTTAGTCCCGGTTGGAGACACCAACCGGGACTAAAGGGTGTTGGAGACACCAACCGGGACTAAAGGGTATCACCCCCTTTAGTCCCGGTTGGTGTCTCCAACCGGGACTAAAGGTCCCATTCGAACCGGGACTGATGCATGCCGAGCCCCGTCCGGCGTCCTAGCCGCTCGAACCGAGACTAATGCTCACATTAGTCCCGATTCGTAACGCGACCGGGACTATTGCTCCGATCCGGCTAGGAAGAAAGCCCTGTTTTCTACTAGTGGAGCTCATCCTCTCCATTCTCTGTTCTTCGCTAGCTCGAGCTCATCCCTCCATTTTTGCAAAGATTTGTCAAGATTTGAGGCACCCCAATCCATCTAAGTGTCCACAAAGGTTAGCAACTTTGTCCTTTCATCTCTTATTGCTAGATCAGCTCGTGCAATGCTTTATAAGTATAGTGATTTGTGGGTTTTAGTTTGGGTGTAATTATGTGGGAGTTTTTTTAGATTTATATGCAATTTGAGCTCAAATTAATTTCTTAGTTTGCATATGTGTAGGTGTGGTTTACTTAGTGTGCCTTCCCGTCCCCGTCCTAACCACCGTCGATCGCCCGCACCGTCCCGTCGCCGGCACCACCTTGGTGAGCCTATTCTTGTGTTCTTATCCTTTTTATAAAAAAAATCGTATTTCTATGATTTAGATAGTTACTTGCATAATTTTCTTACTTGTATGATTTTTGTTATATATAGTGCCATGGTTATGATATCCGTGCCATTCGGCCCTCGTCCGATTTACGATTCGGATGTGGTATATTCTCTTTTATAACTATTTGCTGCATTCCGTGTTAATGACAATTATGCCCATCAAGTTGACATAGATATTTTTATCTAGGAGGTAGTTGAAACCGAAATTCCAACCGACCCTATTGTGGAGAAGTTAAATTTAGTTGAAAAAGAAAACGAGGATTTGAAAGAAAAATTGAAAAGAGTTGAAGAAGAGAAGATGAAATTGGAGTTGTACGTTGCCGATGTCGTCGAGGATCACAAGATCAAGATGGATGCAATGCGCTTGAAGATTAGAAAGATTAGAAAATATGCCATTAATAAAGAGGCTTGGTATCATTATGCTGTTGGATCAATTGTTACCTTAGTTGCGATTTTGATCGCATTTGTTGTTGCATTTAAATGTTTTAGCTAGATAGTTGTATGTTGTTTTATGAGAATAAGTGTGTATGAACTTTCTGTATAAACTTGTATTAATTTGGTCTTTTCGGTGTTGTGTAATGAAGATGAACCGACAATGGATGTACGATGACCGACGCTCTCCCCATTTCATTAATGGCGTGCATAGTTTTCTGCGTGCGGCTGAGGCAAACAAGTGGGATGGTTTTATGTGTTGTCCATGTGGTGTGTATAAGAATGACAAGACTTACTCTAGCGCAAAACAAATTCACGTCCACCTTTTTACGTCCGGTTTCATGTCCGGCTATAATTGTTGGACCAAGCACGGAGAAAGAGGGGTTCTAATGGAAGAGAATGAAGAAGAAGAGGATGATGACAAATATCCTGGGTTTCCTGAATATGATGGTACTACAATGGGGGAAGAGAATGAAGAAGAAGAAGCTGAGGCATCAGATGAGCCCGCTGATGATCTTGGTCGGGCCATTGCTGATGCAAAGAGAAACTGCGAAAGTGAAAAGGAGAAGTTGAAGTTGCAGCACATGTTAGAGGATCACAAAAAGGGTTGTACCCAAATTGCGAAGATGACAACACAAAGCTCAGTAGCACACTGGAATTGCTGCAATGGAAGGCAGATAATGGTCTATCTAACAAGGGATTTGAAAAGTTGCTGAAAATAATGAAGAAGAAGCTTCCAAAGGACAATGAAGTGCCCGACAGTACAGACGAAGCAAAGAAGGTTGTCTGCCCTCTCGGATTAGAGGTGCAGAAGATACATGCGTGCCCTAATGACTGCATCCTCTATCGCGGTGAGGAGTACGAGAATTTCAATGCATGCCCGGTATGCTGTGCATTGCGATATAAGATCAGTCGCGATGACCCTGGTGATGATGTTGAGGGTGAGCGCCCGAGGAAGAGGATTCCTGCCAAGGTGATGTGGTATGCTACTATAATACCACGGTTGAAACGTTTGTTCCAAAACGAACAGCATGCCAAGTCGTTGCGATGGCACAAAGAAGACCGTAAGAAAGACGGGAAGTTGTGAGTACCCGCTGATGGGTCGCAGTGGAGAAAAATCGAGAGAAAGTGGCCGGACTTTGCAGATGACCCAAGGAACGTATGGTTTGGTTTAAGTGCAGATGGTATTAATCCTTTTGGGGAGCAAAGCAGCAAGCATAGCACATGGCATGTGACTCTATGTATCTATAACCTTCCTCCTTGGTTGTGCATGAAGCGGAAGTTCATTATGATGCCAGTGCTCATCCAAGGCCCTAAGCAACCCGGCAACGACATTGATGTGTACCTAAGGCCATTAGTTGATGAACTTTTACAGCTGTGGAATAAAGAAGGCGTACGTGTGTGGGATGAGCACAAACAACAGGAATTTGACCTACGAGCGTTGCTGTTTGTAACCAACAATGATTGGCCTGCTCTTAGTAACCTTTCAGGACAGACAAACAAGGGATACAATGCATGCACGTACTGTTTAGATGATACCCAAAGTATATATTTGGACAAATGCAAGAAGAAAGAAAGGCAAGCATTTCAAAGGTGAGGCAGATCACCACGCATGCACACACTGTTTAGATGACACCGACAGTATATATTTGGACAAATGCAGGAAGAATGTGTACCTGGGGCATCATCGATTTCTTCCGACCAACCATGAATGTCGAAAGAAAGGAAAGCATTTCAAAGGTGAGACAGATCACCGGAAGAAGCCCGCCCTCCGTACTGGTGATCACATACTTGATATGGTCAAGGATTTACAAGTAATCTTTGAAAAGGGTCCTGGCGGACACTCTGTTTCGAATGACGATGACGGACACGCCCCCATGTGGAAGAAGAAATCTATATTTTGGGAGCTAGAATATTGGAAAGTCCTAGAGGTCCGCTCTGCAATTGACGTGATGCACGTCACGAAGAAACTTTGCGTGAACCTGCTAGGCTTCCTGGGAGTGTATGGGAAGACAAAAGATACACCGGAGGCACGACAGGACCAGCAACGTATGAACGCAAAAGACGGCATGCATCCAAAGCAGTATGAAGGTCCTGCCAGCTACGCTCTTACCAAAGCAGAGAAGGAATTTTTTTTGAATGCCTGCTCAGTATGAAGGTCCCGTCTGGCTTCTCGTCGAATATAAAAGGAATAATAAATATGGCAGAGAAAAAATTCCAGAACCTAAATTCTCATGATTGCCACGTGATCATGACGCAATTGCTTCCGGTTGCGTTGAGGGGGCTTCTACCAGAAAATGTTTGATTAACCATTGTGAAGCTATGTTCATTCATCAATGCAATTTCTCAGAAGGTAATCGATCCGAAAATCCTACCAAGCATGCAGAATGATTTGGTCGAATGTCTTGTCAGTTTCGAGTTGGTGTTCCCACCATCCTTCTTCAATATTCTGATGCACGTCCCAGTTCACCTAGTCGAAGAGATTGGCATTCTGGGTCCTGTATTTCTACACAATATGTTCTCCTTTGAGAGGTTCATGGGAGTCTTAAAGAAATATGTTCGTAACCGTGCTAGGCCAGAAGGAAGCATCTCCAAGGGCCATGAAACAGAGGAAGTTATTGAGTTTTGTGTTGACTTTATTCCTGACATTAAGCCAATTGGTGTTCCTCAATCGCGGCATGAGGGGAGACTGCGTGGAAAAGGCACGCTTGGAACAAAATCAATAATATGTAGGGACGGACATTCTTGGGCGCAAGCACACTACACAGTTCTACAGAATTCTACCTTGGTGACCCCGTATATTGAGAAACACATGGATATTATACGCTCCAAGAACCCGGAGCAGTCTGACCCCTGGATTAAACGTACACACATTGAGGCTTTCGGCGGTTGGTTGCGAACACATCTCATGAATGACGACAATGTTGAAGATGACTTGTACTTGTTGGCCAAGAGACCATCTTCGACTATATTGACTTTCCAAGGGTACGAGATTAATGGGAATACATTTTACACGATCGCCCAAGATAAAAAAAGCACCAACCAAAACAGTGGTGTCCGCTTTGATGCAGCAAACACCAATAGGGCAAAGGACACATATTATGGTTACATAGAGGAGATATGGGAACTTGACTATGGAGGTGATTTGAAGGTCCCTTTGTTCCGGTGCAAATGGGTCAATCTGACTGGAGGAGGGGTAATGGTAGATCCACAGTACGGAATAACAACAGTGGATCTCAACAATCTTGGGTACACAGACGAACCATTCGTTCTAGCCAATGATGTCGCGCAAATTTTCTATGTGAAGGACATGTCTACCAAACCGAGAAAAAGAAAATATAAGAAAGCGGATACATCATACGATGAGCCAAAGCGCCACATAGTTCTTTCTGGGAAAAGAAACATCGTGGGAGTGGAGGACAAGACAGACATGTCACAAGATTATGAAAAGTTTGATGAAATTCCTCCCTTCGCAACGAAGACTGACCCAAGCATCCTGTTAAATGATGAAGATTGTCCATGGTTACGGCGCAATAATCAAGGGACACGCGAAGAAAAAGTTTTATACCCCAAGATCCCACTCTGGATGTGATTGGCTTCACCGTCATCACTTTTCTTCTCTAGTGAGTAGCCAGGATGGTCCAGTTTGTACACGAAGTGCATCCAATTTTTGTTGTAACCCTCTCAACTTTTTACCACATGCTATGTGGGTGAAATGATGATACCATGCCAAGTTTCAACCTTTTCAGAGTTCATTTGTTTTGCTTTTTAATTTCAGGGTCATTTAGCTCAAAACAATTCATTAAATGGATGAAAAATAGCAATTGAAGTTAGAAAGCCTTGAAATTGGAGGATGTGGCTTAGAATGGTTCATATTGAATGCACAAAAAGTCTGGAGTTGAAATAAGTAAAAAAAATGAAATGTCTTTGTAACAGATGAGTTTTCGTCCGAAACCCTGATACTTCGAAGTAGATGGTCCAGTTTGTACACGAAGAGCTTCCAGTTTTTGCCGTAACCCTCTCAACTTTTTACCACATTCTATGTGGGTGAAATGATGATACCATGCCAAGTTTCAACCTTTTCAGAGTTCATTTGTAGTGCTTTTCAATTTCAGGGTCATTTAGCTCAAAACAATTCATTAAATGGATGAAAAATAGCAATTGATGTTAGAAAGCGTTGAAATTTGAGGATGTGGCTTAGAATGGTTCATATTGAATGCACAAAAAGTCTGGAGTTGAAATAAGTTAAAAAAATGAAATGTCTTTGTAACAGATGAGTTTTCATCCGAAACCCTCATACTTCGAAGTAGATGATCCAGTTTGTACACGAAGTGCATCCAGTTTTTGCCGTAACCCTCTCAACTTGTTACCACATGCTATGTGGGTGAAATGATGATACCATGTCAAGTTTCAACCTTTTCAGAGTTCATTTGTAGTGCTTTTTAATTTCAGGGTCATTTAGCTCAAAACAATTCATTAAATAGATGAAAAATAGCAATTGAAGTTAGAAAGCGTTGAAATTTGAGGATGCGGCTTATAATGGTTCATATTGAATGCACAAAAAGTCTGGAGTTGAAATAAGTTAAAAAAATGAAATGCCTTTGTAACAGATGAAGGTATAAAACTAAAAGAGTTAAACATAATCTTGTTTTGATTAAAACACCTATTTAAAATATCCTAAAAATTTCCAAATTAAATATACTGATAAAACATACTAATATTAAACAACAGGAATAACAATCACTTAAAAATATATTTTTAAACTAAAGTTATTCACTAACTAGTGATTCACACAAATTTCAAAAGAATTCAAATTTAAACTATTTAAATTTGAAAACTACTTGCACTAACAGAGAGTTTATATTATTTTTGACATAAATCAAAAAGGTTCATTCAAAAACTATAAATACTCTAACAGTTATTCCAAATCTAAAAATAGAACTTTGCTGTTTAGAAAAACAAAACAAAAAAGAAAACAAGCCTTTAGTCCCGGTTGGTGGCTCCAACCGGGACTAAAGGTCCCTTCCCGCGCGGGAGCCGAAAAAGAGGTCTTTAGTCCCGGTTGGTGGCTCCAACCGGGACTAAAGGGGGTCTTTAGTCCCGGTTGGAGCCACCAACCGGGACTAAAGGGGGTCTCTATATAAATTGGGAGTTAGCCGTTTCAATTCCTTCCCCATTCTCCCCCCGACGCCGACGCCCCCGACGCCGCCAGGCTGCCCGCGCGCCTCCTCGCCGTGCCCCGTCGCCGTCGCCCCGTCCCAACGCCGCCAGGCTGCCCGCGCGCCTCCTCGCCGTGCCCCGTCGCCGTCGCCCCGCCCCGACGCCGCCAGGCTGCCGCGTCGCCGTCGCCCCGCCCCGACGCCGTCGCCGCTCATCGCCGTCGCCGCTCTTCGCCGTCGCCGCCCCGATGCCGTCGCCGCTCGTCGCCGTCGCCGCTCTCCTCGTCAGCCTCCCGGTGAGCTCCCCAAATCCTGTTAGATTTTGTTATTAGATGATTTTGTTAGATGTTTTAGTTTATTAGACGATTTTGTTAGATGTTTTTGTTAGATTTTGTTAGATGATTTTGTTAGATGTTTTATGTTATTAGATGATTTTGTTAGGTGTTCATAATGTTAGATGTTTTATGTTATTAGATGATTTTGTTAGATGTTTTAGTTATTAGATGATTTTGTTAGATATTGTTAGATGATTTTGTTAGATGTTTTATGTTATTAGATGAATTTGTTAGATGTTTTATGTTTTAGTTGTTTTAGTTGTTTAGGTTTTTTTATGTTTTAGTTGTTTTAGTTAATTAAGTGTTCATATTGTTTCAGTTAATTTAGTTGTTTTATGTTTTAGTTGTTTTAGTTGTCGGTGAGGGAGAGTCCCCGATGATATCGATGATTTTATATTTTATATTAGGTAGATATATGATGTTTAGATTTTTAAAAGTTTAGTTGCATAGCGTAGCCGTTGAGTCGATGATGCTCGGCCAGCATCCTCGTCGTCGACTCGGTGGCAACAACCTGCTTGAGAGGCGCCATGTCCGGGACTGGGCTCCGCCGGGCTGGCACTGGGAGGTGCTGCCTTCCGGGGCGTGCAGCTTGGTGAGGAATCAGGGTCCCGTCGTCGACCCGGAGGTTCTTTGGTGGCGGTCGCGTGGACCACTGTCGGTGCAGAGGGAGCCGGCCCCCGCGGAGGTGGTACATCGCCGTGTCAGGGAGGAGGACGAGCACGTCCGACGCTACATGGCTGCGTTGGACGCGAGGTTCTCCAATACCTTGCAGGTTCTTCAGGGATCTCACCCGAGCTATGATCCTGTCATAGTTCCTTATCTTTGGGTGTCCACCGCCTGCGTCGCGAGACGTCAACTAGATCTGTATTAGTGATATTATATTCGAGATGTATTAGTGATAATATTCTATGATGTATTAGTTATATTATATAATAATATTCGAGATGTATTAGTGATACTATTCGATGATGTATTAGTGATATTATATGATCATATTGTTGCATTGCCTTGTATTGATTTGCATATCTCCGGTTTTGCTTATTGAATGCATTCTAATTGTTTTATATTTGTTCCGGATTAGTTAAGCTATGGACGGTAGAGACAGAGACCGTGATCAAGAGAATGCCATGTACGACTTGATACGCTCCGGAAACGAAGAGAATGAAGAAGTAGATGATGGCTCGCAATACCTTAACCCATCCGGTGAGGGAATTGAGGAAGACTAACCAAGAGACGAAGGGGAACCAACTGACAATGATGGCAAAGAAATTTTTCTCCATCATCAGATGTCCGGCGAGGTATTAATTTGCCCTCTGGTGATCATCAGAAGTACTGATTGATTTGTATATATTAACGAATCTTTCTTCTTTTAGCCCTCCGGATCGAGCAAATCTTCTACAAGGGTTAAACGTGGCCCGACAAAACCGTTGAAACAAGGCATAAAGTACAACATCGATCAAATCAGAGCAGATGGCGAACCGATTGCTCCTAAAATTAATGCACACAAATTTATATGTCAATGCGGAGTTATCGTTAGGGAGCAAATCCCGATCACCGCTCAAGAATGGAATCAGCCAAAAGATCGCGGAGTTCCTTTTGTCAGCCAAAGAGCAAAAGATCTGCTTTGGGAGGAGCTCATGAAACATTTCACCCAACCATAGGGTCTCACAGATCTCCAACGGGAGAAAGTCTAGAAGTGTGCTCTTAAGAAGATGGCCACACAATTCCAGACTTATAAGAAAAGATTATGGACCAATTATGTGAAAGGAGGAAAGAAGACTCCAAAATTCAAAGGAGAATATACGAAGTTAAAAGATGACTGGGACAGATTTGTGCAGTTCAAGGAATCAGAAGCAGCTAAGGAACGGTCGAGAGTAAACAAGATAAATGCCGAGAAAAAAACGTGGCACCATCATCTGGGGCCAGGTGGCTACAAGTATGGGTTGCCTTTGTGGGAAGAATCCGAGAGAAACATGAAGGCTGCAGGGGTTACTCCAGAAACAGAGAATTGGCCCGACAGGTGCAGGACTTGGTTTTATGCACATGGGGGAAAGTTGGACCCAAAGACAGGGAAGGTTCTTGAACAGGCAAGTCTTAAAGAAGCCACGAACGAGTTACTTAAAGCAATAGAAGAAGCTCGAATGGGTCTGTACCAGCCCGAGAGAGAGAACGACGAGCTTACACGCGCCCTCAAGAATCCTGAACACCCAGGACGAACACGAGGCAAAGGCCCTGTTGCGTGGCTTCTGGGGTTTGCGGATTGGAACGACAGTTACAGAAACCGTGAGAGAAAGTAGAAGCATGAAGTAGATCGGATTCAGATGGTAGAAGCAAAGAACGCGGACTTGGAACGCAAATACATGCTGCAGCTGGAGCAAATCAACAAACTAAGCCAGCAAGGCGCGTCTCAGTAGCAGGAGCATCCAGATGCAGCATTGGATGGTGCCATTCCATCATCTATGCCGAAAAGCAGCGTGGGTTCCACGGGGGTCCCGGCCGATGATGCACTGCTGGCTCGCTACCCCGTGGATGATATCCTAGAGTCGACAGTTTGTGAGCTACACGTGAAACTGAAGAACATATCCATGAAGGTGGCGGACGGCTTTGCTTTACCGAGTGGACCTGAAGAAACCTTCCACGGCAATCCGATTCCACCTGGCTATGCTCGTGTCGGGGTGGATGAAGTTGTGTCGGCATATGAATCACTAGATCTTGACTACCTTGGAGGTGAAGGGGAGCGGACACTGGGAGAAGCCATTCGTTGTCATTTTATGGAAAAAGGAATGCATCGTGTTTCCAAACTCGGTGCCAAGGCCACCGACTCCTCCTCCAAGTCCGTCGCGTCAGCAGACTCCAACCCACCTCGAGACGGAGCGCAGGGCGAGTCCTCCAAGTCCACCGTGTCAGCAGACTCCAACCCACCTCGAGACGGAGCGCAGGCCGAGTCCGCCATATCGATCTCTGCCACGTCAGCATAGTCCATCCCACCCCGAGACGGAGCCTAGCGCGAGTCAGCGATATCGATATCTGCCGTCGCCAAAGCAGAGGAGAGCACAAAAGAAGAAACCCGAGCCTCCTGTCAAAAAGAAGTTAGCTTACGAGAAGACTGACGAGGAAATCAATGAACAAGAGGCTAAGGAATTGCAGGCCCATTTTGGACCGAAACCGCCCCCGCCGCCAAAGGAGAAAATACCTGAGGAAGTCGTACACCACTTTTTGAATGCAGCTAAACAGGCGGAGAAAAGGCCGCTATCAGACTATGAACGTTCTATTAGCAAGTCCTATCATCAACAAAAAAAACAGAAGTCGAGCGGTAGTAGTAAATGCGGGAGAACTGTACCCTAGCTCAGAGAACAGGCAGTGCAATCCATCATCCCGCTCAAGGTGAGTACCGATAAGGTGGTAATAACCGACGCTGATAGAGAGAATGCTAGACAGCTCGGTATCACTGTTGAACAACTCCTAGAGATCGAGGAATTCCCACCGACGGATCCGAAGGAACTACAATGGGCATATGTCCCCGGGAACCCTCTCGTGAGTCCTGAAGATGAGAAGCTTCTATCAACGCAAATGTACAGCTTGCATCAGTGGTACATGAGAGAAGTAAAGAGCGGGCGACAGAGCCTCATGGTGAAAGTCAAGCGAAAGCATTACATCCATGAAAATGATTTGTGGATTGAAAATGAAGAATTATTCCAGTTATTCAATCAAAAAGCACTCGACAAATGTATCGTCAGTTGCTACTGTCTGTAAGTGATTTCTTTCTGTAATTTGATTAAGTCTCTAGCTCATCTCGTTCATTGCCTGTAATTATCCTCACTATATTCTTTTATGTGGTATTGTGCAGAATGAAGATTTTTGAATTGGAAAGAGATGGAGTCTATGGCATTGGGTTCATTGACCCCAATACCGTTAATGAAAAGGTGTTAACTACTTACTCAAAAGACACGGAGAAAATGTTGCTAAGGTTTTTGAAGGCCCTAAATACCAAACCAGAAATACTTTTACCTTACAACTTCAAGTGAGTGTTACTTTTACCTTATATATATATATATATACTCGATGTTAAGTGTAGTTGATGAGTTATGCATGCCCGCTTATACAAATCGTGTCCCCAGCTACCACTGGATCCTGCTAATCATTATAATTGACGATGGAACTGTTGAAGTACTGGACTCACTAAGTAAAGACCCTAAAGAATACAGAAGCCTGCATTCGATGCTCGACAGGTAATTTCAATCATTTACGCACTATTTCGGCCTCTCTTTAGTTCGTTTCCTGATATCAAGTAATTAATTAGTAACCCCTTTATTCATTTTCTTTGCCGGGCAGGGTTTGGAAAAACTTCACGAAAGATGTTAGAGGTGAATGGAAAGAGGAGCTGAAATGGCGAAGGTCCAAGGTATTTAAGTAGTACTAGCTACGTCCGCGCATCTCTTTAAGTATAGTTTCAATACCATGCATTATCATGCTTTATTATTATCTGATTGAATTATATTCTCATAAAGTGCATGAGGCAGGAAAAAGGGACTAGTTTATGTGCATATTACGTTTGCGAGAACATTCACATTATGACCGAAAGATCAGAACTACAAGAGATCTTTGGGTACGTAAACAACATTCACATTTTTTTATCATGATATAATATATATACAAACAACTAACTTGTTCATATTGATCTCTTCTTTAAAGATACACGAGATGCGGGATAAGCTCCTACCAAAGGACCGCATACGAGCAATTCAAGAGGAAATTCCGGGTTTTTTGCTTCAGCAGGTCATATCTTCCGCCGGAGAATACCATTACACCTAATGCCTGCATGTAATAATTTGTAAATTGTAGAAGAAATTGTATATACCAAATTGTACATATGTGTATGCATGGTCGTACGAAAAGTTCTATGTATATGATTGGTTCTACGAGATATTCTATTATATATGTATAACGTGTACATTATGTAGCAGCGTAAAATATGTTTGAAATGAAAAATAATTAAATCGAATACACAAAATGAAAAAAGAAAAATAAACAATATAACCTTACCAAACGGGACTAAAGGTCCCCATCACCCGGCGCCTTCTGCCGACCACGTGGCAGGGATTTAGTCCCGGTTCGTAGCCAACCGGGACTAAAGGCTTGGACCCTTTAGTCCCTATAGATTAGTCCCGGTTGGGGAACCGATACTAAAGGCCCTTTCCAACCGACACTAATGGCCTGTTTTCTACTAGTGCAAGGAAACACTTCCGTAAAGGAACATTATAACAAAAGATGCATTGGTGTGGATCGGAACTAATGCAGATTTTTTTGCAATGGGAGGCGATGTTCTTGCCAATAGAGAGACATCTATGGCTATTTTCTTATTAATACTAGAAGTACATAATGGGTCGTGTGAGTACGTATATATGTGGTGATGTACTTGTATGAATATTGTATCGAGTATTTCCTCTATTAGAAAAAAAGAAGGAAATCTAGATATCTACTCAGCAGTGATGGAGTTATAAAAAAAAAACTCAGCAGTGATGGTGGCATCCCAACTCTGAAATGGACAGCTGAAATGTTAACTCCAACTGACTGTTGACTCGAACACCAACATTTCTAGAATTCTGAAATTATGCTTTATTCAATTATCTGCTTCCGTGATTGAACATTCGTGGGTGTTGCCTTCCTGGAAGTAGTTTCTGCTTGCAGACGAAGGTTCAATGAAACTACTTTCTCGTACTTGACAGCGGCTATATATAGCCTATTGGTAGTTTCAGCTTAGTAACAAAGATTTTGGCCAGATCGATCAATGGATTCGAAGGCTCCCCTCCGCTGCACTGTAGCCCTGATCGTTTTGTTTCTGCCGTTGAGTGCTTCCGACGACCGGCTTGTCCCTGGCAAGCTGCTATCTCCCGGCAACACCATCGTCTCCGATGGTGGCACGTTCGCCTTGGGCTTCTTCAACCCCTCCAACTCCACTCCATCCAAGCTATACCTTGGCATATGGTACAACGACATCCCTAAGTTGACAGTTGTGTGGGTTGCTAACCGTGAAACCCCAGGCACCAACAACACTTCAGCAGCACCGATGCTCTCCCTCACCAACACCTCAAATCTCATCATCTCCGAAGGCAATACAGGCGGGCGTGTCCTTTGGACGACGGCCAACATGACCACTACCATTGGCTCGTCTACCCCAACAGTGGTGCTTCTTAACACCGGCAACCTCGTTATCCGGTCGTCGAATGGTACCATGCTGTGGCAGAGCTTCGACCACCCCACGGACACGCTACTCCCTGGGATGAAGATCCGGATCAAATACAGCTCGCGTGGCACTCGAGTTCACCTAGTATCCTGGAAGGGCCCAGACAAGCATTCTCCAGGACGCTTCTCCTTAGGTGGCGACCCGGACGCGCCCCTCCAAACATACATCTGGGACGGGGAGAGCTTGGTGACCCGTAGCAACCCATGGACGGGGATCCAAGTGTTTAGCTTTAGCCAACAACAACTAGTAGGGGCAATGAATGTTAGTGATGTTATCATCTACATGGCTATCATCGACAACGGTGATGACATATATGTCACATCTAGCCTCTCTGATGGCGCCCCACGCCCACAAGGTCAGTGTTGACCTATTCTGGTGAGTTTAAGATTGAGATCTGGAGTAGCAGGTCCTCGGTGTGGGTTGGCGTTCCGATGTGGCCTGGTGAATGCAATCGCTATGGTTACTGTGGTCCGTATGGCTACTGCGACCAGACAGTGGCGCCGATCCCAACTTGCAAGTGCCTAGATGGCTTCGAGCCAGCAAACAAGGAGGAGTGGACTAGTGGCAGGTTCTTGGCAGGGTGCCGGCGGAAGGAGCTGTTGCACGGGTGCAGCAGTAGTTACTTGGCCATGTTGGGGATGAAGTCACCAGATAAATTTTCGCTCATCGGAGGGGGCAGAAGTACGTCTGAGGAGTGTAAGGAGGAGTGCAACCGCAACTGCTCCTGCGTGGGATATGTGCATCGCAATGTCAGTGGCGCCAGGTTGGGAGGAGCCGCCACAATGTGCTTGCTGTGGGCTGGGGATTTGATTGACACTGGAAAATTACGCGAGAACGGTGGAGAGACGCTTTATCTCCGACTTGCAGGTATAGATGCAGCAAGTGGCAACAAACTTTAAATTTGTCTCTTTCTACTACTAGTTTTGTCATTTCTACTGCTGGTTTTATCTTTGCTAATATACTTAAAGTTGTCTCAATCCTTCTCCTTTTCTTTTATGGTATATGTACGTATGGTGCAGGTAAAGGGGGCAAAAGCAATGCAGTTAGGATTGTGCTGCCAGTAATAAGCAGTAGTTTTCTCGTTCTTGTATGCATCTCCCTTGCATGGTTAAAATGCAAAGGTATGTTATATTGAATCTTCTTAAACATGTTTTGTTTCATGACCTTATGAGAATGCCAGTTTAATTACATAACTTGGAATTCGTCTTCTACTACCACAATATGCCCTTAGTTTCAAGCATCCTCTAAGGCTCTAAGCAACTTGAATAGTGAACTAGAGAAAAGAAATTTTTTAGATGGGTTATTTGTGTTCTAGCCATCATGGGATCAATGTAATGATAAATTTTAGGTGTTTTTTTGTGTGTGTTTTAGCCATCATGGGATCAATTTAATGATAACGGTAAACCTACTAACAAGTAATATGGAGTCCACATGCAAGATTCTCATCATAGTAATTGTTGCTTCCTATGCTCAAGCAAGTCTGCTCTAGAAATACTCTCTCTCGATAGGGTTTGGAAAAACAGAGTGATGTCAGGTTGCGGTGCTATGGAATATATGGTTGTGTTTGCGCGCACAAGCACATGTGTGTTCTCTTTTACAGGTGAGTATAAGTTTGTTTTCCAAACATTTGGATCTCGTTTCAAGGTCAAGTGATAGGCATACTTTCTGTTCTCTGATTTTAACATGGTGACAACTTGTCTCATGTTGTTATTTCTTCTTTTATTTGAGTCCATAAAGGGAATAACAACAATATCTACAATTCCTGGGGTCGCATGTAACCTTTTTTCTTATTCTTATTATGCCTACGGTATGCTTATTGGAAGGGAAGTGACTATTACATTGTGGGAGCAGGCAAGGACAAAAAATGGAGAAAGCAGAAGAATATAAGATTGGATGGTATGAGTACCTCAGAACAACTTGGTGGAGAAGACCGTCCTCATGATCAAGATTTTTCATTCGTAAGATTAGAAGAAATTGTCCTCACGACCCACAATTTCTCTGAAGCATTTAAGATTGGACAAGGAGGATTTGGCAAGGTTTACAAGGTAGCTTGTTCAGTATGTAGTTCATATCATTCCTTCTAAATTATGACAACTGATTTATTCATACGTAAAACTCAACTCCATATTTCCCTAGGGACTATTAGCTGGTCAAGAAGTAGCAGTCAAGAGGCTAAGTAGAGATTCTCAACAAGGAACAAAAGAATTCAGGAACGAAGTAATTCTGATTGCAAAATTGCAACATAGAAACTTGGTTCGACTTCTCGGGTGTTGTGATGAAGGAGATGAAAAGCTCTTGATATATGAGTATCTTCCTAACAAGAGCTTGGATGCTACACTTTTTGGTACATATTTTAATAACAAACCATAATTTCCTAAGACAACTCAAAAAAAATTACCATTACCTTATATTTGTTTCTTTGTAGATGACTCCAGAAAATTGCTGTTGGATTGGGCAACACGGTTTAGTATAATCAAAGGGGTTGCAAGGGGGCTTCTATATCTTCATGAAGACTCAAGGTTCACTATAATTCATAGGGACCTAAAAGCTGGAAATGTTTTGCTAGATGCATATATGAAACCCAAAATAGCTGACTTTGGTATGGCGAGGATTATTGGTGATAACCAGCAAAATGCAAATACCCAACGCGTTGTTGGAACATAGTGAGTATTCAATAAAAAAAACTCATATTAGTAAGTTCAATTCATGTTAGATAAATTCAAAAAATTTAAGTATGATCAAGCAGTGGCTACATGGCTCCTGAGTATGCAATGGAAGGTTTGTTCTCTACCAAGTCTGATGTCTACAGCTTTGGCGTGTTACTACTGGAGGTTGTAACTGGTATAAGGATAAATTCCAATAGTCAGACCATGGGATTCCCTAGCCTCACCGTATATGTGAGTACACACAAGATTTCTACTAAGTTTCATTTATTAAAATGTATCAAAGACCGAACTAATTTTTTATTTGAGAGATAAAATGAGTACTGATATGATGTTCTTTCTTGTTTTAGTCATGGAATATGTGGAACGAACAGTAGACGAAAGAACTGCCGGACTCAACTGTAATAATTACTTCACCCGATGAAGTTTTGCTTTGCGTCCATCTAGCACTCTTGTGTGTCCAAGAGAACCCAGATGACAGGCCACTCATGTCATCTCTTGTGTTCGTCCTTGAGAATGGATGCACCACACTTACAATCCCCAATCGGCCTGCCTACTTTTCACGGCGGAATGTTGAAGTGGATGAATTAAGAAATGATATTCACACTTCCGTGAATAGTTTGACTCTTACCGAGATAGAGGGGCGGTGAAATAATTTTTTAATTATTTAGCTTTTTATGTAAATAACGTCGTTTGAAATCGTGTGGCACACAAAAAAGTGACACCATTTTCCGAAGAAGACACAATAATTATGTATCCTGCTGTTCAGAAGGCATGATCTTTCAATGTGTTATCTCTATTCCGTTTCATGTGCATGACCCTATATAAGTACTATGCTTTTAGCCGTACACAATTCACACCTGCGTACTAGTTAATTAGAAGGAAGAAATTATCAATAATTTGTTTATTTTTCATGGAAACATTCTTGAACAGGAATCTCATCGCCCAATTTCATTTCCATGAGTGACAAACATGAACTGACTTCACTTCACACACTAACGTTTTCCCACTTGGCTGTGGACATTTTTCTTTCTTTGTAAAGATTTTTTTTCTCCTGTTCTTTTTAACTACTCATATTCATAATTTATACATGTTGACGGTTAGAATGGTAGCACACTGCTGACTGCCCGTACATTTGTATAACGTTTCACTCGCTAGTCCGTGTATATCATAATGTTTCAGTCACTAGTTAGAGTGACAGTTGCATCCCAACTCCGATGTGAACTGCTGCAATGTAAACTCCATCCAATAGAATCAAGCCTCAACTCTAGCCATCCTACCGCTAACAGAATTCCAAAAAACTTTTCTTTGGTTAATCATCTGCTTGCTAAGACTTCCTACTAAGATTTTTGTGCCTGATCGGTCGATGGATTGGCCAGCTCGCACGTGCTGCACCGCGGTCATGATCCTTCCCTTCCTGTCGTTGAGTACATCCAACAACCAACTTTTCCTCGGGAAGCCGCTCTTCCCTGGCGCCATCATCATCTCTGATGGTGGTGCCTTTCCTTCGGGGTTCTTTGCTCCTTCCAACTCCACTCCAGCCAAGTTGTACCTTGGCAGATGGGACAACGAAATTCCCAAACTCACTGTGGTGTGGATCGCCAACTGAGAAACCCAGCTCGCGAACAACACTTCCTCTTCACCAATGCTCTCACTCACCAACACCTCGAATATCGTTACAACGAACGTGTCGTATGGACTACCCGGATGGCCACTGCGCCAGACTTATCTCCCTCGACGACAGTAATGTTGAATACCGGCAACTTCATCATTTGCTCACTAAACAACACCATCTTGTGGCAGAGCTTTGAACACCTAACCGACACATTTCTTCCAGGGATGAAAGATCTGGTTTAGGGGACTACTGATTTCGCTCGTAGGACTCTAGACATCCCTCACGTCGCCCCTCTCGGGCGGCTTGAGGGCAACAACCGTAGCCCCCACCGCCTCCCCACTTCCTCTCCACCCTCCTTGTCGCTGCTAGAGGCATTCGCGGGCATGCCCAAGGCATTGCCAAGGAAGGTGGAGACGGGGCCTCTGCTGCTCTGTTTCTCCAGAGGGAGCTTAGGGATTTGGGGGCGGTGACCTAGTTTGGTGAGGCACCATCGTCTCCGGCAGTAGGTGCCAGGTGGCGCGGGTGTGGTCCGGTAGGTTTGCCTACGCGAGCGGCAAGCTCTCCGGTGGATAAGATCCATAATGCCGGCGGTGTAGCTTGATGCTTCTTGCGGCACCAGATTTGGTCGCCCCTTTCCCCCTCTATCTCGTTGGGTGCTCCACCCCTCCGGATCTGAAACGGGCCGATGTGGTTCGCCGGTGCCTCGCGTTGTATGGGGTGTTAGTGGTGTGAAGCCATGACCGGGAGATATCCTTGGCGACAGCAACATTCATGGATGCCACTCCCCTTCTTGAAGGCGCCATGCAGGTCTTTTTCTCCACCATCCCCTTCACATAGCCTGTCGGGTGAAAACTCGAACTCTGTTGGGCGGGGGCGGTGGTCTTGGTGTCATTCCCTTCTTGAAGGTGTCACCTTGGATGCTCTGTCGACTGTGGGCGTTTCGGTGTAGTGGTAGGCGGGCAGCGGTCGCGACATCGTGTCCCTAGTGGCAGCGCCGGCTTTGCAGCTCCGGCATTGTCCGGATGTTCTTCTGGTGCTCTCTGTGCATGTGGTTTCACTCTTGTCCAACGACTTCGTTTGGACGGGAGGGGATCGGGTTCCCCTCCTCTGGCGGCTACACGAGTGAGAGTTGTGAGAGGTGGAGCGCCATTCCTTGGCCTTGGTCATGCCTCCTCGAGGCTAATTGCCCCCTAGACGCTCTGCTGGTGCCCGACCGGCAACTCTCTTCTCTCCTGAGGTTCGTTAGTGGGCAGCGATGGTGTGGTGCTTCTAGATAATTATCTTAGTCATGCAGGGTGTGCTCTGTTCTACGCCTATCTTGCCCTCCGGTGGCATTCCTCCATCCATGTTCTAGGGTGAGCATCTCCATATGTCGATGGTATGGCGCTTTTCAAGCTATGCGAGGAGGCAGGGGCTATCTTCGACAGTGGGAATGGATGGTGAAGTTTTTTCCAAGACCTTAGGTATTTGGTGCCGACAAGCCGTATCAGTGACGGCAAATGCTTCCCCGGAGCCCCGTTTGTTCTTACCTGGTGATCCTTGCACCGATGAGGGTCTCTGCGTGCTACATCTGTTCTTGCCATTTGTTATCTTGCTAGCTTATAGTGTGTGAGGTTTTGACTTTTGAGAGCTGTCTACCAACGCCACGTATGTTGTCATGTTTCTTTTCTTTGTTTGCTTGAGGTGGTAATGTTGTGGTTGTTATCCTAGCCGGTTGATGGCTTTGTTAATTCAAAACCGGGCTCTCTTTGAGCCTTTGTTCTAAAAATATATCTGGTTTAGGTATGGGACATGCGGCGAAGAAGAGCACTTGGTGTCCTGGAAGGGCTCCGACGACCTCTCTCCAGGAAGCTTCTCCTATGACGGTGACACAAACACTTTCCTCTAGTTGTGCCTTTCGGGACAGGACACGTCCAGTGGCCCGTAGCGCCTCGTGGATGGGTTACCTAGTGATGACTGAGCATCGGTACCGACAGGTGAACACTAGAACGTACATCATCCACTACAACTAGGAAATCTACATGACTTACAACCTCTCCCATGGTGCCCCACGCACCAGGTTTATGCTAACTCACTCCGGCGATTATCAACACTACAGCTGAAATAGCAGGTCATCGACGTGGGACGTCCTCGGGCTGGGGCATCCACTGAATGTAGCAGCTATGGCCATTGTGGCCCATATGGCTACTGTGATGAGACAACAATGCCAGTCCCAACGTGCAAGTGCCTAGATGTTTTTGAGCCAGCAAACATGGAGGAGTGCCCCCCCCCCCCTCTCGTCCTCCCGCGTCGCCCCCGCGAGGCGACGGGGAGGAACCCTAGCCGCCGGCCGCAGACCCCCTCCTCCGGCCTCCCCCTCCCTCGCCGCCGCCCCGAGTCGCCGTCGGGCGAAGCCCGGCCGGCATGGGCGGCGGGGTGGTTCCTTCCCATCCTCGCGGACTCCCCGGCCGGTGCGGGACGGCTGGGCGCCGGATGCGTCGGGCTATGGCGGGGCTCGACGGCGCAGATCCGGGCGCTCCGGGTGGCGGCGGCTCGCCGGCGCCGGGAGCTTCTCTAGTGGCGCGGCGGCTGCCATGGAGGGGCGCGCCTGGCGCGGATCGCCGTCGGTCGGCGGCCGGATCTGGATCCAGGCGATGCGGGCTGCGGGCAGCAAGGGCAGCTGCTGGGGTCGGGCTTCGGATTCCCGGCGGCTGCAGATGGACCTCCCGTCGCGGGCGCGCGGCGGTGCTCCTCGGGCAGCGGCGGTTCCGGCGGCGGCGCTGCTCCGGGCGGCGCAGCTCCGGATGGTGAGGAGGCGGTGGTGCGGCCACTTGGCTGCGGGTTGGCGCGGCGGTTGGCGACGGCGCCCTCCCAGCCCAGATCTGGGCCCTTTGGGGCCCCATCTGGGTCAAGGCGGGCTTGGCTCGTCTATGCCTGCAACGACTCCGACGGACGGAGGTATGGCTCGTGCAAGGGGTTGTGGAGACGGCGGCGCGCCCACTGCAGCGCGGCAACGGGAGCTTCACGAGCCATTAAGGGCTCGTTCGGGCCTACATGCCTGGTGTGCCCCCCTTGCTGCGTCCGGTCGGTGACCGCCGAGGGCGGTGGAGGTTGTCCCCTCCCGTGTGGCTGCCAACTCTGCCGCTCCTCGTTCCCGGCTGATCCCTCTCGGACCCGTCGGTCCCGCTTCGATCTCCATGGTGAGACGGCGGCGGTGTCTCCTTGATCGTGGTGGCGCGTGTTGGTGGGCGGCAAGTTTGGTGGAGCGCGACGGATCGGTCGGGGTGGGGGTGTGTGGCGGACAGGACAAATCCTTGCCGGCGTGGCTGGCACCGACGCGGCGACGCCTGTGGGCGCCGTCATTCCTTCCTGAAGGGCGTCGGGTATCCCAATCATCCACGCCCCTCCGCGTACGGGGGAAACCCTAGGATCAATCCGGGCAGCAGCGTTGTCATCGTCGCATTCCTTCCTGAAGGTGTTGCTTGTTATGCGGTGGTCCAAAGTGCTAGGAGCATGGTGGATATCTCTGGAGGGCGCAGCGGTTCGGGATCATCAGCGTTTTCATCGAGCCGACTCTGTTGTCATTCTTTTCTTTTAATTTCTCTTTCATTTCTTTTGGGCTTACTTGTGCTGTCTACCCCAGCAATGGAATCTTGGATGTATCGGGTGGTTGCTATATCTATATAGCGGGGCGAAAGCCTATTTCGAGAGAAACATGGAGGAGTGGACCAGTGGCAGGTTCTTGACAGGGTGCCGGCAGAAAGAGCCAATGGGTGGGTGAGGTGACGGCTTCTTGTCCCTGCTAGGGATGAATTCACCAGACGGGTTTGCGCGCATCGGCGGTGATAGGAGTACATCTGAGGAGCGCACACACCAAAATGAGTAGCAACAGGTCTGAGGGAGACGTGGCAAGGTGCTTGGTGCGGCCAAGGGAGTTGATTGACACTGGGAAGTTAGGCACAGAGCTCGGCGGAGAGACGCTCTATCTATGGCTTGCAGCCATGAACGTAGGTGCTGGTACAAAATACTAATTCCTCCCTCTTTTTCCCATTGGTTTTTTCATTTCTCTCCTTCTCCTAGTGGTTTTGTCATTGGTCCCTCTTTCTATTACTGGTTTGTCAACATATTTTTAGATCTATCTTTATATGTTTCTTTCTCTTCTGGTATACATTACATAGGTAAAAGGATAAAGGGCAATGCAGTGAGAATTGTACTGCCAGTTTTATGGAGCAGTGTTCCCATACTCATCTTCTGGCATGGTTAAAATTAAAAGGTATGTTCACTTGGCATCCTTACGGAAAAGATGCATTTGACCAACTTAAAAGAATTTCCAATTGACAACCTGAATGAGGCACGGTCCATGGAGTTACATACTGGAGTACGTACAAATCAGTTTTTAGATTTCACGCTTTTGAAACAAAACAATAATGCCTGTTGCACACTTAGCCAATTGGGGATTTGGGGGATGATTTAATGAATGATGACCAAAGTGGAATTTAGGGGAGTAAAATAATTCAAAAAAGTACCACTTGAATAAGTAAAATTACAACAAACAATTTTCTATAATGTCAACAAAAAAGTACCATGAAAATCGAAATACCGATATGTTCCATAATGTCAACAGACAACGAATCTTCCCGTCACGCCCTCCTGAAGCCACCTGAGCTGAAATAGGGGCGCACACGACCAAATCCCATCCGATCCAGAAATCTACAGGCGTCAAACACCCACTGGAGATCTGCGGCGGAGCCTTTCGGAATATGTCAACGTTCAGATCAATGGGGGCCGACATCAAGTAGAACACCGTATTCACGCAAGAAGAACCCTAGGACCTCCGCCGGAGCGAAACAGGTGGTAGACGTGCCTTGTGCTTTATTTTGTCTTGTTGTGTGAGGTTCACTAAGGGAAGAGTAAATGTTCCAATAGTCAAATTTATTTCTTATGTTTATAAGATGCTCTTGGAGGGGAAATGACTATTACATTGCGCGACCAGGAAACAAAATATTAAGGAGAAAGCACGAGGATATAAGATTGGAGGGTATGAGTACGTCTGACGAACTTGGGGAAGAATACCATCCCCATCATCAAGAATTTCCTTTTGTAAGATTAGACGAAATTGCCCTTGCAGCTTACAATTTCTCTGAAATATGCAACATTGGAAAGGGAGGCTTCGACAAAGTTTACAAGGTAACTTAATCAATATACAGTTTCTTGCTATTCATTCTATAGTAGAAGAGTTTGTATGTTCATATGTCAAAGTTAAATCTAAGATTTCAATCATATTTTTCTGGGCAATATTAGGTGGTCAAGAAATTGCAGTCAAGAGGCTAAGAAAAGATTCTCATCGAGGAACACAAGAATTCAAGAACGAAGTAATTTTAATTGCTAAATTGCAACATAGAAACTTGCTTCGCCTTCTTGGATGTTGTGGCGAGAGAGATGAAAAGATCCTAATATATGAATACCTTCCTAATAGAAGCTTAATTAGATGCCACCCTCTTCGGTACATATACTAATAATAAATCCATGGTTTCATAAGACATCTGAAAATCATTCTATCTAACATTTGTTCTTTCAACAGACAACTCCAAAAAATTGTCGTTGAACTGGGGAACACGGTTTAGTCTAATCAAAGGGTTGCAAGGGGTCTTCTATATGTTCATGAAGATTCAAGGTTAACCATAATTCATAGGGATCTCAAGGCTGGAAATGTTTTGCTAGATGCATATCTGAAACCCAAGATAGCGGATTTCGGTATGGCGAGGATCTTTGGTGAAATCCAACAAAATGCAAATACCCAACGTGTTGCCGGAACACAGTGAGTAACCTTGTATAGCATCATTTCACTTTACTTTGTGATTAAATTCATCTCCTATTTTCTTATTCTTTTATTTAAAACGGTCAAGCAGTGGCCACATGGCCACTGAGTATGAGATGGAAGGTATTTTCTCTATGAAGTCTGATATCTACAGCTTCGTCGTCTTACTACTAGAGGTTGTAACCGGTATAAGGAGAAACTCTAATGGTCACACGATGAGTTTTCCTAGTCTCGTGGTTTATGTGAGTACAAGCAAGATTACTTTCAAGTTCAAATTCAGAATTATATCGAGATTTTTTAATTTTTTATTCAGCAAACTAAATAAAAAGCAATGTGTTATTTTGGCATTTACAACCTAACTAAATGTTCCGTGGCTCAAGTTTCGGATGGTGTGGAACTGAAATTATCATTTAGACACTGTGTAGTTCAGGCTGGTATAGCGCTTTGGGGGCAACTAATTGACCATATTTGCGAGTTCCCCTTGTTGGATAGTGCTGACTCCCCAGTCTGGACTTTGGAACCTAATGGGATTTATCCAGTCAAGTATTTTTATGGTAGTATAAACTTTGGTGATGTTGTATCCGATATTGGTGATAATCTGTGGAAATTAGTTCTATGTCCACAAAAGATACATGTATTTTTGTGGTTGTGTGTATATAACAAAGTTCTCAGTAGGGATAACCTAGCGAATGAAGGCACATAGATGACCTTACCTGTCTGTTTTGGTGAGAATGAATCTGTGCAACACCAGCTCTTTAACTATGGGCTTTTGTTTCTGAGTTTTTTGAGATTAATGTGCTTTCAGGTTTTAAATAAATTTGTGTTTTGTGGCATTTACATAATAAGAGATCTGTACTTAATTTGATGATTGATGCCTCCTTATGGAGCATCCGGAAATTAAGGGATGAGTTCTGTTTTTAGGGGCACACATGGAAAAAATTGAACTGTGTTCTTGCCAAGCTAAGTACCTATCTTCATCAATGGAAAGTGCTCTGCGATGACACGCAAGTGGTGCTGCTACGAAGATGCATACTCTTGCTTGACAAATGGCATGGGGAACTGCTTTTGATCGCGTGGAGATGAACCATTCACCCTATGAGAAGGCTACCCAGTAGGCTACAGCGTCCTTCTTTGATCCTTTTGATGGATAGTTTCGGTTGCTCATTTGGGTCTATAATAAGTAGGATATCTCAGAGAACTAGCTGCTTTCAGTCTTGATGTTTGTGATCGGGGGGACTTCAGATCCCTAGCTCTTGATGTAGCCGGTGTGCGATACTAGCTCAAACTTAGTTTGAGCGTCTGCTTCATTTAATAAATTGGGGCGGGGGGAAACCCCCTTCATTTCAAAAAAATAAAAATTGAAACCACTTTTTGGTGAGTTTCTTTTTCACTTTTTGAATTGGTTGAATGATATAAATCTGTTTTTGAAATAGTGGTATATTTTAAATCACTTTTTGAAATACCGAAGTTGTTGACATCACCTTTTATTGAATTAGTGAAAATATTGGATTAACTTTCCGGCCAGTTTTGGTTTCAGTTTTTGAGACACCGAAACAACTGAAAATACTTTTTTTAATACTGAAAAAATTGACATCAATTTTTTGAAATTGTAAAAATGTTGAAAACATTGAATCTGCATGAATATGAAATAGGTAATGATATGAAATATTTTTCGCAAAACAATATGTTTAAAACATTTCATTTGCATCAATGTAATGTTGTATGAAATATATTTCAAAAACATTTTAAATAGTAAAATAAAAAGTCATCTAAATATGTCCAAGATAGAACTTGTTCTGAAGGTCTTCTTTATACAAATTCAAATATTTTATTAAAAAGATATTGATCATTCAAAATATGAAAATGAAAATGAATTATGTATTAGGTATAGGAAGAGAGTGTATGCAAGGGCCAACTTCACAATCCCTCAAGCTCTCTCTTGGCACAAAGTTAACACACACAACAGGATTTGCATTCCACTTTTCAACATTTTGTGTTGCAGACCAAAAGTTTCTCAAATTATACATGTAAAGTTGACATTAATCTGAATGTGGTAATGAGTAGCGGATGCTTCACCAGTACGTACCAAACCGTTAGGGAAACCAAATCCGTGAGAAATGGCACACATAGTGACAGAAGGCTGGGATGCTATGTTATGGGACAAACAGGCAGTATTGCCGTAAAAAAAACGTTAAAATGTCAAAACATCATGGAAGAATTTATGCCTACTCCCTATCTTCTGCATATACTAGCAAGTTTTCATTAACAAAATAATAACTTTGTGTAACATAAAAAATGAAATATTAAAAAGGCAATATTTTGAGCGCTAAACCCATTGTTTTTTATACATGACACAAAACATATTTTTATCATGGAATTTTGCAAAGCACACATAACTTGGATTTTACATGCCCAAATTTACTCAGTCCATATGCGGATACATGGAAATTTACTTTTTGCCTGTGAAAACATGTTGTTCTCGCTCTGCCGTTCACCTTCCGGATGTCTCAGTCACAATTCTGAACGTCCATCCTCACTCCGACATAGACAGATGCGATGTTAACCATCTACTGCACTCTCAGCTCCGATACCAATCCACCAAAATTCCAAAACTTTGCAGGGAAAGTAGTGGCTGCACCCACCTTCGGTGCACCCAGGGTGCACCCACGCAAGAAAACATATCAAAACATTTCAAAAAAAATTCAAAACTTTGTGGAAATGATTTTGAACAAATGTTATGGGCACCTGCAAAGTTTGGTGGTCAAACAACATTCGAAGAACTCTGCACAAAAAAGACAAATTTACAAAATCTGCTCAAACAGTACACTTACATTTTGACTAATTTTCAGCGATTTTGTCTTTTTTGTGCAGAGTTCTTCGAATGTTATTTGACCACCAAACTTTGCAGGTGCCCATAACATTTGTTCAAGCTCGTTCCCACAAAATTTCAGATTTTTTTAAAATATTTTGATACGTTTTCTTGCGTGGGTGCACCGTGGGTGCACCGAAGGTGGGTGCAGCAAAACCACTCTCAACTTTGCATCGATCATCTGCCTCCGTAGGTACTGGAACGAGTCATTCGTCAACGCCCTTTTTTGCTTATAGATCCTGGCTCAGTGCCAGTCCTCTAAATCTCAATTAGCACAAAGATTTTGGTCTAGCTGGTTAGTCATAAGTTGGCCGGCTGTCACTGCTGCGCTGATCATTCTCTTTCTGCCGTTCGTGGGCCTCCGTGCCGGTCTCTCCTGGTGCCACCATCGTCTCCGACAGCGGCAAGTTCGTCTTGGGATTTCTTCTCTCCTTTCAAGTCCAGTACAACGGTCACACTGTACCTCGGCATCTGGTACAACGAAGATATCCCGGAGCTCATCATTTGGATCACTAATCAGGAAATTCCAGCCACCAACAGCACGGCACTGATGCTGTCCTTCACCAACACCTCAAATCTTGTTCTCTCCAACGGTGATGGCGGCCGGCCTGTCGTTTGGTCGACTGACGTGGCCGCTGCCACGATCTCCTCTGCGCCCGAGGCGGTGCTCCTCAACACCGGCAACCTCGTGCTCCAGTCGCCGAATGGCACCACGCTATGGCAGAGCTTCGACCACTTAACTGACACACTATTCGCCGGAATGAAGATCCGGGTGAGGTACCGTACTTCACGCGCACCAGCGAGCGCATGGTGTCTTGGAAGGGCTTCGACGACCCCTCGCCTCGGTGCTTTTCCTACGACATCGAGCATTCAAGCCGCGCACGTTCCTCTAGATATTCCTCTAGGACGGGACACGCCCGGTGAACCGCGCCCAGCCTTGGACGGGATTCCTGGTGAGGAGCGAGAACCAGTACCGTCAGGCCAATGGCAGCGACATCATTGTCTACATGATCGTCGCCAGCAACACCAAGGAAACCTACACAACCTACAGCCCCCCCGATGGCTGACCTACTCCGGCGAGATACAATTCCAGAGCTCGAGCAACAGGACATGGGCATGGGAAGACCTCAGCCGGTAGCCGTCCATCCAGCGCAACCGATACGGCTATTGCGGTGCGTACGGTTGCTGCAACGAGACGGTGAATCCCGTCCCAACGTGCAAGTGCCTCGATGGTTTCGACCCGAGAAACATGGAGGAGTGGAGCGATGGCAAGTTCTCGGGAGGTTGCCGGCGGCAGCAGGCGTGCGAGGGTGCGGCAAAGTCTTGTTAGCCTTGCCGGGCATGAAGTCGCCCGACAATTTTGTGTTTGTGGCGAACAGGACGCAGGAGCAGTGCCTGGCAGAATGCAAACGCAACTGCTCTTGTATGGCGTACGCGTACACCATCTTTGTGGCGGCAGGTCCGGAGAACAAGTGACCAGGTGCTCGGTGTGGGTTAACGTTGGAGCAAGGTTGTGGGTTTCATTTTCAGTTTTTTACCGGACCTGAGCGGAATGGTCGAAATTCGTCATTTCGGAAAATTCCGGACGAAAAGAACAAACCAAATTTGAAATTTGAAACGACAAATACCCGATATTTGAACGAAAACTGACTGAAATTTGGTCAATTTTTTTAAATTGAGTAGAACAAGAATGTATCACAAAAATTGTGGCCAAGGCGCCAAGCTCGATATTGGGGGAGCCGCTACCGACTCATGTGGCCACGGTTCACGGCATTACCACCGTCAACCGGCTTGATGCGTCCATGGACGCTGTCACGGCCGCGACCTACATCCTCCATGGTAAGGAGAAGGAGAAGGAGTGCTTGAGGAGGTGGGGTACTAGAAGAGGAGGAGGTTGGGCGCTGGGCGGAGGAGGCCCTTGCATTGCCTCCAGCCGCCGCACAAAGGAGAGACGGGAGGAAACGTGAAACCTGTTAGGGTTGGGTCTGGTTCAGCTTCAGTTTTGTACCAAAGAAGTACGTGGGCTGTTTTCTGATTTGGGCCGGGCTGAAAGTTTGAAGAAAGCCGAAATATTTGACCGGGTTAAACTTATACCTGGCCCAGGCGAATTGGGCGAATTTCAGACGAAATTCGGAAATTCCGGACGAAATCCAAATCCTTGGGTTGGAGAGCTAGTCAACATGGGGAAGCTAGACGAAAATACTGGTAGCGAGTAGCGATGCACTATAGCTAGCTCATACTTGGCGGCTTGGATGCATCAACTCGACATGGTACCAAATCTCTCCATCTCTATTGTGTTTTTTTACCTTACACTACACTACCTCACTCTAGTATTATAATGTGCATTGGTTTCGTGAAAGTTAAGCTTCATAAATTTTGACCAAATTTATAGAGAAAACTATATATATATATATATGTGTGTGTATATATATATATATATATATATATATATATATATATATATATATATATAGTTTGAGTTATTATTCTGATCACATACATACATAAACACTATTCTGATCACGGGATCAGAATATTATTCTGATCACGGGTTGAACTTTCTGAGTTACGTAACCTGAACTTCCCTCTGTAGGAACCCGACCTTCGGGCTATCTTCGCAACCGTGTCTCCCCGCGCGAATTATTCTGGTCAGTCGTGTTCTATGTGATGTAAATGTAATCTGGATACGGTTTTTAGCAACTAAATGCCCGTTTTAAATAGGAATCTCGCTCGTTCGCGGATTTGCTCTCGGAACGTGATGAACTTGCGTCTGTTGCAATTTTACTGCCTGAGTTGTTCGACCTGAACTTCCCTTGGTGAGAGGTTGAACTTTCCATAACATTGTCTAAACGAGGCTTGCAATATACCGTTGGAAAGCTGTGGACACGACGGTCACGACCTAAGTTGAATTTTTGTCAAAATCTAAATGGTTTAAGAGCAGTTTTGAAAACCGTTTTTCTTCACACAAAAAAACGTGAATCGTATTTTTTAGCCTATTTCTAAACCGTTTATCGGGATGAGGCAAATGAGATGGCGTTGGATAGCTGCTGCAAATCCGCTTCTTTTTCGTAGAGAAAGTTTTTTCCAATTTTAAACTATTTAAACGTAATTTTGAAAATGGCTGAAGTCCCACCGAGTTCGTATTTTCGCATTATTTTCTCAACGGTTTATCGGAATGCAGCAAATGATATGGCGTTGGAAAGCTTGAAGAAAAGCGAAACTTTGTTATGTAGATTGTTTTTTCCAATTCTTTACAGTTTTAAGTCAATTTTGAAAATGGCGAAAAATGTGTTTTGGACTTAATTTCTACAAAATTTATCGGAATGGGGCAAATAATATACCGTTGAAAAGACGGAAAATGCGAAACTTTTTCATGTAGATGGTTTTCTCCGATTCCTAGCCATTTTCAAGCAATTTTGGAAACAGCGAGATCATGCGTTGTGCCTTTTATCGCGAAACAGAGTCTTCGAAAATGCACCGCGTGAAGAACTTGAACTTCATCAGCACGTCTACCTCAACTTCACTCTGTTTCATCACGTGCTATTTTTTGCTCGTAGCTCTCCATCCACTCACCGGAATTGAGCAAGTGATATACCGATGGAAAGCTGCTGTAAACACGCAACTTTTCCGTCTTGATCATTTTTTTCATACTTGAGACGGTTTAAAAGATTTTCATCTGAAATTCATTTAGCATAGTAGTTGAACTTCCTGCTGTTTCCACGTTGAACTTCTGTCGCGTATTTTTTGTTTGTAATTTCTCACCCATTCGTCGGTGTTACACAAATGATATTTCTTTTTGTACAAACCTCTGTCACAATATTTTTCTAACTTTCTCCGACCGAGAACTTGAACTTATAGCAAGAAAAAAATTGGACCTTGCCTTTTTATTCATTTTTCTCACTCACAAGAATGGGGGAGAAATACATAGTGAACCACACTCACAAGAAGTTTTGAACCTCCCGTGTCGAGCACCTAAACTTCTAGCAACAAATTTTGTATACTTTGTCTTTTTATTCCTTTTTCTCATATGAAAACACACACCATGCAACACGTGAACTTCTGGCTGTTTTCACTTTGAACTTCTGTGTTATTTTAATTTGAACTTCATGTTTTCTATTTTTGAGTAAAGAATTCTAGTAACGAGAAAAAAATCTGAGTTTTTCATAAACTTCGAACTTCTCTGCTGTTTTAATTTGAACTTCTTCAGTTTATTATTTAGTAACGAGAAAAAATCTGAGTAGTTTATATACTTCGAATTTCTCTGTTATTTTTTTAAAAGTAGAGAAGTTCAATTTTTTTGAAAGTACTTCGATGTTTACTTAAAAATCATTTATTTAAGAAATATTGGACCATTCGTTATATAATTTGAGTTTTTTATACACATCAAACTTTCCCGGGCAGAGCACGTGAACTACTTTCAACAATCCTTTTAAGCTTTTGTTTTTCTATTCTTTTATTCTCACCTGAAATGCACCCCTTGTAGTACTTGAACTTCTCGTTGTTTTCACTATGAACTTCTGTCACATTTTTTTTTGAAGTTATCACTTTTCCTAATTTAGTAAAGAAAAAATCTAGGTTGTTTTACACATCGAACTACTCCATTATTTTAATTTGAACTTCTGAGCTTTTTTATTTTGAACTTCTCTGTATGTATTTTATAAACAGGGAAAATAAAACTTATATGTTTTTCATTTAAGGAATTTCACGAGTTTAATTTGAGCTTCTGAGCTTTTTTATTTGAACTTCTTCATTTTACTTTTTAGTAACGAGAAAAAAATCTGAGTTTTCATAAACTTCGAACTTCTCTGCTATTTTAATTTAACTTCTTAGCCTTTTTTATTTCAACTTTTCCATTTTATTCTTTAGACACGGGGAAATTCCTATATTTGTATTAACATCAAACTTCTCTCTTATCCTATTCTGACATTCAACATTTTTTTCGTGTGTCGTTCTTGTTTTGTTTTATTTTTCTCTTTTGTACGCCTCTGTTTGGAATATTTTTGAACTTAGAAACTCGGGTTATGGTAAATAATTATATAGATGTTTAGTAATTTTGCTTTGTCTAGAATGAAAAATAGTTAGTTTTTCACATGAAAATGTTTTTGGGAACAATTTAAAAAAGTTTGTGTGCAGTTTTTTGCACGAACTTGTGAACTATCCGGACGCCAACTATTGAACTTCATAATGCAAGATGAAGAAGACGCATAACACATTTACATGCCTGCACGCACGTTGCACACCAACTGAAGTACATATGTACAGTAGCAAATCACGCAGCTTGTTCACACATTGAACCTTTCACGATGTCAAGGGTGAACTTCATTTTCTCACAACACACACACTAAATGGGCCTTAAGACCATTCAACATTTTTCGCCAATGCATCAGGGGTATGCGCTGCGTGCATCTCCTCAACACTGTGCCACTGTACAGGAGCATTTGATACAGTATACTGTCTTCAGAGAATGCTAGGACTGTTGATGGTTGGAACAGTACTGTCTAACCAGTTTAGTCTGCAGCATCAGTGCAGCACTAGTTCACCACGGATCGCAAGCATCCCCATCTGCATCTCAACACAAGGCACACAACGACCAAAGCATGGAATATGCGCGTGTGGCCGAAGACCTTGGGTGCACTCCGGTCCATGCTGAGTTCGCTAGCCGCCGTTCCATCCCGAGTTCTCCCCTACTCCATATCCATCCATCGCGAGGTGGCAAACAATGACCATGGTTGCCGTTGAGCAGCAGGAGGGGCGGCGGTGGCGGTGGAGCCCCATAGGGAGGAGGCTGCGCGGCGGTGGTGGAGCCTCGCCGGGGCCGACCTAGTCAGGGGTCATGTCCAAACTGCAAGTAGGAGAGGCGAGCTCGAGGCGCAGACGATGGCGCGTGGGAACCAGAGTCTAAGGCTGCAACAGCATGGAGGTCGGAGGAAGAGAGGATCTGTTCTGGAGGAAGAACGCAACATCGCACTGAAGTTCAGATTGGTCGTAGGATAAAAGTCAGCGCCACCTGCGGGTTAGGGGATCCGACGACACGGCTAGAAGATGGGCGTCGGGAGGAACATGTGAGGGATCTCGACCGGCGCGACGGGGTGCGTGGGTCACGACAGTTGCGAGGGCCAAGGCACCGTCGGTGGAGGTGGTTGGTGGAGGTGCGGGTGCATCCCTATTGACATCAGCGCCGTGGGTGGTTGGTGTGGGCAGGCGGCGGCGGCGATGTGTAGGCGACGGCGGCGATGCGTAGGCGGCGGCGTAGGCAGGTGGTAGTGAGGAGCGTTGGGAGGCTATGGACGGTGCTTTGGACGTGATGGTCTGCGGCGGCGTGCAGAGATCCACGGCCCGACGGCGGCGGCGGGATCCATGGCTAGCGGCGGTGCGCGGGATCCAAGACTGGCGGCATGATGGGATCCAGGGTGGAACCGACGCAGCAGAGGATCGTGGGCGTGGGGTCGAGGTGGTGGTGGGTTGTTTCTTTGTCAGGGCGCACCGGTTCCGGAACAGCCCGATCGCCACCTATATAGGGGCACTGTGATCAGAATAACTATTATGATCCTAGGATCAGAATAGTGCCACCCTATATATATATATATATATACACACACACACTAGTAGAAAACAGGGCTTTGGTCTGGGCCAGGATAAGGGCATTAATCCCGGTTCACTTAAGAACTGGGACCAAAGGGTGCATCAGTCCTGGTTCGTGAGACCAGGGCGCCGGCCGGGCCTCGGGGGCCATTGGTCCCGGTTCGTCTGGCACTTTTGGTCCCGGTTCCAGACACGAACCGAGACCAATGGGCCTCGCTCCTGGCCCAGCACCTTTAGTCCCGGTTGGTGGCTAGAACCGGGACCAAAGGTCAGTCTTCTGTCCCGGTTCTAGCCACCAACCGGGACTAAAGATATGCCTATATATACCCCCGCACCTGCCCGCTCACTCTATTTTTTGGCCGGCCGGCGTGTGCAGGTGTGTGTTGCTCTAGCTCTCACCTCCTATGCACATGAGGTGTTGGATGAAATGACCGAGCCACACTTAAGCTTTCTCCTCTCCAAGCTTGACCTCCAAGCTCCATTTTCCTCAAAATTTGTCTAGGTTTGGCGGTCCGTCCTGTCCCGTCCCCGTCCTCGCCGCTGGCACCACCGTGGTGAGCCTCTTGTTCTTATCTTCTTTCAAAAAGAAAAAAAATTCTTACTTGTATGATTTAGATAGATACTTGTATAATTTTCTTACTTTTATTATTGTTTGTTATTATATAGTGCCATGGTTTTGGTCACTACTGTACTTTGGTTTTAATGTGATGATGAACTTCTATTAATTTGGTCACTTCTCTATTGATGATGTTCTGTAATGGTTTTTGATACGCTTAATTATATAATGCACGCAGATGAACCGGCAACGGATGTACGGTGACCGACGCACCTCCGAGTACATTAAGGGCCTGCATAATTTTCTCGAAGTGGCTGAGGCAACCAAGCAGAATGGTTTTTATGTATTGTCCATGTACTATCTGTGGGAATACGAAGGATTACTCTAACTCGAAAACCCTTCACGTCCACCTGCTTGAGAAGGGTTTCATGCCACACTATAATGTTTGGACCAAGCACGGAGAAAGAGGGGTTATGATGGAAGACAACGAAGAAGAAGAGGATGATGACAACTATCCGCCCCCTGAACACGGTGATGCTGCAATGGGGGAAGCTGAAGATCAAGAGGAACCAGACGATGTGCCCAATGATAATCTTCGCCGGTTCATTGTTGATGCAAAGAGACAATGCCAAAGTGAAAGGGAGAAGTTGAAGTTCGATCGCATGTTAGAGGATCACAAAAAAGGGTTGTACCCAAATTGCGAAGATGACAACACAAAGCTCGGTACCACACTGGAATTGCTGCAATGGAAGGAAGACAATGGTGTATCTGACAAGGCATTTGAAAAGGTGCTGAAAATAATGAAGAATAAGCTTCCAAAGGACAACGAATTGCCCGACAGTACATACGAAGCAAAGAAGGTTGTCTGCCCTCTAGGATTGGAGGTGCAGAAGATACATGCATGCCCTAATGACTGCATCCTCTACCGCGGTGAGTACGAGGATTTGAACGCATGCCCGGTATGCTGTGCATTGCGGTATAAGATCAGACGAGATGACCCTGGTGATGTTGAGGGCCAGCGCACCGGGAAGAGGATTCCTGCCAAGGTGATGTGGTATGCTCCTATAATACCACGGTTGAAACGTTTGTTCAGAAACAAAGAGCATGCCAAGTTGATGCGATGGCACAAGGAAGACCGTAAGAAAGACGGGAAGTTGAGAGCACTCGGTGATGGGTCGCAGTGGAGATAGATCGAGAGAAAGTGGGGGGACTTTACAGGTGACCCAAGGAACGTATGGTTTGGTTTAAGTGCAGATGGCGTTAATCCTTTTGGGGAGCAGAGCAGCAAGCATATCACATGGCATGTGACTCTATGTATGTATAACCTTCCTCCTTGGTTGTGCATGAAGCGGAAGTTCATTATGATGCCAGTGCTCATCCAAGGCCCTAAGCAACCCAGCAATGACATTGATGTGTACCTAAGGCCATTAGTTGATGAACTTTTACAACTGTGGAATTGAAAAGGTGTACGTGTGTGGGATGAGAACGAACAGGAGGAATTTGACCTATATGCGTTGCTGTTTGTAACCATCAATGATTGGCCTGCTCTCAGTAACCTTTCAGGACAGACAAACAAGGGATACCACGCATGCACGCATTGTTTAGATGACATCGAAAGTATATATTTGGACAAATGCAGGAAGAATGTGTACCTGGGGCATCGTCGATTTCTTCCGACCAACTATCAATGTCGAAAGAAAGGAAAGCATTTCAAAGGTTAGGTAGATCACCGGAAGAAGCCCGCCCTCCGTACTGGTGATCACATACTTGATATGGTCAATGATTTACAATTAATCTTTGGAAAGGGTCTGCTACTTCTTGAGCTTGCGTTGGTTTTCTCTTGAAGAGGACAGGGTGATGCAGCAAAGTAGATAAGTATTTCCCTCAGTTGTTGAGAACCAAGGTATCAATCCAGTAGGAGGTACAAGCAAGGCCCCAATCTTTGTACCTGCATAAACAATCAAACACTTGCACCCAACGCTATAAAGGGGTTGCCAATCCATTCACGGTTACTCGCAAGGATGAGATCTGATAGAGATAGATATAAAAGATTGCGAAAAGTAAAACTAAAATAAAAGTAAATAGATTGCAGCAAAGTATTTTTGGTATTTTTGGTTTATAGATCTGAAAATATAATATGGAAAATAGACCCGGGGCCATAGGTTTCACTAGAGGCTTCTCTCTTGAAGGAAAATAATACGGTGGGTGAACAAATTACTGTCGAATAATTGATAGAAAAGCACATAGTTATGACGATATCCAAGGCAATGATTATGCATATAGGCATCACGTCCGTATCAAGTACACCAAAACGATTCTGCATCTACTACTATTACTCCACACATCGACCGACTCCTGCCTGCATCTAGAGTATTAAGTTCATGAAGAACAGAGTAACGCATTAAGTAAGATGACATGATGTAGAGGGATAAACTCAAGCAATATGATGAAAACCCCATCTTTTTATCCTTGATGGCAACAATACAAATACGTGCCTCGCTACCCCTACTTTGTCACTGGGTGAGGACACCGCAAGATTGAACCCAAAACTAAGCACTTCTCCCATTGCAAGAATTATCAATCTAGTTGGCCAAACCAAACCAATAACTCAAAGAGACTTGCAAAGATATGAAATCATGCATATAGGAATTCAGAGAAGATTCAAATAATATTCATAGATAATCTGATCATAAACCCACAATTCATCGGATCTCGACAAACACACCGCAAAAGAGTATTACATCGGATAGATCTCCATGAAGATCATGAAGAACATGGTATTGAAGAACATAGAGAGAGAAGAAGCCATCTAGCTACTAGCTATGGACCCGAAGGTCTGAGGTGAACTACTCACGCATCATCGGAGGGGCAATGGGGTTGATGTAGATGCCCTCCGTGATCGAATCCCCCTCCGGCAGATTACCGGAAAAGGCCCCAAGATGGGATCTCACGGGAACAGAGGCTTCCGGCGGCGGAAAATTATTATCGTGGCTCGTTTTGGTATTGGGGGAATATTCCTGAATTTATAGGCGAAGAATTAGGGTTGGAGGAGCCACAGGGGACCCACAAGCCAGGGGGCGCCCCCCCCTCAGGGGCGCGCCCAGGTGGCTTGTGGCCCACACGTGGGTCTTCTGGCCTCTTCTCCAAGTCTCCTGGGTTCCTTCTGGTCCAAGAAAAATCATCGTAGAATTTTATTCCGTTTGGACTCTGTTTGATATTCCTTATCTGCAATACTTAAAAACAAGGAAAAAACAGAAACTGGCACTGGGCACTAGGTTAATAGGTTAGTCCCAAAAATAATATAAAATAGCATATTAATGCATATAAAACATCCAAAACAGATAATATAATAGCATGGAACAATCAAAAATTATAGATACGTTGGAGACGTATCAAGCATCCCCTAGCTTAATTCCTGGTCGTCCTCGAGTAGGTAAATGATAAAAACAGAATTTTTGATGTGGAATGCTACCTAACATATTTATCCATGTAATTTTCTTTATTGTGGCATGAATGTTCAGATCCATAAGATTCAAGACAAAAGCTTAATATTGACATAAAAACAATAATACTTCAAACACACTAACAAGGCAATTGTGTCCTTTCAAAATATCATGGCCAAAGAAAGTTATCCCTACAAAATCATATGGTTTGGCTCTGCTCCATCTTCCCCACACAAAGTATTTAAATCATGCACAACCCCGATGACAAGTCAAGCAATTGTTTCACACCTTTTATGTTCTCAAACCTTTTCAACTTTCACGCAATACATGAGCGTGGGCCATGAATATAGCACTATAGGTGGAATAGAATATGGTGGTGGTTGTGAGGAAAAAGGAGAAGATAGTCTCACATCAACTAGGCGTATCAACGGACTATGGAGATGCCCATCAATAGATATCAATGTGAGTGAGTAGGGATTGCCATGTGTCGGATGTACTAGAGCTATAAGTGTATGAAAGCTCAAAAAGAAACTAAGTGGGTGTGCATTATAATGAAAAATTCCCACTAGTATATGAAAGTGACAAAATAGGAGACTCTCTATCATGAAAATCATGGTGCTACTTTGAAGCACAAGTGTGGAAAAAGATAGTAGCATTGTCCCTTCTCTCTTTTCTCTCATTTTTTTGGTGGGCATCTTTGGCCTCTTTTTTTATTTGGGCTTCATTGGCCTCTTTTATTATTTGTAAAATCCGGAGACTCATCCCAACTTGTGAGGGAATCATATCTTCCATCATCCTTTTCTCTCATGGGACAATGCTCTAATAATGATGATCATCACACTTTTATTTACTTACAACTCATGAATTACAACTCGATACCTAGAACAAAATATGACTCTATATGAATGCTTCCGGCGGTGTACCGGGATGTGCAACGATCTAGCATAGCAAATGACATCAAAAAACGGACAAGCCATGAAAACATCATGCTACCTATCTTACGATAATGAAAGCAATATGAAAATGATGGTGCGTGTTATAATAAACGGAACGGTGGAAGTTGCATGGCAATATATCTCGGAATGGATATGGAAATTCCATAATAGGTAGGTATGGTGCCTGTTTTGAGGAAGGGTATATGGTGGGTTTAATGCACCGGCGAAAGTTGCGCGGTACTAGAGAGGCTAGCAAAGGTGGAAGGGTGAGAGTGCGTATAATCCATGGACTCACATTAGTCATAAAGAACTCACATACTTATTGCAAAAGTCTATTAGTTATCAAAGCAAAGTATTAGACGCATGCTCCTAGGGGAGAGGTTGGTAGGAGTTAACCATCGCGCGCTCCCAACCCTCACACAAAGGATGACAATCAATAAACAAATCATGCTCCGACTTCGTTACATAACGGTTCACCATACGTGCACGCTACGGGAATCACAAACTTTTAACACAAGTATTTCTACCAATCCACAATTACTCACTAGCATGACTCTAATATCACCATCTTTATATCTCAAAACTATATGCAAGGAATCAAACTTCTCATAGTATTCAATGCACTTTATATGAAAGTTTTTATTATATCCCTCTTGGATGCCCATTATATTAGGACTAAATTCACAACCTAAACCAATTACCATGCTGTTTAAAGACTCTCAAAATAATAAGTGAGGTACGAGAGTTCAATTATTTCTATAAAATAAAAAACACCACCGTGCTCTAAAAAGATATAAGTGAAGCACTAGAGCAAAATTGCCTAGCTCAAAAGATATAAGTGAAGCACATAGAGTATTCTAATAAATTCACCATTTATGCGTGTCCCTCTCAAAAGATGTGTGCAGTAAGGATGATTGTGGCAAACTAAAAAGCAAAGACTCATGTCATACAAGACGCTCCAAGCAAAACACATATCATGTGGTGAATAAAAATATAGCCTCAAGTAAATTTACCGATGGATTGAAGACGAAAGAGGGGATGCCTTCCGGGGCATCCCCAAGCTTAGTGTCTTTGGTATCCTTGAATATTCCTTGGGGTGCCTTGGCATCCCCAGGCTTAGGCTCTTGCCACTCCTTATTCCATAGTCCATCAAATCTTTACCCAAAACTTGAAAACTTCACAACACAAAACTCAACAGAAAACTCGTGAGATCCGTTAGTATAAGAAAAATAAATTACCACTTTAGGTACTATTGTGAACTCATTCTTTATTTATATTGGTGTAATATATACTGTATTCCAACTTCTCCATTGTTCTTACCCCCCGATACAACCCATAGATACATCAAAATAAGCAAACAACACAAAGAAAACAGAATCTGTCAAAAACAGAACAGTCTGTAGCAATCTGTAAACTTTGAATACTTCTTTAACTCCAATTTTTTTGAAAAATTAGGAAAATCTGGAAAATTTGTATATCAATATTTTGTAAAAAATTCAGACTCATTCGACGCTCTGGTGAATTTATAAAATCCCTGGACTGAGCGCAAAAGTTTCTGTTTTTCAGCAGAATCAAATCAACAATCACCGTAGACCATCCCAAAGGTCTTACTTGGCTCAAACACTAATTAAAACACTAAAACACAATTACTACAGAGGTAATAATGTGTAAAGCACTAAAAAACAGAAACAAAAACAGAAATAAAATTGGGTTGTCTCCCAACAAGCGCTATTGTTTAACGCCCTTAGCAGTCATAACGCAATAGATCTAGGTATTGTCATCTTTGGTATGCAACTCCTAAATTGCACACTTATAAACCCTATGATGTTCTTTGTTCTTATCAATAATAATGCTCCTAGGCAAGAAGTCAAGAAATTCACTTGTGGCAATTGGTTTCCTAACAATATTGATAAAGCCGGGGTGAACACTTATCATCTTAAGATCTTCATCCCCTTTACTAGAGGATCCACCCTTATTTTTAGGAATATAAACAAACTTGGCAGTCTTAGAAGCAGGAAAATTTGGAGTGGATTGAACTGAGGCAAAAGCGGAACCCAAGTTGGTAATAATGTCCTCTAGCTTGCCAATTCTAGAGGAATCTAGATCCAATTTTTCATTAGCTGTGGGTTCTTTTTCCCTTAGATTTTTTAAAGTAACTCCTACCTTAGATCCATATTGAGTGATATGATTATGAATCTTTTTATACAAGTTTTCAATGAGCTCTACAGTAGCAACTTTATTTTCAATAATATCAAGCTTTCGCATCACATGTTCCAAAGTTAAGATTGTTTCATTAACCATGAGTGGGGGTGAACCTACCAAATTTATCATAGCACTATAAGAATCAACGGTATGGCTTCCCAAGAAATTTCCTCCCGTAATGATATCTAGAACATATCTATTCCAAGGAGAAACACCCACATAAAAATTGCGAAGGAGAACGGTAGTAGATTCCTTACGAGTAGATCTATTTTGAGAATTGCAAATTCTATACCAAGCATCTTTTAGGTTTTCTCCCTCCCTTTGTTTAAAATTAAGAACTTCACTCTCGGGAGTACTAGCGATAGTAGTAAGGCTAGCCATGAGTTTAAGCGATCTAACACACAAGCAACCAAACGAAAGACGAATGGAAGAAGGGCGAATAAAAAGGCAAATCTTTTTGGTTTTTTCTGAAAATCATTTTAGAAGTGGGGGAGAGGAAAACGAGAGGCAAATGGTAAATAATGTAAATGCAAGAGATGAGTTTGTGATAGGTACTTGGTTGGCTTGATGTAGATTTCCCCGGCAACGGCGCCAGAAATCCTTCTTGCTACTTCTTGATCTTGCGTTGGTTTTCCCTTGAAGAGGAAAGGGTGATGCAGCAAAGTAGATAAGTATTTCCCTCAGTTGTTGAGAACCAAGGTATCAATCCAGTAGGAGGTACAAGCAAGGCCCCAATCTTTGCACCTGCACAAACAATCAAACACTTGCACCCAACGCTATAAAGGGGTTGTCAATCCCTTCACGGTTACACTACTGGAAGCGGCTAATTTGCCGTCTGCCAGTTCTTTGCCGTCAGCTAGCGGACGGCAAAGAAGCTCTTTGCCATCCGTTTCCAGAAAACAGACGGCAAAGAACTAGCTGACGGCAAAGATAATATTTGCCATCAGCCGCTTCTTTGCCGTCTGCTAGCAGACGGCAAAGGAGGTTTGCCGTCAGCTAGCGGATGGCAAAGAGGGAGGTGGGCCTACTAACGAGCTGCTTACAAAAAAACTTAACGGCCCCCCTCTTTGCCGAGGCGGGACAGACGGCAAAGGTTTGACTTAACTAACGGCCGCGCCCCACCCCGCCTCTCTCTCTCTGTTTCTCTCCCTCTCCTCCCCGCCGCCCACCGCACGCGCGCCGCCGCCCCGTCGCCCCACCACCCCGCCGCCGCCCCACCACCCCGTCGCCCCCGTCGCCGCGCCCCGGCCCCCCTGCGCCCCACCGCCCCGGAGCCCTGCGGCCCCGTCGCCACCGCCGCCCGTCGCCCGCGCCACCCGACCCACCGGCCCGCTGTCCCACCGGCCCACCGCCCCGGCCGGTGCCCTGCGGCCCCCCTCAGGCCCCCTGCGCCTCCTCCGCCCCTGCCACCCGCCGCTCCTAGGCGCCCGAGCGCCCCTGTCCCCGCCGCCCGGCCGCCACCGCCGCCCCAGCGCTCCCCCGGCCCTCCCCGGCGCTCCCCCGCCCCTCCCCGACGCTCCCCCGCCCCTCCCCGGCGCTCCCCCAACCCTCCCCGACGCCGCCCTGCCCCGCCCCCTCTGGTGAGCTCTTCCCCTCTCCTCTTTTTTCTGTCTTTTTGTTTTTAGTTTAGGTTTAGATTATTAGGTATTAGGTTAGGTTTGGTTAGAGTTAGAGTTTAGTTTATTAGGTTCGACAAGAAAAAATCTAGAAAAAAAAAAGAAGAAAAAAAGAAGGAAAAAAGGAAAAAAGAAGAAGAAGAAGAAAAAAGAGGAGAGGAGGAGAAGAAGAAAGAAGAAGAATATAAGGAAGAAGAAGGAAAAGAAGAAGAAGGAAAAGAAGAAGAAGAAGAAGAGGAGGAGGAGGAGAAGAAAAAAGAAGAAGACCCCCGACCACTGACCCCCGACCCCCGACGCCACTGACCCCCGACCCCCGACGCCACTGACACCCGATGCCACTGACCCCCGACCCCCGACGCCACTGACACCCGACGCCACTGACCCCCGACCCCGACCCCCGACACCTCTTCGGCCTCCTGTTGACCGAAAAGGTGCTCTTCGGCCTTCCAGAGGCCGACGGGGTCATAGTTTTGTAAATTATTAGTTAGGTCATATATATATTGTGATTTTGTTATGAAAAACATCATATTTGTGTTGATCAGGTGGATTTCAATGTGCAGTTGTTTCGTCGCTGCGAGGGTCTGGTGTTCGACGACCTCCCTGTGCGTTGGACGAGCTCCGCCCCTGCGTTCGTGGGTGAGCACAAATGACATCTCCTCCCCCCCCTTAATTTGCTTTGTTCCAGTCTTCGTGCCGATGAAACTTGCTAGCTATAGGTGTCTTCAATCATCGGTATGCGTGACCAGTATGCGTCTCCCGTTCGAAAGGGCGGCATCTATAAATATGCATGTCTTTGCATATTTATAACCGCCATCCTTTCGAATTGTCCAACGTTATCCATGGACAGCCCGAGTATGTGTAGATTGGGTTCGTTTTCCCTTATGCTCTGCTCCGGATCCGATGCGGAATTTTGTCAGTGCCTCCCTGTTGTTCTCCGGGTACACATCCTCTCTACTTATTCCCGAGACGTGTATCAGGAGAACAACGGGGAGGTGCTGCCGAAATTCTGCGTCGGATCCGGAGCAGAGCATGGGAAAACGAACCCAATCTACACATACTCCGGTGGGATTAGGACCTATCTCTACCTATTAGCGTGTAGGTTGCATGGACGTAATAAAACCGACAAACTTGATTAACGGATGAATATAGATGATGAATTATATATATATGTATTTTGTGTGTTTAGTAGGTAGGCAAGATGAGTGATCGTGCGTGGATGTACACCGGTCACTCTAGTCAGAAAGAAATGACCATTGAATGGTTAACAAAAACCAAGGGGTTTCTGAGCGCCGCATTTGCAAATGGCCAGGAAATAACCTGGTGCCCCTGTGTCCGGTGCGACAACCATAAAAAGTGGACACGGGATGAAATGGGTAAACACTTGCAGAAGTGGGGTTTTACGCCTGATTATACGGTGTGGAGATTTCATGGTGAGTCTGCCCAACGTGTCAGAGCTGAGGTCGTTCGTCGTCGCACCAACGAGCATGGTACCGGGATCGAAGACATGGTGCAAGACTTTGATGATGCTCGGGATTCGAACAATGAGATGGAGGAATCTGCAAAGGCCTTCTATGAAATGTTGGAGTCTTCAAAACGTCCTCTCCACGAGCACACTGAGCTTTGTCAGCTGGATGCCATCACGCAAGTAATGGCTCTGAAGGCTCAGTTCAACCTAGGCAGAGAATGCTACGACGCGATGATGACGATATTTGGACGCTTTCTACCCAAAGGCCATGTATTGCCAGCAAACCTGTACCAGTCGGACAAAATCCTACGTGCGCTTAAGATGCCCTATGAGAAGATAGATGCCTGTGAGAATGGATGTGCCTTATTTAGGCTTGAGTATGCGGGCTTGAACTATTGTCCCATTTGCAAGTCTTCCAGGTATGTTGTGGTAGACAACGGTATGGGTGAGAAGAGTCAGACCAAAATCCCAGTTAATGTTCTTCGGTATATGCCAATCATACCAAGACATCAACGTCTTTTCATGGTCGAAGAGACGGCCAGACAGATGACGTGGCATAAATTGGGCAAAAGAACCGAACTAGATGCAGATGGGAATCCGATGTTGGGACACACTTCAGACGCTTTTGCGTGGAAGCACTTCGATGCATTACATAAGGACAAAGTGTTTGGTATGACGGCAACCCAATACAGTTGCTGGCATGTATTTGTCATTCCACTCAATCTCCCCCCGGAGAGATTATGAAAAGAAAGAACATTTTCTTGACGTTGATAATTCCAGGGCCCAACTATCCGGGGAAGAATATGAATGTGTACATGCAGCCGCTTAAGGATGAATTGCAAGAAGCTTGGGATAATGGGATCAAGACATATGATGCCGCTACAAAACAAAACTTCAAAATGCATGTGTGGTACATGTACTCGACGCATGACTTGCCGGCGTATGCGCTATTCGTTGGCTGGTGTGTGCATGGAAGGTTCCCATGCCCCACATGCAAGGCAGCTCTTCAGTTCTGTTGGCTGCAGGCGGGTCGCAAGTATTCTTGCTTCGACTTGCATAGACAATTCCTGGATCCTGGCCATAAGTTCAGAAAAGACAAGAAAAATTTCATGAAAGGTAGAGTTGTCAAAAACTCTGCACCACCTGCATTGACAGGCCAACAGACCCTGGATCAGATAAACGCTCTCGAGCCTGATCCACAGCGTCCAGGATATTTCAAAGGGTATAATTCGGAACACGCCTGGACTCACGAGATATGCTTGTGGGATCTGCCTTACTTTAAAGACCTCCTTTGCCCACACAACATCGACGTGATGCACACTGAAAAGAATATCGCCGAGGCCCTTTTTGGTACATTGTTCGGCATAGAGGGGAAGTCGAAGGATAATCCTAAGGCTAGAGTTGATCAGGAGGCTCTATGTGATAGACCGTTACAAAACATGCGACAACCGAAAGGAAAGAAGAACCGGAGGAAGCCAAAGGCATAGTTCAATCTTGGAAGGCCAGCTATGAGGGAAATGATCTTGTGGGTGAAAATGCAGTTGATGTTCCCCGATGGGTATGCAGCGAATCTAAAGAGGGGAGCGAGTATTGACAAATTGAAAATATTTGGTCTGAAGAGTCATGATTGGCACATATGGCTTGAGCGGGTAATGCCGGTGATGTTGCGTGGATTTATCCCTGAGGATGAATGGCTAGTACTGGCAGAGCTGAGCTATTTCTTCCGTGCTCATTGTGCGAAAGAACTATCGCCTGACGTGCTAGACGAACTGGAAGAGTTGGCGCCGGAGTTGATCTGCAAGTTAGAAAAGATCTTTCCACCGGGATTCTTTAATCCAATGCAGCATTTGATTTTGCATCTCCCGACCGAGGCAAGATTGGGGGGGCCCATGCAAAATCGTTGGTGCTTCGCAACTGAGAGGATCCAGAAGACGGCTCAACAGGCGACCCAAGTTTTCTATCTACCGTGGGCCTGCCAAACTGATCCAAATCTGAATGGTTGGGATGTCGTTTATGATGTGCTGCCACATTTTAGACCACCTCCCCTCAATGAAGATGATTATGAACCTCACATTAACCCAGACACATATGAAGGAGAATTCTTCAAGAAACACGTGTTTCCAAAAAACGTTTCAAGAACCGCTCTACTTCACCCCAGAACATTGTTGAGGTAGACAGCGACAGTGAATCCGACTTCACCCCTGAGCCGGAACAAGAAGAGACGGAAGAAGAAGAGGTTACTGCTGCGGATGACCTGTCAATGCTTGACCGATTACATAAAGGAGGCCTTCCACATGTTGATGCATTTATTGATGATGCTGATGAGCACATCATTACTGATAGTGATGATGATTATGCATTTATTGATCCCGGAGCATATATAGACGATGAAGATTAATATTAGTAATGTCAGGTATTCAATTATTATTATGTACATATATATTATTAATTAGTTCATGTTATTAGGTATTCAATTTTTTTATGTTGTACTAATTTCGTTTACTCTTTGTCATTGCAGGTGTTGACAGATGGTGGGCGCGGGTCGAGAGCGCTCCGAGACTCCTTCCTCGGCGCGTGCTGGGAGGGGTGCTATTATTCCATCCGAGCACCTCCGGAGAGCGTTGGTACACAGTATGCAGACACCGGCGGGCGCTTCTTCTTCGGCCGGGAGAGGTCGGGGGAACACGAAGAGGGGTGCTAGAGGTGGACGTGGCGGCGGGAGAGGTAGGAAGGCTGATGCGCCTTCCTCGCCGCCACCCCCAGCTGATTCTCCCGACCACAGGAGTGCTCCGTCTCAGGTGGACCCGTCTGACTTGGACCCGTCTCGGACTCCGGTCCACGAGCCTCGGGTCGCCGAGCCTTCGTCCCAGGAGACTCCGGTCCCAGAGTCTTCGTCCCAGGAGACTCCGGTCCCAGAGTCTTCGTCCCACGTGACTCCAGAGGCTAGTGGCCATGCTGATGGTGGCGAGGACAGCTTTTCTGAGGATAGCTATAGCGAGGGCGAGCTGGTTGAGGAGGGCAAGAAGGTCTACCAGCGTGGTGGTACAAAGCTCCCGCCCGTGCCGGCGACCCGCTATCAGAGGTGGTTGATTGTGCCTAATGGGGAGAAGTAAGTGCATTTACTCTTTTTTAACCTTTTGCCTTCATGTTTCTTCAAATTAATATCTAATGTGTTGGCCTTGTCATACTGCAGGGGTTGGAAACACGCCCCTGGTGTCCGCAGGCCCAACCAGGTCCTTGGTGTGCTTTGCCGGCACCACTTCCCGGGGTGGGTCACGTTGCCCGGTGAGGGTGAGGTTCGATAGCTAGCACTGAGCTGGGAGCTGTACGTGGCTGCCCCGGCCCCGCCGGAGGAGAGGGTCGACGGTGTCTTGTGCGAGACGGTGGCCGACATTGTGATCCGGCGGTTTTGGGTAATTTCTCCTTTACAGAATTAAAAATCAACAGCACCTAGTGATTGTACTAATCAGTGTTGTCTTGTTTGATTACAGACCTTCTACAGGTGTCTTGAGGAACACGAGGCAGACGCGGCTATTGTTCTCCTAGCCGAGTGCAAGCGCCTATTTCAGAACTTACGACACGAGACTCGGGTGCAGGCTGTTCGATACTACTACGCCTCGACTAACATTAAGAGGGCCAAGAAGAAGTGCCGCGCCAAGTTTCTGAGTAAGGAGAAGTACATGAAGGTAATTACCTATTCTTAAGTCCTTGTACTTAGTTTCCTTGATTTGATTCGTAGGCGTAGCGCTGAAATTTCTCTTGTCTAACTTAGGTGCCCCCCGAGATGGTGTGCGGATAGGATGGACTGTTGGGAGGCGTTGGTGGATGAGTGGTGCTCTCCCCAATGGCTAGCCGTCCACAACAAGGCCAAGGATAAGCGTGCCCAAATGAAAGGTGTGCCACACCATCAAGGGAGCTCCAACCTGTTTGAGTTCGGGGATCACTGGGTATGTGGTTTGCTTCATGATTCATGCAATTTCATTCTTCATGCTAGCTTGAGCCCTTAACTAATATTTTGTTCCTCTCTTTTAGGCGCGACACAACAAGAAGGAGGTGCCACCGCTGTTCGACCTCTATGCCATGGCCCATACTACCCCGTACAAGAAGGCCAAGGCATTCTCTGAGGATGACCTCGATCATCCAGAGAGCTTCAGCAACATCTCCTCCCACAACAAGCTCGTGAGGTACAGAGATGAGGGGAAGACGAGGAAAGGGGAGGACTTCAACCCGAGCCAGAGTCCTTTTGATCCAGAGCTCGTGATGATATCTGGTGGCGGGAGGCCCCATGGCTCGATAGCCATTGGGGATGGACTGATACGTTGTCCTAGAAGTCTCCCGGAGATCAAGAAGCGCCAGACGAGCTCCGATCCTGAGATAAGGCCTCGTCCACGGCCAATGGAGCTCGCCATCGAGGCTAGGGCCCAGGAGCTTCTGGCGGAGGCAAATAGGCAGGCGGCGGAGAGGGAGAGGGACATGGAGGAGAGGACGGCTAGGATGGTGGAGGAGGAGAGGAACCAGAACGACGCGTCTCACCGGGCCCTATACGAACTCCTCGTGGTAAGTTTCTCCTGCATATTAGCCAAATCATGCACGTAATGTTCGTTTCATCACTAACTAATATGACTGACTCGTGAAAACAAAATGTGCAGACCGTGTGCCAGAACAACGGTCAGACCCCTCCGCCGATGCCCCAGATTGGTATAGCGCCCACGGTGAGTTTCATTTGAATGGTCATTAGTTACTAGTATTCACATTTGAGTTGCATCATGCTAACGAAACATTGCAAATGATCTTTGGTGCAGCATGCCTCCCGACAAGCATCGACCGATCATTCTGCATCTGCCGCAACCCCGACCGGTCCTTCTCCGTCTCACACTGGCGCAAGCCCGACCGGTCCTTCACCTCCGTGATGATGGTAAGTTTTCCCAAGTGTTTTGCTTAACAAATGCATACTTAGCTTAAGAAATGACCTATTTAGCTCCAAAATGACCTATACTTAGCTTATTTTCCTCGAAAATGACATAATAACCTTACTTAGCTCCAAAATGACATATTTTACCTAGGATAGCTATAAAATTACCTATACTTAGCATTTTTTCCTCCAAAATGACTTAATATGCTTAGTTAGCTAAAAAAATGGCATAACTACCTAGGATAGCTCAATAATGATCTATACTTAGCTTAGCTAGTTCATTTATGACATAATTAGCTTACTTAGGTAAAAAATGGCATAATAACCTTGGTTTAGCTCCAAACTGCCATATCATTAGTTTATTTTCCTCCAAAATGACAAAATAACCTTACCTAGCTCCAAAATGACCGATTTTAACTAGGATAGCTCAAAAATGACCTACACTTACCATTTTGTCCTCCAAAATGAATAAATATGCTTAGTTAGCTCAAAAATGGCATAACTACCTAGGTTAGCTCAAAAATGACCTATACTTAGCTTCTTTAGTTCATTTATGACATACTTAGCATACTTAGGTCAAAAATGGCATAATAATCTTGGTTACCTCCAAAATGACATTGACTTAGCTTATTTTCCTCGAAAATGACAGAATAACCTTACTAACCTCCAAAATGACCTATTTACCTAGCTTAGCTCTAAAATGACCTACACTTAGCATTTTTACCTAGTTAGAAGAAGAAGAAGATAAAGAAGGGGAGAAAAAGAAAGAGAAGAAAAATTCTTCTTCTTCTACTTCTACTTCTACTTCTTCTTCTTCTTCTTGTTGTTGTTCTTCTTCTAACTTTCCTCTTTCCCAATTTGCAGATTTGCTTTAGATCACGGAAGCTTGCGTTGATGGAGTCTACTCTTCTCCTTGTCCTTCCTTTTTGTTTTGATTTTGTAGGATGAACAATGTGAAACTTGCTACCTATATATGTATGTATGGATGAAACCATTGTATGCTTGTTGTTGGATATATGTTGGCTATATATATATGTTGGATATGGACTTTTGAGTTGGTATGTATATGTGTTGGATGATCATATCCATATGGCAGGGATATGTATGCTTGTTGAAAGTATTTTCAAATGTATATATATATATATATCTGTGAAATTGATTGAATTTAAGAAAAAACAGAAAAAAAAACAGGGGCAGTACATGCACTTTGCCGTCCACTGGCAGACGGCAAAGTTCTTTGCCGTCTGCCAGCAGACGGCAAAGCTGCCACGTTGCAGCTACCTATGTAACCTGGGGGGCACTGGGCTGGCCTATGTGGTTGCTTTGCCGTCTACTGGCAGACGGCAAAGAACTTTGCATCTTTGCCGTCTGCCAGCAGACGGCAAAGCTGCCACGTGGCAGCTACCTGTGCAACCTGGGGGGCACTGGGCTGGCCTATGTGGTTGCTTTGCCATCTGCTAGCAGACGGCAAAGCACGCCGTTAACCCCTTAACGGACCTAAGTTGCCGCGTGTACCGTCCATGCCCTTTGCCGTCTGCTGGCAGACGGCAAAGACCTTTGCAAAGTGCCCTTTACCGTGGCTTGTTCAGCCGGATGTGGTGTCGTCTACTGGCTGACGGCAAAGACCTTTGCCGTCCGCCATGCATGCCTTTGCCGTCAGCCATGGCAGACGGCAAAGATCCTGATTCCAGTAGTGTTACTCGCAAGGATGATATCTGATAGAGATAGATATAAAAGATTGCGAAAAGTAAAACTAAAATAAAAGTAAATAGATTGCAGCAAAGTATTTTTGGTATTTTTTGTTTATAGATCTGAAAATATAATATGGAAAATAGACCCGGGGGCCATAGGTTTCACTAGAGGCTTCTCTCTTGAAGGAAAATAATATGGTGGGTGAACAAATTACTGTCGAGTAATTGATAGAAAAGCACATAGTTATGACGATATCCAAGGCAATGATTATACATATAGGCATCACGTCCGTATCAAGTAGACCGAAACGATTCTGCATCTACTACTATTACTCCACACATCGACCGACTCCTGCCTGCATCTAGAGTATTAAGTTCATGAAGAACAGAGTAACACATTAAGTAAGATGACATGATGTAGAGGGATAAACTCAAGCAATATGATGAAAACCCCATCTTTTTATCCTTGATGGCAACAATAAAAATACGTGCCTCGCTACCCCTACTTTGTCACTCGGTGAGGACACCGCAAGATTGAACCCAAAACTAAGCACTTCTCCCATTGCAAGAATTACCAATCTTGTTGGCCAAACCAAACCAATAACTCGAAGAGACTTGCAAAGATATGAAATCATGCATATAAGAATTCAGAGAAGATTCAAATAACATTCATAGATAATCTGATCATAAACCCACAATTCATCGGATCTCGACAAACACACCGCAAAAGAGTATTACATCGGATAGATCTCCATGAAGATCATGAAGAACATGGTATTGAAGAACATAGAGAGAGAAGAAGCCATCTAGCTACTAGCTATGGACCCGAAGGTCTGAGGTGAACTACTCATGCATCATCGGAGGGGCAATGGGGTTGATGTAGATGCCCTCCATGATCAAATCCCCCTCCGGTAGATTACCGGAAAAGGCCCCAAGATGGGATCTCACGGGAACAGATGCTTCCGGCGGCGGAAAAGTATTATCGTGGCTCGTTTTGGTATTGGGGGAATATTCCTGAATTTATAGGCGAAGAATTAGGGTTGGAGGAGCCACGGGGGGCCCACAAGCCAGGGGGCACCACCCCAGGGGCGCGCCCAGGTGGCTTGTGGCCCACCCGTGGGTCTTCTGGCCTCTTCTCCAAGTCTCCTGGGTTCCTTCTGGTCCAAGAAAAATCGTCGTAGAATTTTATTCCGTTTGGACTCCGTTTGATATTCCTTATCTGCAATACTCAAAACAAGGAAAAAACAGAAACTGGCACTGGGCGCTAGGTTAATAGGTTAGTCCCAAAAATAATATAAAATAGCATATTAATGCATATAAAACATCCAAAACAGATAATATAATAGCATGGAACAATCAAAATTTATAGATACGTTGGAGACGTATCAGGGTCCTGGCGGACTATCTGTTCCGAATGACGCTGAGGGACGCGCACCCATGTGGAAGAAGAAATCTATATTTTGGGACCTACCCTATTGGAAAGACCTAGAGGTCCGCTCTGCAATCGACGTGATACACGTGACGAAGAATCTTTGTGTGAACCTGCTAGGCTTCTTGGGAGTGTATGGGAAGACAAAAGATACACCGGAGGCACGGGGGGTCCAGCAACGTGTGCACGAAAAAGACGGCATGGATCCAAAGCATTATGAAGGTCCTGCCAGCTACGCTCTTACCAAAGAAGAGAAGGAAATCTTCTTTGAATGCCTGCTCAGTATGAAGGTCCCGTCTGGCTTCTCGTCGAATATAAACGGAATAATAAATATGGCAGAGAAAAAGTTCCAGAACCTAAAGTCTCATGACTGCCACGTGATTATGACGCAACTGCTTCCGGTTGCATTGAGGGGGCTTCTACCGAAAAACGTTCGATTAGCCATTGTGAAGCTATGTGCATTCCTCAATGCAATCTCTCATAAGGTAATCGATCCAGAAATCCTACCAAGGTTAAAGAGTGATTTGGTGCAATGTCTTGTCAGTTTCGAGCTGGTGTTCTCACCACCCTTCTTTAATATCATGACGCACGTCCTAGTTCATCTAGTCGATGAGATTGGCATTCTGGGCCCTGTATTTCTACACAACATGTTCCCCTTTGAGAGGCTCATGGGAGTCTTAAAGAAATATGTTCGTAACCGTGCTAGGCCAGAAGGAAGCATCTCCATGGGCCATTAAACAGAGGAAAGCATTGGGTTTTGTGTTGACTTTATTCCCGACCTTAAGCCGATTGGTCTCCCTCAATCGCGGTATGAGGGGAGACTGGCTGGAAAAGGCACGCTAGGAATGAATTCAATAATATGTAGGGACGGGCATTCTTGGTATCAAGCACACTACACAGTTCTACAGAATTCTACCGTGGAGACCCCGTATGTCAATGAACACAAGAATATTCTGCGCTACAAACACCCGGGCATCCTTTTGTAACAAATGAGTTTTCGTCTGAAACCCTGATACTTCAAAAGAGATTGTTCATTTTGTACACGAAGTGCATCCAGTTATTGCCATAACCCACTCAACTTTTTAGCACATGCTATGTGGGTGAAATGATGATACCATGCCAACTTCCAACCATTTCAGAGTTCATTTGCAGTGCTTTTCAATTCAGGGTCATTTTAGCTCAAAATAAATCATGAAATGCATGAAAAATAGCAAATGAAGTCAGAAAAGGGTTGAAAAGTGATGATGTGGCTTTCAATGGTGCATATTGAATGCAGAAAAAGTCTTGAGTTAAAATATGTATAAAAAATTGAAATCCCTTTGTAATAGACGTGTTTTCGTCCGATCAAAGTTATTTAACTTAATATTATATAAAATTTATGCAACTAAATTATCAAAGTTATTTTTGTTAAAAACTATAATAGCAAAAAGAATATTCATAAAGAAATTTTTGTTAAAAACTTTTAATATGCAAAAAAATTACATCAAAAATAGCAAAAGTGAACATAGATGCGCTTATAGGGAAATTCGACCTGAAATCAAAGTGCATACTAGCATTTTGAATTTAGGTCGAATTTCCTGTATAAGGGCATCTATTTGCACTTTGAGAGGAGCTCAACCTTGCAGCCGCGGCGGGGCTTATAAACCGGTGCGAGCGCCTCTCGCTTGGCGAGGTGGGACTAAACTGCCACCACAGCCAGGACCAACCATTTAGTCCCGGTTGGTGGCTCCAACCGAGACTAATGCCCCCCTTTCGTCCCGGTTGGTGCCACCAACCGGGACCAAAGGTCTCTGCTTCCCGCCCTTTGGGCTGCTGTAATTGACCTTTAGTCCTGGTTGGTGGCACCAACCGGGACGAAAGGGGGGCATTAGTCCCGGTTGGAGCCACCAACCGGGACCAAAGGTGTTCGCATATAAGGCGGGACTTGTAAAATTCTCCCCCAATCTCTCCCATTTGCCTCGACACCGACGCCCTGCCCCGACACCGCCAGGCTGCCGGAGCTCGCCGCCGCCCCCGAGCCCGTCCTCGTCGTCGCTGCCGTCCCCGAGCCCGTCCTCGTCGTCGCCGCCGCCCCCGAGCCCGTCCTAACCGCCGCCCCCGAGCCTGACCTCGCCGCCGCCTCGAGCCCATCCCCGCGAGCCTGCTCGTCCTAGTCGACGTCGTCGCCGCCCCCGACGCCGGACACCGCACGCGCCACCTCCCCGAGCCCCGTCGTCGCCGCCCGCGCCTCCTCCCCGAGCCCGTCGTCGCCAGTGAGCTCCTGCCCCCTCCTCCGGGGCCACTGCGGCCGCGTGCGCCGGCGCCGCTGGCCTGCCCCGGCCTAGCCCGCGTTTTAGTTTTTTTAGTTTGTTTTAGTTTTTTTATTAGTTGTTTTAGTTTGTTTTATTAGTTGTTTTAGTTTGTTTTATAAATTTGTTGTTTTAGTTGTTTTAGTTGTAAAAAAGTTTTAGTTGTTTTAGTCGGCGAAACCGAGGAGTCCCCGAGGATCGCCGGGGAGGAGTCCCCGACGATTGCTTAAGTAGAAAATGTGTCAGTGTTGTTATATATGTTATTATTGTCATAGTTGTCAAATGCAATCATCTTTATTAAAGTTTATTAAATAGTAGGAATATAAATAGTTGTAGAATTTGTTCTCGACGTCGACGATGCCCGGCCCGCATCCTCGTCGTCGACTCGGCGCCGGCGACCACCTACTTGAGAGGCGACAGCATGTCCGGGACTGGGCTCCGACGGGCTGGCACTGGGAGGTGCTGCCTTCCGGGGCGCCCAGCTTGGTGAGGAATCAGGGTCCCGTCGTCAACCCGGAGGTTCTTTGGTGGCGGTCGTGTGTACCACTGTCGGTGTAGAGGGAGCCGGCCCCCGCGGAGGTGGTACATCGCCGTGTCAGGGAGGAGGACGAGCACGTCCGACGCTACATGGCTGCGTTGGATGCCAGGTTCTCCAATACCTGGCAGGTTCTTCAGGGATCTCACCCGAGCTATGATCATGTCATAGTTCCTTCTCTTTGGGTGTCCACCGCCTGCGCCGCGAGACATCAACTATATCTGTATTAGTGATATTATATAATAATATTCGAGATGTATTAATGATAATATTCGATGATGTATTAGCGATACTATTCGATGATGTATTAGTGATATTATATGATCGTATTGTTGCATTGCCTTGTATTGATTTGCATATCTCATGTTTGTATATTGCCATGTTGTAATATCTGCAGAAACTATATATGGATCACAGAGACTTAGAAAAAGAACAATTGTTGGGGGATATAATCCTCGCCGGAGGTGATCCCTTGTCGTATCTCAATGACACTGATGGTTAGGAAGTAGAGGATGGCGGCTCCGGTGATCCAACAATGGAGGAGGAAGGAGATCATGATGGCTCCGGTGACCGAATGGCGGAGGAAGGAGATCATGATGGCTCTGGTGACCGAATGGCGGAGGAAGGAGATCATGACGGCTCCGGTGACCGAATGGCGGAGGAAGGAGATCATGACGGCTCCGGTGACCGAATGGCGGAGGAAGGAGATCATGATCACGGCTTCGGTGACCGAACGGAGGAGGGAGCCTCAACTGTTGCAAAGTCCGACGAGGTAAGGAGACGAGGCCCGAAGAAAAGGTTGTGCCCGGATGAAAGGTTCACGATCACAGAAGTCGCGAAAGATGGCCAACCGATTGCTCCCAAGCGGACCAAGGACGCATTTGTACATCAGTGTGGAGTTGTTGTTAGGGACTATGTCTCGATCAACACCCAGCAATGGAATAAGAATAATAAGGACCCTGAAGTTTCTTATGTCCATGATAGACTGAAAGATGATCTTTTGACCGAGCTGATGACAAATTTCAGCCTATCGCGAGAGGAGGATCCGAATAACCAAGTTATAGAGCGAAAGGTCAAGGCGTTTGCTCTTAAGAAGATGGCAGAACTATTCAGGAACTGGAAGAAAGAGTTGAACACAAAGTTTGTCGAGAAAGAGGAGACTCCGAAATTCATAGGTCGATATGAGAAGATAAGAGATCAATGGCCCGAATTTGTGGCCTACAAGAAATCGGAGAAGGGTAAGAAATGTTCATTGACAAACAAGGAAAATGCTGCAAAGAAGAAGTATCACCATCACACGGGGTCAGGTGGCTACTACAAAGCCCGGCCGTTGTGGGACAAAGTTGAGCAAGACCTGCTTGCTAAGAATGTCCAACCAGCGACATTGCACTAGCCAGATCGTTCAAGGACTTGGTTCTTCGGGGTTGGGGGAACTTTGGACCCAGAAACAAGGGAGTGTGTTTGGACGAACGAGCAACTTGCAATACCCTTCCGGAAGCTTCAGGCAGCAATCAAGGCATCGCAGGAAGGGACGTTCATTCCTGACAGAGAGAAGGACGAGCTGACAGAGGACCTCGGGAATCCTAAACACCCTGGACTAACACGAGGCACATCAGGCTCCGTTCCGTGGAAGCATGGGTTTCCCGACAGCGGTGGTTATTGAAGCCGAGAGAGAAAGAGGAAACAGGAAGCAAGCGAAATGCAGAAGCTCAGTGCAAGATTAGCAAAACTAGAGGAACTTGAGAGCCAGCGAGCTACCGGCCAACTATCTGAGCGGCACGAAGATCCTTCCTTCGACGCTGCCGCAGAAGCTACCCCACCATCTCAGCGGAGAAGCAGCGTGGCTTCCACGGAGCTCGTTCAGCCTGATTTCACGGCTCCTCGCTACCCCGTGGATAGTATCACGGAGGCTAAACATTGCGAGCTAATGACGAAATGCCAGAACCTGACCTTCAAGGCGGCGGTCAGCTCTGTTGTACCTCCTCGAGCTGAGGGAACTTTCCATTGCCGTCTGATTCCACATGGCTATGCTGTTATGACGGTGGATGAAATAATGGATGGATTTGAGGGGCTGGAGCTTGACAACCCTACAGGTGAAGAGGATATTATTCTTCTGGAAAATGCTTTGAGGAGTACCTGTCTATGGAGAAAGGAGTACATCAAGCTTCCAAACTGGACGCCTCAGCAGACTCAGCCTCCTCCGGCGCGTCAGGACACTCCGCCTCCTCCTTCTCCTCCTTCGGCGCTTTAGAGCACTCCGCCTCCTCCGGCGCGTCAGGGCACTCCGCCTCCTCCTCCTCCTCCTCCTCCTCCAGCGCGTCAGGGCACTCCGCCTCCTTTGGTGCGTCAGCAACGACAGAAGAGAGTCGACGCCGCCGCTCCGGCAGCTAGCAGTACAATAGGCGGGAAGAAATACAAATTTGGTCCAAGCCTCAAGCCTCTTCCAAAGTTACCATATGAGAGGACTGACGAGGAACGCGCTGAAATCAGTGCAGCCGAAGTGACGGCCCATTTTGCACGGAAACATCCACCTCCGAAGGAAACGGTAGATCCGGTGAAAGCGAAGGGCACTCTGCATGCCCTGAAGCGACCACCACCGCCTCGGCTATCCAACTTTGACCCTATAATTACAAAGACACATGATGAAGCGCTGCGGTCGGGAAGTACTTCCAGTGCTGCAAGAGAGAAAAAATGAAGAAGTGGGAAAACAATTCCCCAGCTCGGCGAACAGGAGAAGCAATCGTGCCCCCCGCTCAAGGTGTCTAGCGATATCACTAATCATCCGGTGCTACTGCCTGGTACCACTCTTGGTGATTACGTGAGCGATGATGTACAGTTTGAAACGGCTGAGGTAGTAGCAGCAGAGGACGACTTTAGATACGAGCACGGGAAGCCTCTCGTCAAACCTGATCATCCTCATCTAACAACGATGATGCAAAAATTGCATGACTGGTACATGGAAACCTGCAGGAAGTCTGGGAAAGATAGTTTGATGATCAGAATTAAAAAAGAGCACGACTTCATTGGAGTAGACCTGATGCCTATTGAATTTGTGGAGTTATTTCAGTTATACAATCAAGAGGCCCTTGACAAACAACTCTTGACTTGCTACTGTCTGTAAGTATTACTTCTATAATTAAGTCTCTAGCCCAGCTCGTTCATTGCATGTATATATAATTATCCTCACTATATTATGCAGATTGAAGATGGTCGAATGCAAAAAAGAACAAATCTATGACATTGGGTTCATTAGCCCAAATACCGTAAATGAATGGTCGGTACAAAAGAGAGCCAAAGATACGGAGGACAACTTGCTACAAGCGTTCCTTAGACATCGAAACAAAAGGGAAATACTCTTTCCTTACAACTTCAAGTGAGTGTTACTGTCTTGTGCATATTCGGTTTCGCTTACTCGAGGTTAAGTAATGTAATTGATGAGTTATGTGTGCGCAGGTTCCACTTTATTCTGCTATCCATTAAGCTTGACGGGGGATTAGTAACTGTCTTAGACTCGAGACGTAAAGATCCCGAGAATTATGCGGACATGACTGCAATGCTCCAGAAGTAAGTTCAATCAATACCAGGACCATATCGGCAACTTTCGTTCATTTCCTGATATCAAGTAATCATTTTCTTTGCCTGCCAGGGTTTGGAAAAAGTTCACCCGAATGGTTCCCGGTCTAAACAACGAGCTGCGATTTACACTCCCCAAAGTAAGTAGTACTAGCTAGTTCCGCGCATCTCTCATTGATTCTAGTTTCATCAATACCATTATCATGCTTGCTTATCAGTTTGATTGAACTCTATTCTCGTAAAGTGCTTGTACCAGGCACCCGAGAATCATTTATGTGGATACTACGTATGCGAGTTCATTCGCCACTCGACCTCTGAGCGGGGCTTCTCTGAGAAACAATTTGAAGTACGTAAACAATATTCACAATTTTATTTTATATATTACCATCAATTGTGTTGAGTTTCATTCATATATATTTATTGACCCCTTCTTTAAATTAGATCTGGCAGATGTGGGATGAACTCCTACCACATGATCGCATACGAGCAATTCAAGAGGAATTGGCGGGATTCTTTCTTGACCACGTCATACCTGAACATATGTAGAATACGATGTGGAATTGAAATGGTTGTAAGGGATGTTATATTGTACATATGTAGTAGCGTCGGATAGATATACGAAAACTTGTTGTTCGACCAAGCACGGAGAAAGAGATGTCACTTCTCTCTATATATGTTCATGACGATCTTGTGTAATTAATGGTTTCCTTCATTTGCTTACTAGCTAGCGTCAAGTTCTCTCTATATGTATAGTAGCTAGCGTCGACCAAGCACGGAGAAAGAGAGCTCACTTCTCTCTATTAGCTAGCTAACACAATATGAAACCCCTAAATTAACCCTCCAAACCCCCAAAACCCCCCCTTCCAAAAAAAACAAAACCCCCAGCGCATGCGACCTGCTGATGCGTGGCTGCCTTTTGGTCCCGGTTGGTGTTACCAACCGGGACTAAAGGTCCTCCTGCCTGGGCGCCCCGCAGCGGCCACGTGGAGCCCCTTTGGTCCCGGTTCGTAAGCAACCGGGACTAAAGGTTTTGGGTATTAGCCCCGCTTGTTTTGTCCCGGTTCCAGAACCAGGACTAAAGGCCCTCTGGAACCGGGACTAGTACCCTGTTTTCTACTAGTGATATAGTGAATTAAGCTAATGGTATTTATTTGTTATTGTAGATGTTGATAAATTTTCCCATATATTTGATCAAAGTTGAGAAGCCTTCACATTGAAAAATTCTTATAAGCACTACATATTCTGGTACCAAGAGAGAACAAAACTAGTTTTTCTAGGCTTAAGTTTGACAAAGGTTTTTTATGTCAAAGTCAATGAAGCCATATGTTAGATGTAATATTGATTTTACAAGCTCCGTATGAAGCTCAGCAAGGGGCGTCATATGACTCAAAGCATTATATTAGGCATAAGAATATCTCCAGCGACTTAGATTAGCAGCAAAATAGAAAAATATCTTCAAATACTGTCTTTTTAATGCTATGTGTATGTTGCACAGGTAAAACAACAAAGAGCAAGGTGGTGAGGATTGTGTTCCTAGTTTTAGAAAGTAGTTTGCTGGTTCTCATATGCATTCTCCTCGCATGGTTAAATATCAAAAGTACATTTATCTCACGATCTTGGAAATTGTACATTATTGTGTAATCTACGTTCGGGCTACAAAATATTGGAAACCTCGGAATGCGCAAAATTTGAGCAAATATCCCCTTACATGGATTTAAGATTGGTTAAGTGGCTATGTAGATTTCATCTTTTAACCCCACCGTAGTGAACGACGCCATGTTTTGCAAAAGTTTCGATTAACTATGAACTCGAGGAGGCTAGGAGGGTACCCCATGTTACATGTCCCAGTGTCACAATTTTGTCATGTCTATCATTTTCCACAATACATATGCTACTTTCTTAGGTTATTTGCTCTGTTTTTGTAAGTCCACTGAGAGAATAATACATGGAAATCAATAGTTATAGTAGTAAAATATAATGTTTACTTTTCATGTCTATGATACAATCATTAGAGAATACATGATTATAATGTTTTGGGAGCACGTAAGAACAGAAATTTGAAAAAACACTAGAAGACTACAATTGATGGTACCACTTTCAAATTAGGAGAAGGAAACCCTCCCCATGATAATGATATTCCATTTGTAAACTTTGAATAGATTGTGCTAGCAACACATATCTCAGAAGCATGTATGATTGGCAAGGGGGGCTTTGGCAAGGTTTCCAAAGTAAGTTGATCGTTCGATATTTCATATTTAATTACATCCCAAACTTACTTGAGCTAAAATGTTAACATGACATGATTGAATTTATGTTTCCTCTTAAAACCCTCTAGGGGAATATTAGACAACCAAGAAGTTGCTATCAAGAGACTAAGTAGTGATTCCCAACAGGGAACCAAGGAATTCAAGAATGAAGTCATTCTAATTGCAAGATCGCAACATAGAAACTTGGTTTGACTTCTTGGATGTTGTGGGGAGGGAAATCAAAAAGTTGTTTATTTATGAGTATCTTCCTAACAAAAGATTAGATGCTACCTTTTTTTGTATACATTTTATTAACACCCCTAGTTTCCTACAAAAATTACTCACAAGAAGTTTGCTTACATTCTGTTATTTTATAGATGATGCCAGAAAGCTATTGTTATATTGGGCAACAAGGTTTAACATAATCAAAGTAGGGGCAAGGGGACTTCTATATCTCCACAAAGATTCAAGACTGACCATATTCATAGGGATCTCAAAGCGGGAAATATTTTGCTAGATGCCGAGATGAAACCCAAGATAGCTGATTTCGGTATGGCGACAATCTTTAGCACTAACCAACAAAATGGAAAACCCAACGTGTTGTCGGAAAATAGTGAGTAACCCCTCTTATTATGTAACTCATGTAAATTTGTAATCAAAATCAACTCCTACATTCTAACTCATGAAAGTGGAATAATCAAGTAGTGGCTACATGGCTCCCGACTATGCAATGGAAGGCATCTTCTCTACAAAATCTGGCGTATATAGTTTTGGCATGTTATTACTTTAGGTTGTAACTTGTATAAGGAGAAACTCCAATAGTCATGTCATGGGTTTACCTAGCATCATAGTCTATGTAAGTACACACAAAAATTTCCTGAAGATCCAAATTTAACATATTGTCTTTTTAAAGAATTTTTTATTTTTCAGTCTGGAATAGGTGGAGGGAAGGAAAGACAGAGGAATTGGCATTTCACAAGAGGAATTTCTGCTTTGCATCCATGTAGCACTATTATGTGTACATGAAAACACGGATGACATGGCACTCATGTCAAACTGTTACGTCGTAAATGTCTATATTCAGAACTCTATCAATAGCTTGACTGTTATCGAGATAGACGGGCGATATTATACACTGTTCAAGATATCGGCCGATGTTCCTATAAATCGGCCAATTTATCGCTTGCCGGTGTCTCACTGATATGATAAATCGGTTGATATGCCGATTTACCCCTTATGTTGGGTCGATCGATAAGTTCCCGATAAGCCATATCCCCAAAATTGATAATGTGATTGTGATTTGTTCTTAGCTGTGCGCGTCAAAGAACATTCCTAATAAAGAATAAAATTAATATATATATATATATATATATATATGCTGATTGGACGTCATTGTGCTTCGAAGTATTTTTTCTATATATTCTGTCATTTTATTGGCATTGTCAGCCCGCAAAGATAAAGTTAATACTCCCCTCCGTTAATTTTTTTTAAACCGATAAGTTCCAATATATAAGGTGCATTAAGTTTTTCTGAAGTCAATAATTTCTATGTTTGACCAAAATTTTACAATCAAATATCAACATTCAAATGCCAAACAAAATAAAATATGAAAGTACTTTTCATGACAGATCTAATAATCGAAATTTGGTATTGTAGATATTGATATTTCTTTCTAAGAACTTGGTCAAACAGGCATAAGTTTGTATTTTGAAAAACTAATACACCTTCAATTTGGAACAGAGTGAGTAATATTCAAGAATTTTAATTTAGAATAAAACCAGAAAAGCATCAATGAAGCAATTTGCTGAGTATATGGTGCTAATGTTTTCACCATTCTTGGCTAGATTTTATCTTGAGTTGAAGAAAAATATCGGATGACATAAGGGTGTGATATTCTAAAAAAAAGGATCGGATGACCGTTCAAAAAAATATGTGAAGACCAACGAGTTGTTTCTCATTTGAAAGTCCATGTCTTCTTTTTCTAGTAAATCAAAGCTTTTGTTACCCTCTGACGTTCACAATAGCGATGCATACGGCGAACTTACTTATTGCAAAGTTTATTACAACCACGAAATGAAAACTTCATCATTAGGGGAACCACTAGGGATCAGACTATTGATCCCTAGCATCTCTACTCCTAATTGGGGAGTTGGTAGCTTCCGTTCCGTGTTTTTTTCCGTCCGGTTTTTTCCCTCCCACCTCCCACCACTCTTTTTTCGTCCGGTTTTTGACCTCATCCCTTCCCTCCCCTTCCCCCCGAGCGACCCCCATCTCTAACCTCCCGCATCCCCGGCGCCCTAGCATGCCCCCTCCACATCGTCGTCCTCCCCGGCACTCGCTTCTCCGCCCCGCATGCCGCCCCTCGCTGACCTCCTCGATCCCCATCCTGCGATCCCAGCCACCCCTCTCTATTTACTCACAAACCCTAGAGTACATGCGACCTGCGGAAGATCGCGGTGTACCACCAATAGGGGGAGGAGGGGTTCAAGGGGCAAGTGCCGCCGCCGGGCGCGGGTGGCGCCGGTGGGACCGGGGGCGCGACCTTCTTGGAACGCCGAGGACATCTTCTTCGACTTCTTCGGCTTGTCCATCCCGTTCGGTGAGGGGGGAGGGGGGGCGGGCATGCGGTCCGGCGGCATCAGGTTCTCGCCGTCCATGTTTTTCGGTGAGGATGCCTTCACCCAGATGTTTTGCGGTGGCGGCGAGGGGTACCCCGGAATGTTCGACGGCAGCGGGGGCAGGGCGGTCAAGGCCGCGCCCATCAAGAGGAAGCTGCCCTGCTCTCTCTGCTTTATACCTATGGTCATTTGTATTCGTAAATCAAGAGGAAGTTGTACAAGGGGAGCACCAAGAAGATGAAGATCTCCAGGGAAATCGCCGATGTCAGTGGGTGAGTACTATCCTCTCCTTCTCTCTGCTTTATACCTATGGTCATTTGTTATTGCTGATTAAGAAGATTCAAGAGCCAGTAGATTTTTCTTGAAGATTGGTGATTGTTTAGTTGGTCCAGATTAAACCTGAGAATTGCAAGCCCTTTTTTGTTCCATCTAACAATCCAGCTGTAGTATTGATGTGGACAGTTCTTAGGAATTCTTAAGCCAGCCTTTAGATTTTTAGCGTGCTTAGTCACTCAGAATTAGTTAGTGTCAGTGTGAGGTATACATGTGTTGAGAAGATTAATAAACCTGAGAAATGTGCAGTTGACCACTTGGATCTGTCTGATTTCTTTTCGTAGACATTGCATGCACCCAGTTTTTCGGTCATCGGATATGATGTATGAAACTTGCTTGGTTCACAGCCATTGTTCGTGGTTTATTAAAAATAATTTTTGTTAGCAGTGAATGTCCTTTTTTATTCCATATAAAAGGTCACCATGTGCTCTTTAAATGGGCAGGTCATACGAATTCTTGAGCAGTTTAGATTTTTAGCATCACTACAAGGATACCTCATATAAAGCAACACACATTGTACAACATTTTTACTATACGTTGTAAATTTCACAATAGATACGCATATTAAAGGTTGCAGATATGCGTTGTAGACGTGCAGAACTTGGCCCTACGGTGAACATCTGAAAAAAAAACAGAGAGGATCGCGAGAGAAACAGAACCCCCCGATGCCCCTCATCTCTCCCAAATCGCATCTACCAACCGCCTCGTCACCCTCCTCCTCCCACCTCGCCGCCGGCCCTCCCCTCCCCTCCTTCCACCTCGCAGCCCCGGAGGCTACCAGATCCGCCCATCCCCGACCCATCCATCCCTCTCATATCCCATCTCTCTCTCTTGGCGCAGCTCCTTGTTGGGCCACCTGCGGCGGCTGATTCGGGCAACGTCCGGTAAATCCCGCCATTGTGAAGCACAGCCCGAGGTCCCCTCACACCGCAGCGCCCTCCCATCCGTCTAGATTTGGCGCTCGCGGCCACCAGAGCCCACCCGTGACCTTCGCCCGATGGCTAGGGTTTCGAGTGTCGACTCCGTCGCCGGTGGCCATGCCGTCCTCCTCTCGTCCGGTGAGTGAATCCCCTCCCTTGGCTTCGTCCTCTCTCTCTCTCCCTTTCTCTAACCCCTTCCTTCTTTTCTCCTGTAGACGTCTAGGTATGCACCCCGACTCTACTGCAGTTAATCCCTGTCAACTGGTTTTGGCCCTTGTGCAATTCATTGACGAATACTGATAGGCCTACAGACTGACTTCCGGTCTCCGTTGATTTACATTCATGCACTGATTACTATTCTATTAAATTGGTAATTATTAGATATCAAGGGAGCATCAAATTTTTAAAAAATTCTTATACGCTGCTAACTCATTAATCCTTGATAGATGAGTCGGTAATCCTTTCAAAATTTTTGCTGTAGTGAAGCACTACTTCATATATGCAGACCCCATATTAAATAGTCTGTTGCAAGAGTTATACTGTAATATTTAAGGAGGGATCCAGTCTTAATTGGTCTCTGTATGACAGTTCTGATGAGTTACTAATGAAAGTTTTTTGTTGCAATTTCACACTTTTCAGGAGTCTGGTGGTCAGGTTATTTAGTTGGAGGGAGTAGCTTGCTAATGGTGGCTTTCACGTCCAGCTCAAATACTAGAGGACGTGAACCTGTTGGGGGAAGCACGTACACCTTTGTTTTAGCGAGCAGGTTAATTAATAACCCATCAGAACTCATCATAACTCATCAGAATTGTCAGCGTGTTTTAGCGAGCATGTACACCTTTGTTTTAGCGAGTAGGTTCATTAATAACCACATTGTTTCTTCTATGATGTTTCTTTGATGCTGTTGATATGATTCAGAACACTGATAAATACTTCTCTCCACGTGTGCTAATGTACTGCTTGTTGTATCCTCTTACTATTCTACACAATTTGGATTAGTAGCTAAAGACACATGCATTGCTACGGGATAACACACATTCAATTTCATGAACACATCAAATGTGTGGTACACTATTTTTTAAAGGTAAATGTGATACACTGTTACATTCCAATTGTATTTCCATACGCTGACGTCCTTCTCTTCCTTTGGTATTGAAAAGCTATTATGCAACTCCCTAGTAAATTCCTCGGTGAGCCTCTTCGTCTAAAAAACTCACCATAAGATAGTACACATTTTCTTTATCGTTTGGTTATGTCATTGTATTCTCATAGCATGCAGTTATTATATATGCACTTGGGTCAAGTCAATGCAAAGGATTCATCTATACCAAGTACTTATCTACTAATCTAAAAAAAAGTACTTATCTACTACCGCTGTACATCATAGTGAAAATAAAACAGAATCCCGATACCCCACTTAGATGCAACATACACCTTAGCTTTATGTGTGTTCATGTGCAAACATTCATATACTAAAGCTTGCAACAAGCACACGTACATATACACCGGCAGCGGCAAGCAAGGACACACTGATGCAAAGCAGCGACAGCGGCGAAGCATGCACACACGCAGCAGCGCCAACAAGCACATCAAATAGCCTACACATCTCATCAAGCAAGCATGCGGGTGAAACTGCATTTTCCATAGTTTAACAGGAGCTCAAGATAAACAGTGCGGACATGATGAGTTGGGAGAGGATGGATGGATTGCGTTGCCTTGTGGCTGTCGAGGCATTGTATCATGATTAGATATCAGAGGAGGTGCGGGAGGGAGGAGGGGATAAGGGACCATGATCTCGGGGAAAGAAACAAGGATTGAGGAAGGATATCTGTTTGTGTGTGCGCAGGTTTCCAAAGAAAGAAATACGCAAGCCATTCGGTGGGTTTCAATGTGCAAGTCTCTACATTCATAGTACATCATAGCGTTTTACCTTCAACTAAGACTATCTCTGTTGTGGTGATTATTTATTTATTCCTTTATTGATTAGAATAGCTCTAAGCATTTTCAGCCTCCTTTTCTCCTCTTATTCAACTATTTATTTATGTACTCCTATCTTACCAATGATGTACCTAGTGTTTTGTCTAATTTAATGTGAGGCGTTGCACTCATACGTTCCGGCACTATCAAAATGGAGGCAAATATCATGGATGGCTGGAGCTGCGATTATATTTGTCCAAGATACAACAGTGTTCATAGTCATGGTTCTGGTAAGTGTATACGATCTCCGCATCTCAACTGTTTGTGAAGACAGAAATGCAAGTAATGTTCTTCTTAGATGCTCTTGCCCTTTTGATTCGTACATTGCTAAACTGACCATTTAGCTCTCAACACTTTGATTCATAAATTGCTGAATTACCCACATGAACTCTTGTTGTCACGGTTCATAAATTGCTGAATTTCCCATTATGTTGCTTGCACTGTTCCATATGAGCAGTGTCTATTGTGCTTTTAACCCGTCAACCAAGTAGGTACTATGTTATCAGTGGCTTGCTTTTAGGCTACAGCCACATCTGTTTATTTTTTTCTGAGTGCGTTTATGTTTGTTTTGTGATCTGAAGTAGTATATTGAGTGTTAAGGGAATACTTTCAGGTTACAACTTTTCTTTGTAATAGCCGTAATCTCGCCGGGCAACCAATGTTTCTGAAGTAATGATCCTTTGTAAGAAGGATTATTTGTTGGCAACCCGTCACTATTTGCATAATGTCAATGCATTGTGTATTAACAAATCATTTTGTTATTTTCTTTGTAGATTCAAAAGATATATGGACGATTATATGGGTGTGTGTGGCAAGTATACAGCAGAGATGATGATGTTCCGGTTCACGATGATGAGGATGATGGATGTTTTTAGTTTTAGTTATGATGGCTGTTTTCAGTTTTAGTTAAGTTGTAGGCATGTTGTTCCTGTTGGATAATATTCCTCGGTTAAGTTTTAGTTAAATTGTAGGGATGTTGATGGATGTTTGGGTTTAAGTTTCGCTGTCAAGAAAATATTTAGATTATGCATCAGGATGATATTCCTCATGTAATATCAACTATTGTAATCCAACATTTTTTTAATATATGATTTCTTCCTCTCGTGAGTATATATTTTTTCTTTGTATATTTTTCTTCTGTCTGGATATACATACTTATCACCATTATGTGGAGCATTAAATTAATTTCTGGCAATATAAAAAATATTATTCACATTCTAGATGTAAAATACCTGAAGCATTGCAAATTCTTTGTTGCCAAGCAATGAGATTTGGATTCTTGTACATTAATCACCAACGTATACGAGTGTTGTAAAAATCGGCTGTATGTGTTGTACTCTTGCAACGGTCCCTTTTACCAACAGAAGTATAACCGTTGCATTATGCGCTAGCAACACTGGATAAGGCAACGCATCCCAAACCGTTGGTAAAGAACCTAGCAACGCATATATGGACTTCTAGATACGAAAAAATGCGTTGCTATAGGTGGGGTCTTGTTGTAGTGCATGTACAGTCATACTGAATTATTTAGCATTCAGTCTCATCATGGGTACATGTGTACTGAAAGAACAAGAGCAGCAAATGATTTTGTTATTGCTAAACAAGATTCAGGAGTGAAGTTGGACTACGTTAAACTTTAGATATTTGCTTAAGTAAACAGTTGCGGCAAAGCCCTTGCAGCCAATCTCTTCTCTTTAGAAAATGATGCTTGAGATTTACTTGGTTCAGGCCACCGTTCCTGATTTATTCAGATTACAATTTTTAGCAGTGCAATGTCCTTTTTGTTCCATCTAACAGTTCAGTCATAGTATGTTGTTTACATGGACAGTTCTTGGAATTCTTGAGCCAGCTTTAGATCTCAGTATGTTCAGTCATTCTGAATTATTTAGCGTCAGTTTTGGGTGCATGGTTCTAGAGGAAGAAGAAACTGATTTTGTCTGCTAAAATGATAGCACGGGCTTGCTGCTCTGCAAGGTAGACGGCCTCTCTCCTTTTTTTGGCATTTTTCATTGTACTGCATGGGATAAATTGACTACTGAACACTGATACAGTATGTACATTGCAGATTTGATGTAGCTGGTACAACACTGAACCATTCTTCTACCTTCGTGCAGATCATGGAAGGATATAATTCGGCTTGTGGCAGTGAAGTTCCAACTGAAGAAAGAACAGAGAGAGAAAACACAGCAAACTGATGCTGGGTGAAGCCGGAAGGGTGGAAGAATTGATTTTGTTAAGACTTCCCTGGTATTTTTCTTCAATACAATGTATTCTTTCCTCACCACTAAGCTTCTTAATTTATTCATAATTTTTCTAAGTCCACCGACTACATGTACAAACGTGATTCTTTTCTGACCTGCAGCTAACACTTCATATTGAAGAGAACTTTAGTTTTGGTGGTTTCTTCTTCATAGAGCCAGCAGCAAGAAGTTGGAAAGAGAGGCTAATGCCGCAGCCACATGTCTCTCTTTTACAGCACGAGAAGCAGCACTGGTGAAAGTAGGATGACGAGGGCGGAAGTTGATGGAAGCTGTAGGCGACGAGCTAGCGGCGAGGGATGCAGAGGACACCAAGCAGACCTTCAGGATAGAGACACATTTATCAGGATTGTCTTCGTGTTGCGGGTGATGGAGAATGAGGGATGGGACCTCGGGTTGACGCTCTTCAAGATTGTCGTTTTATTCGGGGGCCTGCCCTTCTACCGCCACCAGGTGCTGACGGGAATCCCACAGAAAGCAGCAGGTACGTGAGGACTTCGACATTGAGTGCCCGGTTGGTCGCTTTCACAATATATATGGTCCATATGTGACATGGAAGGGTAAGATTTTATCTGGTAGTAGTATATAGGTGTTATTCTTAATGTGTTGGTTGCTAGCTATTGAAGTTTGACAATTGTTTTGGTTATATAGGTGGAATGATGTATAATAGGCAGTAGCCTTAGACATCCTACCGCCAGATGTCTAGGCGGTAGGGTAACGATAGTCCGTTGTCGGCCGTCAACCTGGCTGACGTGGAAAAGGGTCCTACCGTCAGGCACCACGGCGGTAGGCTGTCTAAGGCGTCCGCCGAGAGCCTTGGCGGTAGGGCCCTACACTGGATAAGGTCAAGGGGTGGGGGCTGGGCACCCCGACCCAAACCATTCACCCCCCATTATCACCGCTCTCCCCGAGCTCAACCCCTCTTCCCCCTCTCTCCCTCACACAAGGCCCTCTTAAATCTATCTCATTTGCTTGGGATTTGTCTGGTGGATCCGAAGCCCTTTCATCTCTCAATGTACCTCTCTCACCCCCTCATTTTGGTTGGTTGGAATGATGTATTTTGGTTGCATTGCTCACATTGTTAGCAAACCCTAGCAGATGAAAATTTAAACATAATAAAGCTTAGTTGTAGATTTATCTTCCGTATGCATCCATCGCCCGATACATCTTGTACGTCATCGAGAAAGAGGAACATCGTGTATACATTATGGATCCTATTCATACATCACAATCATCAGAGAATAAAAATTTAACGCATGTAGTGAAGTTAAAAGGTTTTGCGAGGGAATTCAAAGAAGCAGTCGAAATAAAGCAACCTGGCTGGAATTCCGATATATCTAAATGGCAACGTTTATTTCCGTCTAATACAGATGTGTAATAAATTGATAATACAAACATTTATTTTTGTTATCACTGTATTCTATATAATATAAATTTAGGAAATTGTAGGGATGTGTCTGGCTTTTTTGTTTTTCATTCCATGCTCTGGTGGAACGGTAAAGAACTGGTCAAGCCGGTTTGCACGGTGAGTATTGTCCGTTACACGTTTTAAGACATTCGACATGAAATATTAACGCTAACTACATATATTGCTTGTGCAAGATGGGTATGAGTTGAGGAAGCAATTCTTATTATACTTGCTAAAACATCATGGGAATGAAGATAAAGACAACTTTCCTGATATTGTTGGAGAATTTCTTAAGCGCATCAAGTAGATCTTAATTATTTGTAATGAACTTAGTCGGATCATCGCTCAATTTATTACACGGACACGTCATCAATTTGTTTTTTGTTATGGATTTACATTGCAAGTGAAGTAATTGTGTCCATGTTATATCGTCTCTACGTATAAAAATTCACATGCATTATAATTGTATAACTCACAAACATATTTCAAGAGCCCGTGGCAACGCATGGGCACTCTACTAGTCATATTAGATAGTATGTCGTTGTGTGGAAACTTGCATGCTCGTTGGATGAGCCTGGTATTGAGGTCTGGTGCGCACCTTCGGCGGTTAGTTTCCAAAATTGAAACGGACTTTGTAATAATTACTCCAGATATTTTGGAAACTGACGCAGATATTTAGGAAACTAATTTCTGATGATAAAGAGATTAATAAATCAGGAAAATTGGCACTACGACTTATGGTTTGCTACCTTAAGAGGCAAATTTTGTTTCCATGGTTATTAATTGTGCTTACGACGTTGCAGAGATATTGATTTTTTTGCCTTTAACGCAATAGTGTCTTATGAATAATATTGCTTCCATGATTTATTAAGATTACGCTTCCACCGAAAAGATTAATAATTGCTCCAGCGGACGGAAGCATCGTTTTACACTGACGGAAGCACTGTTTTCAGCAAACTGTCCCTCATAATCGCTCCCAACAAACCTAACTAAATGCTATGGAATTATTTTCCTCAAAGAAAAAAGTGCCATCCAGCTTGCTTCCATCTGAAAAAAATGTATCCAATTGCAGTGATTTTATTTTAGTGCAACTTCATTTTGCTTCGTACCCAGAATATTTTGCATCATTTGGCCAACGAGATTTGCTTAGTCATCTGAAGATAATTTTTAAGCAGTATTTTTGCATAAAAGATGTGTTTCGGACGATGATATAATTTTTCGGTGTAGCATTAGATTGCTTCCAGTGAAAAATATATTTGTTGCTTATCTACATTGCTTCTAGAAGAGAAAAGTATCGGCTTCCAAAAGAGAAAAGAATCCGCTTCGCAGATACATATCATTTGCTTCCGAAGTTAAAATTCCAATAACTTACACAAATTTGTTCATATCTACATTGCTACCAAAACAGAATATGTTTTTATTCCACAGAAAATAGTTTGCTTCCAAGGAAACAATCAGCGAGAAAGAGTGTCAACGCGGGAACGGCGGTGACGAGCAGAAAAGACAACATCTCATAGGAATAATAAGGGCTTGTCGAGGACCTGCAACAGCATCCTCCCCCTGAGTGAAGGACACCGTGGATGTGTATGTTGCCGACGGGGCTGGAAAACGGTGGTTTGTCGTGTTGAAAGGGTGCAGTGGGAGAACAACGGGGAGGCGAGTTCGTTGGTGAGACGGGGATGAACTGCAGTGTATGGAATGGTTTGGGAGGAAACATATGGCATGGGATTGAAGGAGGAAGGAGCAGAATTAGAGGGATCGTGGCCTTTATATATTTGTGTGTCCATAACAGACAGTTACGACAACAAATTGTGGATCTTCTGGCCGTGCGATTGGAAGTAAATCGACGTGAAAAGATTGGTATGATCATACGAAGGTATCAGACGTCTGACCTCAAGTGTTTCCCATGTGTGATAGGCAATCTTAAGAAGATTTAAAGCACTAAGGGCATCTCGAACACCGACCCTGAGAAGTCCCGCATTCTTCCAGACCCAGCTGTCCAGACCCCGCAAGCCATCAGTCCATGGAGCAGTCCAGACCGTCGTTTTCCTACAAACCGAAACCAAATCAGGTGAAGAGCGTAGTGCTTTGCGGGGGTTTGGACACCAGCCTTGTACGACTCCGACACCCCATACCCACCCAAAACTAAGGCAGAGCCTGTGTTTTTGCACTATTTCCGCCATAAAATCCCCCTTTCTCAACACTTTCCTCTTCCATCCGGCCGCTCTCCACTAAATTCTCGCCTTTTTTCACCGCCGCCACCGCATAGACCGTACGACAACCTGCCGGAGACGACGGTGGTGGAGGATCCGGTGATCACACTCGCCTGGAAGATTAACTTGGAGACACGACAAAACCGCCGCCATGTGATCCAGCGTAGGCTATGTGATTGGGTGGATTTGAATTTCGAATTCATCGTACCTGGGCGGATATTTAGGGAATAGTTTTGGATGACTGGCTCCCGCATCAGTGTCCATGGGCTGGTCCCCACCAGTCTACAGACGGATACGATGTCCGGTTTAGAGGTCAGCGTTGGAGATGCCCTAAGAAACTGAATAGGACAACAGGACATATGAATCGGGAGATAGATATTCCGGTCGAAGCTCCATCTGTGCTAGAATATTGTACAACTGACAATGATCACATCCGACTAATGCACAAGAGCAAAACCTGTAAAGGAGAAATAGTTGTTTTTCTTATAATTGAATACTCGATCAATAATTTCTCGCTAAAAACCTAAATCATTTCGATATAACTATATAAAACCGAACGACAGCTACAGCAGCCATAAAGGACCACTGCAGCTTCATAAGATGATGAAATAACGTTGAAGGAGAAACACAGCAGGCCACCTCGGCAGCTCATCATGTCCAGCCGCCTGCCTTCTTTCTGGGCTTCATCTCCCCGGCCAGCGGTGCCATGGTAGACCCGAACGCCGCGCCGTCGACTCCAGTCTCGTCCTGTCCGATGTCGATGGCCATATTCATTGGACAGGGACCGGCATTGCAAACGACCTACCCTCGCTATCGGCGATCGCTGGAAGCCTGGTTTTCCAGTCGCCGAACGGTACCGTGCTGGTCCAGCTGGGCAAGGCCGGCCGGCGGCCGGTATAGGTTTCTGCTGATTAATCTAGCTAGTCACAGCCCAACTCTGATGTGAATAGCTGACATGTCGACTAGTACAACACACTCTTAACTGCTCTGAAGCCAATGTAAAGAATTTCCAAAACTTTGCATTATTCGGCCAACTGCTTCCTTGACCGAACATGTGGGGCTGCTGGAACGAGTCGTACGTTCGTCAAAATATTTTTTTTTGCTTGTAGACCAAGGCTTGGTAATTTTAGTACTCCCATTTAGCAGCACCAATAGGCTAGACTAACATGTAGGCCTAATCGATTGATGGATTGGTCCTGCTCCGTCGCGGCCCCTGGTCCTTCACTTCCTGCATTACGTGCGTCCGACGACCGGCTTATCCCCGGCAAGCCGCTCTTCCTCGGTGCAACCATCGTCGCCGACGGCTGTGACTTCGCCTTGGGATTATTTGCCCGTCCTGCTCAGCTACAGCTTAGGGTGGACATGGTCCGAGCCAGTCCGGTCCCGGTCCCAACCGACGTTTGGACCGGCCGCCGGCGGTCCGAGCCGGACCGGACCGAGCAGCGTGGCGGTCCCGTTTCCAGGGACCGGACCGGCAGCGGTGAAGCGAGCCGGACCGAGAGGACCGGCGGTCCTGTTTCCATGGCGGCCATGGCGTGGCGGCGGTGACCATAGTGTCGGCAAGAGGTGGCCACAAGTCCTAATCCAAGGGGGAAACAGAGAGGAAAAAGGCAGTGTCTCACGGAGTAGTCGATGGAGTGGTCGAGGAGGCTGGGGATGCCGCGACGGAGATGTAATCGTCGAAGGACGTTGGCGCCGGAGTTGGGGAAGGAGGACGACGGCGATGGCTTCAGGGCGAATCCGACCAAGTATTGCGCGGAGAAGGAGATCTCAAGTGTGCGGACCTCCTGGACAAGGCTATTCGTCGCGGGGAGGCCGGTGGACGTGCGTGCATCGCGCCGGTGGCCTGCCTGTACTTGTGCCTGCCTACACCCGGCTGTGCTTGCACTGCATCCAGCCGGCGTCGGGATGGGAGGGGAAGGAGACGGTCCATAGTGGCGTCAGCCGGGCTGGGGGGCAGGGAGGGGAGGAGGTGGCCAGCGACAGCGCCGGAATGGGATGAGGAGGCGGCAGCGAGATTGAGCGACCGACAAACAGAGTCTGCTCCTGTGTAGGGATACGCCTTTTCTCGGTCCGACCGAGCGGACCGGTCAAAGCCCGGACCGGACCAACGTTTTCTCGGGCTAATTTGACGGCCCGGACCGGCTGTTTTTTTACCGAGCCAGGACCGCTTGGTGTGGTCCATCACTAGTAGAGAAATGGCTAGGCACAACTTTAATTAGTGGCACCTCATTTTCTATCCACGCCACCACTAATAGTGGTGGCATATTTGGTACGTCACCAGTAATAGATTACTGGTGGCGTGCTGCCTAAAATCTACGCCACCAGTATTTGGGATCCAAGAGTCTTGCCCGACGCAAGTTATTAGTGCCGTGTGAAGATGTGCCACGCCATTGATACTATAAGTAGTGGTGACGTGTGTGAATAGTGCCACGCCACCAGTAATCAGACCGATCTGCTTAAATTTTGAATTTTTTTAACCAGTTACTGTTGGCATGACCGAATAGGGCCACGCCACTAATAATAAAATCCATGCAATTTCTATCCACGCCACCAATAAAATTACAACTTTTCTCTTTCTCTCTCTCTCCTTCGCTCTCATCTCTCTGTCTCGATTGAACTCTCGGTCACAAACTCCCAAAATCACCATCGCCACCTCAATCTCTCCTCACATCACATTCCTCTCCAAGCTCGCCGTCGGCCGGCCCTCTTTGCTCCCCTACCGCATAGGAAGCCGCCCAAGCTATCCACAACAAGCACCTCACCCAACCATCTTCTTGCGAGCCTTCTCTATCTCTACCGCAGCCCCTCGCTGCATCCACCAAGGCCGGCCAATTCTGACGAGCCTTGACGGCTATGGCTGGCGCGCAGCACGGCGCAGACCTCGCCTGCGTGGATGTGTCCTTGCCTACTGCCAGATCCACCGCACACGGCCTCCAGTGCTCGTGCCCAACCGCTCCACACAGCTATGATTTCAGGCACGGAGTCGCCCGTGTCGTCAGCTTGGCTTCGGTATCCGTGGCGGCTTCTCTCCGCCGGCGGCTGTGCGCGACATCTGCTAGAAAATTGCCATGGTTAGCTCCTTTCCTTCATTCGTTCTCCGGCAGTGCGTGTATACCATGTAGATCTGCTCATTGCCATGTTGATGTTCATGTAGGTGTAGATGTGTGTACACCACATCAAAATAAAATCATCTTCGTTCCTCCATTCTCCGACAGTGTGTGTACACCATATGGATGAATATATGAATTATATAACTGATATATGTGAATATATGGATGAATGTATACATATTTAGATGCATGAGTAAATTGTATAACTATTTTTTTTTAAATCGATAAATACATAGTGGTGGCGTTGGTTGGTTTTGCTCACGTCACTACTAGTAGTTAATAGTACTGACGTGTATAAATGTGAACGTCATTGCTATTTTAAATAGTGGTGGCGTGAGTGAATAGTGACATGCCACCAGTATGTAAAATACCGATGGTGTGGCGCTCCAACGCCAGCACTATTTTTTAACTGTAGCGTCATATTGGTGGTGTCGGGTGTCCACGTCAGCAAGGCCATTTTTGCCACACCATAGCTAGGCTTTTCTGCATTAGTGCATAGCGGGCCGAGAGCCAGGCCGAAAGCCCGCTCGCCTCTCATCCAGCCCTAGCTACAGCCAACCTGCACATTCGCATCTTGTACTACGGCGTTCCTGACCTCATCATGGTGTGGGTCGTCAACGGAAAGAAATCCCAAAGAAGACCTTCTACCCAGAAAACAGAGCCCGACCCCCGCGTCGCCCGAGCGGGGCGACTTGGGGAAACCCTAGCCGCCGCCAGCTCAGCCCCCGTCTGCCTCCCACCCCCGCGTCGCTAAAGGGGCAGCCGGCAAAGCCACGCCAAGCCCTGTAATGGCGGCGGCGGGGCCATTCCTCTCCACCAACCCTCTCTCACCGCCCCTCACCCCCCTAACACCCCAGATCCGGTGCTTCTGGCGACGGCGGCCTTCACCGACGGTACGTGCTTCCCTCCCCGGCGGTGCTGGTCCCCCCCCCTCCGAATACGATCTGGCTGTGGTGCTCTCCAGCCAGCATCGTCGCGCCCGAGCGCTCCCTGCTAACTGCATCCAGCCCCCTCCCCCCCTTCGAGCTCCGGGCGGCCTCTTCGGGAGGCAGCCTTGGAGGCGGCTGGCTGCGCCCGGTGGGGGCGGCTTCTTGCTGCGCGTCGTCCGGATTTTGGTTGACCGCGAGTCCCCGTCATCTTCTACCCGGCAGGGGCGGCTTCAGCCCGGTGGCCATGGACATGTGCCTCCTCCTGTGCTCCTAGCCTGTCGGCCCGGCTTCGGACCCGCCGTGCCCCGAGAGCTGCGTTTTCCGGCTCTCTTGGCTCGCTGGATCCTTAGCGTCTCCGCTTCACCACCACCCTGTCGGTACCATGGTTGGTCGTTCATCCCGGCGCATCTTCGCCTCCAGTACGCTTAGGGAGCTGCGCCCCCCTTCGGCTCCTAGGCACGCCGGTGTCCCTGCTGCTTCGGTCCCGGTGGCCTGGATCTGCGGTCCCTTCCAGGTCATCGCTCGTCCGGGGCTCCGTCCTCCTCCGCATCCCCGCCGCCTTTAACTCCGCTCAGCCAGGCAACTTTGTCCTCCTCCGGAGTTCACGCGTCTAGCGGCGCCCGGTGCCACCTTCGGCGTCGGACGAGGCTCCCCTTCCTGTGTAGTCCCTGCTCCGGCGTACGCCCGACTGGCTCATATCCGATCTGTGCTCCCACGGCTTGGGACTACTCGGAATTTGGCCGGGGCAAAATCACTGCAGCTTATGCTGGCAGCGGCGACACACGCAGATGCTGTCTCCTTCTTGAAGGCGCTGCCAGGGCCATCTTTTGTGCACTCTTTGAGCTTCAGGGAAAACCCTAGGTCCGGATTTCTGGATCGGACGACGACGGCATCTCCGTGTCGTTCTGCTTCGTGAAGACGTTGTCTTGTTTTGCTCGTGGTATCCTCGGAGCTAGTTTTGGAGATGTTAGTAGTTTGGTTGTTGTCGGATAGCTTCTCTAGTCGGGCGAGTTTAGCTGTGTTCTTCTTTGTTTTGGTCGAGCATCTCTCGTCTTTCCGCTTCGGGCATCATGTTCACGCCCCTTCCGCTCGTGTCATGTGTTGTACCACATCATGTACTCATTCTATCTTCTTCTATCAATGAAATGATACGCAATCTTTGCGTATTCCCTAAAGAAAAAGACCTTCTACCCATAAATGTACTCTCTCGCCAACACCTCCAACCTCGTTCTCTCTGACGGCCGGTAATGGTGGTGGCTATGTCAGTTGGAGGACTAGCTATCCTGGCCTCTCATTGGTATTGGGATCCCAGCTCACTTCAATATTTTTACTCACAGAAGAAACATAGAAAACTACTGTGGTTAGGCTGACCCAACAGAAAACATACAGCATAAAAGTCGTGGGCTGGTCACAGATACAGAAAAACAAGCAAAGGACATGGACATCAAGGTACATAAGATTATAAGAATATGCCTACTCATATCTTTTCCCCTGCCACAGTGGTTCGGAATGTTATCTTTAATCTTGATTCATGTATGTGCCAATTTAATTTGTTCAGCATGTAGCTAGTTTCTAGGGAGTTACAGGCAGGTAGAGCTTCACTTGAATCATGCGGGAGGTGAGATGTCGAGGTGCCGTGTGATGTGGCGCAAGGTGGGATGCCATAGTACATTTAAAGCGGGGTGGTGCATCAGCAGTGGAGCCTGATAGTGAGCAGAATATGTTTTGCAGAATAATTCGGTCAAGTAGTGGACGAGCATGCATGGATTGTTAGTTGCAGGTAGCCAGCTTCGTGCATGCAGGAGATTAGCCGCATGGAGTTTGTCGTGGAAATTTCTCTCGCGATATTATAGGGGTGTGTATGGTCCTCTCTACAGTGTGTGGAGAATCGAGACCTGTTTACGGAGGTGTGTACATGATTGGAGGTTACGGCGAGGGATACTTTTACACAACATGGGTAGCAGCATGATCTTAGGATTGGCCCACCTCCTATTTAGGCGTTATACGGACTCTACATGTCTCTTTGTATGTTGCCTTTTTTATTTTTTGTTTGTGTGTGAGGACCTTGTTCGGCTGTGTGCATCTCAGTTATGCAGAGGCCGGGTGTAATGCTTAATACTATTAAATAATAAAACACCCCTTTTCGAAAGAAAAGGGGTGTGTATGAAGGAGCGTAGAGGCTATCGGATGAACAGATGCGAGTACACACAGGGATGTTTTATCCAGGTGCAGGCCCTCGCGGAGGAGTTAACACCCTACTCCTGCCGTATTATTGTTTCCTTCATGTGTATAGAGATTACAAACATATGAACCCACAGCCCGATGCCCCTCCCATGGCTTATATAGAGTGTGTCGTGGAGGAGAGTACCACGGCTGGTATAACTGCCACAATAGTGGTGAGTAAATCGGGAGTTACTAGTATCAATTACAATGGTAAGGACTGGCATTAATGTGCAATGGTGGCAGCCGGTAATTGACATCTTGATGGCAATAGTAACCCCGTCTTAATGAATAGGGTAATGTTTGTGAAAATCTGACTGTGAAGATCCGACTGTATGATCTGACTATCATGGAAAACTAGGTCGCAACTGACTGTAACAGGTCCGACTGCTCCTGTTTTATGGTGACCGACTGTTGGGTCTCATCCATCAGGGGGTGTAAGATCCAACTATAATTGAATCCTAGGTCGCAGCCGACTGTAGAAGGACTTATTGCTCCTATCTGGTGGCTTCGACTCTTGGTCGTGTGGGCAGCAAGGGGTGTAGCGGCGGGAGGCTCTGGCCGGCTCTCTTCTAGAGGAAGTGGTGGCGCTCAAATATGGTGTGGTAGGGCTGTTCTTCCCTGGGTTGGTGACCTAGGTGTCTCCTGTGAGGCATCGGAGTTCCAAGCAAAAGCTTCGCGCTTCGGCGCCGGCGACGGCGACGCTCGCGGGTGTCTTTATCCTCTTGAGGACGTTGTGGCAGGATTCTTCCTTAGGCCAGGGTCCGGATGAAATTCCATGTCTGCGAACTCGGCAGCGGCGACGCCTGGCACCGTTACCCTCTTGAGGGCGTTGCCGTGGAGCTCGGGCACCGGTCATTGGGCCACGGTGATGTATTAGGGTCGTTCTTTGCTTCATGTTTTATCTTTGGATTTTCTTTGTTTAGGCCTTCCTCACTACCTTGTATCGTTCGGCCGTGTACCTTATTGTGTTGTGCTTTATATATAAAGCGGGCGAAAGCCTGTTTTGACTTACTGCTCCTATCTTCATGGTGACCGTCTATTGGGTCTCATCCATCAGGGGATGTAAGATCCGATTGTCATGTTATCCTAAGTCGCAACCAACTGTAGAAGATTTGACTGCTCCTATCTTCTCGATGACCGACTATTGGTTCTCATCCATCTGGGGGTGTAGGATTTGATTCCTAGGACTTAACCCGATCATGAGAAACCCCTTTGGCCTCCGACATCTTGGGCTTTATGCCTGATGGGCCGGTAGTGATACTTCTTGGCCCACTATCTTCTGGATTGTATCCTTGATGGGCTATGGCTTTTGGCTGTGCCAATCGTATAATTGGGCCTACCCCATTGGTGGAACCCCGACAGAGTTATTTAGTTCATGAGTTAGTGGCATGAAACCGGGGCTGATTTGTTTGCCCCAGCTGCGTGTGTGTGTGAATCATGTTTGCTTTGAATAAGTGAATAGAGAAAGGAAGAAAACACATGGGATGTGTGAAGCAGCACGCCACCAAATCCTTGTGTTGCATGTCACTGAGAGAGGCATCGTGAGAAAGAAGAATGGACTTGAGAGTCAAGATCCAAAGCAGTGGCGGCGGTGCAGCAGACTCCGTCCCGGATGGAGGCCAATGGCGCAAGAAGGATGCTGCTGGCGGAGCGATGCTGCTTGCAGTCGATTACGGCATGATACTATTCGGAGGAGGTGACAACATAGTGATGAGAATCACAGAGGCGTTCTCCACATCGCAAACCTCTTTTTACCGGTTCCGGTATCTACCGGTGAACCCATAACCAATAAGAGCAGGACAGCACATCAAGCCTATTATATACAGGTGTTGTATTCCACACTTTCGGCAGGATTCTCTGCTCTGTATTCTTTGCGCTAGGTCCCATCGACCAGTATGCCCCACCACGTGCATATCCAGGACGCATATCATGCGCATGTCTAGGACAGCGGCATCACAACAAAGGAACATCACACAAATCAACCTCTTAAATTAGCTAATCAACTTATATTTTCCATAACCACATATTTCACTTTTCGAAAACACTTATTTCAATCCTTCCAATCACATATTTCAGTTTCCAAAATTTCAAATCAAATACTCATTATTCATGATTGAGAAATAATACACTCCTAACTTTTCACACCATGATGCATTTCAATTTCACTTATTCCAATTTCACATATAAATTCATTTTTTCAAACCATGTTTCCACTTATTCCATTTCACATATGGTGTTGTCAAATTAAGAGTGAAAATGTTTATTTCAAATGGGTGACATATTCAATTTCAATTTTAAAGAGTGACATATTTCAATTTAAAAGAGTGAAATATTTTCCTACACAAACCAGTTTCAGTACATTTCACTTTCAAATGAGTGAAATCTTGAAACAGTAACATCTAAAATTCAAAATTTTCAAACAATGATTTCAGTTATTCCAATTTCACTTTTCCCAATAGATCAAACTGCTTATATCAAAAGAGTGAAATGGAATAAGGAGTGACATATTTCACTCATTTAGAAAAAACTGACTACAGTTATTCCAATGTAAAAAAATTCCCAGAAAAGAGTGAAAATGATTATTTTCAAATGAGTGACATAAAAAATTTCAATTTTAAGGAGTGACATATTTCATACACATACCATTTTCAGTAAATTTCACTTCTAAATGAGTGAACTTCAGAAATAGTAACATAAACATTTCACTTCTAAATAACCATTCCAATTCACAATTCCGTTTCACATCATGCTGTGTTTGGATGTACATATTCAGCCTCTGAATTTGGAATTGGAATCTAGGTGTTTCAATTCAGCCGTTTGGATGGTCTCTGTATTGGTTCGTGGAAACGTACTCAATTCCAAGTTTGATTTCGGTAGGCTCGTGCGCTTCTTCCCACGATACCGAGCTCCAGATCTCCGTTTTGCTTTGAAATCACTTGCCCCGCAAAACATACCGGTTCACTCGCACTGGAAAAAAAAAGAAAAAAGGGGAAAGAGCTCGCCATTGCTGCCCCCTGGATCTCCCGATCCCGTGCCCCTAGTGGAGCGACGTCGCGGGAGGCCCTCGGATGTCAGCGGACGACGGTGAGGCAGAGCGGAGCAGGCCAACCCGGACAGCAGAGTCGCGCCGGGATGAGCTCGTAGGCAGGTTCGGGGTGAGCGATGCCGTAGAGGGCGAGCGGCGACCGTGGGTAGGTCCAGACGAGAAGCGTCCGTGGGCAGGTTTGTGGAGAGTGGCGACCGTAGGCAGGTCCGTACGATGCGTGTCAGAGATGCGAAGATGAGCAGGAGGGGCAGGTCCTGGGCGAGCTGCTGCCGTGGGCGTCGAGCGTCGACGAAGGTGAGCATGAGGGGGCCCGGATGCCGCGAAGAACGCCAACGCCCATGCGGCGGACAACACCAGTGGCCCGCGTTGGCGACGAATTCCCCTGTGGCAGCGCTCTGCTCCAGTGGATGAAGGTCTCATCCGCTTGAGCCATATCCGCATCTCCCTCCAATTCATCAACAGAACATCCAAACATGAATTGGTGTTGCCTCCTCCGTTGAATTCCAACTAGCAGTTTCATGTGCAACCAAACGGTAGATTCGGTATTGTAGCATATTTCCAAAACATGGCTGATTTGGTATTGGACCCAATACAATTCAGAGACTCTCAATACATACATCCAAACGGAGCGTCACGGATATTAGCTTCACAACTCTGTATTTCAGACCACATATAGCAGTTCCACATATCTACATTTCTATTTCACTTTCGGAAAAACAATTTAACATATATCACACAATCTGCTTCAAATCTTCACTTCAATTCAATTTGAGATTCTCACTTCCATTTGCTGAATATTTTGGTAGACTCCACAACTGAAATATATTCCTATATTTCCATTTCACAAGCATGGGGAGCTGTCCATCTGGTGAAGAAGCAAGGGGGGAGCTCAAATCATATCGCATAAAACGAAAATCAGGAAGTACAGAGAGAGAGAGAGAGAGAGAGAGAGAGAGAGAGAGAGAGAGAGAGAGAGAGATGTACATAGAGAGAAAGATTAGGGGAGTAGTGCTTAGCTGGGGGTGGATCCTGGCAAATGGATCTCGTCCACTAGGGGTGGAACCCATGATTTCCGGCTGGATCTCGAGGGTGAGGAAAGAGGAGGCAGCCGTGGGCACCGGCGCGCGGGGATCCACTACCGGCGGCAGTACAGACGCACGGCACCGCGTCCTGACGATTTGTCAGATCCGACGAGGGAGTCCGTTTCCACGAAGGCAGGGCGAGAGATGCGTCCGGAGCAGCAGCGAGAGGGCGGCCACCGCCGTAGCAGGGAGAGGGCGGCCCCGGCGTAGCAAGGAGAGGGCGGCCGCCGACGTGGAACTGACGAGAGAGAGGGAAGCAGCTGGATGTGGGAGAGAGACGCTGCGTGGATATTTGTCGCTCGTGGTGGTCCATCTCTTATTCCTGTTTGTATAGTAGCTCGTATCCTAGAACAGACTAGTAGAACGCCCGTGCGTTGCTACGGGCTACAATACGTACTTCACATCGTAGATCTATCATACACTTCAGCAAAGATTATTTATTTGAATTAACTGTTCACAATATATCAATACGCAAAGTAATGTAAATAAATTATACAATAAGCTTTTGTGGCACACCGTGTCCTGACATGAATTGATTTCTTCAAATCAAGTAAATAGCTACAAAGTAGAGATTGCAGCTATTGTTAGAATGTCTTGTGCATATCTTGGCAATTTGAGAATTTATATTACTCTGACATTTGTTGATCATACTTCCTGCATATATTAGAGAGTCTAAATCGAGCTAAAGAATGGAGGAATGCCTCTGGATCACCCCTACCTTTACCCAGCTCAAACTGTAAACAATGAAATCGAGTGAGGAAAGGAAATAAAGGAAGCACATCTGCAAGAAAAATGAAGAGATATAGATGAGCAAGCATACCATTGGAACAAAATAATACTCCATCCGATCCTAATTACTTGTCATACATCCGTTTGAGGGACAATTAATATGGATCGGAGGGAATAATAATTAGGCAAATACACTCTCATAGACTTCCATCATATAAACTGAAAAAATTCATCGGTGTCATATTGGTTCACGCATATTGCTATCATCACATAAATCCAGGGCATGAAATCTTTGAGCAGATGGAAGCTTTCTATAGCAACAGTGATTTCTGAATATAATTGAAAGAAGTTGTGATACCTAATTTTTTTGTATCACTACCATCACTTATTTCTGACTAAGCTTTTCAAATAAACCGTTGAATATAACATGCTTTTAGATAAAAGCATCAATGCAAGCCTTATTGGAAGACAAAATTCCAGCACACAGTACAAAATATGAAGGCGTCTAATAATTCTTTGAAGCAATTCGGGTGGGTGTTGCCACAGCGTAACCTGATTCAACTTCCTCAACCTCGCCTCCAGCTGCGAAAATGCCACAGCATGTCCCTCCTTCAACATTGTTTCCTGAAGGGAAAATAAAAATAAATGAACAATTCAATAGCTATTTAAGCCTTATTGTGGATTGCCTTATTAATTTATAGGTAGACACAATTAGTGTTAAGCCTTATTGAAGCAAAAATTCCACCGCATGTCATCTCCTTCCACTAAGGTTGTTATTTACTTTTCGTCAGGATGACTCCCATCCCATGGCTGCTGAGTTTGCTGACCCCAAAGACGTCGATCAGCAGGGAAGGCGAGGACCCAACGGGAAAGAGGGGGGTGGCGGCGAGAGGGGAGGGGGGTGGCAGGAGGCCTATGCTGGTGGCAGGAGGCCTATGCGACATCACGCTATGGTAATTGTTGGGAGAGGAGAGGAGCGGGAAAAAAAGATGGAAGGAGAAGACCAGTGGTAGATTACAAAAATCGGTGGAAGGGGCCTCATATCAAAAGGAAACCAAAGGGGGAGGTGGGCGTGGGGAGAAAAAAAATAAGGGTGAGGCAAAAAACTTATCCTTTTAGAAAGAGAGTTGTATTTTTATGGAATCTTCATAGCCCTGAGTTACATCTTCCAAAAAAATATTAGACTAATATATCTTCTATCTAGTAGCCCTGAGTTACATCTTCCAAAAAAATTATTAGACTAATATATCTTCTATCTGGTACATCTTCTTTCAACATCTTTGACATGAATTTTTGAAAAGACTGATTCTCTGGCGAAAAGCATAATGAGACCTCAATGACTCGAGACGGTGGTGTATCAGGTGGGGTGAATACCCACAGGAGGAGTATATGTGCATTTTATTGACGATAATCACAAGTACTATATTAGTACTAACTACTTTAAATAAATTAAGGAAACTATATGAAGAATTATCTTCTAAATATTATTGCAGAAATACCTACCTAAAACCAAAATACAATGAATAGCTTCTGAAGCATTACCTTTGCCCTATGGTCGGAGGTCACCCGCATGGCCTAATCGCCATTGTAGATCATATCCTTGGAAACACTGTGGTTGGTGAGCACGATGTTGTCCTCTAGAACAAGGGCATGGAATGTCGATGTCAGTCCCACCATTACTGACCATGGTGACGAATGTGTTACTAATAAAACATGAACTAATTTATCTTCGGTTGTCTCCCTATTGATGTACAAAAATAGTTTCTTCTAAATTTCACAAATCTTTCCTATGTTAATGATTCTTCTCTATTTCGACTAACAACGCATGGAAATGTATGATCACGAGCCCGTAGCAATGCACGGGCATCAAGAACTATTTTTTGTGAGATCTCACAAGATATAGTGCTACTATTTTTTTATCTGTTTAGACAACTCTTCGAAGGACACGTCCATCTGCTATCATCATGTAACTGTATAACCTGAATCAAAACAATATTAAAATTTCAAAACTAAGCAGTTGTTGCGAAAGGATAGTGTATGGTAGGCATAAAATATTGTGGTTGTTAATGACATTACCACATGGCATAAGAATCATGTAAATTTGTACTATATCAAAACTATATCTCCACAAAAAGTCTCATTCCTAGCATACCAGTCACCTTAACCAATTGAGCGCATATGTTTTTGGAATGCTAAATAAATGTTACCATCTTAATAATTTAGCAGGGTAGGTTACTAAAAGAAAACCTTTCACCCTTACTAACAATTCATTGCCACAAATACACCTCAATATATGACCCTCTCCAATTCCAAACCCATATGGGAGAATTTCTGCATACAAGAAACGACAGAATAATTAAATAAAAAAACTATCATACCATATTTGAATAGTTATTAACAAGGTGCAGGCCGATGGCCCTCGACTGAGTAGACAATTACTTGCTTGAATATGAAAATAGCAAGAATAAAAAGTAGTGCATGTTTAAGACAAAAGAGACTGGATCACTATGGCATTCAGGCATCTCAACATCGTACACAAATTAGAGGGAAATTTGGTGTATCTATGTTCCTTTACAACCCAACATTAGAAATAGTGGCATACCACGCCAGAAGGAAAGAGGACAAGTTGTACATGTAGATAAGGAGAAAAATGCCGCTGACCCCACTTATGAAAAGAGGATAAGGCATTACCTTAAGCAGATCAAAGCTTTACATAAGAACTCATGCAATTGTCGCTTACTAAGGAAAAGCTATGTATGAAGATGTGGTATTAATAGACCCTTGTATTACCTTTTAGAATAATAAGGTAAGGTTGCTCATAAACAAGAAAAAAACTCCAGCAATTTTCAAGGATTACTGATGAACTGCAATTGGTGAAAAGCGAGTTTACTTGCATATCAGTTTGGTGGGTGGATCTCTAATGAAGATAACAACGGACATATATTCAAAACTTCTATATTGATTTTGAACTAACAACGGGAAAGCAACACTAACATATCTGAAACAATTGAGCTAGCTAAGGCAGACCAAATCAACAAAAACTCAGGATCTGCATACTCCAAATAAGCCTTTCAGCAAAAGAAGGTAATCAAAATACAAATAAAGACACATCTAAGATGAACCTTCTGGATGATGCCTTCAGTTCGCCACATCTCACTGTCTCCTCTCCCATCTGCACAGTCCAACAACCAAGCACGTTCAACACGGGAAGAAGCTTTAGAAAATACTATATATAAAGAAAAAGAAACTCGATTTTCAGCACTTCACATCATGTAAATCAATTTTCCGCACTTGCAGGCATTGACAACCCTCACATGTAGAACAAAATCGAGTTTCAGCGCTTCACATCATGGCCATAGTTAGTCCCTAGTTCCTGTAGAACAATATATAAAGAAGCTTTAGAAAACAATATATAAAGATACTTGGTGTGTATATAGAGCAGAGAAATTAAGCCATAGAAAAATAAACGTTTGGCCCTGACATAATGTAACTTGTGGGTAGTGGTATTGATTTGTCCACCATCGAAAGACTTCTTCCACCAGGACCTTGCTTTCTTGCTTCGTACATAGGGCTGCACTTACAGCTGCAGTTGCCCATTATTCATGTAAATCAAGGCTCAACATGAATGTATAGATTCAGGTGTTCACGTACATGATCCTGGTGGCCGGCCGGCGCGGCTTCCATGGTCAACCTTAATCTCCTGAACAACTGTACACGTGTGAAGCACACTACCAGTGAAAAAAGCACACTACAAGTGATTGAACTGGTTTTGGCACTATCGAAGGTACATAGAAGCATTCTTACTGGTGGCGGCCGCGTCAAGATAGTGCAATCCATGTGTGTGCGTGAGGAGTGGGCTGCGGTGGCCTGCGGCATCTGGGCAATGCACTATACTCCTGATCTTTGAGAAGAGGCGGCATGGATTTCCATCGGTGTTGGATGCCCGTGCCGTTATCTTCTCTAGCCTTGCTGGCTCTGAAAGAGTTCCTAAGAGTACGTACCTTAACAAAGCAAGGTCGAACAGACAACTGTTGAGCGACGACGCCGTGCACTGTTCGCCGTCGTATGCGTCGTCCGGGGGATCCGTGGCGTCTGCGGCGTGTGGGTATCCGAGGCGCCGCCGGCGGCGTCCTGGTGATCCGCGACAGCAAAGTCCTGGGGTTCCTGATCCGCGACGACCACGTCATGGTGTTCCTGATCCGCGACGGCGGTGTCGTGGTGATCCACGACGGCCGCGGCGGTCGCCGTCGTCGCGGCGGCTTCTCCCCGGATCGGCGGTGGCGGTCGCTGGCCTCGTGGCGGCGTCTCCCCGGATCGGCGGCGGCGTCTGCGGCAGCGTCTCGTCCGGCGACGGCGGCGTCGTGGTGATCACGACGGCCGCGGCGGTCGCCGTCGTCGTGGCGGCTTCTCCCCGGATCGGCGGTGGCGGTCGCTGGCCTCGTGGCGGCGTCTCCCCGGATCGGCGGCGGCGTCTGCGGCAGCGTCTCGTCCGGAGACGAGGTTGCGGCTTGGGATCTCGTCCGGGACAGAAGGAATGGCTACTTTTTTTTTCATTGTGGGAGGTGGGACGAAATAAAATCGGACGAAAATAAAACCGGTAGAGGGGATGGTGGGAGGTGGGACGAAGAAAAACCGGACGAAAATAAACCCGGAATGGAGACTACCAACTGCTCCATTAGGAGTAGAGATGCGAAAAGGAAAATCACATGGGGTCCACTCGCACCAATCTAGAAGCACACACGAAGGGTGGATGTCTCACCGGTACATACCGGCTCCGCTAAATTTACTTATTCGTTTTCCACATCAAGAAGGGGCAACAGTGTGCAGCAAGATGGAATGGTGACCGGTGTTGTGATGACGCCGTCCACAGCAAGATGGCTTTGTGGTGGTTAGCAGTGTGAAGGCATTCTCTAGACAAGAAGACGTTGCATAAGAAGACGTTGCGTACGGCGAGTTAAAATTAGGGGTGGAAATGTTAGTTTAAATAATGATTCATGTAAATGCAGATTTAATTTTTCTTTGTTAGTTAGTGCGTTGGTTAGTGGGACAAAACTAGGGCTAGCTGCGCGCGCGCCTGTGTCATTTAAGCAGTGTAAATCGCTTTTGCTTTAAGCAAAAGAACAAAAATCGGCATAAAAGACATGGGCTGTATGAAACAGCACGTCACCAAATCCTAGTGTTCCTTTCCATTTCATCGTGTTCCATCAAGTGAGCTACGAGAGGCTCCATGAGGAAGAAGAAGGGAGCTGAGAGTCAGCTTGAACATTGAGCACTGTCATCTGGTCGACAAACGGCGCCACGCTATGGCATATCTTTGACCATCACACTCACACGTTCCTCGATGCCATGGACCTCCGGGGAAAGTATAGAACACATGGTGGTGGCGACAACGAACGCCTATCGTCTTCAAAGTCCCCATGATATCCATTGCCAGGGTGCTTCTCTGATGGATTTGTCCAACTCACATTCCTCCAAATATTGTGTTGGGATGGGGCACCCGATGATCAGTAGAAACCCCGGGTAGAATACCTAATGATGAGCTATCATGAGAAAATCAGCTGGTGAACGGCATCATGAAGGTCATCATCTACCTATCGTTCTACCTACTCGGTACGGCGTCAACACCAACTGGTAGGCTGACAGCGGTGCGACTGACCGTGTTGCTACCGAATTGGAGAATGTGACATTTCGCGACAAGTATCACTGAAAAGACCAAGTGCACACCGCCAATGGAGAAGGTAGTATAAGGATAAGTAATCTTTATCACTCATTTATTAAAACCCCTAGCCGAGATATTCATCTCAAAAATAACTTACATGTTCTTAGTGTTACAAAAATTATTTTCTCATGCCAGCCAATGAGTTCTCTCTGTGCTAATATGACGAAACCAAAAAGTGAAGGAGGAATGGGTTTTCGTGACCTCCGGCTTTTTAATCAAGCGGTTTTGGCTAAACAAGCTTGGCGTTTACTGGTTTTTCCGGATTCTCTCTGTGCTAAGGTGATGAAAGCTAAATATTATCCTCATGGGCATCTTATTGATACAGTCTTTCCACAAGCGACATCTCTTATTTGGCAAGGTATTATGCATGGCCTTGAGCTGCTAAAAAAAGGGCATCATTTGGAGAGTTGTGGATGGGACTAGTATAAACATTTGGAGGGATAATTGGATTCCTAGGGAAGCTGGCCTAAAAATTTCTGCAAAAAAGAACAGAACAAGGATTAACTGGGTTTCTGAATTATTCATGAGTGGGTCTAGGAGGTGGGATGAAAATTTGATAAGACACCTATTCTATACGCATGATGCAGAGGAAATTTTAAGATTGCGTATTCTCAATCTGGGTGAGGGAGATCTTATGGCATGGCATTATGAGAAAAGTGGTTTATTTTCGGTGAAGAGTGCGTATAGACCGGCACTGCTTCTAAAGCAACCGAATGGTGAATCAGGGAATTCTAGTGGTGCCTTGAATGGGGAACGGAGGATCTGGAATATTATCTGGAAGGCGAATTTCCCTCAAAAAATAAAAAAAATTGCTTGGAGGGCTGCCTCTAATAGTTTGGCGGTTCAAGTCAACAGGGTTAAACACCATCAAACTATTAAAGGTACGTGCTCGATTTGTGGTATGGAAGATGAGTCTATTTTTCACGCTCTCGTAAATTGTCCCAAGGCTCGAGCATTCCGTATGGCTTTGAAGGAAGTGTGGAATTTACCGGCCGAAGAGACTCTCAAATATTCTGGGCCTGACTGGTTCTTATTCTTTTGGATCAATTAAGTTCACTTATGCGCGAGCAAACTATTTTCATGTTCTGGAGAGCTTGGCATTTGAGGAATGATTTTCTTTTCAGTAAGGGGAAGGAATCCATCGCGGTCTCGGTAAGCTTTATTCAAAACTATTGGGCTTTTTTCTCCTCTTGTCATGCAAACTTGCAGGTGACAGAGTGCAACAAAGGTAAGCAAGTGGTGCAAGATCTTCAAGCAACCACAAATATGGAGAGAAATGTTGGTGCTTGGAAGCCTCCTACATGGGTTTTTTTCAAGGTAAATGTCGACGCAAGTTTTGTTAAGGCCATCAAAGTGGCGAGTGTGGGGGTGGTCGTTAGAGACCATTATGGACAAGTTATCATATCCTCTTGGGGTTATATTGGAGCTTGCCATAGCGCCGAGGAAGCAGAACTAAGAGCGATCCTCTCTGGCCTGTATATTGGTATCACTCTTGACAAGCCTATCATTTTGGAAACTGACTGTGCCTCTGTGGCTTCTGTGTTCGGGAAAGAGTGTGTGGATAGGTCAACGCTGGTGGACCTAAAAAGGGAGGCGTTGCATATCGCTAAGCTGATGGTGGGTACTCAGATTGTCAAGATTAACAGAGTGGCCAATAAGGTGGCTCGCGAGATTGCAAAGTTCAATTTTGATAATAGATCTGATGGTCTTCTTTTTAATTCTGTTCCGCCCTGCGTGGCAAATTTTGTAATGAATGATTGTATGAACAGTTTAAATTAATTAATATATGATGGGGTTTTAAAAAAAAATCTCTGGTAATCGCATTACCATTGATAATCATGTCTTTCTTGAGCTTAACCCTATGCTCTCTTTGATCAAGAATCATGCAATCAGGAGAAACCTCTATTGATGTAGATGAATGCGAGGACTCGATTCTTTGATTCCTCAAGTTAGGAGATTTAATATAATTAAACGCTTTTTGTGTCACAAAGCTGTCTTTAACAAGGTCCCATAGTGGTCCAGGACATCGTTCATTTACTATTGTTCAACAAGTGCTTAGGCAAAATAAGCTCTCGTTTGTTGGGGAGCCCTGCCTCAAAACAGTGTACGATGCATGTCAAAAAGCGAAAGGTCATCAAGTTCCATATCAAGTATGAACTACTGTGTGCACACAACCTTTGCACCACAATTTCTTAAGAACACTGATAATATTTTTATCTTACAATTATTCTTCTTATAAATGACTTAACAAAATTATCGTTGGATTGGAAGATGCAGTATTGTATATTCAAATTGTTCTTAATGGGAATTATATATCTACAATATGAGACAAGATTGACCATAACTTCATATCTCAAAGCCGAAAATGTTTTGCTAGATTCAAATATGAAACCTAAGACTGAATATTATATGGCGATAACCAGCAAAATGCAAATATCAAACCCGTTGTTGGGACATAGTGAGTAACCTTATGAATTGACATGTCATGTCAATTTGTTACCAAATTTATCTCCCATTTTGCAACCTATGCAATGCAAGCCGCCTTACCAAGTTACCAAGTCGGATGTCTATAGCTTCGTTCTGTTGCTACTAGAATTTTCCTAGCCTTGCAGTTTGTGTGAGTACACAAAAGATCTCTCTTAAAATTCAAATTTACAAATTATATGAAGATTTTCTAAAAAAAATTGAAGTTTGACAACCAAAACTAAAAAACAATGTGATATGTTTCATGGTTCCTGTTGTGGAATATGTGAAATAAAGGGAAGATAGAGGAGATGGAAGACTCGTCTATTATGGATACATGACTACCCAGGTGAAGTCTTGTTTTGTATACATGTGGGGCTCATGTGTGTACAAGAAAACCGAGATGGCATCCCCCTCATGACAATTACTCTGTTCATCCTAGAGAATGGAATCACCACACTTCCAGCCCCCAACCACCCTGCCTACTTTTCCCAATGAAGCTTGGAGATAATCATGGTTCATATTCTAAACTCTACTAGAATTTTGGAATTAATTTTGCATGAGGATTGACACTTAATGATAGATATTCTATAAGCTATATATCAATCTATAAAAAAAATAATGCTTGCCATATTAAACTATTAATCATGTATTTATTTACTTAATTGTTTACCTGTGAGTTATTTAGACCGCAGGCTCGCAACATGTGAGTTGAATTGGAAAATTAAGCTTTAGTATTATTTCTTATCCAATGATTTTGCTATTAGTGCTTCCTCTCCAGTTTGAAATAGTGGGCGTCTTGAGTCATGCTTATTTACATAGAGGTCATTTTTTTTCTTCCGTTGCAATGCACGAGCATATTTGCTACTCCCAACAACCATGCGACCAGCAAACCAACCTGTGGTTGGATGGTTAGGAGGATAGTGGTATCCCCTGCCCACCAGAGTTCAAGTCCCAGACTTGACGTTGGTGTTTGCATTTTCCTGGATTTATTTTAGGTCTTCCGGCGATGTGCTTTCAGTGGGAGGAGACATTCCTGTCGACAACGAAGGTGTTTGTGGTGACTTCGTCAATCTCAAGATGATGTGCCGGCTTAGTCTCTCGGAGGTGCTCACAGGGGTAGGGTGTTCGTGTGTGCGTTCATAGGGGTGATTGTATGCTCGTGTATATGAGCGACTTCGATTGTACTCTGCTAAAAAAAAACATGCGACCAAGTTTGATCCGAACAACAGTAGTACTCCTTTTATTTCTTTATGTAAGGTGTATTATTGTAAGCACGGTGATCAAGAAACATAATTATATGCATTTTAGGACAAAATTACCCTTGACAAATTCGTTGGTTAGTGGCAAGGAAAATAGTTAGTCCAAGAAAGAAAAAGATACACACAATCAAGATACAGATAGTTTCCTTATTTTGCTACAATTAGAGATGCATGCAATCAGGAAATGGATACTTTCCTTATTTTTGCTACAAGTAGAGACACAGGAAAGATATACTTTCCTATTTTCTGGAGGGATGGGAACGGAATTATGAGGAATTAGAAAGGACTTTGAGATACCCATGGTAGCTACACACCTTTTGGCATATATGCTTTTTTATATATAAGGTGTTGGGTTTTTTATGGCATTGGCACAAGCGCAGTTTTGTTGCATAGAAAGGACTTTTTCTCATTTTTCGTTGTCTTTTTTATTACATTCTCGACACAAGTGCCTTTTGGTTGTGTAGAAAGACCCTTTTCTCATTTCTCTCAGTTATTTTGCTTGCCTTTTTGGCACAAGTGTCTTTTTGCTTGCGTGGCTAGTCCAAAGTCATGATATTTCGTTAGAGTTATTTTTCGTGGTTCAAAATAATTTACCAAAATAATTAGAGATAAAAATTGAGGCCATGTGTAGCTACCATCATGGGTAGCAAATTATTTCCATTAAAAGTAAGGGTGTGTCTAGGGTACATCTAGATGTGCCATAATTATTGCACATCTAAGTGACTTAATCAAGCAAAAAAAATAAAAAAGGAAAAAAAATACCCACACGAATCTCCGAGTAAAATCAACGATACAACACTTAGATGTGCAATACTTATGGCACATCTAGATGTGCTTTAGCAAAACTGTAAAAACAATGCACCTTACATTGTGGGAATTTTATCAAACAACAAATACACCTTATATAAAGGATCGTAACAAATAAATATGATTGCACCGATCTGACTGATGATTGACAAATCCCAACGATGAAGGAATCGAAAATCAGGAAGGCAATTTTTACTCAAATCCAACCAAATCAAGCTCAATCATACGATTCATAATTATATTAATAATTGACAAGATACGCATGCATCAACCTGGGTCTGTCTAGGGCAAATCTAGATGTGCCCTAGTTATTGCACATCTAAGTGGCATAATCAAACTAGGAAGGAAAAGAAAAAAGACAAAAGAAAATGTTTGCACAAATCCCCGTCAAAATCAATGGCATGTGACTTAGACGTGCAATACTTAGGGCACATCTGCTTTAGCAAAACTGCTATGATATATATTGAGGGCCGTGAGGAGATCAAAATCGATCAGCCTGCAACCGCGGGCGGGTTGCTTGCACCAAAGAAACATGGCGGACTCGTTGCCGGACGACGTGGTCATGGATATCCTCTTGCGCGTGAAGGACGTGCCCGCGCTCTTCCGCTGCGCCGTGGTGAGCAAAGGGTGACGCCTCCTCGTTGCCCGCGTGGAGGGCCTGCGTGCCTTTGCTGGCTTCTTCACGCAGCTGCAGGCACGCGGGCAGCATACCACGCCGTGGTTCATTCCGTCGCCCGCCCTGTCCCGGTGGCGTTGGGCCGTCGTCGCCGTCGTTTCAGCTCCCTCGTCCCAGACCTCCGGGCCGCCGGCTTCTTTGACTACGCGGTGCCGCTCTTATCGCGCCATGGCCTTCTGTTGCTGCGCCTCAACCTGTGTCGCACCCAGCGTTTTGGTTACCGAACGCTGTAAATTTACCGAGGGGGGCCGATAAATGCGGTTACCGTGGTTACCACGAAATACCGAAGGAATACCGCTTGAAATTTTTAAATGAAATTTAAATTCAAATTTTCGAACCAATCTAATAGCTACGGAACTATAATATTAAAACATGAGGTAGGTGATGGCGCAGTGGTATTCTTCCCGGAAAGGACGTTGGGCGTGTCGAGTTCGATCCCCACTGAACTTTTAATTTTTCATTTTTGTAGTATCCTGCGGAATTAGGCAAAAATTATAACACGGTTGGGATTCGAACACACTCGCACCGACATCAACACCCACCTGCGCGGTGGCATCCTGGCCATCAGCGATCCGCTTGCTGGTACCTTACGCGTACTCCCTTCTCTTCTAGGCTATAATTTGTATGAAGACATGATGGGACACACCCTACTTACTAATAAGGACTGTGGGAGCTTGGACGATGACCAGCATCAGCGGTCATTTTTCTTCAAGGTGATAATTATTACCATCCACAACAATCACGACTATTATATGAAGTACAGTCTCAAGACATTCTCGTCGGCCGATGAGAAAGGATGGACCAGGTGCTCCGGTGATCTCTTGAAGGCCGGGGACGACAACATCCGCGTAACATTCATGCAGCGTGAAGCTATTGTGTGCAGTGGCACAGCGCACTGGCTCTTCTTCGGCGTGCCTGCTGCAATCTACACTCTTGATGTGAGCATTGAAACTGGACACGTCTCCATTACAGAATTGATGGGCATAGATGTTCATGGCCCGCCCGGATCCGCCCCTGCGCTGCCTCCCCGGGAGGTGGCCGGGGCGGCGCGCACCTCCCCTTCCCTTCGGCCGTCCTCCGCCACCTCTCCTCCCCGCCGCCGCCGGCGGACGCCCCCGGCGCAGGCCCGGGTGGTGCTGGCGGCGGCGGGACCTTCCGTCCCCGCACGCGCGGCTCCCCTGCCCGGGGCATGGGGAGGCGGTGGTGTTCCTCGGCTGGACGGCGGGCGGTGGGTGTGGTGGCGGCGCCGCCCCTTGGCGGCGGGACGACATGGTGGCGCAGGATGGCCGGCGGCATGCCCCCGGCCCAGATCTGGGCCCTACGGGCCCCATCTGGGTCCTAGCGGGCCGGCCCCCCGGTGTGGCCTCATTGTCTGCTGCGCGGTGTGGAGGAGGAGCAGCTCGGATGTGGGGCGGCGGCACCGACGGCGTGCCTGTAGCAGCGCGAGAGCGGGAGCTTTACGGGCTTATGATGGCCCGACCGGGCCTGTGGGCCCACGGGCCTGGTGTGCTCCTGCTATTGCGTCCGGAAGGCTACCGTCGTTGACGGTGGAGGTTGAGCCCTCCCGCGTGCCGACGGTGCTGCTGCCCCTAGTCCCGGCTCCGAATCATCGTCGTGTTGTCCTCACTTCGTGGTGCCGTGGTGAGACGGCGTAGGGGCTTCAAGACCGTGTTGGCGCATGGTGGTGGTTGGTTTGGTGGCAGGCTCCGGAGAGCCCGAGGTGCGGGTTGGGATCGGGGGAAACTCCTGTCGGCATGGCCGACACCGGCGCGGTGGCGCCTGTGGGTGCCGCCTGACCTTTCTGGAGGGCGTCGGGGCACTAGTAGAAAACAGGGCTTTGGTCCAGCCCTGAAAAGCCCATTAATCCCGGTTCACTCACGAACCGGGACCCATGGGGGCATCGGTCCCGGTTCGTGAGGCCAGGGCGCCGGCCGGGCCTCGTGGGCCGTTGGTCCCGATTCGTCTGACACCTTTGGTCCCGGTTCCAGACACGAACCGGGACCAATGGGCCTCGCTCCTGGCCCACAACCATTGGTCCCGGTTTGTGGCTGGAACCGGGACCAAATGGTGTCCTTTAGTCCCGGTTCCAGCCACAAACCGGGACCAATGGTCGGCCTATATATACCCCCTGCCCACGAGCAGAGCAGTGCACTGCTCTGTTTTTTTGGCCGGCCGTTGGGAGAGCTTTGTGGTGCTCTAGCTCACCTCCTATGCACACGAGGTGTTCGATGAAATGCCCGAGCCACACTTAAGCTTTCTCCTCTCGAAGCTCCTTGTCGAAGCTCCATTTTCCTCAAGATTTGTCTAGGTTTGGCGGTCCGTCCTGTCCCGTCCCCGTCCTCACCGCCGTCGATCGCCCGCGCCCATCTCGGTGCCGGCACCACCGTGGTTAGCCTCTTCTTCTTATGTTCTTTCTAAAAGAAAAAAGTTCTTACTTGTATGATTTAGATAGATACTTGTGTAATTTTCTTACTTTTATTATTGTTTGTTATTATATAGTGCGATGGTTTTGGTATCCGCCTCCGTCGGCCCTCGTCCTGTCTATGATTCGGATGTGGTATATATTATCTTTTATAACTATTTGTTTTATTTAGTGTTTATGACAATTATGCCGACCAACGTGACATAGATTTTTTAATCTAGGAGGTATGTGAACCGGAAATTCCAACCGACATAGAAATTCTTGTCGAGAAGTTAAATTTGGTTGAAAAAGAAAACAATTACTTGAAAGAAAAATTACAAAGAGTTGAAGAGGAGAAGATGAAGTTAGAGTTGCATGTTGCCGATGTCGTCGACGATCACAAGATCAAGATGGATGCAATGCGCTTGAAGATTAGAAAGATTAGAAAATATGCCATTCATACTGAGGCTTGGTATCATTATGCCGTTGGATCAATTGGTACCTTAGTTGCGGTTATGATCGCATTTGTTGTTGCATTTAAATTTTTTACATAGTTTGAATATATGTTTTAATTAGATGCTCTAGAGAGTTATATGTTGTTCAATAATGAGAACTATATAACGCATGCAGATGAACCGGCAATGGATGTACGGTGACCGACGCACCTCCGAGTATATTAAGGGCCTGCATAATTTTCTCGAAGCGGCTGAGGCAAACAAGCAGAATGGTTTTATGCATTGTCCATGTACTGTCTGTGAGAATACGAAGGCTTTCTCCAACTCTAAAACCCTTCACTTCCACCTGCTTGAGAAGGGTTTTATGCCACACTATAATGTTTGGACCAAGCACGGAGAAAGAGGGGTTATGATGGAAGACAACGAAGAAGAAGAGGATGATGACAACTACCCGCCCCCTGAATACGGTGATGCTGCAATGGGGGAAGTTGAAGATCAAGAGGAACCAGACGATGTGCCCGATGATGATCTTCGCCGGGTCATTGTTGATGCACAGAGAGAATGCGAAAGTGAAAGGAAGAAGTTGAAGTTCGATCGCATGTTAGAGGATCACAAAAAAGGGTTGTACCCAAATTGCGAAGATGACAACAGAAAGCTCGGTACCACACTGGAATTGCTGCAATGGAAGGCAGACAATGGTGTATCTGACAAGGGATTTAGTTCGCTACTGAAAATAATGAAGAAGAAGCTTCCATTATGGATGTGCACAAGTTGATCCAATTTTTTTCTGATCTCATCTATATATATATTCTTCTATATGTCACGTTGTCTGTCAAAGTATTGAAGAAATCCATGGCTTCATCATTAGCCGGAAGTAACATGCGTATGATGCTACGAAGCTCTTCAAATTTGTTTTGGAACGGAGTTCCGGATAGAATAATTCGCTTTTTGGTACGAATTTCAGCAAAGGCCTTCCAAATAGCGATATTCGGAAGGCTCTTGCTGAACTTCGTACCAAAAAGCTAATTAATTATCCTATCCGGGACTCCGTTCCAAAACAATTTTGGAGAGCTTCGTACCATTATGCGCCTGTTACTTCCGGCTAATGATGAAGCCATGGTTTTCTTGAATCCTTTGACACTAGACAACGTGACATATAGAAGGGTAGATGAGATCAGGAAAAATATGGACCATTTTCTGCACATTCAGAATGGCGCCATTTTGTTAATTAAATCCCTTAAAGGTTAAGAGAATCCCTTGTTTGACATTCATGAGAGAGGCGGTCCGGACGTCGGACATTCATGAGAGAGGCGGCCCGGACGTCGGACATTCATGTTTGTATATTAATTGCCATGTTGTAATATTTGCAGAAACTATGGATCAAAGAGACTTGGAACAAGAACAGTTGTTGGGGGACATAATCCTCGGCGGACGTGATGTCTTGTCGTTTCTCAACGACACCGATGGTCTGAAAGGAGAGGATGACGGCTCCGGTGATCGAACAATGGAGGAGGAAGGACATGATCATGATGGCTCCGGTGACCGAATGCCGGAGGAAGAAGGAGACCATGATGACGGCTCCGATGACCGAACGGAGGAGGGAGCTGTTGCAAAGTCCGGCGAGGTATATATATTAATTAAGCCTATGCTGACTAGTTAATTGATGCATTAATTGTTTTGGTATGTACATATATTAACTCTTCTTTCTTCTTTTATAGCCCTCTGGATCGAGCCAAACTTCGGTAACGAGACGAGGCCCGAAGAAGAGGTTGCGCAAGGATGAAAGGTTCACGATCACAGCACTCGCGGACGATGGCCATCCGATTGAACCCAAGCGGACTAAGGACGCATTTTCTGCTCAGTGCGGAGTTATTGTTAGGGACAACATCCCGATCAGCATCAAGCAATGGAATAAGCCTAAGGACGACGCCCCTGAAGGTGATTATGTCACCGATAGACAGAAAGATGATCTTTGGACCGCGCTGAAGGCAAATTTCACCCTACCGCCAGAGGAGGATCCGAATAAGCCAGTTATAGAGCCACTGGTCAAGGCGTGTGCTCTTAAGAAGATGGCAGATCTATTCAGGAGGTGGAAGAATGAGTTGAAATCAAAGTTTGTCGACAAAGGGAAGACTCCAGAATTCACCGGCCGATTTGAGAAGATAAGAGATCACTGGCCCGCATTTGTGGCCTACAAGACATCGGACAAGAGTAAGAAAATGTCAGAGACAAACAAGAACAATGCTGCAAAGAAGCAGTATCACCATCACACGGGGTCAGGTGGCTACCTCAAAGCCCGGCCGTTGTGGGACAAAGCTAAGAATGACCTGATTGCTAAAGGGGTCGTACCACAGACATTGAACTGGCCAGACCGTTCAAGGACTTGGTTCTTCGGGGTTGGGGGAACTTTGGACCCTGAAACAGGGAAGTGCCGTTGGACGGACGAGCAACTTGCAATACCCGTCACGAAGCTTCAGAAGTATATCACCGCAGCGCAGGAAGGGACGTTCATTCCCGACAGAGAGAAGGACGAGCTGACTGAGGCCCTAGGGAATGCTGAGCACCCTGGACGAACACGAGGCACACCAGGCTCCGTTCCGTGGAAGGTCGGGTTTCCCGACGCAGGCGGTTACAGAAGCCGGGAGAGAAAGAGGAAAGCGGAGCTGAGCGACATGCAGAAGATCAATGCAAGACTACAAAAGCTAGAGGAACTTGAGAGCCAGCGACCTGCCGGCCAACCATCTCAGCGGCACGAAGCTACCACAGAAGCTACCCCGCCATCTCAGCGGAGAAGCAGCGTCGCTTCCACGGAGCCCGTTCAGCCTGACTTCACGGCTCCTATCTACCCCATGGATACTATCACGGAGGCTCAACATTGCGAGCTTATGACGAAATGCCGGAACCTCACTTTCAAGGCGGCTGTCGGCTCTGTTGCACCTCCTCAACCCAACAGAACTTTTCACTGCCTTCTGATTCCACATGGCTATGCTGTTGTGATGGTGGATGAAGTAATGGAGGGATTTGAGGAGCTCGAGCTTGACCACTCTACAGGTGAAGGGGAGAATCAGTTGGTTCGTGCTCTGAGGAGTACATGTCTATGGCAGAAGGAGTACATCAAGCTTCCAAACTGGACGCCTCCGCCTCCTCCTCCTCCTCCGGCGAGTCAGGGCACTCCGCCTCCTCCTCCTCCTCCTCCTCCAGTGAGTGATCAGGGCACCCCGCCTCCTTCTTCGGCTCCTCCGACGCGTGAGGGCACTCCGCCTCCTCCTCCTCCTCCGGCGAGTGATCAGGGCACCCCGCCTCCTTCTTCGGCTCCTCCGATGCGTGAGGGCACTCCGCCTCCTCCTTCGCCTACTCCGGCGCGTCAGAGCAGTCCGCCTCCTCCTCCGCCTCGTCGGCAACGGCGGAAGACAGACGCCGCCGCTCCGGTTCCTCCGGCGCGTCGGAGCACTCCGCCTCCTTCTCCGGCTCGTAAGCAACGACGGAAGAGAGACGCCGCCGCTCCGGCGGCTAGCAGTACAAGCAGAGGCGGGAGGCAATTCAGATACGGTCCATCTCTCAAGCCTCTGGAAAGTTACCATATGAGAGGACCGAGTCTGAAAACGAGGAGATATGTCGTGCCCAAGTGAGGGACCATTTTGCAAAGAAAACTCCACCTCCGAAGGAGAAGCTAGATCCGGTAAAAGTGAAGCACACTATCGATGCCCTGAAGCGACCACCACCGCCTCCGCCGGATTCCAACTTTGTCCGCGTTATTAAAAAGACATATCAAGATGCGCGGCAGTCGGGAAGTACTTCCAGTGATGCAAGGTTAGCAAAACGAAGAAGTGGGAAAAAAATTCCCCAGCTCGGCGAACAGGCGAACAATTCGTGCCCCCCGCTCAAGGTGTCTAGCCATATCGTCGCTAATCATCCGGGGATGGTGCCCGGTACCAATCCTAGTGATTACCTGAGCGATGATGTACAGTTTGAGCCGTTGGAGGTGGACGAATTCAGTTACCGGTACGGGCAGCCTCTCGTCAAACCTGATCATCCTCCTCTAACAACGATGATGTGAAAATTCCATGAATGGTACATGAAAACCTGCAGCGAGTCTGGGAGGGATACTTTGACGCTGAGAATTAAAGAGGAGCACGACCTCGTTGAAATGGATCAGTTGTCTGTTGAATTTGACGAGTTATTCCAGTTATACAATCAAAAGGCTCTCAACAAAACAATCTTGACTTGCTACTGTCTGTAAGTACTACTTCTGTAATTAAGTCTCTATATATAGCTCAGCTCTTTCATTGCATGTATATATAATTATCCTCACTATATTATGCAGATTGAAGATCGTCGAATGCAGAAAAGCACAAATCTATGACATTGGGTTCATTAACCCAAATATCATACATGAGTTTACGGTTAAAAACAATGTCACACAAACCGAGGACAACTTGCTACAATCGTTGCTTAAAAATCAAAACAAAGAGACAATACTCTTTCCTTACAACTTCAAGTGAGTGTTACTGTCTTGTGCATATTCGGTTTCCCTTATTACTCGAGGTTATAGTAATGTAATTGATGAGTTACGCATGCGTGCGCAGGTTCCACTTTATTCTGCTAGAGATTAAGCTTGAGCGGGGAGTAGTAATCGTCTTAGACTCGAAACGAAAAGATCCCCAGGAATATGCGGACATGACTGAAATGCTCCAGAAGTAAGTTCAATCGATCATTATCGCATCATATCGGCAACTTTGTTCATTTCCTGATATCAAGTAATTATTTTCTTTGTCTGGCAGGGTTTGGAAAGAGTTCACCGCAATTGTTCCGGCACTGCCGAGGGAGCTGCGATTTACACACCCGAAAGTAAGTACTACTAGCTAGTTCCGCGCATCTCCCATTGATTCTAGTTTCATCAATACCATTTATCATGCTTGATTATCAGTTTGATTGAACTCTATTTCTCGTAAAGTGCTTGTGGCAGGAAACCGGGAATGATTTTTGTGGATACTACGTTTGCGAGTTCATCTACAACGCGACAACCCCTAAGCGGGGCTACTCTGAAAAACAATTTCAAGTGCGTAAACAATAATATTCACAATTTTATTTTATTACCATGATTTGTGTTGAGTTTCATTCATATATATGTATTGACCCCGTTCTTCAAATTAGATGTGGCAGATGTGGGATGAACTCCTACCACATGATCGCATACGAGCAATTCAAGAGGAATTGGCGGGATTCTTTCTTGATCACGTCATAAATAAAGCCGGAGAATACCATCTGGAATTTGACATTAGATGTTAGGGATTGTAAGAGATCTTATATTGTATATATGTAGCTAGTAACGTCGAATAGATATACGAAAACTTGTTGTTAGACCAATCTCTCGGAGAAAGAGAGGTCGATCACTTCTCTCTGTATATGTTCATGACGATCTTGTGTACTTAATGGTTCCTTCATTTTCTTACTAGCTAGCGTGTCGAGTTCTCTATATAGTAGCTACCGTCGACCAAGCACGGAGAAAGAGAGGAGACTTCTCTCTATTAGCTAGCTAACACAATATGAAACCCCTAAATTAACCCTCCAAAACCCCCTAAACCCCCCCTTTCAAAAAAAAAAAAAAACCCAGCTCCTGCCAGATGCTGACGCGTGGATGCGTTTTGGTCCCGGTTGGTGTTACCAACCGGGACTAAAGGTCCTCCTGCCTGGGCTCCCCGCAGCGGCCACGTGGAGGGCCTTTGGTCCCGGTTCGTAAGCAAACCGGGACTAAAGGTTTTGGGTATTAGTCCCGACCCTTTAGTCCCGGTTCCAGAACCGGGGCTAATGGCCCTCTGGAACCGGGACAAATGGCCCTTTTTCTACTAGTGGGGGCTACCCTTCCTCTCGCCTCGTCGAGTACCGGGGGAAACCCTTGGCAGCAGCGTCGTCATCGTCGCGATCCTTCTTGGAGGTGTTGATTGGTGCCGGCGCTTCGGAGTCTTGGAGCTTGGTGGAAGATCCCCGGTGGGCACAGCGGTCGCGGGGCTTCTTCGTTTTTGTTGATCCGCCGTTGTCGGCATTTGTTTCTTTTGTTTTTTCTCTGTCGTTTCTTTTGGGCGTGACTGTGCTGCTTCCGCCCCAGCACCTATCACTGAATGGTTCGGTTGGTTGCTTTGTAATACAAAGCGGGGGAAACCCTTTCTCAGAAGTTAAAACAACCTGTCTATAAATGCTTGGGAGAGAAAAGTGGCCTGGTACTCATCATGGATAAAAAGCAGGTTGTTTACGTTGCTGATGTCAAGACAGGGGTGATGCAGAAGGTGACTGAATGGCCACACAATATCGGCCTCTGCCACCAAAATACCGTACTCGTGGAAATGGACTGGCCGGCTTTCTTTCCTTTCTGGCTTGGTGTTGCACACACATGAGATCTTCTCATTTTCTTTTGCAATTCTAGGTGTGGCTTGGATGTATGGACGAATCCTAAACACATTAGGATTTGTTGACATCAAGTGTTCCTTACGGTTTACTCTTGTCGGGGTCAAACTTGGTCGCATGGTTGTTTATCATTTTAGTTTCTTACTAGTTGCATGCCCGTACGTTGCTACGGAATAACAAAAATTTATACAAATATCGATGAAAAAATTATTGAACTATACAAATGCACATGCCAAGCATGATCAATGTGTTGTTTAAACGCGATAAAACAATGACATCTTGCTCATGTTGCCATTTTTCATCGAGCACCACATATCCGGTAATTATCTTTACTCAACTCCCACCCAGAAGGAGATAAGTCATTGCCATTTACATGTTCCTTCTCTTCCCCTTACTCTACTGTCGTTGCTTTATCACTTTGCTCTAACATTACTTCAGGTCATATTTGATTTGTTCTTGAACTCCAGCTATGTGCAATAAAGATTAACATAGCTTTGGACTCTAGGTTTGCCATCCCAAACTTCTTGACCGCCTCCCTGCTTCATAGCCACTGTATTGTCACTTTACTTTGTTGTGGTCTAAATTCTTTTTCTTTTAAGAATTACCACATTCTTCATTTTTTATTGAATTTAGATCGTAGTTTTAGTTGCTTCTGAATAGTGGCACTTTAAGCCTTTCTCATAAATATGAATAATTTATAAGGACATGCGATAACCCATCAAAAATAATTAAATAGAAGGACATGCGACAAGGTTATAAAAAAAGACATGCAGCAGCAATTTCCACACCTACTTCTACGGTTCTACCAAAACACACTTTTTGACGATGAAAAGTCCTCTGTCGATATTATATCTTTTTTTTGCGATTATATCAACCATTCAACCTATTTAACGGTTTAACCTGATAAAGTCTTAAAAAAATGTTGTATGAGTCATGCACTTTAATAGGAGATTACAGGAAAAGTACAGACCCATTATGATATGTGAGTAAGGGAGAAAATAGATAGAAAAAAAGGAGACAATAAAATTCTCAACTTCCAACAATTTTTTGCCTTGTTTCTCATTATGACCCGTCAAGAATTAGATGGCACGAAAACAAGGAGGAGCTATCCTAAACAGATATTCTAGTAACAAATGTTTTGCCTTATTCATATCCATGCATTAATCTCACTTTAAGAACTGGGCGACTAACTCAAAACTTGTTACTTACAAAACACCTTGGCAAGGAAACAAAGCTCTAGATTACACTATGAAATAGTAAAGGAACCAACATCAGACCATCAGCATCCCCAATGGGTTCACCCCAGCAAATCTTTCGTGGCCTAGAAATATCACAGCTAGCTAGGTTTAAAGCAAGGCAATTGCTTCCATTTCTCGACATGTATGAAACCAAATGGCAGTCTGATTTACGTATCCTGAAAGTACAAACTTAGCCTCCGATTAGCTAACTGGTAAGTAATAGTCTCTAATATGCATCTTTGATCATTATTTGTATAGGAATATGTTAATACAAACTCATGATTTTTATATAGTGCAAATATTTTCATTGCAAACCTCGTGATATTTAATCTTACAATCCAAATAATTTTTCTATGTACTTGTAGTCAAAATGGAAATGTTTGACCGGTTGCTTTCTCGAAGTCATCTGTTAACTAACTTATGTTACGAAGCTATACATTTCCATTATTTCTAGCTTCATGCCATACCACGTAAACTTGGGTCCTTTTCGCTTTCTTCCTTTTACTGACTCATAATTCATAACAACCTAGATGGCCACTATCCGTTAATCCTGCCATCCCACGAACTGATTGTGTCCAACATCTACCAAATATTGAAGAAGTAAATACTATGACCTAATTCGCGGCAACATGAACGCAGCGTGCTTCTGGGTGTTTATTCAGAACCTGCAAACAGAAGAAAACTGAACTAAATGACAGGTTCAGTTGCTTCAGAGCTTAGCAATATCATATTTCTATAGCCCGAGTAATTAGAAAATCATGATTTTTTATATAGTGCAAATATTTCCAATGCAAATCTAATGATATTGCTTCATCTTACAGTCCAAATTAATAATTTTTGTATGGACTTGTACTCAAAACCGGAAAAGATTGACCTTACGCATTCTAGAAGTAATCTTTTAACTTCCCGCAAAAAAAAAGTCCTGTATTGATTAACTTATGTTGCGAAGCTACATTTCCATATTTCTAGCTCCATGGCATATGCTGCTGACTGTTTCTTTCTTCAAACTATTCTTGTAGCAGATGATTTGGTAGCTGAAGATAAGGATCAGAAACCTGACAGCGCTGTGCCTCGATATAGCTACTGGACATGGTTTTGGCCAGTAAACTCGTTGTTCTGACTATTCGCCATGACGGAGCATCCAATTCTACTCCCACGTCAACATCTGAAATGTCAACACACTCTACCTGGAAGATTTCCAACAACTTTACATTACTCAATCAGCTTCTTCCGCGATAGAACATACCTGGATGTTGCCGTTCGTCAAAGCTTTTCTTGCGTGTAGACCAAGGATCGTTGCAAGTACTTTACCCGCTTAGCAGCTTAAATAGCCTGCGTATATATCTAGTTAGTACTAGATTTTTGGGCCTGAACAATCGATGGATAGGTCAGCTCTCACCTGCTGCACCTCGGTGCCGATTCTTCTGATACTGCGGTTGTGTGCGCCGGAAGACCTGCTTGTCCCTGGCGAGCCGCTCTTCCCCGGCAACACCATTAATTGTCTCTGACGGGATGCTTTTGCTTTTGGCTTCTTCTCCCCGTCGAATTCCACGAGTACACCTGCCAAGTTGTACCTGGGTATACGGTACAATGACATTCCCAAGCTCACCGTGGTGTGGGTCGCCAATCGAGAAACCCCGGCCGTCAACAGCACAACACCGACGTTCTCCCTCCCCAATGCGTCCAATCTTGTTATGTCGGATGGTGATGGCGGCCGTATTCTTTGGATGACCACCAACGTAGTGGCTGCCCCAGGCTCGTCTCCCACGGCCGCGGTGCTTCTAAACACCGGCAACCTCGTCATCCGGTCATCAAATGGCACCACGTTGTGGAACAGCTTCGACCACCTCACCGACACGTTGCTCTCGGGCATGAAGGTTCGGAGCGGGTACACTACGGGCGCTACTCAGCGGCTAGTGTCCTGGAAAGGTCCTAGTGACCCGTCGCCGGGGCGATTCTTCTTCGGCGGTGATACAAGCACACTCCTCCAGGTGTTCATCTGGGACGGGGCACGCCCGGCCGGTAGTCCGTACCCCTCCATGGACGGGGTACCAGGTGACAAGCGAACATCAATACCAGCAGAGGAATGCCAGCACATATGTCATCACCTGCCTGGCCATCATGGACAACAAAGAGGAGATCTACGTCACCTACACTTTCTCCGACGGCGCCCCGCACACCAGGTACATCCTAACATACTTCAGTGAGTATCAACTCCAGAGTTGGAGCAGCAAGACATCGGAGTGGGACATCCTTTCGAAGTGGCCATTTCCGGGATGCAACATCTACAGCTATTGTGGCCCGAACGGCTACTGCGACGCGACGGCGGTGCCGATTTGTAAGTGCCTCAATGGCTTTGAGCCGGTAAGCATAGACGAGTGTAGCAGTGGCAAGTTCTCGGCGGGATGCAAGCGCGCAAGGAGGCACTGCTTGGGTGTACTGATAGCTTCTTGGCCTTGCCGGCGATGAAGTCACCTGACAGGTTCATGCTGGTTGGCGGGAACAAAAGCACGCTCGAGGACTGTGCGGTAGAGTGTGGCCACAACTGCTCTTGTGTGGCGTATGCGTATGTCAACCTGAGCAGCAGCAGGTCCGGAGGAGATGTGACAAGAGCTTGGTATGGACAGGGGATTTGGTTCACTAGTAGAAAACAGGGCTTTGAAACGGGTCAGAATATTGCATTAGTCCCGGTCGTGTTACGAACCGGGACTAATGGGTGCATCAGTCCCGGTTCGTGAGGCTAGGGCACCGGCCGGGCCTCGGCGGGAACCAGTCCCGGTTCATCTGACCCCTTTAGTCCCGGTTCCAGACACGAACCGGGACTAAATTGCCTCGCTCCTGGCCGAGCCCCTTTAGTCCCGGTTGGTGGCTGGAACCGGGACTAAAGAGAAACCTTTAGTCCCGGTGCTAGCCACCAACCGGGACTTATACAACGCCTATATATATGCTCGCCCCTGCCCGCTCACTCCTTTGTTTTTTGGCCGGGCGGAGTTTGGGAGGTGTGTTGCTCTCTGTTCTCACCTCCTATGCACATGAGGTGTTCGATGGAATGCCGCAGCCACACTTAAGTTTTCTCCTCTCCAAGCTCGACCTCCAAGATACATTTTCCCTAAGATTTGTTTAGGTTTGGCGGTGCACCAACTACACAAGTGTTCTAAAAGGTTAACGACTTCATCGTTTTATCTCTCACAGCTTGTTTAGCTCATTTCAAATGCTCTAGAAGTAGAGTGTGGTTTGTGTGTTTTTGTGGAGGAGTGTATGTGGGAGTTCTTTTGATTTAGACGCACAATTAGAGCTGAAATTAACTTGTTAGAGTCTGCACATATGTAGGGTGCCGTCCCCGTCCCCGTCCTCACCACCGTCGATCGCCCGCGCCGATCTCGTCGCCGGCACCACCGTGGTGAGCCTCTTGTTCTTATCTTCTTTTTAAAACAAAAAAATTCTTACTTGTATGATTTAGATAGATACTTATATAATTTTCATACTTGTATGTTGTTCTATGAGAACTATGTATGAACTTTATGTATTTATTTTTTCAGTAATAACATTTGATCACTACTGTACTTTGGTTTTAATGTGATGATGAACTTGTATTAATTTGATCACTTCTCTATTCATGATGTTCTGTAATGGTTTTTGATACATTTAATTATATAATGCACGCAGATGAACCGGCAATGGATATACGGTGACCGACGTACCTCCGAGTACATTGAGGGCCTGCATAAATTTCTCGAAGTGGCCGGCTGAGGCAAACAAGCAGAATGGTTTTATGTATTGTACATGTACTGTGTGTGGGAATACGAAGGATTACTCCAGCTCTGAAACCCTTCACTTCCACCTGCTTGAGAAGGGTTTCATGCCACACTATAATGTTTGGACCAAGCACGGAGAAAGAGGGGTTATGATGGAAGACAACGAAGAAGAAGAGGATGATGACAGCTATCGTCCTATGTACCCTGAATACAGTGATACTGCAATGGGGGAGGCTGAAGATCAAGAGGCACCAGACGATGTGCCCGATGATGATCTTTGCCAGGTCATTGTTGATGCACAGAGAGAATGCGAAAGTGAAAGGGAGAAGTTGAAGTTCGATCGCATGTTAGAGGATCACAAAAAAGGGTTGTATCCAAACTGCAAAGATAGCAACACAAAGCTCGGTACCACACTGGAATTGCTGCAATGGAAGGCATAGAATGGTTTATCTGACAAGGGATTTGAAAAGATACTGAAAATAATGAAGAATAAGCTTCCAAAGGATAACGAATTGCCTGACACTACGTATGGAGCAAAGAAGGTTCTCTGCCCTCTAGGATTAGAGATGCATAAGATACATGCATGTCCTAATGACTGCATCCTCTACCGCGGTGAGTACGAGGAATTGAACGCATGCCCGGTATGCAATGCATTGTGGTATAAGATCAGACGAGATGACCCTAGTGATGTTGAGGGCGAGCGCCCTAGGAAGAGGGTTCCTGCCAAGGTGATGTGGTATGCTCCTATAATACCACGGTTGAAATGTCTGTTCAGAAACAAAGAGCATGCCAAGTTGTTGCGATGGCACAAAGAAGACCGTAAGAAAGACGGGAAGTTGAGAGCACCCGCTGACGGGTCGCAGTGGAGAAAAATTGAGAGAAAGTGGGAGGACTTTGCAGGTGACGTAAGGAACGTATGGTTTGGTTTAAGTGCAGATGGCATTAATCCTTTTGGGGAGCAGAGCAGCAATCATAGCACATGGCCCATGACTCTATGTATCTATAACTTTCCTCCTTGGTTGTGCATGAAGGGGAAGTTCATTATGATGTCAGTGCTCATCCAAGGCCCTAAGCAACCCGGCAACGACATTGATGTGTACCTAAGGCCATTAGTCGAAGAGCTTTTACAGCTGTGGAATGAAAAAGGTGTACGTGTGTGGGATGAGCATGAACAAGAGGAATTTGACCTATGATCGTTGCTATTTGTAACCATCAATGATTGGCCTGCTCTTACTAACCTTTCAGGACAGACAAACAAGGGATACAACGCATGCACGCACTGTTTAGATGATACCCAAAGTATATATTTGGACAAATGCAAGAAGAATGTGTACCTGGGACATCGTTGATTTCTTCCGACCAAGCATTCCTTAAGAAAGAAAGGCAAGCATTTCAAAGGTGAGGCAGATCACCAAAAGAAGCCCGTCCTCCGTACTGGTGATGACATACTTGATATGGTCAAGGATTTACAAGTAATCTTTGGACAAATGACGCTGAGGGACGCGCACCCATGTGGAAGATAAAATCTATATTTTGGGACCTACCCTATTGGAAAGACCTAGAGGTCCGCTCTGCAATCGACGTGATGCACGTGACGAAGAATGTTTGCGTGAACGTGCTAGGCTTCTTGGGCGTGTATGGGAAGACAAAAGATACACCGGAGGCACGGGAGGAACAGAAACGTGTGAACGAAAAAGACGGCATGAATCCAAAGCAGTATCAAGGTCCTGCCAGCTACGCTCTAACCAAAGCGGAGAAGGAAATCTTCTTTGAATGCCTGCTCAGTATGAAGGTCCCGTCTGGCTTCTCGTCGGATATAAAGGGAATAATAAACATGGCAGATAAAAAATTCCAAAACCTAAAGTCTCATGACTGTCACGTGATTATGACGCAACTGCTTCCGGTTGCATTGAGGGGGCTTCTACCGGAAAACGTTCGATTATCCATTGTGAAGCTATGTGCATTCCTCAATGCAATATCTTAGAAGGTAATCGATCCAGAAATCCTACCAAGGTTACGGAATGATTTGGTGCAATGTCTTGTCAGCTTCGAGTTGGTGTTCCCACCATCCTTCTTCAATATCATGACTCACGTCCTAGTTCATCTAGTCGACGAGATTGTCATTCTGGGTCCTGTATTTCTACACAATATGTTCCCCTTTGAGAGGTTCATGGGAGTCTTGAAAAAATATGTTCGTAATCGCTCTAGGCCAGAAGGAATTATCTCCACGTGCCATCAAACAGAGGAGGTCATTGGGTTTTGTGTTGACTTTATTCCTGACCTTAAGCCGATTGGTGTCCCTCAATCGCGGTATGAGGGGAGACTGAGTGGAAAAGGCACGCTAGGAGCGAAATCAATAATATGTAGGGACGGGCATTCTTGGACGCAAGCACACTACACAGTTCTACAGAATTCTACCTTGGTGGCCCCGTATATGAATGAACACAAGAATATTCTACGCTGGACACACCCGGAGCAGTCTGACGACTGGATTACACGTGAACACATCAGGACTTTCGGCGGTTGGTTGCAAATGCATCTCATGCGTAACAACACTATTGCAGATGACATGTACGTGTTGGCCAGGACACCATCTTCGACTGTATTGACTTACCAAGGGTACGAGATAAATGGTAATACATTTTACACAATTGCCCAAGATAAAAAGAGCACCAACCAAAACAGTGGTGTCCGCTTTGATGCAGCAATCACTAATAGAGCAAAGGACACATATTATGGTTACATAGAGGAGATATGGGAACTTGACTATGGACATGAATTTAAGGTCCCTTTGTTTCGGTGCAAATGGGTCAATCTGTCAGGAGGCGGCGTACAATTAGACCCGCAGTACGGAATGACAACAGTGGATCTCAACAATCTTGGGTACACAGAGGAACCATTTGTCCTAGCCAATGATGTGGCGCAGGTTTTCTATGTGAAGGACATGTCTACCAAACAGAGAAAAAAAAAGATAAGGAAGTGGATACATCAAATGATGAGCCAAAGCGAAACATAGTTCTTTCAGGGAAAAGAAACATCATGGGAGTGGAGGGCGAGACAGACATGTCTGAAGATTATGAAAAGTTTCATGAAATTCCTCCCTTCAAAGTGAAGGCTGACCCAAGCATCTTGTTAAACGATGAAGATTATCCATGGTTACGGTGCAATAAGCAAGGGACACACGCGAAAAAAAAGTGAAGACACCCGCGAGGACCATCCCACCACAGCCAGGACCATCCCTTTAGTCCCGGTTGGTGGCTCCAACCGGGACCACTGTTCAAGAATTCATCCGATTAATCAGTTAAATGGCCAGTTAATCGCTACTCATCAGGTGGCCGAATCGAATAACACCTATTCATCGCGTTAACTTGATGGGCCGATTAAATGGTCTGTCAGACCGATTAAATGCTCTGGTGACCGACTAATCTGTTGTTAACTGGTAGCTGCTCGTTTAACTTGGGACTAGCGATTAATCGCTGAATCGGCCTATTAACTGGATTAATCGGTCGACCAATAATCGGTGTAATTTCAAACTCAAGAGAAGCAAATTTTGTACGGAGAAAAAAATCTACATTGCAAATATGAAGCAAATGACACAATTTTCTTTTCTTAATAGATGACAAACACGTATACAACAACAATCATCCCCGTGGGAAGCCCAGCCCTTTAGCCCCTTCCCTCCACCCTTCTCTCTGTATTTTTCCCTTGTCATAAATCTGAAGCAAATGTTCTATAGGATTTGAGTTGATTTTGCTATGTATATTCATTTCAAGAAAAATGCATGACCAAAATCATTTAGCAAGTGAGAATTATAAACCAATGAACTTGATAGTTAGGGTTCTTTTTGTTGTTGTTGAAGAATTAAAACTGCAAATAATTACTTGCATTTCTGGTCATGTGCCTACAACCTACATATTATCCTTATATATATGCTTGAAGTATTATGTGAACCAATGGAAAATCTAACCAGGACATATAATTACTTGCATTTTTGGTCATCTTAGGCTTAATTTATGCATAATGTACTTTAATATACATAGAATTTCTTTGCATTCAATGTGGAAAGATGGTCATGAATGTAGCAAAGTTTCATAGAAGTGCTCCATTGGCATGCCTTTCTGGTTTGGACAGGGGAAAATACATAAGGAGTAGGATTTTTTTAAAGATGGCCATGAATGTAATTAACTAAAATGTTTCCAAGTGAGTTGTTGTCGACCCAATTCTCTATATTTTCTTGAAGTGGTCCTTTTATATGGAAATTTGAATTGTTCGATTGTGGCCATGTGGCCTATGAATGTGCCCAAGTGGCCTTTTGTTGTTTGGAGGGAAAATTATGCGAGTGGCCTATGTTTTGCCGGAATGTTGATCCGAGTGGCCTAGTCAAAAATGAGTCTAACATGAGTTTAAGAAATTAAGCATTTCTAAAATAGCAAAACATTAAACGATAAGAAAATGTTCTCATAGGAATTTGTCTCGACGTCGACGATGCCTGGCCCGCATCCTCGTCGTCGTCGAGTCGGCGGCGACATCCTGCTTGAGAGGCGCAATGTCCGGGACTGGGCTCCGCCGGGCTGGCACTGGGAGGTGCTACCTTCCCGGGCTCGGAGCTTGGTGAGGAATCCTGGTCTCGTCGTCGACCCGGAGCTTCTTTGGTGGCGGTCGCGTGGGCCACTTTCGGTGCAAAGGGAGCGGGCCCCCACGGAGGTGGTACGTCGCCGTGTCAGGGAGGAGGACGAGCACGTCCGTCGCTACATGGCGGCGTTGGACGCCAGGTTCTCCAATACCTGGCAGGTTCTTCAGGGATCTCACCCGAGTTGTGATCCGGTGATGGTTCCTTATCTTTGGGTGTCCACTGCCAGCGACTCAGAGACCGCTAGTGAACCGAGTTCACCGTCCTCCACTTTGGATTATAGGATATTCGATCTGTATTAGTGATCTTATATGATAATATTCGAGATGTATTAGTTAATATTTGATGATGCATTAACTGGATTATTCGAGATGATGTATTAGTGATATTATATTCGAGTTCATTATAAATGTATTAGTGATATTATATTAGAGTTCATTATAAATGTATTAGTGATATTATATTGGTATAATGCATGTGTGACTTTCGGTCTGTCGTTGCTCCTTGTGTGACTTTCATGTGTGTTCTTGATGGAGGAATCCCGACTGTTGTCGTGGGGGGCGCTTCCTCCTCTTCTCTTCTTGCGATGATATATACCTCGGTGTAATGCCCAAGGTGAGGAGAGGAGGTGCGCCCATCACCGACGGGCGAACTATTAGTGTGAGAGAGTGTCCACCAACATATATACACCACCATATCAGTGTGAGAGAGTGCGCACCAACACACCATAAGATATGAGAGTTATTTAAGGAAAGCCTCGACGGACCGAAATTCAACCGATATTGAATTAGGTCTATGTGGACATTTGTGTATGTTATTGTAGGGAACCCCTCCTGGTGCCTATGTTTTGCCGGAATGTTGATTTATTTCCGTTCCGACAAATTTTAGGCGCTCAATATGTCTTACATTAGCAATGGTCATGCCGTACTTTTTGAATCATGAACACAGGAAATGTCGTCGTCTGATGACGACGATAGGTGCCAAACGTGCGAACAGTGCGGCGAAGATAAGGGTCTTTGCCATCAGCCTGGGCTGCGAGACGGCAGGTTCTTCACCATGAAGTTTTACGAGGACTTCGATATTTCTACGGTACGCAACGATGACAAGTATTTTTTCGTAATTAAGCATGACTTCTGTTTCTTTGCTTCAACGTGTAATTTTTGTTTTATACAATTCGACTAGTTCATCCCTTGTCATGCAAGACGGTATTTCTTGGAGAGGCTCGGTTTTGAAGAGCACGACGGTTTCGAGACAAGGAAAGCCAACCTGAGGACTAAACATGGTCACACATTTCTGGTCAAAGTAATGAATGCAGTTAATAACACAGAATTAGGGTGCTCAAATTGGGAAGCTCTTTGCAAGGCATATGAATTTCAGGAGGATATGGAAATAACCTTCGATCTTCGTCCTGAAGATCATATTGAAGGTAACATCGACATTTGGGTGGATGTCGATATGCTTTCTGTTTTACCTCCATGTGAGTTTATCAACCATGCATATTTGTCAAGTAATTTACATTCTATATTTAAAAATAGTTGGTGTTCATCCATACTAAATTTGGTAATGTATAATTTACAGCTTATTTCGTTTCTTCGAGTGAAACACAGAACATAATTGACACGACACACTACACTTATGGATCACATCTAACTTGGGAGGAGAAGGATGATCTTATCAACTTTGTTATTGGTGTCCTAGTTGGTAGGGAGATCTTCCCGTATAATTTGGGAACTGGCCCAAATTATACATTGTACAGGACACTAGTGCATAGGTTGAGGGCGGATGACATTCGCCGAAATATCTTGGTAAGAGTTGCTAATTAAGTACACTGCTATTGCGTAAATGGTATTGATTACATTGCTAACTAGGCTACTATTATGTTCTTCAACAGAAACTGCCAAATGAAGTTGTGCCTCCGTTGATGCAACCGAAGGTAATATGACAATTAAAAGCCATATGAGGCCCGAGTTGTCTTTTGCATACTCGACTGAGCGCAAACCACCAAGACGGCTCCAAATTGAAGCATGGGGACAAATAAAGAAGGATCGCAAGCCACAAGTTGGAGACCGTTGGATCTCTTTGCTTCATCATGGGGACATAGGTGTTATTCTGTTTTATGTCATTTTACCTAGGAAGGAGGACTAGGTCCTATGAGGGAGAAGTTTTTCTGGTTTATTTTAACTTGCATGATCGATTAGGATGATTACTATTATGATGTTTTTCAGTTTTATGAGATTTTAACTTGGTATGATTAAGATGATGATGAGTTGTTAGATGAGTAAGATGATTATGAGTTATATGACATATATTTGATTAAGGTGGATGGATGCAAGTGATCATGTTGAATTAGAGGAAAATATGATGTTGCGATTGGCCCTTTCCAAAAATGAAAACCCGTGTGAAAATACAATATAAATATAAAAGAAAATGAAAACAAAAAATGAAACACGGCCCTTTAAAAAAAAAAACCCAGCGCCTTATTGTCCCGGTTCGTGTTACGAACCGGGACTAAAGGTCCTCCTGCCTCGGCGCCGCAGTGCGGCCACGTGGAGCACCTTTGGTCCCGGTTCGTAAGCCAACCGGGACTAAAAGTGATCGGCATTAGTCCCGATCGTGTTATCCCGTTTGTAGAACCGGGACTAAAGGCCCTCTAGAACCGGGACTAATGCCCTGTTTTCTACTAGTGGTTGGACACTGGCAAGTTTGGGGCAAAGCTTTTGGTTGCCACTCACGCACTCTATCTCCGGCTTGCAGGCTTGGATGCAACAAATGGTACCAAATATTTCCCTGCACTAGTTCACTCAAGAACTGTACTTCCATGGTTTGTGTTCTTATGCTGAGCATTTATCCCAGGTACAAGGACAAAGAAGAATGCAGTGAGGATTGTACTATCTGTTCTAGGAAGTGGTGTTTTGGTACTCAAGCTTGGTTTACCCAGCACGTAAGGACAATGGACTATCTACTAGAGTATGAAATAAGATGGAGTACAGTGCTATAGAAACCAGACTCAACGCCCACAAGAATCAGGAAAGAACGTGCAAATCCCTGGTCACTATTTTAATCTCACTATTTTAATCACTCTAGGTGACATGCGTGTGGTTAGCTATTAGCGCTGGAAACCCTCCCCCTCCCCATCCCCCCGCGTCGCTCCCGCGAGCGACCCCTAGCCGCCGCCTCTCCGCGCCCTTCCTCCCTCCTCCTCCCCTCGCCGGCACCGGCAAGGGCCAGCGGGCGAAGCCCGGCTGGCCTCGTTCCCCCTCCACTCGCCCTCCTCCGGCTGGCGCCGGACAGCTCGGGCGTGCCGAGGCGCTGCGTTGGCGCGGGGCACAGCGGTACGGCGGCGGCTGCTCTGGACGGCGTGCCCCAGGCATGCTCTTGCGGCACGGCGGCTGCGGGTCTGTGGTGGTACCGCACCCGTCGGATCCGGCCAGATCTAGCGCCGGCGGATCGGCGGGTGGCGGGGGCTGGGTGCGGCCTGGTCTACGGGTGGCCTTCCCTGCCATGGCCGGCGGGCGGTGGCTGGCGGGGCAGGTGGCTTGGCGGCGGGGCCTCCAGTTCTGGTGGCGCAGGTACGGCGGCGGCGGCCTCCTCCGGCGAGGGTGCCCCTCCTTGGCGACGGGGGGAGGTGATGCCGATGGTTCTGGGCGCTGGACTTGGCCGTGCGGGCAGCGAGTCGGCGGCGAGCACGGACCTTGGTCCTGGGCCCCGTGTGCCCACGGTCTGTGATGAAGACGGTGTCTTCTGTGTTTTCTGGCCGCCCACGCCGACCCGGTTGTCGGCGACCTCGTGGGGCTGGTTTGGTGGTTGGTCGGGGGTGGGCTACTGATGGGGGAAACACTTGGCGGGCTGCGGCTGCCACGATGCCGACGGTGCTCCGTCGCCGTTCTACTTCTTGTAGTCGGTATCGAGTCCTAGCCCATGCCCCCCCTCTCCTTGTCCCGGGTGAAAACCCAAATCCCCTCGGATTGGGCGACGATGGCGCCTTTGGCGTCGCTTTCATCCTGAAGACGCCGCCTTTGGGACTGGTGAGTGGTGGTCGCGGCTGTGGCGTGGTCGGTTTGCCGGATTCTTCAGTTGTTCTTGCTCGACAACGCTCGGTGATCCTTGTGTTTGTGGCCCGAGGCGGTGGCGCTGATCGGAGTGGCTTTGCCGGCATGGTGGCGTGTTGCCATCCTCTCCCAGTCTATCCGGGCTTAAGGGCGAGCTCTCGGATGGCCGGACAACGGCATGGGAGTTGATGGTTGTGCTCTTTCTCCAGCGGTGGGCTGTTTCATTAGCGTGAGCGTATCGGGGGCAAGTCCTGGGATTGCCGGGGTCCTCGATGTCCTAGTTGCTAGGGTTGTCAGGACTATTTTTGTTCGGTAGCATTTTGTATCCTCTGTCGCTTATCTTTTGTATCCACGGTCTGTGATGAAGACGATGATCCCGACCTCACTGCCGTGTGGGTCGCCAACTGAGAAACTCCGGCTATCAACACAGCTACACTGATGTTGTCCCTCACCAACACCTCCAATCTTGTTCTATCCAACGATGATGGCAGTGGCCGTGTCGTTTGGATGACGACCAACGTGGCTACTCCCATGGGCTCGTCACCCCCTGTGGCAGTGCTTCTAAACAACGGCAACCTCGTCATCCGGTGAACGAAGCTCAATGAACCCGAGCGGTAGTAGCAACCGGACATACAACCAACCATGCGAGATTGAGTGCTCTCAGAGGCTCAATAGCTGGGCGACCGTTGTGGCGACCTGAGCCTCGCCGCCGGTGCGTGAGCGCTGGGCTGGCCCGCCGCCTCTGCCATGGCCGGCGCAGTCCCCGTCGCGTGCCCGCCTATCCCTCCTGGGTGCGTGCCGTCCCTCTGCTTCGGTCCGTCGCCGGTGTCGTGGGCTGACTTGGCCAAAGAGGAGGAGGCAGAAGGGGGCGTGGTGGAGCGCCCGGTGCGGCGCGCGCCGCCGTTGTTCGAGGAGTTCATGGATGCGGCCCGATTTGTGCGCCATCGCGGGCGGTCTAGTTCTCGCCGCTGCCGCCCTGGCCGGCCGCCGGCCCGGCGGCGCCCCCGTGCCCTGACCTCCCCTGTCCCCGTGACGGTCCGGGCCGCTGCGCCCCTTGCTCCGGTGGCTGGTGGGGCGGTGCCCTCCTCTGGCCTGGCCCTGGCTGCGGCTGAGCAAATAGGCTCGGTTGTGGCCGGGCCGGTGGCCGGGGTAGCGGTTGCGCCGTCGCTGCCGCCGCCGGCGGCGTCTCCTGCCGATGGGGAGCGCTGGTCTGGTCCTGCTAGGGCCGAGCGGTTGCGTGGGCCAACTTGGGCCTGTGCAACGGCTGGCCCAGGAGGCGTGTGGGCCAGTCTGCGGGGGCATGGGCTGTCTGCGCGGAGGCGCGCTAGGCTGCCGGCCCATGAAGTGGCGGTGGCGTCTCGCAGGGCCCAAGAGGTTCTGGACGCGGCCAATCGGGCCTGGTACCTCGCCCCGGCTGATCCCGCCCGTTGGATCTGGATCCAACGGGGCGGATCGGACCCGCTTGTGGGTGCACCGGCTTCTAGGGCAAAGGTCGACCGGTTCGGCCGATTCGCTCGTACGCTTCGCCTCAGCTCCCTGCCGCCGCCGCCTGTGCTTGCCCCTCCACCTCTGCTTGCGCCGCCGGCTGCCTCCCCCGCCCCCTCCCCTTCCTCGGCGTCATCCCCGACCCCGCGCTCGTACCTCGAGGTCCTTATGGCGCGTGAGGCAGAGGACGGACAGCCGCGGCCTAAGCCTCCCCTGGATGCTGCGTCTGCTCACCCTGAGTCCGAGTCGCGCCGGTCCGGCCGCTCGCCGGCCACCTACGCCGGCACGTCCCTCCGGCGGCCTCCCCCTCCTAGGGACACGGCCAGGGACCCGCGCTTGCCGCTGCCGGGCTCTCCGGGAGATGCCCGACGCCGTGAAGCCGAGCGTCGGAGGACGGATGACCTGGCTCGGGAGGTGGCTCTCCAGTCCGAGCTGACGGCCTGGCCGCCGCAGGCGGCCCGTGGGCGGGACGGGCTGGCCTCCCGGTCGGGTGCTCCTCGGAGTGATGTCTCGCGTGCTTCGGAGGGAGACTGGCGATGCCGCGGGTCGGGTCGGGGCGATGCATACGCCTCACGTGGTGGCTCCTCCGAGCAGGGAGAGCGCCGTGAGGATGTCGTGCGTGCTGATCGTGCCCCCGCACCGGTTTGCCGGGAGGACCGGCGCCCCTATCATGATGATGTTCCCGAGTGGCGCCGGGAGGAGTCTCGCTCTGGTCGGCCTGCTTCCCCGCGTCGGCCCCTAGATGCTCCGGGTGCCGCGGTTCAGACTAAGAAGAAGAAGAAGCACAAGAAGAAGAAGGCCCTGGGGGTGACCGACAGTTCCACTCCGGTGGGTGCGTTGGAGCAGGTGGCTCCGGCGGATCCCATTCCTCGTGCCGGGCGCCCCAGTACTCGTGAGGAGACGATGTGCATCAACTGTGGCTGTGCGGGTCACTTCCGCTCGGAGTGTGAGGCACCTCCCCAATGTCCCACGACTCTTGCCTACCTGGGCTATGGGACAGACGGGGGGAGCTTCTACTACGTGGATGCGGAGATTGAGGAGGAACCTGCTCGGCCACACTTGGCGACGGTCTCGCTTGCTCCTGACCAGACCCTGCCGGCTGATTTGGTGATCACCGCCAACCTCATCCAGGCGGAGCTCACTGCATACATTGGGGACTTCCGTGATTCCGCCTTCTCCTGGGAGGTGACTGAGACATCGCCTCTTGTCTTCTCAGTCCCCTTCCCGTCGGCTGAGCTCCTCCGTCTGTGTTCCCACGACGTCATCAGATGCCCTCTCTACAAGTTCCTGATCTACATCCGTCAGGCGGAGTCCGAGCCTGACCCCGTCCCTTCCCTGGCCCAGGTGTGGGTCCTTGTCTACGGGCTGCCTCGGGGGGGCAAGTCGGCCCCCCGGGGCGGCAAGCTTCAGCACATCATCAAGGCGATCTCCGAACCGATTGGTAAGCTGGTTTCTGCAGATCTGGCCTCTTTTGAGGGGGATGGCCCCACCCGCATCGAGATCCTGTGTCCGGCTCCGGCTGAGGTGGATGGCTTGTCATTGGTCTTCTACTTCGGCACGAAGGGCAAGCGTCTTACCTTCGAGCTAGAGTCCCCGCTAGTTGAAGGCCAGCTGGGTGGGTCCCCCCCTCCGCCCCCGGCTGACCTTGGGCGGGACGAGGGTGGGGGTGGTGACCCGTCCGACGGGAGCTCCTCGGGGGATGATGATGATGATGATGATGATGATCCCCAGGCTCCCTCCGAGGGCCGGTGGAGCCCGGTCGCCGCTGGTGGAGGGGGCTCCTCCCTCCCGGCGGGGACGTCCTTGCTTGCGGCGTCTGGCGGTACGACCGCCCCGTTGGAGCTGACCCCCACCGGGGAGCCCCCTGAGGCCGTCACGGCGGTCGAGGAGGAGAACTTCCTCAGTGCGGGGATGGACGTCCGTCCCCCCTCCTCCCCACGCTCTCCTGGGGTGGTCTGCTACTCGCGTTCGCCGGGTTCCCCACCTCCGTCAGCCTTGGGGTTCCCGGCCTTGGTGCCGCCGCTGAGCCTGGACCTGTCCGTGGTGACTCCTACCGCGGCTGGGTCCAAGGTGCGGGGCGGGCCTTCCCCGTCAGTGGCGGCCAGGCAGAGTGCTCGTCTCAGCCAATCTCGGGTCCTCCTGGATGGCCGCGTCCCAACGATCCCGGAGAAGGCTGCCATGCGGGCGGCTGCTCGCGACTTGTCCTCAGGTACTCCCCCTGCTCCTACTGACCCTTCTAGTTCTGGTTCTCGGTTTTCTGTCCTTGGGTCCGCTCTGCTGTCTCATCTGGCAGAGGTGGCAGTCGATAGCGGCATTGTGTTTCGTGGCGAGAAGGGGCCTATCCTTGAGCAGATGTCTGCGATTTGTGCCAAGGAGAGGCTTCATGGGGCATTGGCGGAAGCCCGTGCCCGTGCTGCGCGTGGTGAACCCAGCACCCCGGCACACACTGACCCTGGTCATAGAGAGACCGGGGCCGGTGTGTCGCCTCTTGTGGAGACAGTGGCAGACACGCCCCATGCAGTCCCCCCCTCGGTGAGGGTTCTGCGGGGGCGTCCTCCCACGCATCTCAACCCCACTGAACACCGGATAGAGGTGTGTGGGTCTAGTTCCCGGTCCGCTTCCCTAGGACCGGAGGCCTCCGTTGCCCCCCCTACGCGGGGGCGGCGTGGCCGTCCAGTGAAGGCCTCCCCCCGACCCGCGATTGCCGGGCGGGCTAGCTCGGCCCCGCCAGAGGGGCCTAGTGATTCCTCAGAGGTTATTAGATGAAGCTCCTATGTTGGAACATTAGGGGCTTCGGCCTCACTGGCCGGCGTCGGCAACTCATCGAGTATTTGCGGCAAGAAGAGATCGACATTGTGGGACTTCAGGAGACGATTCTCCAGGATTTTGCATGCATGAGCTCCAAGGGCTTTCCCACCACCAGTTTGCCTGGCAGTGGCTGTCTGCTATGGGTCAATCTGGAGGCATCCTGCTCGGAGTCAGGGAGGATGCTTTCTCGGTTGAGGATATGGACCGAGGGGAGTTCTTCCTTAGCATGTCCGTTACCGACCGACGAGTTCACCTCAGCTGGGAGGTGATCTTTGTCTACGACCCGGCGGATCATGTGCGTTCCGCTGACTTCCTTGCTGAGCTGAAGAATAAGGTGGAGAGGTGCACCACTCCGGTGGTGGTGGCCGGGGACTTCAACCTCATTAGGTGGGCTTCGGATAAGAGCTCCCCTAATGTTGATCGTGTCCGCATGCATCTATTAAACGACTGCATTGCGGACCTTGCCCTTCGTGAGATTGCCCGCGTAGGGGCTAGGTACACGTGGACGAATAAGCAGGCGGACCCCATCCGGAGTGTTCTGGATCGGGTCTTTGTGTCGGCACAGTGGGAATTAATGTTCCCGTTGTGCTCTCTCAAGGCGGTCACTCAGATTGGCTCTGATCATACCCCTCTGCTCTTCTCCTCGGGGGATGATGCCCCCCCTAGAACTCGTCGCTTCCGCTTTGAGGCGTTTTGGTTGGGGCAACCGGGTTTCTTTGAGTTGGTTCGCGACCGCTAGCTAGAGTAGGTCGCGTCCCCGCCTCGTGTGTTCTGTGCAGTGGATGTCTGGCATCACTGTGCTAAAATGGCCCGCCAGGTCATGAAGGGCTGGGGGGCGAACCTTGGTGCTGACCTCCGGGCCCGGAAAGGGGCCTTGCTGGAGAAGATTAAGGTGCTAGATGGCCTAGCTGACGGGCCGGGCCTTTCTCCTGACGACTGGGTTAGGAGATACTCCCTCGAGGCCTCGCTCATGGACATTTACAAGAGCGAGGAGCTGTTTTGGCAGCGTCGAGGGGGCCAGAACTGGCTCCTTAAAGGGGATGCGAACACTGCTTACTTCCAGATGTGGGATGAACTCCTACCACATGATCGCATACGAGCAATTCAAGAGGAATTGGCGGGATTCTTTCTTGATCACGTCATAAATAAAGCCGGAGAATACCATCTGGAATTTGACATTAGATGTTAGGGATTGTAAGAGATCTTATATTGTATATATGTAGCTAGTAACGTCGGATAGATATACGAAAACTTGTTGTTAGACCAATCTCTTGGAGAAAGAGAGGTCGATCACTTCTCTCTGTATATGTTCATGACGATCTTGTGTACTTAATGGTTCCTTCATTTGCTTACTAGCTAGCGTGTCGAGTTCTCTATATAGTAGCTACCGTCGACCAAGCACGGAGAAAGAGAGGAGACTTCTCTCTATTAGCTAGCTAACACCATATGAAACCCCTAAATTAACCCTCCAAAACCCCCTAAACCCCCCCTTTAAAAAAAAAACAAAAACCCCAGCTCCTGCCAGATGCTGACGCGTGGATGCGTTTTGGTCCCGGTTGGTGTTACCAACCGGGACTAAAGGTCCTCCTGCCTGGGCTCCCCGCAGCGGCCACGTGGCGGGCCTTTGGTCCCGGTTCGTAAGCAAACCGGGACTAAAGGTTTTCGGTATTAGTCCCGACCCTTTAGTCCCGGTTCCAGAACCGGGGCTAATGGCCCTCTGGAACCGGGACAAATGACCCTTTTTCTACTAGTGGGGGCTACCCTTCCTCTCGCCTCGTCGAGTACCAGGGGAAACCCTTGGCAGCAGCGTCGTCATCGTCGCGATCCTTCTTGGAGGTGTTGATTGGTGCCGGCGCTTCGGAGTCTTGGAGCTTGGTGGAAGATCCCCGGTGGGCGCAGCGGTCGCGGGGCTTCTTCGTTTTTGTTGATCCGCCGTTGTCGGCATTTGTTTCTTTTGTTTTTTCTCTGTCGTTTCTTTTGGGCGTGACTGTGCTGCTTCCGCCCCAGCACCTATCACTGAATGGTTCGGTTGGTTGCTTTGTAATACAAAGCAGGGGAAACCCTTTCTCAGAAGTTAAAACAACCTGTCTATAAATGCTTGGGAGAGAAAAGTGGCCTGGTACTCATCATGGATAAAAAGCAGGTTGTTTACGTTGCTGATGTCAAGACAGGGGTGATGCAGAAGGTGACTGAATGGCCACACAATATCGGCCTCTGCCACCAAAATACCGTACTCGTGGAAATGGACTGGCCGGCTTTCTTTCCTTTCTGGCTTGGTGTTGCACACACATGAGATCTTCTCATTTTCTTTTGCAATTCTAGGTGTGGCTTGGATGTATGGACGAATCCTAAACACATTAGGATTTGTTGACATCAAGTGTTCCTTACGGTTTACTCTTGTCGGGGTCAAACTTGGTCGCATGGTTGTTTATCATTTTAGTTTCTTACTAGTTGCATGCCCGTACGTTGCTACGGAATAACAAAAATTTATACAAATATCGATGAAAAAATTATTGAACTATACAAATGCACATGCCAAGCATGATCAATGTGTTGTTTAAACGCGATAAAACAATGACATCTTGCTCATGTTGCCATTTTTCATCGAGCACCACATATCCGGTAATTATCTTTACTCAACTCCCACCCAGAAGGAGATAAGTCATTGCCATTTACATGTTCCTTCTCTTCCCCTTACTCTACTGTCGTTGCTTTATCACTTTGCTCTAACATTACTTCAGGTCATATTTGATTTGTTCTTGAACTCCAGCTATGTGCAATAAAGATTAACATAGCTTTGGACTCTAGGTTTGCCATCCCAAACTTCTTGACCGCCTCCCTGCTTCATAGCCACTGTATTGTCACTTTACTTTGTTGTGGTCTAAATTCTTTTTCTTTTAAGAATTACCACATTCTTCATTTTTTATTGAATTTAGATCGTAGTTTTAGTTGCTTCTGAATAGTGGCACTTTAAGCCTTTCTCATAAATATGAATAATTTATAAGGACATGCGATAACCCATCAAAAATAATTAAATAGAAGGACATGCGACAAGGTTATAAAAAAAGACATGCAGCAGCAATTTCCACACCTACTTCTACGGTTCTACCAAAACACACTTTTTGACGATGAAAAGTCCTCTGTCGATATTATATCTTTTTTTTGCGATTATATCAACCATTCAACCTATTTAACGGTTTAACCTGATAAAGTCTTAAAAAAATGTTGTATGAGTCATGCACTTTAATAGGAGATTACAGGAAAAGTACAGACCCATTATGATATGTGAGTAAGGGAGAAAATAGATAGAAAAAAAGGAGACAATAAAATTCTCAACTTCCAACAATTTTTTGCCTTGTTTCTCATTATGACCCGTCAAGAATTAGATGGCACGAAAACAAGGAGGAGCTATCCTAAACAGATATTCTAGTAACAAATGTTTTGCCTTATTCATATCCATGCATTAATCTCACTTTAAGAACTGGGCGACTAACTCAAAACTTGTTACTTACAAAACACCTTGGCAAGGAAACAAAGCTCTAGATTACACTATGAAATAGTAAAGGAACCAACATCAGACCATCAGCATCCCCAATGGGTTCACCCCAGCAAATCTTTCGTGGCCTAGAAATATCACAGCTAGCTAGGTTTAAAGCAAGGCAATTGCTTCCATTTCTCGACATGTATGAAACCAAATGGCAGTCTGATTTACGTATCCTGAAAGTACAAACTTAGCCTCCGATTAGCTAACTGGTAAGTAATAGTCTCTAATATGCATCTTTGATCATTATTTGTATAGGAATATGTTAATACAAACTCATGATTTTTATATAGTGCAAATATTTTCATTGCAAACCTCGTGATATTTAATCTTACAATCCAAATAATTTTTCTATGTACTTGTAGTCAAAATGGAAATGTTTGACCGGTTGCTTTCTCGAAGTCATCTGTTAACTAACTTATGTTACGAAGCTATACATTTCCATTATTTCTAGCTTCATGCCATACCACGTAAACTTGGGTCCTTTTCGCTTTCTTCCTTTTACTGACTCATAATTCATAACAACCTAGATGGCCACTATCCGTTAATCCTGCCATCCCACGAACTGATTGTGTCCAACATCTAACAAATATTGAAGAAGTAAATACTATGACCTAATTCGCGGCAACATGAACGCAGCGTGCTTCTGGGTGTTTATTCAGAACCTGCAAACAGAAGAAAACTGAACTAAATGACAGGTTCAGTTGCTTCAGAGCTTAGCAATATCATATTTCTATAGCCCGAGTAATTAGAAAATCATGATTTTTTATATAGTGCAAATATTTCCAATGCAAATCTAATGATATTGCTTCATCTTACAGTCCAAATTAATAATTTTTGTATGGACTTGTACTCAAAACCGGAAAAGATTGACCTTACGCATTCTAGAAGTAATCTTTTAACTTCCCGCAAAAAAAAAGTCCTGTATTGATTAACTTATGTTGCGAAGCTACATTTCCATATTTCTAGCTCCATGGCATATGCTGCTGACTGTTTCTTTCTTCAAACTATTCTTGTAGCAGATGATTTGGTAGCTGAAGATAAGGATCAGAAACCTGACAGCGCTGTGCCTCGATATAGCTACTGGACATGGTTTTGGCCAGTAAACTCGTTGTTCTGACTATTCGCCATGACGGAGCATCCAATTCTACTCCCACGTCAACATCTGAAATGTCAACACACTCTACCTGGAAGATTTCCAACAACTTTACATTACTCAATCAGCTTCTTCCGCGATAGAACATACCTGGATGTTGCCGTTCGTCAAAGCTTTTCTTGCGTGTAGACCAAGGATCGTTGCAAGTACTTTACCCGCTTAGCAGCTTAAATAGCCTGCGTATATATCTAGTTAGTACTAGATTTTTGGGCCTGAACAATCGATGGATAGGTCAGCTCTCACCTGCTGCACCTCGGTGCCGATTCTTCTGATACTGCGGTTGTGTGCGCCGGAAGACCTGCTTGTCCCTGGCGAGCCGCTCTTCCCCGGCAACACCATTAATTGTCTCTGACGGGATGCTTTTGCTTTTGGCTTCTTCTCCCCGTCGAATTCCACGAGTACACCTGCCAAGTTGTACCTGGGTATACGGTACAATGACATTCCCAAGCTCACCGTGGTGTGGGTCGCCAATCGAGAAACCCCGGCCGTCAACAGCACAACACCGACGTTCTCCCTCCCCAATGCGTCCAATCTTGTTATGTCGGATGGTGATGGCGGCCGTATTCTTTGGATGACCACCAACGTAGTGGCTGCCCCAGGCTCGTCTCCCACGGCCGCGGTGCTTCTAAACACCGGCAACCTCGTCATCCGGTCATCAAATGGCACCACGTTGTGGAACAGCTTCGACCACCTCACCGACACGTTGCTCTCGGGCATGAAGGTTCGGAGCGGGTACACTACGGGCGCTACTCAGCGGCTAGTGTCCTGGAAAGGTCCTAGTGACCCGTCGCCGGGGCGATTCTTCTTCGGCGGTGATACAAGCACACTCCTCCAGGTGTTCATCTGGGACGGGGCACGCCCGGCCGGTAGTCCGTACCCCTCCATGGACGGGGTACCAGGTGACAAGCGAACATCAATACCAGCAGAGGAATGCCAGCACATATGTCATCACCTGCCTGGCCATCATGGACAACAAAGAGGAGATCTACGTCACCTACACTTTCTCCGACGGCGCCCCGCACACCAGGTACATCCTAACATACTTCAGTGAGTATCAACTCCAGAGTTGGAGCAGCAAGACATCGGAGTGGGACATCCTTTCGAAGTGGCCATTTCCGGGATGCAACATCTACAGCTATTGTGGCCCGAACGGCTACTGCGACGCGACGGCGGTGCCGATTTGTAAGTGCCTCAATGGCTTTGAGCCGGTAAGCATAGACGAGTGTAGCAGTGGCAGGTTCTCGGCGGGATGCAAGCGCGCAAGGAGGCACTGCTTGGGTGTACTGATAGCTTCTTGGCCTTGCCGGCGATGAAGTCACCTGACAGGTTCATGCTGGTTGGCGGGAACAAAAGCACGCTCGAGGACTGTGCGATAGAGTGTGGCCACAACTGCTCTTGTGTGGCGTATGCGTATGTCAACCTGAGCAGCAGCAGGTCCGGAGGAGATGTGACAAGAGCTTGGTATGGACAGGGGATTTGGTTCACTAGTAGAAAACAGGGCTTCGAAACGGGTCAGAATATTGCATTAGTCCCGGTCGTGTTACGAACCGGGACTAATGGGTGCATCAGTCCCGGTTCGTGAGGCTAGGGCACCGGCCGGGCCTCGGCGGGAACCAGTCCCGGTTCATCTGACCCCTTTAGTCCCGGTTCCAGACACGAACCGGGACTAAATTGCCTCGCTCCTGGCCGAGCCCCTTTAGTCCCGGTTGGTGGCTGGAACCGGGACTAAAGAGAAACCTTTAGTCCCGGTGCTAGCCACCAACCGGGACTTATACAACGTCTATATATATGCTCGCCCCTGCCCGCTCACTCCTTTGTTTTTTGGCCGGGCGGCGTTTGGGAGGTGTGTTGCTCTCTGTTCTCACCTCCTATGCATATGAGGTGTTCGATGGAATGCCGCAGCCACACTTAAGTTTTCTCCTCTCCAAGCTCGACCTCCAAGATACATTTTCCCTAAGATTTGTTTAGGTTTGGCGGTGCACCAACTACACAAGTGTTCTAAAAGGTTAACGACTTCATCGTTTTATCTCTCACAGCTAGTTTAGCTCATTTCAAATGCTCTAGAAGTAGAGTGTGGTTTGTGGGTTTTAGTGGAGGAGTGTATGTGGAAGTTCTTTTGATTTAGACGCACAATTAGAGCTGAAATTAACTTCTTAGAGTCTGCACATATGTAGGGTGCCGTCCCCGTCCCCGTCCTCACCACCGTCGATCGCCCGCGCCGATCTCGTCGCCGGCACCACCGTGGTGAGCCTCTTGTTCTTATCTTCTTTTTAAAAGAAAAAAAATTCTTACTTGTATGATTTAGATAGATACTTGTATAATTTTCATACTTGTATGTTGTTCTATGAGAACTATGTATGAACTTTATGTATTTATTTTTTCAGTAATAACATTTGATCACTACTGTACTTTGGTTTTAATGTGATGATGAACTTGTATTAATTTGATCACTTCTCTATTCATGATGTTCTGTAATGGTTTTTGATACATTTAATTATATAATGCACGCAGATGAACCGGCAATGGATATACGGTGACCGACGTACCTCCGAGTACATTGAGGGCCTGCATAAATTTCTCGAAGTGGCCGGCTGAGGCAAACAAGCAGAATGGTTTTATGTATTGTCCATGTATTGTGTGTGGGAATACGAAGGATTACTCCAGCTCTGAAACCCTTCACTTCCACCTGCTTGAGAAGGGTTTCATGCCACACTATAATGTTTGGACCAAGCACGGAGAAAGAGGGGTTATGATGGAAGACAACGAAGAAGAAGAGGATGATGACAGCTATCGTCCTATGTACCCTGAATACAGTGATACTGCAATGGGGGAGGCTGAAGATCAAGAGGCACCAGACGATGTGCCCGATGATGATCTTTGCCAGGTCATTGTTGATGCACAGAGAGAATGCGAAAGTGAAAGGGAGAAGTTGAAGTTCGATCGCATGTTAGAGGATCACAAAAAAGGGTTGTATCCAAACTGCAAAGATAGCAACACAAAGCTCGGTACCACACTGGAATTGCTGCAATGGAAGGCAGAGAATGGTTTATCTGACAAGGGATTTGAAAAGATACTGAAAATAATGAAGAATAAGCTTTCAAAGGATAACGAATTGCCTGACACTACGTATGGAGCAAAGAAGGTTCTCTGCCCTCTAGGATTAGAGATGCATAAGATACATGCATGTCCTAATGACTGCATCCTCTACCGCGGTGAGTACGAGGAATTGAACGCATGCCCGGTATGCAATGCATTGCGGTATAAGATCAGACGAGATGACCCTAGTGATGTTGAGGGCGAGCGCCCTAGGAAGAGGGTTCCTGCCAAGGTGATGTGGTATGCTCCTATAATACCACGGTTGAAATGTCTGTTCAGAAACAAAGAGCATGCCAAGTTGTTGCGATGGCACAAAGAAGACCGTAAGAAAGACGGGAAGTTGAGAGCACCCGCTGACGGGTCGCAGTGAAGAAAAATTGAGAGAAAGTGGGAGGACTTTGCAGGTGACGTAAGGAACGTATGGTTTGGTTTAAGTGCAGATGGCATTAATCCTTTTGGGGAGCAGAGCAGCAATCATAGCACATGGCCCATGACTCTATGTATCTATAACTTTCCTCCTTGGTTGTGCATGAAGGGGAAGTTCATTATGATGTCAGTGCTCATCCAAGGCCCTAAGAAACCCGGCAACGACATTGATGTGTACCTAAGGCTATTAGTCGAAGAGCTTTTACAGCTGTGGAATGAAAAAGGTGTACGTGTGTGGGATGAGCATGAACAAGAGGAATTTGACCTATGATCGTTGCTATTTGTAACCATCAATGATTGGCCTGCTCTTACTAACCTTTCAGGACAGACAAACAAGGGATACAACGCATGCACGCACTGTTTAGATGATACCCAAAGTATATATTTGGACAAATGCAAGAAGAATGTGTACCTGGGACATCGTCGAGTTCTTCCGACCAAGCATTCCTTAAGAAAGAAAGGCAAGCATTTCAAAGGTGAGGCAGATCACCAAAAGAAGCCCGTCCTCCGTACTGGTGATGACATACTTGATATGGTCAAGGATTTACAAGTAATCTTTGGACAAATGACACTGAGGGACGCGCACCCATGTGGAAGATAAAATCTATATTTTGGGACCTACCCTATTGGAAAGACCTAGAGGTCCGCTCTGCAATCGACGTGATGCACGTGACGAAGAATGTTTGCGTGAACATGCTAGGCTTCTTGGGCGTGTATGGGAAGACAAAAGATACACCGGAGGCACGGGAGGAACAGAAACGTGTGAACGAAAAAGACGGCATGAATCCAAAGCAGTATCAAGGTCCTGCCAGCTACGCTCTAACCAAAGCGGAGAAGGAAATCTTCTTTGAATGCCTGCTCAGTATGAAGGTCCCGTCTGGCTTCTCGTCGGATATAAAGGGAATAATAAACATGGCAGATAAAAAATTCCAAAACCTAAAGTCTCATGACTGTCACGTGATTATGACGCAACTACTTCCGGTTGCATTGAGGGGGCTTCTACCGGAAAACGTTCGATTAGCCATTGTGAAGCTATGTGCATTCCTCAATGCAATCTCTCAGAAGGTAATCGATCCAGAAATCCTACCAAGGTTACGGAATGATTTGGTGCAATGTCTTGTCAGCTTCGAGTTGGTGTTCCCACCATCCTTCTTCAATATCATGACTCACGTCCTAGTTCATCTAGTCGACGAGATTGTCATTCTGGGTCCTGTATTTCTACACAATATGTTCCCCTTTGAGAGGTTCATGGGAGTCTTGAAGAAATATGTTCGTAATCGCGCTAGGCCAGAAGGAAGTATCTCCACGGGCCATCAAACAGAGGAGGTCATTGGGTTTTGTGTTGACTTTATTCCTGACCTTAAGCCGATTGGTGTCCCTCAATCGCGGTATGAGGGAAGACTGAGTGGAAAAGGCACGCTAGGAGCGAAATCAATAATATGTAGGGACGGGCATTCTTGGACGCAAGCACACTACACAGTTCTACAGAATTCTACCTTGGTGGCCCCGTATATGAAAGAACACAAGAATATTCTACGCTGGACACACCCGGAGCAGTCTGACGACTGGATTACACGTGAACACATCAGGACTTTCGGCGGTTGGTTGCAAATGCATCTCATGCGTAACAACACTATTGCAGATGACATGTACGTGTTGGCCAGGACACCATCTTCGACTGTATTGACTTACCAAGGGTACGAGATAAATGGTAATACATTTTACACAATCGCCCAAGATAAAAAGAGCACCAACCAAAACAGTGGTGTCCGCTTTGATGTAGCAATCACTAATAGAGCAAAGGACACATATTATGGTTACATAGAGGAGATATGGGAACTTGACTATGGACATGAATTTAAGGTCCCTTTGTTTCGGTGCAAATGGGTCAATCTGTCAGGAGGCGGCGTACAATTAGACCCGCAGTACGGAATGACAACAGTGGATCTCAACAATCTTGGGTACACAGAGGAACCATTTGTCCTAGCCAATGATGTGGCGCAGGTTTTCTATGTGAAGGACATGTCTACCAAACAGAGAAAAAAAAAGATAAGGAAGCGGATACATCAAATGATGAGCCAAAGCGAAACATAGTTCTTTCAGGGAAAAGAAACATCATGGGAGTGGAGGGCGAGACAGACATGTCTGAAGATTATGAAAAGTTTCATGAAATTCCTCCCTTCAAAGTGAAGGCTGACCCAAGCATCTTGTTAAACGATGAAGATTATCCATGGTTACGGTGCAATAAGCAAGGGACACACGCGAAAAAAAAGTGAAGACACCCGCGAGGACCATCCCACCACAGCCAGGACCATCCCTTTAGTCCCGGTTGGTGGCTCCAACCGGGACCACTGTTCAAGAATTCATCCGATTAATCAGTTAAATGGCCAGTTAATCGCTACTCATCAGGTGGCCGAATCGAATAACACCTATTCATCGCGTTAACTTGATGGGCCGATTAAATGGTCTGTCAGACCGATTAAATGCTCTGGTGACCGACTAATCGGTTGTTAACTGGTAGCTGCTCGTTTAACTTGGGACTAGCGATTAATCGCTGAATCGGCCTATTAACTGGATTAATCGGTCGACCAATAATCGGTGTAATTTCAAACTCAATAGAAGCAAATTTTGTACGGAGAAAAAAATCTACATTGCAAATATGAAGCAAATGGCACAATTTTCTTTTCTTAATAGATGACAAACACGTATACAACAACAATCATCCCCGTGGGAAGCCCAGCCCTTTAGCCCCTTCCCTCCACCCTTCTCTCTGTATTTTTCCCTTGTCATAAATCTGAAGCAAATGTTCTATAGGATTTGAGTTGATTTTGCTATGTATATTCATTTCAAGAAAAATGCATGACCAAAATCATTTAGCAAGTGAGAATTATAAACCAATGAACTTGATAGTTAGGGTTCTTTTTGTTGTTGTTGAAGAATTAAAACTGCAAATAATTACTTGCATTTCTGGTCATGTGCCTACAACCTACATATTATCCTTATATATATGCTTGAAGTATTATGTGAACCAATGGAAAATCTAACCAAGACATATAATTACTTGCATTTTTGGTCATCTTAGGCTTAATTTATGCATAATGTACTTTAATATACATAGAATTTCTTTGCATTCAATGTGGAAAGATGGTCATGAATGTAGCAAAGTTTCATAGAAGTGCTCCATTGGCATGCCTTTCTGGTTTGGACAGGGGAAAATACATAAGGATTAGGATTTTTTTAAAGATGGCCATGAATGTAATTAACTAAAATGTTTCCAAGCGAGTTGTTGTCGACCCAATTCTCTATATTTTCTTGAAGTGGTCCTTTTATATGGAAATTTGAATTGTTCGATTGTGGCCATGTGGCCTATGAATGTGCCCAAGTGGCCTTTTGTTGTTTGGAGGGAAAATTATGCGAGTGGCCTATGTTTTGCCGGAATGTTGATCCGAGTGGCCTAGTCAAAAATGAGTCTAACATGAGTTTAAGAAATTAAGCATTTCTAAAATAGCAAAACATTAAACGATAAGAAAATGTTCTCATAGGAATTTGTCTCGACGTCGACGATGCCTGGCCCGCATCCTCGTCGTCGTCGAGTCGGCGGCGACATCCTGCTTGAGAGGCGCAATGTCCGGGACTGGGCTCCGCCGGGCTGGCACTGGGAGGTGCTACCTTCCCGGGCTCGGAGCTTGGTGAGGAATCCTGGTCTCGTCGTCGACCCGGAGCTTCTTTGGTGGCGGTCGCGTGGGCCACTTTCGGTGCAAAGGGAGCGGGCCCCCACGGAGGTGGTACGTCGCCGTGTCAGGGAGGAGGACGAGCATGTCCGTCGCTACATGGCGGCGTTGGACGCCAGGTTCTCCAATACCTGGCAGGTTCTTCAGGGATCTCACCCGAGTTATGATCCGGTGATGGTTCCTTATCTTTGGGTGTCCACTGCCAGCGACTCAGAGACCGCTAGTGAACCGAGTTCACCGTCCTCCACTTTGGATTATAGGATATTCGATCTGTATTAGTGATCTTATATGATAATATTCGAGATGTATTAGTTAATATTTGATGATGCATTAACTGGATTATTCGAGATGATGTATTAGTGATATTATATTCGAGTTCATTATAAATGTATTAGTGATATTATATTAGAGTTCATTATAAATGTATTAGTGATATTATATTGGTATAATGCATGTGTGACTTTCGGTCTGTCGTTGCTCCTTGTGTGACTTTCATGTGTGTTCTTGATGGAGGAATCCCGACTGTTGTCGTCGGGGGCGCTTCCTCCTCTTCTCTTCTTGCGACGATATATACCTCGGTGTAATGCCCAAGGTGAGGAGAGGAGGTGCGCCCATCACCGACGGGCGAACTATTAGTGTGAGAGAGTGTCCACCAACATATATACACCACCATATCAGTGTGAGAGAGTGCGCACCAACACACCATAAGATATGAGAGTTATTTAAGGAAAGCCTCGACGGACCGAAAGTCAACCGATATTGAATTAGGTCTATGTGGACATTTATGTATGTTATTGTAGGGAACCCCTCCTGGTGCCTATGTTTTGCCGGAATGTTGATTTATTTCCGTTCCGACAAATTTTAGGCGCTCAATATGTCTTACATTAGCAATGGTCATGCCGTACTTTTTGAATCATGAACACAGGAAATGTCGTCGTCTGATGACGACGATAGGTGCCAAACGTGCGAACAGTGCGGCGAAGATAAGGGTCTTTGCCATCAGCCTGGGCTGCGAGACGGCAGGTTCTTCACCATGAAGCTTTACGAGGACTTCGATATTTCTACGGTACGCAACGATGACAAGTGTTTTTTCGTAATTAAGCATGACTTCTGTTTCTTTGCTTCAACGTGTAATTTTTGTTTTATACAATTCGACTAGTTCATCCCTTGTCATGCAAGACGGTATTTCTTGGAGAGGCTCGGTTTTGAAGAGCACGACGGTTTCGAGACGAGGAAAGCCAACCTGAGGACTAAACATGGTCACACATTTCTGGTCAAAGTAATGAATGCAGTTAATAACACAGAATTAGGGTGCTCAAATTGGGAAGCTCTTTGCAAGGCATATGAATTTCAGGAGGATATGGAAATAACCTTCGATCTTCGTCCTGAAGATCATATTGAAGGTAACATCGACATTTGGGTGGATGTCGATATGCTTTCTGTTTTACCTCCATGTGAGTTTATCAACCATGCATATTTGTCAAGTAATTTACATTCTATATTTAAAAATAGTTGGTGTTCATCCATACTAAATTTGGTAATGTATAATTTACAGCTTATTTCGTTTCTTCGAGTGAAACACAGAACATAATTGACACGACACACTACACTTATGGATCACATCTAACTTGGGAGGAGAAGGATGATCTTATCAACTTTGTTATTGGTGTCCTAGTTGGTAGGGAGATCTTCCCGTATAATTTGGGAACTGGCCCAAATTATACATTGTACAGGACACTAGTGCATAGGTTGAGGGCGGATGACATTCGCCGAAATATCTTGGTAAGAGTTGCTAATTAAGTACACTGCTATTGCGTAAATGGTATTGATTACATTGCTAACTAGGCTACTATTATGTTCTTCAACAGAAACTGCCAAATGAAGTTGTGCCTCCGTTGATGCAACCGAAGGTAATATGACAATTAAAAGCCATATGAGGCCCGAGTTGTCTTTTGCATACTCGACTGAGCGCAAACCACCAAGACGGCTCCAAATTGAAGCATGGGGACAAATAAAGAAGGATCGCAAGCCACAAGTTGGAGACCGTTGGATCTCTTTGCTTCATCATGGGGACATAGGTGTTATTCTGTTTTATGTCATTTTACCTAGGAAGGAGGACTAGGTCCTATGAGGGAGAAGTTTTTCTGGTTTATTTTAACTTGCATGATCGATTAGGATGATTACTATTATGATGTTTTTCTGTTTTATGAGATTTTAACTTGGTATGATTAAGATGATGATGAGTTGTTAGATGAGTAAGATGATGATGAGTTATATGACATATATTTGATTAAGGTGGATGGATGCAAGTGATCATGTTGAATTAGAGGAAAATATGATGTTGCGATTGGCCCTTTCCAAAAATGAAAACCCGTGTGAAAATACAATATAAATATAAAAGAAAATGAAAACAAAAAATGAAACACGGCCCTTTAAAAAAAAAACCCAGCGCCTTATTGTCCCGGTTCGTGTTATGAACCGGGACTAAAGGTCCTCCTGCCTCGGCGCCGCAGTGCGGCCACGTGGAGCACCTTTGGTCCCGGTTCGTAAGTCAACCGGGACTAAAAGTGATCGGCATTAGTCCCGATCGTGTTATCCCGTTTGTAGAACCGGGACTAAAGGCCCTCTAGAACCGGGACTAATGCCCTGTTTTCTACTAGTGGTTGGACACTGGCAAGTTTGGGGCAAAGCTTTTGGTTGCCACTCACGCACTCTATCTCCGGCTTGCAGGCTTGGATGCAACAAATGGTACCAAATATTTCCCTGCACTAGTTCACTCAAGAACTGTACTTCCATGGTTTGTGTTCTTATGCTGAGCATTTATCCCAGGTACAAGGACAAAGAAGAATGCAGTGAGGATTGTACTATCTGTTCTAGGAAGTGGTGTTTTGGTACTCAAGCTTGGTTTACCCAGCACGTAAGGACAATGGACTATCTACTAGAGTATGAAATAAGATGGAGTACAGTGCTATAGAAACCAGACTCAACGTCCACAAGAATCAGGAAAGAACGTGCAAATCCCTGGTCACTATTTTAATCTCACTATTTTAATCACTCTAGGTGACATGCGTGTGGTTAGCTATTAGCGCTGGAAACCCTCCCCCTCCCCATCCCCCCGCGTCGCTCCCGCGAGCGACCCCTAGCCACCGCCTCTCCGCACCCTTCCTCCCTCCTCCTCCCCTCGCCGGCACCGGCAAGGGCCAGCGGGCGAAGCCCGGCTGGCCTCGTTCCCCCTCCACTCGCCCTCCTCCGGCTGGCGCCGGACAGCTCGGGCGTGCCGAGGCGCTGCGTTGGCGCGGGGCACAGCGGTACGGCGGCGGCTGCTCTGGACGGCGTGCCCCAGGCATGCTCTTGCGGCACGGCGGCTGCGGGTCTGTGGTGGTACCGCACCCGTCGGATCCGGCCAGATCTAGCGCCGGCGGATCGGTGGGTGGCGGGGGCTGGGTGCGGCCTGGTCTACGGGTGGCCTTCCCTGCCGTGGCCGGCGGGCGGTGGCTGGCGGGGTAGGTGGCTTGGCGGCGGGGCCTCCAGTTCTGGTGGCGCAGGTACGGCGGCGGCGGCCTCCTCCGGCGAGGGTGCCCCTCCTTGGCGACGGGGGGAGGTGGTGCCGATGGTTCTGGGCGCTGGACTTGGCCGTGCGGGCAGCGAGTCGGCGGCGAGCACGGACCTTGGTCCTGGGCCCCGTGTGCCCACGGTCTGTGATGAAGACGGTGTCTTCTGTGTTTTCTGGCCGCCCGCGCCGACCCGGTTGTCGGCGACCTCGTGGGGCTGGTTTTGTGGTTGGTCGGGGGTGGGCTACTGATGGGGGAAACCCATGGCGCGCTGCGGCTGCCACGATGCCGACGGTGCTCCGTCGCCGTTCTACTTCTTGTAGTCGGTATCGAGTCCTAGCCCATGCCCCCCCTCTCCTTGTCCCGGGTGAAAACCCAAATCCCCTCGGATTGGGCGACGATGGCGCCTTTGGCGTCGCTTTCATCCTGAAGACGCCGCCTTTGGGACTGGTGAGTGGTGGTCGCGGCTTTGGCGTGGTCGGTTTGCCGGATTCTTCAGTTGTTCCTGCTCGACAACGCTCGGTGATCCTTGTGTTTGTGGCCCGAGGCGGTGGCGCTGATCGGAGTGGCTTTGCCGGCATGGTGGCGTGTTGCCATCCTCTCCCAGTCTATCCGGGCTTAAGGGCGAGCTCTCGGATGGCCGGACAACGGCATGGGAGTTGATGGTTGTGCTCTTTCTCCAGCGGTGGGCTGTTTCATTAGCGTGAGCGTATCGGGGGCAAGTCCTGGGATTGCCGGGGTCCTCGATGTCCTAGTTGCTAGGGTTGTCAGGACTATTGTTGTTCGGTAGCATTTTGTATCCTCTGTCGCTTATCTTTTGTATCCACGGTCTGTGATGAAGACGATGATCCCGACCTCACTGCCGTGTGGGTCGCCAACTGAGAAACTCCGGCTATCAACACAGCTACACTGATGTTGTCCCTCACCAACACCTCCAATCTTGTTCTATCCAACGATGATGGCAGTGGCCGTGTCGTTTGGATGACGACCAATGTGGCTACTCCCATGGGCTCGTCACCCCCTGTGGCAGTGCTTCTAAACAACGGCAACCTCGTCATCCGGTGAACGAAGCTCAATGAACCCGAGCGGTAGTAGCAACCGGACATACAACCAACCATGCGAGATTGAGTGCTCTCAGAGGCTCAACAGCTGGGCGACCGTTGTGGCGACCTGAGCCTCGCCGCCGGTGCGTGCGCGCTGGGCTGGCCCGCCGCCTCTGCCATGGCCGGCGCAGTCCCCGTCGCGTGCCCGCCTATCCCTCCTGGGTGCGGGCCGTCCCTCTGCTTCGGTCCGTCGCCGGTGTCGTGGGCTGACTTGGCCAAAGAGGAGGAGGCGGAAGGGGGCGTGGTGGAGCGCCCGGTGCGGCGCGCGCCGCCGTTGTTCGAGGAGTTCATGGATGCGGCCCGATTTGTGCACCATCGCGGGCGGTCTGGTTCTCGCCGTTGCCGCCCTGGCCGGCCGCCGGCCCCGCGGTGCCCCCGTGCCCTGACCTCCCCTGTCCCCGTGAGGGTCCGGGCCGCTGCGCCCCTTGCTCCGGTGGCTGGTGGGGCGGTGCCCTCCTCTGGCCTGGCCCTGGCTGCGGCTGAGCAAATAGGCTCGGTTGTGGCCGGGCCGGTGGCCGGGGTAGCGGTTGCGCCGTCGCTGCCGCCGCCGGCGGCATCTCCTGCCGATGGGGAGCGCTGGTCTGGTCCTGCTAGGGCCGAGCGGTTGCGTGGGCCAACTTGGGCCTGCGCAACGGCTGGCCCAGTATGCGTGTGGGCCAGTCTGCGGGGGCGTGGGCTGTCTGCGCGGAGGCGCGCTAGGCTGCCGGCCCATGAAGTGGCGGTGGCGTCTCGCAGGGCCCAAGAGGTTCTGGACGCGGCCAATCGGGCCTGGTACCTCGCCCCGGCTGATCCCGCCCGTTGGATCTGGATACAACGGGGCGGATCGGACCCGCTTGTGGGTGCACCGGCTTCTAGGGCAGAGGTCGACCGGTTCGGCCGATTTGCTCGTACGCTTTGCCTCAACTCCCTGTCGCCGCCGCCTGTGCTTGCCCCTCCACCTCTGCTTGCGCCGCCGGCTGCCTCCCCCGCCCCCTCCCCTTCCTCGGCGTCATCCCCGACCCCGCGCTCGTACCTCGAGGTCCTTATGGCGCGTGAGGCAGAGGACGGACAGCCGCGGCCTAAGCCTCCCCTGGATGCTGCGTCTGCTCACCCTGAGTCCGAGTCGCGCCGGTCCGGCCGCTCGCCGGCCACCTACGCCGGCACGTCCCTCCGGCGGCCTCCCCCTCCTAGGGAACCGGCCAGGGACCCGCGCTTGCCGCTGCCGGGCTCTCCGGGAGATGCCCGACGCCGTGAAGCCGAGCGTCGGAGGACGGATGACCTGGCTCGGGAGGTGGCTCTCCAGTCCGAGCTGACGGCCTGGCCGCCGCAGGCGGCCCGTGGGCGGGACGGGCTGGCCTCCCGGTCGGGTGCTCCTCGGAGTGATGTCTCGCGTGCTTCGGAGGGAGACTGGCGATGCCGCGGGTCGGGTCGGGGCGATGCATACGCCTCACGTGTTGGCTCCTCCGAGCAGGGAGAGCGCCGTGAGGTTTGTCGGGAGGACCGGCGCCCCTATCGTGATGGACCGGCGCCCCTATCGTGATGATGTTCCCGAGTGGCGCCGGGAGGAGTCTCGCTCTGGTCGGCCTGCTTCCCCGCGTCGGCCCCTAGATGCTCCGGGTGCCGCGGTTCAGACTAAGAAGAAGAAGAAGCACAAGAAGAAGAAGGCCCTGGGGGTGACCGACAGTTCCACTCCGGTGGGTGCGTTGGAGCAGGTGGCTCCGGCGGATCCCATTCCTCGTGCCGGTCGCCCCAGTACTCGTGAGGAGACGATGTGCATCAACTGTGGCTGTGCGGGTCACTTCCGCTCGGAGTGCGAGGCACCTCCCCGATGTCCCACGACTCTTGCCTACCTGGGCTATGGGACAGACGGGGGGAGCTTCTACTACGTGGATGCGGAGATTGAGGAGGAACCTGCTCGGCCACACTTGGCGACGGTCTCGCTTGCTCCTGACCAGACCCTGCCAGCTGATTTGGTGAGCACTGCCAACCTCATCCAGGCGGAGCTCACTGCATACATTGGGGACTTCCGTGATTCCGCCTTCTCCTGGGAGGTGACTGAGACATCGCCTCTTGTCTTCTCAGTCCCCTTCCCGTCGGCTGAGCTCCTCCGTGTGTGTTCCCACGACGTCATCAGATGCCCTCTCTACAAGTTCCTGATCTACATCCGTCAGGCGGAGTCCGAGCCTGACCCCGTCCCTTCCCTGGCCCAGGTGTGGGTCCTTGTCTACGGGCTGCCTCGGGGGGGCAAGTCGGCCCCCTGGGGCGGCAAGCTTCAGCACATCATCAAGGCGATCTCCGAACCGATTGGTAAGCTGGTTTCTGTAGATCTGGCCTCTTTTGAGGGGGATGGCCCCGCCCGCATCGAGAACCTGTGTCCGGCTCCGGCTGAGGTGGATGGCTTGTCATTGGTCTTCTACTTCGGCACGAAGGGCAAGCGTCTTACCTTCGAGCTAGAGTTCCCGCTGGTTGAAGGCCAGCTGGGTGGGTCCCCCCGGCTGACCTTGGGCGGGACGAGGGTGGGGGTGGCGACCCGTCCGACGGGAGCTCCTCGGGGGAGGATGATGATGATGATGATGATGATCCCCAGGCTCCCTCCGAGGGCCGGTGGAGCCCGGTCGCCGCTGGAGGAGGGGGCTCCTCCCTCCCGGCGGGGACGTCCTCGCTTGCGGCGTCTGGCGGTACGACCGCCCCGTTGGAGCTGACCCCCACCGGGGAGCCCCCTGAGGCCGTCACGGCGGTCGAGGAGGAGAACTCCCTCAGTGCGGGGATGGACGTCCGTCCCCCCTCCTCCCCACGCTCTCCTGGGGTGGTCTGCTACTCGCGTTCGCCGGGTTCCCCACCTCCGTCAGTCTTGGGGTTCCCGGCCTTGGTGCCGCCGCTGAGCCTGGACCTGTCCGTGGTGACTCCTACCGCGGCTGGGTCCAAGGTGCGGGGCGGGCCTTCCCCGTCAGTGGCGGCCAGGCAGAGTGCTCGTCTCAGCCAATCTCGGGTCCTCCTGGATGGCCGCGTCCCAACGATCCCGGAGAAGGCTGCCATGCGGGCGGCTGCTCGCGACTTGTCCTCAGGTACTCCCCCTGCTCCTACTGACCCTTCTAGTTCTGGTTCTCGGTTTTCTGTCCTTGGGTCCGCTCTGCTGTCTCATCTGGCAGAGGTGGCAGTCGATAGCGGCATTGTGTTTCGTGGCGAGAAGGGGCCTATCCTTGAGCAGATGTCTGCGATTTGTGCCAAGGAGAGGCTTCATGGGGCATTGGCGGAAGCCCGTGCCCGTGCTGCGCGTGGTGAACCCAGCACCCCGGCACACACTGACCCTGGTCATAGAGAGACCGGGGCCGGTGTGTCGCCTCTTGTGGAGACAGTGGCAGACACGCCCCATGCAGTCCCCCCCTCGGTGAGGGTTCTGCGGGGGCGTCCTCCCACGCATCTCAACCCCACTGAACACCGGATAGAGGTGTGTGGGTCTAGTTCCCGGTCCGCTTCCCTAGGACCGGAGGCCTCCGTTGCCCCCCCTACGCGGGGGCGGCGTGGCCGTCCAGTGAAGGCCTCCCCCCGACCCGCGATTGCCGGGCGGGCTAGCTCGGCCCCGCCAGAGGGGCCTAGTGATTCCTCAGAGGTTATTAGATGAAGCTCCTATGTTGGAACATTAGGGGCTTCGGCCTCACTGGCCGGCGTCGGCAACTCATCGAGTATTTGCGGCAAGAAGAGATCGACATTGTGGGACTTCAGGAGACGATTCGCCAGGATTTTGCATGCATGAGCTCCAGGGGCTTTCCCGCCACCAGTTTGCCTGGCAGTGGCTGTCTGCTATGGGTCAATCTGGAGGCATCCTGCTCGGAGTCAGGGAGGATGCTTTCTCGGTTGAGGATATGGACCGAGGGGAGTTCTTCCTTAGCTTGTCCGTTACCGACCGACGAGTTCACCTCAGCTGTTAGGTGATCTTTGTCTACGGCTCGGCGGATCATGTGAGTTCCGCTGACTTCCTTGCTGAGCTGAAGAATAAGGTGGAGAGGTGCACCACTCCGGTGGTGGTGGCCGGGGACTTCAACCTCATTAGGTGGGCTTCGGATAAGAGCTCCCCTAATGTTGATCGTGTCCGCATGCATCTATTAAACGACTGCATTGCGGACCTTGCCCTTCATGAGATTGCCCGCGTAGGGGCTAGGTACACGTGGACGAATAAGCAGGCGGACCCCATCCGGAGTGTTCTGGATCGGGTCTTTGTGTCGGCACAGTGGGAATTAATGTTCCCGTTGTGCTCTCTCAAGGCGGTCACTCGGATTGGCTCTGATCATACCCCTCTGCTCTTCTCCTCGGGGGATGATGCCCCCCCTAGAACTCGTCGCTTCCGCTTTGAGGCGTTTTGGTTGGGGCAACCGGGTTTCTTTGAGTTGGTTCGCGACCGCTGGCTAGAGCAGGTCGCGTCCCCGCCTCGTGTGTTCTGTGCAGTGGATGTCTGGCATCACTGTGCTAAAATGGACCGCCAGGTCATGAAGGCCTGGGGGGCGAACCTTGGTGCTGACCTCCGGGCCCGGAAAGGGGCCTTGCTGGAGAAGATTAAGGTGCTAGATGGCCTAGCTGACGGGCCGGGCCTTTCTCCTGATGACTGGGTTAGGAGATACTCCCTCGAGGCCTCGCTCATGGACATTTACAAGAGCGAGGAGCTGTTTTGGCAGCGTCGAGGGGGCCAGAACTGGCTCCTTAAAGGGGATGCGAACACTGCTTACTTCCAGGCGATAGCTAACGGCCGCAGGCGGAAATGTGCCATCCCTTTTCTCTGGGGTGGGGATGTTCTTCTGGAGAGCCCAGAGGACATCTCCACCCATATTTACTCCTTCCATAAGGACTTGTTTTCGGCAGAGCCGCGTGGAGGTGTTTCCCTCTGCGTCGACTTTTGGCCGCTAGTTGACCAGCTCTGATGCGGAGAATGCGGAACTTACTCTCCCTTTCTCTCCCGAGGAGGTGGGCCGGGCGATTGCTTCTATGAAAACTAGCTCGGCCCCAGGGCCGGATGGTCTTCCGGTAGTTTTCTTCCAGAAATTCTAGGAGGTCCTGCGACCGGTCATTATGCCCATGTTCCATGAGTTCTATATCGGAACTCTGGATATGGCTAGGATAAACTATGGTGTCATATCCCTGATCCCCAAAGTAGTTGGGGCAACGGATATTAGGCAATTCCGCCCCATCACGGTGATTAATGTGTTGGAGCAAATCTTTGCGAAGGTTTGCGCGACCCGTTTATCCCCCGTGGCGGAAAGGATTGCCCACCCCCTTCAGTCCGCGTTCCTGAAGGGCCGACGGATCCATGACGGGATCCTTGCCCTTCACGAGATTGTCCACGAGGTGGCGTCGAAGGGGCTTAAGGGAGTTTTCCTCAAATTGGACTTCCAGAAGGCATATGACCGTCTGGATTGGTCCTTTTTGAGGTTGGTTATGCAGCGACGAGGATTTGACGAACGGTGGTGCTCATGGATCATGCAATTGGTTCGAACTGGAAACACGGCGATCAACATCAATGGTGAGGTTGGTCCCTTCTTCCAGGCCTCCAGGGGGGTAAAGCAAGGGGATCCTGTCTCCCCCTTGCTCTTCAACCTTGCAGTTGATGCCCTTGCGGGCATCCTAGATAAGGCCAAGTTGGCCGGCCACCTTAAGGGTGTGGTTAGTCATCTCATTCCGGGAGGGGGCGTTACCCACTTGCAGTATGCGGATGACACCATGATTATGGTGGAAGGGTCGGACTCGGACATTGTTAATCTTAAGTTCCTTTTGCTCTGCTTTGAGGAAATGTCTGGACTTAAGATTAACTTTGACAAGAGCGAGGTTGTGGTCCTTGGCTACTCGGAGGCTGAGCAGCACAGGATCGCGGATAACCTCAATTGTAGGTTGGCTTCATTCCCCATATCTTACTTGGGGATGCCCCTGGCTGAGTCCAGGATTTTAGTGAGTGGGTATGATCCGCTTGTGGGACGAGTAGCGTCCCGTGCGGAGCCCCGGTGCGGTAGGTTCACCTCTAAAGGAAGCAAAACTGTCCTCATTAGCTCTAACCTTGACAGCCTCCCCATGTTTATGATGGGGATGTACATCTTGCCCGAAGGTGTGCATAGCTCCTTTGACAAAGAGTTGGCTAGGTTCTTCTGGCAGGCGGGGGATGGTCGGCCTAAGTACCATATGGTGAAATGGGCCGACATCTGCTTGCCGAAGGACCGAGGTGGTTTGGGTATCCCTGCATCCCGCCGTATGAACGTTGCGCTCATGCTTCGTTGGGTTTGGCGGATCTTGCGGGGTGATGGGGGTCTGTGGCTGCAGCTGATTGAGTCCAAGTACTTGCAGGGCCAGCCCCTCTTGGCTTGCTCGCACTCGGCTGGGTCCCAGTTCTGGAAATCTGTCCAGGCCATCAAGGATGAGATTAGGCTGGGTCTGCGGTTCTCGGTGGGCAATGGGTCTGGGACCCAGTTTTGGTTGGACCCCTGGCTTGACGGGGAGCCTCTCCGCATTTGGTTTTCGAGGCTCTTTGCGATTTGTGTCGACCCAGCTGTTCTTGTCTCTGCGGCCGCTTTGGATGAGGGATGGAACATTGCGTTCCGCTTATCAGGCGCTGCCAAAGATCCCGATACTGTGTCTTGGAGTCTTTCTCCTTCGGGAGAATTCTCTGTTAGTTCGGCTTATCAGGCGCTGTGCCGGCTGCCGGTTCTCCAGTGGTTATCCCCATTGTGGAAGGCGCCGATGCCCCTGAAGATCAAGATTTTCGTGTGGCAGCTTCTCAGAGATCGCTTACCTTCGGGGACCGAGGTGCTTAAACGCCATGGTCCGGGCAATGGCCTTTGCCCCCTGTGCCACGTCCCGGAAACGGGAACGCACATTTTGTTCTCGTGCGTAGCAGCGCAGGCACTTTGGTGCTTTGTTCGTGAGGCCTTGGGACCGGAGTGGGAGGCCCATGACCTTGCAGAGTTTTTGCAGGTTAGGGCCACTCAGGTTGGCCGTAAGCGCCGACTGTTCTGGCTCATCTTCGCGGCTATGACGTGGACCCTTTGGACTACTCGTAATAAGATGGTGATTGAGCGGGTGCTCCCGCGGCGTGCTTCTGACTCCTTCTTCAAATTTCTTGCCTTCTTGCAGCACTGGCATCTGCTCGCTAGGCCGAGAGATCGCGACCGGCTTCAGCTCTATCTGGACGCTCTACTGTCTTCTGCGCGCCGGCTCTCCGACCGTGCGTCTGCGTCGTAGCTTGCCCCTGGTGGCTTTTTATGTTTCTTCTCCTTTCTTTTGGGCATGCTTGTGCTGTGGCCCCAGCAGCTTCTTTTTTTATGACTATGGTTGAGACGCGGTTGTATGGACATTTGCTTTATCTATAAAGCGGGGCGAAAGCCTGTTTTGAAACCTCGTCATCCGGTCACCAAACGGTACCACGTTATGGCAGAGCTTTGACAATCCCACCGACACGTTCCTCCCTGGCATGAAGCTCCGGATCAAGTACAACAACCATGGCACTAGTGACCGTCTTGTATCCTGGAAGGGCCCAGGCGATCCTTCGTCCGGGCGCTTCTCTTACAGCGGCGATCCAATCACGTTCCTCCAAGTATATATTTGGGATGGGGACCGCCCGGTTTCCCGAAGCGGGCCATGGACTGGGTACTTGCTGAAGAGCGAGCGCCAGTACCAGCAGGAGAACACCAGCGCGGACATCATCATCTACCTAGCCGTCGTGGACAGCGACGAGGAGATCTACATCACCTACAGCCTCTCCGACGGCGCGCCACACACCAGGTATGTGTTGACCTACTCCGGCGAGTACCTAGCCCAGAGCTGGAGTAGTAAGACATCAACGTGGCTAGTCCTTGGGAAGTGGCAACCCCTCCAATGCAACCACTATGGCTATTGTGGCACATACGGCTACTGCGATGAGACAGCCCAGCCAACCCCGACATGCAAGTGCTTTGATGGCTTCGAGCCGGCAAACATGGTGGAGTGGACCAATGGTAGTTTTTCAGCAGGGTGCCAGAGAAAAGAGCAACAGCGAGGGTGCAACGACGGCTTTTTGGCCCTGCCAAAGATGAAGTTGCCTGACAGGTTTTCAATTGTTGGCGGGGGCACAAGTACGTTCCAGGAGTGTGCGGCTGAGTGCAGCCGCAACTGCTCTTGTGTGGCGTATGCATACGCCAACCTGGGCAGCGGGAGGTCCAGGGGAAACTTGACAAGGTGCTTGGTGTGGTCGGGAGACTTAGTTGATACTGGGAAAATTGGTGAAGATCTTGGCAGCGACACACTCTATCTCCGACTTGCAGGCTTGGATGCAACATCTGGTGCCAAATCCCTCCCTCTATAGTAGCTATTATTATTATTTCCATAATATATATATGTATGAACTTATGTATTACGCAGGTAAAGGGACAAAGAGGAAGAATGTTGTGAAGATTGTGCTGCCAGTTTTAGGAAGCAGTTTTCTGGTATTTGTATGCATCTTATTGGCATGGTTAAAACTCAAAGGTACGCTTGCTTTTCCGCTACGAGTTAATCTATATATTTACTTACCAGAGTTTGGTGTCTACTTCTATACTGTGTCCTTGGGCTACAAATAATTGAACCCACACAAAATGGAGTGAAAAAACACTTACGTGAGTTTATGATTCGTTTAACTGACATCCCTTGCAAACGATTTGATGGCAATGATGATATTCAAGCCATTTCCTCCATCCCAAATTAAATGAAGTTCAACTTTTATCTTCAGTCAAGCCTTTAAATATGACCAAGTCTGTATGAAAATATGCTAACATCTGCAACATTAAATATGCATAGTATAAATATAAATTTCATAATGAAACTAAATTGCTCGTTTAGATGTTAATATATTTTCTATAGATTTGATGAAACTTCAAATTTTGACTTAGGACAAAAATAGAACTTCAATAAATTTGGAATAATAGAGGAAGTAGCAACTATGGGCATGTTATGAGCTAAGTTTTCTAAGCAAGTGTCGGCTATATTTATTATTTCCTGGTTTCATCTAAAGTTTTAGCTCCTTCCACTGTGTATCGAATAATATACAGTAGCCATCGATATCTTTCTGCCTGCAATTTTCTTTGTTTCTCTGGACTGCTAGGACTTCTCATAACTGACATCTTGTCCTGTTAGACTATTTTACTGCGTGGGACTCGAGTCTTCTACTTACTGGTTCTAGGATAAAAGTTATAAGACCTCTACCTTCCAATGGTTAGACTCACCTCCACCATAAAAAGGCTGTTCTTGGAGCATATCCAGCCCTCCAAATATCTATAACTACAAAAGAATATTATTTTTAGAGAGTTACACTATCTAACAATTCCTATAAAATGAGTAACTCTTTCAAATATGACGAGACAAGTCTTGGGAGGAGAAAATTGTGAAAAAATTGCTCCCTCCTATCCTAGCCCCATCCCATCAAAAAGTGAGTTATATTCAGGAAAGGACTCGGTGCACAAAAATTGAACCCCTCAACTTTTGAGGAGTTAAGTTTGGAGATATGGTATACGGAATAAAGTTTTAGGGTAAATGGTAGTGATGTTCTAAGAATGTATTCTTTTATTGTATTGAACATGCCATAAGATGGGAGTCCACATGCCAGAAATCATACTCAACATGGACATGTTTCAGAAAACAAGAGGAATGGTTGGTTATTGTATTATGGACACTAGTAGAAAAAGGCCCATTTGTCCCGGTTCCAGAGGCCCATTTGTCCCGGTTCTGGAACCGGGACTAAAGGGTCGGGACTAAAGCCCAAAACCTTTAGTCCTGGTTTGCTTACGAACCGGGACCAAAGGCCCTCCACGTGGCCGCTGCGGGGAGCCCAGGCAGGAGGACCTTTAGTCCCGGTTGGTAACACCAACCGGGACCAAAAGGCATCCACGCGTCAGCATCTGGCAGGAGCTGGGGTTTTTGTTTTTTTTTTGAAAGGGAGGGGGGGGGGCTTAGGGGGTTTTGTAGGGTTAATTTAGGGGTTTCATATTGTGTTAGCTAGCTAATAGAGAGAAGTGTCCTCTCTTTCTCCGTGCTTGGTCGACGCTAGCTACTATAGAGAGAACTCGACACGCTAGCTAGTAAGCAAATGAAGGAACCATTAAGTACATAAGATCGTCATGAACATATACAGAGAGAAGTGATCGACCTCTCTTTCTCCGAGAGATTGGTCGAACAACAAGTTTTCGTATATCTATCCGACGCTACTACATATATACAATATAACATCTTTTACAATCCCTAACATCATGTACCTAAGATCCAATCACAAATTCGCATGGTATTCTCCGTCTTTAGGTATGACGTGGAAAAGAAAGAATCCCGCCAATTCCTCTTGAATTGCTCGTATGCGATCATGTGGTAGGAGTTCATCCCGCATCTGCCAGATCTAATTTAAAGAACGGGGTCAATACATGCATATATATGAATAAAACTCAACACAATTGATGGTAATATATAAAATAAAATTGTGAATATTATTTACGTACTTCAAATTGTTTGTCAGAGAAGCCCCGCTCAGAGGTCGAGTGGCGAATGAACTCACATACGTAGTATGCACATAAAGAAGTCCCTTCTTTCTGGTACAAGCACTTTACGAGAATAGAGTTCAATCAAACTGATAAGCAAGCATGGTAATGATATATTGATGAAAATTTGAATCAATTAGTGATGCGCGGAACTAGGTAGTACTACTTACTTTGGGGTGCGTAAATCGCAACTCTTTGTTTAGACCGGGAACCTTTCGGGTGAACTTCTTCCAAACCCTGCCAGGCAAAGAAAATGATTACTTGATATCAGGAAATTAGCGAAAGTTGCATGCCGATATGGTCCCGGTATTGACTGAACTTACTTCTTGAGCATTGCAGTCATGTCCGCATAATTCTCGGGATCTTTACGTCTCAAGTCTAAGACAGTTACTAACGCCCCGTCAAGCTTAATGGATAGCAGAATAAAGTGGTAACTGCGCACGCATATATAACTCATCAATTACATTACTTAACCTCGAGTAAGCGAAACCGAGTATCCAGAGAAGACAGCAACACTCACTTGAAGTTGTAAGGAAAGAGTATTTCCCTTTTGTTTTGATGTATAAGGAACGACTTTAGCAAGTTCTCCTCGGTCTCTTTGATTGAGTTTCGTACCGTCCATTCATTTACGGCATCTGGGCTAATGAACCCAACGTCGAAGATTCCTAGTTTTTTGCATTCGACGATCTTCAATCTGCATAATATAGTGAGGATAATTATATATACATGCAATGAACGAGCTGAGCTAGAGAACTATGGAAGTAATACTTACAGACAGTAGGCACTCATGAGTTGTTTGTCGAGGGCCAGTTGATTGTATAACTGAAATAACTCCACAAATTCAACAGGCATCACGGGAAGTCCAATGAATTCGTGCTCTGGTTTCACTGCCATATACAAAGTGTCTCTCCCAGACTCCCTGCAGTTTTTCATGTACCACTCATGCAATTTGTACATCATCGTTGTTAGAGGAGGAGGATCAGGTTTGACGAGAGGCTTCCCGTGCACGTATTCATATTGTTCTTTTGTTACCTCAGCCGTTTGAAAAATTACATCATCCCCTAAGTAATCACCAGGATTGGTACCGGGCACCATCCCCGGATGATTAGCGACGATATCGCTAGACACCTTGAGCGGGGGGCACGATTGCTTCTCCTGTTCGCCGAGCTGGGGAATTGTTTTCTCACTTCTTCGTTCTGCTAACCTTGCATCACTAGAAGTACTTCCCGACCGCCGCGCTTCTTCATATGTCTTTTTAATAATCCGGACATAGTTGGAATCCGGCGGAGGCGGTGGTGGTCGCTTCAGGGCATCAATAGTGCGCTTCACTTTCACCGGATCTAGCTTCTCCTTCGGAGGTGGAGTTTTCTTTGCAAAATGGTCCCTCAGTTGGGCCTGACATATCTCCTCGTTTTCAGACTCGGTCCTCTCATATGGTAACTTTTCCAGAGGCTTGAGAGATGGACCGTATCTTTATTCCCTCCCGCCTCTGCTTGTACTGCTAGCCGCCGGAGCGGCGACGTCTCTCTTCCGTCGTTGCTTACGAGGCGGAGAAGGAGGCGGAGTGCTCCGACGCGCCGGAGGAGCCGGAGCGGCGGCATCTGTCTTCCGCCGTTGCCGACGAGGCGGAGGAGGAGGCGGACTGCTCCGACGCGCCGGAGTAGGCGAAGGAGGAGGCGGAGTGCCCTCACGCGTCGGAGGAGCCGAAGAAGGAGGCGGGGTGCCCTGATCACTCGCCGGAGGAGGAGGAGGAGGAGGAGGAGGCGGAGGCGTCCAATTTGGAAGCTTGATGTAGTCCTTCTACCATAGACATGTACTCCTCAGGGCACGAACCAGCCGATTCTCCCCTTCACCTGTAGAGTGGTCAAGCTCGAGCTCCTCAAATCCCTCCATTACTTCATCCACCATCACAACAACATAGCCATGTGGAATCGGACGGCAGTGAAAAGTTCCGTTGGGTTGAGGAGGTGCAACAGAGCCGACAGCCGCCTTGAAAGTGAGGTTCCGGTATTTCGTCATAAGCTCGCAATGTTGAGCCTCCGTGATAGTATCCACGGGGTAGCTAGGAGACGTGAAGTCAGGCTGAACGGGCTCTGTGGAAGCGACGCTGCTTCTCCGCTGAGATGGTAGGGTAGCTTCTGGGGTAGCTTCGTGCCGCTGAGATGGTTGGCCGGCAGCTCGCTGGCTCTCAGCTTCTGGGGTAGTCTTGCATTGAGCTTCTGAATTTCGCTCAGCTCCGCTTTCCTCTTTCTCTCCCGGCTTCTGTAACCGCCTGCGTCGGGAAACCCAACCTTCCACGGAACGGAGCCTGGTGTGCCTCGTATTCGTCCAGGGTGCTCAGCATTCCCTAGGGCCTCAGTCAGCTCGTCCTTCTCTCTGTCGGGAATGAACGTCCCTTCCTGCGATGCGGTGATATACTCCTGAAGCTTCGTGACGGGTATTGCAAGTTGCTCGTCCGTCCAACGGCACTTCCCTGTTTCAGGGTCCAAAGTTCCCCCAACTCCGAAGAACCAAGTCCTTGAACGGTCTGGCCAGTTCAATGTCTGTGGTACGACCCCTTTAGCAATCAGGTCATTCTCAGCTTTGTCCCACAACGGTCGGGCTTTGAGGTAGCCACCTGACCCCGTGTGATGTTGATACTGCTTCTTTGCAGCGTTGTTCTTGTTTGTCTCTGACATTTTCTTACTCTTGTCCGATGTCTTGTAGGCCACAAATGCGGGCCAGTGATCTCTTATCTTCTCAAATCGGCCGGTGAATTCTGGAGTCTTCCCTTTGTCGACAAACTTTGATTTCAACTCATTCTTCCACCTCCTGAATAGATCTGCCATCTTCTTAAGAGCACACGCCTTGACCAGTGGCTCTATAACTGGCTTGTTCGGATCCTCCTCTGGCGGTAGGGTGAAATTTGCCTTCAGCGCGGTCCAAAGATCATCTTTCTGTCTATCGGTGACATAATCACCATCATGGGCGTCGTCCTTAGGCTTATTCCATTGCTTGATGCTGATCGGGATGTTGTCCCTAACAATAACTCTGCACTGAGCAGCAAATGCGTCCTTGGTCCACTTGGGTTCAATCGGTAGGCCATCGTCCGCGAGTGCTGTGATCGTGAACCTTTCATCCTTGCGCAACTTCTTCTTCGGGCCTCGTCTCGTTTCCGAAGTTTGGCTCGATCCGGAGGGCTATAAAAGAAGAAAGAAGAGTTAATATATGTACATACCAAAACAATTAATGCATCAATTAGCTAGTCAGCACAGGCTTAATTAATATATATACCACGCCGAACTTTGCAACAGCTCCCTCCTCCATTCGGTCACCGAAGCCGTCATCATGGTCTCCTTCTTCCTCCTGCATTCGGTCACCGGAGCCATCATGATCATGTCCTTCCTCCTCCATTGTTCGATCACCGGAGCCGTCATCCTCTCCTTCCAGACCATCGGTGTCGTTGAGAAACAAAAAGACATCACGTCCGCCGTGGATTATGTCCCCCAACAACTGTTCTTGTTCCAAGTCTCTTTGATCCATAGTTTCTGCAAATATTACAACATGGCAATTAATATACAAACACGACATGTCCGACGTCCCCCCTCATGTCAAAGTTATCGGGGAGGGGGTGGATCGACAATGACGCTCTTTCTTGTAGGGTTTGGGTGGCCTCGATAGTTGGTCGGGCGAGCGGACCGCGTCTCTCACTCATGCATGTCCGACGTCCCCCCTCATGTCGAAGTTATCGGGGAGGGTGTAGATCGACAACAACGCTCTTTCTTCTAGGGTTTGGGTTTCCTCGATAGTTGGTCGGGTGAGCGGACCGCCTCTCTCTCATGCATGTCCGACGTCCCCCCTCATGTCCAAGTTATCGGGGAGGGGGTAGACGACAACGACGCTCACCCCTCATGTCATGTCCGACGTCCCCCCTCATGTCGAAGTTATCGGGGAGGGGGTAGACGACAACGACGCTCACCCCTCATGCATGTCCAACGTCCCCCCTCATGTCGAAGTTATCGGGGAGGGTGTAGACGACAACGACGCTCACCCCTCATGTCATGTCCAACGTCCCCCCTCATGTCGAAGTTATCGGGGAGGGGGTAGACGACAACGACGCTCACCCCTCATGTCATGTCCGATGTCCCCCCTCATGTCGAAGTTATCGGGGAGGGGGTAGACGACAACGACGCTCACCCCTCATGTCATGTCCGACGTCCCCCCTCATGTCGAAGTTATCGGGGAGGGGGTAGACGACAACGACGCTCATCCCTCATGTCATGTCCGACGTCCCCCCTCATGTCGAAGTTATCGGGGAGGGGGTAGACGACAACGACGCTCACCCCTCATGTCATGTCCGACGTCCCCCCTCATGTTGAAGTTATCGGGGAGGGGGTAGACGACAACGACGCTCACCCCTCATGTCATGTCTGACGAGGCCGGCGACGAGGACATACATCTATCTCATCTCTACATGAACATACATAGACTTGTTCGGGCGATAGGGGGTTGATCGACGTCCCCCCTCATGTCGAAGTTACCGGAGTTTTCTTCTAGTGGTTTGGGTGGCCTCGAGAGATTGTCGGGTAGGGGCGGGAGGGGGTAGGAGATCGACAACGCTTTTTTTCTAGGGTTTGGGTGGCCTCGAGAGTTGGTAGCCTGGTATATCGAGAGGGGGGTGAACATTTTACCTTAGTAACTTAGAAAAAAAATGTTATCGGCGAGGGGGTATATCGACAACGCTTTTTTTCTAGGGTTTGGGTGGCCTCGAGAGTTGGTAGCCCGGTATATCGAGAGGGGGGGTGAACATTTTACCTTAGTAACTTAGAAAAAAAATGTTATCGGCGAGGGGGTATATCGACAACGCTTTTTTTCTAGGGTTTGGGTGGCCTCGAGAGTTGGTAGCCCGGTATATCGAGAGGGGGGTGAACATTTTACCTTAGTAACTTAGAAAAAAAATGTTATCAGGGAGGGGGTATATCGACCCCCCCCCTCATGTTGAAGTTATCGGGGAGGGGGTATATCGACAACGACATACATACATGGAAAAAAATGCTATCCATCTATACATACATAGCCACATACATATATATATGGAAAAAATTAATACATATATGAACATGCATACATACATATAGCCACATACATATATACATTATATATATATGAACAAAAAATTCATCATATAAAAAATGAACAAAAAAATGATATCAACAGAGCCGGGGCGGCGGCGGCTCACAGCGGGGGCGGCCGGCGAGGGCGACGGCGGGGGCGGCAAGGGCGTCGGCGACGGCGGGGGCGGGCCGGGGCAGGGGCGTGGCCGGGCACGCTCGGGGGCGGCGGACGGCGTCGGCTGGCGAGGGCGACGGCGGGGGCGGCGCGCGAGGGAGCCGGCGATGGCGTCGGCTGGCGAGGGCGACGGCGGGGGCGGCGCGCGAGGGAGCCGGCGATGGCGTCGGCTGGCGAGGGCGACGGCGGGGGCGGCGCACGAGGGAGCCGGCAACGACGGCGACGGTGGGGGCGGGCTGGGGCGCAGGGGCGCGGCCGAGTGCGCTCGGGGGCGGCGGACGGCGATGGCGTGGGCGGCGGACGGCGTCGGCGTGGGCTCGGGGGCGGGGCAGGGTCACGGGCGACGGCGACGGCGTCGGGGCAGCCTGGCGGCGTCGAGGAGGTTGGCGTCGTCGGGGGGAACTGCGAGATGAAAATGAAAATTTTGACAAGTGCTGCTTATATACACACAGCATTGGTCCCGGTTGGTGTGTCCAACCGGGACTAATGCACCCCTTTAGTCCCGGTTGGTGCCACCAACCGGGACCAAAGGTCTCTTTTCAGCAGCCCAAAGGGCGGGAAGCAGAGACCTTTGGTCCCGGTTGGTGGCACGAACCGGGACCAAAGGTAGGCATTGGTCCCGGTTGGTGGGCACAGCGGCGTGGTGGGAGTTTAGTCCCACCTCGCTAGTTGAGAGAGTGCCGCACCTGTTTATAAGGCGCGGTGCGCCAGAGCCTTCCAGCTCCTCTCTAAAGCAGGCTTACGGGCCTAACCACTCTGTATCTACCTGTGGGCCTATTGGGCCTTCTGCGGGCCTGAATCCTGGCCCAACTGGCTGGTTGGCTCTCTAGTCAAATTCAGGCCGTGGTGGCCCAGTAGGCGGCATTTTTTTAATTTTTTTGCAGTTTTTTTTTTTTGCATTATTTATTTTTTTTCTTTTTTGCTTTATTTTTTAAAATTCTTTTTGCTGTTAGGTCACAAAAATTATAAACTTTCTGTTAGTGCCATTAGTTTTCAAATTTGAATAGTTTAAATTTGAATTCTTTTAAATTTGTGTGAATCACTAGTTTGTGAATAACTTTACTATAAAAATAGATTTTCGAGTGATTCTTTATCCTGCTATTTAATATTACTGTGTTTTATCATTATATTCAATTTGGTAATTTTTAGGTTATTTTAAATGTCCGTTTTAATCAAAAACAGATTTTGTTATTTTAGTTTGCTATTAAAGTTTCTAACAAAAAAATTCTTTATGAAAATTCTTTTTGCTATTAATGTTTTGAACAAAAAATACTTTAATAATTTTAGTTGCATAAATTTTATATAATTTTAGTTTCAAAAATACTAGAGGTTTATAGAATTTTAGTTTAAAAAATGTCCGTTTTTTGAGCTAAATGACCCTGAAATTGAAAAGCACTTCAAAAGAACTCTGAAAAGGTTGAAAGTTGGCATGGTATCATCAATTCACCCACATAGCATGTGCTAAAAAGTTGAGAGGGTTACGGCGAAAACTGGATGCACTTCGTGTACAAAATGGACAATCTCTTTCGAAGTATCAGGGTTTCGGACGAAAACTCATCTGTTACAAAGGGATTTCATTTTTTTGAACATATTTGAACTCCATACTTTTTGTGTGTTCAAAATGCACCATTCAAAGCCACATCATCAATTTTCAACCCTTTCTGACTTCATTTGGTATTTTTCATGCATTTACTGATTTTTTTGAGCTAAATGACCCTGAAATTGAAAAGCACTACAAATGAACTCTGAAAAGGTTGAAAGTTGGCATGGTATCATCATTTCATCCACATAGCATGTTATAAAAAGTTGAGAGGGTTACGGCAAAAACTGGATGCACTTCATGTACAAAACGGACAATCTCTTTCGAAGTATTAGGGTTTCATACGAAAACTCATCTGTTACAAAAGGCATTTCATTTCTTCACATGTAACTGCAATGATATAGTTGTGGAGAGAAAGTCTTCACTTTTTCCTCGCTTGTGTCCTTTCCTTATTGCGCCGTAACAATGGATAATCTTCATCGTTTAAGAGGGTGCTTGGGTCAGCCTTGACTTTGAAGGGAGGAATTTCATGAAACTTTTCATAATCTTCAGACATGTCTGTCTTGCCCTCCAATCCCACGATGTCTCTTTTTCCTGAAAGAACTATGTGGCGCTTTGGCTCATCGTATGATGTATTCGCTTCTTTATCTTTTCTTTTTCTCGGTTTGGTAGACATGTCCTTCACATAGAAAACCTGCGCCACATCATTGGCTAGGACGAATGGTTCGTATGTGTACCCAAGATTGTTCAGATCCACTGTTGTCATTCCGTACTGTGGGTCTTCCTGTACCCCGCCTCCTGACAGATTGACCCATTTGCACTGAAACAATGGGACCTTGAAATCATGTCCATAGTCAAGTTCCCATATGTCCACTATGTAACCATAATATGTGTCCTTTCCCCTATTGGTTGCTGCATCAAAGCGGACACCGCTGTTTTGGTTGGTGCTCTTTTGATCTTGGGCGATCGTGTAAAATGTATTCCCATTTAATTATCTCGTACGCTTTGTAAGTCAATACAGTCGAAGATGGTCCCCTGGCCAACGAGTACAACTCATCAGAAACAGTGTTGTCACCCATGAGACGTGTTTGCAACCAACTGCCGAAAGTCCTGATTTGTTCATATGTAATCCAGTCGTCACACTGCTCCGGGTGTTTGGAGCGCAGAATATTCTTGTGTTCATCGACATACGGGGTCACCAAGGTAAAATTCTGTAGAACTGTGTAGTGTGCTTGAGACCAAGAATGCCCGTCCCTACATATTATTGAGTCCGCTCCTAGCGTGCCTTTTCAAGTCAGTCTCTCCTCATACCGTGATTGAGGGAGACCAATCTTCTTAAGGTCAGGAATGAAGTCAACACAAAACCCAATGACATCCTCTGTTTGATGGTCCATGGAGATGCTTGCTTCTGGCCTAGCGCGGTTACGAACATATTTCTTTAAGACTCCCATGAACCTCTCAAAGGGGAACATATTATGTAGAAATACAGGGCCCAGAACGACAATCTCATCGACTAGATGAACTAGGACGTGCGTCAAGATATTGAAGAAGGACGGTGGGAACACCAGCTCGAAACTAACAAGACATTGCACCAAATCACTCCTTAACCTTGGCAGGATTTCTGGATCGATCACCTTCTGAGAGATTGCATTGAGGAATGCACATAGCTTCACAATGGCTAATCGAACGTTTTCCGGTAGAAGCCCCCTCAATGCAACCGGAAGCAGTTGCGTCATAATCACGTGGCAGTCATGAGACATTAGGTTCTGGAACTTTTTCTCTGCCATATTTATTATTCCCTTTATATTCGACGAGAAGCCAGACGGGACCTTCATACTGAGCAGGCATTCAAAGAAGATTTCCTTCTCTTGTTTGGTAAGAGCGTAGCTGGCAGGACCTTCATACTGCTTTGGATGCATGCCGTCTTTTTCATGCACACGTTGCTGTTCCTCCCGTGCCTCCGGTGTATCTTTTGTCTTCCCATACACTCCCAACAAGCCTAGCAGGTTCACGCAAAGATTCTTCGTCACGTGCATCACGTTGATTGCAGAGCGGACCTCTAGGTCTTTCCAATAGGGTAGGTCCCAAAATATAGATTTCTTCTTCCACATGGGTGCGCGTCCCGCATCGTCAGTCGGAACAGATAGTCCGCCAGGACCCTTTCCAAAGATTACTTGTAAATCATTGACCATATCAAGTATGTGATCACCAATACGGAGGGCGGGCTTCTTCCACTGATCTGCCTCACCTTTGAAATGCTTTCCTTTCTTTCGACATTGATGGTTGGTCGGAAGAAATCGACGATGCCCCAGGTACACATTCTTCCTGCATTTGTCCAAATATATACTATCGGTGTCATCTAAACAGTGTGTGCATGCGTGGTATCACTTGTTTGTCTGTCCTGAAAGGTTACTGAGAGCAGGCCAATCGTTGACGGTTACAAACAGCAACGCATGTAGGTCAAATTCCTCCTGTTCGTTCTCATCCCACACGTGTACACCTCTTCCATTCCATAGCTATAAAAGTTCATCAACTAATGGCCTTAGGTACACATCAATGTCATTGCCGGGTTGCTTAGGGCCTTGGATGAGCACTGGCATCATAATGAACTTCCGCTTCATGCACAACCAAGGAGGAAGGTTATACATACATAGAGTCATAGGCCATGTGCTATGCTTGCTGCTCTGATCCCCAAAAGGATTAACGCCATTTGCACTTAAACCAAACCATACGTTCCTCGGGTCACCTGTAAAGTCGCTCCACTTTCTCTCGATCTTTCTCCACTGCGACCCGTAAGCGGGTGCTCTCAACTTCCCGTCTTTCTTACGGTCTTTTATGTGCCATTGCATCAACTCGGCATGCTTTTTGTTTCTGAACAGACGTTTCAACCGTGGTATTATAGGAGCATACCACATCACCTTGGCAGGAACCCTCTTCCCGGTGCGCTGGCCCTCAACATCACCAGGGCCATCTCTTCTGATCTTATACCGCAATGCACCGCATACCGGGCATGCGTTCAAATCCTCGTACGCACCGCAGTAGAGGATGCAGTCATTAGGGCATGCATGTATCTTCTGCACCTCCAATCCTAGAGGGCATAGAACCTTCTTTGCTTCGTACGTACTGCCGGGCAATTCGTTATCCTTTGGAAGCTTCTTCTTCATTATTTTCAGTAGCGAACTAAATCCCTTGTCAGATAATCCATTCTCTGCCTTCCATTGCAGCAATTCCAGTGTGGTACCGAGCTTTCTGTTGTCATCTTCGCAATTTGGGTACAACCCTTTTTTGTGATCCTCTAACATGCGATCGAACTTCAGTTTCTCCCTTTCACTTTCGCATTCTCTCTGTGCATCACAATGACCCGGCGAAGATCATCATCGGGCACATCGTCTGGTTCCTCTTGATCTTCAGCTTCCCCCATTGCAGCATCGCTGTATTCAGGGGGCGAGTAGTTGTCATCATCCTCTTCTTCTTCGTTGTCTTCCATCATAACCCCTCTTTCTCCGTGCTTGGTCCAAACATTATAGTGTGGCATAAAACCCTTCTCAAGCAGGTGGAAGTGAAGGGTTTTAGAGTTGGAGAAAGCCTTCGTATTCTCACAGACAGTACATGGACAATGCATAAAACCATTCTGCATGTTTGCCTCAGCCGCTTCGAGAAAATTATGCAGGCCCTTAATATACTCGGAGGTGCGTCGGTCACCGTACATCCATTGCCGGTTCATCTGCGTGCGTTATATAATAAAGTGTATTAAAAACCAAATTAATAGAAATTCATCATCACATTAAAGCCAAAGTACAGTAGTGACCAAAATAAATACATAACGTTCATACATAGTTCTCATTATTGAACAACATATAGCTCTCTAGAGCATCTAATTAAAACATACATTGAAACTATAAAATTTAAATGCAACAACAAATGCGATCATAACCGCAATTAAGGTACCAATTGATCCAACGGCATAATGATACCAAGCCTCAGTATGAATGGCATATTTTCTAATCTTTCTAATCTTCAAGCGCATTGCATCCATCTTGATCTTGTGATCGTCGACGACATCGGCAACATGCAACTCCAACTTCATCTTCTCCTCTTCAACTCTTTGTAATTTTTCTTTCAAGTAATTGTTTTCTTTTTCAACCAAATTTAACTTCTCGACAAGAATTTCTATGTCGGTTGGAATTTCCGGTTCACATACCTCCTAGATTAAAAAATCTATGTCACGTTCGTCGGCATAATTGTCATAAACACTAAATAAAACAAATAGTTATAAAAGATAATATATACCACATCCGAATCATAGACAGGACGAGGGCCGACGGAGGCGGATACCAAAACCTTCGCACTATATAATAACAAACAATAATAAAAGTAAGAAAATTACACAAGTATCTATCTAAATCATACAAGTAAGAACTTTTTTCTTTTAGAAAGAAGATAAGAAGAAGAGGCTAACCACGGTGGTGCCGGCGCCGAGATGGGCGCGGGCGATCGACGACGGTGAGGACGGGGACGGGACAGGACGGACCGCCAAACCTAGACAAATCTTGAGGAAAATGGAGCTTGGACAAGGAGCTTCGAGAGGAGAAAGCTTAAGTGTGGCTCGGGCATTTCATCGAACACCTCACGTGCATAGGAGGTGAGCTAGAGCACCACAAAGCTCTCCCAACGGCCGGCCAAAAAAACAGAGCAGTGTACTGCTCTGCTCGCGGGCGGGGGGTATATATAGGCCGACCATTGGTCCCGGTTTGTGGCTGGAACCGGGACTAAAGGACATCATTTGGTCCCGGTTCCAGCCACAAACCGGGACCAATGGTTGTGGGCCAGGAGTGAGGCCCATTGGTCCCGGTTCGTGTCTGGAACCGGGACCAATGGCCCACGAGGCCCGGCCGGCGCCCTGGCCTCACGAACCGGGACCAATGCCCCCATTGGTCCCGGTTCGTGAGTGAACCGGGATTAATGGCATTTCAGGCCTAGACCAAAGCCCTGTTTTCTACTAGTGGGACTAAAATATTAATGTATCGATTGTTTGCGTACACGAGCATATCAGGCAAAAATGGGGGTAAGGGCGACAACCAGAGAGAAATGGTGTTTCTTCTAACGTGCGTACTTTATCTAAAATGTCAAGTCGTGGCTATATTAAGTCGATAGTTTTCCACATTGATAGAAGTGCCCCATGGGTTGGTTGATCTAGTTTTGTGAGTCTGTAAAGTAAACAGTAGAGAAACATCACCCATTTGAGGGGTCAAAACAACTATTTATGAGTATTATTTTTGCATCTGAGATAATTATAGCATTGTGGGAGCAGGCAAGAGAGAAAAATGGACAAAACGCAAGAATGAATCATTGGATGGTATGAGTACCTCTTACGACCTTACTGAAGGAAACCTTTCCCATGACCATGAATTCCCATTTGTAAGATTTGAGGAAATTGCCTTCGCAACGCACAATTTCTCCGAAACATGTATGATTGGGAAAGGAGGCTTTGGCAAAGTTTACAAGGTAACTTGTTTAGTAGTTTTCTAATATTCTTATAAATCAACAAAATTGAGTGGTTCATATAACAAACATCAATCAAGGCCTTATCTTAAAATTTTACAGGGGTTGTTAGGTGGGCAAGAAGTTGCTGTCAAGAGGCTAAGTAGGGATTCTCAACAAGGAACAAAGGAGTTTAAGAACGAAGTAATTCTAATTGCCAAACTATAACACAGAAACTTGGTTCAACTTCTCGGGTGTTGTGCAGAAGGGGATGAAAAATTGTTGATTTATGAGTATCTCCCTAACAAGAGCTTAGATGCTACGCTTTTTGGTAGAAATTCTAACAACACACTATTTTCGTAAAACAACTCAAGAACATGTTTGCTCACATTTTCATCGATATGTTTACAGATGGTTCTAGAAAAATGTTGCTAGATTGGGTGACACGATTTAATATAATCAAAGGGGTTGCAAGGGGACTTCTTTACCTACACCAAGATTCTAAACTGACTATAATTCATAGGGATCTTAAAGTTGGAAATGTTTTGCTAGATGCAGAAATGAAACCCAAGATAGCAGATTTTGGCATGGCAAGGATCTTCGGAGATAACCAACAAAATGCAAATACCCAACGTGTTGTTGGAACGTAGTAAGCTTGCATTTTGAAATACTCATACTAAGTTTTGGATCAATTCAACTCCCATTTGGTAACTCTTTTGATTGAAATGATCAAGCAGTGGTTACATGGCTCCTGAGTACGCAATGGAGGGTGTCTTCTCTACGAAGTCTGACGTCTATAGCTTTGGTGTGTTAGTATTGGAGGTTGTAACCGGTATAAGGAGAAATTCCAGTAATCAAACAATGGGCTTCCCTAGCCTCATAGTCTATGTAAGTACATACAAGACTTCGCTCAAGTTCCATTCTGTAGGTGTATGAATTTCTGAAACAATTTTTAGTTCTGGCACACAAAATGGAAAATAATATGCTGTTCTTGGTTGTTTTAGTCATGGAATATGTGGAAGGAAGGAAAGACAGAGGAACTGCCAGACTCATCTATCATGGATACTTGTTCACTAGATGAAGTTTTGCTTTGTATCCACGTAGCACTGAGCCGCGTCGTCTCCCTGGCGGCTCGGGGGAGAAAATACCCTAGCCGCCGCGACTCCTCCCCCTCCCCTCCTAGTCTCGCCGCCGCCGGAGGGGACTCCCTGGCAAAGGCCGGGCTGCCCCGAGGAAGGTGGTGGCGGGGCACCGATCCCCCTGTGGTGGCGCGGGCGTGCGAGCGCTCCGTGCGTGGCAGAGGAGAGACCGGACGGCGGCGGCCACCGCCGCGGGATGCGCAAAGCACGGCGATCCGGATGGCCTGGCGCTGCGGGCGCCCGGCGCATGGCGACGGTGTGGCCTAGGCAATCCCATACTAGGCGACTTGGATCTGGGAACTTCCCTGGGTCGGGCATCCAGGTTGGGGTTCTGCCCGTCTTGTGGTGCTACGGCGACGGTCGCTCTGCTGCGCGCTGGCCTGTTGGTGGTGGCCGGCCAGGAGGCGGCGGCGGATCTGGCTTCAGATCTGTCCGGTGACGAGATCGGCGGCGGCGCGGCCGGATCTGGGCTCAGGCGTGAGCATGGTCTCCGGGTCACGGTCGGCGCGATGGCGAGTGCGACACGTCGGCATCTGGACCTTGATAACCCGGGCAACTCCGGGGGAAACCCTAGATCTCCATGGGATCGAGCGATGGCGGTGATCTTGCGCCGTAGTCCCTCTTCAGGGCATTGTTTTGGAGTTTGCTACGGTCGAAGGAACCAGCGAGGCCGGCGGCGTATGCCCGGTGGCGCAACTGCCGATGAAAATCGCGCCGACTACGGTCATGGCGGACGATGGCGGCGTCTTTGATGTCGTTTCCTTCTCGAGGCATCGTTGTTGCAGTTGGCGTCATCAGGCTCGGGATGCTCCGGGGCAGAGGCAGGAGGTGGAGCGGCTTCGTCTTGCACGGAGCTTTGGTGGAGATGTCAAGTCATGCCTGGCCGACAGGTGCTACGCTTTGTCATGCCTGGTCGGCAGGTGCTACGCACGACAGATCTTCCAGAGACTTCAAGTTGTGTCGGCTGGTGGTACTCGGCGGCATGGTGCTGAGGTGTACCGGTGGCGACCGCGACGTGCTCAGCTATTCGCGCGCAGGGAGGTGGTGCCGTTCGGCGTCGTGGTGGCGTCGACGGCAGATAGACCGGGCAAGGTTGATGCGTCAGTACAGCTCTGAAGATGGAGTGGTGGCAGTTGGCGGCGGCGGCCTCTGAGAGCGCGCCGGATCGGTGTATGCCCCAGACCCGGCAAGTGGCTTGGTTGGGGCCCCAGGTCGTCTTAGATGTTAGGCTTGGCTGCGAGGTCTGAGGTATTAGGCCCAGACTATCAGCATCCCTACATCAACTGGATAGGAATAGCGACAGATGTTGCCTAGACGGTGGCTTCAGACTTACTGTTGTATGTCCTTGTAAGGTCTTTTGAGAATAATTAATAAAGTGGCTGCATGCATCGCCCAGATGCAGAGGCCGGGGGTCTTCCTCCTTTTAAAAAAAAAAAAAAATCCACGTAGCACTGTTATGTGTCCAAGAGAACCCAGATGACAGGCCCCTCATGTCACTAGTCGTGTTTATCCTAGAGAATGGAAGCACCACACTTCCAGCCCCCAGTCGCCCTGCCTACTTTCCGCATCGAAGCGTTGAAATGGTGCAAATTGGAGATGATATTCAGAACTCCGTGAATAGTTTTACTCTTACTGAGATAGAGGGGAGATGAAACAACGGTTCTTCCCGTTCTATATAAATTGAACATATTATTAAAAGATGTCTAGATAAACAAAATGGATATGCAACACATATGTTGTTTAGTAGTCATTACCTTTGAATGTGTTTTCTGTTCAACTTTTGGCCTTGATAGCAGCCTCAGTTTGGAAGATGAAAAAAACAGGTTATCAAGGTGCATACACAAATTTCAGCAAAAACATCTTGATGAAAGTGATTTCACATTGATGTAAGTGATAGATTCGGTGACTGTTTGGTTGAACGTGCTGTCATTTCTCTTTTCCCTTTGGTTTCTTTGCTTGGCTTTTATTTGTACAATTTGATGCTGTTTTTCAGCGAGGGAGCACCCTGCTTCTAATTTGTTTATTTTTAACACTTCCTGCTCCTAATTTCATTTCTCAATGAAACTACAACTAGGACAGGTCCGGGAAATAAGCAGTGTACATGACCGCAACCCGCAGGCCTCCAGCTACTAACCGCCATCAGTTCCCAAAACGGCTCTACTCATAATCTACACGAGTCTCACAAGCTGATACAAACATTTCAACATCCCCAACAGCCAACAGCTGAACAAACAAACAAACCAAAACAAACGATGAAATGAAAGAGGGCGCTGTGGCCACCATTGTACTGTTTGATCATTTTCTCAGTATCTGGCCGGAATCCTTCCAAATTAATACTTTAATAGCCAATCCTATAGCACTACAGCATTATTCTATGAACAAAAATAAATAAAAACTAACTAGGCGCAGGGCATTCAACACCACAGAGGGACCAAGACGTGCCTTCAGCATATGGTCGATTAACTGGAAATGCGGTAGATTTCCCTCCAATTATAACGAGCAGGTCTGCAAGGCGATTTAATATGGTTGACACCATGAACGATCTCAGAATTAAACATAACAAATCATGAAGTTCTAGATTTACGATGGTATAATGATCATGGTCATAATTTAATCATGTGATTTTATTTTCTAGCAAGGTCTGCTGGAGCAGCCGGGCTGGTATAGCTTACTATTTCAGTCACTAGCCTGCCTGGTCAGCAGTGACAGTGGCATCCCAACTGCGACATGGACAGCTTAGATGTCAACTCATCCAACACACTCTCATCTGCTTCTGCAATCGAACATGTAGATAGATCATAGATGCCGGAACTTGTCGTTCTCCTTTGTCATACCATTTTTTTGCTTGTGACCAAAGCTGCATGCAAGCCACCCACTTACCAACATCAGTTCTGGCCTGAACGACAGATGGACGGGCCGGCTCTCCCATGCTTCACAAGGACCGCGGTGCTGGTCCTTCTGATCTCCCTGGCGTTGAGCACGTCCGAAGACCAGCTTGTCCCTGGCAAACCACTCTCCCCTGGTGCCACACCATCGTCTGCGGTTGAGGTGCCTTTACATTTGGCCTCTTCTCCCTGTCCAACTCCAGCACCCGGCCCGGATGTACCTCGGCATCCGGTACAAAGACATCCCCGAGCTCACCATGGCCTGGATCGCCAACCGAGAAAACCCGACCAGCAACATAACTACACCGATGCTCTCCCTCACCAACTCCTCCAATCTTGTTCTATCAGACCGTGATGGTGGTGGCAGTGCCGGAGCAAGAACTGTTATTAAGCCAGGGCAAGTCGAGTCTACGGCTTTCTACAATGTCGGACGCTTGACTCTATCTGCTTATAGAGGGAAACAATATTATTAAATTAAAAAAAACATCTGAGTGCTCTATCTTTCCAACGCTAGACGCTAACTACATATGCTAAACAGCCCTGGCGCCGCATGAGGGAAGAAAAGGGCTAAGCACCATGATGAGGGAATCTATCGTAGCACCTCCCCAATTGTCTGGCGTTGGACATGGCCTAAGTGTCTATTCGGAAATCAAAATTTGCATGTTTTCTTTGCATGGCTAGCAACTCAACATCGGATCGCAGGGCGAGGCATGGACTACAGGAGACCCCTTCGGCGTGCTTTATCTGCTTACAGGAGGAAGACAATGTGGAACATATCCTTGTTCAGTGCGTATACAGGTGTGGTTCTGCTGCTTCGATCTGCTGCAAATCAACGTAAACCAGCCTCTAGCAACAGACACACTGGTTGATTGGTTGCTGGTTGATTGGTGGACGAGGAGCAGGACGGGGTTTGTGAGGCAGGACAAAAGGTGTTCCGACGCTCTTATCATTGCTACCTCGTGGCATTTATGGAAGCAAAGAAATGCAAGGGTATTCAACAGGGATGAACAAATCAGATGCCCAACAAGACTACTAACAAAACAGATCCTAGAGGAACTCCAGCTCTGGAGACAGGCCGGTGTAGGTGTGGTAGGACTGCTACGTTTTGTGAGAGAGTAGTGTTGTAATGTTGCTGGTGGGTGTATCTGTGAAGATGTTCGCATCTATCGTGGATATCTTGTAAACTCTATTTCTCTCCTATAAAAATATGGTACGACATTGGCGTACTCTCGAAAAAAAATGATGTTTGGAACATAGAATAAAATAGCCCGCGAAATAGCTGCGCTATAGCTGCTCAAAAGCCTCGCTGCTACGCTATGGCCGCTGCCGCGAAATCATTCACATATCCCTCTAAATTTTTCAAAAATAAGAAAAACCCTCTAAAAATCATCTCTCCCATAAAAAAAATTCCACTATTTGCCGCAATTGCCCGCTATGACGGCCGCTATAGCTGCTGGGAGAGGCCGCCGCGAAATAGTTTCTCCCGCGATTTTAATCTATGGTTTGGATACACAAGTACGCAACAGATATTATAACACCAAACTTTCGAACTCACAAATTCACACTAATAATGAAGTGAAAATATGTAGAACAAATCAGAAAAGCGGCAACGAGCTAGCAACTAGCCAACTACCCTAATTTACTGGTTCAAAATTTAGGTGTTAACATTCAATTATCTAGAGAAAAATTATACACCATTCATCCCTCAATGAACAATTCCCCACGCCCTAACCTTAAAATTTAAACCTAATCAGTTCGCAATCTTACCTTGTCAGGAAGAAGGCAAGAGTGGCGGAGTAGCTCGCCTGCTGCTCGGGGATGCCAGCCGCCGCCAACCGGCAGCGCGCCTGGGCCGGCCCTCAACCTCCGCTCACCTACCTAGTCCCTGCGATCGCCGCCTCATCCGCAAGGCCGCAACCTCCTGCGTAGCACAACTGTGAGAAATGAAGAAACGGGGAGCTGGAGCAATCGACCATGTTGAATTCCTCTATTGTTTCCATCAAGTTGACATGGGTTGGGCTGTGAGCCCGTGGCTGCAGCCTACAGCAGGTTACTGAAGGAGGCCCAAGACAATTTTGCCCAGGTAAGCACCAATTTCTGTGGTTTTTAATGAATAAAGAGTTGTTTTACCCCTAAAAAAAAACAATAAGTGTTGTCTCAAAAAAAAAACAATAATGTAGCAGGTTAGAGCATCTGCAACCACAAGTAGCAAATTAGGGATGATTGGTAAATTGTTATCATCAGGAGGGAAGGATGTTCTAATTAAATCGGTTGCTCAGGCAAATCAGGTATATTTGATGGCATGCTTTAAATTACCAAGAGGGCTTTGTGAACATTTAAATTCGACCATAAGAAAGTTTGATGGGACGCAAAGAAGGACAGAGAAAACCAGCATAGCTCCTGGGAAGTACTTACAAAGCCCAAATATTTGGATGGGTTAGGATTCAGAGACCTGGAACTATTCAATATAGCCCTGTTAGCAAGACTGTCATGGCACATTATTTGTGATCCTACATCCCTGAGTGCGAGAATTTTAAAATCAGTATACTTCCATGATGGAACTATTCTAAGTGCACAACTAGGCACTAGATCTTACCAGGTTTGATGCGTGATTTTGGAGGGGAGGTTTTTTCTAAAGCAGGGATTATTCAAAGGATAGGAAGTGGGCAGGAAACAAATATCTGGTCAGACAACAGGATCCCCAAAGAATCTTCTTCGCGTCCAATTGTATCTCTTGTTGATAATCCACTCCGGTCAATTTGGTACGCGCGGTGACAAGCAGTATATGTGACGATCTTCCAAAGCCGATAGTGAATGATTCAATGCTTTTAGATGCTTTTGAAGTGCGGGAAGCTCTTGCCCTAGCTGAAGATATAGAGCTTCACCACCTTTACGTTGCATCGGACTGTCTGGGAATGATCAATGATATCCATCAGAGAACCGGTGGTCATCAAGGAGATTGCTAGCCCCTCAAAAAAAATCTTTCTTGCAATTCTATTCATGAACATAGACATTTCAATTTTGAAGCTCATAATCTCGCCAAATATTCATGTAACTTAGGATTAGGCTGCCATTTATTGTTGGGTATCCCCCATGACAAAAATCTTGTACTCTTGAACATCTATGGATTTTAATAAAGTGGGGCAAGATTTCTTCAAAAAAACAAGCAGAACTTTCCGCCTCTCAAATGCTCGCGGACGCGCCCGGGTGCGTGTGCGGACATTGACCAGACAACACACTAAATTTCTCCTCCACAACCAGATCCATCAAACTGGATCCTCAAATCCATATTGTTCTCGTGCAACGCGTACGTAGCTAAACACATGTCATCTAACTGCAAAATATTGACATGCTCTACTAACTACGAATGAAGCGACGATGGAAGAAGTTCATCCACTGCCGCCTTTGCCCTTATCGTTTCCCTTCCCGTCATCCATGCGGCAGTAGCGGTCGAAGACGCGGAACGAACTAAAGTTGTTCTGCTCACTGCTAGAGCTGTCTAATCCGTCGTCGTCCTCTTCCTTCTCCTCTGGGGAGGTGGGGGGGAGTCCGACCATGACACAGACTGCCCTGGTTTGCTCTTTGCTCTTTTGTCATCTCCTTCATCGCCCTTCCCAGCCGCTTCTCGGCTATGCGGGCAAGGAGTGCTTGATCCAACCCCAATTTGCGGACTGCCGTTACCGCATCTGCCGCGAGGGCTGCCTTTGCCGCCATCGCTTGAAGCCGCGCTCATAGCCTCGTGCGGCGGGCTTGTCGCGCCTCCTTTTCGGATTGGAGGACTCTGGGCAGCACAGATCAAGACAATGGCATCTAAGGTACTCCGTTGAACTGGTGTTGGTTTAATACAAGGCAACGGGTGACAAGTAGTTAGATCAAGCTCTGGATAGAACATCACCTATAGTTTATTTTGATATTTGCTAAAATTGGTGTTGGTTGAATAAATTTCTTTACTTGTATGTTTGTAAATATTTATTATTAATGAAAATACCGTCGAATAATTGTTCTACCGTCTTGGTTCAAAAAAAAAATGGAAAGAAGGGAAGACAGAGAAACTACCAGACTCATCGATCATGGACACTTGTTCACAAAGACGAAGTTTTGCGTCATTAGTTGTGTTGGTCCTAGAGAACGGAAGCACCACACTTCCATCCGCGGATTGCCCTGCATACTTTGCACATCAGAGCGTTGAAGCTGTGCAAATTGGAGATGATATTCGGACTTCCGTGAACAGCGTTACTCTCATAGAAATACAAGGGCGATGAAATAATGATGCATCTATATATGTCATGCATCATGTGTTGTTTGGAAGTCACTATCTCTTTATGTGTATTGTTTTTTGTTCCTTTTTTTTCTTCATGACAGTCTCGATTTGGAAAGAAAGGAAAATATCAAGGTGCAGACAAAAATTTCAGGAAAAAAACTAGTCGATGAAAGTGAAATTACAATAAACGCAAGTGATGGAGTAGGTGGTTGTGTCCTTGTCACCGGTTGTTGCAGTGGGTTTTCTGGGACATCGATACATCTTGTGTACGTAAGACAAGTATGTTGACTGTCGTCGAGTGCATGTATAATGTATTCATATGCAGCTCTACAGCCTAAACCGCAAGTCATCAGCATCGCCATCTGGTGAATTTCCATCCAACCATCGTGGGCGACTCTCTGTGAGTACAAGGCGATTTAATCTGGTCCTATCTATGAATGGTGTAATATTGTCATATCTGGACTGTTGAAGCACATTAATAAACGATCCAAAATATTTAGATGCACTGTAAAAGGACTCATGATTAATCACCGGATTTACGACGGTATACAAGATATATATATAGTCTATTGTTTGTTGTGTACATAGACCGATGCACAAGCCAGGAGTATATGTACCGTCTTCTTGCGAAAAAGGTACTCCTTCTGCAAACAAATATAAAACGTTTTAGGTTACTATATGAGAAAGTACTACACACTTATATAATTGCCAATATTCTTTCTCTTTCTCGCGGCAACACTGTCAGCAAAAGAATATACTATATTCAGCGTCGTTCCAAGCGGGGCCTTTTCCCTCACCTGCCACCCTCGTGTCAACTCGGTCGCAAGCTCGTGCCAAAAGCAGGCAGGAGATCAACTGCAATTGTTCGCTCGCGCGTCACGCGCACACAGAACACCGGACCTTCGGCCGTGTGCACCTTCACTACGCCAGCACGCCAGAAAATGTCGGGCCGTCGCTCTCGGCGACCGTGGATCCATGCTGAAACTAGCCAATGGGGCTTCAGGAACTCGTGTCGCGCTCCACAAGGACTTCGGATTAGGAAGAAATGTCAGGGGTGGTTGCTAGCTAGCCGAACACCTATCATCGTTTCGCTTGTCAGTCGTCGCTGAAGAAACGCGTGCATGCACGACCTTGATCGACGGCCATGTCGCGCTCTGCCGTGTGCGCCGTCGACGTCGCGGTGTGGCTAGCTACGTGGCCTTGCAGGCCAAGGAACAAGACGGATCACGTACTGCCTGTCAAGCAGGTCATCGTCCACCTGCTGCCATGCACTGCACCACGCCAGCACTCACGCACGCACGCACGCACGCATCTCAGGCCAGAGAAATCGATCCGTCGCCCTCCGCGACTCTGGAGTATGGATGCATGCTGATGCTAGTAGATATGATGACTTCAGAGAGTTCGTGTGGCTAAACCGCCTTGGAGGCCAAGAAGGATCACACTCACACAGCACAGACGAAATGTCAAGGAGTGGTTTGCTAACTGTTCTTTTTAAACGGAGTAGCGCCTGGTTTGAATTAATGAAGCCAAATGATCATACGACGTCAAAAACAACAACAAAAAACATAGTACGGTTCACCTAAATAAACATAGTACTCCCTCCGTCCCAAAATAAGTGACTCAACTTTATACTAACTTTGTACTAGAGTTAGTACAAAAATGAGTCACTTAATTTGGGACGAAGGGAGTATATGGTTATGTTAAGACTCAACAGGGAGCAGCCAAATAAAAGGACTATGACATGAAATCAACTAAACTGGGCCCTCTGTTAGGAGGTTCGTCGGTCGATGCTGTGGATCGCCCTGATCTTACTAAGCATCCATATGAACTTCTCGAAGTTCTTCCTCTTTCCATAGGGTTTCACTGCTGAAAAAAGATATGTTATTTAAAAATGTAGTCGGCGTGGCGGTTAGGGATGGTGCCCTCCATGGCTAGTTTGTTATGACACGTCCAAAGCGCCGAGCTAAGGCCGCGAAGGCCCTCCACGCAAGCCTACATTGTTGCATGTGAATGCCCGAAATAAGTGAGAACATGTATGGAAAAAGGAATAAGGGTCACAATAACACCCGATACTTTTCTGGACACAGCTCCAAAGGAATTTGGCCGGCGGGCAAAGAAAAGCAATGTGGTTGGCGTCTTCAGGATCGCGACAAAAGGGCACAAAGGCCATTTCCTTGCCCATGTTCTTTTTGGAGATTGATAACCGAAGGGAGTCTACCTCTTGCCAATTGCCAAAGAATGATTTTGATTGTTTGCCAGAGCGAAGAGGATCCGAGGGCCTTGGAATACCAGATTGGAGGCCCACATACCAGTTTCGAGTACATAGACTTAACCGTGAAGGTACCAGATGCCTCTAGGTCCCAGCTAATGACATCTCTCTCTGCGGAGAGCCGGATCGAGACAAGGTCGATTAGGAGAGCTTCCCGTGAGGCATTGTCCTCCCCGATGAGGTTCTTGAAAAGGGCAACGTTGATGATGTTTTCTTGCAAGACATCTTTGACAAAATCTTCATGTTCAGAAGCTATCACGAACAGGCCTAGGTACATGGCATAGAGTGGAGTTTGTTATATCTCCGTTGCCCATGGAGAACCACATGGAGAACCACATGCCAACATTGAAAATCTCTATGCATATCAGGTCCTGTTGCAAATCGAAGATCCCTTCTTTTTAGTAGAAAGGAACGAGGAATTAGGGAACTAATTTGCTTTGAGGAGTTCGGCCCAAAGACCTGAAGAGCTCTGCGAGATTTTCCAAATCCATTTTGAACTGGTAATGCCTAATCCACCCCCTGATCTCCCCCGCCCCTATGATTTAGGTAAAATCTTCCTAGGGTATAAGGTATTTCCGCTTCATGCCATCAGCTTCCCAAGATAATCTCGATCTGACTTTGTCGAGTTGTTCGTGAGTCACGTCACCCAGCAGGAACAATCCCATAGCATAGGAAGGAATAGCTGATATGCAGGCATTAGCAAGGGTTATTCTTTCCCATGGGAAAAGCAAATTACCTTGCCACGGATCAACTCTCTTCTCACTGTTGTGAATAGTGATATCCCAGTCTGAATTGAAAAGAGCTCAATCTGAGGTAGGAAGACAGGGGTGTGTAATCAGAAAATCAATTTTTTTATAACGAAGTAAGTTAGCTATACGCTCTCCCTCATGTTGGTCCATAACAATGGCTACTGCCTCACTTTCCGCAAAAAAAATTTGAATTTCATCCCCAGCATTGCCTCGAAGCATAGTAGAATATTTTTATCGTCCCTATGCTCTAGTTGTCGGGTTCCAAAAGAAGCATCAGGTCATCCGCATATTAAGGTACGAGAGCCCCTAGGAATCAAATGGAAAACCACCCCCTTGAGGTGACCGGCCACTTTGGCCTTCTGTATCATGGAATAGAGGGCATCGCCAACAATATCAAAGAGGGGGGGGGGGGGGGATCGCGTTGTCACAGACCACGCTTGTTTGTGGAGAAAAGGCCCACCTCCTTATCGACCAGATATATCTTTTGTTGTCAACAAGGTTTGTCAGTATCTGCATGCACCTACTACTGAACACTGGACAACGGTTAAAAGAATTGTGAGATACATAAAACATACTCCAAGTTTAGCTCTTCAGTTCAGACAATCTAATTCTACTCTTGTTAGTGCATTCTCTGATGCTGACTGGGCAGGATGTACTGATGACAGAAATCATCTGGAGGATTTGCAGTATTCATTGGTTCTAATCTTATTTCCTGGAGTGCCTTGAAACAAGCCACGGTGTCATGATCAAGTACAGAAGCTGGGTACAAAGTTCTAGCAAATGCTACGGCTGAAATCATTTGGATGGAATCATTGCTTCACGAGATCAGAATCAAGCAACGTCGTACGTCATGTCTACGGTGTGACAATTTGGGAGCAATCTTTCTTTCTACAAATCTAGTGTTTCATGGTAGGACCAAACACATTGAGATGATTTTCATTTTGTACGTGAAAGAGTTGCACGGAAGAAATTGGAAGTTTATTCCATCCAAAGATCAAGTGGTAGACAGTTTTACTAAAGCTTTGTCACTAAAGCCATTTGAAGAATTCAAGAGAAATATGAATGTAATCTCATCTATCTCTATCTCTTCTCCCTCTCATATCCTTCCTGGTTTCTCTTGTACGTTGGTTGTATCCTAGCGACCGACCAACTCATGTACTACATGTTGGAAATATGCCCTAGAGGCAATAATAAATTGGTTATTATTATATTTCCTTGTTCATGATAATCATTTATTATCCATGCTAGAATTGTACTGATCGGAAACTCAGATACATGTGTGGATACATAGACAACAATGTGTCCCTAGTAAGCCTCTACTAGACTAGCTCGTTGATCAGAGATGGTCAAGGTTTCCTGACCATAGACAATGAGTTGTCATCTGATAACGGGATCACATCATTAGGAGAATGATGTGATGGACAAGACCTAACCGTAAGCATAGCAGTTGATCGTGTCAGTTTGTTGCTACTGCTTTATCCATGTCAAGTATATGTTCCTACGACCATGAGATCATGCGACTCCCGGACACCGGAGGAATGCCTTGTGTGTATCAAAACGTCAAAACGTAATTGGGTGACTATAAAGGTGCTCTACAGGTATCTCCGAGGGTGTCTGTTGAGTTGGCATGGATCGAGACTGGGATTTTTCACTCCGTATGACGGAGAGGTATCTCTGGGCCCACTCGGTAACACAGCATCACAAGAAGCTTGCAGGCAATGTGACTAAGGAGTTAGTCACGGGATCTTGTGTTACGGAACGAGTAAAGAGACTTGCAGGTAACAGGATTGAACTAGGTATGGAGATACCGACGATCGAATCTCGAGCAAGTAACATACCGATAGACAAAGGGAACTGCATACAGGATTGTCTGAATCCTTGACATCGTGGTTCGACCGATAAATTTCTTCGTAGAATATGTAGGAAACAATATGGGCATCCAGGTCCCGCTGTTGGTTATTGACCGTAGAGTTGTCTCGGTCGTGTCTACATAGTTCTCGAACCCGCAGGGTCTGCACACTTAAACGTTCGGTGACGTTTCGGTATTATTGAGTTATGTATGTTGGTGACCGAAGGTTGTTCGGAGTCCCGGATGAGATCCCGGACATCACGAGGAGCTCCGGAATGGTCCGGAGGTAAAGATTTATATATGGGAAGTCATATTTTGGCGACCGGAAAAGTTTTGGGTTTTTCTGGTATTGTACCGGGAAGCTTCTAGAAGGTTCCGGAAACTTCCGGAGGAGTCCGGAAGTCCACCAAGGGTTCCACCACGTCCCAAGGGTTTGCATGGGCTGAGGGGAGGCGCCCTGGCCTTATTGGGCCAGGCGTACAAGTCCCTCAAGGCCCATGTTGCTTGGGAGAGGTGGAAAGTCCACGTGTTTATGGAAAGGGAGGGAATTGGACTAGGAGTCCAACTCCTCCCCCTTGGCTGCGCCCTAGGGCTTGGAGGGGCTGATCTCCACGCCCCTCCACCTATACATAGAGGGGAGGGGGCGCCCCAAGAGCACACACGAAGTCCTTGGCGCCCCTCTTTCTCCCTAGATCGTTTTCTCCTCCGTTCGCAGTTTCGGTAGCGCTAGGCGTAGCCCTGCCGGGATAGCACCACCACCACCGCGACCACGCCGTCGTGTTGCCGAAGAACTCATCTACCTCTCCGCCCCCTCTTGCTGGATCAAGAAGGCGGAGATCGTCATCGAGCTGTACGTGTGCTGAACGCGGAGGTGTCGTCCGTTCGGCGCTAGATCGGGACGGATCGTGATTGGATCGCGGGACGGCTTGCGATTTGGATCGCGAAGACGTTCGACTACATCAACCGTGTTTTTTAACGCTTCCCGCTTAGCGATCTACAAGGGTATGTAGATCTACTCTACCTTTCGTAGAAGCTCATCACCATGGATAGATCTTGCGTGTGCGTAGGAAATTTTTTGTTTCTCATGCAACGTTCCCCAACAGTGGCATCATGAGCTAGGTCTATACGTAGATGAGATCACGAGTAGAAAACAAAGGAGTATGTGGGCGTTGATGCTCAGATTGCTTCCTCCCTTGGTAATTTCTTGATTCAACGGTATTGTGGGATGAAGCGGCCCGGACCAACCTTACTCGTACGCTTACGAGAGACCGGTTCCATCAACTGACATGTGACTTCATTGCATAAAGATGGCTGGCGGGTGTCTGTCTCTCCGACTTTAGTTGGATCGGATTCGACAAAGGCGGTCCTTGAGAAGGTTGAATAGCAATTTGTGTATCACCGTTGTGGTTTTTGCGTGGGTAAGAATCGTTCTTGCTAGATACCCGTAGCAGCCACGTAAAACATGCAACAACAATTAGAGGACGTCTAACTTGTTTTTGCAGGGTATGTTGTGATGTGATATGGCCAATTACATGATGAGATATATGTGATGTATGAGATGATCATGTTTTGTATAGAATATCACGACTTGCATGTCGATGAGTACGGCAACCGGCAGGAGCCATAGGGTTGTCTTTAATTTATTTTCGCCGTTTTTCCTTTACTTTATCGCTATGAGTTAGCAATAGTCGTAGAAGCAACAGTTGGCGCGACAACCTCATGACAACACGTTGATGGAGATCAAGATAATGGAGATCATGGTGTCATGCCGGTGACGATGGAGATCATGCCGGTGCTTTGGAGATGGAGATCAAAAGCACAAGTTCATGGCCATATCATGCCACTTATAATTTGCATGTGATGTTAATCCTTTTATGCATCTTATTTTGCTTAGGACGATGGTAGCATTATAAGGTGATCCCTCACTAAAATTTCAAGATAAAATTGTGTTCTCCCCGAGTGTGCACCGTTGCGAAAGTTTGTCGTTTCGAGACACCACGTGATGATCGGGTGTGATAGACTCTACGTTCACATACAACGGGTGCAAGCCAGTTTTGCACATGCGGAACACTCGGGTTAAACTTGACGAGCCTAGCATGTATAGACATGGCCTCGGAACACAAGAGACCGAAAGGTCGAACATGAGTCATATAGTAGATATGATCAACATGAAGATGTTCACCATTGAAACCACCTCATCTCACGTGATGATCGGACTTGGGTTGGTGAATTTGGATCATGTGACACTCGAATGACCAGAGGGATGTCAATTTGAGTGGGAGTTTTTAAGTAATATGATTAACTAAAACTCATTATCATGAACATAGTCAAAATGTCTTTGCAAATTATGTTGTAGATTACTAGCTCGCGTTGTAGCTCCCTTGAATTTTTATATGTTCCAAGAGAAATATAGTTGAAAGATGATGGTAGCAATAATCCGGACTGGGTCCGTGATCTGAGGATTGTCCTCATTGTTGCACAGAAGGCTTATGTCCTTAATGCACCGCTCGGATATTGTGAACATCCGACAGGCACGTTCTAATGACTACTTGATAGTTCAGTGTGTCATGCATTACGGCTTAGAATTGAGGCTCCAAAACGTTTTTGAACGTCACGGAACATATGAGATGTTCTAAGAGATGAAATTAGGACCTAAGGCTCGTGCCCGTGTTGAGAGGTATGAGATCTCCAACAAGATTCTTTGCCTCCAAGATGAAGGAGAATAGCTCAATCGGTGAGCATGTGCTCAGATTGTCTAGGTGCTACAATCGCTTGAATCGAGTGGGAGTTGATCTTTCAGATAAGATAGTGATTGATATAGTTCTCCAAGTCACTGCCACTAAGCTACTAGAGCTTCGTGATGAACTATGAAATGTCAGGGATGGAAATAATAATCCTTGAGCTATTCGCGATGTTTGACGCCGCGAAGGTAGAAATCAAGAAGGAGCATCAAGTGTTGATGGTTAGTAAAACCACTTGTTTCGAGAAGGGCAAGGGCAAGGAGGGAAACTTCATGGATGGCAAGCCAGTTGCTGCTCCAGTGAAGAAACCCAAGGTTGAACCCAAACCCTAGACTAAGTGCTTCTATTATGAGGAGAGCGGTCGCTGAAGCGGAACAACCCTAGATACTTGGTAGATAAGAAGGCTGGCAACGTCAGCGTAAGTATATTTGATATACATATTATTCATGTGTACCTTGCTAGTACTCCTAGTAGCACCTGTGTATTAGATACCGGTTCGGTTGCTAAATGTTGGTAACTCGAAAAAAAAGCTACGGAATAAACGGAGACTAGCTATGGGCGAGGTGACGATGTGTGTTGGAAGTGTTTCCAAGGTTGGTGTGATCACCATCGCATGCTCTCTCTACCTTCGGGATTAGTAATGAACCTAAATAAATGTTATTTAGTGTTTGCGTTGAGCATAAACGTGATTAGATCGTGTTTATTGCAATATGGTTATTCATTTAAGTTATAGAATAATGGTTGTTCTGTTTACATGAATAATACCTTCAATGGTCATGCACCCAATGTGAATGGTTCATTGAATCTCGATCGTAGTAATACACATGTTCATTGATGCCAAAAGATACAAAGTTAATAATGATAGTACCACATACTTGTGGCACTGCCGCCAAGGTCATATTGGTGTAAAGCGCACGAAGAAACTCCATGCTGATGGATCTTTTGACTCACTCGATTTCGAATCGGTTGAGACATGCGGACCATGCCTCTTGGGCAAGATGACTAAGACCCCGTTTTCCGGTATGATGGAGCGGGCAAGTGACTTATTAGAAATGATACATGTTGATGTATACGGTCCAATGAGTGTTGAAGCGTGCGGTGGATATCATTATTTTCTTACCTTCACTGATGATTTGAGTAGATATAGGTATATTTACTTAATGAAACACAAGTCTGAAACGTTTGAAAAGTTCAAGCAATTTCAGAGTGAAGTTTGAGATCATCGTGACAAGAAGATAAAATATCTATGATATGATCGTGGAGGTAAATATCTGAGTTACGTGTTTGGTATACAACTCAAGACAATGTGGAAGTTGTTTCACAACTCACGCCACCTGGAACACCATAGTGTGATGGTGTGTCCGAACGTCGTAGTCGTGCTCTATTGGATATGGTGTGTCCGATTTGCCACTATCGTTTTGGGGTTATGCATTAGAGACAACTACATTCACTTTAAATAGGGCACCATCTAAGTCCGTTGAGATGATACCGTATGAATTTTGGTTTGGCAGAAACCTAAGCTGTCATTTCTTAATGTTTGGGGCTGCGACGCTTATGTGAGAAAGGTTTCAACCTGATGAGCTCAAACCCAAAGCGGACAAATGCATCTTCATAGAATACCCTAACGTAACAGTTGGGTATACCTTCTATCTCAGATCCAAGCACAAAGTGTTTGTTGCTAAAACGGGTCCTTTCTTGAGAAAGTGTTTCTCTCGAAAGAATTGAGTGGGAGAAAAGTAGAACTTGATGCGGTTGTTGAACTGTTACTTCAGTTGGATAGTAGCACAACGCAGAAGGATGTTTTGCGACGTCTACACCAAGTGAAGAGGAAGCAACTGATGATGATCATGAAGCTTCGGATCAAGTTACTACCGAACCTCATAGGTCGACAAGGACTCGTACCGCCCTTGAGTGGTACGTCAATCCTGTCTTGGTGGTCATGTTGTTAGACAACAGTGAACCTACAAGCTATGAAGAAGCGATGGTGGGCCCGAATTCCAACAAATGGCTAGGAGCCATGAAATCTGAGAAAGGATCCATGTATGAAAACCAAGTATGGACTTTGGTAGACTTGCCCGTTAAACGACAGGCCGTTGAGTACAAATGGATTTTTTAGAAGAAGACGGACGCTGATGGTAAATGTCACCATTTATAAAGATCGACTTGTCGCAAAGAAGTTTTTCGACAAGTTCAAGGAGTTGACTGCGATGAGACTTTCTCATCCGTAGCGATGCTAAAGTCTGTTGGAATTATGTTAGCTATTGCTGCATTTTTCGATTATGAAATCTTGCAGATGGATGTCAAAACAGAGTTTCCTTAAACGGTTTCCGTGAGGAAAGGTTGTATGTGATACAACCAGAATGTTTTGTCAGTCCTAAGGATGCTAAAATGTATGGAAGCTCCAGCGATCTGTCTATGGACTGGAGCAAGCATCTCGGAGTTGAAATATACGCTTTGATGAGGTGATCAAAGTTTTTGGGTCTATACAAAGTTTATGAGAAACTTGTATTTACAATAAAGTGAGTGGGAGCACTATAGAATTTCTGATAAGTATATGTGGATGACATATTATTGATCGGAAATGATGTAGAATTTCTGGAAAGCATAAAGGGTTGTTTGAAGGAGTTTTCAAAGGAAAACCTGGAATGAAGCTACTTAAATATTGGGCATCAGGATCTATAGAGATAGATCAAGACGTCTGATAAGACTTTCAATGAGTACATACCTTGACAAGATTTTGAAAGAGTTCAAAATGGATCAGTCAAAGAAAGAGTTCTTACCTGATTTGTAAGGTGTGGAGTTCAGTGAGACTCAAAGCTCGACCATGGCAGAAGAAAGAGTCACTACTGGAATTCAGCAATTTGCCGTCTGCCAGCTCTTTGCCGTCTGCTGGCACATGGCAAAGAGAGCCTTTGCCGTCAGCTGAGCAGGAACGGACGGCAAAGAACAGGCTGACGACAAAGAAACCATTTGCCATCTGCCAGGGCTTTGCCGTCAGCCAGCTGACGGAAAAGAGTCGGAAGGCAGACGGCAAAGAACCCACCTCGGCCCCACTGGCCCCATGGGGGTGGTGGGCCGTATGCTCGATCTTTGCCGTCTGCCTGGGGACTCTTTGTCGTCCGCCAGCAGACGGCAAAGCTGACGGCTAGTAACGGCAATAGCCCGACCCCCACCCCATCCCCTCTCACTCTCTTTCTTTGTCTCTCTCTCGCCCCGATTCCCCACCGCCGCCCCTCTCGCCTCGCCGCCAGCCGCCCCCGCCCCTGCCCCCGCACCCGCTGCCGGCCGCCCCAGCACCCGCCCCCGCACCCGCCCCTGGCCGCCCCCGCACCCGCTGCCGGCCGCCCCACAGCCGGTCGCCCCGCCGGCAGAAGCCCCGTCGCCGGCCGCCTCACCGCCAGACGCCCCCGCACCTGCTACCGGCCGCCCCGCCGCCGGCCGCGCCGACGCCATAAGCCCCCGCCCCCGCCACCGGCCACTACGCCACCCCGGCCGCCCCCGGCCCCGCCGCCCCGCCGTCTCCGGTGAGTGCCGGGCCGCCCCCCCCCCCCCCTCACATTTTTTCCTGTTTTTTAGTTAGTTTTTTTCTGTTAAATTAGATAGTTAGTTTATTAGGTAGGAAAAACTTAGATAGAAAAGAAAAAACTTAGAAGAAAAGTAGAAAGGAAAAAAACAAGAAGAAGAAAAGAAGAAGAAGAAGAAGAAGAAGAAGAAGAAGAAGAAGAAAGAGCAGAGGAGTAGAAGGAGAAGAGGAAAAGGAAAAGAAGAAGAAAAAGAAGAGAAGAAGAAGAAGAAGAAAGAAGAGAGGAGGAGAAGGAGAAGAGGAAAAAGGAAAAGAAGAAGAAAAAGAGGAGAAGAGGAGAAGAAGAAGAGGAAAAAGGAGGAGAAGAAGAAGAATAAGAAGAAGAAGAAGAAGAAGAAGAAGAAGAAGAAGAAGAGAAGAAGAAGAAGAAAAAGGGGAGAAGAGGAGAAGAGGAGAAGAAGAAGTTGACCAGTATGCGTCTGACCCCCGCACTCCGCACAACTGTTAATACGCCGCCCCCGACGCCACTGACCCCTGACCCCCGACACCTCTTCGGCCTCCTGTTGACCGAAAAGGTGCTCTTCGTCCTTCCAGAGGGCGACGGGGTCATAGTTTTGTAAATCATGTGTTAGGTCATATATTTTCCGATTTTGTTATGGAAAACATCATATTTGTGTTGATCGGGTGGATTTCAATGTGCAGTTGTTTCGTCGCTGCGAGGGTCTGTTGTTCGACGACCTCCCAGTGCGTTGGACGAGCTCCGCCCATGTGTTCATGGGTGAGCACAAATGACTTCTCCTCCTCCCCCCTTAATTTGCTCTGTTCCGGTCTTCGTGCCGATGAAACTTGCTAGCTATAGGTATCTTCAATCATCAGTATGCATGACCAGTATGCGTCTCCCGTTTGAAAGGACGACATCTATAAATATGCATGTCTTTGCATATTTATAACCGCCGTCCTTTCGAATTGTCCAACGTTATCCATGGACAGCCCGAGTATGTGTAGATTGGGTTCGTTTTACCGTATGCTCTGCTCCGGATCCTCTGCCACAGATGTACGACCTCTATGCGATGGCCCATACTGCCTCGTACAAGAAGTTCAAGGCATTCTCTGAGTCTGACCTCGATGATCCCTTGAAGTTCAGCAACATCTTCTCCCACAACAAGCTCGTGAGGTACAAAGATGAGGGGAAGGCGAGGAAAGGGGAGGACGTTAACCCGAGCCAGGAGCCTATTGATCCAGAGCTGGTGATGATAGCTGGCGGCGGGAGGCCCCATGGCTCGATTGCCATTGGAGATGGCCTTATATGTTGTCCTAGCAACCTCCGGGAGATCAAGGCGCGCCAAACGAGCTCCTGTCCTGAGATAAGGCCTCGTCCACGGCTAGTCGAGCTCGCCATCGAGGTTAGTTATACGTACTCAGATATCTTTCCTCATTACATTGTGTGTGTGAACAAAGATGATTACAATGCTAACGAGGAGTTGTGTTGCAGGCTGCTATTCAGAAAGAGAGAGAGGCAACACAGGCGCTTATGCCGGCGAAGGAGAAGGAGATGGAGGAGAGGACGGCAAGGTTGTTGGAGGAGGAGAGGGCACGGTCCGATGCGTCTTATCGGGCCATCTACGAGCTCTTCGTGGTAAGATTCTTCTTCATATTTGTCAAATCTTGCATTTAATGTTTGTTTCATTAATAATGAATATCGTTGACTTGTGAAAACCAAATGTGCAGACTATGTGCGAGAAGACCAGCCAGGCCGCTCCGTCGATGCCAGTCATTACCACGGCTGCAACGGTGAGTTTCATTTCAATGCAATGATCTTTTCAGTGTCATCATGCTAACGAGACATTGCAAATCATCTTTGGTGCAGCTTAACTCCAGAGTCGCGTCGCACGACCCTTCTCCAGGGCAGCCTTCTCCAGGTGAAACCGGTCCGAGCAACCGCGATGCCTCTCCTCCGTGATGACGAGGACGGTAAGCCCCAAACTTAGCTCGTTTTCTCAAAGAAAGACAAACTTAGCACTTAGACAAACTTAGCTCCTTCCGAAATATTAGTGTTAGGGAAAACGACCATCACCAACTGTCGAAATATTAGTGTTAGGTACTGTCCACCAACATACACCACCAATTAAGTGTGAGTGAGTGCGCACCATACACACCATGAGGCAAACCTCGAAAGACCTATCCTTCTTCCAATTTTGCCCGAATGACACAAATAAGCAATAAGAAGAAGAAAACAAGAGGAGAAAGATAGAGAGAAGAAAACCGCTTCTTCATCTTCTTCTTCTTATTCTAGTCTTCTTCATCTAACTTTCGTATTTCCCATTTTGCAGATTAGAGTCACTTCACGGAAGCTTGCATTGATGGAGTGCTTGTGATTTTGTATCGATGAACAATGTTAAACTTGCTACATATGTGAAACTTGTTACTATTGTAATATGGTGAACAATGTGACATTTGTTTTGGTATGTTTGTTGGATACTTGTGCTTGTGCTTGTTGTTGGATGATCATCAGTAGGGTTATTGTGAAATATATACATATATAGCATATTTTGCCTGTGAAAATTGTTGGATATAAGAAAAAACAGAAAAAACTGGGGCAATATTGCCACTTTGCCGACGGCCACCGTCGGCATAGCTTCTTTGCCGTCCGGCACCGACGGCAAAGGTGACACGTGGCACTCACCTGTGCACCCTGGGAGTGGCAGGCCTGCTATTTGGTACATTTGCCGTCCGGGGGCGGACGGCAAAGAAGCTATGCCGATGGTGGCCGTCGGCAAAGCGGCAATATTGCCCCAGTTTTTTCTGCGGACGGCAAATGAGGGGTGGCAGACGACAAAGGCTGCGGACGGCAAAGGAGAGGGTGGCAGACGGCAAAGGCTGCGGATGGCAAAGGAGAGGGTGGCAGACGGCAAAGGCTTCGTTAGCCACTAACGGGGCTAACTCAAGTTTACGCCGCCAGCCGCTTTGCCGTTTGCTGCCTGACGGCAAAAACACTTTGCCGTCCGCTGTACAAAGGCAGATGGCAAAGCACTCCTTTACTGGAGTTCCCAGTGCCGGAAATTTGGCCGTCTGCTGCCGGACGGCAAAGGCTTTGCCGTCGGTGGTCCTACCCTTTGCCGTCCGCTATGGCAGACGGCAAAGTACCTGATTCCAGTAGTGAGTAAGGACGAAGGTAGTCCCCTATGCCTTATCCATAGGCTCTGTATAGTATGCCATGCTGTGTACCGCACCTGGTGTGTGCCTTGCCATGAGTCTGTTAAGGGGTACAAGAGTGGTCCAGGAGTGGATCACTGGACAGCGGTCGAAATTATCCTTAGTAACTAGAGGACTAAGGAAATGTTTCTCGATTATGGAGGTGGTAAAGAGTTCGTCGTAAAGAGTTACGTCGATGCAAGCTTTGACACCAATCCGGATGACACTGAGTAGCAATCCGGATACGTATAGTGGAGCAGCCATTTGAAATAGTTCCAAGTGGAGCGTGGTAGCATCTGTAGTATGACATATAGATTTGCAAAGAACACACGGATCTGAATGTTGCAGACCGTTGACTAAAGACCTCTCTCACATGCAAAGCATGATCGAACCCCAGAACTCATTGGGTGTTAGATTCATAACAATGTAAATCACATGGTGATGTGAACTAGATTATTGACTATAGTGCAAGTGGGAGACAGTTGGAAATATGCCCTAGAGGCAATAATAAATTGGTTATTATTATATTTCCTTGTTCATGATAATCGTTTATTATCCATGCTAGAATTGTACTGATCGGAAACTCAGATACATGTGTGGATACATAGACAACACTGTGTCCCTAGTAAGCCTCTACTAGACTAGCTCGTTGATCAGAGATGGTCAAGGTTTCCTGACCATAGACAATGAGTTGTCATCTGATAACGGGATCACATCATTAGGAGAATGATGTGATGGACAAGACCCAACCGTAAGCATAGCAGTTGATGGTGTCAGTTTGTTGCTACTGCTTTATCCATGTCAAGTATATGTTCCTACGACACCATGAGATCATACGACTCCCGGACACCGGAGGAATGCCTTGTGTGTATCAAACATCACAACGTAACTGGGTGACTATAAAGGTGCTCTACAGGTATCTCCGAGGGTGTCTGTTGAGTTGGCATGGATCGTGACTGGGATTTGTCACTCCGTATGATGGAGAGGTATCTCTGGGCCCACTCGGTAACATAGCATCACAACAAGCTTGCAAGCAATGTGACTAAGGAGTTAGTCATGGGATCTTGTGTTACGGAACGAGTAAAGAGACTTGTCGGTAACGAGATTGAACTAGGTATGGAGATACCGACGATCGAATCTCGGGCAAGTAACATACCGATGGACAAAGGGAACTGCATACGGGATTGTCTGAATCCTTCACATCGTGGTTCGACTGATAAAGATCTTCGTAGAATATGTAGGAACCATTATGGGCATCCAGGTCCCGCTATTAGTTATTGACCGTAGAGTTGTCTCGGTCATATCTACATAGTTCTCGAACCCGCAGGGTTTGCACACTTAAACGTTCGGTGACGTTTCGGTATTATTGAGTTATGTATGTTGGTGACCGAAGGTTGTTCGGAGTCCCGAATGAGATCCCGGACATCACGAGGAGCTCCGGAATGGTCTGGAGGTAAATATTTATATATGGGAAGTCATATTTTGGCGACCGGAAAAGTTTCGGGTTTTTCCGGTATTGTACCGGGAAGCTTATAGAAGGTTCCAGAAACTTCCGAAGAAGTCCGGAAGTCCACCAAGGGTTCCACCACATCCTAAGGGTTTGTATGGGCTGAGGGGAGGCGCCCTGGCCTTATTGGGTCAGGCGCACAAGTCCCTCAAGGCCCATGTTGCTTGGGAGAGGTGGAAAGTCCACGTGTTTATGGAAAGGGAGGGAATTGGACTAGGAGTCCAACTCGTCCCCCTTGGCTGCGCCCTAGGGCTTGGAGGGGCTGATCTCCACGCCCCTCCACCTATATGTAGAGGGGAGGGGACGCCCCAAGAGCACACACGAAGCCCTTGGCGCCCCCCTCTCTCCATAGATCGTTTTCTCCTCCGTTCGCGGTTTCGGTAGCGCTAGGCGTAGCCCTGCCGGGATAGCACCACCACCACCGCCACCACGCCGTCGTGTTGCCGGAGAACTCATCTACCTCTCCGCCCCCTCTTGCTAGATCAAGAAGGCGGAGATCTTCATCGAGCTATACGTGTGCTGAACGCGGAGGTGCCGTCCGTTCGGCGCTAGATCGGGACGGATCGTGATTGGATCGCGGGACGGCTTGCGATTTGGATCGCGAAGACGTTCGACTACATCAACCGCGTTTCTTAACGCTTCCCGCTTAGCGATCTACAAGGGTATGTACATCCACTCTCCCTCTCGTAGATGCTCATCACCATGGATAGATCTTGCGTGTGCGTAGGAAATTTTTTGTTTCCCATGCAACGTTCCCCAACACTACACGGCATTTTGCCAGAGATCAATATATATCGATGCAGCTCTCCTCCTGAAGAGTAGGAATGCTTCCAACCTAATACTGGTCTTCCTGCCAGTGTGTGCGTCTGATGACTCGCTTGTACCCTGCAAGGCCGCTCTTCTCCTGCGCAATTCTTGGATGATGGTTCCTTCGCCTTGAGCTTCTTCAACCCGTCCAACTCTGATATTCCGTGCAGGCTGTACCTTGGCATATGGTACAACGGCTTACCGGAGCTCACCCCGACCACGAATAATAGCTCGTTTGCATCAATGAGATAACTACCCCGAGGGAGGGGGGGACTCGTGTCCCACCAACCTGCAATTGTTCTTGTGCTGCATATCAATATGCCAATCTGAGCAGCGGCATGTCCAGGGAGACGTGTCAAGGTGCTTGTTATGGGTCGGCGAGTTGGTTAACACGAAAAAGGCGGGCACAGAGTTTGGCGATGATGTATCTTTCGCTTGGAACCATGAATATGCAACAACTAGTATGGATCCCCCACCCCCTCTTTCTTCTGCTAGCTTCGTATTCGTCAACATACAAAGCTCTTGCTTTATCATTTATTTGATTTTTTATTGTATGTGTTAAAAAGGTAAAAGGGCAAAGAGCAATGCAACGAGGATTGTGTTGCCAATTTTAGGAGGCAGTGTTCTGGTACCCGTATGAATCCCTATGAGCGCACCCGCGTACATCCTATCCCTATTAGCACCTCCGAGACATTGGATCAACCTAATATCTTTAGTCGACGGAAACTTCTTCGAACATCGCCAAACAGTCTGAAATAAATAAAGGAAAATAGCACCAACGCCAAGTCTAGGACTTGAAGTTTCCTGGCCTGGTTCCTTGGAATATAAAGGTATGCTCCGTCTTGCCACTCATAGTAGTTGCAACTTTCCATCCTCAATCGATTTCCAATCATTGCCATGGTGATAGACAGGCAACAATTTTTAGGGTTCAAATGGAACCTTTTCTTTCTTATCTTCCCTACAGCCGCATTGGTCCATGAAGACGACAGCGGGGGCTGCTATTTCTTCGGTAGCCTACAGCGGATAGATGCGATCTACGAGCGATGATTTGAGGTAGAGGGTATGGATGCGTAGCGGTGGTACGTGTTTCCGACCAGGACAGTTATCTTCGGTTCTTAGGGGCTAATGGCCACAATCCCATATGCAGGTACGCAAGCGGCAGTGACAACCTTCTACATGCCAACGAGGTGGTCCTCCGCTCGGGGGGCAGGATGGTGTAATGATAATGTACTGCTAGGCAGGTGTCACAACATGCCAGAGTCTTGGACCTTTAGATCCGGCGACAACGAAAATTATGTTTTCTCGACCAACTTTGCCAGCACAGACAAGGACGGTGGAGGATAAGGACAGTGCGGGACTGTCGGAGTGTCCCCAATAGGGATTTTGGTGGTGCGAGTGACCTTCCTCTCTTGCCATTTTTTGTTGCATGTGCGATGAAGACCTCCGTCGTTTCGGGGCTTTGGTGGCAACTGTCACTTGTTGTGGTTTGACTGCCTTCTTATGCGGGCATGGTCTTCGCTTGTGTGGCAGCTCACATTAGGACCGTGCTACGCATGTAGCTGTTGGGATCTCGGAAAGGGGTGACGACAACATATGATGACTTTGGTTTTGGTGGTGCTTCTCGGAGTACTCGATCTAGCTAGAGATCCAAGGTGAAAACCCAAGGTCTGACCCTAATTGGTTAAACCATTGTTTTTTCGTCATTACCTTGTTTAAGGCATTGCTTGGACCTTATCTTCACGGTGAAAATCCAGGATTTGACATTTGGTTGTTGGATCCGCCGACAACAACGCTTGATGTCGTTTCCTTCCTAGATGCATTAGTGCTTGAGAACCTATCTCGTTGTCTTTGTGATGTCAAAAGGTGGTTGATGCAGATGGTCATTGTTGTAATTCATCGATCGTTGTTTCGAGAGCTGTGTGCGCACGCGTGCGTGGATCTGTGTGCGTGCGTGTGTATGTGTTTTTATAACATTGATACTTCATTTGTTGTCATTAAAATCCACTCTTTATCAATAAATGTCCATTGTATACTAATTTGACTATGACAATGTGGGATCACGCAAGAACATGCAATGGAGAAAGCACAAAAAATATTGATTGGATGGCATGTGTACGTGGATGAACACCATCCCATGGTCAAGGGTACATGTTTGTTAGATTAAAAGAAATAGCCCTCGCGACCCCAATTTCTCTGAACCATGCATGGTTGGGTAGGCTTGGAATCATCCAATGTACAAATTTTTAGTTTCTTCTAAATCTGGCGAAATAATTTGTTTATTTAATATAATCCAATAATAGATTACCATTATATTTTTTATATGGAATACTAGGTGGTCAAGAAGTTGAAGTAAAGAGAGTAGGTGGATAATCTCAACAAGGCACAATGGAATTTTGGAATGAATTAATTCTACTTGCCAATTTGCAAGATATAAATCTGGTTCGACTTGGTGGATGTTGTGGGGAGGGAGATGAAACTCTTGATATATGAGTATGCCTAACGAGAGCTTGGATGCTATGTTTTTTTCGTACATATTGTTTGATACATATTCTTATAACACACCATGATTTTTGATGAAACTCAAAAACATTTTTTCTTATATTCGTTATTATTGTATATAACTCAAAAAATATTATTGGATTGGCTAAAATGTTTTAGTATACTCAAAGGGTTTTCTAGGGGACTTTTGTATCTTCACGAAGATTCAAGGTCGACCGTAATCCATAGGGGTCTCAAAGCCAGAAATATTTTGCTACACGCAGATACCCAAGATAGTTGATTTTTGGTATGGCAAGAATCTATGGTGAAAACCAGCAAAACGTAAATACCCAATGCGTTGCCAAAACATAATGAGTAACCTCATGAACAAGTTCCTCATGCTAATTTGTGACCAAATTTAACTCTATTTTCTTACTCTTTATAAATGAATTTTGAACTAGTGGCTTTATCGCCCCCTAAGTATGGAATGGAAGGTTTCTTGTCTACTAATTTGGCATCTATAGTTATGGCGTGTTACTACTAGAGATCGTAACTGGTATAAGGAGAAACTCCAATAATCAAACCTGGAGTGTTCCTAGCCTCACAATTTATGTGAATTCACACAAGGTTTTCTCTTAAGTTTCAATTTATGATAATATCAAGATTTCTAGGGACGTGGTGTTTCTAAGCCCGAGCTCAAATGAGCTTGGGTGAACAGTACCTCCGAAAAAATTAAAAAAAAGTTCAAAAAATTCTGATTTTTTTCGGGTGCAGACATTGACAAAAGTTCTCAGTGCTCACAAAATTTCATTACAAAATAACATTTGTGGAAATCGTAGAAAAAAACAAAATTGATGCTTCAAAATTGTTATTTTCGATAACATTTTGGAGTACTAATTTTTTTTCATGACTTCTACGAATGTGATTTTTTGATGAAATTTTGCAAGCGTTGAGAACTTTTGTCAATGTTTGCACCCGGAAAAATTCGGAAATTTTGGAAATGTTTTTCATTTATTTTAGATTTTACTGTTCATCCCAAGCTCATATGAGCTCGGGAGCAGAACATGACTTTTGGATTTCTAGGAAATTTTCCCTTTGGCAACTTAATGCAAAAACAATCTATCAAGTTTTTTGTTGTTCAAAGTACCCTTGAAAAACAGGCTTTCGCTCCGCTTTATAACTAAAACAACCAACCCATCCAACACCGAGACACGGAATAATTGAAAGAAAGGAAAGACATGAGAATTGGCCGACTCATCTATCATCGATACTTGTTCAACGAGCGAAGTTTCATTTCACATTCATGTGTGTCCAAGAACACCCAGATGACAGGCCAACCATGTGAACGGTGGTGTTTGTCTAGGAGAATGGAAGCACCACACTTTCACCTACCAACCGCCCTGCCAACTTTATACAATGAAGCACATAAATAGAAAAATTGGAGTTGATATTCAAATTTCCGTCAGCAATCTTACTCTTACGAAGATACAAGGACAATAAGAAATTGTGGTCAGTCTTATATGTAATTAAAAACATTTCTCTCTAAGAAACAAAACGGTCATGCATCATTTGGCTCGAGGTCTTTATCTTCCAATGTTTTTATTCCTTTTTTGGATGGTATTGCTTGCGATGTCAGTTAGTACTAAGCATGACCCCAATGAATTAATTAAGTGGGGATGTTCTTTCCTCACTCTCAGAATGGAAATTTGTATTTTCTTGGGGAAAAAGCTTCCTGACAATATGCATCACCCAGTCTCGGACAAAATTAGGGTGTGACACTAGACGTGTTGAGTTCAGATAAGCACACTGACTTGTATGAAGTCTGAAGAGCACGCGTTCCTGCAGCTGCTGGTCTAAGATGATGATAAATTAAGCATAAACACCATGACGTGTTCCCAGCAACAAGTGCATGTCGGAACGAGAAACCATTTTGCCAGAGAAGAAATCAATTGTCGATGGCCATGGTAAAAAAAAGGCAGGTAAAAGATTGGGAAGCAGAACATGTAACAGTCAAACTCAAGACTCACTGGGCAGACTTGGTTCTTATAGTTCTATTGGGAAGATAGGTCATATATTCCCCTTTTCAAAAAAAAAGAAGGGAAGATGGGTCAGTTATATCCATCTTCCATACAAGAAAATATGTTCGGTAAAATAACACTTAATAACAAATATGCATGGATTAACTTAATAAAAAGATGCATACGTGTCTGTTAGTTACACTCAGTTTGTAGCCATCGATCGTTCATGCCGCTAAGTTTTCTGTTTTGAAACTATCCAAAGTGTTGAACGTTTTCAGCCATGACATGACGAGTATGCTGGAATTCATGGCTACACTTGGTCAGATGAGTGATGGATGTTCAGCTCTCTGACCAGTCTGATAGTATTCACTGAAAGTTAGCTACAAATGGAATTTTTTCAATGAAGTCCATGTACATAGATCTGATCAACTTTGGGCCTCTTTCGAGATCATTACATATCTGGAAAATCAAAGTGCCATTTCGAATTAAAATTTTCATGTGGTTTGTACACAAGGGAGTTGTACTAACCAAAGATAACTTGACAAAACGAAGATGGATTGGCAGACCTACTTGCTGCTATTGTGATCAAAATGAAATAATAAGACACCTATTTCTCGATTGTCCTCTTGCAAAACTATTATGGCGAACTGTTCATATAGCCTTTAACGTTAATCCACCAACGAGCATTAATTCGTTATTTGGGATATGGCTCAATGGAGTAGACGTAATTATAGCGAATCTTATCTGGATTGGTATAAATGCTTTATTTTGGGCTATATGAAACACTAGAAATGATATGATTTTTAATGGCAAGTATTTCAATAATTTTTTGCAGGTTATTTACAGAGCAATGTCTTGGATCCGTATGTGGTCGTTACCCACTCATGCGGATTCCAGGGAGCTTATGGCTATTGGGTGCAACCGGTGGGAGATGGTCGCACGGGCTATCTTCAACCGATTTGGATGGCGAACTAATAATAGGCTGGGTGTATAGGCATCGTAGTCTACTTTTAGCTTCGCCGACTGTGGCAGTTTTTATTTTACCTTTGCACTTATTTTTATGCTCAGAGCATGAACACTTTGTGGATCTAAGACCTCGTTTTTGAACTTGTTTAATAATATGGCTGCATGCATCTATTGATGTAGAGGCCGGGGGCTTCGTTGCTCCTTTTCCAAAAAAAAATGACATGACGAGTAAAAAAATATTGTCTTTGCACATTAAGACGGGACAAAATTCAGTCCGAGAATGGAAGTACCTTTTCGTTGGTACGTACATTTATAGGTTTGACCAACGACTTTGAAATACTGCAATCCAACCGCGCCGGAGCTGAACCATATGATATAGGCCAGGTCAGTAACTTAATGTTAATATCTCACCCAATTTCAGATTCAACACTAGATTTGATGCACATTCGGTTTGTCTTGCCATTACGGATTTTCCTTTGGGGGGAGGCAATGTGGGTAATGAACTAATGATGAACAAAAATCTAGCTATCCAGTCAGCAGTGATCTGGCATCCCAACTCCGACGTGGACAGCTGAAATATAAACTCCAATACAACCAACTCCTCCAGAATTGGGCAACTTTGCATTATTCAATCATCTGCTTCCGTGGTAGAACATTCACGGATCGTTCGTGAAACCATTTTTTTACTTTGTAGACTAAGGTTTGATGCAAGTGCTTTTCTCCATTGAGCAGCACTCATATATAGCCCATAGCTTATGTACACTTTAGTAACTAAGTTTTTAGCGTAACTGATCGATGGATTCATTAGCTCTGGCTTGCCGCACCACTGCCCTCTGTTAGCAATAACCACGACGTGTGTGGTTTCGCGTCCGGTTCGTACACGCACAATCACCAAGTAGTACTAGGACTCGTATTTGTAAACCGAGTAGAGCTGACATTGGGTTTGTACGTGTATATAAGTGCACCCGGCCCTTGTAATCTATTGACACCAGATCAATAAAGAAAAGAACCAGGCTCGATACGAGGCTGTTGCTATACGCCGGCTACGCGTGTGTGCTTCGAATCGATCAACCAGCTTGCTAGCTGTGCTATGTTGGTGCAGTACATCTCGACGTAAAAGAATTTCGCCCAGATCACTCAACGTTGCTTCGTCGTCTTTGTCGTTCATCGTCACGTAACCTCGTCGCCGGAAAGTACTCGACGTCGGGTCTGGGCCAACAATTGGTATCTAGAGCAAGGTTGGTCTTTTAGTAACGGAAGGTCATGGCGGGCAAGGAGATCGTGGAAGTGGCTGACGCGGCTAAAGTACTTGCCGTGCCCGGTTCGTCGTACCCACGGTTTGATCGCGAGAACTTCGGGGTCTGGAAGGCCATGATGGAGTGTGGTCTTCGCGCTAACGAGTTTAGGGACGCAGTCGATCCAGGAGGCGACACTTTCAAGAAGGAGGGAGCCGAGCACCGGAAGGATCGGTAGGCGGCATCGGCGATTTATTCCGTGATGCCGATGGATGTCCTCCAACACCTGATCGCCAAAGAAACGGCGAAAGAGGCGTGGGATACCTTGAATATCATGTTCGAGGGACACACCCGCGTCAAGCAAGCCAATCTCCAAACTCTCTTAAGGAACTATGAGAGTTTGGTCATGGGCGACAATGAGTCCGTGGACGCGTTCGCTTCACGGGCAGCTACTCTCGTCAATCGGATCCGCGCACTTGGAGAAAACCTCACGAAGGCCTCGGTTGTCCGTCGGTTCTTGCGCGCGGCTCCTCTCCGGTACCTGCAAATTGTCACGGCGATCGAGCAGTGCGTCGATCTCGCGACCCTCTCCATTGATGATCTCGTCGGACGCTACAAGGCTCACGACGAGCGTATGCGGTACAGTCTCGGGGACGGGAGGAACGATGAGCATGTCATGCTCACGTGGGCTCAGTGGCAGGCGCTGGACTCAAGGAGAGAAGGTGAGGGCTCTAGCAGTTACACTCGCCAAGATCGTGCGCCAAACGAACAAAGTTAGAAGAATGCCAGCGATGGCGCTCCGAAGAAGAAGAAGTTCGATAAGCGCAAGATCAAGTGTCGCAATTGTGGCATCATGGGGCACTTCAAATCGGAGTGCAAGAATCCCCCGAAGGAGAAGGCGCTCATGGCCCAGCAAGGAGATGAAGGTGATATGATGTTGATGTGTGAACTCGTGGACGAAGAGGATCCAGTTCTTCAAGTGTCGGCTAAAGAAATTGCCGCGCTCCGTGAAGGAAAAGTTTGCTCTCAAGATCATGGTTCGGAAAATCGTGTCGATGCTACGGATGCGAGGGGTGATTCTGAAACTTACATCAATGCTACACGCGTAAGTGCTATCTTTGCTGGAGCGAAGGAAGCGCTCATTGCGTGCGCTCGGCCGTGGAGAAGCAGCCTTGTTACAGACATGAGGGGTGATTCCAAAACTCGTGTCGAAGCTACTGACGCGAGACATAATTATGAAATTTGTGTCGATCCTACGGACACGAATGTCGTTTCGGCATACGAGTCGCCTGAAGACCACGAATCAAAGTATGCTGATAGAAAAGTGGACACGTGCGCAGCAGCCGTGCCACGCTGCCCAGTAACAGGCGAACATGGTGTCCTGCTGAGTAGGCCGAAAGAACTGGCCGCAGTAACTCGAGCAGGAGGTCTCGCATGGAGTCAGGTTGCCTCGCACCCATCAGCGAGCACTGCAGCTGGAGGTTGCAACGCAGCTGCGTGTGGTGGTGCAGCAGCATGTCCAAGGCCACGTAAGCCAGCGGCAGGAGGCCTGGGTGTCTCACGTGGTGAGCAAGGGCCACATATAGATTTATTACTTGGGAACTTTGACAACGAGTCAGGAAGCCCAACTGGGCGTGGCAAGCTGCTCTTGCATGGTGGCTCATGTAGTGGAGGTCCAGGAGGGACCGCATCCACGTGTGGAGATGGGAACGGCAATGTAACGCCCGTGCCCATGAAAGAAGAAAGGACATCTCTACCTACAACCGAAGCTTCGCTCCTGAATTAGGTACAAGGAGCCGTGCGAGCAATGTCGCCTCCGACGGTAATGGAGGAAAGGACACCATCACCTATATCCATAAAGCTACAACCGGTGTTACACCCATATCCGGAGGATACTCTTCGAACGATTGACCCGGTAAAGATCAAAGGGAGTGGGCAAAGGTGTCTATCAAGCGCCGAGGATCCGGCAGATTTTGAGGACGCGAATACGAAGGAGTGTTGGCGTCATGATATAGAAGAAGAGTTGGGGTCGATCCGCGACCACAATGCATGGGAGCTTGTGGATGTTCCCAACAATGAAAAAGCCATGGATCTCAAGTGGGAATTTAAGATCAACAGAGATGCCGAAGGGTGTGTGAAGCACAAAGCCAAGCTTGTGGCCAAAGAGTACATGCAAGATGAAGGTGTGAACTTCGAACAAGTGTTCGTTCCCGTTGCACGGATGGAATCGGTGAGATTACTCATCGCTCTCGCGGCTCAAGAATCATGGAAGATACATCACATGGATGTAAAATCCACGTTTTTGAACGGTGAGATAGAAGGAGATGTGTATGTGAATCAGTCACTGAGCTTCATCAAAGAGGGAGAAGAACACAAGGTATTGAAACTACACAAAGTCTTGTATGGGCGACAGCAGGACCTTCGGGCGTGGAACATCAAACTTGATCGGACTTTGATTTCTCTTGGATTTGAGAAAGCCCCACTGGAGCATGCAATGTACAAGAGAGGTGAAGGAAGGGATCGTCTACTAGTTGGCTGCTACGACGACAATCTATTAATAACTGGAGCAGATGAAGAGGTGATTGCGAAGTTGAAGCTACAAATGAAGAAGCTTTTCAAGATGGATGATCTAGGGCTATTAAGTGACTACCTTGGGATCGAGGTACAACAAAAGCCAAAGGGGATCACACTATGCCAGGAGGCATATGCACGGAAGGTACTTGAAAACTGTGGCATGAAATATAGCAATCCAATTGATGCTTCAATGGAACCTTGTCTTGAGCTGAGCAAGAAGGAGATGGTGAAACTACTTGGCTACAGTGGTAGTGACAAGGAAGAAATTGTCGACGACCGTAAGAGTACCTCGGACGTGCCATATTTCCTTGGTGGAAGGGTAATAAGCTGGCTATCACGAAAGCAGAAAGTGGTGACATCGACTTCAAGTGAAGCAGAGTGTCAATGTGTGTGGCTAGGAAGGCTACATGGTGATCTCATGGATTGTGATCCGAAACTAGTGGTGCTCAACGTTGGCAATGAGTCTACAACTTTTCTACGCGAGGATCCAGTGCGGCATGACAGGAGCAAGCACATTGATACTATGTATCACTACATGAAGGACGGCGTGGAAGAAGGTAAGGCAGAGGTCAACTACATTAACATCGATGATCAGCTGGCGGATATGCTAACCAAGACTTTGGACCGAGAGAAGTTCTTGAAGATGCAAAGAAGGATCGGCGTTGGAGCTGTGACGTGACGATGTCGTGTTTAGAGGGGTGATTGTTAGCAATAACCACGACGTGTGTGGTTTCGCGTCCGGTTCGTACACGCACAATCACCAAGTAGTACTAGGACTCGTATTCGTAAACCGAGGAGAGCTGACCTTGGGTTTGTACGTGTATATAAGTGCACCCGGCCCTTGTAATCTATTGACACCAGATCAATAAAGAAAAGAACCTGGCTCGATACGAGCCTGTTGCTATACGCCGGCTACGCGTGTGTTGCTTCGAATCGATCAACCAGCTTGCTAGCTGTGCTACGTTGGTGCAGTACATCTCGACGTAAAAGAATTTCGTCCAGATCACTCAACGTCGCTTCGTCGTCTTTGTCGTTCATCGTCACGTAACCTCGTCGCCGGAAAGTACTCGACGTCGGATCTGGGCCAACACCCTCATCATTCTATTCCTTACTTTGAGCGCTTCAGATGACCGGCTTGTGCCTGGCAAGCCGCTGGCCCTTGGCAACACCATCATCTCTGATGGAGGAGCATTCGCCTTAGGCTTCTTCAACCCCTCCAGCTACACTCCAAGCAAGTTGTACCTTGGCATGTGGTACAACAATATCCCTGAGCTCACAGTTGTGTGGGTTGCCAACCGTGTACCGTGAAAGCTCAATCTTCAATAACACTTCCTCTCCACCGATGCTCAGTGGCGGAGCTAGACAAGATGTTTTGGGGGGGCTAAACAGAAAATAAGAATGTTTGGAGGGGCCATCAAACTATATTTTCTTAATCTAACCTCCATCAGAAAAATTCCCCGTGTGTTTTTATCAAGGCTGGGGGGCCATGGCACCTGCAGCAACCAACGTAGCTCCGCCGCTGCCGATGCTCTTCCTCACCAACACCGTTATTTCCGAAGGTAATGGTTGCGGTGGCGGCCGTGTCCTTTGGACGACGGCCAACATGACCACTACCATTGGCTTGTCTACCCCAACAGTGGTGCTTCTGAACACTGGTAACCTCGTCATCCGGTCAGTAAACGGTACCACGCTATGGCAGAGCTTCGACCACCCCACGGACACGCTCCTCCCTGGGATGAAGATCCGGATCAAATACAGCTCGCGCGGCACTCGCGATCACTTGGTATCGTGGAAGGCTCCCAGCGACCCCTCGACGGGCGCTTCTCCTGTGGTGGCAACTGCACGGGTGTAGCGGTAGCTTCTTGGCATTGCCGGAGATGAAGTCACCAGACAATCTTGAGCTCATCGGAGGGGGCGTGAGTACGTTCCAGGAGTGCGCGGCAGCGTGCATCCTCAACTGCTCCTGTGTGGGGTACATGTACCACAACATGAGTAGCGGCAGTTTAGGAGACATGGCATGCATGGCATGGTATGGGCTGGAGAGTTGGTTGACACCGGAACTGTTTCTGGTAGGTGGCGAGACAATCTATCTCCGACTTGCGGCAGGTGGTAACATATTTCAAATTGCCACGCCTTCTACTAGTAGTTTGTCATTTTTACTTTTCATTTTGTCTTTTCTAACATACTTCTATTTCTATGACTCATATTCCTGTTATTTATCCTATCTTTATTATGGTGCAGGTAAAAGGAGAAGGATTAATGCAGTCAGGATTGTGCTATCCGTTTTAGGCAGTGCTGTTCTCATATTCATATGCATCTCTTTTGCATGGTTAGAATGCCAAGGTATGTTTAGTTGAATCACCTAGCAAAAATTTATATTTGACAACCTTACAACGTCAATTTGACTATATGAACTTGGAATTCGTCGTGCACTACCACAATATACCCTCGGTTTCAAATAACCTCTAAGCCCCTTAACTATGTAAGAAGAATTTCCATTTGATTACGTAAACTTGGAATTGTTCGTCTACTAAAATATGATCTCGGTTTCAAAACCCCTCTAAGATCCATCGTATATGTAAAACTAGAGCAAATATATTTGTTAGGTGATTTTGTGTGCGGTTTTGTCATTATACATTTATACCATCGATTGTAGTGATAAAGCGCGATCTACTAGCAACTAAGATGTAGTTCACGAGCTAAAATCTCTACACGTCGATCATAGTGTTACATGATTAGTCGGGTCCAGAAACAGAAAGCAAGGTTAAATTTACCATGCCATGGACTCGAGGATAACGTGCGTGTGTATGTGTGTGTGTGTGTGTGTGTGTGTGTGTGTGTGTGTGTGTGTGTGTATGTGTGTGTGTGTGTGTGTGTGTGAGCATGTGTGTTCTATTAGAGGGGAGGCCAAAGTGTGTTTTTCCAAACATGTGGTCTGTGTTTTCTATGTCAAGCGATAGCCATATTTTCCGGTCTGCAATTTTCACATGGTGGCAATTTGCCTTGTGGGTTATTTCCTCTTGCTATTCAATTTCATAAAGGAATGGAAATGAACATCTACAATATAAGGGATCAAATATATATTTATCCTTCTAATGCCTATGGTATGCTTATTAGAGGAAAATGACAATAATCGCGTGGGAGCATGAAAGAATAAAAAATGTAGAAAGCACAAGATTATCAGATTGGTTTGCATGAGTACGTCTCACGAACTTGGGGAAGAAAACTCTCCTCATGATCAAGAAATTATATCTATAAGATTAGAAGAAATTACCCTCGCAAGACACGATTTCTCTGAAGCAGCATGATTGGACAAGGAGGCTTTGGAAAAGTTCATCACATTCCTCTTATTACTTCTAATTTATAACAGGTGTTTTGCTCATATGTAAATCTCAAATATATCTTTCTCTAGGGACTTTTAGGTCGTTAGAAAGTCGCAGTCAAGAGGCTGAGTAGGGATTCTCAACAAGGAATAAAATAATTCAGGAGTTAAGTAATTCTAATTGCAAAACTGCAAGACAGAAACTTGGTTCGACTTCTTGGATGTTGTCATGAGGGGAATGAAAAGCTCTTGATATATGAGTATCTACCTAACAAGACCTTAGATTCTAGCCTTTTTGGTACACGTTCTAATAATAAGCCATGATTTCCTAAAATAGCTCAAAAACATTTTTTGCTTACATTTGATTCTTTTTTAGATGACTCAAGAAAATTGTCGTTGGATTGGGCAACGCGGTTCAATATTGTCAAAGGGGTGGCCAGGGGGCTTCTATATCTTCACGGAGATTCAAGGTTCACCATAATTCATAGAGACCTCAAAGTGGGAAATATTTTGTTGGATGTAGATATGAAACCCAAGATAGCAGATTTCGTTATGGCGAGGATCTTTGGTGATAATGAGCAAAATGCAAACACCCAACGCGTACTTGGCACATAGTAAGTATCCATTGAAAAAGAGATTCATATTAATGGTTTTATAATTTCAACTCCCATTAGATAATTCAGACAATTCAAATGATCAAGCAGTGGTTACATGGCTCCTGAGTACACAATGGAAGGCGTCTTCTCTACCAAGTCGGATGTCTATAGCTTCGGCGTGTTACTGTTGGAGGTTGTAACCGGTATAAAGAGAAACTCCATTAGTCAAATGATGGGATACCCCAGCCTCACAGTCTATGTGAGTTTACCCAAAACTTCTCTCAAGTTTGTTGATAAAAAATTTGAAATATTTTTTGTTTGAGTGACTAAATGAACAATGATATAATATTTTTGGTTATTTTAGTCATGGAATATGTGGAAGGAAGAGAAGACCAACGAACTGCCAGACTTATCCATCATAGATACTTCACCAGACGAAGTTTTGCTTTGCGTCCATGTAGCACTCTTATGCGTCCAGGAGAACCCAGATAACAGGCCATGCATGTCATCTGCTGTTTTCTCCCTAGAGAATGGAAGCACCACACGAAGTGCTGAACTGAATCAAATAAGAAATATTCAGACTTCTGTCAACAGTTTCACTCTTACCGAGATAGATAGGCGATGAAATTATAATTATGTAGTTATTTATGTATTTAACACCGTTGTAAATTGTCTGGCTCAGAAAATAGTGATGTCATTTTTAGACAAAATAGTGATGCAATATGTCTTGTTCAGGTATCATGATCTTTGAATGTGTTTTCTATTCCGTTTCTGCCTCAATATAGACAGTCTCAATTAAAAAAAAATGATGATGCTTGCATAAAAAGTAGGACTATGGGAAAAAACAACTCCACAATAGTGACCTGGATACAAGTGATCAGGTGTAGTGGCGTTCTGGTCTGCCGTCCTTGTATAAGTTCTGTGCTTACTTGAAAAAAAATGGCAGGATGGTCAGACAATAGCAGGGTGCATCATCCTGTGTAAGTACTGGATATTTAGAGGTCATATTCCATACTTCAGTACTAAATTTGGACAGCGGATTTGATAATAATTGTCTCTTGGAAACATTTTTGTAACTAGGAAACTCATTGCCCAATTTCATTTGTAACTAGAAAATTATGTTATCCGAAGGGACAACTGCTTCATGTATCATGTATGTACGGTTGAAGAATCAATATGAAAACTCATCGCCTACGATTTTAAGCTATGATTGTGACTACATATACAAGGGCGCATCCACTTGATTGGTAAGGTCTAGTGGACAATAAATTGTGCACAAAGTAGGACAAACAGGGAGGTGTCACAATCAAGTTACCTCATCATTTCGCAACTTGTGCAAAATCAACGGTCATGCAGGCATTCCACCGAACCCTGCAGCTTGACTGAGCTACGATGCCTTGTCTGAAAGCTCAAATTGTGCTCGGCGAACAATAGACCTTGGGCAAAGCTTTTTCCTGCACATGACGGTAGCAGCGAACGGTGGGTGCGCTCAACATGGGTAAACCACCATATATGCAAAGCAAACAATGTAGTGAATTACGTGTACGTGGTGCTCTCGTCCTGCTGGTGTGAGCACAACCCAAAAGTGGAGCAGTATCTTTAGAGATTGCATGAAATAAGTGGCAAAAAGCGCAGACGCAGCATAACATGGCAAAAGAAAACGTCAACAATTTTCTACATCCAGTGAATAAAGCACAATCTGAATCATTCAGTATTCAGAACACATCGGGCAACCTAAAAACAACAGTATCATCCTAGGAAAACAATTGGTACTGCGAAATCTCAAAATCTCAGGGCCGGCAAGGCAATTCATCGAGCTCATGGTACGCGTAACTGCTACAAGGGAGGTGACTAACGTGTGCAGGGCGCGGAACGAAGCGCGTCCCATTGACGATAAAGAGTTTCCCCCCGCTTTATATTATAAAGCAACGATCAAGCACATGATACAACAAGCTCGCCAGGGCTGCGGCACAACCAAGCCCAAAGAAGAAAGAGAGAAATAAAAGACACAAATGCCAACACCGGCAGATCGACGAAAACGAAGAAGACCGAAGCCGTTGCGCCCACCGGAGAAGCCCACCACACTCCTAGCACTCCGAGGCACCGCGTACCGAGCAACACCTTCAACAAGGAAAGCGACAACGACGCCGCTGCTGCCCTGACGAGTCCTAGGGTTTCCCCAGGGGTACATCCGTGCCCTTCAGAAAGGAAAGGCGGCACCCGCAAGCGTCACCGCGTCAGAGCCGGACAAGCCCATAGGGAATTCTGCCGACCCCAAAAACCACCACCGCCCCTGACATTCAAGAGTGCTCCACCCAACTTGCCGCCCACCCACATGTGCCACCACGACCACAGGCCCTCCGCAACGCCTCATTGTGGTCACCGGCATGTGGCCTACACGAAGGAGGAGGGGACGGAGAAACCAGGGACAACAGCAACGCAGTGAGCGGAAGGGGACAGCCTCCGCCGCCCTCGCGGAAACCGACCGTACTGGCCCGGCCGGGCCCAAATGGGCCCGCAAAGCCCCCGCCTCCGTGCTACAGCACGCCCACTGCCGGTGCCGCCAACACCCGGAGACCATCAACGCACCAACTTGACCTCCAGGGAGCTGCGTCGTCGAGGAAGGAACAACTGGCCCGCCCCGACCCATATGGGGCCATAGGGGCCCAGATTTGGGCTGAGCGAGCGTCGCCGGCCACGCCTGCACCAAGACACCGCCCCACAGCCAACGGCTGCACCGCCACACCGTAGATCACCCGGACCCGTGGGAACCACACCGCCGGGCGGGACCGTCGCAGGACGAGCCGCATCGCTGCCGTCAGGAGCACCCGCGCTACCCTCCGAGCGCACGGGAAATAGTCAACCCGCCGCCACCAACGCCGCGTGGGCAAGGCCCAGCGGACCATGCCGGTGGCGGCGGCAAGGGAGAGGGAGGCGGAGGCGGGCTAGGGTTCGCCCGTCTCCTGTGAGGAATGGGCGAGTGAACCGAGAAGGGGGAGTGACTCGCGTGTACCGGTCAAATGGCTCGTTGAGCGCGTCTCATTGAATTCTAGCAGCACAATTATTGCATTCTGGAAGCAAAATTTGTCCGCCGTGCGTCCATGCACACCACCAGCCACATCGTCCAGCTCCGGCGCGAGCTTCTGCTCCTGCGCCAGCGCCCGCGCCCGCGAGCTCTTGCCGACGTGCCCGCACCCTGCTCCGTCTTCATGTTGTTCCACTGCACGTGCCAGTGCCCTGCCATCCCCGCGCTCGCCCGCGTCCGCGCCGCGCTCGGGAGGGTTGTGCTGGTTAGTCCTCCGGCGGGGAGGAGCACAAGCTCGGCCGTGCTCGAGCCGCTATTCCATGTATGGCGCGCGCGGTTGCATCTGGCGCCCTGGCAGCCGCGCTGGTTCCCTGTTCGAGGAAAGAAGATATAGGGAGGTGACAGGAGGGAGAGAGAGAAAAAGATGAGCACCGCTGCACGCCCTCCTACGTCTCGGAGGAGCACAGTCGCGCCGCATGCCACCAGAGGGAGCCGGACCCACTGCATCGCGTGCTCTTCCCTCGGCCCCCCGTGGCTGCCTGGGTGGATGGGTGGGTGGGCCGGCATGCTGGGCCAGGGAGAGAAAATATTAGAGAGGGTGACAGGTGGACCAGGCCCGGAAACAACCTCATGAAGGGACAAGAAGACGCCCGGATTGTGTCCGTTTCGAACCAAATCGCGAGCAAATTTGGTCCGGAAAATGAAGTTAAGCGGACACAAAACGAAAAAAAATGAGGATAAGACTGTGCATTGGGTCGTATTTTTTGTCCATGCCCTAAACGGACGAAATCGGACAAAATGTGTCCACGGTTGGAGTTGGCCTTATATTCCAACGTTTCTAGTCTCCATTTTGGTAGGCATTGCTAGCCACGATCAGTTTGCAAAACAAATTACTCCGTTGATCTATATTAATTGTCGCTGATTTAGTACAAACACTAGAAATAAAAAATTTACATTCAAATCTGAAGACCACGTAGCTACCGGCAACTCTAATTACTGGAACCAGGAAGATAACATAACTTTCTGGTGTGGTCTTGTCTTGATGTAAACATTTTGATGCTCAGTGATTTCGACTTTTTATGTTTATTAAATGGGTTGTGTGCATCTCAAGATCTATAGGCCGCGGTTATCCCCTCTTTGGGAAAAAGAGAACACAACATAATGATCATTAGATTCCAATGAACTGAATAACTGGCGATCTTCATTCCCACTCTCAGAATGGAAATTTGTGTTCACTTGAAGAAATAGCTTTAGGGCAGAATGACCCAGTCAGACAAAACTAGGGCGTGACATTCAACGTCTGGAGTTTCGATAAGCACGTTGACAGATGTGAAGATTCAAGTGCATGCGTCCATCTGCAGCTTCTCAGCAAGCACTTGTCTGAACGGGAAACTGTGGTGCCTGGAGTAGAAATCAACTGTGGTTGTTGGCCGAGATCAAAATAAGTTGGTAAAATATAGGGAAGTAACAAATCTAATGGTCAAAACTAAAAAACTCAAGGATCGGACTGATTCTTACAGTTCTTGAGGAAAAAAAAGGCAAATAGGCCAGATATTCACCTCCCAACGGATAAAAATAGCATGCTATACAAAATAGCGTGGCCTCTGAAAATATGCTATTAGCGAGACATTGTATACCAATTAATTTAGCGAGTCAGTTCTCTACACGCTATATCGTGCTATTGACGGCGCTATAGTGCGCTATTTTTTTCAGTGCCTCCCGTGCAACACTAGTAGAAAACTGGTCTTTGGACCGAAGCATTAGTCCCAGTTGGCTATTGGACCGGGACTAATCCAGCCACTAGTCCCGGTTCATGAGGACCCTATAGTCCCGGTTGGTGTTACCAACCGGGACAAAGGGGTGGTAGCAGGGTTGCGTCAGGCTGGCGCCCCCACGAGACCCTTTGGTCCCGGTTTGTAACCAACCGGGACTAAATGTATCCTTATATATAGTTGGTTCTTCCAGCCCGAGCTCATCCTCTCCATTCTCTGTTCTTCCCTAGCTCGAGCTCATCCTTCCATTTTTGCCAAGATTTGTCAAGATTTGAGGCACCCCAATCCATCCAAGTGTCCACAAAGGTTAGCAACTTTGTCCTTTCATCTCTTATTGCTAGATCAGCTCGTGCAATGCTTTATAAGTATAGTGATTTGTGGGTTTTAGTTTGGGTGTAATTATGTGGGAGTTTTTTAGATTTATATGCAATATGAGCTCAAATTAACTTCTTAGTTTGCATATGTGTAGGTGTGGTTTACTTAGTGTGCCTTCCCGTCCCCGTCCTAACCACCGTCGATCGCCCACACTGTCCCGTCGCCGGCACCACCTTGGTGAGCCTATTCTTGTGTTCTTATCCTTTTTATAAAAAAAATCGTATTTCTATGATTTATATAGTTACTTGCATAATTTTCTTACTTGTATGATTGTTGTTTTATATAGTGCCATGGTTATGATATCCGTGCCCGTCGGCCCTCGTCCGGTTTACGATTCGGATGTGGTATATTCTCTTTTATAACTATTTGTTGCATTCCGTGTTAATGACAAATATGCCCATCAAGTTGACATAGATATTTTTATCTAGGAGGTAGTTGAACCCAAAATTTCAACCGACCCTATTGTCGAGAGGTTAAATTTAGTTGAAAAAGAAAACGAGGATTTGAAAGGAAAATTGAAAAGAGTTGAAGAAGAGAAGATGAAGTTGGAGTTGTACGTTGCCGATGTCGTCGATGATCATAAGATCAAGATGGATGCAATGCGCTTGAAGATTAGAAAGATTAGAAAAATGCCATTAATAAAGAGGCTTGGTATCATTATGCTGTTGGATCAATTGTTACCTTAGTTGCGATTTTGATCGCATTTGTTGTTGCACTTAAATGTTTTAGCTAGATAGTTGTATGTTGTTTTATGAGAATAAGTGTGTATGAACTTGTATTAATTTGGTCTTTTCGGTGTTGTGTAATGAAGATGAATCCGCAATGGATGTACGATGACCGACGCTCTCCCCAGTTCATTAATGGCGTGCATAGTTTTCTGCGTGCGGCTAAGGCAAACAAGCGGGATGGTTTTATGTGTTGTCCATGTGGTGTGTGTAAGAATGATAAGACTTAGTCTAGCGCAAAACAAATTCAAATCCACCTTTTAACGTCCGGTTTCATGTCCGGCTATAATTGTTGGACCAAGCACGAAGAAAGAGGGGTTCTAATGGAAGAGAATGAAGAAGAAGAGGATGATGAAAACTATCCTGGGTTTCCTAAATATGATGGTACTACAATGGGGGAAGAGAATGAAGAAGAAGAAGCTGAGGCATCAGATGAGCCCGCTGATGATCTTGGTCGGGCCATTGCTGATGCAAAGAGAAACTGCGAAAGTGAAAAGGAGAAGTTGAAGTTGCAGCACATGTTAGAGGATCACAAAAAAGGGTTGTACCCAAATTGCAAAGATGACAACACAAAGCTCGGTAGCACACTGGAATTGCTGCAATGGAAGGCAGAGAATGGTCTATCTGACAAGGGATTTTGAAAAGTTGCTGAAAATTATGAAGAAGAAGCTTCCAAAGGACAACGAATTGCCCGACAGTACATACGAAGCAAAGAAGGTTGTCTGCCCTCTCGGATTAGAGGTGTAGAAGATACATGCATGCCCTAATGACTGCATCCTCTACCACGGTGAGGAGTACGAGAATTTGAATGCATGCCTGGTATGCTGTGCATTGCGATATAAGATCAGTCGCGATGACCCTGGTGATGATGTTGAGGGCGAGCGCCCGAGGAAGAGGATTCCTGCCAAGGTGATGTTGTATGCTCCTACAATACCATGGTTGAAACGTATGCCAAGTCGTTGCGATGGCACAAAGAACACCGTAAGAAAGACGGGAAGTTGAGAGTACCCGCTGATGGGTCGCAGTGGAGAAAAATCGAGAGAAAGTGGCCGGACTTTGCAGATGACCCAATGAACGTATGGTTTGGTTTACGTGCAGATGGTATTAATCCTTTTGGGGAGCAGAGCAGCAAGCATAGCACATGGCCTGTGACTCTATGTATCTATAACCTTCCTCCTTGGTTGTGCATGAAGTGGAAGTTCATTATGATGCCAGTGCTCATCCAAGGCCCTAAGCAACCCGGCAGCGACATTGATGTGTACCTAAGGCCATTAGTTGATGAACTTTTACAGCTGTGGAATAAAGAAGGCGTACGTGTGTGGGATGAGCGCAAACAACAGAAATTTGACCTACGAGCGTTGATGTTTGTAACCATCAATGATTGGCCTGCTCTTAATAACCTTTCAGGACAGACAAACAAGGGATACAACGCATGCACGCACTGTTTAGATGATACCCAAAGTATATATTTGGACAAATGCAAGAAGAATGTGTACCTGGGACATCGTCGATTTCTTCCGACCAAGCATGCCTTAAGAAAGAAAGGCAATCATTTCAAAGGTGAGGCAGATCACCAGAAGAAGCCCGTCCTCCGTACTGGTGATGATATACTTGGTATGGTCAAGGATTTACATGTAATCTTTGGAAAGAGTCCTGGCGGACAATCTGTTTCGAATGACGCTGACGGACACGCCCCCATGTGGAAAAAGAAATCTATATTTTGGGAGCTAGAATATTGGAAAGTCCTAGAGGTCCGCTCTGCAATCGACGTGATGCACATCACGAAGAATCTTTGCGTGAACCTGCTAGGCTTCCTGGGAGTGTATGGGAAGACACAAGATACACCGGAGGCACGACATGACCAGCAACGTATGAACGCAAAAGACGGCATGCATCCAAAGCAGTATGAAGGTCCTGCCTGCTACGCTCTTACCAAAGCAGAGAAGGAATTTTTTTTGAATGCCTGCTCAGTATGAAGGTCCCGTCTGGCTTCTCGTCAAATATAAAAGGAATAATAAATATGGCAGAGAAAAAATTCCAGAACCTAAACTCTCATGACTGCCACGTGATCATGACGCAATTGCTTCCGGTTGCGTTGAGGGGGCTTCTACCAGAAAATGTTCGATTAGCCATTGTGAAGCTATGTTCATTCCTCAATGCAATTTCCCAGAAGGTAATCGATCCGAAAATCCTACCAATCTTACAGAATGATTTGGTCCAATGTCTTGTCAGTTTCGAGTTGGTGTTCCCATCATCCTTCTTCAATATTATGACGCACGTCCTAGTTCACCTAGTCAAAGAGATTGCCATTCTGGGTCCTGTATTTTTACAAAATATGTTCCCCTTTGAGAGGTTCATGAGAGTCTTAAAGAAATATGTTCGTAACCGTGCTAGGCCATAAGGAAGAATCTCCAAGGGCCATGAAACAGAGGAGGTTATTGAGTTTTGTGTTGACTTTATTCCTGACATTAAGCCGATTGGTGTTCCTCAATCGCGGCATGAGGGGAGACTGCGTGGAAAAGGCACGCTTGGACCAAAATCAATAATATGTAGGGACGGGCATTCTTGGGCGCAAGCACACTACACAGTTCTACAGAATTCTACCATGATGACCCCGTATATCGAGAAACACATGGATATTATACACTCCAAGAACCCGGAGCAGTCTGACCCCTGGATTAAACGTACACACATTGAGGCTTTCGGCGGTTGGTTGCGAACACATCTCATGAATGACGACAATGTTGAAGATGACTTGTACTTGTTGGCCAAGAGACCATCTTCGACTATATTGACTTTCCAAGGGTACGAGATAAATGGGAATACATTTTACAGGATCGCCCAAGATAAAAAAAGCACCAACCAAAACAGTGGTGTCCGCTTTGATGCAGCAAACACCAATAGGGCAAAGGACACATATTATGGTTACATAGAGGAGATATGGGAACTTGACTATGGAGGTGATTTGAAGGTCCCTTTGTTCCGGGGCAAATGGGTCAATTTGACTGGAGGAGGGGTAATGGTAGACCCGCAGTACGGAATGACAACAGTGGATCTCAACAATCTTGGGTACACAGACGAACAATTCGTCCTAGCCAATGATGTGGCGCACGTTTTCTATGTGAAGGACATGTCTACCAAACCGAGAAAAAGAAAAGATAAGAAAGCGATACATCATACGATGAGCCAAAGCGCCACATAGTTCTTTCTGGAAAAAAAAACATCATGGGAGTGGAGGACAAGACAGACATGTCACAAGATTATGAAAAGTTTGATGAAATTCCTCCCTTCGCAGTGAAGACTGACCCAAGCAACATGTTAAATGATGAAGATTGTCCATGGTTACGGCGCAATAATCAAGGGACACACGCGAAGAAAAAGTTTTATACCCCAAGATCCTACTCTGGGATGCGATTGGCTTCACCGTCATCACTTAATTTCTTCTCTAGTGAGTAGCCGGGATGGTCCAGTTTGTACACGAAGTGCATCTAGTTTTTGTTGTAACCCTCTTAACTTTTTATCACATGCTATGTGGGTGAAATGATGATACCATGCCCAAGTTTCAACCTTTTCAGAATTCATTTGTACTGCTTTTTAATTTCAGGGTCATTTAGCTCAAAACAATTCATTAAAAGGATGAAAAATAGCAATTGAAGTTAGAAAGCATTGAAATTGGAGGATGTGGCTTAGAATGGTTCATATTGAATGCACAAAAAGTCTGGAGTTGAAATAAGTAAAAAAAATGAAAAGTCTTTGTAACAGATGAGTTTTCGTTCGAAACTCTCATACTTCGAAGTAGATGGTCCAGTTTGTACACGAAGTGCATCCAGTTTTTGCCGTAACTCTCTTAACTTTTTACCACATGCTATATGGGTGAAATGATGATACCATGCCAAGTTTCAACCTTTTCAGAGTTCATTTGTAGTGCTTTTTAATTTCAAGGTCATTTAGCTCAAAAGAATTCATTAAATGGATGAAAAATACAAAATTGAAGTTAGAAAGCATTGAAATTTGAGGACGTGGCTTAAAATGGTTCATATTGAATGCACAAAAAGTCTGGAGTTGAAATAAGTTAAAAAAATGAAATGCCTTTGTAACAGATGAAGGTATAAAACTAAAAGAGTTAAACAGAATCTGGTTTTGATTAAAACACCTATTTAAAATATCCTAAAAATTCCCAAATTGAATATACTGATAAAACATACTAATATTAAACAACAGGAAAAGCAATCACTCAAAAATATATTTAATAAACTAAAGTTATTCACTAACTAGTGATTCACACAAATTTCAAAAGAATTCAAATTTGAACTATTTAAATTTGAAAACTACTAGCACTAACAGAGAGTTTATATATTTTTTGACATAAATCAAAAAGGTTCATTCAAAAACTATAAATACTCTAACAGTTATTCCAAATCTAAAAATAGAACTTTGCTGTTTAGAAAAACAAAACAAAAAAGAAAACAGACCTTTAGTCCTGGTTGGTGGCTCCAACCGGGACTAAAGGTCCCTTCCCGCGCGGGAGCCAAAAAAGAGGTCTTTAGTCCCGGTTGGTGGCTCCAACCGGGACTAAAGGGGGTCTTTAGTCCCGGTTGGAGCCACCAACCGGGACTAAAGGGGGTCTCTATATAAATTGGGAGTTAGCCGTTTCAATTCCTTCCCCATTCTCCCCTAGACGCCGACGCCCCCGACGCCGCCAGGCTGCCCGCGCGCCTCCTCGCCGTGTCCCGTCGCCGTCGCCCCGCCCCGACCCCGCCAGGCTGCCCGCGCGCCTCCTCGCCGTGCCCCGTCGCCGTCGCCCCGCCCTGACGCCGCTAGGCTGCCCCGTCACCGTCGCCCCGCCCCGACGCCGTCGCCGCTCGTCGCTATCGCCGCCCCAACGCTGTCGCCGCTCTTCGCCGTCGCCGCCCCGAAGCCGTCGCCGCTCGTCGCCGTCGCCGCTCTCCTCGTCAGCCCCCCGGTGAGCTCCCCAAATCCTGTTAGATTTTGTTATTAGATGATTTTGTTAGATGTTTTAGTTTATTAGATGTTTTTGTTAGATTTTGTTAGATGATTTTGTTAGATGTTTTATGTTATTAGATGATTTTGTTAGGTGTTCATATTGTTAGATGTTTTATATTATTAGATGATTTTGTTAGATGTTTTAGTTATTAGATGATTTTGTTAGATGTTTTTGTGAGATATTGTTAGATGATTTTGTTAGATGTTTTATGTTATTAGATGATTTTGTTAGGTGATTTTGTTAGATGTTTTATGTTTTAGTTGTTTTAGTTGTTTAGTTTTTTTTTATGTTTTAGTTGTTTTAGTTAATTAAGTGTTCATATTGTTTCAGTTAATTTAGTTGTTTTATGTTTTAGTTGTCGGTGAGGGAGAGTCCCCGACGATATCGATGATTTTATATTTTATATTAGGCAGATATATGATGTTTAGATGTTTAAATATTTAGTTGCATAGCGTAGCCGTTGAGTCGACGATGCCCGGCCAGCATCCTCGTCGTCGACTCAGTGGCAACAACATGCTTGAGAGGCGCCATGTCCGGGACCGGGCTCCGTCGGGCTGGCACTGGGAGGTGCTGCCTTCCGGGGCGCGCAGCTTGGTGAGGAATCAGGGTCCCGTCGTCGACCCAGAGGTTCTTTGGTGGCGGTCGCGTGGACCACTGTCGGTGCAGAGGGAGCCGGCCCCCGCGGAGGTGGTACGTCGCCGTGTCAGGGAGGAGGACGAGCACGTCCGACGCTACATGGCTGCGTTGGACGCCAGGTTCTCCAATACCTAGCAGGTTCTTCAGGGATCTCACCCGAGCTATGATCCTGTCATAGTTCCTTATCTTTGGGTGTCAACCGCCTGCGTCGCGAGACGTCAACTAGATATGTATTAGTGATAATATTCGATGATGTATTAGTTATATTATATAATAATATTCGAGATGTATTAGTGATACTATTCGATGATGTATTAGTGATATTATATGATCATATTATTGCATTGCCTTGTATTGATTTGCATATCTCCGGTTTTGCTTATTGAATGCATTCTAATTGTTTTATATTTGTTCCGGATTAGTTAAGCTATGGACGGTAGAGACAGAGACCGTGATCAAGAGAATGCCATGTACGACTTGATACGCTCCGGAAACGAAGAGGATGAAGAAGTAGATGATGGCTCACAATACCTTAACCCATCCGGTGAGGGAATTGAGGAAGAACAATCAAGAGACGAAGGGGAACCAACTGACAATGATGGCAAAGAAATTTTTCTCCATCATCAGAAGTCCGGCGAGGTATTAATTTGCACTCTGGTGATCATCAGAAGTATTGATTGATATGAATATATTAACGAACTTTCTTCTTTTAGCCCTCCGGATCGAGCAAATCTTCTACAAGGGTTAAACGTGGCCCGACAAAACCGTTGAAACAAGGCATAAAGTACAACATCGATCAAATCAGAGCAGATGGCGAACCGATTGCTCCTAAAATTAATGCAGACAAATTTATACGTCAATGCGGAGTTATCGTTAGGGACCAAATCCCGATCACCGCTCAAGAATGGAATCAGCCAAAAGATCGCGGAGTTCCTTTTGTCAGCCAAAGAGCAAAAGATCTGCTTTGGGAGGAGCTCATGAAACATTTCACCCTACCAGAGGGTCTCACAGATCTCCAACGGGAGAAAGTCAAGAAGTGTGCTCTTAAGAAGATGGCCACACAATTTCAGACTTATAAGAAAAGATTATGGACCAATTACGTGAAAGGAGGAAAGAAGACTCGAGAATTCAAAGGAGAATATACGAAGTTAAAAGATGACTGGGACAGATTTGTGCAGTTCAAGGAATTAGAAGCAGCTAAGGAACGGTCGAGGGTAAACAAGATAAAGGCCGAGAAAAAAACGTGGCACCATCATCTGGGGCCAGGTGGCTACCAGTATGGGTTGCCTTTGTGGGAAGAATCCGAGAGAAACATGAAGGCTGCAGGGGTAACTCCAGAAATAGAGAATTGGCCCGACAGGTGCAGGACTTGGTTTTATGCACATGGGGGAAAGTTGGACCCAAAGACAGGGAAGGTTCTTAAACAGGCAAGTCTTAAAGAAGCCACGGACGAGTTACTTAAAGCAATAGAAGAAGCTCGAATGGGACTGTACCAGCCCGAGAGAGAGAACGACGAGCTTACACGCGCCCTCAAGAATCCGGAACGCCCGGGACGAACACGAGGCAAAGGCCTTGTTCCGTGGCTTCTGGGGTTTGCGGATTGGAACGACAGTTACAGAAGCCGTGAGAGAAAGAAGAAGCATGAAGTAGATTGGATTCAGATGGTAGAAGCAAAAAACGCGGACTTGGAACGCAAATACATGCTGCAACAGGAGCAAATCAACAAACTAAGCCTGCAAGGCGCGTCTCAGCAGCAGGAGCATCCAGATGCAGCATTGGATGGTGCCATTACATCATCTATGCCGAAACGCAGCGTGGGTTCCACGGGGGTCCCGACCGATGATGCACTGCTGGCTCGCTACCCCGTGGATGATATCCTAGAGTCGACAGTTTGTGAGCTACACGTGAAACTGAAGAACATATCCCTGAAGGTGGCGGACGGATTTGCTTTACCGAGTAGACCTGAAGAAACCTTCCATGGCAATCCGATTCCACCTGGCTATGCTCGTGTCGGGGTGGATGAAGGTGTGTCGGCATATGAATCACTAGATCTTGACTACCTTGGAGGTGAAGGGGAGCGGACACTGGGAGAAGCCATTCGTTGTGTCATTTTATGGAAAAAGGAATGCATCGTGTTTCCAAACTCGGTGCCAAGGCCACCGACTCCTCCTCCAAGTCCGCCACGTCAGCAGACTCCAACCCACCTCGAGACGGAGCGCAGGGCGAGTCCTCCAAGTCCACCGCGTCAGCAGACTCCAACCCACCTCACGACGGAGCGCAGGCCGAGTCCACCATATCGACCTCTGCCACGTCTGCATAGTCCATCCCACCCCGAGACGGAGCCTAGCGCGAGTCCGCGATATCGATATCCGCCGTCTCCAAAGCGGAGGAGAGCACAAAAGAAGAAACCCGAGCCTCCTGTCAAAAAGAAGTTAGCTTGCGAGAAGACTGACGAGGAAATCGATGAACAAGAGGCTAAGGAATTGCAGGCCCATTTTGGACCGAAACCACCCCCGCCGCCAAAGGAGAAAATACCTGAGGAAGTCGTACAACACTTTTTGAATGCAGCTAAACCGGCGGAGAAAAGGCCGCTATCAGACTATGAACGCTCTATTAGCAAGTCCTATCATCAACAAAAAAAACAGAAGTCGAGCGGTAGTAGTATATGCGGGAGAACTGTACCCCAGCTCGGAGAACAGGCAGTGCAATCCATCATGCCGCTCAAGGTGAGTACCGATAAGGTGGTAATAACCCTGATAGAGAGAATGCTAGACAGCTCGGTATCACTGTTGAACAACTCCTAGAGATCGAGGAATTCCCACTGACGGATCCGAAGGAACTACAATGGGCATATGTCCCCGGGAACCCTCTCGTGAGTCCTGAAGATGAGAAGCTTCTATCAACGCAAATGTACAGCTTGCATCAGTGGTACATGAGAGAAGTAAAGAGCGGGCGACAGAGCCTCATGGTGAAAGTCAAGCGAAAGCATTACATCCATGAAAATGATTTGTGGATTGAAAATGAATAATTATTCCAGTTATTCAATCAAAAAGCACTCGACAAATCTATCGTCAGTTGTTACTGTCTGTAAGTGATTTCTTTCTGTAATTTGATTAAGTCTCTAGCTCAGCTCGTTCATTGCCTGTAATTATCCTCACTATATTCTTTTCTGTGGTATTGTGCAGAATGAAGATTTTTGAATTGGAAAGAGATGGAGTCTATGGCATTGGGTTCATTGACCCAAATACCGTTAATGAAAAGGTGTTAACTACTTACTCAAAAGACACGAAGAAAATGTTGCTAAGGTTTTTGAAGGCCCTAAATACCAACCAGAAATACTTTTACCTTACAACTTCCAGTGAGTGTTATTTTTACCTTACTTTTACCTTCTATATATATATACTCGATGTTAAGTGTAGTTGATGAGTTATGCTTGCCTGCTTATACAAATCGTGTCCCCAGCTACCACTGGATCCTGCTAATCATTATAATTGACGATGGAACTGTTGAAGTACTGGACTCACTAAGTAAAGACCCTGAAGAATACAGAAGCCTGCATTCGATGCTCGACAGGTAATTTCAATCATTTACGCACTATGTCGGCCTCTCTTTAGTTCGTTTCCTGATATCAAGTAATTAATTAGTAACTCCTTTATTCATTTTCTTTGCCGTGCAGGGTTTGGAAAAAGTTCATCAAAGATGTTAGAGGTGAATGGAAAGAGGAGCTGAAATGGCGAAGGTCCAAGGTATTTAAGTAGTACTAGCTACGTCTGCGCATCTCTTTAAGTATAGTTTCAATACAATGCATTATCATGCTTTATTATTATCTGATTGAATTATATTCTCGTAAAGTGCATGAGGCAGGAAAAAGGGACTAGTTTATGTGCACATTATGTTTGCGAGAACATTCGCATTATGACCGAAAAGATCAGAACTATAAGAGATCTTTGGGTACGTAAACACCAGTCACATTTTTTTATCATGATGTAATATATATACAAACAACTAACTTGTTCATATTGATCTCTTCTTTAAAGATACACGAGATGCGGGATAAGCTCCTACCAAAGGACCGCATACGAGCAATTCAAGAGGAAATTACAGGTTTTTTGCTTGAGCAGGTCATATCTTCCGACGGAGAATACCATTGCACCTAATGCCTGCATGTAATGATTTGCAAATTGTAGGAGAAATTGTATATACCAAATTGTACATATGTGTATGCATGGTCGTACGAAAAGTTCTATGTATATGATTGGTTCTATGAGATATTCTATTATATATGCATAAGAGCATCTCCAACAGGCGCCCCAAAAACGCGCCGCGCTGCAAAATTTTGCGTTTTAGCGCGCGCGCAGCGAAACCGGGCATTCCAGCGGCCGCCCAAAAAAAGCGCGCGCGGCATAAGAGCTTCCGCGCGCGGAGTGAAACGGCATCGCGCGCCGCTTATTTAGTGCGCCCGCTCCCGCGCGCGGAACCACTCGAGCGCTCGCGCATCGTTTCCCACCTCCCTCCACCTCGAGCGCTCGCGCCGCCGCCGCGCCACCCCTTTGCTCCGGCGACCCAACGGCGTTTCCCGGACCTATCACCGCGCGTCTGCGGCCCCCTCCCCCTTCCTCTAGTCACTGCCAGCCCTTGCGCGTGCTGTTCCTCCGGCAAAAATCGCTCGGCCGCCCACCGCCGCTCGGCGCCCACAAGGTGTTCGACAGAACGCCCACAAGGTATATATTGCTCAAAGTACATATTTTTTATGTTAATATGATGCTTGTTGTTCATAGTTTATAGACTAGTTTAAATTCAATATTGTAGATGAGTTCATCATATAATTCTTCCAAAGAAGAATTTTATATGGAAGAGGAAGAGGACCTTGCAATCATCGTAGCTATGCACATCAATAAAAAACCGAAGCACGGTGGTTCGGTTATGGGTCGGCAGAAAATTTGGAGGGACAAGATCGATGCCGACAACAGATTGATGAGGCACTATTTTGTGGAGAATCCCACATACCCCGAGTCGTATTTCCGGCGCCGTTTTAGGATGAGCACCGGGTTGTTCAAGCGCATTGCAGAGAAACTAGCGAGTCATGATCGTTTTTTTCAGCAAAGGAGGAACGCCGCTGGAGAGCTCAGGCATAGCACCTTTCAAAAGGTGACAGCCGCTTTGCGTATGTTAGCATACGGTATTCCGGCTGATCTAGTTGATGACCACTTGGCCATGGGTGAGAGTCAAGCCATCATGTGTGTCAAGCGCTTTGCAGTCGGAATTGTGCAAGTGTTTGGCCCAGAGTATTTAAGATCTCCCAATGTTGAAGACGTCGCAAGGCTTTTGGAGATGAACAAAGCTCTTGGTTCCCAGGTATGCTTGGCTCAATAGATTGCATGCATTGGAGTTGGAAAAACTGTCCTAAGGCATGGCATGGACAATTCCACGGCGCGAAAAAGGGTTCCACTATAATCCTTGAAGCGGTGGCCGATTAAGAGACTTGGATTTGGCATGCTTTTTTTGGAATGCCTGGATCTTTGAATGACATCAACGTCGTTAATCGGTCACCACTGATGAATAAGATTGCAAATGGTGATCTGCCACCGATACAGTTCGTAGCAAATGGCCATACATACTACTATGGCTACTATCTTGCGGATGCCATATATCCAAAGTGGCAAACATTTGTGAAGTCATTGAAAAAACCGCAAGGTAAGAAAAATCTAGATTTTCACAATGCTCAGGCGGCGGCTAGGAAAGATGTTGAGAGAGCATTTGGGATTTTGCAAGCCCAATTTGCTATTGTGAGAGGACCGGCTAGATTTTGGGATCAAAAGATCCTTTGGTACATCATGCACGCTTGTGTGATCATGCATAACATGATCATCGAGAATGAACATGGCCAAGATTTAGACTACTCTCAGTACGAGCTCTTGGGACATCCCGTGCGAGTGCGACGGAGTGCTGCGAGGGTGGCCCGATTTGTTGCTTCCTATCATGCTATTCGGCGTGCCGAAACGCATGACGATCTTCAGAACGATCTCATCGAGGAGTGGTGGGAATGGAATGGCCGACTGAACGCATGATGATTTGGTTATTTGATGTTGTATGTTTGATGTTGTATTGTTGAACTATTTGTTGTATTGGATGATAAACTATTTGTTTGAGTTGTAATAATAAAATTAAATTATTTATTGTTGATTGTTTGATCTTTTGGTTTTATTTTTGAAGTGCATATGTTGTTTGTATGCGCCGCGCGCCGTGTATTTGCAGCGCCTGCTGGAGCGCCGCGCGCGCGCTAAATTTTGCGGCGGCCACTGGAGCCAGCGTTGTGATGAGCGTTAAAAAACGTTAGTTGCGCGCGCTATAATTGTTTTTTGGGCGCCGTGCGTTGCGCGCCTGTTAGAGATGCTCTAACGTGTACAGTATATAGCAGCGTAAAATATGTTTGAAATGAAAAATAATTAAATCGAATACACAAAATGAAAAAGAAAAAATAAACAATAAAACCTAAATCTTAGTCCCGGTTGGTGTTACCAACCGGGACTAAAGGTCCCCATCACCCGGCGCCCGCTGCCGACCACGTGGCAGGGGTTTAGTCCCGGTTCGTAGCCAACCGGGACTAAAGGCTTGGACCCTTTAGTCCTTATACATTAGTCCCGGTTGGGGAACCGGGACTAAAGGCCCTTCCCAATCGGGACTAATGGCCTGTTTTCTACTAGTGCAAGGAAACACTTCCATAAAGGAACATTATAACAAAAGATGCATTGGTGTGGATCGGAACTAATGTAGATCTTTTTGCAATGGGAGGCGATGTTCTTGCCAATAGAGAGACATCTATGGCTATTTTCTTATTAATACTAAAAGTACATAATGGGTCGTGTGAGTACGTATATATGTGGTGATGTACTTGTATGAATATTGTATCGAGTATTTCCTCTATTAGAAAAAAAGAAGGAAATCTAGTTATCTACTCAGCAGTGATGGAGTTATAAAAAAAAAACTCAGCAGTGATGGTGGCATCCCAACTCTGAAATGGACAGCTGAAATGTTAACTCCAACTGACTGTTGACTCGAACACCAACATTTCTAGAATTCTGAAATTATGCATTATTCAATTATCTGCTTCCGTGTTTGAACATTCGTGGGTGTTGCCGTCCTGGAAGTAGTTTCTGCTTGCAGACGAAGGTTCAATGAAACTACTTTCTCGCACTTGACAGCAGCTATATATAGCCTATAGGTAGTTTCAGCTTAGTAACAAAGATTTTGGCCAGATCGATCAATGGATTCGAAGGCTCCCCTCTGCTGCACTGTAGCCCTGATCGTTTTGTTTCTGCCGATGAGTGCTTCCGACGACCGGCTTGTCCCCGGCAAGCTGCTATCTCCTGGCAACACCATCGTCTCCGATGGTGGCACGTTCGCCTTGGGCTTCTTCAACCCCTCCAACTCCACTCCATCCAAGCTATACCTTGGCATATGGTACAACGACATCCCTGAGTTCACAGTTGTGTGGGTTGCTAACCGTGAAACCCCAGGCACCAACAACACTTCAGCAGCACCGATGCTCTCCCTCACCAACACCTCAAATCTCATCATCTCCGAAGGCAATACAGGCGGCCGTGTCCTTTGGACGACGGCCAACACGACCACTACCATTGGCTCGTCTACCCCAACAGCGGTGCTTCTTAACACCGGCAACCTCGTCATCCGGTCGTCGAACGGTACCACGCTGTGGCAGAGCTTCGACCACCCCACGGACACGCTCCTCCCTGGGATGAAGATGCGGATAAAATACAGCTCGCGCGACACTCGTGATCATCTAGTATCCTGGAAGGGCCACGACGACCCTTCTCCAGGACGCTTCTCCTTAGGTGGCGACCCGGACACACCCCTCCAAGTATTCCTGAGGGACGGGGAGAGCTTGGTGACCCGTAGCAACCCATGGACGGGGAGCCAAGTGTTTAGCTTTAGCCAACAACAACTAGTAGGGGCAATGAATGTTAGTGATGTTATCATCTACATGGCCATCATCGACAACGGTGATGACATCTATGTCACATATAGCCTATCTGATGGCGCCCCACCCACAAGGTTAGTGTTGACCTATTCTGGTGAGTTTAAGATTGAGATCTGGAGTAGCAGGTCCTCGGTGTGGGTTGGCATTCCGATGTGGCCTGGTGAATGCAATCGCTATGGTTACTGTGGCCCGTATGGCTACTGCGACCAGACAGTGGCGCCGATCCCAACTTGCAAGTGCCTAGATGGCTTCGAGCCAGCAAACAAGGAGGAGTGGACTAGTGGCAGGTTCTTGGCAGGGTGCCGGCGGAAGGAGCTGTTGCACGGGTGCAGCAGTAGTTACTTGGCCATGTTGGGGATGAAGTCACCAGATAAATTTTCGCTCATCGGAGGGGCCAGAAGTACGTCTGAGGAGTGTAAGGAGGAGTGCAACCGCAACTGCTCCTGTGTGGGATATGTGCATCGCAATGTCAGTGGCGGCAGGTTGGGAGTAGCCGCAACAATGTGCTTGCTGTGGGCTGGGGATTTGATTGACACGGGAAAATTATGCGAGAACGGTGGAGAGACGCTTTATCTCCGACTTGCAGGTATAGATGCTGCAAGTGGCAACAAACTTTAAATTTGTCTCTTTCTACTACTAGTTTTGTCATTTCTACTGCTAGTTTTATCTTTGCTAATATACTTAAAGTTGTCTCAATCCTTCTCCTTTTCTTTTATGGTATATGTACGTATGGTGCAGGTAAAGGGGGCAAAAGCAATGCAATTAGGATTGTGCTGCCAGTAATAAGCAGTAGTTTTCTCATTCTTGTATGCATCTCCCTTGCATGGTTAAAATCCAAAGGTATGTTATATTGAATCTTCTTAAACATGTTTTGTTTCATGACCTTATGAGAATGCCAGTTTAATTACATAACTTGGAATTCGTCTTCTACTACCACAATATGCCCTTAGTTTCAAGCATCCTCTAAGGCTCTAAGCAACTTGAATAGTGAACTAGAGAAAAGAATTTTTTTAGATGGGTTATTTGTGTTCTAGCCATCATGGGATCAATGTAATGATAAATTTTAGGTGTTTTTTTGTGTGTGTTTTAGCCATCATGGGATCAATTTAATGATAACGGTAAACCTATTAACAAGTAATATGGAGTCCACATGCAAGATGCTCATCATAGTAATTGTTGCTTCCTATGCTCAAGCAAGTCTGCTCTAGAAATACTCTCTGTCGATAGCGTTCGGAAAAACAGAGTGAAGTCAGGTTGCGGTGCTATAGAATATATGGTTGTGTTTGCGCGCACAAGCACATGTGTGTTCTCTTTTACAGGGGAGTATAAGTTTGTTTTCCAAACATTTGGACCTCGTTTCAAGGTCAAGTGATAGGCATACTTTCTGGTCTCTGATTTTAACATGGCGACAACTTGTCTCATGGGTTATTTTCTTCTTTTATTTGAGTCCATAAAGGGAATAACACCAATATCAACAATTCCTGTGGTCGCATGTAACCTTTTTTCTTATTCTTATTATGCCTACGGTATGCTTATTGGAAGGGAAGTGACTATTACATTGTGGGAGCAGGCAAGGACAAAAAATGGAGAAAGCACAAGAATATAAGATTGGATGGTATGAGTACCTCAGAACAACTTGGTGGAGAAGACATTCCTCATGATCAAGATTTTCCATTCGTAAGATTAGAAGAAATTGTCCTCACGACCCACAATTTCTCTGAAGCATTTAAGATTGGACAAGGAGGATTTGGCAAAGTTTACAAGGTAGCTTGTTCAGTATGTAGTTCATGTTATTCCTTCTAAATTATGACAAGTGATTTATTCATACGTAAAACTCAAATCCATATTTCCCTAGGGACTATTAGCTGGTCAAGAAGTAGCAGTCAAGAGGCTAAGTAGAGATTCTCAACAAGGAACAAAAGAATTCAGGAACGAAGTAATTCTAATTGCAAAATTGCAACATAGAAACTTGGTTCGACTTCTTGGGTGTTGTGATGAAGGAGATGAAAAGCTCTTGATATATGAGTATCTTCCTAACAAGAGCTTGGATGCTACACTTTTTGGTACATATTTTAATAACAAACCATAATTTCCTAAGACAACTCAAAAAATTACCATTACCTTATATTTGTTTCTTTGTAGATGACTCAAGAAAATTGCTGTTGGATTGGGCAACACGGTTTAGTATAATCAAAGGGGTTGCAAGGGGGCTTCTATATCTTCATGAAGACTCAAGGTTCACTATAATTCATAGGGACCTAAAAGCTGGAAATGTTTTGCTAGATGCATATATGAAACCCAAAATAGCTGACTTTGGTATGGCGAGGATTATTGGTGATAACCAGCAAAATGCAAATACCCAACGCGTTGTTGGAACATAGTGAGTATTCAATAAAAAAAAAACTCATATTAGTAAGTTCAATTCATGTTAGATAAATTCAAACAATTTAAGCATGATCAAGCAGTGGCTACATGGCTCCTGAGTATGCAATGGAAGGTTTGTTCTCTACCAAGTCTGATGTCTACAGCTTTGGTGTGTTACTACTGGAGGTTGTAACTGGTATAAGGATAAATTCCAATAGTCAGACCATGGGATTCCCTAGCCTCACCGTATATGTGAGTACACACAAGATTTCTACTAAGTTTCATTTATTAAATGTATCAAAGACCAAACTAATTTTTTATTTGAGAGATAAAATGAGTACTGATATGATGTTCTTTCTTGTTTTAGTCATGGAATATGTGGAATGAACAGAAGACCAAGGAACTGCCGGACTCAACTGTAATAATTACTTCACCCGATGAAGTTTTGCTTTGCGTCCATCTAGCACTCTTGTGTGTCCAAGAGAACCCAGATGACAGGCCAGTCATGTCATCTGTTGTGTTCGTCCTTGAGAATGGATGCACCACACTTACAATCCCCAATCGGCCTGCCTACTTTTCACGGCGGAATGTTGAAGTGGATGAATTAAGAAATGATATTCACACTTCCGTGAATAGTTTGACTCTTACCGAGATAGAGGGGCGGTGAAATAATTTTTTAATTATTTAGCTTTTTACGTAAATAACGACGTTTTAAATCGTGTGGCACACAAAAAAGTGACGTTATTTTCCGAATAAGACACAATAATTATGTATCCTGCTGTTCAGAAGGCATGATCTTTCAATGTGTTATCTATTCCGTTTCATGTGCATGACCCTATGTAAGTACTATGCTTTTAGCCGTACACAATTCACACCTGCGTACTAGTTAATTAGAAGGAAGAAATTATCAATAATTTATTTATTTTTCATGGAAACATTCTTGAACAGGAATCTCATCGCCCAATTTCATTTCCATGAGTGACGAACTTGAACTGACTTCACTTCACACACTAACGTTTTTTCCACTTGGCTGTGGACATTTTTCCTTCTTTGTAAAGATTTTTTTCTCCTTGTTCTTTTTAACTATTCATATTCATAATTTATACATGTTGACGATTAGAATGGAAGCACACTGCTGACTGCCCGTACATTTGTATAACGTTTCACTCGCTAGTCCGTGTATAGCATAATGTTTCAGTCACTAGTTAGAGTGACAGTTGCATCCCAACTCCGATGTGAACTGCTGCAATGTCAACTCCATCCAATAGAATCTCAAGTCTCAACTCTAGCCAACCTACCTCCAACAGAATTCCAAAAAACTTTTCTTTGGTCAATCATCTGCTTGCTAAGACTTCCTACTAAGATTTTTGTGCCTGATCGGTCGATGGATTGGCCAGCTCGCACCTACTGCACCGCGGTCATGATCCTTCCCGTCCTGCCGTTGAGTACATCCAACGACCAACTTTTCCTCGGGAAGCCGCTCTTCCCTGGCGCCATCATCATCTCTGATGGTGGTGCCTTTCCTTCGGGGTTCTTTGCTCCTTCCAACTCCACTCCAGCCAAGTTGTACCTTGGCAGATGGGACAACGACATTCCCAAACTCACTGTGGTGTGGATCGCCAACTGAGAAACCCAGCTTGCGAACAACACTTCCTATTCACCAATGCTCTCACTCACTAACACCTCAAATATCGTTACAACGAACGTGCCGTATGGACTACCCAGATGGCCGCTGCGCCAGACTTATCTCCCTCGACGATAGTAATGTTGAATACTGGCAACCTCATCATTTGCTCACAGAACAACACCATCTTGTGGCAGAGCTTTGAACACCTAACCGACGCATTGCTTCTAGGGATGAAAGATCTGGTTTAGGGGACTACTGATTTCGCTCGTAGGACTCTGGACATCCCTCACATCGCTGCTCTCGGGCGGCTCGAGGGCAACAACCGTAGCCCCCACCGCCTCCCCACTTCCTCTTCTCCCTCCTTGTCGCCGCTAGAGGCATTCGCCGGGCAAGCCCGAGGCTTTGCCAAGGAAGATGGCGACGGGCCCTCTGCTGCTCCGTTTCTCCATAGGGGGGCTTAGGGATTTGGGGTCGGTGACATAATTCGGTGAGGCACCACCACTAGTAGAAAACAGGCCTTTTGTCCGGAGCATTAGTCCCGGTCGGGTTTTGGACCGGGACTAATGTGACCACTAGTCTCGGTTCCAACGGCTAGGCTTTATGTTGGAAATATGCCCTAGAGGCAATAATAAAATGGTTATTATTATATTTCCTTGTTCATGATAATCGTTTATTATCCATGCTATAATTGTATTGATTGGAAACTCAAATACATGTATGGGTAAATAGACAACACTGTGTCCCTAGTATGCCTCTAATAGACTAGCTCGTTGATCAAAGATGGCCAAGGTTTCCTAGCCATAGACATGAGATGTCATTTGATAACGGGATCACATCATTAGGAGAATGATGTGATGGACAAGACCCAAACTATGAACGTAGCATATGATCGTGTCAGTTTATTGCTATTGTTTCTGCATGTCAAAGTATATGTTCCTATGACCATGAGATCATGCAACTCACTGACACCAGAGGAGTACCTTGTGTGTATCAAATGTCGCAACGTAACTGGGTGACTATAAAGATGCTCTACAGGTATCTCCGAGGGTGTCTGTTGAGTTGGCATGGATCATGATTGGGATTTGTTACTCCATGTGACGGAGAGGTATCTCAGGGCCCCCTCGGTAATACAACATCACAATAAGCCTTGCAAGCAAAGTGACTAAAGTGTTATCCACGGGATCTTGTATTACGGAACGATTAAAGAGACTTGCTGGTAACGAGATTGAACTAGGTATAGAGATACCGACGATCGAATCTTGGGCAAGTAACATACCGAAGAACAAAGGGAACAGCATACGGGATTAACTGAATCCTTGACATAGAGGTTCAACCGATAAAGATCTTCATAGAATATGTAGGAACCAATATGGGCATCCAGGTCCCGGTATTGGTTATTGACCGTAGAGGTGTCTCGGTCATGTCTACATAGTTCTCGAACCTGCAGGGTCTGCACACTTAACGTTCAGTGACGTTTCGGTAGTATTGAGATATATGTGTTGGTGACCGAAGGTTGTTCGGAGTCCCGGATGAGATCCCGGACGTCACGAGGAGCTCCGGAATGGTCCGGAGGTAAAGATTTATATATAGGAAAGTTGTATTTGGGTTCCGGAAAAGTTTCGGGTATTTCTGGTAGTGTACCGGGAGTGACGAATGGGTTCCGGGGGTCCACCGGGTGGGGCCCACCCACGCCGGGGGGCACATGGGCCCAAGAGGTGGCGCACCAGCCCCTAATGGGCTGGGGAACCAACACTATAAGGGCCCATATGCCCAAGAGGAAAAAAGGTGGAGATAGGAAGGAATAGGACTCCTTCATAATATGAATCCACTTCCTAGTAGGAAGTGGATTGGACTCCTCCTTGCCCTGGTTCGGCCGACCCCTAGGGGAAACCCTAGGGAGGCTTGCTCCTCCCTCTCCCTCCTATATATACTAGAGGAATAGAGCCCCAAAACACACGGCCACGTGCTAGTTCTCTATTCTCTAGTTCCTCCACCAAATAGATTCCGGTAGTGCTTAGGTGAAGCCCTGTCGGGATAACTCCACCATCACCACCATCACGCCGTCGTGCTGCTGGAGATCTCATCTACCTCTCCGCCCCCTCTTGCTGGATCAAGAAGGCGGAGATCGTCATCGAGCTGTACGTGTGCTGAACGCGGAGGTGTCGTCCGTTCGGCGCTAGATCGGGACGGATCGTGATTGGATCGCGGGACTGCTTGCGATTTGGATCGCGAAGACGTTCGACTACATCAACCGCATTTCTTAACGCTTCCCGCTTAGCGATCTACAAGGGTATGTAGATCCACTCTCCCTCTCGTAGATGCTCAACACCATGGATAGATCTTGCGTGTGCGTAGGAAATTTTTTGTTTCCCATGCAACGTTCCCCAACACTTTAGTCCCGGTTCATTTGCGACCTCTAGTCCCAGTTGGTGTTACCAACCAGGACTAAAGGGGTGGTGGCAGACTGGCGTCAGTCTAGGGCCCCTGCGAGCCCCTTTAGTCCCGGTTGGTAGCACCAACCGGGACTAGAGATGGACCTTTAGTCCCGGTTGGTATCACCAACCGAGACAAAAGATATCACTATATATAGTGCTTCGTCCAGCCCGAGCCCAAGCTCTCCTTTCTCTGTTTTCTCCTTTCTCTCGTCAGTTCTCTTCCCCTTGCTCGAGCTCGTCCTTTATTTTGCCAAGATTTGAGGCACCCCATCTATCCAAGTGTTCACAAAGGTTAGCAACTTTGTCCTTCATCTCTCATTGCTAGATTAGCTCGTGCAATGCTCTATAAGTATAATGATTTGTGGGTTTTAGTTTGGGAGTAATTATGTGGGAGTTTATTTGATTTATATGCAATTTGAGCTCAAATTAACTTCTTAGTTTGCATATGTGCCGGTGTGGTTTACTTAGAGCCTTCCCGTCCCCGTCCTAACCACCGTCGATCGCCCGCACCGTCCTGTCGTCGGCACCACCTTGGTGAGCCTCTTTTTCTTATCCTTTTTATAAATAAAAATCTTATTTGTATGATTTAGATAGTTACTTGTGTAATTTTCTTACTTGTATGATTGTTTGTTATGCATAGTGCCATAGTTTTGATATCCATGCCCGTCGGCCCTCGTCCGGTTTATGATTCGGATGTGGTATATTCTTTTTTATAACTATTTGTTGCATTTCGTGTTTATGACAATTATGCCCATCAAGTTGACATAGATATTTTTATCTAGGAGGTATGTGAACCTGAAATTGCAACCGACCCTCTTGTCGAGAAGGTAAATTTAGTTGAAAAAGAAAACGAGTATTTGAAAGAAAACTTGAAAAGAATTGAAGAAGAGAAGATGAAATTGGAGTTGTATGTTGCCGATGTCGTCGATGATCACAAGATCAAGATGGATGCAATGCGCTTGAAGATTAGAAAGATTAGAAAATATGTCGTTAATAAAGAGGCTTGGTATCATTATGCTGTTGGATCAATTATTACCTTAGTTGCGATTTTGATCGCATTTGTTGTTGCATTTAAATGCTTTAGCTAGATAGTTTTATGTTGTTTTTATGAGAATAAGTGTGTATGAACTTTATGTATGAACTTGTATTAATTTGGCCTTTTCGGTTTTGTGTAATGAAGATGAGTCGGCAATGGATGTACGATGACCGACGCTCTCCCCAATTCATTAATGGCATGCATAGTTTTCTGCATGTGGCTGGGGCAAACAAGCGAAATGGTTTTATGTGTTGTCCGTGTGGTGTCTGTAAGAATGATAGGAATTACTCTAGCTCAAAAGTCATTCACGTCCACCTATTTACGTCCGGTTTCATGTCCAGCTATAACTATTGGACCAAGCAAGGAGAAAGAGGGGTTCTAATGGAACAGAATGAAGAAAAAGAGGATGATGACAACTATCCTGGGTTCCCTGAATACGTTGGTACTACAATAGGGGAAGAGAATGTAGAAGAAGAAGCTGAAGAAGAGGCATCAGATGAGCCCGCTAATGATCTTGGTCGGGCCATTGCTGATGCAAAGAGAAACTGCGAAAGTGAAAAGGATAAGTTGAAGTTGCAGCGCATGTTAGAGGATCACAAAAAATTGTTGTACCCAAATTGCGAAGATGAAAGGAAAAAGATGGGTACCACACTGAAATTGCTGCCCTTTTAACCGGCGCTACTGCTAAAATCCTATCTATAAGTATTCTCCTAGTAGTGTAGGGTTCGCCCGTCGCCTGTGAGGGACGAGCGAGCGAACCGAGAGGGGGGAGTCACTCGCGTGACCGGTCAAATGGCTGGTTGAGTGCGTCCCATTGAATTCTAGCAGCACAATTATTGCATTATGGAAGCAAAATTTGTCAGTCGTGCGTCCGTGCACACCACCAGCCACGTCGTCCAGCTCCGACGCGAGCTCCTGCTCCCGCGCCCGCGAGCTCTTGCCGACGTGCCCATGCCCTGCTCCATCTTCATGCTGCTCCATTGCACGTGCCAGCGTCCTACCATCCACGCGCTCGCCCGTGTCCGCGCCGCGCTTGGGAGGGTTGTGCTGGTTGGTCCTCTGGCGGGGAGGAGCATAAGCTTGGCCGTGCTCGAGCCGCTACTCCATGTACGGGGCGCGCGGTTGCATCTGGTGCCATGGCAGCCGCGTCGGTTTCCTGTTTGAGAAAAGAAGATATAGGAAGGTGACAGGAGGGAGAGAGAGAAAAAGAGGAGAACCGCTGCACGCCATCCTACGTCTCGCAGGAGCACAGTCGCGCCGCATGTCGCCAGAGGGAGCCGGACCTGCCGCATCGCGTGCTCTTCCCTCGCCCCCCTGCGGCTGCCTAGGTGGATGGGTGGGCGGGCGGGCATGCTGGGCCAGGGAGAGAAAATATTAGAGAGGGTGACAGGTGGACCAGGCCCGGACACAACCTCATGAAGAGGACATGAAGACGCCCGGATTGTGTCCGTTTCGACCCAAATCGCGAATAAATTTGGTCTGGAAAATGGAGGTGAGCGGACACAAAACGGAGAAAAAAATGAGGATAAGACCGTGCAATGGGTCGTATTTTTTGTCCATGAAACGAGGATAAGACTGTGCAATGGGTCGTATTTTTTGTCCATGACCTAAACGGACGAAACCGGACAAAATGCCTCCACGGTTGGAGTTAGCCTTATATTCCGATGTTTCTAGTCTCCATTTTGGTAGGCATTGCTAGCCACGTCAGTTTGCAAAACAAATTACTCCCTTGATCGATATTAATTGTCACTGATTTAGTACAAACACTAGAAATAAAAAAAATTACATTCAAATCTGAAGACCACGTAGCGACAACTCTAATTACTGGAACCAGGAAGATAATATAACTTTCTGGTGTGGTCTTGTTTTGATGTAAACATTTTGATACTCAGTGATTTCGACTTTTTATGTTTATTAAAATGGTTGTGTGCATCTCAACTATAGGCCGTGGTTACCCCTTTTTTGGGAAAAAGAGAACACAAGATAATCACCATTAGATTCCAATGAACTGGATAACTTGCGATCTTCATTCCCACTTGAAGAAAAAGCTTTAGGGCAGAATGACCCAGTTAGACAAAACTAGGTTGTGACATTCTTCGTCTGGAGTTTCGATAATCACGATTGACAGATGTGAAGATTCAAGAGCATGCGTCCATCTGCAGCTTTTCAGCAAGCACTTGTCTGAACGGGAAACTGTCGTGTCTGGAGTAGAAATCAACTGTGGTTGTTGGCCGAGATCAAAATAAGTTGGTAAAATATAGGGAAGAGTAACAAATCTAATGGTCAAAACTAAAAAACTCAAGGATCAAACTGATTCTTACAGTTCTTGAGGGAAAAAAGGCAAGTAGGACAGGTATTCGCCTCCCGACGGATAAAAATAGCCCTTCATACAAAATAACGTAGCCCTGAAAATCGAAAGTGCTCTTCTCAGCCCGAGCTCATGTTAATCGGGTGAACAGTAAATTCAAAAAAATGGTAAAAAAATTCAAAAAATTCTGAATTTTTTTTGTGTGAAGCATTGATATTTTTTCTACACGCGTACAAATTTCTACTGCGTCGATTTTGTCTTTTTTGCCCACACATGCATGAATGTGATTTCGTAGCGAAATTTTGCATGCATGTAGAAAAAACATCAATGTTTCTTACGAAAAAATTTCAGAATTTTTTCAATTTTTTTACTATTTTTTTTAATTTACTGTTCACCCGAGCTCACATGAGCTCGGGAGCATAAGCACCGCGTCCCATGAAAATATGATATTAGCATGCTATTAGCGAGACAATGTATACCAATCAATTTAGCGAGCCTGTTCTCTACACGCTATATCGTGCTATTAGCGGTGCTATAGCGCGCTATTTTTTTCAGTGCCTCCCATGCAAGGAAACATCTACTACCCCTATAAAAGAAAGAGAGGGCAAATCCAACTTAAAATCTGGAGCGTCTAATTACGTAATCAACGGTTTAAATGCGTTGTTAACAAAACTGGCTTCGTTAATCGTTAATGAAACGATACTCCGCCCACGTTCCCGACTAAACACGACGGGTGCGTCTCGCCTCGCCCCTGCCTCCCACCTGACTCCTGCCTCCCTGCCTCCCACGTTCCCCCCGCCGTTCCCCGCCGCCGCCCACTGCCCCGCCGTTCCCCGCCGCCGCCCACTACCCCGCCGTACCCCGCTGCCGCCCAATCCCGCCGTTCCCCGCCGCCGCCCACTACCCCGCCGTACCCCGCTGCCGCCCAATCCCGCCGTTCCCCGCCGCCGCCCACTGCCCCGCCGGTCCCGGCCCCTGCCCGCCGCCGGCCCCTGTCCCAGCCGCGCCGCCGCAAGCCCCGCCGCAGGGCCCTGCCCGCCGCCGGAACGTGGAGCCATGGAGCCGGCGGTTCCGCAGCCTAACTCCAACACTGATTCACTGGATTTGCAGGTTAGGCGACTATTTTCTCATGGTCTCTTAGTCCGATGTAGTTCCCTTCTCAATTTGCCGAGGCTGCAGTCTATTGAGTAATGATGTGCAACAACCAGGTTCACACTTTGTTTCTCAGTGTTCTATCCAATGCATCGTTCTGTCTCCAGTAAGTAATCATTAAATTCATACTTGCAGTGCAGGTACTTAGAAAATCATTATTGATAAAGCTAAGCCATAGTACCAACTTCCTTCATTACTCGAGAATTGTTTTAATAGGATTCTTGATTTAAAGTCAGCAAGAGTATATTCGGACAAACTATAAAATCTCTTCTTTCCAAACTCCAAAGCTATTTTACAGTTTGCTTAGTTCACAATTTCCCCACATTACAGATTCACAATCTTCGGCCAGACTATATTCTGTAGACTATAATAATTAAACGGTTGGTGACCCTTTCTATATTTCAGCTTCCAACCATAAGAAAGTTGATATGTTCTTCCTTGCATTCATGGTAATCATTTGGAGTGAGTGTTTGAGATGACATTGCACAACAGAAGAATCAACATAACTCCTTTCTAAGTTGCACACAAAGAAGTTCCTTCAATGTCTGAGTGCTTAATCTGCATCGGTTATCCAGTATGTTTTTAGCAGTATGTTTTGTGCAGATCAAAAGAGGTAAGATAAATTGAAGGAAATAGGAGAGACCTGCACCTGTACTAATCAGGTTGAATTGACTTTTGAAAAATCTCTGGAAAGTGGAAACCAACCTTTACAGATTTGTGGTGTGGAAAGTAAAAGATGCAAGATCATTGGAGGGTGATCTTGTTAGGGCTGCATGCAAGCTTGAGCTGTCAATGATGCAGACATGCAAGTTAACTGCCGACGGGCGGTCACACAACCTCACCCATGATATGAAGGCGATTCAGAAGCAGGTTTCTGATGACCAAAAAATCCTAAGAGAGAAGGTTCAGCATCTGAGTGCTGATGCAGGTATCGAGCGTATGGACTCTGCTCTCTCAGATGCAAGGTCAACGTTCTTTGAAGCAAAGGAGAATGGAAGCCCATTGGCAACACCTGTTGCAAACGTATCTACTCCTCTGAGCATTAAGTCATCTGGAAAGCTCCCGTCTTCTGAGGTTAATGTGAACTCCAAAACAGATGCTCAAGGATTAAGGTCGGTTGCCCGATCCTTGTTTGGAGCTTCTGCAGAATCAAGCAGCACATCACCAGTGAATCTGCCAACAGAGAATGAGCAAATGGTCAATGAGATGCTTCATGAGGACTGTGGCGCGATTGCTGGCAATTCTAATGATGCCCGTACCATCGAGAAGGATTTCCAAGACAAAGTGAGGGAAACAATGGAGAAAGCTTTCTGGGATGTGGTTACCGACTCGATGAGATGATGCTGATATACCTGTGATTTATAGTTCATGCGGCGCTGCATATATATTCTTACATCTATATGCTCTTGCCATGCATATATATTCGTACGTCTATATGCTCTTGCCATGAATATATATTCGTACATCTATGTGATGGTGATATACCCCTGATATATCAGACTTCACTACAAAGGGCAAATATACATGTTTTCCAAATTAGGTTCTGAATTATAAATATACATGATATACCCCTGATTTAAATGAATTCGTTTTCTTAAAAGTACATTCTGAATTATAAATTATGCACTTCGCTCTCCTTCCCATCGAAAATCCAACTCTGAGCTCGGGCTCAGCTGCTCCCGCTGACGAAATAAATAAATAAAAATACGAGAAAATTTTAACAAATTCCAATTTTTTTGTGTGTGGTAGATAATTTGATGCGTGAGGTTCGCTCCAAATTTCAAGTTATTTGGACATCTGAGCAGCTCTCGGCAAAAAAGACAAATCGGGACCCCGATTTGTCTTTTTTGCCGAGAGCTGCTCAGATCTCCAAATAAGTTGAATTTTGGAGCGCTCCTCACGCATCAAATTACCTACCACACAAAAAAAAATTGGAATTGTTTAAATATTTTTAGTATTTGTTTTGATTTTTTTCTTCGGCGCGGGTGCAGATGCACCCGAGAGCCGAAACGCCGCTCTCGCATCAAATTTTCAAGACAGTTATTCTATAATTGGATGAGAATAATTGATATGGCTGAAATGGTATCAAAAAAATTTCTTGCATTATGTTACGTTAATTACAATATATGTTGGAAAAGCCGTGCGTTGCACGTGCATGCTTACTAGTTTCTGTAAAGGAACATTAGAACAAAAGATGCATTGGGGTGGATCGGAACTAATGCAATTTTTTTTGCAGTGGGAGGCAATGTTCTTGCCAATAGAGACATCTATGGCTATTTTCTTATTAATACTAAAAGTACATAATTGGTCGTGTGAGTACGTATATATGTGGTGATGTACTTATATGAATATTGTATCGAGTATTCCCTCTATTAGAAAAAAAAAGGAAATCTAGTTATCTACTCAGCAGTGATGGAGTTATTAAAAAAAATACTCAGCAGTGATGGAGGCATCCCAACTCTGACATGGACAGATGAAATGTTAACTCCAACTGACTGTTGACCCGAACACCAACATTTATAGAATTCTGAAATTATGCATTATTCAATCATCTGCTTCCGTGATTGAACATTCGTGGGTGTTGCCTTCCTGGAAGTAGTTTCTGCTTGCAGATGAAGGTTCAATGAAACTACTTTCTCGCACTTGACAGCAGCTATATATAGCCTATAGGTAGTTTCAGCTTAGTAACAAAGATTTTGGCCAGATCGATCAATTTGTTAAGGTAGGGAGGCTGCCATGCCTTGCCCTACTGGGGAGCCTTCAACCCCAGTAGGGCAAGGCATGGCGGCCGCCCTACCTTAATTTGTCCCGCGCAGGCTGGGCGCAAGGCGGCGCATCGGCACGACGGTGTTGCCGGTAACGAGCGATCAAAGCCTGCCCTACCTCAACTTTTGTCCGTCCTCCGCCACTGATCCAAGCTATACCTTAGCATATGGTACAACGACATCCCTGAGTTCACGGTTGTGTGGGTTGCTAACCGTGAAACCCCAGGCACCAACAACACTTCCTCTGCACCGATGCTCGCCCTCACCAACACCTCAAATCTCATCATCTCTGAAGGTAATAGTGGCGGCCGTGTCCTTTGGACGACAGCCAACATGGCCACTACCATTGGCTCGTCTACCCCAACAGCGGTGCTTCTGAACACCGGCAACCTCGTCATCCGGTCGGCAAACGGTACCACGCTATGGCAGAGCTTCGACCACCCCACGGACACGTTCCTCCCTGGGATGAAGATCCGGATCAAATACAGCTCGCATGGCACTCGAGATCACCTAGTATCCTGGAAGGGCCCAGACGACCCTTCTCCAGGACGCTTCTCCTTAGGTGGCGACACGGACGCGCCCCTCCAAACATACATCTGGGACGGGGAGAGCGTGGTGTCTCACGGTATCCCATGGACGGGGTACCAAGTACAGAGCGTACGCCAACAACAGCTAGTGGGGGGCGTGAACGTCAGTGATCTTATCGTGTACGTAGCCTACGTCGATAAGGACGGTGAGATATACGTTACATATAGCCTCTCTGATGGCGCCCCGGTCACAAGGGTTGTGCTGAGCTACTCGGGCGAGTATCTCGTCCAGAGCTGGAGCAGCAGCTCATCTGCGTGGATTGTTCTTGTGAACTGGTCGTCCGCTGGATGCAATGGCTATGCTTATTGTGGCCCCTATGGGTACTGCGACGTGACAACGACGCCAGTCCCAACATGCAATTGCTTAGACGGCTTTGAGCCAGCAAACAAGGAGGAGTGGACCAGGGGCAGGTTCTTTGGCGGGGTGCCGGCGCAAGGAGCTGCTGTACGGGTGTGACGGCAGCTTCTTGGCTTTGCCGGGGATGAAATCACCAGACAATTTTGTGCTCATCGGAGGGGGCATTAGTACGTCCGAGGATTGCGCCGCGGAGTGCATCCGCAACTGCTCATGTGTGGGTTACATGTACCGCAACATGAGTAGCGGCAGTTTAGGAGACATGGCATGCATGGTATGGACTGGGGAGTTGGTTGACACCGGAAAGGTTGGCGTGGGTGGCGAGACAATCTATCTCCGACTTGCAGCAGGTGGTAACATATTTCAAATTGCCATGCCTTCTACTAGTAGTTTGTCATTTTTACTGTTGATTTTGTCTTTCCTAACATGCTTCTATTTCTATGAGTCATATTCCTTTTATTTATCCTATTTTTATTATGGTGCAGGTAAAAGGAGAGATATTAATGCAGTCAGGATTGTGCTGTCAGTTTTAGGCAGAGCTGTTCTCATATTCATATGCATCTCTTTTGCATGGTTAAAATGCCAAGGTATGTTTAGTTGAATCTCCTAGCAAAAATGTTGTATTTGGCAACCTTAGAATGTCAATTTGACTACATGAAATTGGAATTCGTCGTGTACTACCACAATATACCCTCGGTTTAAAAAATCCTCTAAGCCCCTTGAGTATGTAAAAAGAATTTCAGTTTCATTACGTAAACTTGGAATTGTTAGTTTACTAAAATATAACCACAGTTTCAAAAACCGTCTAAGATCCATCATATATGAAATCTAGAGCAAATAAAAATTAAGGTGATTTCGTGTGCGGTTTTGCCATTATACATTTAGACCATCGATTATAGTGATAATGGGCAATCTACTAGCAACTAAGATGTAGTTCATGAGCTAAAATCTCTACACGTCGATCATTACATGCTTGGTCGGGTTCGGAAACAGAAAGCAAGGTTAATTCACCATGTCATGGACTCGAGGATAATGTGTGTGTGCGCGCGCGCGTGCGTGCATGTGTGCGTGCGTGCGTGCGCGTGCGCGCGCGCGTGTGTGTGTGTTCTATTAGAGGGGAGGCCAAGTGTGTTTTCCAAACATGTGTGTGTGTGTGTGTGTGTGTGTGTGTGTGTGTGTGTGTGTGTTCTATTAGAGGGGAGGCCAATTGTGTTTTCCAAACATGTGGTCTGTCAACTGATAGCCACATTCTACGGTCTGCGATTTTGACGTGGTGGCAGCTTGCCTTGTGGGTTGTTTCTTCCTACTATGCAAGTTCATAAAGGAATGGAAATGAACATCTACAATATAAGGGATCAAATAAAAAAAATTCTTTCTAATGCCTATGCTATGCTTATTAGAGGAAAATGACAATAACTGTGTGGGAGCAGGAAAGAATAAAAAATGGAGAGAGCACAAGATTATAAGATTGGTTTGCATGAGTACGTCTCATGAACTTGGGGAAGAAAATCCTCCTCATGATCAAGAATTTCCATCTGTAAGATTAGAAGAAATTACCCTCGCAACACACAATTTCTCTGAAGCATGCATGATTGGACAAGGAGGCTTTGGAAAAGTTTACAAGGTAGTTTGTTCAGCACACAATTCCTTTTATTACTTCTAAATTAGAACAAGTGTTTTGCTCATATGTAAATCTCAAATATATCTTTCTCTAGGGACTGTTAGGTGGTCAAGAAGTCGCAGTCAAGAGGCTGAGTAGGGATTCTCAACAAGGAACAAAAGAATTCAGGAATGAAGTCATTCTAATTGCAAAACTGCAACACAGAAACTTGGTTCGACTTCTTGGATGTTGTGACAAGGGAAATGAAAAGCTCTTGATATACGAGTATCTACCTAACAAGAGCTTAGATTCTAGCCTTTTTGGTACACATTCTAATAATAAGCCATGATTTCCTAAAATAGTAAAAAACATTTTTTTGCTTACATTTGATTCTTTTTTAGATGACTCAAGAAAATTGTCGTTGGATTGGGCAACACGGTTTAATATTATCAAAGGGGTGGCCAGGGGGCTTCTATATCTTCACGAAGACTCAAGGTTCACCATAATTCATAGAGACCTCAAAGTTGGAAATATTTTGTTGGATGTAGATATGAAACCCAAGATAGCAGATTTCGGTATGGCGAGGATCTTTGGTGATAACGAGCAAAATGCAAATACCCAACACGTAGTTGGCACTTAGTGAGTATCCATTGAAAAAAGTACCATATTAATGGTTTTATAATTTCAACTTCCATTAGATAATTCAGACAATTCAAATGATGAAGCAGTGGTTACATGGCTCCTGAGTACGCAATGGAAGACGTCTTCTCTACCAAGTCTGATGTTTATAGCTTCGGCGTGTTACTGTTGGAGGTTGTAACCGGTATAAGGAGAAAGTCCATTAGTCAAATGATGGGCTACCCCAGCCTCACAGTCTATGTGAGTTTACCCAAAACTTCTCTCAAGTTTCTTGATCAAAGTTTTGAAGCATTGTTTTTTGTGACTAAATGAACATTGATATAATATTTTTGGTTATTTTAGTCATGGAATATGTGGAAGGAAGGGAAGACCAATGAACTACCAGACTCATCCATCATAGATACTTCACCAGACGAAGTTTTGCTTTGCGTCCATGTTGCACTCCTATGCGTCCAGGAGAACCCAGATAACAGGCCATGCATGTCATCTGTTGTTTTCGTCCTAGAGAATGGAAGCACCACACTTACAACCCCAACCGCCCCGCCTATTTTGCGCGACGAAGTGCTGAACTTAATCAAATAAGAAATATTCAGACTTCTGTCAACAGATTCACTCTTACCGAGATAGATGGGCGATGAAATAATAATTCTTTAGTTATTTATGTATTTAACACCGTTGTAAATTGTCTGGCTCACAAAATAGTGATGTCATTTTTAGACAAAATAGTGACGCAATATGTCTTGTTCAGGTATTATGATCTTTGAATGTGTTTTCTATTCCGTTTCTGCCTCAATATAGCAGTCTCAATTAAATAATATATGATGATGCTTGCATAAAAAGTAGGACTATGGGAAAAAAACAACTCCACAATAGTGACCTGGATTCAAGTGATCAGGTGTAGTGGCGTTCTGGTCTGCCGTCCTTGTATAAGTTCTGTGCTTACTTGAAAAAAAAATGGCAGGATGGTCAGACAATAGCAGGGTGCATCATCCTGTGTAAGTACTGGATATTTAGAGGTCATATATTGGGAATAAGTCATGACGGAGCATGGTGTGACCACCGTCAGTGTGCCAGGTCGGGTCGGTGGCGGTGCGACCGGCGTCGGTGCGTCAGGTCGGGTCCGCGGACTGGATCACGATCGTGTGTACTGTGTGCGTACGTGTATAGCGTGTGTGTGCGTGTTCGTGACTGGCGTTTGTGTGCGTGCGTGTCGCGAGTCAGTACTCGTGAGCGAGTCATAGTTATTTATAAGCAGCCGCGGCGTACGCGTCCGAACGCGTCATCGGGCGGCTAGACGATCGGATCGTGGGCGCTATCGTAGGGGAGGCGGGCTGCATCGTGTGCATGCACAAGCCTACGTATAAAACCCCCTCGATCTGATCTGAGCTTCTAACGTGGGTGCGTGCCTCAGTTTGAGCTGAACAAAGAAAGGCCGTCCGAGCGGCCGGACGTTCGTCGCCAAACTCCAGTGCGTTCACTACTTCTTCTACCTCCAGCCACGAGAGAGAGAGAGAGCTAGTTAGGCTGCCCTCAACATCATATCCCACACTTCAGTACTAAATTTGGACAGCGGATTTGATAATAAATGTCTCTTGGAAACATTTTTGTAACTAGGAAACTCATCGCCCAATTTCATTTGTAACTACTTCCTCCGTCTGGAATTACTTGTCATAGAAATGGATGTATCTGGACGTATTTTAGATCTGGATACATCCATTTCTTTACATTTTGGCGATAAGTAATTCCGGACGAAGGGAGTAGAAAATTATGTTATCCGAAGGGACAACTGCTTCATGTATGTACAGTTGAAGAATCAATATGAAACTAATCGCCCATGATTTTAATCTATGATTCTGACTACATATACAAGGGCTCATCCACTTGATTGGTAAGGTCTGGCAGACAATGAAAATTGTACAAAAAGTATGTGTCGGTGTACTAAAGTATGGGTTTTTTTTAGTACCCCTTACTTGTGCACGGGCAGTTGTAGCCGTACCGCGGCAGGCCTTGCCGGGGAATAGCTAGGAGTAATCTCAAGACGAAGATAGTGCTTGCCGGCGAGGAGCGAGCCGGCAAGCCAGGAACCCGGCAAGCCTTGCCGGGAAGAGACGTTCAAGTCAACGACCAGACCAGAAGACGGAAGGGGTGCGAAGGCCCGGCAAGACCCTTGCCGGCAAGGCCTCGCGCCCGGCAAGACCCGGTCCCGGCAAGCCCCGGGCCCGGCAAGGATTCAGCCCCGGCAAGGCTCTGCACAGTGTAGCGCTATCGCTCCTGCGCAGCGGCCAGCCTTGTCGTTTAGGGTTTGTCCTCATGGTGACGTGGCGCGATGCTGGCCACGAGATGCTTAAGCGGTGCTGATGGGATGGCTGCTTTTGCCCATCCCCTGTAAAGCTTTTCCAAGCCCAAGACGCTGAGGGACACCTCGACGGACACCTCACGGTGCATTTAATGAGCTTGTCCTAAGCCGTCAGGGTTAGGTATGATAACGCTGTAACAACCCTGTAGCTACTTTCCACCTCATGCCTTATCTCGTACGCCACTGTGGTAGCCCCTTTGACTCATATAAAAAGGAGGCCCAAGGCATAACTACAGGAGGATAGCACTTCGGAGACTCATTCTGCATGCGTAGCTGCTACTGTAGCTCCCAGAACTTGGCCAAGAATATCCACAATAATACCATCAAGGCAGGAGTAGGGTTTTACGCATCCGTGCGGCCCGAACCTGGGTAAAAATCCCCCGTGTGCTGTTCGCTAGTTCTGCTCTTTGTGCAATCCTCTCCCCTTGCCGAACCGTAAAGGGATCTGCTCGATAGCGATCCTATAGGTGTTCGTTTCCCACGACATCTTTGGCGCGCCAGGTAGGGGGAATCGAGGTTGTGCGAACCTGATCTAGCGATCAGCGCGTCAGATCTTCGATCATCTTCACCACCATGGCTCCCAAGAAGAAGGGTTTCATGGCGGTTGGTCCATCTGCTCCGGTCGTGCCTGATGCTGCGCGCACAGGCGACGGGGTAGACGCGGGTGGAGGAGGTGGAGGCTCCGAGCTTCCACGGCGTTCCGGCGATCCGAGCCGGACGAGCAACAGGTCCAAGGATGGAGCTGCGCAACCTGCGGGTGGTGCGGCGACGTCCAAGGATGGAGCGGCGCCTTCCAGGACGACTTCACCGGCGCATGCACCGCGACCTTCTCAGGACGCGCGTGACGTGCGGCCTCAAGACGTTGGTGGCTCTAGGCGTCCGCATGGGAAGTCCCCTGCGCATCATTCCCAGGGTGCGCAGGGCCAAGATCCGCGCCAGCGCGCTGGTGGAGGCCGCGCGCGGGTGCAGAGTCGTGATGATGCTCCTTCTAACCCGGTTAGGAGTTTGAGCACCTCACGTTCTTCGCACCTATCGCCGCCGCCTACGCCTGCAGAGGCGTTGGCGCGGGCTCAGCTGCTCCTAGACTTCCCTCCCGCCGCGGAGAAGCTAGACGAGTGGCGAGCTGCTATCCAGAGCCTCATCGGCCTAGCCAACAACGACGTGTCGCAGCAGGGTGAACCCTCGCGGCTGCAATCGTCTAGGCTGGTGCGTGCCGATGGAGAGAAGACCAGAGCTGGAACGACCACGTTGCGTTCCCCTCCGTTGCGTCAAGAGCGGTCGTTAACTCGGCGGACCAGCGCCCGTGAGGATGATTCCACGGCGTCGTCCGATCCGCGGGTTCGCCGCGATCAGCGTCACGTTCTTCGGGAACGGAAGAAGGAGGACGCTCGAACCACCATCGAGCGCCGAAGGGAAGCGCGTCGCCAGTCCGACAAGCGCGCTGGGACCACTGTTGACGAGCCCGCGCCAGGGTATCCTGGCTGCCTACCTTACGAGGTGGGCTGTCCAGCGTTTACTCGTGAGCTGCGGCAAGTCCAGTGGCCCAGCTCCCGCTCCTTCAAGCCGGAAGTACCGGAGAAGTACGACGGCAGGACTCATCCGTCCGAGTTCTTGAGCATCTACACCATCGCGGTGCAGGCTGCCGGGGCTCGTGACGATAAGGTGCTGGCCAACTATTTTCCGTTGGTGCTGAAGCCCAACGTGAGATCGTGGTTGATGCACCTGCCCGAGAATTCCATCTCTTCTTGGGCCGACCTGTGCCATCAGTTTGTTGGCGCCTTCACCGGCGGCCATCAAGCTCCTGGCCAGGAGAGTGATCTGCACATCATTCCTCAGAAAGAAGGCGAAACTTTGCGCAAGTACATCCAGAGGTTCACCCGCGTCCAGCACAATATCCCCGACGTTCATCCCGCCGCCGTTATCAGCGCCTTTCATCAGAATGTGCGCGACCGAAAGATGCGGGAGGAGCTGGCGATGAACAAGGTCAAGGATGTCGCCGAGCTCTACGCTTTGGCCGACAAGTGCGCCCGGGCGGAGGAAGGGAGGAGACTCCCCGACGAGAACGCCGGCGCTGGAGTCAACTCCGAGAGCGATGACGCTCCTGCCCCGGCAAAGAAAGGGAAGCGGAAGAACAGGAAGCGCAAAGGCAAGGCCGTGCTTGCCGTTGAAAGTTCCGGCAACATCGGCGCCGCCAAAAAGTCCAAGACCGATGACCCCGGCAAGGAGGTTGCCGGGTGTGCGGCGTGTCAGGCCTTGGCGGCTGCCGATAAGCCAGAAGGATCCAGCAAGCAGTACTGCAAGATCCACCGTACCAAGGGCCACGACCTCCAGGACTGCCGGCAAGTAGAGGAGCTTGCCGCGAAGCAGCACGCCGAATACGAACGACGCGACAAGGAACGAGGTCGAGATGGTGCCGGAGGGTCCGGCAGGAAGCGCGGTCGAGGAGGACGACGCGGCAAACCTGGACAGCGGCAAGAAAAGCCTGCTCGGGGCCGCGACGGGAAAGAAGGAGATGAAGACGCAGATGAGGGCAATGACGAGTCTAGCGAGCGGGAGTTTCAGAAGGCCACAGAGGTTATGTGCGTCGACGGAGGCGCCTCGCTGCATCTTTCTCACCGCCAGCTCAAGCAGTGGGCGCGTGAGATTCTTGCGGCCGAACCCTCTCTTGATGCGCAGAAACCGCTGAGGTGGTCCCACACGCCCATCATTTTCGATGCCGAGGATCACCCTGACCGCACTACTGCTGTCGGGTGCTTGCCGTTGTTGGTCTCGCCAACAATTCGCAACCTCCAGGTAACGAAGATGTTGGTTGACGGTGGTGCCGGCCTGAATCTCATCTCGCCGGACGTCCTCAAGAGGCTGCAAATTCCCGACGAAGACCTCGAAGAGACAGGCTCCTTCCAAGGGGTCAATCCAGGAAGATACCAGCCCAAGGGCAAGATCACGCTGCCGGTAACATTCGGCAGCGAGCTGAACTTTCGGACGGAGAAGGTCGTCTTCGACGTCGCCAAGATTCCGTTGCCGTACAATGGGATCCTTGGCCGCCCCGCGCTGGCCAAGTTCATGGCGGCATCGCATTACGCCTACAACGTCCTAAAGATGCCCGGTCCGATGAGCGTCATCACTGTCCACTCCGACAAGAAAGACGCGCTCGTCTGCACCGACAAGCTCTACCGGGAAGCAGTTGCAGCGTCCGCCGCCAAGGCGCATGCTCCTGCCGCTCAAGATCCCGGCAAGAAGAAGAAGCCCGGCAAGACCCCTTGTGCTAGCTCCGGCAAGCGCGCCTCTCCGGAGTGCTGCGCTACCGTCGAGGATGCACCGGGGAGCTCTGCCGGCCAGACCAAGAAACCCAAGGCTGCTCTGCCTGAGACCAAGAAGGTGCCTGCCAAGGAGGACGGGACGGGGGGAACTTTCACCATAAGTTCCACCCTTGATGACAAATAGGAAAGCGCGCTCGTTGCCTTCCTGCGGGCGAATGTCGATGTGTTTGCATGGCAACCATCTGACATCCCCGGTGTTCCCAGGGAGGTGATTGAGCACCGCCTAGCCGTCTGTCCTCACGCGCGGCCCGTCAAGCAGAAGGTGCGGAAGCAAGCTTTGGAGCGGCAAGAGTTTATTGCACAAGAGATCAAGAAGCTTGAGGCGGCAGGCCTGGTTAGAGGAGTCCTCCATCCTACATGGTTGGCCAATCCAGTTGTTGTGCGCAAGGCGAATGGTAAATGGAGGCTATGTATTGACTTTACAGATATCAATAAAGCCTGCCCAAAAGATCCTTTTCCCTTGCCGCGCATCGACCAGATTGTGGATTCCACTGCCGGCTGCGATCTGCTGTCATTCCTTGACGCATACTCAGGCTATCACCAGATCTTCATGGCGAAAGAAGACGAAGAGAAGACCGCATTTATCACCCCATGTGGCACATATTGCTTCTTGCGTATGCCTTTCGGGTTGAAAAGTGCTGGGTCGACCTTCGCTAGAGCCGTCCAGATCGGCTTCAAGACCCAGCTCCATAGAAATATGGAAGCTTACATGGATGACATAGTGGTCAAAACCAAGGACAAAGCAACGCTCATTCAAGATCTGGAGGAGACATTTGCAAATTTGCGCAGGATCAACCTGAAGCTCAACCCGGAGAAATGCGTGTTTGGAGTTCCATCCGGCAAGCTTCTCGGGTTCTTTGTATCTCAGCGTGAAATTGAAGCCAATCCCGACAAGATCAAAGCAATCGAGCAGATTGAAGCACCAAGACGAGTCAAGGATGTGCGCCGCCTCGCCGGCTGCGTCGCTGCTTTGAGTAGGTTCATCTCAAAGTCTGCCGAGCGCGCCCTGCCGTTTTTCAAAATTTTGAAGAAGGCAGGTCCACTGAAGTGGACTCCGGAAGCGGAGGCAGCGCTGCAGGATTTGAAAAGGTACCTCTCCTCTTCGCCAGTACTAGTCGCGCCTAGGCCACAAGAGCCGTTGCTGCTATATCTAGCGGCAACAAATCAAGTGGTTAGTGCTGCGCTGGTGGCGGAGAGAGAAGCAGAGGAGGATGCAGCGGCAACGGCAGGCCCGCCAAGCGGCTTGCCGGGGGCAGCCCCGGCAGAGTCTGGTGCCGGCAAGGAAGGATCCGCGCAGTCAAGTTTGGCAGCACAGAAGAAGAAGATGGTGCAGCGCCCAGTCTATTTCGTCAGCTCCCTGTTGCAGGGGGCTAGGTCGAGATATTCTGGTGTGCAGAAGCTGCTCTTCGGCCTTCTCATGGCCTCGAGGAAGCTGCGCCATTATTTCCAAGCACATGAGATCACCGTCGTCACTCGCTTTCCGTTGCAACGGATCCTCCGGAACCCGGAAGCGACTGGCAGGATTGTAGAGTGGGCGTTGGAGCTGTCATGCTTTGGTCTCAAGTTCGAAAGTACTTCAACTATCCAGAGCAGAGCCTTGGCAGAGTTCATTGCAGAATGGACACCAACGCCAGACGACGAAGTTCAAGAATCCGTGACCCCCGGGAAGGAATCAGATCAGGCATGGGTCATGTACTTTGATGGGGCCTTCTCGCTGCAAGGCGCCGGTGCCGGCGTGCTGCTTGTCGCGCCCACCGGAGAGCACCTCAAGTACGTCATCCAGATGCATTTTCCCCGGGAGAGATCGACCAACAACACGGCAGAGTATGAAGGATTGCTTGCCGGTCTCAGGATCGCGGCAGACCTTGGGATCAGGAAGCTCATCGTCAGGGGTGACTCCCAGCTCGTCGTGAGGCAGGTCAACAAAGATTATCGGAGCCCGTTAATGGAAGCGTACGTCGATGAAGTGAGGAAGCTGGAGGAGCGCTTTGACGGTCTTCAGACAGAGCATGTTCCTCGATCAGAGAACAACATTGCTGACGACCTGTCGAAGCGTGCGGCACTCAAGTTACCTGTGGAACCAGGGACTTTTGTGCTCCGCTTGACTCAACCATCCGTGTCGCCATCAACAAGGCCTGATAAGAGAAGGAAGTCAAGTACCGGCGAGCACTTCCCGGCAGGGCTTCCCGAAGCCCCCGGCAAGAATCTTGCCGGGAACGACCCGGTTGCCGGTGAGCAGCGGCTTCGTGCAGAGCCTCAGGTTCTTGCCGCCGAAGCAAGCGCCCCTGCGACCGAAGAAATACCAGTTGCCGGTGAGCAGCTGCTCCGCCAAGAACCTCAGGTTCTTGCCGTAGAAGCAAATGCTCCCGCAGCTGAAGAGTTGCCTTTAGTCCTTGTCGTCGAGCCGCAAGCTCCGGCATGGGCGCAGCAAATAGTCCATTTCCTTCAGACAGGAGAGCTCCCTGAAGAGCAAGAAGAAGCTGAAAAAGTAGCCCGTCAGTCAAGTATGTACCAGTTCGTCGACGACGTCCTGTACAGAAAAAGACCCAACGGTGTGAAATTGAAGTGCATTCCTCGGGAAGATGGACTAGAACTGTTGGCAGAGATTCATGGGGGCATATGTGGATCCCACATAGGCTCAAGGGCCCTTGCCGGCAAGGCATTCCGGCAAGGATTCTTCTGGCCTACTGCTCTCCAGGATGCAACTGCACTAGTAACCAAGTGTGAAGCGTGTCAGTTTCATTCGAAGCAACTTCATCAGCCAGCTCAAGCTCTCCAGACGATTCCTCTCTCCTGGCCCTTCTCGGTCTGGGGGCTCGACATACTGGGTCCCTTCCCCCGCGCTGCCGGGGGCTTCGAGTACTTGTACGTTGCCATCGACAAGTTCACGAAGTGGCCAGAAGTGGAAGCAGTGAGGAAGGTGACAGCACAGTCAGCGGTCAAGTTCTTCAAAGGGATTGTGTGCCGTTTTGGTGTGCCAAACAGGATCATCACCGACAACGGTACGCAGTTCACTAGTCGCACCTTCAAGCAGTACGTCCAAGACCTTGGCGGCAAGATTTGTCTTGCCTCTGTTGCTCACCCGAGGAGTAACGGACAAGCGGAGAGGGCGAACGCTGAAGTGCTGCGCGGTCTCCGGACCAGAACTTTCGACAAGCTGCGCAAGCATGGAAGACGCTGGATTGATGAGCTGCCGGCGGTTCTTTGGTCGATCAGGACGACACCAAATCGAGCCACCGGCCAGACACCCTTCGCTCTGGTCTACGGAGTGGAGGCAGTTCTCCCCACGGAACTCATATACGGGTCACCTCGAGTGCTCGCTTATGATGAGCTTGAGCAAGAACAGCTGCGGCAAGGCGACGCGCTGCTCCTTGAGGAGAACCGTCTTCGGGCTGCTGTGCGAGCCGCTCGTTATCAGCAAGCTTTGCGCCGCTATCATAGCCGAAGGTTCATGCCCGGAGTCTTGAGGAAGGCAACCTTGTTCTTCGGCGCGTTCAGTCGGCCAAGAATTCCAACAAGTTGACGCCGAAGTGGGAAGGCCCTTACCGGGTAGTGCGAGTCACCAGGCCTGGCGCTGTCCGCCTGGAGACCGAAGAGGGCTTGCCGGTGAGCAACTCCTGGAATATCGAGCACCTTCGCAAGTTCTACCTGTGAAGGGCAGTTGTTGGGTCTCTTGCCGAGATAGCGGTACAGCCTGCTGACTGCTGTCAGACTCAAGTCCAGCACTCGCGGCGTAACGCTCCGCCAAGATCCCGGCAACGCCATTCTGTACTAGTCTTGCCGGATGGCATGTGATCCTTTGTACAGAGCAGGCACATCTTTTGTGCTTAGTTAATAAGTTTGCAGTGCTTTACATTTCTTGCCGATTTCATGCTTTATGTATGCATGTGTTTATCTGAAGTGTATATTGCGCTTGCCCCGATTTCCTGCCGTAGTAGCGATACGCCACGCTGAACACTGTCGGACTCCGGTCCAGTGCTCGCGGCAACATAACGCTCCGGCAAGCTCTTGGCAATGCCCCTCTGTGAGATCTAACGAACCGTCCAGGTTCCATAACATTTATTTTCTCTTCTTTCTTTTTCTTAAAGAGATAGAAGATTCCCTCGCGTGCAAGTTTGCCGGGGGGGAAGGAGAATGATGGAATGGATACCAGGGGACGTTCAAGGTTGATGCTTTGCCGGGAGAAGAAAAGAATAGCGGCGAAAGTCAGAGCTAAGTTGCTGACCCCTTTAGCAGATTTCAATTTTTTAGGGCTATATCCCTTGAACGATTTCGGCTTTGTATGGAAAACCTGCACGCGATGGAATCTTGTCGTGATTAGGCTGCGCCCTTATTCCGTTTCGAGTCCGCTCAACGGTTTAGGTGGCCGCGCTGAAAGCGTCAAGGTTTCTTGCCGTGAGCAGCGCCGCCTGCTGAACGCTGTCGGGCTCCGGTCCAGCGCTCGCGGCAAGGCCATGCTCCGGCGAGTACCCAGTAAAGCGTAGGGTATGTGCTATACAAAGAGAGATTGATTAAGGGGGAATAGCATGCATAGATTCAGATAAAGCAGATTATATATAAGATAGTCGCCACGTTACTAACATAAGACCAAATGTTTGTCTTTTACATGTAACGCGGCGGCAAGACAAGGAGCAAGACAAGGAGGGCTACAGTTAATCTCGGCGGTTGCCTTCAACCCTCTTCACTTGGCCTATCCGTTCGACGATGGGCGCGACAAGCTCCTGCAGAGCCTTGGCGTCCGCATCCTTCGGCAGGCGGCCGAAGACCTTGGTGAAGTCGACGCCGGGATTCCTGTACGCCACTTTCATCAGCAGCATCTGGACCACGTCCTGGCAGAGCTTCCTGGACTCGCTGGCGAGCTTGCCGGAGTGGGTTGCTTGGAGTTGCTTGAGCGCATCGACGAGACCTTCGAAGAATATGGTGATCTTGGCGCTCTCGCTTATCCTGTCGTTGGCGGAATACCCGAAGCCCTGAAGGTTCATGCCCTCCAGCTCCGCGGCAAGCCTCTTGGCGACGTCCACCAGCCTGGCGGTCCAGACCTCTGTGCCGGTGACATAATCTTGATGCGTGGCGTAGGCGTTCTTGAGTAGCTCCTGCTCGTCGTGGAGGTCCTTAGCCAAGGTCTTTCCGCGAGCTCGGGCAGCTTCCAGGGACTCCTCCAACGTGGATAGTTTCAGCTTCAGATTTGCAATGGAGTCGTTGGCGGAGGCGAGCTGTTTGATCTTCTCGGACGCGGCGAGCTGCATCTCCACCAGGTTGTGGAGGGTTTTCTCCTTCTCGGCCTCGAGGGCAGCGATCTTCTTGCCGTGTTCCTCGAGAATGGCTTCCAGCTTCTTCGCCTTCCCCTCCAGCGAGTTCTTGACGGTCTCCGCAGCCTCGGCAGCGTCGAGTGCCTCCTTGAGCTTACCGGCATGGTCTGCAGTTAGAGCGGCGAGCGCTGCCGTTTGGCTTTGCTCAAGCTCCTGGACCCGCCGCGCGACAAGACTCTCGAGCTCTTCATCCTTGTTGCGAAGCTTGGCGGCAAGCGCCGCCTCGCGGGCGGCAAGGTCCTCTTCTTGGGCGTCAAGGCTGATGCGGCGCTGCGTCAAGAGGGCTTCTGCCGCGGCGGCTTGCTGGGCGGCCTCCTCCTACGCTTTCTCGATGTCTGATTGCTTCAGCAGGAGGACGTTCCGCTCTTCCGCCAGCTGCTCCCGATAAATATTCAGCTCTTGGAGGGCCTCGCCATACCAAGCCTGTGTCTCCGTGACGCGTTGTTGGAAGTCTCGTTCCGCGGCCTCGACGAGCGCTGCCCGGGAGTCCAGTTTCTCCTTCCGGGCGCGGTAGAGCGTCTGGAGCTTCTGATAATTGTCATTCATGGCTTGAAGTAGCTGCTCCTCCTTGAGCTCACTGACGGCAGCGACGGTGATTTCCCCGTCAAGATGCTCTCCTTCAACCAGCTCTTTGATGCTTGCCGACCCCGGCATGCTGACTACGTTTTTGCCGGCCCTGATATATTGGCTTGAGGGAGGGGCCTGGAACGACGAGGATTGGTCTCCGGCAGTCGAGGGCCCCGCGGCAGTAGAAGCGCCTGGCGCTCCTGCGGCGGAAGCGCCGTCAGTATTGCCGCGGGTCTCCTCGCCGGCCCCCCCAGCGGCCTTGGCGGCCTCTTCGGCAGCAACCTTGCCGGCTTCAGTGGTGGCATCCGTGGCGGTCTCTTCAATGACGGTGTCGACGTCCATAAACACTGTCGAAAAGAAGATTGATAGCCAGGGAGATGAATGAGATGGAGTTGGAGAAGAAATTCAAGAAAACAAAAAAAGAGAAGAGATTTCTAAGGGCGAGTGGTTCACCGGCGTCGAGGCCCTCGCGGTAGGACCCGCGTGAAGATTCCTTTGTGGGCTGCGTGGTCGACGGGTGCGGCGTGTCGAGGGTGGCCCTTGCCGGCGACCCCTGTTGCTGCTCTGTTCCTGCGCGCCCCAAGATGTTAGCTGTGAAGATTACCACCCCGGCACTCGCCAGCGGAAAGAGAGTAATTGGCTCACGCTGGGGGCTGTGCCGGGGGCTGCGGCGAGGATTGTGCCTTGGGCTTGGCTCCGGGCTGGACTCGATAGTCACCGGCTCTTCAGAAGTGCTTGCCGGCGGCTCGACGCCCGTGGAAATCTTGGCCTTCTTGGCCATCCTCTCCGCCAAGGTCTCCTCATCCCTGTGGAGGCAAGATCATCAAGATTAATCAAGGAAATCAGAAAGCAAGAACGGAAGCTGTGGCAGAACACTTACTCCTCTTCTTCCTCCTCGTTCTCGAGGATGGATAGGTCGAAGGCGGCCCCCGTCACAGTGCTTGGCGGAGGAGGAGAGGTCGTTCTGGGGCGCTTGCCGGCGGCGGCTTGCCGCGCTGCCTCGTCGGCAACGGCTTGCCGCGCCGCTTCGTCGGCAGCCTCCTTGCCGGAAGCTTCATCGTTCAGCGCTGGCTGGTGAGCAGGAGCGCCGGTGCTGGCCTTCCGAAGGACGCGCCTCCGTGCCTGTCGAAGAGCTGGGGGCTCCTCTTCCTCCTCCTCTTCCTCGTCGGCGGCTGCTCCAACATAAGGGCCCCCGGCAGCGGTTCCGCTCGGCTCCCCGGCAGCCTGACCTCGCCCGGCAAGATCTTCCCGCAGCAAGCCCTCGCCCTCGCTGGACTCGGCGCTGTCGGCTTCTTCGGCAAGGTTCGCCTCTTCCGCCCTGTCGGCGATGTGGGCGAGCTCCTCCTCGGTGGTGGCGCGGACAAGGTCCTCCTCGCGGATGGCCTTCTCCGTCAAGTTGTCGAAGAACGCCAGCACCTGCTCCGCGGACGGCTCGATCCACCTCTTGTCGATGCTATGGGCATTGAACACCGGCATCATGGTGATGATGGAGGTGAGCGATGAGTTGTTGCACAGTGGAACGACGCCCGCCGACAAGTTCCCCACTGTTCCAGAATTGAAGAGTTGTTGGCAGAGGGCTGCGTGCCCCATGGCTGTTAGATTATTATCCAGCCCAGGCCGCACCCTCATGACATCGGCGACATTCATGTACTCCCAGGCAGGACGCCCTTTGTTCTGAAGTGGGGCGATGCGCCGGCGAAGGAAGTCTGAAGCAATCATCTCCACCTTCAGCCCGGCAGCCTTGAGGCGGAGTATCCTGGTGGTGGCAATGGTGAGCTTGCTGTCGTCAGGGTCCGCAGCACCCCAGTCCTTGCCGCGGACCACCTTCTGCTTCCGCACCTCGCAAAACGGTAGGGGCTGCTTTTCTCGGACCCAGCACCACTTGCCGCGCCACTCATCCCACCTCTCGCGATAGAGCCCCTCTGGGTACGTTTCCTTGGTCGCCGTCCTCGGGATCCAAGCGATGCTACCGGAGAGGGCGTCGCCCTTTTGGATGCGGGGGTAGAAGTAGTGCCGGAAAAGTGCAGTGCTCGGGATAACCCCAACGAAATTTTCGCAAAGGTGCGCGAAGACGGACATGCAAGTCACGGCATTCGGCGTGAAGTCTAGCAGCTGGAAGCCGTAAGTGATCATGATATCTACGAAGAAATCCGAGTACGGAGGGCAGAGGCCGCACCAGAAGTAATCGGCAAAGAAGGGATAATCCCCTAGCTCTACCCCACGAGAAGCTACACTCACTTTAGTGGCCGGGTGCGCCGTGGTCTCCTTCGCCCATGCGAACTGGTACCTCTTCTTCAAGGCCTCTGTATCAAGCGTCGGGGGGAAGACAGCGCGCTCCTTCCGCATCTTCACCAGCTTGCTCTCCGCGGCGGCCGCTTCCTCCGCCTTGCCCTTGCCCTTGCTCGGCTTGGGCGACATGGTGGCTATGGAGGTGGGCGTCGAAGACGTCGAGAGCGCAGTGGAGGCAGGCGGAGGGAGAGAAGCTCTGCTTTGGGCGCAAGGAAGAAGACGATGGCGACGGTTCTGAGATTGAGATTGGAAAGGCGGAGGGGGGTAAATGAGCAGTGCCCTCTGCGATTCCCTTTTTATGGGGAAGGCGCGAGGCAGACTCTTTACCGCCCGCTTTTACTGCGCGCCCACGTCTCCCACGTCGCGCGATTAATGCGCGTTGTGGAGGGGCGTGGTAAAAGAGATCATGATTACGGACAGTTATTCCCTGCCACGTGCGCCCGTGCACTGTTTTGGGTCTAGCCCAACAGGCCTGGCACCCGTGTATGGCCTAGGCCCGGGGGCTCCTGTCGGTGTACTAAAGTATGGGTTTTTTTTAGTACCCCTTACTTGTGCACGGGCAGTTGTAGCCGTACCGCGGCAGGCCTTGCCGGGGAATAGCTAGGAGTAATCTCAAGACGAAGATAGTGCTTGCCGGCGAGGAGCGAGCCGGCAAGCCAGGAACCCGGCAAGCCTTGCCGGGAAGAGACGTTCAAGTCAACGACCAGACTAGAAGACGGAAGGGGTGCGAAGGCCCGGCAAGACCCTTGCCGGCAAGGCCTCGCGCCCGGCAAGACCCGGTCCCGGCAAGCCCCGGGCCCGGCAAGGATTCAGCCCCGGCAAGGCTCTGCACAGTGTAGCGCTATCGCTCCTGCGCAGCGGCCAGCCTTGTCGTTTAGGGTTTGTCCTCATGGTGACGTGGCGCGATGCTGGCCACGAGATGCTTAAGCGGTGCTGATGGGATGGCTGCTTTTGCCCATCCCCTGTAAAGCTTTTCCAAGCCCAAGACGCTGAGGGACACCTCGACGGACACCTCACGGTGCATTTAATGAGCTTGTCCTAAGCCGTCTGGGTTAGGTATGATAACGCTGTAACAACCCTGTAGCTACTTTCCACCTCATGCCTTATCTCGTACGCCACTGTGGTAGCCCCTTTGACTCATATAAAAAGGAGGCCCAAGGCATAACTACAGGAGGATAGCACTTCGGAGACTCATTCTGCATGCGTAGCTGCTACTGTAGCTCCCAGAACTTGGCCAAGAATATCCACAATAATACCATCAAGGCAGGAGTAGGGTTTTACGCATCCGTGCGGCCCGAACCTGGGTAAAAATCCCCCGTGTGCTGTTCGCTAGTTCTGCTCTTTGTGCAATCCTCTCCCCTTGCCGAACCGTAAAGGGATCTGCTCGATAGCGATCCTATAGGTGTTCGTTTCCCACGACAGTATGACAAACAGGGAGGTGTCAGGATCAAGTTACCTCATCATTTTGCAACTTGTGCAAAATCAACGGTCATGTAGGCATTCCACCGAACCCTAAAGCTTGACTGAGCTACGATGCCCTGTCTGAAAGCTCAAATTGTGCGCGTCCAACAACAGACCTTGGGCAAAGCTTTTTTCCATCATGAAAGTTTTTTCCTGCACACGACGACAACAGGGAATGGTGGGTGCACTCAACATGGGTAAACCACCATATATGCAAAGCTAACAATGTAGTGAATTGCGTGTACGTGGTGCTCTCGTCCTGCTGGTGCGAGCACAACCCAAAAGTGGAGCAGTGTCTTTAGAGATTGCGTGAAATAAGTGGCAAAAAGCACAGACGCAGCATAACATGGCAAAAGAAAACGTCAACAATTTTCTACATCCAGTGAATAAAGCACGCTCTGAAACATTCAATATTCGGTACACATCCGGCAATCTAAAAACAACAGTATCATCCTAGGAAAACAATTGGTACTGCGAGTTCTCAAAATCCCAGGGCCGGCAAGGCAATTCATCGAGCTCATGGTACGCGTAACTGCTACAAGGGAGATGCATAACGTGTTCAGGGCGCGGAACGAAGCGCGTCCCGTTGACGATAAAGCCCCCCCCCCCCCCCCCCCCCCCCCCCGCTTTACAAGCACATGATACAACAAGCTTGCCAGGGCTGAGGCACAACCAAGCCCAAAGAAAAAAGAGAAAAAGAAAAGAGAAACAAATGCCAACACCGGTAGATCGACGAAAACGAAGAAGACCGAAGCCGTTGCGCCCACCGGAGAAGTCCCACCACGACTCTGAAATGGCAACACACTGGGCGCTGCTATTGTACCTTTCCCCAAAAAATACATAGGCCTCCCTCTCTCCCCCATAAACTTCCACCATCGGCTTTCCAGCCAATAATAGACCGCTGCAATATTTACCTAGCCGGGTGGGCGCTTTCTTGCTGTCTTGAGGAGATCGTCTTGTCCTCCTATTGCCTGCCCTCGATAGCTTGCCGACCTATTTTATGATGTGTTTTTCCCTGCCCATGAGTGTCTTCGAGGAGATAGACAAGCATAGGAGAATTTTCTTCTGGTCTAACAATGACTCCTTTGGAACTAAGTGTCTGGTGTCGTGGGACCGAATCTGTATGCCCAAGCTTGCTAGTGGTCTTGGGGTCAAAAACTTACAAGCGCAAAACTTTTGCCTTATGTTGAAATTTGCATTCAAATTCTTGCATTCCCCTCTTTTTCCTTGGAAGGGTTAGATCCTCAACCATTCTCCAATGCATATAGGGTTAGACAAAAATACCTCCTTCCTTGGTCGTGCTATTTTTAGACACCTTAATTCTCTTCGTGAAATTTTGTGTGTGACCATTGGGGACGGCTCATCCACCTTCTTCTGGTTAGATCGTTGGGTTCTCCCTGAGCCGCTGTCCATTGCTTTCCCTGCTCTGTTTACACACCATACAAAGCATAATGCTCTTGTATCCACTATAATGATGGATGGGATTGATCTGAAGTTGCGTAGCCGGCTAACCTTAACTGCTTTCAATGGACTTGCTTCCTTGAGATTACTATTGCAGGATGTCAATCTGTCAGGTGCCCCCGACCTCAGGAACCTGCTTAATGGCGCCGCCTTCACCAACAAGGGCGCCTATGGACGACGCAATGGCTTCTTAGCTGGCTGACCCTACTCTTGCTCATATATGGGACTCACGTGTCCGTAGTCGGGTGAGGGTGTTCGACTGGCTCTTCTACCTTCACCGGCACAATACCCGGGCAAACCTACACCACAAGTCCATCATCGACTCTGCCACCTGCCCCCGATGCACGGTCGCGCCCGAAGGCCGAGCACACCTTTTCTTCCACTGTTCGGTAGCTCGTGACATTGATCTCCACCCATGTTCAACCCTATTTGTAGATCTTTGGATCTCCCATGGTCGCTCGGTTCTCCGCAAGTCGGCGTTGCCTTTTATTCTTCTTCTTATCATTTGGAAAATTTGAGACGCTCGTAATGCAAAAACCTTTAGGAATTTAGTTGTCTCACCCCATGATGTGATCAGGGGTATCATTGCGGATCTCACGTTGTGGTCTCACCGCCTTAAGAAGGTGGAGGACAAAGTTCATGCCGGCTTGTGTCGGGACTATTTTTCTTCTCGTCCTGTCTAGTTTGTAACAAAATACTTTTGAAATATATTCAGGCGGGGAGACTCCCCCACCCCCCGGAGAAAGTTCAAAAAAAATGGCATGCTTCAGTTGGTTGGATGTCCTTATATTCCAATGTTTATATTCTTTATTTTTGTTGGCATTGCTAGTCACCTCAGTTTGCAAAACAAATTACTTCCTATTATCCATATTAATTGTCGCTGATTTAGTAATTAGTACAAACACTAGAAATAAAAAAACATTCAAATATGTAGACCAAGTAGCGACAACTCTAAGCACTGGAACCAAGAAGATAACATACTGACTGGTGTGGTCGTCTCTTGATGTAAACATTTTGGTACACAGTGGTTTCGACTTTTTATGTTTAATAAAGTGGTGGTGTGCATCACAAGATCTATATGCCGCGGTTATCCCCTTTTTGAAAAAAAAATAGACCATAACATAATTATCATTAGATTCCAATGAACTGATTACCTAGCGATCTTCATTCCCGCTCTACAATCTCTAGGACAGAATGACCCAGTTAGACAAAACCAGGGTGTGACATTCAACGTTTTGAGTTTTGATAAGCACGTTGACAGATGTGAAGACTGAAGAGCATGCGTTCATCTGCAGCTTCTCAGCAAGCACTTGTCTGAACGGGAAACCTGTCTGTGCCTAGAGCAGGAATCAACTGTGGTTGTTGGCAGAGATCAAAATACGTTGGTGAAATATAGGGAAGTAACAAATCTAATGGTCAAAACTAAAAAAACTCAAGGATCAGACTGATTCTTACAGTTCTAGAGGGAAAATAGGCAAATAGGGCCAGGTATTCACCTCCCGTGCAAGTAAATGCTTTCTGTAATGGAACATTACAACAAAAGATGCATTGGAGTGGATGAAACTAACTGCAGAACTTTTTTCAGTGGGAGGTGATGTTCTTGCCAATAGAGACATCTATGGCTATTTTCTTAATACTAAAAGTACATAATGAGTCGCGTGAGTACGTATATATGGTGATGTACTTATGAATATTGTACCATGTATTTCCTCTATTAGAAAAAAACAAGGAAATCTAGTTATCTACTCAGAAGTTTTTTTTTTTTTAGAAAAGGAGGATGCACCCCCGGCCTCTGCATCTCGACGATGCATGCGGCCACTTTATTGATTATTCACAAAAGACCTTACAAGGAAGTACATCAGTAAGCCTGAAGCCACCCTCTAGGCAACACCTGTCGCTACTCCTATCCCCTTGATGTAGTGGTACCGAATGTCCGAGCCTAATACCAAACAGACATCGCACCAAATCCTAACATCTAGTGCCGGATGCCCCATCCCGGCCACATACCTGGACTGGGTCACACACCGGTCCGGCGCACTCATCGAGGCTGCCTCCGCCGTCTTCCACCGATCCATCTTCAAAGCTGTACTGACGCAACGACCCTGCCCGGTCAAGCTGCCGTCAACGCCACCACGACGCCAGACAACGCCACCATCCTACGCTCGTCCATCATCACACGCCCAAGGCGAGACCCCGCTGCTCCATGCCGCTGAGACCCGCCGTTGTCGACGTGCCAAATGCCACGCCGCTCCTCCTTCGCGAACACCACCTGCTGCCACTGGTCCCTTCCCGTCCGCCTGCAGTTCCTCTAACCGAGCACCCAAACGCCCCAGGCGGCGCCTCCAAGAAGGGTACGTCACACGCAGTGCCGCCGCCGCCCAATCTAAGGAGATTTTGGGTCTTCACCCGGGCATGGGATCGGGGTGGAGGGCAGGGACCTCGACGGCGCCTGCAAGGAGGAGAACGGCGACCCTGGTCGTCGCCACCGTCGGGATGAACTAGTCATCCAGAGTTTCCTCCGGTCCGATGTCACCTCTACCAGCCCCCGCAAACGCACCGAGGCTGACGACCGCGATCGTAAGCTACCAAGTGCAGCGGGAGAGAGCCTGCAGCGCGGAGGAGATCCACCGGCAACTCACCGCCCACGCGGTCAAGACGCCGTCCATCCACTCCCCGCGAGCGTCGCCAGCCGAGGGCGCCGTCGCCATGCCTAACGGGGCCGCCGCCCCAGGTCCAGGTTCCTCCACGATGGCCGGAGTGTCGAGATCTGCCACGAGCGACGAGATCCGGCACCGCGCGGCCGACGCCATCGCCCAAGCCCGCCGTCGACCGATCCCGCCGCCGCCGGGAATCCCAAACCCATGGATCTGGGCGCCCGAGCACCGCCGCGAGCCCGCCGCCTCCGGGATCCGCCACACCGTCGGGAGGGCCGCACCCCGCGGATCAGGACGCCCACGCCGCCGCGGATCCGGCAGAGGGAGGAGAGACCCTCCGCCGCCGCCGTCGCACGCACGGGCTTTGCCCGGTGCCGACTATCGGCAGCGACGGAGGGGAGAAGGGCGCTGGAGGGTTACTAGGCGGCGGCGGCGGCTGAGCCCTCCCGAGCCGCCCGTGGGGGAGGCAACGCGAGAGGGAGTTCACGCGAGTAGGGAGCACCTCTACTCAGAAGTGATGGTGGCATCCCAACTCTGACATGGACAGCTGAAATGTTAACTCCAAGTCTCCAACTAAGTGTTGACTCGGACATCAACACTTCTAGAATTCCGAAATTTTGCCTTATTCAATCATCTGCTTCCGTGATTGAACATTCGTGGGTGCTGCCTTCGTGGAAGTAGTTTCTGCTTGCAGACCAAGGTTCAGTGCAACTACTTTCTCGCATTTGACAGCATCTATATATAGCCTATAGGTAGTTTCACTAGTAGAAAACAGGGCTTTGGTTGAGGCCAGGATAAGGGCATTAATCCCGGTTCACTTACGAACCGGGACCAAAGGGTGCACCAGTCCCGGTTCGTGAGGCCAGGGCGCCGACCGGGCCTCGGGGGCCATTGGTCCCGGTTCGTCTGACACTTTTGGTCCCGGTTCCAGACACGAACCGGGACCAATGGGCCTCGCTCCTGGCCCAGCACCTTTAGTCCCGGTTGGTGGCTGGAACCGGGACCAAAGGTTGGCCTTTGGTCCCGGTTCCAGCCACCAACCGGGACTAAAGATAAGCCTATATATACCCCCGCCCCTGCCCGCTCACTCTGTTTTTTGGCCGGCCGACGTGTGCAGGTGTGTGTTGCTCTAGCTCTCACCTCCTATGCACATGAGGTGTTCGATGAAATGCCCGAGCCACACTTAAGCTTTCTCCTCTCCAAGCTCCATTTTCCTCAAGATTTGTCTAGGTTTGGCGGTCCGTCCTGTCCCGTCCCCGTCCTCACCGCCGTCGATCGCCCGCGCCGATCTCGTCGCCGGCACCACCGTGGTGAGCCTCTTGTTCTTATCTTCTTTCTAAAAGAAAAAAAAAATCTTACTTGTATGATTTAGATAGATATTTGTATAATTTTCTAACTTTTATTATTGTTTGTTATTATATAGTGCCATGGTTTTGGTATCGCATTTGTTGTTGCATTTAAATGTTTTACATAGTTTCAATGTATGTTTTAATTAGATGCTCTAGAGAGCTATATGTTGTTCAATGAGAACTATGTATGAACTTTATGTATTTATTTCGGTCACTACTGTACTTTGGTTTTAATGTGATGATGAACTTCTATTAATTTGGTCACTTCTCTATTCATGATGTTCTGTAATGGTTTTTGATACACTTAATTATATAATGCACGCAGATGAACCGGCAATGGATGTACGGTGACCGACGCACCTCCGAGTACATTAAGGGCCTGCATAATTTTCTCGAAGTGGCTCAGGCAAACAAGCAGAATGGTTTTATGTATTGTCTATGTACTATCCGTGGGAATACGAAGGATTACTCTAACTCGAAAAACCTTCACGTCCACCTGCTTGAGAAGGGTTTCATGCCACACTATAATGTTTGGACCAAGTACGGAGAAAGAGGGGTTATGATGGAAGACAACGAAGAAGAAAAGGATGATGACAACTATCTGCCCCCTGAATACGGTGATGCTGCAATGGGGGAAGCTGAAGATCAAGAGGAACCAGACGATGTGCCCGATGATGATCTTCGCCAGGTCATTGTTGATGCAAAGAGACAATGCCAAAGTGAAAGGGAGAAGTTGATGTTCGATCGCGTGTTAGAGGATCACAAAAAAGGGTTGTACCCAAATTGCGAAGATGACAACACAAAGCTCGGTACCACACTGGATTTGCTGCAATGGAAGGCAGAGAATGGTGTATCTGACAAGGAATTTGAAAAGGTGCTGAAAATAATGAAGAATAAGCTTCCAAAGGACAACGAATTGTCCGACAGTACATACGAAGCAAAGAAGGTTGTCTGCCCTCTAGGATTGGAGGTGCAGAAGATACATGCATGCCCTAATGACTGCATCCTCTACCGCGGTGCGTACGAGGATTTGAACGCATGCCCGGTATGCTGTGCATTGCGGTATAAGATCAGACGAGATGACCCTGGTGATGTTGAGGGCCAGCGCACCGGGAAGAGGGTTCCTGCCAAGGTGATGTGGTATGCTCCTATAATACCACGGTTGAAACGTTTGTTCAGAAACAAAGAGCATGCCAAGTTGATGCGATGGCACAAGGAAGACCGTAAGAAAGACGGGAAGTTGAGAGCACCCGGTGATGGGTCGCAGTGGAGAAAGATCGAGAGAAAGTGGGGGGACTTTACAGGTGACCCAAGGAACGTATGGTTTGGTTTAAGTGCATATAGCGTTAATCCTTTTGGGGAGCAGAGCAGCAAGCATAGCACATGGCATGTGACTCTATGTATTTATAACCTTCCTCCTTGGTTGTGCATGAAGCGGAAGTTCATTTTGATGCCTGTGCTCATCCAAGGCCCTAAACAACCCGGCAATGACATTGATGTGTACCTAAGGCCATTAGTTGATGAACTTTTACAATTGTGGAATGGAAAATGTGTACGTGTGTGGGATGAGCATGCACAAGAGGAATTTGACCTACGAGCGTTGCTGTTTGTAACCATCAATGATTGGCCTGCTCTCAGTAACCTTTCAGGATAGACAAACAAGGGATACCACGCATGCACGCATTGTTTAGATGACACCGACAGTATATATTTGGACAAATGCAGGAAGAATGTGTACCTGGGGCATCGTTGATTTCTTTCGACCAACCATCAATGTCGAAAGAAAGGAAAGCATTTCAAAGGTGAGGCAGATCACCGGAAGAAGCCCGCCCTCCGTACTGGTGATCACATACTTGATATGGTCAATGATTTACAAGTAATCTTTGGAAAGGGTCCTGGCGGACTATCTGTTCTGAATGACGCTGAGGGACGCGCACCCATGTGGAAGAAGAAATCTATATTTTGGGACCTACCCTATTGGAAAGACCTAGAGGTCCGCTCTGCAATCGACGTGATGCACGTGACGAAGAATCTTTGCGTGAACCTGCTAGGCTTCTTGCGAGTGTATGGGAAGACAAAAGATACGCCGGAGGCACGGGAGGACCAGCAACGTGTGTACGAAAAAGACGGCATGCATCCAAAGCAGTATGAAGGTCCTGCCAGCTACGCTCTTACCACAGAAGAGAAGGAAATATTCTTTAAATGCCTGCTCAGTATGAAGGTCCCGTCTGGCTTCTCGTCGAATATAAAGGGAATAATAAATATGGCAAAGAAAAAGTTTCAGAACCTAAAGTCTCATGACTGCCACGTGATTATGACGCAACTGCTTCCGGTTGCATTGAGGGGGCTTCTACCCGAAAACGTTCGATTAGCCATTGTGAAGCTATGTGCTTTCCTCAATGCAATCTCTCAGAAGGTAATCGATCCAGAAATCCTACCAAGGTTAAAGAGTGATTTGGTGCAATGTCTTGTCAGTTTCGAGCTGGTGTTCCCACCATCCTTCTTCAATATCATGACGCACGTCCTAGTTCATCTAGTCGACGAGATTGGCATTCTGGGCCCTGTATTTCTACACAACATGTTCCCCTTTGAGAGGTTCATGGGAGTCTTAAAGAAATATGTTCGTAACCGTGCTAGGCCAGAAGGAAGCATCTCCATGGGCCATCAAACAGAGGAAAGCATTGGGTTTTGTGTTGACTTTATTCCTGACCTTAAGCCGATTGGTCTCCCTCAATCGCGGTATGAGGGGAGACTGACTGGAAAAGGCACGCTAGGACCGAATTCAATAATATGTAGGGACGGGCATTCTTGGTCTCAAGCACACTACACAGTTCTATAGAATTCTACCTTGGTGACCCCATATGTCAATGAACACAAGAATATTCTGCGCTCCAAACACCCGGAGCAGTGTGACGACTGGATTACATGTGAACACATCAGGACTTTCGGCAGTTGGTTGCAAACACATCTCATGGGTAACACCAGTGTTGCAGATGAGCTGTACTCGTTGGCCAGGGGACCATCTTCGACTGTATTGACTTACAAAGGGTACGAGATAAATGGGAATACATTTTACACGATCGCCCAAGATCAAAAGAGCACCAACCAAAACAGTGGTGTCCGCTTTGATGTAGCAACCAACAGGGGAAATGACACATATTATGTTTACATAGTGGACATATGGAAACTTGACTATGGACATGATTTTAAGGTCCCTTTGTTTCGGTGCAAATGGGTCAATCTTTCAGGAGGCAGGGTACAGGTAGACTCGCAGTACGGAATGACAATAATGGATCTGAACAATCTTGGGTACACAGACGAACCATTCGTCCTAGCCAATGATATGGGGCAGGTTTTCTATGTGAAGGACATGTCTACCAAACCGAGAAAAAGAAAAGATAAAGAAGCGAATACATCATACGATGAGCCAAAGCGCCACCTAGTTCTTTCAGGGAAAAGAGACATCGTGGGAGTGGAGGGCAAAACAGACATGTCTGAAGATTATGAAAAGTTTCATGAAATTCCTCCCTTCAAAGTGAAGGCTGACCCAAGCACCCTGTTAAACGATGAAGATTATCCATGGTTACGGCGCAATAAGCAAGAGACACACGCGAAGAAAAAGTGAAGACTTTCTCTCCACAACTATTCTGATGATGGCTTTGATCTAGAATATCACTGCAGTTACATGTCAAGAAATGAAATGCCTTTTGTAACAGATGATTTTTCGTCTGAAACCCTGATACTTCGAAAGATATTGTTCATTTTGTACACGAAGTGCATCCAGTTTTTGCCGTAACCCTCTCAACTTTTTAGCACATACTATGTGGGTGAAATGATGATACCATGCCAACTTTCAACCATTTCAGAGTTCATTTGCAGTGCTTTTCAATTCAGGGTCATCTTAGCTCAAAATAAATCATGAAATGCATGAAAAATAGCAAATGAAGTCAGAAAAGGTTTGAAAAGTGACGATGTGGCTTTGAATGGTGCATATTAAATCCAGAAAAAGTCTTGAGTTCAAATATGTGTAAAAAATTGAAATCCTTTGGTAACAGATGAGTTTTTGTCCAAAACCCTGACACTTCGAAAGAGATTGTCCAGTTCGTGCACGAAGTGCATCCAGTTTTTACCGTAACCCTCTCAACTTTTTAGCACATGCTATGTGGGTGAAATGATGATACCATGCCAACTTGCAACCATATCAGAGTTCATTTGCAGTACTTTTCAATTCAGGGTCATTTTAGCTCAAAATAAACCATGCCAATAGCAAATGAAGTCAGAAAAGGGTTGAAAAGTGATGATGTGGCTTTCAATGGTGCATATTGAATGCAGAAAAAGTCTTGAGTTAAAATATGTTTAAAAAATTGAAATCCCTTTGTAATAGACGTGTTTTCGTCCGATCAAAGTTATTTAACTTAATATTATATAAAATTTATGCAACTAAAATTATCCAAGTTATTTTTGTTAAAAACTTTAATAGCAAAAAGAATATTCATAAAGTATTTTTTGTTAAGAACTTTTAATATGCAAAAAAATAACATAAAAAAATAGCAAAAGTGAACATAGATGCGCTTATAGGGAAAATTCGACCTAAATTCAAAGTGCTAGTATGCACTTTGAATTTAGGTCGAATTTCCTGTATAAGGGCATCTATTTTCACGTTGAGAGAAGCTCAACGTTGCAGCCGCGGCGGGGCTTATAAACAGATCCGGGCGCCCTTCGCTTGGCGAGGTGGGACTAAACATCCAACCACACCGCGGCTATGCCAGGCATAGGCCTTTCGTCCCGGTTGGTGGCTCGAACCGGGACCGATGCCACCCTTTCGTCCCGGGCGCACCCACCAACCGGGACCAATGCCACCCTTCAGTCCCGGTTGGAGCCACCAACCGGGACTAAAGGTCTCTGCTTTCCGCCCTTTGGGGTGCTGAAATTGACCTTTAGTCCCGGTTGGTGGCTCCAACTGGGACTAATGCCCCCCCTCCAACCGGGACTAAAGGTCTCTGTATATAAGCAGCACTTTGGAAATATTTCCAATCCCATCTGCAGTTTCTTCTCTCCCCCGACGGCGCCGACGACCACCTCGACGCCGCCAGGATACCGGATTTTGCCGTCCCTCGCTCCCCTGCCCTGACGTCGCCGTCGCCGTCGCGGCGCCCTGCCCCTACGTCGTCGTCGCCGTCGCCATCGCCGCGCCCTGCCCCGCCGCCTTCGCCCTCGGCACCGTCGGCCTTCTCCGGTCGATTCGCAGCAACGAGGACCTCCCCGGCCGCGCCGTCGACGCCTTCGCAACCGCGGTGAGGCCCCGGTTCTTTTACCCCTAGCCCCGTCGCCGATCTCCTCTCCTAACCCCGCTAGCCGCCTTGCCCGTGAGATCCTCGCCGCCGGTCGTCTCACCGCCATGGCTAGAGCTCCCGAAGCTTGCAGCCGTGCCCTCCATCATGCTCAGGGAGCTCGCAGGAGGCCGTAGCCGCCTCTAGTTCTCCCTCCCGCGGCCCCTAGCGTCGTGTGCCACTTAGGCCGAGCTCCGACCGCCGCCTCTGGCGTTGTTGCCGTCAGCTCCGGTCACCCCACAGCCTCCCGTGACCCCCTTTAGATGCGGCCGAGCATGGGCTATGCCCTAGTGGCCTCAGGCACCGCTCCTATGGTCCCTAGCGTGGACACCGCCGCGTCCAGAGGTCGTCGGCGACGAGCATCGCCGCCTGTGTCACCTGCAGGTCGGCCCCGACCGTCAGGTGATTAGCTTAATGCTAATCACCCTGTTAATTAACCCCTGGGTCAGTGACATATGGGCCCGACCCTGTTAATTTGATAGTTAGGTTAATTTTAAAACCCAATTTGATAGTTAGTTAATTTAGTTAATTTAGTTGTTTTTATTGTTTAGTTGTTTTTATTGTTTAGTTGTTTTTATTGTTTAGATGTTTAGTTGTTTTATCGTCGGTCGTCGGTGACGCGATATCGAGGAGTCCCCGACGATCGTCGGTGAGGGAGAGTACCCCCGGACGATTGTCGGTGAGGGAGAGTCCCCGACGATCGTCGGTGACGCGATATGATGTTTAATTAGATGTTTAAATGTTTAGTTGCCTAGCGTAGTCGTTGAGTCGACGATGCCCGGCCAGCATCCTCGTCGTCGACTCGGTGGCAACCACTTGCTTGAGAGGCGCCATGTCCGGGACTAGGCTCCGCCGGGCTGGCACTGGGAGGTGCTACCTTCCGGGGCGCCCAGCTTGGTGAGGAATCAGGGTCCCATCGTCGACCCGGAGGTTCTTTGGTGGCGGTCGCGTGGACCACTGTCGGTGCAGAGGGAGCCGGCCCCCGCGGAAGTGGTACGTCGCCGTGTCAGGGAGAAGGACGAGCACGTCCGGCGCTACATGGCTGCGTTGGACGCCAGGTTCTCCAATACCTGGCAGGTTCTTCATGGATTTCACCCGAGCTATGATCCTGTCATAGTTCCTTCTGTTTGGGTGTCCACCGGCTGCGCCGCGAGACGTCAACTATATCTGTATTAGTGATATTATATAATAATATTCGAGATGTATTAATGATAATATTCGATGATGTATTAGCGATACTATTCGATGATGTATTAGTGATATTATATGATCGTATTGCTGCATTGCCTTGTATTGATTTGCATATCTCATGTTTGTATATTGCCATGTTGTAATATTTGTTGAAACTATGGATCACAGAGACTTAGAAAAAAGAACAGTTGTTGGGGGATATAATCCTCACCGGAGGTGATCCCTTGTCGTATCTCAACGACACCGATTGTCAGGAAGGAGAGGATGACGGCTCCGGTGATCCAACAATGGAGGAGGAAGGAGTTCATGACGGCTCCGGTGACCGAATGGCGGAGGAAGGAGATCATGATCACGGCTTCGGTGACCGAACGGAGGAGGGCGCCTCAACTGTTGCAAAGTCCGACGAGGTAAGGAGACGAGGCCCGAAGAAAAGGTTGCGCCCGGATGAAAGGTTCACGATCACAGAAGTCGCGAAAGATGGCCAACCGATTGCTCCCAAGCGGACCAAGGACGCATTTGTACATCAGTGTGGAGTTGTTGTTAGGGACTATGTCTCGATCAACACCCAGCAATGGAATAAGAATAATAAGGACCCTGAAGTTTCTTATGTCCATGATAGACTGAAAGATGATCTTTGGACCGAGCTGATGACAAATTTCAGCCTACCGTGAGAGGAGGATCCGAATAACCCAGTTATAGAGCGAAAGGTCAAGGTGTTTGCTCTTAAGAAGATGGCAGAACTATTCAGGAACTGGAAGAAAGAGTTGAACACAAAGTTTGTCGAGAAAGAGGAGACTCCGAAATTCATCGGTCGATATGAGAAGATAAGAGATCAATGGCCCGAATTTGTGGCCTACAAGAAATCGGAGAAGGGTAAGAAATGGTCACTGACAAACAAGAAAAATGCTGCAAAGAAGTATCACCATCACACGGGGTCAGGTGGCTACTACAAAGCCCGGCAGTTGTGGGACAAAGCTGAGCAAGACCTGCTTGCTAAGAATGTCCAACCAGCGACATTGCACTGGCCAGATCATTCAAGGACTTGGTTCTTCGGGGATGGGGGAACTTTGGACCCAGAAACAGGGGAGTGTGTTTGGACGGACGAGCAACTTGCAATACCCTTCCGGAAGCTTCAGGCAGCAATCAAGGCAGCGCAGGAAGGGACGTTCATTCCCGACAGAGAGAAGGACGAGCTGACAGAGGCCCTCGGGAATCCTGAACACCCTGGACGAACACGAGGCACATCTGGCTCCGTTCCGTGGAAGCATGGGTTTCCCGACAGCGGTGGTTATAGAAGCCGAGAGAGAAAGAGGAAACAGGAAGCAAGCGAAATGCAGAAGCTCAGTGCAAGATTAGCAAAACTAGAGGAACTTGAGAGCCAGCGAGCTACCGGCCAACCATCTGAGGGGCACGAAGATCCTTCCTTCGACGCTGCCCCGGAAGCTACCCCACCATCTCAGCGGAGAAGTAGCGTGGCTTCCACGGAGCTCGTTCAGCCTGATTTCACGGCTCCTCGCTACCGTGGATAGTATCACGGAGGCTGAACATTGCGAGCTAATGACAAAATGCCAGAACCTGACCTTCAAGGCGGCGATCGGCTCTATTGTACCTCCTCGAGCTGAGGGAACTTTCCATTGCCGTTCGATTCCATATGGCTATGCTGTTGTCACGGTGGATGAAATAATGGATGGATTTGAGGGGCTGGAGCTTGACAACCCTACAGGTGAAGAGGATATTATTCTTTTGGAAAATGCTTTGAGGAGTACCTCTCTATGGAGAAATGAGTACATCAAGCTTCCAAACTGGACGCCTCTACAGACTCAGCCTCCTCCGGTGCGTCAGGGCACTCCGCCTCCTCCTCCTCCTCTGGCGCGTCAGGGCACTCCGCCTCCTCCTTCTCCTCCTCTGGCGCGTCAGGGCACTCCGCCTCCTCCTTTGCCTCCTCCGGCGCGTCAGGGCACTCCGCCTCCTCCTCCTCCTCCTCCGACGCGTCAGGGCACTCCGCCTCCTCCGGCGAGTCAGCAACGGCGGAAGAGAGTCGACGCCGCCGCTCCGACGGCTAGCAGTACAATAGGCGGGAAGAAATACAAATTTGGTCCAAGCCTCAAACCTCTTCCGAAGTTACCATATGAGAGGACCGAAGAGGAAAGCGCTGAAATCAGTGCAGCCGAAGTGAAGGCCCATTTTGCATGGAAACATCCACCTCCGAAGGAAATGGTAGATCCGGTGAAAGCGAAGCACACTCTGCATGCCCTGAAGCGACCACCACTGCCTCGGCTATCCAACTATGACCGCATAATTACAAAGACATATGGTGAAGCGCAGCGGTCGGGAAGTACTTCCAGTGCTGCAAGAGACAAAAAACGAAGAAGTGGGAAAACAATTCCCCAGCTCGGCGAACAGGAGAAGCAATCGTGCCCCCCGCTCAAGGTGTCTAGCGATATCGCTAATCATCCGGTGCTACTGCCCGGTACCACTCTTGGTGATTACGTGGGCGATGATGTACAGTTTGAAACGGCTGAGGTAGTAGCAGCAGAGGACTTTATATACGAGCACGGGAAGCCTCTCGTCAAACCTGATCATCTTCCTCTAACAACGATGATGCAAAAATTGCATGAGTGGTACATGGAAACCTGCAGGGAGTCTGGGACCGACAGTTTGTTTGTCGGAATTAAAAAAGAGCACGATTTCATTGGAGTCGACCTACTGCCTGTTGCATTTGTGGAGTTATTTCAGTTATACAATCAAGAGGCCCTCGACAAACAACTCATGACTTGCTACTGTCTGTAAGTATTACTTCTATAATTAAGTCTCTAGCTCAGCTCGTTCATTGCATGTATATATAATTATCCTCACTATATTATGCACTATATTATGCAGATTGAAGATGGTCGAATGCAAAAAAGAACAAATCTATGACATTGGGTTCATTAGCCCAAATACCGTAAATGAATGGTCGGTAAAAAAGAGAGCCAAAGTTTCTGCGGACAACTTGCTAGAAGCGTTCCTTAGACATCAAAACAAAAGGGAAATACTCTTTCCTTACAACTTAAAGTGAGTGTTATTGTCTTGTGCATATTCGGTTTCGCTTACTCGAGGTTAAGTAATGTAATTGATGAGTTATGCGAGCGCAGCTTCCACTTTATTCTGCTATCCATTAAGCTTGACGGGGCATTAGTAATTGTCTTAGACTCGAGACGTAAAGATCCCAAGTATTATGCGGACATGACTGCAATGCTCCAGAAGTAAGTTCAATCAATACCGGGACCATATCGGCAACTTTCGTTCATGTCCTGATATCAAGTAATCATTTTCTTTGCCTGCCAGGGTTTGGAAAAAGTTCACCGGAATGGTTCCCGGTCTAAACAACGAGCTGCGATTTACACACCCCAAAGTAAGTAGTACTAGCTAGTTCCGCGCATCTCTCATTGATTCTAGTTTCATCAATACCATTATCATGCTTGCTTATCAGTTTGATTGAACTCTATTCTCGTAGAGTGCTTGTACCAGGCACCCGGGAATCATTTATATGGATACTACGTATGCGAGTTCATTCGCCACTGGACCTCTGAGCGGGGCTTCTCTGAGAAACAATTTGAAGTACGTAAACAATATTCATAATTTTATTTTATATATTACCATCAGTTGTGTTGAGTTTCATTCATATATATGTATTGACCCCCTTCTTTAAATCAGATCTGACAGATGCGGGATGAACTCCTACCACATGATCGCATACGAGCAATTCAAGAGGAATTGGCGGGATTCTTTCTTGACCACGTCATACCTGAACACGGAGAATACCATGTGAAATTGCAAATGGATCTTAGATGTTAGGGATTGTAAGAGATGTCATATTGTACATATGTAGTAGCGTCGAATAGATATACGAAAACTTGTTGTTCGACCAAGCACGGAGAAAGAGATGTCACTTCTCTCTATATATGTTCATGACGATCTTGTGTAATTAATGGTTTCCTTCATTTGCTTACTAGCTAGCGTCGAGTTCTCTCCATATGTATAGTAGCTAGCGTCGACCAAGCACGGAGAAAGAGAGGTCACTTCTCTCTATTAGCTAGCTAACACAATATGAAACCCCTAAATTAACCCTCCAAAACCCCTAAACCCCCCCTTCCAAAAAAAAACCTCAGCGCCTGCGAGCTGCTGACGCATGGCCGCCTTTTCGTCCCGGTTGGTGTTACCAACAACCGGGACTAAAGGTCCTCCTGCCTGGGTGCCCCGCAGCGGCCACGTGGAGCCCCTTTGGTCCCGGTTCGTAAGCAAACCGGGACTAAAGGTTTTGGGTATTAGTCCCGTTTGCTTTGTCCCGGTTTCAGAACCGGGACTAAAGGCCCTCTGGAACCGGGACTAGTACCCTGTTTTCTACTAGTGTTTCAGCTTAGTAACACAGATTTTGGCCAGATCGATCAATGGATTCGAAGGCTCTCCTCTGCTGCACCATCGCCCTGATGATTATGTTCCTGCCGTTGAGTGCTTCTGACGACCGCGTTGTCCCCGGCAAGCCGCTGTCCCCTGGCACAACCATCGTCTCTGATGGTGGCACGTTCGCCTTGGGCTTCTTCAACCCCTCCAACTCCACTCCATCCAAGCTATACCTTGGCATATGGTACAACGACATCCCTGAGTTCACGGTTGTGTGGGTTGCTAACCGTGAAACCCCAGGCACCAACAACACTTCATCAGCACCGATGCTCTCCCTCACCAACACCTCAAATCTCATCATCTCCGAAGGTAATAGTGGCGGCCGTGTCCTTTGGACGACAGCCAACATGACCACTACCATTGGCTCCTCTACCCCAACAACGGTGCTTATGAACACCGGCAACCTCGTCATCCGGTCGGCAAACGGTAGCACGCTGTGGCAAAGCTTCGAACACCCCACGGACACGCTTCTCCCTGGGATGAAGATCCGGATCAAATACAGCTCGCGCGGCACTGACGATCATCTGGTATCCTGGAAGGGCCCCGGTGACCCTTCGCCGGGGCGCTTCTCCTGTGGAGGAAACCCGGACTCGCCCCTCCAAGCATACATCTGGGATGGGGAGAGCTTGGTGACCCGTAGCAACCCATGGACGGGCTACCAAGTGCAGAGTGTACGCCAACAACAGCTAGCGGGAGGCATGAACGTCAGTGATCTTATCGTGTACTTAGCCTACGTGGACAAGGACGGTGAGATATACGGCACATATAACCTCTCTGATGGCGCCCCGGTCTCAAGGGCAGCGATGACCTACTCCGGGGAGTATCTCTTCCTGAGCTGGAGCAGCAGCTCATCGGCATGGGCTGTTCTTTCGAACTGGTCTTCCGCTGGATGCAATGGCTATGCTTACTGTGGCCCGTATGGCTACTGCGACGCGACAACTACGCCAGTCCCAACATGCAATTGCTTAGACGGCTTTGAGCCAGCAAACAAGGAGGAGTGGACCAGTGGCAGGTTCTTGGCGGGGTGCCGGCGCAAGGAGCTGCTGCACGGGTATGGCGGTAGCTTCTTGGCTTTGCCGGGGATGAAGTCACCAGACAATCTTGTGCTCATCGGAGGGGGCATAAGTACGTTCGAGAATTGTGCCGCAGAGTGCATCCGCAACTGCTCCTGTGTGGGGTACATGTACCGCAACATGAGCAGCGGCAGTTTAGGAGACATGGCATGCATGGTATGGGCTGGGGAGTTGGTTGACACTGGAAAGGTAGGCGTAGGTGGCGAGACAATCTATCTCCGACTTGCGGCAGGTGGTAACATATTTCAAATTGCCACGCCTTCTACCAGTAGTTTGTCATTTTTACTTTTCTAACATACTTCTATTTCTATGACTCATATTCCTGTCATTTATCCTATCTTTATTATGGTGCAGGTAAAAGGAGAAGGATTAATGCAGTCAGGATTGTGCTGTCCGTTTTAGGCAGTGCTATTCTCATATTCATATGCATCTCTTTTGCATGGTTAAAATGCCAAGGTATGTTTAGTTGAATCTCCTAGCAAAACCCTCGCAAAAAAAAAGAATCTCATAGCAAAAAAGTTGTATTTGACAACCTTACAATGTCAATTTGACTATATAAAATTGGAATTCGTTGTGTACTGCCACAATATACCCTCAGTTTAAAAAATCCTCTAAGCCCCTTGAGTATGTAAAAAGAATTTCAGTTTGATTATGTAAACTTGGAATTGTTCGTCTACTAAAATATAACCACGGTTTCAAAAACCATCTAAGATCCATCATATATGTAAATCTAGAGCAAATAAATTTAGGTGATTTTGTGTGCGGTTTTGCCATTATACATTTAGACCATCGATTATAGTAATAACGGGTAATCTACTAGCAACTAAGAATCTCTACACGTCGATCATAGTGGTTACATGCTTAGTCGTGTGCGGAAACAGAAAGCAAGGTTAATTCACCATGTCATGGACTCGAGGATAACGTGCGTGCGTGCGTGTGTGCATGTGTGTGTGTGTGTGTGTGTGTGTGTGTGTGTGTGTGTGTGTGTGTGTGTTCTACTAGAGGGGAGGTCAAGTGTGTTTTCCAAACATGTGGTCTGTCAAGCGATAGCCATATTCTACGGTCTGCGATTTTGACGTGGTGGAAACTTGCCTTGTGGGTTATTTCTTCTTTGCTATGCAAGTTCATAAAGGAATGGAAATGAACATCTACAATATAAGGGATCAAATATAACTTTTTCTTTCTAATGCCTATGCTATGCTTATTAAAGGAAAATGACAATAACTGTGTGGGAGCAGGAAAAAATAAAAAATGGAGAGAGCACAAGATTATAAGATTGGTTTGCATGAGTACGTCTCATGAATTTGGGGAATAAAATCCTCCTCATGATCAAGAATTTCCATCTGTAAGATTAGAAGAAATTACCCTCGCAACACACAATTTCTCTGAAGCATGCATGATTGGACAAGGAGGCTTTGGAAAAGTTTACAAGGTAGTTTGCTCAGCACACAATTCCTTTTATTACTTCTAAATTTGAACAAGTGTTTTGCTCATATGTAAATTTCAAACATATCTTTCTCTATGGACTGTTAGGTGGTCAGGAAGTCGCAGTCAAGAGGCTGAGTAGGAATTCTCAACAAGGAACAAAAGAATTCAGGAATGAAGTCATTCTAATTGCAAAACTGCAACACAGAAACTTGGTTCGACTTCTTGGATGTTGTGACGAGAGAAATGAAAACCTCTTGATATATGAGTATCTACCTAACAAGAGCTTAGATTCTAGCCTTTTTGGTACACATTCTAATAATAAGCCATGATTTCCTAAAATAGTAAAAAAACATTTTTTTTTGCTTACATTTGATTCTTTTTTAGATGACTCAAGAAAATTGTCATTGGATTGGGCAACACGGTTTAATATTATCAAAGGGGTGGCCAGGGGGCTTCTATATCTTCACGAAGACTCAAGGTTCACCATAATTCATAGAGACCTCAAAGTTAGAAATATTTTGTTGGATGTACATATGAAACCCAAGATAGCAGATTTTGGTATGGCGAGGATCTTTGGTGATAACGAGCAAAATGCAAATACCCAACGCGTAGTTGGCACATAGTGAGTATCCATTGAAAAAAGTACCATATTAATAGTTTTATAATTTCAACTCCGATTAGATAATTCAGACAATTCAACTGATGAAGCAGTGGTTACATGGCTCCTGAGGACGCAATGGAAGGTGTCTTCTCTACCAAGTCTGATGTCTATAGCTTCGGCGTGTTACTGTTGGAGGTTGTAACCGGTATAAGGAGAAACTCCATTAGTCAAATGATGGGATACCCCAGCCTCGCAGTCTATGTGAGTTTACACAAAACATTTCTCAAGTTTCTTGATCAAAGTTTTGAAGCATTTTTTTAGTGACTAAATGAACATTGATATAATATTTTTGGTTATTTTAGTCATGGAATATGTGGAAGGAAGGGAAGACCGACGAACTACCAGACTCATCCATCATAGATACTTCACCAGGCGAAGTTTTGCCTTGCGTCCATGTCGCACTCCTATGCGTCCAGGAGAACCCAGATAACAGGCCATGCATGTCATCAGTTGTTTTCGTGCTAGAGAATGGAAGCACCACACTTACAACCCCAAATCGCCCTGCCTACTTTGCACGACGAAGTGCTGAACTGAATCAAATAAGAAATATTCAGACTTCTGTCAACAGTTTCACTCTTACCGAGATAGATGGGCGATGAAATAATAATTCTGTAGTTATTTATGTACTTAACACCGTTGTAAATTGTCTGGCTCACAAAATAGTGATGTCATTTTTAGACACAATAGTGATGTATCATGTCTTGTTCAGATATCATGACCTTTGAATGTGTTTTCTATTCCGTTTCTGCCTCAATATAGCAGTCTCAATTGAAAAATATATGATGATGCTTGTACAAAAAGTAGGACTACGGGAAAAAACAACTCCACGAAAGTGACCTGGATACAAGTGATCAGGTGTAGTGGCGTTCTGGTCGGCCGTCCTTGTATAAGTTCTGTGTTTACGTGAAAAAAAATGGCAGGATGGTCGGACAATAGTAGGGTGCACCATCCTGTGTAAGTACTGGATATTTAGAGGCCATATTCCACACTTCAGTACTAAAATTGGCAGCGTATTTGACAATAGTTGCCTCTTTGAAACATTTTTGTAACTAGGAAACTCATCACCCAATTTCATTTGTAACTAGAAAAATATGTTTTTCCGAAGTGACAACTGGTTCATTTATGTACGGTTGAACCCCACAATGATAAGCAATTATGGGAGGAGGATGTTTCCTTGGCGTGCATATATCAGCTGCAACGGTAAAGAAGAAAAACTACTTACATAATTCTGAGAGTAGTAGTACTGGGAAGGAAGCAATCAAACTAGTTGTGAGAAGTAGATGGGATTCAACACAAGTGTATTAGCTCATCTGCTGGGAATATATACAGGTCACAATGGCCGTCACCTAATCTGTGTCTTCCCAGTCCGATTTCCAATAATGAGGATACACTTTCAGGTCATTCATGAGATTACGTGCTCCATCTCGATGTTTGTCTGGACGAGCTGTGGCCCCGTGGGGTGGCGGACACGGCGAGCTGCTCTTGGGGAGGTGGGAGGAGGAAGGCCATGGAAGCAGTAGGGGTGAGGAGGATGATGGAGCCGGAGATTTGCGGCAGTGGTAGGAACCTTTTTTTTTATGCCTCAATGCTAAGGGAGCGGTGGCGGCGGCGGCAGATGGCCTATGGGATGAGGCGGACGCAACCGAGCCGGACTCGTTTTGGAGCGGCGGCGGCGGATGGCCTACAGATTGGAAGTATAAACTAATCGTCATGCGGTGGATTTCCCTCCAATCATCCGAAGCGATTCTACAAGGTGATTTAGTGTGGTTCTGTGGTTGAATGATTTATTTATTTTTTTGAAAAGGAGGAAGACCCCTGGCCTCTGCATCTAGGCGATGCATGCAACCACTTTATTGATTATTCACAAAAGACCTTACAAAGCAATACAGCAGCAAGTCTGGAGCCATCATCTAGGCAACTTTTGTCGCTACTCCAATCCAGTTGATGAAGGGATGCTGATAGTGTGGGCCTAATACCAAACAGACCTCGCAGCCAAGCCTAACATCTAAGACCTCGCAGCCATGCAGACTTCTGTGGTTGAATGATGACTTGAAACATAATAAATGATGAAGTTCCCGATCGATTTACGGCGGTATAAAGAGTGACACTTTAGAAACTAATCATATATGATCATTTTCTAACAAGATCCAACCGCATTGGGGCAATAGCAGCCGAGGAGGTATAGCTTAATATTTCAGTAACTAGCCTGACTGGTAAGCAAGTGACGATGGCATCCCAACTCCGACGTGAACAGCTGAGATGTCTACTCCATCCAACACACTCTCAACCACCCCAAGTTAATCCACCATAACTCCAAAAAACATTGCATCAGTGAATCATTTTATTCGACATGTGGACAGATGCTGAACGAGTCGTCGGAGCTTTGTTTTAATTTTATTTTTTGCTTGTGACCGAGGCTCGATCAAAGCTTACCATCTTAGCAGCACCAAAAGCCTAATGGATATCCGGGTCATGCTTAAAAATGTTCGCCAGCTAAACATAACATGGCTACTGAGTATGCCATGTTCGTCAAGACATAACATGAAAAATGTTCGATTTGTCATGCTTAAAAATTTGACATTCGCTGGATATCCGGGTCGAAGTTTAATGCCTCAGTTACTAACTTATTGGTCAAAAATCAATCATTGGTGAGATGATTAGAACTTAGAGGGATAATTGTACTCACACCCACCTTGGTCCGAACTATAGTTTTGAGCTCGATCTGTGCGTCTCGCTAATGCAGATTTTGCCTTTTGTGGGAAGCAATGCTCTCGACGTCCAGGGTAACTTAAAGAAAAATGATAAACAAATTTAGCTATCTACTAATCCCTTTATTTCTAAATGTAAATCATTTTTAAAGATTTCAATATAGACTACATACAAAACAAAATGGATGAATCTACACTCTAAAATATGTCTATATACATCCGTATGTTGTCGGTATTGAAATCTCAAGAAAGACTTATATTTAGAAACGGAGGAAGTAGTAGTTAGCCGTGATGTTGGCAGCCCAACTCCGACGTGGACAGCTGAATTATAAATTCCAACACACCCTGACTTCGAAACCAACTCTTTTCAAATTGGGCAACTTTGCATTAGTTAATCATCTGCTTCCGCGCTCGCACATTCGTCGATGCTGCGTATGTCCTTTTTAAGACCAACGTTCCACGCAAGTGCTTTCTCCATTTAGCAGGATCAATCAATATATAGCCTATAGCTAGTTACAGCTTAGTGATTAAGATTTTGGCCTCACCGATCAATGGGTTGGCCAACTCTCCTCCGCTACACAATGGCCCTCATGATTACGGTCCTGCCGTTGAGTGCTTCCGAGGGCCGCTGTCCCCAGGCACAACCATCGTCTCTGACGGTGGCATGTTCGCCTTGGGCTTCTTCAACCCCTCCAAATCCACTCCAGCCAAGCTGTACCTTGGCATATGGAACAACAACATCCCCAAGCTCACAGTTGTGTGGGTTGCCAACCGTGAAACCCCAATCGCCAACAACACTTCCTCTGCACCGATGCTCTCCCTCACCAATGCCTCCAATCTCATTATCTCGGAAGGTGGTAAGGGTGGTCGTGTCCTTTGGATGACGGCCAACGTGACCACTGCTCCGGGCTTGTCTACCCCGACGGCAGTGCTTCTGAACACCGGGAACCTCATCATCCGGTCGTCAAATGGTACCATGATGTGGCAGAGCTTCGACCACCGCACAGACACACTCCTCCCCGGGATGAAGATCCGGATGAAATACACCACACGCGACACTAGCGATCACCTGGTATCTTGGAAGAGCCCTGACGATCCCTCGCCGGGGCGCTTCTCCTAGGGCGTCGACCCGGACACGCCACTCGAAGCATTTCTGTGGGATGGGGGAATCTTGGTATCCCGTAGTTCCCCATGGACGGGGTACCAAGTAAAGAGCGTAGGCCAACAAGAGCTAGCGGTGACCATGAGCATAAGTGGTATTATAATGTATGTAGCCGTGGTGGACAATGGCGATGAGATCTACGCCACATATAGCCTCTCTGACGGCGCCCCGCCCACAAGGTCGGTGCTAACCTATTCTAGTGAGCTTCAGATTGAGATATGGAGTAGCAGGTTGTCGATGTGGGCTGTAGTTTCAAAGTAGCCGTCTGCTGAATGCAATCGCTATGGTTACTGTGGCATATATGGCTACTGTGACGAAACAGCGGCGCCGACCCGAACTTGCAAGTGCCTAGACGGCTTCGAGCCAGCAAACACGGAGGAGTGGACCAGTGGCAGGTTCTTGGCGGGGTGCCGGCGGAAGGAGCTGTTGCACGAATGCAGCAGTAGCTACTTGGCCTTGTTGGGGATGAAGTCACCAGCTAAATTTGTGCTCGTCGGAGGGGGCAAAAGTACGTCTGAGGAGTGTGTCGCAGAGTGCAACCGCAACTGCTCCTGTGTGGGATATGTGCATCGCAACATCAGTAGCGGCAGGCCCAGAGGAGACACGACTATGTGTTTGGTGTGGGCTGAAGATTTGAATGACACCGGAAAAATAGGCGCAGAGCTCGGAGGAGAGACACTCTATCTCCGACTTGCAGATATATAAATGCAGCAGGTACAAACTAGTCTACTAGTTTTATCATTTCTACTATTAATTTTGTCTTTGCTAACCTGCTTCTAGTTGTATCTGGCACTTTTCTTATGGTCTATGTACGTACGGCGCAGGTAAAAGGAGAAAGAGCAATGCATTTAGGATTGTGCTGCCAGTTCCAAGCAGTGGTTTTCTCGTACTCATATGCATATCTGTTGCATGGCTAAAATGCAAAGGTATGTTTAGTTAAATCTCCTTACAACAATGTTTTATTTTACGGCCTTATGAGAATGCACCTTTAACTACAAAAACTTGCAATTCATCGTCCACTGTCGAAATACACCCCTAGTTTCAAATATCCTCTACTCCGTTTAAATATGTAAACTAGAGCAGATACATCTTTTTAGATGTGTTTTAATTTGTGGGTAGTTTACCACCCTAGTATCAACGTAATGATAATGGGCAATCTACCAGTACCAGCAACTAATATGGATTCCACATGCTAGTCTCTATATATCGATTGTAGTGATTGTCGCTTCCCATGCTGCCTCTAGAAATACTCTAATACTCTGTCCCCCCCACCCCCCCTCTCTCTCCCTCCCCCCTCCCTCTCCCTCTCTCCCTGCGCCGGAGCCCGGAGCGGTGTGTGTGCGTGCGTGCGTGTGTGTGTGTACTAGTGTTCTATTAGGGTAGAGGTTAAGTGTGTTTTCAAACATGTGGACCACATTTTCTATGTCAAGTCACAGCCATATTCTCTGTTGTGCGATTTGGACATGGTGGCAATTTGCGTCATGGGTGATTTCCTCAACGTTATCTGATTTCATAAAGGGCATAGCAACAATATCAACAATTTGAGGGTTCAACTATAATAGTTTCTTTCTTATGGCTACGGCTTTCTTATTGGAAGGATAATTATATTACATTGTGGGAGCAGGCAAGAACAAAAAATGGAGTGTGCACAAGAATATAAGATTGGGTGGTATGAGTGCCTCTGATGAATTTGGGGAAGACACCCCTCCACCTGATCAAGATTTTCCATTCTTAAGATTAGAAGAAATTGTCTTTGCAACCCAAAATTTCTCCGAAGAATGTAAGATTGGTCAAGGAGGATTTGGCAAAGTCTACAAGGTACCTTGTTCAATAATATCCAGTTCATGTTATTCCTTAGCAAATAGAAGAATTGTTTTGTTCAAATGTAAATCTTGAGCCTGTATTTCTCCAGGGACTATTAGGTGGTCAAGAAGTTGCAATCAAGAGGCTAAGTAGAGATTCTCAACAAGGAACAAAAGAATTCAAGAACGAAGTAATTCTAATTGCAAAATTGCAACATAGAAACTTGGTTCGACTTCTTGGGTGTTGTGGTGAAGGAGATGAAAAGATCTTGATATATGAGTATATGGCTAACAAGAGCTTAGATGCTACCCTTTTTGGTACATATTCCGACAACAAACCATATTTTCCCAAGACAACTCAACTTTTTGTTGCTTACATTTGTTTCTTTTCTAGATGACTCAACAAAAGTGTTATTGAATTGGACAACGCGGTTTAATATAATCAAAGGGGTTGCAAGGGGGCCTCTATATCTGCACGAAGACTCAAGGTTCACCATAATTCATAGAGATCTAAAAGCTGGAAATATTTTGTTGGACGCATATATGAAACCAAAGATAGCGGATTTTGGTATGGCGAGAATCTTTGGTGATACCCAGCAAAATGCAAATACTCAACGTGTAGTTGGAACATAGTGAGTATTCATTGAAAACCGCATATTACTAAGTACATATCATGTCAGATAACTCCATTTTTTGGGTATGATCAATCAGTGGCTACATGGCTCCTGAGTATGCAATGGAGGGGGTCTTCTCTACCAAATCTGATGTCTACAGCTTCGGTGTGTTACTACTGGAGGTTGTAACTGGTATAAGGAGAAATTCTAACTGTGAAACCATGGGATTTTGTAGCCTCGCAGTTCATGTGAGTACACACAAGACCTTTATCAAGTTTAATTTCTAAAAATGGATCAAATTTGTGAAGCATTTTTTTGTTTGAGAGATGATATGGATAATGATATGATGTTCTTGCTTGTTTTAGTCATGGAATAAGTGGAACGAAGAGAAGACCGAGGAGCTGCCAGACTCATCTATCATAGATACTTCACCACACGAAGTTCTGCTTTGCGTCCATGTAACTCTGTTGTGTGTCCAGGATAACCCAGACGACAGGCCACTCATGTCATCGGTTGTGTTCGTCCTAGAGAATGGGAGCAGCACACTTACATCGCCAACTCGACCCGCCTACTTTTCGCGACGAAGTACTGAAGTGGATCAAATAAAACAAGATACTCAAACTTCCGTGAATAGTTTTACTCTTACCGAGATAGAGGGACGATGAAATAATTTGCAAGTCTTTAGTTTCTGATGTACCCAATGCCGTTCTAAAGTGTATGACTCGCAATATAGTGATGTGATTTGGTAAAACTAACAAAATACACTACATGAATTATAGTTAAAGCCCAGTACACAGTGTAATCGGCTAAGAGCCAAAAATTACTCGGCTAACTATACGACGAGTGTAAAACTTGACTTCCACGACTGGGCTTACGCCATGTCGGCAATTAGATGTAAGCGAGTGTTTTTTGTCAGCTACTCGGTTTATTCTAGTCATAAAATGTGTGGAAGGAAGGGAAGACTGCGGATTTGCCAGACTCGTCTATCATGGATACTTGTTCACCGGATGAAGTTTTGCTCTGTGTCTATGTAGCACTCTTGTGTGTCCAGGAGAACCCGGATGACAGATCACATATGTCATCAATTGTGTTCGTCCTATAGAATGGAAGCACTGCACTTCCAACCCCCGATGGCCCGGCCTACTTTGCGCGACAAGGCGCCCAGATGGAGCAAATAAAAATTGATATTCAAACTTCCATGAATAGTGTTACTATTACTGAGATAGATGGGTGGTAATTTTATTTTCAGTTTTAGATATATCAAAATAATCTTGGAAACTATATGTTTCGAAAAAAAATGTATCACGCATTATCAAAAGAATGTGGGGCTCAACATAATTTTCATGCATCATGTGCTGTTCAGAAGTTGTTATCTTTGAATGTGTTCTCTATTCTGATTCTGACATCGGCAACATTATCTGTAGCAGTAACAAGAGACCTACTCCCTCCGTTTCTAAATATTTGTCTTTTTAGAGATTCAACTATGGACTACATACGAAACAAAATGAATGACACTTTTGCTTCGGTACACCCCCCTAACACAAGAAAGGCTGAGATTGCTTGATACCTCTTCGTAACGAGGGGCATGATGGTCATATCTTAAAAAAAGAGCCCACCCGCTGCCCTCCACCGTTGCACAAACCACCCGACTATACGTACACGAATACATCGCATTAAAAAAAAAACACCAACGCAATTAATGGATGGGCCCGGGGTATCAATCTGTAATACATGCATGTCCATCGGGGTCAAAGCCCTAGTCCACTACTCCCATACCCCGCCGCCTCCACGATCGCCACGCCCCGCGCACGGACGCACGATCGCCCGCCTCCAGCCGCCGCCGCTGCCGCCTCCACGATCGCCCACCGCCAGTCGCCGCCGCCGCCGCCTCCACGATCGCCCGCCTCCAGCCGCCGCCGCTGCCGCCTCCACGATAGCCAGCCGCCAGTCGCCGCCGCTGCCGCCTCCACGTTCGCCAGCCTCCGCCTCCACGACCGGCAGCCGCCGCATCTACGACCCCCAGCCTCTGCCTCCACCATAGCCCGCCGCCGCCGTCGCGTCCACGATCCGCAGGACAGCCCCCCACGAACGATGCCGGCCCCGACGTAGACGCACGACGCCGCCCCGGTCGTGCAGGCGCGTGCAGGACGACGTGCTCGTGGAGGCGCCCCAGCCGCGTCCGTAGCCGCGTCAGCCGCTCCCACCGCTTCAGCCTCTGCCACTGAGTTTCAGATTCCGCGGGAACTGGCGGCGGTGCAGGAGGAGGGCGACCCGTTGGAGTCGCCGGGTTTGATCCGCACGATCCGGAACTCGACTTCGGAGACCGGTTGGATGCCGCCGGCGGAGGTGGTTGACCCGAGGGACCCGGACGATGAGCCGGGGTATTGGCAGGCGATTAGGGAGTCGACCGATCTGATAGCGCAGCAGTCGGCGACTGCGACGGAATTTTTCGCTCACTTCGCCGGTTCCGATGACTCCGATTCCGATGGCGGCGAAGACGGCGGCGGAAACGGCGGCGAGCCCATAGTGGTAGATCTGATTAGCGACGAGGAGTAGTTTGATGTATTTTAGTGTTTTTTAATTTCGAATGTAAAATTTCGTTCAACGAACCATGTAAAATACCGTAATGAGTAATGGAGTGTTCGAATAATTTATCAGTTATTTATTAGTGTCGTGGATTGCATTTCAATTCGGTAGAAATATGTATGAAAGAACCCACAAGTGGTCGTTAAACACGACGAAAAACTTGCATAAATTTGATTTTCATTGCCGAAATGGAAAAAATTATATGCATGTGATCGACGAAAAAATACCTTAAGCGAGATTAGCCATACCGGTAGGCCCGAAAGTGTCAACAAAAGTTAGGGCTTATTTGATTAACTTGGAAAAAATAACGTGCAGCAAACACATGAAATACCGGCAGACCGAAACCGGGAAAATCCTAGGAAATGCATCGAGCGTCGGAAATGGATAAAAATTGGCGTGCGTGCTGTCGATGGTGATGCCAGCGTGTGGAAAAAGTTTGGGGCCAGTTGGCGGAGTCGAAAAAAGAACGTACTTCGGAACCCCCCTCCGGTAGACCGAAACTGTGCTAGTTGCACATGGTGTACGTGATCGCATGCATGCAAGTGCACCAAACTGTGCACACATGTGGGCACGGCCAACGTAGGCCAGCACGCAAGGTTTGAACGAAATCGGACACCAAACGAACGTTGCGTCACGTCCGGCCACTGTTTTAGGGTTTTTTCACCGGGAAAATCCTAGGAAATGAATCGAGCGTCGGAAATGGATAAAAATTGGCGTGCGTGGTGTCGATGGTGATGCCAGCATGTGGAAAAAGTTTGGGGCCAGTTGGCGTAGTCGAAAACAAAAACGTCCTTCGGAACCCCCCTCCGGTAGACCGAAACCGTGCTGGTTGCACATGGTGTACGTGATCGCATGCATGCAAGTGCACCAAACTGTGCACACATGTGGGCACGGCCAACGTAGGCCAGCACGCAAGGTTTGAACGAAATCGGACACCAAACGAACGTTGCGTCACGTCCGGCCACAGTTTTAGGGTTTTTTCACCGGGAAAATCCTAGGAAATGAATCGAGGGTCAGAAATGGATGAAAATTGGCGTGCGTGGTGTCGATGGTGATGCCAGCGTGTGGAAAAAGTTTGGGGCCAGTTGGCGTAGTCGAGAAAAAAACGTACTTCGGAACCCCCCTTTGGTAGACCGAAACCGTGCTGGTTGCACATGGTGTACGTGATCGCATGCATGCAAGTGCACGAAACTGTGCACACATGTGGGCACGGCCAACGTAGGCCAGCACGCAAGGTTTGAACGAAATCGGACACCAAACGAACGTTGCGTCACGTCCGGCCACAGTTTTAGGGTTTTTTCACCGGGAAAATCCTAGGAAATGAATCGAGGGTCAGAAATGGATGAAAATTGGCGTGCGTGGTGTCGATGGTGATGCCAGCGTGTGGAAAAAGTTTGGGGCCAGTTGGCATAGTCGAAAAAAAAACGTACTTCGGAACCCCCCTCCGGTAGACCGAAACCGTGCTGGTTGCACATGGTGTACGTGATCGCATGCATGCAAGTGCACCAAATTGTGCACACATGTGGGCACGGCCAACGTAGGCAAGCACGCAAGGTTTGAACGAAATCGGACACCAAACGAACGTTGCGTCACGTCCGGCCACAGTTTTAGGGTTTTTTCACCGGGAAAATCCTAGGAAATGAATCGAGGGTCAGAAATGGATGAAAATTGGCGTGCGTGGTGTCGATGGTGATGCCAGCGTGTGGAAAAAGTTTGGGGCCAGTTGGCGTAGTCGGAAAAAAAACCATACTTCGGAACCCCCCTCCGGTAGACCGAAACCGTGCTGGTTGCACATGGTGTACGTGATCACATGCATGCAAGTGCACCAAACTGTGCACACATGTGGGCACGGCCAACGTAGGCCAGCACGCAAGGTTTGAATGAAATCGGACACCAAACGAACGTTGCGTCACGTATGGCCACTGTTTTAGGGTTTTTTCACCGGGAAAATCCTAGGAAATGAATCGAGCATCGGAAATGGATGAAAATTGGCATGCGTGGTGTCGATGGTGATGCCAGCGTGTGGAAAAAGTTTGGGGCCAGTTGGCGTAGTCGAAAAAAAAAGCTCCTTCGGAACCCCCTCCGGCAGACCGAAACGGTGCTAGTTCCACATGGTGTACGTGATCGCATGCATGCAAGTGCACCAAACTGTGCAGACATGTGGGCACGGCCAACGTAGGCCCCCACGCAAGGTTTGAACGAAAATCGGACACCAAACTAACGTCGCATCACGTCCGGCCAGTGTTTCAGGGTTTTTTCACGGGGAAAATCCTAGGAAATGAATCGAGCGTCGGAAGAAGATGCAAATTGGCGTGCGTGCTGTCGATGGTGATGCCAACGTGTGCCAAAAGTTTGAGGCCATTTGGCGAAGTTGAAAAAAAAACGTACTTGGATCAATCAACGTACTTGCGATAAATAAAAAAAACACCAACGCAATTAATGGATGGGCCCGGCGTATCAATCTGTAATACATGCATGTCCATCGGGGTCAAAGCCCTAGTCCACTACTCCCATACCCCGCCGCCTCCACGATCGCCACGCCCCGCGCACGGACGCACGATCGCCCGCCTCCAGCCGCCGCCGCTGCCGCCTCCACGATCGCCCACCGCCAGTCACCGCCGCCGCCGCCTCCACGATCGCCCGCCTCCAGCCGCCGCCGCTGCCGCCTCCTCGATAGCCAGCCGCCAGTCGCCGCCGCCGCCGCCTCCACGTTCGCCAGCCTCCGCCTCCACGACCGGCAGCCGCCGCATCTACGACCCCCAGCCTCCGCCTCCACCATAGCCCGCCGCCGCCGTCGCGTCCACAATCCGCAGGACAGCCCCCCACGAACGACGCCAGCCCCGACGTAGACGCACGACGCCGGCCCCCGACGGACTAGGTACGGCCGACAACCGCGGCACGCACGAAGGTAAAGTGATGTTATAATTTTTCTTGCCGTGGCCGTTTGTCAAATAGCTAATACTTCATGTATTGTTTTTCGTTTAGTATGGAAGAGTATGGAGAAATTTATTGCTCCGTGGAGAAGTGGTGCACGTTGGTGAGCAAGTTAAACGCCAGGCAACGAAAGCGGCTAGGTGGCACCAGCTTGCAGAAATTTTTGCAAATACCTAGTGTGCAAATGCGACAGTGTTTGCTAAAATACATCATTAAAACAGATGACCTGACTAAAAAAAGATTCGTGTTGCGTCCGACAAAAGGTGACATATCCTTGCGCACGGATGATGTCTTTCATATATTTGGCCTAGAGAACAAGGGCAAAGATGTAATGAAGGCATTAGGTAAAGTACCCAAGGACGTGAAGGAAATGGTTCCTTCTCGGTTTGTAGATGCGCGAAGTGGAGAAATAGTGATCGATCAGTTAATCGAAAACATAGTTGTGAGTGGCACGTATGACGACGACTTTGTGCGGCGAGTGGTATTGGTCCTCCTTGCCACCATTATAGCACCGCACTCCACGAGACATGTTCCACATTTTTTTTACAAGTTGGTGGATGATGTCGATGCCATAAAGTCATATAATTGGAACGCGTTCACATTACGCGTCTGCATGGATGGCATCACAAAGACGGTTAAAGATGTTAAAAAGTTCAAGTGGCCGGTGGGAAACCTTGCGCTGATTCAGGTATACCGTAATTTTATTGTGTATTACTTATTTGTTTTGTATTGCAAGATTACTAATTCGTTTGATGTTTATGCAGTACATGTACTGGGAGAAAGTGCAGCCAACTTCAGTAGAAACATTCGATCCTCTGTCGTCGGAGTACCCTTTGATGGTAAATTGGTCCGAAATAGAGGCTAAGAAGCGTGACACTTACGACACAGAGAACAACCGTGGTCATGGCATGGTAAATATTTATATCATGTACTGCATGCATTCATTCGAGTATATAACTGATCACTTATTTTCAATTCGTTGAACATTTCACAGATTGATGATTTAATTAGTGAAGAGTACAGGCGTGCCAAAATAGCAAAAGAAGCAATAATCGAAGAGGAAGTTACTGAGCCACATAAAAGTAAAGGTGGTGGCAGAAGTAGAAAAGGTAGTAAGCCCGAGGCTTCATCGAGCAGAAGCAGTCGAATGGATCACGTCCTGAAATGCATAAAAGAAATGCAGAAAGAGATTCGTCTCATTCCTGATAAATGTGCTGAGGTAATGATTAATGTGTACTTTATTTTACGTGTGCAAGTATATAATATTTGCATGGACGTAATGTTTTGCATTTGTTGATGCAGGTAGTGATCGAGAAGCTGAGTAAGAAGGGTCTGCTGCTGAAGCCAACCCAGAAGTTCGGTGATCAGTTTGCTGTTGCGGACGACAGTGATGAGTGGATGAGAAAGTACAGGCCAAAAGATTTTCAGGAAGTTAATTCAACTCCTTTTGAAGATCGCGCGGAGGAGAAGAATGAAGCATCCTTCACGGGTGCAAAGCGTACGGAGTTTCCCAATGAAACAGGCGTTGCGTACAATACACCCGGTAAACGTGATGAAGCGGACCCCTTCATTATTGAGGATAATGGTTCACCCAGGGAATCATCACCATCATTAGCTACGAATGAGTTTCCTTCTGTTACTAGAACCCCACAGAATGAAAATGCAGTATCAGGCGGGTCTAGCGCCGAAAATTCAGCAGAAGATAGTTATCCTAGTCTAAATACAATTATAAAGGATGCGATTAATAATGGGACTAAGGAGCATGATGTGAAGCGGAAGCGGCAACAGTCAAAATACTTTCGGTCCCGTACCAACAGGATGGTCGACGCAAACATGTCAAAAAAAGTAAGTTCAATGTACAATTTTGTTTTAGCCATTTCCGTCCTAACATTTGCAGTTAACTAACTCTCTGTACGTTAGGTCTGTTTGGTGATCAAGATGTTCTTATAAGTACGGACTACATTACTGATGATCACATAGAGGCCGCGAGGGTCTATATCCAGACGCTATCGAACTCGCCGAAGCATTGCAGACAGACTGTGGTCCACATGACAGGAATAGGTGGGGAAACGTGTACGGCGGAAATGCTTCAAGCCATCACTTCGCGTCAGTGGTTGAATGGCGCTGTAAGTATGAGTATTAATTTATGTTCTTCTACACTTGTGTTGTAGTAAGGGTATTTTGTAACAGTCATATTTGGCTTGTGCATTTTGTCAGGTCATCAACTGTTATTGCAACCACATGCAGAGCCGTACTAGTAGTTCTGATCGTCATGTTCTAACATCATGGGTATCCCATTGGCTTCTACTACGCGCTGAAGGAAAGGTTAAGAACTCGAACATGAACTATATGGAACATTTCACGAACAGATCGAAAACTGTCTCAAGAGTAACCGATGAGTATTTCGCAAAAGAGAAGGTATTTCATTTGAAACGAGTATTTGCAGTACGTAACGATCTTTATGTACATAACTTTACTGTTTCGTAGGCATATTTTCCTTTCAATCTGGACAATGAACATTGGATAACCGTTGTCATGCACAACGGGAAACAAGAGTTTCAAGTCCTAAATTCTACTGGTAAAATCAGCAAGACAGTTCGTTCGAAGATTGCTGTGATGGTAAGTTAACAACTTTTCATAACACAAAATGCATTTGTACTTTCGTAAGGTGTTCATTTTTTATGTACTAAATATTGTTCTGACAATTTTATTTCAGAGGGCAGAAATTGCTATAGATACAAAGGAGGTAAACTCAAGTATAGGTACAAATCATCCTGATGTGTCTAACTGGCCAATAAAGGAGTACAAAATGCCGAGACAACATGACACGTAAGCTCATAATTGAATGCATATGTAATTGTTCCTTCCATCATTACTTGACTCGCGTTTTTATTTCAGAGTGTCTTGTGGACTTTTTGTGATGAAATGCGTCGAATACTGGGATGGGGATGAGTGGACATATGACTTTGACCAGGACGAGATTAATTCTTTAAGGGGACGCATTCTTGCGGAAATACTATTTTCAGAGAGCAACACGCTGAGCAGGGTGAAGGACAAGATACTGAAAATCATGGACAAGGAATAAGTGCTACGATGTGCTTAGAGTTTTTGCCCCATAGTTGGTACAATTTTATTATTGTAATAATGGCAGAATTTTTGTTTTGCCCCGTAGATGATTATGCCTATTCGGCGGCTGGTACCATCTCCTTTATTATTGTAATAACGGCACACTTTCGGTTTTTGCCACTTACATTATTATGCCTATTTGGTGATTGGGACAAATTTATTATTGTAATTAGGCCTATTTGGTGATTGAGACAATTTTTGCTACTGTTACAAGTGATTATGCATCGCTACTGATTTCTGAAAGTGATTATGCCTTTGTGAATTTTACGGCGCCTCGGGACTCATAATAATAATGATCCTAGTACATGCTAAATATTGTTCTGATTAATCGTGGGCTAGCCAACATTCCCAAAGCCACCGCGGTCGGCCCTCCCCCCCCCCCCCCCCCCCCCCCCGCGCGACCTCTCCCCCGCCAACTGGGCCGGCCCACAGTCCACCCGCGCAGTCTGCCCCGCCCGCCCCCCGCGCGCGCGGCGCACCTGCGATTAGTCCCACCTTGGAAGCTGGCAGGCGCGCCGACCGGCTTAAATAGGCGGGCGCGCCAACTGTGCCGAACTCCTCTAATACATATACTTCCAGCCCCGTTGGACCCTGATTCTGGGCCCGTAGTGGGCCGATTTGACCGCCTGAGTCGCCCTGTTGGGCTTGATTTGGGTGGAAAAATATACCTACTACCGGCCCAGCAGCTGCAGGTTGGGCATTTTTTTTGTACATTTTTTTTGGCGTACGAGGTATTCATTACTGATCATTAAGCACTAAGTAACAGAATAAACAGTATGTACAAACTGTGAACTCGTTCACACAACAGTACAAAAAACATGCGAATTCATTCAATAAATATGATAGATGTTCACATAAATATTTTGAGAAACATTAAACAAAACGCTTATTATGTTTTCTAGCGCACACATGTATAAATAAACAACAACATAGGTTATTCCGACATGACTGCTGCAACCAGATTTCTTCTTCCCATGATCGAAGCCACTTCTCTACGCACGATTCCTGAATGAAATATGAAGAACCGTGTAAGAAAATATAGTCCGTAAAACCAAACATGCAACATAACTGAAATAACAATGTAAAACTTACTTCTCGTTTAGACTACATGTCGCCTTGTTATGACCTGCCACATGACAAAGACTGCACAACGGACCACCTTTCTTCTCTCTAAAATCTTTTGGTCTACCATTTTTCGTAACGTCAGGGCCACCCTTTGACCGGCCTTTCTTAGGTGCACCCTTCGTCGAAACTTTCTCAGGATCAAGTATACCTGCTGCACCTTCTTCCGCTTGACTTGCCTGCTTCGCAATTAGAGCACACCTCCTACGTCCTATGAGTTCCTCTTCCGGGATCTTCTTCTTCGCTATTATATTGTCCAGACACTTCATCAGTTCATCAAACAAGAAGGGATCATTTGCTACAACATGAGCAGCTTCTGCTGATTTTATGCTCACTTGACTGTACCGTTCTCTCTGCTCTGGCCCAGACCAACCCCAGCCAAAAAGATCACTCTTGCGCTGCACTGGCAACCCATCTCTCGCATTTTTAGACAACCGATGGAGGACACAACACTTTGGTATTTCAGATAATTTCAGGTGATGCAGAACAAAGAGAATGTGTTTGCAAGGCAGCCCTTTCCGAATCATCCTGAGACACGAGCATGATATAGTTTCTTCTGAGTTACCTGGTTCATACACAACATTATAGCTGAACTTGTGGTTATCCTGTCATGTCACGATGAATGTCCGACGCTCAATTCCCACTAGCGTATCAAATATCTCCAGTTTTCCCATCTTCTTGAGATCATCTTGCAGAATGTAGAAATTAGCAGGAGTGAATACTTTGGCAGCATGCTCCTCAAGGGCCTTATATTCAGTAACCGCCGGTGATTCTGAATGATTAGCCTCACAGTCATCATGCGCCTCGTTCTCACGGAGGCGAACTATGCAGTTCTCATAATGCACTACCAAATCAACTATGGTCATACCATAGTCGAGGTGAAGGTGAAGGGAGGAGTTGAGGCTTTCGCTCCTCTGGTTACTACGCATACCAAGAAAAAAGCCATCCGAAAGATATGATGCTGCCCAAAGTCTCCTCTTCCTATACATCCTGTTCAACCACTCTTCAGTTTTATCCGTCTTCCATTTATCGACAAAGGCGGTCCATCTCTGCTCAAAGTTTTCTTGCGAGGTGGCATAGTACAGGAGCGATCTGAACTCATCCAGTGACTTGTAATGTAGGTGCCTCTGCATATTTTTCTCGATATGCCACGAGCAAATACGATGGATCACATCTGAAAGGACACTCCGAATCGCTCGGATCATTGCAGCGTCACCGTCTGTGATTATTGACTTTGGCTTCTGCTGACAGTTTGCCCTCATAAAAGTCTGAAGCAGCCACACATACGTCCCTTCGGTCTCATCAGAAACAATGGCGCAACCAAAAACGGTTGTGCAACGGTGGTTATTAACACCGACAAAGGGGATGAACGGCATACCATATCTGTTCATCTTATACGTGCTGTCAAACACGACCACATCGCCGTAGTCCTGATAGTCCCTTCGTGACTGTGCATCGCACCAGAACATACTCTTCAACCGCCCTTCCTTATCTACCACGTACTCGAAGAAGAAGTCTGGGTCCTTCTCCTTTCTGCTCCTCATAATGCCCACTGCCGTCTCAGCATCACCTTTTGCAATGAGCTTCATTTTCTCTCTGCAGCAAAGATTGTACACGTCCCGCCTAATAAGTCCGCATTTATCGTACGAACCGTACCTACTGATGAAGTTGTCCACCATTATATGCTTCCTGATTCCAGCACCTTGCATAGCCAGTATCTCTGCCCTCGTGCCATCTCCAATCCGTCTGTGTGACCACAAAAATGGAACCTCGTCCGGTCGAGCCATCGCGTGGTTGTGATCGTCCACGAATGACGCGACGAACCAAACTCCACGTGCCCTGTCCAATTTCACCACCATATGCGCACCGCACTCGCATCGAGTTTCGGGTCTAAGCCTGCGAGTGCGACCCTCCATGATTATGAATTTGCTCTGCCTTCTCCCTGCCCTAGAGCAAATGAACCGCCTGAACCGTATTATTCCTGAAGCACCCTTCCCTCGTTTCACCTTATCTCTCCTGATGCTGAACCCACGCTCTTTGGCGTGCTTGTTGTAGAATATGTATGCATCCCCTTGGGACCGAAAAGTCATAGCCATGACCTTCCAATGTGTCTCCAACACCTTCTGCTGGTATAGAGCCTCCTCAATGTCCATCTCTGCTTCGTCGTCAGCACCATCAGTACCATCTGACCCCTCCTACAAAATTACATATGAAACTATGTCAGTTTTTATCATCTATTACAAACTACCGCGCGCGGTACAAAATGTTTGAGCGAACCTGGCTCAAGTTATCGGCCCACGATTCCTCAAAATTATTTTGCTGATTCTGAATGTCCACATCTTCCTGTAAATTAAAAACACAGACAAATAATTACACATACGGTACTCTGCCAATTGAAAACTGGAATCAAATAGACTTCACTTACGTTTTCACTATTTGCACCATGTTCATTATTTGCAAAATCCTCTGAAGGTAAGATATCATATGATGACCACGAATCGTTATCGCTGCTGTCATCATCTTCATTACTAGGATCGTTATCGGTCCGACTGACCTCATTTGTACCATTATCATCGGCCGTAAATGAGGTTTCTTCGTCCATTTAAACACACGTTACTACCAACACTGCACATCATTGAAAAACACATTATCCCACGTTAAATTCTAAGTTCATGAAGTGGGACATATAGATGAATAAATTGCAACATTTAACCTATGAGCATTTAAAATGATTTCTTTCTAAATCTAACTCATCTACATAGGTGGTACAGCGAAATTTCTTCTGCTGGATTGTACTTTGTGTATAGTTGCATGACTTGCGTGTAAACTTGAGCAACAGTGATTTCCATGACAATATTATGTTGCTGGTCAATATTGTAGACCACACAATGTCAATGCTAATGAAGATCCCTCTGATTTTCCCCCCAAAGAAGTAGCAGTGGTCTAGGCTATTTACAGCTTCTTAGATGTGGGATAGATGACAAACCTTCAGCGGTGCTGTCGATGTCGTCCGTCAACGCCGATGGGGCCTTGACGCACGGGCCTCCGGCGTGATTCAAGACGGCGGCGACGTGGAAGACGACGAATCCACAAGCGGGATTACCTGACGGAACCGCGGCGGCGGACGAGTTAGGTCAACGACGTCGGCGGTTTGGACGAGTGTGGTACGCGCCGTGGGACGTCCGGACGGTTACAGGCGGCGGACGCGGCGTCGTTGCGGAAGACGGCGACGTCCAAGACGTGGCCGGCCACTTCCCTAACCTCCGACAGTGACGTGGGAGACGACGGGGTTGGAACCGCCGGCGTGGGAGATCGGGGTGGTTAGAGGCGGCCGTCGATGCGGAGAACGGCGACGTCCAACACCTGGCCGGCCACCGGCGACGGCGGTCTTCCACTCCTCAGCCCACCCGCGACGATCCAAATCAGCCGCCGCGTGATCGCCGTGCGGCAGGACTGATCGATCAGCGTTTTTTTTTCCCTCTAGTCGGGCGGCAGGCGGGATCGATCGAGTGCTCGTGCAAGTTTTTTCTTCTTCTTACTCACGTGTATTCGTATGGCCGCGATTGTACGTCCACAATACGAGGTGGGTATACGTTTCTTCCGTATGACCTTTCTGCCCTTCTACGTTTTGTTGGGGGGGTGTACCGAAGCACTCAATCTACACTCTAAATTATGTCTATATACATCCGTATCTAGTTCATAGTAAAATTTCTAAAAATACAAATATTTAGGAACGGAGGGAGTATTATATATAAGACACTTTAGGACAATTAGGGATGAGAAGACAAAACGTGTTCCAACTGCATCGAGGATATACCAGCCGGGCCGGTATAGCTTTTATTTCAGTCGCTAGTCTGACTGGTAAGCAAGTGACGATGGCATCCAACTCCGACTTGAACAGCTGAGATGTCAACTCCATCCAACGCACACTCAACTACCCCAAAGGCAAACTACCAAAATTCCACAAGCTTTGCATTATTCAATCCTTAACCGAGATGTCAATAATGACAAGTCATTCTCGTTTGTGAGAGTAGTTTTTTCTGTTTTTTGCTTGTGAGCTAGGCTCGATGCAAGCGAACCATCTTAGCACCACCAATAGTATTGCCTAGTGCCTACTAGATACCGATGGATTGGCCCGCTCCCCCATGCTGCACCACCACTGCTGTTCTGATCATTCTCATCCTCTTGCCGTTGAGTGTGTCCGACGACCGGCTTGTTCCTGGTAAGCCGCTCTCTCTTGACTCCACCATTGTCTCCGACGGCGGTGCTTTCGTCTTAGGCTTCTTCTCGCCTTCACCCTCCAGCACTCCAGCCCGGCTGTACCTTAGCATATGGTACAATGATGTTCCCGAGCTCACCGCTGTGTGGGTCGCCAACCGAGAAACTCCGGCTATCAACACAGCTACACTGATGTTGTCCCTCACCAACACCTCCAATCTTGTTCTATCGAACGATGATGGCAGTGGCCGCGTCATTTGGATGACGACCAACGTGGCTACTCCCATGGGCTCGTCACCCCCTGTGGCAGTGCTTCTAAACAAGGGCAACCTCGTCATCCGGTCACCAAACGGTACCACGTTTTGGCAGAGCTTTGACCATCCCACCGACACGTTCCTTCCTGGCATGAAGCTCTGGATCCAGTACAACAACCGTGGCACTAGTGACCGTCTTGTATCCTGGAAGGGCCCAGGCGATCCTTTGTCCGGGCGCTTCTCTTACGGCGGCGATCCAATCACGTTCCTCCAAGTATATATTTGGGATGGGGACCCACAGCGGGCCATGGACTGGGTACTTGGTGAAGAGCGAGCGCCGGTACCAGCAGGAGAACACCAGCGCGGACATCATCATCTACCTAGCCGTCGTGGACAGCGACGAGGAGATCTACATCGCCTACAGCCTCTCCGACGGCGGGCCACACACCAGGTATGTGTTGACCTACTCCGGCGAGTACCTAGCCCAGAGCTGGAGTAGCAAGACATCAACGTGGCTAGTCCTTGGGAAGTGGCAACCCCTCCAATGCAACCACTATGGCTATTGTGGCGCATACGGCTACTGCGATGAGACAGCCGAGCCAACCCCGACATGCAAGTGCTTTCATGGCTTCTAGCCGGCAAACATGGTGGAGTGGACCAATGGTAGTTTTTCAGCAGGGTGCCAGAGAAAAGAGCAACAGCGAGGGTGCAACGACGGCTTTTTGGCCCTGCCAAAGATGAAGTTGCCTGACAGGTTTTCAATTGTTGGCGGGGGCACAAGTACGTTCCAGGAGTGTGCGGTTGAGTGCAGCCGCAACTGCTCTTGTGTGGCGTATGCATACGCCAACCTGGGCAGCGGGAGGTCCAGGGGAAACTTGACAAGGTGCTTGGTGTGGTCGGGGGACTTAGTTGATACCGGGAAAATTGGTGAAGATCTTGGCAGCGACACACTCTATCTCCGACTTGCAGGCTTGGATGCAACATCTGGTGCCAAATCCCTCCCTCTATACTAGCTTTTATTATTATTTTCATAATATATATATGTATTAATTTATGTATTACGCAGGTAAAGGAACAAAGAGGAAGAATCTTGTGAAGATTGTGCTGCCACTTTTAGGAAGCAGTTTTCTGGTATTTGTATGCATTTTATTGGCATGGTTAAAACTCAAAGGTACACTTGCGATTCCGCTACGAGATAATCTATATATTTACTTACCAGAGTTTGGTGTGTACTTCTATACTGTGTCCTTGGGCTACAAATCATTGAACCCACACAAAGTGGAGTAAAAAAACACTTACATGAGTTTATGATTGGTTTAACTGACATCCATTGCAAACGATTTGATGGCAATGATGATATTCAAGCTATTTCCTCCATTCCAAATTAAATGAAGTTCAACTTTTATCTTCAGTCAAGCCTTTAAATATGACCAAGTCTGTATGAAAATATACTAACATCTGCAACATTAAATATGCATAGTATAAATATAAATTTCATAATGAAACTATAAAATGTCTAACTCTTTCAATTCCTATAAAATGTGTAACTCTTTCAAATATAAAATGTGTAACTCTTTCAATTTGATAATGTATAAATATAAATTTCATAATGAAACTATAAATATAAACATTTTTAGAGAGTTACACTATCTAACAATTCCTATAAAATGTGTAACTTTCAAATATGACGAGACAAGTTTATGGAGGAGAAAATTTTGAAAAAATTGCTCCCTTCTATCCTAGCCCCATCCCATCAAAAAGTGAGTTATATTCAGGAAAGGACTCGGTGCACAAAAATTGAACCCCTCAATTTTTGAGGAGTTAAGTTTGGAGATATGGTATATGGAATAAAGTTTAAGGGTAACGGGTAGTGATGTTCTAAGAATATATTCTTTTATTGTATTGAACATACCATAAGATGGGAGTCCACATGCCAGAAATCATACTCAACATGGACATGTTTCAGAAAACAAGAGGAATGGTTGGTCATTGTATTATGGACTAAAATATTAATGTATTGATTGTGTGCATACACGAGCATATCGGGCAAAAATGGGGGTAAGGGCGACAACCAGAGGGAAATGGTGGTTCTTCTAACGTGCGTACTTTATCTAAAATATCAGGTCGTGACTATATTAAGTCTATAGTTTTCCACATTGATAGAAGTGCCCCATGGGTTGTTTGATCTAGTTTTGTGAGTCTGTAAAGTAAACAGTAGACAAACATCATCAATTTGAGGGGTCAAAACAACTATTTATGAGTATTATTTTTGCATCTGAGATACTCATAACATTGTGGGAGCAGGCAAGAGAGAAAAATGGACAAAACGCAAGAATGAATCATTGGATGGTATGAGTACCTCTTACGACCTTACTAAAGGAAACCTTTCCCATGACCATGAATTCCAATTTGTAAGATTTGAGGAAATTGCCTTCGCAACGCGCAATTTCTCCGAAACATGTATGATTGGGCAAGGAGGCTTTGGCAAAGTTTACAAGGTAACTCGTTTAGTAGTTTTCTAATATTCTTATAAATCAACAAAATTGAGTGGTTCATATAACAAACATCAATCAAGGTCTTATCTTAAAATTTTCCAGGGGTTGTTAGGTGGGCAAGAAGTTGCTGTCAAGAGGCTAAGTAGGGATTCTCAACAAGGAACAAAGGAGTTTAAGAACCAAGTAATTCTAATTGCCAAACTACAACACAGAAACTTGGTTCAACTACTTCTCGGGTGTTGTGCAGAAGGAGATGAAAAATTGTTGTTTTACGAGTATCTCCCTAACAAGAGCTTAGATGCTACACTTTTTAATAGAAATTCTAACAACACACTATTTTCGTAAAACAACTCAAAAACATGTCTGCTCACATTTTCATCGATATGTTTACAGATGGTTCGAGAAAAATGTTGCCAGATTGGGTGACACGATTTAATATAATCAAAGGGGTTGCAAGGGGACTTCTTTACCTACACCAAGATTCTAGACTGACTATAATTCATAGGGATCTTAAAGTTGGAAATGTTTTGCTAGATGCAGAAATTGTTGGCCCAGTGCCGATGCCGAGTACTTTCCGACGACGACGAACAACGATCCACCGCTGGCCACCGAACCGCTCCTGCCGATGTAGTCCCGTCGAGTTTCTCTTACGATGAGACGCACCGCACCACAGGTAACTGGCCTCGGATACGCAAGTAGAAGCTAGCACACGTACACGAGTAGCAAGCAAGCAAGCACACAGGTGGATTGATTCTCCGGAGCACACGAACGAGACGCTAGCTAAGTAGCTTTAAGCTAGCGAAGTCGCCGGTACACTAACTCACGCGAGAACAACACAAGACGCCCAAGATTGGCCAAAGGCTCGTGTCGAGCCTTGCACTTTATTTCTTTTGATCGATCTGGCCTAGTTTACAAGGGTATAGCTACGTATATATAGTAGCTAGGATTAACACAGAACCTACTCGGTTGCATGTTTGAATCCTAGTACTAATAGGTGACCGAACTGTGTACGACCCGGACACAGCTCCACTAGTCGTGGTTATTCCTAACAATCACCCCCTAAACACGACGTCATTACGTTACGGCTCCAACGTCGATCCTTCTTCGCATCTTCCAAAACTTCTCTCGGTCCAAATACTTGGTTAGCATGTCTACCAACTGATCATCGGTGCGATTGTAGTTGACCTCCGTCTTCTCTTCTTCCACGCAGTCCTTTATGTAGTGATACATCGTATCAATGTGCTTGCTCCTGTCACGCCGCACTAGAAACTCACGTAGAAAAAATATAGACTCGCTGTCAACATTGAGCACCACTTGTTCCGGATCTCGATTCATGAGATCACCGTGTAGCCTCCCTAGCCACACATCTTGACACATCGTTTCACTTTAAGTCGATGTCACCACTTTCTGCTTTCGTGATAGCCAGCTTACTATGCTTCCACCAAGGAAATATGTCACGCCCGATGTACTCTTACGGTCGTCAACAATTCCTTCCTTGTCACTACCACTATAGCCCAGTAGTTTCACCATCTCCTTTTTGCTCAGCTCAAGACGAGGTTCCATCGAAGCATTAATTAGATTGCAATCTTTCTTGCCACACCTTTCAAGCACCTTCCTTGTGTATGCCTCCTGGCATGGTGTGATCCTTTCCGGCTCTTGTCGTACCTCGGTCCCGAGGTAGTAACTCAATATCCCTAGATCATCCATCTTGAAAAGCTCTTTCATTTGTCGCTTGAACTTTGCAATCACCTCGTCATCTGCTCCAGTTATCAATAGGTCGTCGACATAGATGCCAACTAGTAGACGATCCTTTCCTCCACCTCTCTTGTACATTGCATGCTCCAGTGGGGGTTTCTCAAATCCAAGAGAAATCAAATTCCGATCAAGTTTGATGTTCCACGCCCGAAGGTCTTGCTGTCGCCAATACCTTGTGTTCTTCTCCCTCTTTGATGAAGCTCGGTGGTTGATTCACATACACATCTCCTTCTATCTTACCGTTCAAAAACGTGGATTTTACATCCATGTGATGTATCTTCCATGATTCTTGAGCCGCGAGAGAGATGAGTAATCACACCGATTCCATCCGTGCAACGGGAACGAACACTTCTTCGAAGTCAACACCTTCCTCTTGCATGTACTCTTTGGCTACTAGGCTTGCTTTGTGCATCACACAATTTCCTTCGACATCTTGCTTGATCTTAAATTCCCACTTGAGCTACATGGCTTTATGGTTGTCGGGAAGATCGACGAGCTCCCATGCATTATTGTCGTTGACCCCAGCTCTTCTTCCATAGCATGACGCCAACACTCATTCGTATTTGCGTCTTTGAATTCCGCCCATTCCTCGGCGCTTCTTAGACACCGTCGCCCACTCTCTTTCACTTTTGCCGGATCAATTGTCCGAAGAGTTTTCTCCGAACATGGGTGTAACTCCGGCTGTAGTAGTATGGGTGTAGAAGGCGGTGCTCTTTCCTCCATTACTTTCGGAGGGGACGTGGAGTTTTCTGCTCCGTGTATTTCTTCTTGTAAAGCAAAAAAATTATCCGTTCCTCCAAGTTCTAGCCGTTCTAGCATGCTCCTTTGGTTTGGTTGGCAACCATCTCGTGAGCTAGCCACCAACCCTTCTGCTGCAAGATTTCTCACGCTACTGCATTCTGGGACTTCAAGCATAGCTCTTGTGCGTTCACTTTCTGCACTGATTGGGCCTTGGCCGACTCCACCGTCTAGGTCATGCCCTGCTTCTGCTCGATGTGTTGGCTGACTGCTTTGAAAGCTCTCAGAAACACCTCCCTGCTGTCCCAGCGTGTGGGCCTCGCATCGCCGTTGCTGGCTCTGGTACTCCTGACCGACCACCATGTCGCCTGGTCAAGCGCACGCAACACTCGTTTCACTAGAGCAATCCGCCTCACCATCCAGCTTGTCTAGTGACACGTCACATGTACGCCTTGCTTCTTCGTAGACTTCTGACGTCGTCTTATCTTCGTCAGATGGAGTGATATTTGTGTCCGTAGCATTGACACAAATTTCAAAATTATGTCTCGCGTCAGTAGCTTCGACACGAGTTTTGGAAACACCCCACATGTCTGTAACAAGGCCGCTTCTCCACGGCCGAGCGCACGCAATGAACGCTTCCTTCGCTCCAGCAAAGTTGGCACTTAGACCCGTAGCATTGATGTAAGTTTCGGAATCACCCCCCGCATCCGTAGCATCGACACGAGTTTCCGAACCATGATCTTGAGAGCAAACTTTTCCTTCACGGAGCGTGGCAATTTCTTTAGGCGACACTTGAAGAACTGGATCCTGCTCGTCCATGAGTTCACACAGCAACATCACACCCAAGATAGCAGATTTTGGTATGGCAAGGATCTTCGGAGATAACCAACAAAATGCAAATACCCAACGTGTTGTTGGAACGTAGTAAGCTTGCATTGTAAAATACTCATACTAAGATTTGGATCAATTCAACTCCCATTTGGTAACTGTTGCGATTGACATGATCAAGCAGTGGTTACATGGCTCCTGAGTAAGCAATGGAGGGTGTCTTCTCTACGAAGTCTGACGTCTATAGCTTTGGTGTGTTAGTATTTGAGGTTGTAACCGGTATAAGGAGAAATTCCAGTAATCAAACAATGGGCTTCCCTAGCCTCATAGTCTATGTAAGTACATACAAGACTTCCCTCAAGTTACATTCTGTAGGTGTATGAATTTCTGAAACAATTTTTAGTTCGACATACAAAATGGAAAATAATATGCTGTTCTTGGTTGTTTCAGTCATGGAATATGTGGAAGGAAGGGAAGAAAAAGAGGAACTGCCAGACTCATCTATCATGGATACTTGTTCACTAGATGAAGTTTTGCTTTGTATCCATGTAGCACTATTATGTGTCCAAGAGAGCCCAGATGACAGGCCCCTCTTGTCACTAGTCATGTTTATCCTAGAAAATGGAAGCACCACACTTCCAGCCCCCAGTCGCCCTGCCTACTTTGCGCATTGCAGCGTTGAAATGGTGCAAATTGGAGATGATATTCATAACTCCGTGAATAGTTTTACTCTTACTGAGATAGAGGGGCGATGAAACAACGGTTCTTCCCGTTCTATATATATTGAACATATTATTAAAAGATGTCTAGATAAACAAAATGGATATGCAACACATATGTTGTTTAGTAGTCATTACCTTTGAATGTGTTTTCTGTTCAACTTTTGGCCTTGATAGCAGCCTCAGTTTGGAAGACGAAAAAAACAGATTATCAAGGCGCATACACAAATTTCAGCAAAAACATCTTGATGAAAGTGATTTCACATTGATATAAGTGATAGATCCGGTGACTATTTCGCTGAACGTTTTGTCGTTTCTCTTTTCCCTTTGGTTGCTTTGCTTTGACTTTTATACAATTTGATGCTGTTTTTTCAGCGAGGGAGCATCCTGCTTCTAACTTGTTTATTTTAACACTTCCTGCTCCTAATTTCATTTCTCAATGAAACTACAACCAGGATAGGTCCAGGAAATAAGCGGGGTACATGACCGCAGCCTGCTGGCCTCCAGCTACTAACCACCATCAGTTCCCAAAACGGCTCTACGCATAATCTACACGAGTCTCACCCGCTGATACAAACATTTCAACATCCCCAACAACCAACAGCTGACAGCAAAAGCTTAACTGAACAAACAAACAAACAAACAAACAAACCAAAACAAGCGATGAAATGAAAGAGGGCACTGCCGCCACCATTGTACAGTTAGATCATTTTCTCAGTATCTCGCCGGAATCCTTTCAAATTAATACTGGACACTTGACTCAACGCTTGATTACTCGATTTCAATAGCCGATCCTAGTGCTACAACATTCTGTTAACAAAAATAAATATCCGATCCCGACCAGTAAGCAAGTCAAGTGTAAAGGCTTTCTACAATGTCGGACACTTGACTATATATGCTTATAGAGGAAAAAATAAATATTATTAAATAAAAAAAGAGAGTGGATTTTCAGCTCCAGGGTGCCTAGGCACCCTCTATGAACAGTAAAAAAATAAAACAAAATCAAAAAAATCTGAAACTTTGCAGCATCAAAGATGATCACAATTTGTAGGTGTTTGCAAGTTTTCATGCCAAAAAACTATTCGAGGAGCTCTACACACGAAAAAGATTTCAGTGCTTGAAGTTTTGAGCACTTTTAGCACTGAAATTTGAAACTTGTTTGTACATCTTTCTCTACATGATATTTTGGCATGAAAACTTGCAAGAACCTACAAACTTTGTTCATCTTTGATACTGCAAAGTTTCAGATTTTTTTGATTTTGTTTTCTATTTTTTCGATTTTACTGTTCATAGAGGGTGCCTAGGCACCCGGGAGCTATCACACCTTTCTCATAAAAAAAACATATGAGTGCTCTATCTTTCCAACGGCTAACTACATATGCTAATTAAACAGCCCAGGTGCCGCACTCATGCGGGAAAAAAAGGGCTCAGCACCCGGCACAACTGCCAAGTGATTAGGAAATCTATGACGAAAGGTGGTTCGACACTCTGATCATTGCTACCTTGTGGCACTTATGGAAGAAAAGAAATGCAAGGTATTCAATAGGGACGAACAAATCAGATCCCCAACAAGACTAGCACAACAGATCCTAGAGGAACTCAAGCTCTGGAGACAGGACAGTGTAGATGTGGTAGGACTTCTATGTTTTTGTGAGAGAGTAGGGTTGTATTGTTGTGGGTGTGGGTGTGTCTGCGAAGATGTTCGCGCATCTATCGTAGATATCTTGTAAACTCTATTTCTTTCCTTCTATAAAAATATGGTACCCCATTGACGTATTCTCGAAAAAAAATGGATGTTTGGAACTTTGGATACACAACACATGTTATAACACCAAACTTTCGAACTCAGAAATTCACATCAATAATGAACTGAAAATATGTAGAACAAATCAGAAAAGCGGCAACGAGCTAGCAACTACCCTAAAATTTACTGGTTCAAAATTCGGGTGTTGACATTTAATTATCTAGAGACAAATCATACACCATTCATCCCTCAATGAACAATTCCGCATGCCCTAACTTTGAAATTTAAACCTGATCAGTTCGTAATCTTACCTAGTCAGGAAGAAGGCAAGAGGGGAGGAGTAGCTCGCCTGCTGCTCGGGGATGCCAGCCGCCGGCCGCGCGGCCAGGCCAGCCACCGGCCTCCGCTCGCCACCGCCCACCGGCATAGGCCGGCCGTCGGCCTCCAATCACCTAGTCCCTGCGATCGCCGCCTCGTCCGCAAGGCCGCAACTTCCTGCGCCGCGCGACTGTGAGAAACGAAGAAACCGGGAGGGAGCTGGAGCGATCGACCATGTGGAGGAGGAATTCCTCTATTGTTTCCGTTAAGTTAACTGGGTTGGGCTGTGAGCCCGTGGCTGCAGCCTGCACGTTGCTGACGGAGGCCCAAGACAATTTTGCCCGGGAGCAGGTTAGAGCATCTACACCGGATGGAAGGATTTTCTAATTAAATCGGTTGCTCAGACAATTCTGGTATATTTGATGGCATGCTTTAAACTACCGCAAGGCTTTTGTGAGCATTTAAATTTGATCATAAGACATTTTTGGTGGAGATGCAAAGAAGGACAGAGAAAACCAGCATGGGTCTCCTGGGAGGTCATGACAAAGCCCAAATATTTTGATGGATTAGGATTCCGAGACTTGGAACTATTCAATCCAGCCCTGTTAGCAAGACAGTCATGGCAAATAGGATCCCACCTCCCTGAGTCCGAGAATTTTAAAATCAGTATACTTCTGGAACTATGCTAAGGGCACAACTAGGCACTAGACCTTACCAGCTTTTGCGCGTGATTTTGTAGGGGAGGGATATTCTAAGGCAGGGCATTATTCGAAGGATACGGAATGGGCAGGAAACTAATATATGGTCAGACAACATGATCCCGAAAGAATCTTCTTTGCGCCCAGTTCTATCTCTTGTTGAGAATCCACCGGAGAAGGGGTCGGAGTTGATGGTGCCGGCTACAGAAACTTGGGACGAACACTTAGGTCGTAGCATTTTTCTGCTTATTGACGCCGTTGAGATCCTTGAGATCCCGGTATGCACACAAAATATAAGTGAGTTTTAGGCCGGCACCATCGGGACAAGAAAGGAAGGTTTTGGTCAGTTTTGCCTATAAATTTATGATCAAGACAAAAACTCAGAGGGAAAATTGTCTTGAAGGCCGTGGTGGATCTTCGTACAGTAATAGAGAGAAGAGTGCAAAGACTTCTCTGTGGGAGATCAATGTGCCGGCAAGGTCAAGGTATTTCTGTGGAGATTGGCAAAGCACTCGCTACCAACTATGGATGTTTTGAAGCGTAGAAAAATGTCGATGCCTGACGCATGTCCTCTCTCTGGAGCGGAGGACTCATGGAGACACACGCCGCTTAGTTACACTACGGCGAGGTGCGTCTGGGCTCTATCAGACGAGGTTCTAGTGGAGAAGATGTCTGAGAGTCGAGAACCAATCGCAAAGAATTGAGTGTTCGAACTACATAATGAGTTGAGCCATGAGCTTTTCACGGCGATGGTTGTGATGCTCTTGTTGGTACGCACGAAGACGTACAGTATATGAGACGATCTTGCAAGGCCCTCCACAAACATATGCTTCTATAAACTCTTACCTACATGTCTTGATGGCAGCTGAAGCGTCGGCCATACATCCAAGTGCCGAAGCAAGACAACCAGTAGATGACACTGTGCGTAGACTTCCTCGCAGTAGTAAACTCAACGCGGACGGTGCTGTTGCGAGCGATGGTAGTCGGTAAGCAGCTGCGATGATCTGCAAGAATCAGAAGGGGGTCTATTTGGGCTCATCAGTTGTAGTATTTCATGTGAATGGCCCAACACTTCTTGAGGCTTTTACAGTGCAGGAAGCTCTTACGCTAGCTGAAGATCATGACTTTCAAAACCTTTACGTCGCATCGGACTGTCTAGGAGTGATCAATGATATCCATCAAAGCACCGGTGGTCGTCACGGAGCCATTGCCAAGGAGATTGATAGCCGCTCATTTTTTTTCTTTCTTTAGTTTATACATGAACGTAGACATTTCAATTTTGAAGCTAATCTCATCAAATATTCTTGTCACTTAGGAGTAGGATGCCATTTGTGGTTGGGTATCCCCATGAACAAAATCTTGTACCCTTTAACAACTCTGAATTTTAATAAACTGGGCGAGATTTCTCCAAAAAAAAAAACAGGTTGCAAATCCAGCCCCCAAATGCCAGCGGACGCGCCCGGTCTACGAACAGTGACCGAACATCACACTAAATTTCTCCTTAGCAACCAGATCCGTCAAACCGAATCCTCAAATCCATATTGTTCTCATGCAACGAACATAAGTAGCTTGACACATGTCATCATACTACCAGAAATTGACATGCTCTACTAACTATGAATGAAGCGACAATCGCAGAAGTTCATCCACAGCCTTGCCCTTCTCGTCATCTGTGCGACAGTAGCGGTCGAAGACGCAGAATGGATTAAGGCAGATCTACTCACTGTTGGAGTTGTCTGATACGTCGATGTCCTCTTCCTTCTCCTCCTTGAGGTGGTGGTGGTGGGTGGTGGTGGGGGGTAGCCCGGCCAAGGCACGGACCGCCCTGGTTTGCTCTTTTGCCATCTCTTTCACTGCGATCCTTTGCCGCTTCTCAGTTATGCAGGCACAGAGGGCTTCCTCCGACCCCGCGAGTGATGCCTTTGCCGCCTCCGCTTGAAGTCGCAACCATAGCCTTGCACGGCGGGCATGCCGCACCTCCTTTTCGGATTGGCGATGACCCACTGACGCTCATATGGCCTCCGTTTTGGCGCCGACGTCACGGGCACGAGGTGCCACCTAAATGGCTCCAGCGACACAGTAGGGTTGCACCATGTAGTGGTCGCCGCTTCTGGCGAGGTTGCTATCACGCACCAAGATCCACCGGCCTATGATCCGAGCGCCATTTGGTAAATGTATGCCCGCCGCCTCGCTGAAGACCGTGGGAGGGCGCACTCCTCCTAGGAGCGTCGAAGAGTAGCGCAGACGACCATCTGCTCCGCGGGGCTGCAAAGGATGAGCTCCCAGTCCTTGGATCCAGACATCTTGGAGTCAGATCTTGTGCCCGCCATGGAGGAGGATGTCAGAGGTTGTCGGAGAGGAGCTTGGTACTATGAGAGGGGAGTGGACTGGAGTGGAATGTGGCTAGGGTTTCGTCCAGAGTGCTGATAGGGTCCAATTTATTTGGGGTATGATGGGCCAGAGTGGGCGGTATCCGACATGGCGGGCATTTGGGTGTCCCCTTATCCGCCCCACATATGGGTTGGATATGGGGAGTGTTGTTCAGTGATGTCTACTACACAACCTTCTTCTTGTAGACGTTGTTGGGCCTCCAAGTGCAGAGGTTTGTAGGACAGTAGCAAATTTCCCTCAAGTGAATGACCTAAGGTTTATCAATCCGTGGGAGGCGTAGGATGAAGATGGTCTCTCTCAAACAACCCTGCAACCAAATAACGAAGAGTCTCTTGTGTCCCCAACACACCCAATACAATGGCAAATTGTATAGGTGCACTAGTTCGGCGAAGAGATGGTGATACAAGTGCAATATGGATGGTAGATATAGGTTTTTGTAATCTGAAAATATAAAAACAGCAAGGTAGCAAGTAACAAAAGTGAGCAAAAACGGTATTGCAATGCTTGAAAACAAGGCCTAGGGTTCATACTTTCACTACTGCAAGTTCTCTCAACAATACTAACATAGTTGAATCATATGTAAATCCCTCACGTGCGACAAAGAGTTCACTCCAAAGTCACAAATAGCGGAGAACAAACGAAGAAATTATTGTAGGGTACGAAACCACCTCAAGGTTATCTTTTCTGATCAATCTTATGAGCTATCCCTATAAGTGTCACGAACAACCCTAGAGTTCGTACTAAAATAACACCTTAAGATACACATCAACCAAAACCCTAATGTCACCTAGATACTCCAATGTCACCACGAGTACCCATGGGCTTGATTATACGATATGCATCACACAATTTCAGATTCATCATGTTCAATCCAACACAAAGAACTTCAAAGAGTGCCCCAAAGTTTCTACCAGAGATTCAAGACGAAAACATGTGCCAACCCCTATGCATAGATTCCCAAGGTCACGAAACCCGCAAGTTGATCACCAAAACATACATCAAGTAGATCAATAGAACATCCCATTATCACCACAGATATCCCATCGCAAGACATACATCAAGTGTTCTCAAATCCTTAAAGATTCAATCCGATAAGAAAACTTCAAAGGGAAAACTCAATTCATCACAAGAAGATAGAGAGGGGAAAACTCCATATGATTCATCTATATTAGTAAAGCTCGCGGTACATCAAGATCGTGCCATCTCAAGAACACGAGAGAGAGAGAGATCAAACACATAGCTACTGGTACATACCCTCAGCCCCGAGGGTGAACTACTCCCTCCTCGTCATGGAGAGCGTCGGGATGATGAAGATGGCCTCCGGTGATGGTTTCCCCCTCTGGCAGGGTGCCGGAACGGGCTCCCGATTGGTTTTTCGTGGCTACAAAGGCTTGCGGCGGCGGAACTCCCGATCTAGGTTTATTTCTGGGGGTTTCTATATTTATAGGAATTTTTGGCGGCGGAAACGAGTCCAGGGGGGCCACGAGGGAGTCACAAGCCAGGGGGGCGCGCCCTAGGGGGGGCGCCCCTGTGGCTTGTGACTGCCTCGTGGGTCTTCTGGCCCAACTCCAACTCTCCCTGGGCTTCTTCTGGTCCATAAAAATTCACCATAGATTTTTATTCCATTTGGGCTCCGTTTGATATTCCTTTTCTGTAAAACCCAAAAACACGGAAAAAACAGGAACTGGCACTGGGCTCTAGGTTAATAGGTTAGTCCCAAAAATAATATAAAGTTGTAGTAATATGATTGTAAAACATCCAAGAATGATAATATAGCAGCATGGAACAAGCAAAAATTATAGATACGTTGGAGACGTATCAGCATCCCCAAGCTTAATTCCTGCTCGTCCTCGAGTAGGTAAATGATAAAAACAGAATTTTTGATGTGGAATGCTGCCTAACATGTTCATCATATTCTTTTCTTCTATGTATAGCATGGACATTTGGACTTGTAAATGATTCAAAGCAATAGTCTAGTTTTAACATAATGACTTCAATACTCAAGCATGTCAACAAGCAACCATGTCTTTCAAAATATCAACACTAAAGAAAGTTATCCCTAGCCCATCATGCTCAATCATTGATCCATTCATGAAACACACTCAAATATTAGCTATGCCCAATGCTCAAGTACGATCATAGTGCCCCCTAGTTGGTGCTTATAAGAGAAGATGGAGACTCAAAGCAGAAATAAAAATTGCATAAAGTAAATAGATAGGCCCTTCGCAGAGGAAAGTAGGGATTTCTAGAGGTGCCAGAGCTCAAGGTTTAAATTGAGAGAGAGAAAAATATTTTGAGTGGCATGCTTTTCCTGTCAACAAAAACGACGAAGTAGCTCACAATACCTTCCATGCTAGATACATTATAGACGGTTCCCAAACAGAATATTTTGAGTGCCAGGGGGAGTTTTGTTTCATTATAATTTGATTTGATTTTTGACCATGGGACTGGGCATCCCGAATACCAGCCATTTTCTCATGAATGATAGTGAATCAACACATATCGTGAGAATAACACACCTAGCATGGAAAAATATTGGATACTCCCCACCGTTTCATGAGCGGTACGGGCACACAAAAGAGAAAATTTATTTTGAAGATTTTAGAGATGGCACATACAAATTTACTTGGAACGGCATGGAAATACCGCATATAGGTAGGTATGGTGGACTCATAAGGCAAAACTTGGTTTAAGGATTTTGGATGCACAAGTAGTATTTCTACTTAGTACAAATGGAGGCTACAAATAGATTGGGGAGCAACCAAACCGAGGAACGGAAAATCTCATAAGTGAGCATTGAGTCATAACTAACACCGAATAATGCACCACAAGTAGGATCTAACTTCATTGCATAACTATTGACTTTCGTGCATGCATAGGGAATCACAAACCTTAATACCAATATTCCTACTAAGCATAATTACTCACTAACATGACTCACATATTACTATCATCATGTTTCAAAACTATTACAAGGAATCAAGTTTAATTTGTCCAATGATCTTCATGAAAGTTTTTATTATATCCTCCTTGGATATCTATTACTTTGGGACTAGTTTCATATATTGCCATTGCTTTTTGGCAAGCTCAAACAAATTTAAGTGAAGCACATGAGCAAATGACAAGCTACTCTCAAAAGATATAAGTGAAGATTAATGAGTAGTCAAACAATTAAGTAGCTATGTGAGGACTATCTCTCTCTCAATAAATATTTTCAGATCTTAAGTACTTTATTAAACAGCAAGCAAAACAAAAATATCACTCCAAGAAGAGCACATATCATGTGAATGAATAAAAGTTTAGGCTCAACATAGGCTAACCGATAATTGTTGATGAAGAGAGGTGGGATGCGTAGCATCCCCAAGCTTAGATGCTTGAGACTTCTTGAATTATTTACTTGGGGTGCCTTGGGCATCCCCAAGCTTGAGCTTTTGTATCTCGTTCGATCGTCTCATATCATGGTTTCACCTATTCTCAAAAAAATCTTCCACACAAAACTTGAAAATAACTCGTGAGATAGGTTGGTACACATAATAACAGATCAACTCTTTATGTACTGCCAAGACAAGTTGCATAATAATTTTCAAACATTAGGTACTGTATACTATCATTTCTATAATTTATATCTACCAATATAGGCTATGGAAAGTATAGGATAAGTAGATAACAAAACTATGACAGCAATCTGTCCAAACAGAACAGTCTGTAGCAATTTATGAAAACAGTGTACTTCTGTAACTCAAAAAATTATGAAAATTTAGGACATGCTAAATAATTTATATGAAAACACTGTGTAAAAATTTCAGAAACTTTCCACGTTCTAGTAAAATATCAAAATTCAAACACTACAGCCAAAGTTTCTGTTTTTACACAACAGTCATCAAAACATGCAATGCAAGCATCCTAAGGCAATTCTTGGAACTTTTTATTGAAAAACAAGATTATAAGTAACACCTAACAAAGAACAACAAAATATAATGACGATCCAAGCAAAGCACATAATATGTGACGAATAAAAATATAGCTCTAAGTAAGATATACCGATAGTGTTGAAAACGAAAGAGGGGATGCCTTCCGGGGCATCCCCAAGCTTAGGCGCTTGAGTATTCCTTGGATATTACCTTGGGGTGCCTTGGGCATCCCCAAGCTTAGGTTCTTGTCACTCCTTATTCTCCTCATATCGGTGTCTCACCCAAAACTTGAAAACTTCAATCACACAAAACTTAACGGAACTTCGTGAGATGGGTTAGTATAATAAACAAAGATCATTCACTTAGGTACTGTCAAGACAAGATTCATAATTGTTTCCACATGATACCTACTGTATTCTATCATTCCCATAATTTATACCATAAATATAAGCTATGGAAACACTAAAACAAGCAAACTATGCATGCAAAACAGAATCTGTCAAAAACAGAACAGTCTGTGAAGATCTGTAGCGTAGCCATACTTCCCTGTCTCTAAAAATTCTAAAAAATTAGGAAAATCTAGGCAATTTGTATATCAATCATGTGTAAAAAATTCAGATCAAAATCACGTTCCAGTGAATTTACAAAATTCCTGGACTGGAAGCAAAAGTTTCTGTTTTTGCACAGAATCAAGTCAACTATCATCCACACTATCCCAAAGGCTTTACTTGGCACTTTATTGAAATAAAAGACACAAAACATGATTACTACAGTAGCTTAATCATGTGAACACACTAAAACAGAAAGTAAAAGTGTTGGGTTGCCTTCCAACAAGCGCTTTTCTTTAATGCCTTTTAGCTAGGCATGATGATTTCAATGATGCTCACATAAAAGATAAGAATTGAAACACAAAGAGAGCATCATGAAGCATATGACTAGCACATTTAAGCCTAACCCAGTTCCTATGCATAGGGATTTTGTGAGCAAACAATTTATGGGAGCAAGAATCAACTAGCATAGGAAGGCAAAACAAGCATAACTTCAAAACTTTGAACACATAGAGAGGAAACTTGATATTATTGCAATTCCTACAAGCATATGTTCCTCCCACATAATAATTTTCAGTAGCATCATGAAGGAATTCACAATATAGCCAGCACATAAAGCATTATCTTCATGATCCACAAGCATAGCAAATTTGTCACTCTCCACACAAGCAATTTTCTTCTCATTCATAATAGTGGGAGTATCATATGAAGCTTGAATACTAAAAATTGTTTCCACATTAAAAGAGTAATGTTCAGTAAAAGGATATTCAAAATTATGACAATAATTATCACTACTCTTTATAACATAAGTATCATCACAATAATCATCATAAGTTGCAACTTTGTTCTCATCATAGTCAATTGAAACCTCTTCCGAAATAGTGGAATCATTAATAAATAAAGTCGTGACCTCTCCAAATCCACTTTTATCATTATAATAAGATTCAACACCCTCCAAAATAGTGGGATAATGATTATCTAAAGTTGACACTCTTCCAAACCCACTTTCATAAATATTGCAATCATCATTAGTACCATGGATATTCAAAGAATTCATACTAACAACATTGCAATCATGCTCATCATACAAAGATTTAGTGCCAAACATTTTAATAACTTCTTCTTCTAATACTTGAGCACAATTTTCCTTTCCATCATTTTCACGAAATACATTAAAAAGATGAAGCATATGAGGCAACCTCAATTCCATTTTTTTGTAGTTTTCTTTTATAAAACCAAACTAGTGAAAAACAAGAAACTAAAAGATTCAATTGCAAGATTTAAAGATATACCTTCAAGCACTCACCTCCCCGGCAACGGTGCCAGAAAAGAGCTTCGTTGACGGGATGTGAGTGCCGCTTACCTAGCCTCCCCGGCAACGGCGCCAGAAAAGATCTTGATGTCTACTACGCAACCTTCTTCTTGTAGACGTTGTTGGGCCTCCAAGTGCAGAGGTTTGTAGGACAGTAGCAAATTTCCCTCAAGTGGATGACCTAAGGTTTATCAATCCGTGGGAGGCGTAGGATGAAGATGGTCTCTCTCAAACAACCCTGCAACCAAATAACGAAGAGTCTCTTGTGTCCCCAACACACCCAATACAATGGCAAATTGTATATGTGCACTAGTTCGGCGAAGAGATGGTGATACAAGTGCAATATGGATGGTAGATATAGGTTTTTGTAATCTGAAAATATAAAAACAGCAAGGTAGCAAGTAACAAAAGTGAGCAAAAACGGTATTGCAATGCTTGAAAACAAGGCCTAGGGTTCATACTTTCACTAGTGCAAGTTCTCTCAACAATACTAACATAGTTGAATCATATGTAAATCCCTCACGTGCGACAAAGAGTTCACTCCAAAGTCACAAATAGTGGAGAACAAACGAAAAAATTATTGTAGGGTACGAAATCACCTCAAAGTTATCTTTTCCGATCAATCTTATGAGCTATCCCTATAAGTTGTCACGAACAGCCCTAGAGTTCGTACTAAAATAACACCTTAAGATACACATCAACCAAAACCCTAATGTCACCTAGATACTCCAATGTCACCACGAGTACCCATGGGCTTGATTATACGATATGCATCACACAATTTCAGATTCATCATGTTCAATTCAACACAAAGAACTTCAAAGAGTGCCCCAAAGTTTCTACCGGAGAGTCAAGACGAAAACATGTGACAACCCCTATGCATAGATTCCCAAGGTCACGGAACCCGCAAGTTGATCACCAAAACATACATCAAGTAGATCAATAGAACATCCCATTGTCACCACAGATATCCCATCGCAAGACATACATGAAGTGTTCTCAAATCCTTAAAGATTCAATCCGATAAGAAAACTTCAAAGGGAAAACTCAATTCATCACAAGAAGATAGAGAGGGGAAAACTCCATATGATTCATCTATATTAGTAAAGCTCGCGGTACATCAAGATCGTGCCTTCTCAAGAAAACGAGAGAGAGAGATCAAACACATAGCTACTGGTACATACCCTCAGCCTTGAGGGTGAACTACTCCCTCCTCGTCATGGAGAGCGTCGGGATGATGAAGATGGCCTCCGGTGATGGTTTCCCCCTCCGGCAGGGTGCCGGAACGGGCTCCCGATTGGTTTTTCGTGGCTACAGAGGCTTGCGGCGGCGGAACTCCCGATCTAGGTTTATTTCTGGGGGTTTCTATATTTATAGGAATTTTTGGCGGCGGAAACGAGTCCAGGGGGGCCACGAGGGAGTCACAAGCCAGGGGGCGTGCCCTAGGGGGGGGCGCCCCTGTGGCTTGTGACTGCCGGCGCGCCCCCTGGCTTGTGACTGCCTCGTGGGTCTTCTGGCCCAACTCCAACTCTCCCTGGGCTTCTTCTGGTCCATAAAAATTCACCGTAGATTTTTATTCCATTTGGGCTCCGTTTGATATTCCTTTTCTGTAAAACCGAAAAACACGGAAAAAACAGGAACTGGCACTGGGCTCTAGGTTAATAGGTTAGTCCCAAAAATAATATAAAGTTGTAGTAATATGATTGTAAAACATCCAAGAATGATAATATAGCAGCATGGAACAAGCAAAAATTATAGATACGTTGGAGACGTATCATTCAGTCCAAGAGTTTAGGCCGGATATGGGAAGTCTAGTTGGGTGGCAATTTTTTGTCCGGACACTGATCCGGCAGCCTGCCCGGGCGTTTGGGGCAGATATGGTGGGTCTAGTTGTAGATGCTCTTAGCTCATTGTGACATAGCCATGGTGACTGTGGTGGAGCCGGTGAGCCCGGGCAAGCACCAAGGGTCGCTAGGCGCTGGCTCCGCCACTAGGTGGTGGCCATGTCATTTGGACAACGGACAAAATTGGTACTACCTGGCTGGTCTCCTCTTGTGGCAGTGCTTCTAAACGCCGGCAACCTCGTAATCCGCTCTCCAAAGGACACCATGTTGTGGTATAGAGCTTCGAGCACCACACTTCTTTCTGGCATGAAGCTTCGGATTAAGTACATGAAAAATGGAACCAACGACCGCCTGGTATCCTGGAAGGGTCCTTGTGACCCTTTGCCGGGGCGCTTCTCCTATGGTGGCCACACGAGCACATTCCCTCAAATATTCTTATGGGACTGGGAGCGTGCGGTGTCTAATAGCACTTCATATACGGGAAACCTAGTGAAGAGTGAACTTCGATAACAGCAGACAAATGGTAGTGCACATGTTATCATCTACGCTTGGTGTCGATGGCGATTAGGAGATCTACACTACCTACAGCCCCTCTGATGGTGCCCCACACACTAGGTACGTGCTTACCTACTTTGGCGAGTTCCAAATCCAGAGTGTAATACATCGGCATGTGTAGTTCTCGGGAAGTGGTTGTCACTCAAATGCAACCACTACGGCTACTGCGGCATGTATGTACGGGACTGCGATGAGACACCGGTCCCCGTCCCGACATGCAAGTGCCTCCACGGCTTCGAGCCAGCAAAAGAAGAAAGAGAAACATGATGAGGTGCTTGGTGTGGTCTGGAGATTTGGTTGACATGGCGAAAATTGGTGAAGAGCTGGGTAGTGATACGCACTATCTCCGACTTGCAAGATTGAATGCAACATCGTGTGCCAAACCACTCACCCTCTAGAATATTATTTCTCTCTTACACTAGAAAATTTTCATTATTGTTTTTATATGATATGTATCATTCATGTCTTGCGCAGGTAAAAGAAGAAAGAGTGATACAGTGAAGATTGTGCTACCAGTTTTAGGAAGCAGTGTTATACTAGTACTCATATGCATTTCGTTGGCATGGTTCAAATTCAAAGGTACGCTTAGTGTTTTTCCACTACAAAGGTAGTCCACATTCACTTCCCTAAGTTTTGCGTGTATTATTGTAATGTACCTTTGGGGTACAGATATTGACACCCACCTAAAACTAGAGCGAACAACTACCTCGTCTAAGCCTAATGCTCTTTTTAACCTTAGACTCAAGTCTAAGATTGAAAAAGTACTCATAGCGCCAACTTTGGTACATCACCGAAGACATCCACATGCTAGAGAAACCATACTCAACATGGACATGCTTCGTAAAACAAGTGTGAAAGGTGGCCACAATATTATGGACTCGAAAATTGATGTCTTTAATCTAGGGAGAAATTATGTTTCTTCTAAGATGTGTGCTTTATCTTATATGTCAAGCCATGGCCATTATTGTCAACTCCATAGTTTTCCACAATGAGAGAAATAGACAATGGATTATTTTCTCTATATTTTCTTAGTTCATAACAGAGATAGTAGAGGCACATAAATGATTTGAGGGGCAAATAACCTGCTTTTTTTTATGTCTATCATAAACATTTAAGAGATGAAATGGTTATAACATTGTGAGTGCAGGCAAGAACATAAATGGGAGAGAAAACACAGGAATGCATCATTGGATCCATTGCGTACCTCATATCAACTTGGTGAAGTACATCTTGAACACAATCATGAATTCCCATTTGTAACATTTGAGGAAATTGCAGTAGCAACACACAATTTCTCTGAAACATGTGTGATAGGACAAGGAGGCTTTGGAAAAGTTTTCAAGGTAACACGTTTAGTAGTTACCAATCATTCATTTTATAATCAATAGAATTGACAGCTTAATGTAACGGACAAATAGGTTTTACCTTTAAATTCTCCAGGGAATTTTAGGTGGTCAAGAAGTTGCTCTAAAGAGGCTAAGTAGAGATTCTAAACAGGGAACAAAGGAGCTCAAGAATGAAGTAATTCTAATTGTCAAATTGCATCATAGGGACTTGGTTCAACTTCTCGGGTGTTGTGCGGAGGGAGATGAAAAACTTCTAATTTATGAGCATCTACCTAACGAGAGCTTAGATGCACCTTTTTCGGTACATATTATAAAAACACACCAATTTTCTAAAAAATACTAAAAACCCATGCTCACATTTCTGTTCTATACAGATGATTCAAGAAAAATGTTGCTAGACTAGGAAACGAGGTTCGGTATAACCGAACAAGTTGCAAGGGGACTTCTTTACCTACACCAAGTTTCAGGATTAACCATAACTCACAGTCATCTTAAAGTTGGAAATGTTTTCCTAGATGCGGAGATTTTTTTCGAAAAGGAGGATTACCCCTAGCCTCTGCATTAATTGGTGCACACGACCAACTTATTAAGAAAAGTAGTCACAAAGTACGTAGTTCGATAGAAGTTCGCAAGCAAAACCGAATAGAAAGAATATAGTGAGTATCGATCCTTTGAAACATCATTTATGTTTTGAATCAATTCAACTCTGATTCGTTGACTTTTGCAATCAAATAATCAAGTGATGGTTAAATTGCTCCTGAGTACGCAATGGAAGCTATCTTCTCTACCAAGACTGATGTATACAGCTTCCGTGTGTTAATATTGGTGGTTGTAACTGGTATTAGGAGGAACTCCAATAGTCAAACGACGGGCTTTCTAGCCTCATAGTTTATGTCAGTATATACACAAGAGTTTTCTCAAGTTATATTGTTTCAATAAACAAAACAAAAATAAGACTGTGCTTTTGGTTATTTCAGCCATGAAATATTTGCAAGGAAGAGAAGACAGAGGAACAGCCAGACTCGTCCATCATGGATACCAGTTCACTAGATGAAGTTTCGCTTTGCATCCATGTAGCGTTATTTTATTTCCAAGATAACCCAGATGACAGGCCCGTCATGTCGTTAGTTGTGTTCGTCCTAGAGAACGGAAGCACCACACTTCCAGCCCCAGATCGCCCTGCATACTTTGGAGCGTCCAAGCGGTGCAAATCGGAGATGATATTCAGACTTCCATGAATGGTGTTACTCTCACCGAGTAAGAGGGGCGATGAAATAGTGATGCATGTGTACCGTCATGCATCATGTGTTGTTTGGAAGTAGCTATCTCGGGATGTGTTTTGCTTTTGTTCCCTTCTTTTGTTTTCATAACAGTCTCGGATAGGAAAAGAAAACAAGATATATATATCAAGGTGCCACAACAAAATTTCAGGAAAATAAGTCGATGAAAGTGAAATGACGTGAGGGAGTAGGTGGGGGGTGTCCTTTTCAGCCGATCTTGCAGTGGGTTTTCTGCGACATCCATCCCGTGTACGTAAGACAAGTATACGTTGACTGTTGTGGAGTGCATGCATTCATATGCAGCTCTGAAGCTAAACCGCAAGTCATCAGCATCGCCATATGGTGAATTTTCCATCCAACCATCGTGAGAACTCTCTGACTGATTTAAGCTGGTCCAATCTCTGACTGGTTTCAGAAAGAGAACGTAAACAAATGATGAGCCACTAGATTCCATAAAAAAAGGCTCCTTTCGCCTTTCACCTCACTTTCATATATAAAAGCAACGATCAGGCATGCAAACATCCACCCAACACACGGCACCACAAAACACAACAAACACGCAAGATACAAAGGTCCCGCTGCACTACAACACCACCCCAATGCCACCAAGCACACTACAAATGTACAGTAGGACGACTTGGAATCGCCGGAGATCTCCACTATGAGCTGTGGCTACACAACAATGCAACAGGGACTCCAAGACGGTGCCTTCAAGAAAGGCACGACACAGGAGTGCCGCCACCGCCCGATCCCAAAGATCAAATTTTCACTCAGAGCTGCATCGAGGAGATGAGAGCAACTGCAATGGAGCCTTCGGGAAGGGAATGACACCCGTGGACGTCGCCGCCATCAGTCCGACAGAAGAGACACGCAAGTAATGCAACCCGGCGCTCACACTCCACCGCTAAACCGCCACGCTATATATCGACCACCAACAACCATGCCACCTTGCCCGCACCCACCCGAGGTGCGCGCTCCATCCACGAGCACCACACCTCTCACTGCCCGGGCCGCCGCCCAGCATGTAGACAGCCCCGTGACCATCCAAAGGCCTTGGCTTTGGCCCGACAGGCAGCCCCCGACCGACGGAGCCACGAGTAGTCGCTCTGCCCCGAACATCGGCAGTCCTGCATGCCACACTCGGTCGAGGAAAGGGGGAGAAGGACGAGTGTACGTATCCACGACCGACACACCCCTAAACCGCAATAGGTGACCCTACCACGTCGGAACCTCCCATCCCTCCTACCAACCTTCCCACCGAACAAACCCCAAGATGCCCCACCATGTCAGACGTCACAATCCCCGCCAGGGCACTAGCAAGTGCCCACCCACCAACGAGGGAAACCTAATCAACCCGCAACAAGCGCCAAGAGAGCTCACCGGAGATGCCGCCTCGCGCCGCCTACCATCATCATGGCACTGACCAGGAAGGTCCGTACTGGAACCTCGCCAGCACACCCTGCCAGACACCTCCACTTCCCCCTCTCCCACTAGCCAGTCGATGAGGTAGGGAGGCTGCCCGCAGCCCAAGTCGTCCACGCCCCGCACCGTCGGATGGGTACATCTGGGCCAGCCATCTCCGTAGCCTCCCTCGCCACCTAGCCATACTTGCACCACCACCACAATGCATGTCACGCTACCGCCACTCCATCGTCGCCGACCAGCTCTAGGAAGCAGTTGTGTCGCATGGCCCTCCGCCTAATGCTACTTCCACGACCTGGATGCCTAAGCCCGCGATGAGAAACCCGAGCGAGGAGACGAAGGATACACGCTGACGCCGCTGTTCGAGCTTTTACCGGGCTCGCCCCTGGCGGTCGCAAGGGAGAGGAAGGGGCAGGGGTACCGGCGATGGGATTTAGGTTTCCTCCCCATCGCCACGCGGGGGCGGCGCGGGAGGGGTGGGGAAAATCGCACTCACGAACCGCTAGTATGTTGGTATACAAGCTATACTTAGAGCATCTACAATCGGAGCCCCCATACCACCTCAAAACATTCGGGTAGCCTGCCCGTTCAATGCTCGGATAAGAAAGTGCCACTAAACCGGACCTGGCAAACCAAGCCTAAACGTCCGGCATATATGGGGATGCCCGGACGTGCGGCGAATTCGGGCAATCCCAACACGTCCGGCTATTTAAACCGGATGGTGAGGCAATCCTAGCCCGTACCATTATCACCCTTCCCGGCCGCGCTGCCGCTGCCACCGCCACCTCCTCTCACTATCCTCATCCATTGGAGGAGTCCCGTGCCGCGTGTCATGCCGCACACATTGCGGCCGGTTTGCCTACGAATAGTCCCGACGGGGAGACGCCGGAGGCCCGGAGCAGATGGAACTGGAGGCGCCGCAGCAATAGGAGGTGGTGGCGGAGATGGTGACGCCGCTGCATAAGGAGGCGGAGGAGGTGGTACAGCACAACAAACCCCTACCAATACATGAAAGCTACTAGCGCCTAGCTAATCTGGCTCGGGCGGTGGCGGAGGGGTCGGTGGAGCGATGGAGCCGGCGGTGGAGCGAAGTCCTGCTATGATCACGTCAATGTTGTCCCGATCGCGCCGCTTGCTAAGCGGTTTCCAGAGTTGTAGGAAGCCACACATTTTGTAAATAGCATCAGTCGTACGTCGTGGAATCACATGCTCAATGACTAGCTTATTGCGCACATTTCACAGAGTCCACGCTAGAGTTCCCATTGCCACCCAAAGGGATGGGCGAACCACAGATGGGAAACTTATCATTTTGTGGAACATGTCCGGGAGGTTACTATGGTTCCAATTCCCTCCCACCACATTCCGGAAACAGCTCCAGAGGAAGATCGCTGCCTGGCAGAGGAAGAATCAGCTAAACTATTTAATACCTTGTCGCACTCTCTTTTCCTGGTTTTTTTTGGAACCTTGAACCTTATGTGGTCCGATATTGGTGCGGTTGCTTTATAATATAAAATGGGGAGAATTCCTTTTTCTTCACAAGGAGGCGGAGGAGCCATCGTTGGACGACGAGAAGGAGGCACCGGCTGCAGTCCAGGCCGGATTCGAGGTGGAGGACGCGCTCGCAGAGTTCGAGCTCTTCCGAGTGAAGGAAGCGGTGCAGCAATACAATATATATTCAGCGTCGTTCCAAGCGGGACCTTTTCGCTCACCCTCGTCGCATATGCTCGCGCCAAAGACAGAAATCAACTGCAGTGGGTCACTCGCGTCGCGCGTCACGCCCACACGGACACACCGGACCACTTCACCTGCGGCCATGTGCACTGCACAACGCCCGCACGGCAGAAGACGTCGGACCGCCCGTCGCTCTCGGCGACCCGGGGTGGGTAATGAAACTAGCCAACGGGGCTTCAGGAACTCGATCGTGTGGCGCTCCACGAGGACTTCAAAAGAAATGCCGAGGTAGTAGGTAGCTAGCTGAAATCGTATCATCGTTTCTTCGCCTGTCAGTTGTCGCTGAAGAAATGCGTGGACGACCGTGATCGATCGACGGACCCGTCGCGCTCTCCCGTGTGCGCCGCCGCGCCGCGGTACGTACGTAGCTAGTCCTCGTCGCCGTTTGCGCGTGACGCGCGCGCGCTGGAGACCAGATCAGTTCGCCAGCGACTGGTTGTTGCAGGCCAATAACAAGAAGGATCAGGTATACCGTACCTACTGCCCAGACGAAATGTCAAGCAGGTTACCAGGCTAGCTCCATCGTCCACCTGCCGCCATCTCCTCACCACTCACGCACGCATCGATCGCATGCAGGCCAAAAAATTGTCAATCGATCCGTCGTTCTCCGTGACTCTGGAGTCTGGATGCATGCTGAAGCCAAGCCAGTCAATATGATGACTTCAGAAACTCGTCCGTGTGGCTAGACCGGCTTGGAGGCCAAGAAGGATCACGCGTACGGCCCAGACGAAATGCCATGGAGTGGTTTGCCTGCTGTTCTTTTATAAAACGACTATAAAAACTGTTCTTTTGAGACAACAAAACATAGTACAAAGCATAGTACTGTCGTTCACCTAAAAAAACATAGTATCCGGTTACATGTTGGACTCAACAGGAAGCAGCCAAATTAAAGTACTATAATAAGATGCAATCAAGTAAACTAGGCCCTGCAATTAGGAGGTTCGTCTGTTGATGGCGTGGATCGCATCGATCTTACAAAGCACCACTCGGGCATCCTTGCAATTCTTCCTCTTTTCAAGAGGGCTCCACTTCTGAAGAAAAAAAGATATGCCATTTAAAAATCTAGTCGGTGTGGCGGTTAAGGAATTCTTTTTTGAGCAAAATAAGGGCTTCCCCCTCCGATTTCCATTACTAGAAACCAAGATTCAGCTACAACTAGAAAATACTAGTCGTCAACCCGTGCTGCGGCACGGGCTAGTTAATTAGGGAGACATGTAACAATAGAAGTACCAATGTCATTTCGATATTATTTATATTTCAAATTATATAGAATTATAAATTCATCTCTAATATTAGCACTGAAAACATGCAAAAATTTGTTTTCTTAGCATGAAAATATTCATAAGAAATATTACCAAAGAGACATTGATTTATGGGTGCCATGCTTAAGATGTTGGAAACCTCTTGGAAATAGGTAAATAAATCTTGGATCAAGGTACATCTCATTGTGTCAAGAAATTAGGCAAACAATAGTTTTAGAGATGTATTAAATCTCCAACTGTGAAGTCCGCCGCTCCAATGCTATAAAAACTCGTTCTTATCATTCTTCGACCAATATACTAATCAAATTAGATAATCTTTCGAGCTTCTCCACTTTATTGCTCACAACACCATAGATCGTTTTCATTACCATACATCTGAAAAACATTTGTATGTTCATTTGAAATACGACAGTGTTGTCACTCATGTGTTGAAAAACATTATGATTCCTTCGCCATGCGCCACGAACACTGAAAATTCAGATGATATACGCTGGAAATATAAGCATTATTTTACTCTGCTAAAATAATTTTGAAATCTAGTTACTAAATATTTGAGATTTTCACTTACTTTTCCTATTAGGCGTTTTAGCATGTGGCATGCATGTACCATGCTTAGTATCATTGTTCAAAAGTAGCATATGAACAGATGCGATCTGCACTTTTTTTACTCAAAGATAATCTATTGTCTGTTCAGAACCAAACACGTGTTGGTCAAACTAAATTAGTTTTGTTACCTTTATACAAACTGAAGATTTTACAATCATGTGTCATCTTATCCATTCAGGCGTCTATCTTTCCTCAATGTACATGTATAATGGCCTCCTGCAACAACATTTAGTTTCGCTCTATGACCAACTATTGTCGAAGCACTTAATATTTGATTTTATTCCAAGTAGCTGCATTCGAAGGTTGACCTTATAGAAGGGTACCAATATTGACATCCTTCTCAAGTAAAATATAATACAGAAATAGGCAAAAAACTTGTACCTGCAAAAAAAGGGCAGTTTAAAATTGATGGAGCAATGGTGACATTATATAGAGGGTAAAAAAATGGTAGATAAAACTTAATGGCTAAGCATAACATATTAACATTTGATTTTGTTGTAGCTGCAAAACTTGCACATCAAAATAGGTTTCAACATATGCAAAAATATTAAGAAGAACTAATCTTAACAAAAAGAATCATTCATGATTTATTAATCTAACTAAGGTCTTTCTGTGAACGGGTGTACCTACATTAAATCTGCAGAATCTTCAGGTCAATATTTTTGTCTTTTAGGCAAAACCGACTATTTGAGATCGCATCAGATCACCAGCAGAAGTCCAAATTTATTTATTTTGGTCACGCTTCACACACGTCGGACACGGATCTTCAATCAAACGGCTATAAACAGATTATGGGTAGATCATTTCCATGGTTGGGTTATGATGAGTTTTGATCACGTAGTTGTTTCGCCATTGAACGTAACATCAAAAAGATAATTAGGAAAACTTGTGTGAGGATACTTATTTCATGGTGTATATATTTTAGAAGAGGTCGCATATCAATAACTGTGTGGGGTGCAGTTTCTTGACGTGACACCGTCACGTTCATGGAGAAGCTTCTATGGACAACGGGATGCCTATGACGTCCAGGCATGAAGATGTTGCCACTGACGGAGAGACCACGCATACACGCAGGAGCTCGAGATGAAGAAGGCTTTCGTCGATCGGAAGCTGGAGAAGCTAAACACATGTGCAAGAAGAATCCAAAAAAATCCAGTAAAAAACCTAGACAAATACAGGATTTGGAGAGGGCATGGTTTTCCACATGGTAAATACGTACGCATGGTTTTCCACATGGTAGATACGTACGTATGCATGCATCTCTGTTTTTTTAGTTGCTTGCCTCTCACGTGTTTGTATTGGAGATGGATGCTCCCATCTAATGTAAGAGTCCTAATAATTTAAATCAACTGCGTTGCATGTCCTTTAAACCAATGTGCCTCCCGGACTCTCCTTTTTTTTATCTTGGACGGATTCCTTGTTTATTGTGGTTTCATTGACACGGCAATGAACATGTCCGTGTGTTCTTTAAAATTAAATCTCATTCGTATAGTTTTTTATGCAGGTTAAGTTATTACGTACATCCAATGGCTAAGGATATCAGAATTTAATTAGTTACTTTTTCAAGGATTAACGTGGAGGCTCGTATGGTGCATCCAATTAGTAAATACTATAAGATATAAGATTTTCAAAATTTAACAGCAAATGACCAACTAAGGAATTAGGAACGTAAAGCTAGCATCAGCAGCAAAAGGGCAGCTCCCCTCAGCCCGGCCTCACCTTCACCTGTCGCAGCAGGAAAGGAAGAGGAGGGGAAGAGAACAAGTCTGCATCGACAATCATCAACAACATCCAGGTAGCAAGTTTGTAAGGACATGCATAGAGCAGGGAGAAACGGTAACATAAACTAAAAGGAACCTAGCGAATCTTGATATATGCATCAGCATGTTTAGTTTTGGTTTTGCGTGTAGTTTAGGCCACGGAGTAGCTTGCCATGTGGCAGGTACGTACGTAGTTTTGGTTCAGTGGTACCTGTGGTGCAAACGCAAGATGTCGGATATGGTCGTGCGATGCGACAAAGACAACGAGATGCCGAATGCTGCGTGAGGTGGCATAGCCGTGTGAGACGGCACTGCCTGAAGCCAACGCTACACGTCATGATCGTGCAAGTAGTTAGTGAGTTGTTAGAGGATGTTAGAGCATCTACAACTGGACCCCTCAAACCCGTCTCAAACACCCGGGAAGGCCGTCCGGTTACTGGCCGGTCACGAAAATGCAACCCAGACGCCGGCCACGAAAATGCAACCCAGACGGGCCTCTCAAACCGAGCTCAAACGTCCGGGCTGACCGGCACCCCCCATATCCAGCCCAAATATGAGGCGGATATGGGGGAGCCCGGGCGCACTCGGGCACGCCCGCCTGGCTCGCACTGGCCCGCATCGACCCCACATATATTCGTTTTCATTCGCTCGCCGGACCAAACCCTAGCAACTTCACTCCACTCCCATCTACCACCCTAGATCATCTTCGGCCTTCTCTGCCATGGCGGGTGATGACCCACAAGTATAGGGGGTCAATCGTAGTCCTTTCGATAAATAAGAGTGTCGAACCCAACAAGGAGCATAAAGAAATGATATGCGGTTTCCAGCAAGGTAATTTCTGCAAGCACTGAAATTGTACGTAACAGATAGTTTGATAGCAAGATAATTGGTAACAAGCAAGTAACGGTAACGGTAAATAAAGTGCAGCAAGGTAGCCCAATCTTTTTGTGGCAAAGGACAGGCCAGAACAGTCTCTTATAATAGGCAAAGTGTTCTTGAGGGTACACGGGAATTTCATCTAGTCACTTTTATCATGTTGGTTTGATTCGCGTTCGCTACTTTGATAATTTGATATGTGGGTGGATCGGTGCTTGGGTTTTGTTCTTACTTGAACATACCTCCCACTTATGATTAACCCCCTCGCAAGCATCCGCAACTACGAGAAAAGTATTAAGATAAAATCTAATCATAGCATTAAACATTTCGATCCAAATCAGCCCCTTACGAAATAGCGCATAAACTAGGGTTTAAGCTTCTGTCACTCTAGCAACCCATCATCTAATAACTACTCCACAATGTATTCCCTTAGGCCCAAGGATGGTGAAGTGTCATGTAGTCGACGTTCACATGACACCACTAAGGGAATCACAACATACATATTATCAAAATATCGAACACATATCAAATTCACATGATTACTTGCAACATGACTTCTCTCGTGACCTCAAGAACAAATGTAACTACTCACAAATAATATTCATGCTCAAGATCAGAGGGGTATTGAATAGCATAATGGATCTGAACATATAATCTTTCACCAAATAAACCATATAGTAATCAACTACAAGATGTAATCAACACTACTAGTCACCCCCAGGTACCAATTTGAGGTTTCGGTACAAAGATTCACTACTAAGGAAAACCTTATACACAGAACCTTAGCAGTCGCGCTGGATAAAAAGAGGCGTTACTGCTACTTAGCCGTAGCGCGCGTGCAGAACAGGCGCTACTGCTAACAAATTAGCAGTAGCACATTTTTCAAAAACGCGCTACTACTAATATTGCCCACACCGTTGCCGCCAGGCTAGGTTTAGTAGTAGAGCGCACCAGAGAACCGCGCTACTGCTAAAAGAATAGTAGTAGCGCGTTTTCTGGGTAGGGCGCTACTGCTAAGTTTGAACCTGGCCACATGGCGGGCCCCACTTAGCAGTACCGCCTCTCCCTGGGGCGCGCTACTGCTATCTTTTTAGCAGCAGCGCGTTTTCTGCCAAGCCACCACCTTTTTCCTCCCCCATCCCCCCTCCCCATCATCCTCTCTTCCTTCACTTTCCCCTAGCTCCTACCTCCTCTCTCCCTCACTTTGCTTCTTCCTCACTACTTCTCCCCCCATTACTCTCCTTCTTCTACCTCCCTCTCTCTCTTTATTGCTCCTAGCTAACTACACCACCTCCATTAATGCATCTCCTTTCTCCTTTTCCTTCCCCCTCCACTAGGTAGTTGAACTCGTCTCCTTCCCAAACTAGCTAGGTAGATCTAGCATTTAATGAAGTGACCAATGTACCTCCCTAACTAGATCTAGCCATGTCATGGAAGTAAGCTTTGTCCACTTTTGATCATTCCCCTAGGTGGTGTGGCGACACCGATCGACATCATCATCACCGTGCTCGATCTCGAGATAGGTGATTGAAAATTTGTGCTTTTGCAAGAAAGGAAATATGTGTATGTGTGCGATATGACATAATCGGGCGATATGATGGAAATTGTGTGTCTGGCATGAGTTGCCGCCGAATTGTGCTTGAGTTGCCTATGTTTTGCCGAAATGTCGATTTATTTCCGTTTCGACGAATTTCGGGCAAACTCTATATGTCCTATTTTTAGGGAAGGTCATGCCGAATTTTTGTATGACTTTGATGCATGCATGCATTTTTATAATCAATTTGTTTATTATTACCGTGCAGGCGTTCATGATGGTCAGTGGAACGATGGTGGAAAGGTGGTTGCGGTCGGCGGTGCAGGACATGAATGAAAATAACCAGACAGAGATTATATGTCCGTGTCGAAGATGCAAAGGAGGAGTTTGGCTCGACCCCTATGAGCATGGTCGTGTGATGGCGCACCTTCTCATGACTGGTTTCATGGATGGCTATAGTCGGTGGATAATTGAAGATGATGATGAGGAGGAGGAGGAGGACGTCGACGGGGCAGGCAATGACGACACGGGGCAAGACGAAGAGATGACCGATAATGGCAGCGGAGAAGGGGCCAGACATGGCGGTGGGGAAGAGGCCGGACATGGCGGCGGAGAAGAGGCCGGACATGGCGGCGGAGAAAACGTGGACTCCACGCCGCGCACTTCGTCGGTAATAAGTTCAATCGTGCGGGACCCTCATGTTCAAGAACTGCTACGCAAGGAGACGAGTACTGGCAGAGCTGCTTCTAGAGAGGAGGCCAAGCTGCATCAACTGGTGGTTGACTCGAACACTCCATTGTATGATGGTTGCGATCCCGAGGTGACCCGCTTAAGTTTCACGCTCGAACATCTGAAGACGAAGGCTAAAAACAAATGTACCGACACTAGCCTCGATGAGCTTCTCAAGTACCTAAAGGATGTTCTTCCCGCGGGGAATCTATGTCCTACTAGTGTGGATGAGGCCAAGAAGATTGTGTGCCCTCTTGATCTGCCGCACGTTAGATACCATGCATGCATCAACGATTGCATAATTTATCGGAAGGAGCACGCGGAAAAAACCAGCTCTCCGGTGTGCAATGCTTCTCGATACAAGAAGGCCGGGAAGAAATCTCCCCAGAAAGTTGTATGGTACTTACCGATCACTCCCCGTCTGCAACGTTATTTTGTAGATCCCAAGGAAGCAAAGCTCATGCGTTGGCACGCGGAGAGGACAAAGCCTGACGATGGAGATGATTCGAAGCTAAGACACATCGTGGATGGAAGCCAGTGGAGAGCGTTCAACGGCGAATATCGATATTTCGCATGTGATGCAAGGAACATCGTGCTTGGCGCGTGTACCGATGGCATGAATCCGTTTGGCAACCAGAACACCAACCATAGCACATGGCCCGTGTTTGTATGGATGTACAACATCCCCCCTGGTTGTGCATGAAGTCGAAGTACATACACATGAGCATGCTGATTCAAGGGCCGAAACAACCGGGAAATAATATTAATCTGTATCTGGGGCTACTTCAAGAGGAGTTAGACACGTTATGGAAAACACCGGCTAAGACATGGAACGCCAGCAAAGGCGAATATTTCTATATGAGAGCCGCGCTGATGACGACGGTGCACGACTATCTTAGTTACGGATATGTCGCAGGCCAGGTGTGCCACGGATATTGCGGATGCACGCGGTGCATGGATGATACGACGTCTCAGTAGCTAACGTCAACGAAAGATGGCGGGTCTGGGAAAATCGTGTACATGGGGCATCGAAGATGGCTCGAGAAGGATGACCCGTGGAGAGACCATGGAGATCTATTCAATGGTGAGGCTGAGCATCGAGGACCTCCACGTAAGCGGAGCGGTGCCGAAATCGATGGGCTCTTGAAAAACTGGGAACGTGCCCCGTGCCGGGAAAGACGATGAAAAAGGCGCCGGAGCCGCTGCTGAAGATATGGAAGACGAGGTCTGTTTTCTGGGACTTGGAGTACTGGCACAAACTCGACACACCACATTACCTTGATCAAATGCATATCTGTAAGAATGTCCTTGAGAGCTTGCTTGCGACACTGATGAACATGCCGGATAAGACCAAGGATGGGCCGAAGGCAAGAAGAGACTTGCAAGATTTGAATATCAGGGCAGATCTGCACATGCCGCCCTGTAAAAAGTTAGAGGAGACAGAGACGGAGACGGAGGCGCGGGAGAAGAAGGCAAAAAAGTGAAGGAAGAGGATTATTGCCCCCCTTCTTGCTTCACCTTAAGTCCGGCTGAGATCGATCAATTCTTCAAGTGCCTTACGGAATCAAAGTTAGTTCCGTTTACTGTGGGAAGATAAGTAGATTTCTAGACACGAAGAAGAAAAGGTTCAGCGCGATGAAGTCCCATGACTGTCATGTGATGATGACGCAGATACTACCTGTTGCCCTTAGAGGGATAATGGACAAGCACGTCCGTGAGACGCTTATTGGTCTCTGCAACTTTTTCCACGTCATCTCTCGAAAGTCGATCAGTGTGAAGCAGTTTCGAAAGCTACAGGAAGAGATCATTGTGATACTAAATGAGCTTGAGATGGACTTCCCGCCCGCGTTCTTTGACGTCATGGTGCATCTGTGTGTCCATATTGTGTACGACATGATAGACCTGGGCCGTCATTCCTGCATAACATGATGCCGTTCGAGATGATGAATGGGGTCATCAAAGGATTCGTTTGTAACATGACCTGTCCGGATGGAAGCATCGTCCAGGGCTATCTGGCACAAGAGTGCATCTCTTTCTGCGAGAATTATCTATATGGCGGAGACCGGCCTGGTGTTGGTTTGCCCGTTAAGAAGCACGTTGGGAGGCTCGAAGGAGAAGGTCACTCCGACGGTCGCAGGGAAGTGCATGTGGCCTACTCAGATCGATGCAACGACTTTGACAGAGCAAACTTAGTAGTGCTACAACACCTAGACCAGGTAGATCCTTTCGTGACACTGCAGAAAGAAACCATCGCAAAGCAGTATCGTGACCGGGGGGTATGCAGGACGGACGCCGAAGTTACTAGAGAGCACAACTCCACTTTCCTGCATTGGTTCAAAGAGCATATTCTTGCTAATCCCCCGGAACAGGGCTCTAAAGATGGATTGCTCATATACGCCTTAGCACATGGCCCCTCGGCCAACCTCGTGACCTATCAGGCATACGATATCAACGGATACACGTTCTACACGGAGGCCAAAGATATGAACAGTGATTGGCAGAACTCAGGGGTGACAATGGAATGCATGACCGGATTCAACAACGGCGCAACTGAGAGATTTTACGGAAGGGTCGAGGAGATCTGGGAACTAGACTACTCTGGACTGCACAGCGCGACGATGTTCCGTGTCGGATGGGCTAAGAATGTCGAAAGAGAAAACCGGTATTTCACTACCATGACTATACCCGACGCCAAGAGCGCTACCGTGAACGCCATCGCAAAAAACGAGCCATGGGTACACGCTAAGCACATGACACAATGCTTCTTCATAACCGACCCGAGAAATCCCAGCCGTGTTGTCGTGGGGAGAGGCTAAAGGAACATCATTGGAATGGATGGAGTCGCCAACGAGGAAGACTACGACCAGTACGGCAACCCGATGAGGGAAGATGACGATGACGATGAAGTATACGTCAAAAGAAGAATCAATACTACATTACCTAAAAAAGATCGTACTCCATGGAAAAGGAAAAGTCACAATGAGGGGCTCAATTATTCGTCAACGAACAAGAAGCTTAAGGGAAAGAACCTCACTCAAAAACGAAAATGTCGACGCTAATCGACAAACCGTTATCGGTCAAATGAGATAATATATATGTTCCTATTTTGTGTACACACTTAACCGTTTTGCATGGGTCAAATGATGTAATATATATGTTCCTATTTTGTATACACACTTAACCGTCAAATGATGCAATATATATCGCCTTAGTTATATACATTGCATCACCTTCCCTTCGTTCCTGCTCTCGGAAAAAAAAGAAAAAAAAGAAAAGGAAAGGAAAAGAAAATAGAAGAAACAAACAGGAAAAGAAAAGAAAAGGAAAAGAAAATAGAAGAAACAAATAGGAAAAGAAAAGAAAAGAAAATAGAGGAGTGATAGCAGTAGCGAGTTTCTGTAAAACGCGCTATAGCTATATCAAGTAGCAGTAGCGCGTTTCTGTAAAACGCGCTACTGCTACTTGATATAGATATAGCGCGTTTTACGTAAACGCGCTACTGCTACTTCCACATAACCCCTCGCGCGGGCTTCCCTCCTCTGCTTCCTCCCCCAATTCTCCCACTCTCTTCTCCCCCTCGTCGCAGGAGCCCCTGCCCTCGCCCTCGCCCTCGCCGGAGACAGAGCGCCGATGCCGACCCCGACGTCGCATGCCTCCCTCGCCGTCGCCCGGCCCCGACCCCGATGCCGCACGCCTCCGTCACCGTCGCCCGGCCCCGGCCCCGACCCCGACGCGACATGCCTCCCTCCTCTGCTTCCTCCCCTCCCAACCTCGGCCGACGTCGGGCCTGCCTCCTCGCCCTGCACCCTCTGTAAGCCCCCCACCGCTCCTTTGTCTCTGCCATTAGGGTTCTAGCTAGGGTTCTTAGGTTAATTTACTTAGGTTTTAGTTAGGGCAGTAGGTTAATTAGGTTATCTATTTAGTTAGGGAAGTAGGTTAATTAGGTTCTTAGGTTAATTTACTTAGTTATGAACCCTAGGTATCAAATTTAGTTATGAACCCTAGGTAGTTATTTTTTTGCGGTGATGAATTTAGTTATGAACCTTAGCTAGGTGTTGGGGAACGTAGCATGGGAAACAAAAATTTTCCTACGCACACGCAAGATCTATCCATGGTGATGAGCATCTACGAGAGGGAGAGTGAATCTACATACCCTTGTAGATCGCTAAGCGGAAGCGTTAAGAAACGCGGTTGATGTAGTCGAACGTCTCCGCGATCCAAATCGCAAGTCGTTCCTCGATCCGATCACGAACTAGTGCCGAACGGACGGCACCTCCGCGTTCAACACATGTACGGCTTGATGACGCCTTCACCTCCTCGATCCAGCGAGCGATGGTGAAGTAGTAGATGAGTTCCGGCAGCACGACGGCGTGGTGATGGTGGTGAGGAACAATCTCTGCAGGGCTTCGCCAAGCACTACGGAGATTATGACGGAGGAACTAAAGGGCTAGGGTTGCCGGCACACGGCTTGGGAAATCCTGATGTATCCCGTGTGCTAGCCCTGCCCCTCTATTTATATGTTGAGCCCTGGGGTCTAAACTTGGAGAGAAAACCTCTACAAGGTCGGTTTTGCCCGCACAAGGTCGGTTTGGCCCGCAAGGAAAGAGTCCAACTCAGAACCCTGCAGTACCGCGCACAAGCGGTAGTACCGCTCGTGAGCGGTAGTACCGCTTGAGCGGTAGTACCGCTTCACACAAGCGGTAGTACCGCTTACGCGGTAGTACTGCCTTACCAGCGGTAGTACCGCTTAAGGCAGCAGCAAAACTTCCTTTTGCACTTTCCAATACCTCGTGGGTTTTACCCCTTTGGTCGATATAAAGTGTTGCTGCACCCGAACACTTCGGTAAACATCCGGAACCTCTTCCGGTGAATTCCGGAACCCTTCCGAAGATCAAAACACTATTATCACATATATCAATCTTTACCTCCGGACTCTTCCGGAGATCCTCGTCATGTCTGGGATCTTATCCGAGATTCCGAACAACCTTCGGTCACCAACACAATAACTCAACTATACTAATCGTCACCAAACGTTAAGTGTGTAGACCCTGCGGGTTCGAGAACTATGTAGACATGACCGAGACACCTCTACGGTCAATAACCAATAGCGGGACCTGGATGCCCATATTGGTTCCTACATATTCTACGAAGATCTATATCGGTCGAACCTCTATGTCAAGGATTCAGTTAATCCCGTATGCTGTTCCCTTTGTTCTTCGGTATGTTACTTGCCCGAGATTCGATAGTCGGTATCCCTATACCTAGTTCAATCTCGTTACTGGAAAGTCTCTTTACTCGTTCCGTAATACAAGATCCCGTGGCTAACAACTTAGTCACATTGCTTGCAAGGCTTATAGTGATGTTGTATTACCGAGTGGGCCCTGAGATACCTCTCCGTCACACGGAGTAACAAATCCCAGTCTTGATCCATGCCCACTCAACAGACAACCTTGGAGATACCTGTAGAGCATCTTTATAGTCACCCAGTTACGTTGTGACGTTTGATACACACAAAGCATTCCTCCGGTGTCAGTGAGTTGCATGATCTCATGGTCATAGGAACAAATACTTGACATGCAGAAAACTATAGCATTAAACTGACACGATCATATGCTATGTTTATAGTTTGGGTCTTGTCCATCACATCATTCTCCTAATGATGTGATCCCGTTATCAAATGACATCTCATGTCTATGGCTAGGAAACCTTGACCATCTTTGATGAACGAGCTAGTCTATTAGAGGCATACTAGGGACACAGTGTTGTCTATGTACCCACACATGTATTTGAGTTTCCAATCAATACAATTATAGCATGGATAATAAACGATTATCATGAACAAGGAAATATAATAATAACCATTTTATTATTGCCTTTAGGGCATATTTCCAACAGTCTCCCACTTGCACTAGAGTCAATAATCTAGCTCACATCACTATGTGATTTACATTGTAGTGAATCTAACACCCATACAGTTCTGGTGTTGATCATGTTTAGCCCTTGGAAGAGGTTTAGTCATCGGATCTGCAACATTCAGATCCGTGTGCACTTTGCAAATATTTATGTCGTCCTCCTTGATGTAATCGCGGATGGAATTGAAACGTCGCTTTATGTGTCTGGTCCTCTTGTGAAACCTGGGTTCCTTGGCTAGAGCAATGGCACCAGTGTTGTCACAGAACAGAGTCATTGGGTTTAGTGCACTAGGCACTACTCCAAGATCTGGCATGAACTCCTTCATCCAGACACCTTCCTTCGCCGCCTCCGAGGCAGCGATGTACTCCGCTTCGCATGTAGAATCAGCTACTACGCTTTGCTTGGAACTGCACTAGCTAACCGCACCCCCATTGAGAATAAATACGTATCCGGATTGCGACTTAGAGTCATCCGGATCAGTGTCCAAGCTTGCATCGACGTAATCCTTTACGACGAGCTCTTGATCACCTCCATAAACGAGAAACATGTCCTTAGTCCTTTTCAGGTACTTCAGGATATTCTTGACCGCCGTCCAGTGTTCCATTCCTGGATCACTTTGAAACCTTCCGGCCATACTTATGGCAAGGCTGACATCGGGTCTTGTGCACAGCATTGCATACATGATAGAGCCTATGGCTGAAGCATAGGGGACGACACTCATCTTTTCTCTATCTTCTGCAGTCACTGGGCATTGAGTCTTACTCAACTTCACACCTTGCAAAACAGGCAAGAACCACTTCTTGGACTAATCCATTTTGAACTTCTTCAAAATCTTATCAAGGTATGTGCTTTTTGAAAGTCCTATTAGACGTCTTGATCTATCTCTATAGATCTTGATGCCTAATATGAAAGCAGCTTCTCCTAGGTCCTTCATTGAAAAACTCTTGTTCAAATATTCCTTCACGCTTTCCAACATTTCTATATTGTTTCCAATCAGCAATATGTCATCCACATATAATATTAGAAACGCTATAGAGCTCCCACTCACTTTCTTGTAAATACAAGCTTCTCCGTAAACTTGTATAAACCCGAACGCTTTGATCACCTCATCAAAGCGAAGATTCCAACTCCGAGATGCTTGCACCAGTCCATAAATGGATCGCTGGAGTTTGCAAACTTTGTCAGCATTCTCTGGATCGACAAAACCTTCTGGTTGCATCATATACAACTTTTCCTTAAGGAAACCGTTAAGGAACGCTGTTTTGACATCCATTTGCCAAATTTCATAATCGAAAAAGGCAGCTATTGCTAACATGATTCTGACAGACTTAAGCATCGCTACGGGTGAGAAGGTCTCATCGTAGTCAACTCCTTGAACTTGTGAAAAACCCTTTGCCACAAGTCGAGCTTTATAGACGGTGACATTACCGTCCGCGTCCGTCTTCCTCTTAAAGATCCATTTGTTCTGAATGGCCTTACGCCCTTCAGGTAATACTTCCAAAGCCCATACTTTGTTTTCATACATGGATCCCATCTCGGATTTCATGGCCTCTAACCATTTCTCGGAATCCAGGCCCACCATCGCTTCTCCATAGCTCGTAGGTTCATCGTTGTCCAACAACATGACCTGTAAGACAGGGTTGCCGTACCACTCAGGAGCAGTACGCGTCCTTGTCGACCTACGAGGTTCGATAGCAACTTGATCCGAAGTTTCATGATCATCATCATTAACTTCCTCTTCAACTGATGTAGGCTCTACAGAAACAACTTTCTGCGCTGCGCTACTCTCTGGTTGAAGTAAAGGTTCAATAACCTCATCAAGTTCTATCTTCCTCCCACTCAATTCTTTCGAGAGAAACTCTTTCTCAAGAAATGTTCCGTTTTTAGCGACAAACACTTTGCCTTCGGATCTGAGATAGAAGGTATACCCAACTGTCTCTTTTGGGTATCCTATGAAGACGCATTTCTCCGCTTTGGGTTCCAGCTTTTCAGGCTGAAGCTTTTTGACATAAGCATCACATCCCCAAACTTTAAGAAACGACATCTTTGGCTTCTTGCCGAACCATAGTTCATATGGCGTCGTCTCAACGGATTTCGATGGTGCCCTATTTAAAGTGAATGCAGCTGTCTCTAATGCATAACCCCAAAATGATAGTGGCAAATCGGCAAGAGACATCATAGATCGCACCATATCCAATAGGGTTCGATTACGACGTTCGGACACACCATTACGCCGTGGTGTTCCAGGCGGTGTCAATTGTGAAACAATTCCACACTGTCTTAAGTGACTGCCAAACTCATAACTTAGATATTCTCCTCCTCGATCAGATCGTAGGAATTTAATCTTCTTGTTACGATGATTCTCAACTTCACTGTGAAATTGTTTGAACTTTTCAAACGTTTCAGACTTGTGTTTCATTAAGTAAATATACCCATATCTACTCAAGTCATCAGTGAAGGTGAGAAAGTAACGATAACCACCGCGCGCCTCAATGCTCATCGGACCGCACACATCAGTATGTATGATTTCCAACAAGTCACTTGCCCGTTCCATTGTACCAGAGAACGGCGTCTTAGTCATCTTGCCCATGAGGCATGGCTCACATGTGTCAAGTGATTCACAATCAAGTGACTCCAAAAGTCCATCAGCATGGAGCTTCTTCATGCGTTTTACGCCAATATGACCTAAACGGCAGTGCCACAAGAAAGTGGTATTATCATTATCAATTCTATATCTTTTGGCACCAATGTTATGAACATGTGTATCATCACTATCGAGATTCAATAAGAATAAACCCCTCACATTGGGTGCATGACCATAAAAGATATTACTCATATAAATAGAACAACCATTATTCTCAGATTTAAATGAGTAACCGTCTCGCAATAAACAAGATCCAGATATAATGTTCATGCTTAACGCAGGCACTAAATAACAATTATTCAGGTTCATCACTAATCCCGATGGTAATCGAAGAGCGAGTGTGCCGACGGTGATCACATCAACCTTGGAACCATTTCCCACGCGCATCGTCACTTCGTCCTTTGCCAGCCTTTGTCTATTCCGCAGTTCCTGTTTTGAGTTGCAAATGTGAGCAACCGCACCGGTATCAAATACCCAGGCACTACAACGAGAGTTGGTAAGGTACACATCAATAACATGTATATCATATATACCTTGTTTGTTGTTGGCCGCCTTCTTGTCAGCCAAATACTTGGGGCAGTTCCACTTCCAGTGACCAGTTCCCTTGCAATGAAAGCACTCAGTTTCTGGCTTGGGTCCAGCTTTGGGTTTCTTCACGGGAGGGGCAACTGCTTTGCCACTCTTCTTGGAGTTACCCTTCTTACCCTTGCCATTCTCCTTGAAACTAGTGGTTTTATTGACCATCAACACTTGATGCTCCTTCTGAATCTCAGACTCAGCGACTTTCAACATCGCAAACAGCTCGGCGACTGACTTGTTCATCCCGTGCATGTTATTGTTCAACATGAAGCTCTTGTAGCTAGGCGGCAATGATTGAAGAACTCTGTCAGTGATAGCCTTTGGCGGAAGGGGCATCCCTAATTCAGCCAGACGGGTGGAGTACCCAGACCGGTTCTCCTCCATCTTGCAAGCATAGAACTTATCGGAGGTCTCATACCTCTCGATCCGGGCATTCTTCTGAAAGATAAACTTCAGCTCCTGGAACATATCATATGCTCCATGACGTTCAAAACGTCTTTGAAATCCCGGTTCTAAGCCATACAACATTGCACATTGAACTATTGAGTAGTCATCAGAACGAGCCTGCCAGGCGTTCACAACGTCTGGAGACTCAACTGGAGCGGGTGGATCACCAAGCGGTGCATCAAGGACATAAGCCTTCTGGGAAGCCGTAAGGATAATCCTTAGATTACGGGCCCAGTCCACAAAGTTACTTCCATCATCTTTCAACTTAGCTTTCTCTAGGAACGCATTAAAATTCAGGGGTGCTACTGCGCGAGCCATGATCTACAACATACATATTGCAAAGACAACTTAGACTATTGTTCAAGATAATGAGTTTAGTTAATCATATTACTTAAAAACTCCCACTCAAATTGACATCCCTCCGGTCATTCGAGTGTCACATGATCCAAATCAACCAACTCAAGTCCGATCATCACGTGAGTTGAGGTGGTTTCAATGGTGAACATCTTCATGTTGATCATATCTACTATATGACTCATGTTCGACCTTTCGGTCTCTTGTGTTCCGAGGCCATGTCTGTACATGCTAGGCTCGTCATGTTTAACCCGAGTGTTCCGCACATGCAACACTGGCTTGCACCCGTTGTATGCGAACGTAGAGTCTATCACACCCGATCATCACGTGGTGTCTCGAAACGACGAACTTTCGCAACGGTGCACACTCGGGGAGAACACAATTTATCTTGAAATTTAAGTGAGGGATCACCTTATAATGCTACCGTCGTCCTCAGCAAAATAAGATGCATAAAAGGATTAACATCACATGCAAATCATAAGTGACATGATATGGCCATGAACTTGTGCTTTTGATCTCCATCTCCAAAGCACCGGCATGATCTCCATCGTCACCGGCATGACACCATGATCTCCATCATCTTGATCTCCATCAACGTGTCGCCATGAGGTTGTCGCACCGACTGTTGCTTCCACGACTATTGCTAACTCATAGCGATAAAGTAAAGCAAAACGGCGAAAATAATTAAAGACAACTCTATGGCTCCTGCCAGTTGCCGTACTCATCGACATGCAAGTCGTGATATTCTATACAACACATGATCATCTCATACATCACATATATCTCATCATGTAATTGGCCATATCACATCACAACATATGCTGCAAAAACAAGTCAGACGTCCTCTAATTGTTGTTGCAAGTTTTACGTGGCTGCTACGGGTATCTAGCAAGAACGATTCTTACCTACGCAAAAACCACAACGGTGATATAAAAATTGCTATTCAACCTTCTCAAGGACCGCCTTTGTCAAATCCGATCCGACTAAAGTGGGAGAGACAGACACCCGCCAGCTATCTTTATGCAACGAAGTTACATGTCAGTTGATGGAACCGGTCTCTCGTAAGCGTACGAGTAATGTTGGTCCGAGCCGCTTCATCCCACAATACCGCCGAAACAAGAAAAGACCAAGGGAGGAAGCAATCTGAATATCAACGCCCACAAAACCCTTTTGTGTTCTACTCGAGATCTCATCTACGCATAGACCTAGCTCTGATGCCACTGTTGAGGAACGTAGCATGGGAAACAAAAAATTTCCTACGCACACGCAAGATCTATCCATGGTAATGAGCATCTACGAGAGGGAGAGTGAATCTACATACCCTTGTAGATCGCTAAGCGGAAGCGTTAAGAAACGCGGTTGATGTAGTCGAACGTCTCCGTGATCCAAATCGCAAGTCGTCCCTCGATCCAATCACGAACTAGTGCCGAACGGACGGCACCTCCGCGTTCAACACACGTACGGCTTGATGACGCCTTCACCTCCTCGATCCAGCGAGCGATGGTGAAGTAGTAGATGAGTTCCGGCAGCACGACGGCGTGGTGATGGTGGTGAGGAACAATCTCTGCAGGGCTTCGCCAAGCACTACGGAGATTATGACGGAGGAACTAAAGGGCTAGGGTTGCCGGCACACGGCTTGGGAAATCCTGATGTATCCCGTGTGCTAGCCCTGCCCCTCTATTTATATGTTGAGCCCTGGGGTCTAAACTTGGAGAGAAAACCTCTACAAGGTCGGTTTTGCCCGCACAAGGTCGGTTTGGCCCGCAAGGAAAGAGTCCAACTCGGAACCCTGCAGTACCGCGCACAAGAGGTAGTATCGCTTGAGCGGTAGTACCGCTTGAGCGGTAGTACCGCTTACGCGGTAGTACTGCCTTACCAGCGGTAGTACCGCTTAAGGCAGCAGCAAAACTTCCTTTTGCACTATCCAATACCTCGTGGGTTTTACCCCTTTGGTCCATATAAAGTGTTGCTGCACCCGAACACTTCGGTAAACATCCGGAACCTCTTCCAGTGAATTCTGGAACCCTTCCGAAGATCAAAACACTATTATCACATATATCAATCTTTACCTCCGGACTCTTCCGGAGATCCTCGTCATGTCCGGGATCTTATCCGAGACTCCGAACAACCTTCGATCACCAACACAATAACTCAACTATACTAATCGTCACCAAACGTTAAGTGTGTAGACCCTGCGGGTTCGAGAACTATGTAGACATGACCGAGACACCTCTACGGTCAATAACCAATAGCGGGACCTGGATGCCCATATTGGTTCCTACATATTCTACAAAGATCTATATCGGTCGAACCTCTATGTCAAGGATTCAGTTAATCCCGTATGCTGTTCCCTTTGTTCTTCGGTATGTTACTTGCCCGAGATTCGATCGTCGGTATCCCTATACCTAGTTCAATCTCGTTACTGGCAAGTCTCTTTACTCGTTCCGTAATACAAGATCCCGTGGCTAACACCTTAGTCACATTGCTTGCAAGGCTTATAGTGATGTTGTATTACCGAGTGGGCCCTGAGATACCTCTCCGTCACACGGAGTAACAAATCCCAGTCTTGATCCATGCCCACTCAACAGACACCCTTGGAGATACCTGTATAGCATCTTTATAGTCACCCAGTTACGTTGTGACGTTTGATACACACAAGGCATTCCTCCGGTGTCAGTGAGTTGCATGATCTCATGGTCATAGGAACAGATACTTGACATGCAGAAAACTATAGCAATAAACTGACACGATCATATGCTATGTTTATAGTTTGGGTCTTGTCCATCACATCATTCTCCTAATGATGTGATCCCGTTATCAAATGACATCTCATGTCTATGGCTAGGAAACCTTGACCATCTTTGATCAACGAGCTAGTCTATTAGAGGCATACTAGGGACACAGTGTTGTCTATGTACCCACACATGTATTTGAGTTTCCAATCAATACAATTATAGCATGGATAATAAACGATTATCATGTACAAGGAAATATAATAATAACCATTTTATTATTGCCTCTAGGGCATATTTCCAACACTAGGTATCAAATTTTATTCAAGGAATTTTTATTGGTATTTAAAGAAAAAACAGAATTGTTGCGATTTGATTTTTTTAGTTAAAGCTATTGTTGCTATATGAACCCTATATGATATGTGGATGTGTGATTTAGACATGTGATTTGGACATGTGATTCAAACAGGGCCGTGGTGGAACAACCCCCCCACTAGCTAGCTTATATTTGAAGTGGACATGTGATATTTGGAAAATGATGGTTATGTGCAGGGTAAATGATCCGAGTGGCCTATGTTTCGCCGGAATGTTGATTCATTTCCGTTTCGGTGAATTTCAGGCGCTCGATTTGTCCACTTTTTAGCAAAGGTCATGCCGAAATTTCCCGTGAATTTTGGCATGAATTGTGCTAGAAAGTAGGCATATCGAGTGCCGGGATTTGCTGGGAAACGGCATTCCGGAAAACCATAGACCTTTTTTTATGTCATTACTCATTTTTATTATAGTTTAAGAATTAAACAAGGAGACTTAATCGTAGGAAACATGTCGAACAACGAAGAAACAGGGCCTTCTGACCACGATGCAGATGAGATGGATTATGAGGGTGCACAACAGTACCTCGACATTTTGTCTGCTAAGCACAGTCAAGGTTTGCAGGACGGCCTCGATGATGGTACTGACGCCGACATCGACACCGATGGCGCCGACACCGATGGCGACGCCGACACCGGCGGGGAAGGTACCGGCGGGGAAGATACCAGCTGGGAAGGTACCGGTGGGGAAGGTACCGGCGCCGAAGCCGCTACCGAAAAGAAGAAGCAGAAGAAGCAGAGGATACGAAAACCTAACAAACTCGGCATCGGATGACTGGTGATCACAAAGATGGCCCCTGGCAAGTTTGAGCCATTAGAGCCGGAAGAACCTCGCAAGTGCTACGGGAACCAAGTCGGATGCATCCTACGGGAATGCGCGAGCATCAACGACGATGACATAAGGGGTAAAAACATTTGATGCGGTTGCTCCTGACGAAGCTGCACAAGAGATTCAAGTTCCCCGACCGGGATGATGCCATAGAACACCCGTGGGATGATAAGAAGATGAAAAAGATTAACAATCACGCCCTGGGCATGTTCAGCAATGATTTGGCCTCCTGGAAAGGGAGGTTGAAACGAGCTATTGAGGCTGAGGAACCCCTGTCCAAGATTCTGGAGGAAAATCCGACACTTACGGAAGAGGAGTTCCAAAAGTTCAAGGACACTTGCGCTACCGAGGCAACCAAGGTTAAGGCTGCGAAATTCAAGAGCCTTCAGCAAAGGAACATAGGGAACCAACGCCTCGGAAGCCATGGCTACCTTGGCAAAAGGCCCATATGGGATAAGGAGGACGCGGAACGTGAAGCCACGGGTCTCCTAGACCCCTTCGCGATGTTCACCAACCGCTTGGAGCGTGACTTCATCAGGGCCCGCTACAAGTGGGATAAGGAAAAGAAGGTTTTTTACACGGACCCGATCACAAGGATATTGCTTAGAATACTGGTAATTATTCTTTTACCACCTTACATTTAGTTTCTGATCAAGTTGACTACACATTCGTAAACGGTTCATGTTCCTTTTGCAGGACAAGCAACACAAGCTTGCAGCCGAAAGCCAGTCTTCGTCGATGAGGCCCAAGTGGGACACCCCTCTCAACCGGGCCTTGAACGAATTTAAGGGACTCCCTTTGGACCAGCGGCCGCAATATGGACGTGTGCACGGCGCCGGAGACGGCGCCACGTGGAAGGTCTTTTACAACGAGGGCCCGGAGGCCAAGAAGCAAAAAAAGAAGTTCAGTCAGGCGGATATCAACGAGAAGGTGAAGCTTGCGTTCGAGAAAAAAGCAGCTGAGGATGCGAAAAAAGCAGCCGAGGAGAAAAATGAGTTGCTACAGCAGGCAGTCGATGCAGCTGTAGATGCCTGCATAAATGATTTCGCTACTAGCTTGGTCCCGGCTATCATCAACTGGACGAAGGAATCCAGACAAGACGGTAGATGATTTCCCCATGCCCAGCTTCGTCGGGAGCAACTCGGTGAACAACACAACCGCACCATCACCTGCTCACGCAATCGCTCCTGCTCCCGCACCCGCTCATAGCAGCCCGTCCTTAGTCTCTGGCGCGCTAGGCGGGCCTTCATCTTTGACTGAGCTCGACGCCCTCACGGTAATTACATGTCGCACCAACATATATCTAAAATATTCCGTTTTCGTTGCCTTTCGGATGTTTTACGCCGCAGACATGTCTTTGCAGGCCGACGAAACCCCGTGCACCATACTCTACTTGATCAAAGGCCAGAAGGTGGACGTGGGAAAGGCGGTGATAACGAAGCCCTTGGAACTCACGTTCCACGGCCAGCTGATGCCCGGTGGGCACTTCAGGGTTACCTTGTCGAGTGTGAAATCGGGGCACGAGGGTTTGCCTCCTCCAGTACGGCTAGGGGGAGAGGACGATGAGACCCCGCCGCGGCTTGGAAACTGCAAGGGTTGGGTGCTGCTATGGCCAAAGAATCTTCTTCGTTTGGAGCCGGCCGAGAGCACACCAATAACCACACATCAGCAAGCAGGTATGAACACCACCACCCCGCCTACGCAATTACCAGCGCCTGTAGTAGTGCCGGGTGAGAGCGGCGGACAACGCGAGGAAGGGGGTCCAATAGTGGCTGATGTAATCGCCCCCGTAGAACAAAGAATGGATGATGAGATGGACGAGGACCCTCTTCGGTTCCTCAATACAGGCGCCTATGATGATGACTTGGAATTGATGAGTCAGCCATATGACGACTCGGGCTATCAGCATGCTGATGAGGAGATGGATGATCTGCCCGGGCAGGAACGTCCTAGCAGGGTTGATTGCAAGAAGTCTCTCTTCATGCAATCCTCACAGGACACGCCTGAAGATGCCGCCTCAACATAGGCTCAACTAGCCGAGGGTCGTACAGTGCTTAGCCCAACAACACTATGGCAGGGGTTAAGCAAGGGTCTGGAAGATTAGCCCAAGAAAAAGGAGTGTCTGGATGGTCAGCCCAAGCAGAAAAAGGAGAGGAGGAGACCGCCGAAGAAAGGCTCTGCTGCCTACAAAGAAGCCAGAGCACATAGCAGCCAGACGGCGGATTTTGAAGAGCGTGTACCCGTCAAAGGTGCGGCAATGTTCCATGTCACGGGCGAGCCGATCCTACCGCCGAAACCGCTGGAGGCAATATCAGGGGATCTCAGGAGACTGCACGACCATGTGCTGTCTACTGAGAAAAGCCTACTAGCCTCGAAGGACCCAGGATATCCGACATACGCGGCTCATGTGCCCGAGGGGAAGTGCTATGTCGACACACGGCCCGCGGAGGTGTTCTTCCTGCGGTTTGACCATATCTTCGAGATGTTTCTGACAAGGCGGCTCGATTTTACAATCGTCCGCCTTTTTGCGCTACACATGAGCTCCGTCATGAAGAGAGAAGTCGTCTCACAAATCTGTGTGGCGGATCCATACTACATGCACGAGTCCTTCTTGAGTCTCGGTGACTTTGAGCGTAAAACTGCTAGGGAGTACCTCGAAAACTTCATGGTATAGAATAAGGACCAGTAAATTGTCCTCCTGCCTTATCATCCAAAGTAAGTCAGTGCCGGACAACCCTTTCGTACATTTTAATCATTCCTTCTCGCTCATATGGAGAATAATTTGAGGTGTTCTTTTCCCCGCAGCAACGGGCGCGCCATCCTTATCGTTCTTTACCCGCGAGTCTCCCATGCCGTGTATTTCGACCCTACCAGAAACTACGAGAAGAAGGACTACACGCACGTAATGAATATTCTAGATGATGCTATGCAAGGCTTCAGCTTGAGGGGTGGCCACATGCAGATCAGGAAACAAAGGAACCGCAAGATGGGTTTCTCGCATAAAACTAACTTCTGCTGCATCCATGTCCCGAAATCAAGTAGGAACGATGGATTCTACCTCCTCCATCTCATGATGGAGTTCAGAAGGGATCACCAAAAGCTTCGCATGACAACCAGAAACGATGATCATATCCGCAAGTGGGTAGAATCTCAAGGAGAAGCGGATTATAAACTTAGAGATGACTTCTTTCGCATCCAGAGGGACATTGCGACGATCATCATGAAAGAAGTCGTCGAAGAGAAGGGGATGTTCCACCACGGCCCTATATCGCGAGCTGACGTCCGAACTCGCATAGGCATGCAACGTTAGGACCTCACGCCGTTCAAGAAGCTAGGGTGCATCCTCGATGATTTGGAAGGATGGAAGTTCTAGTGATTTACGATGCCGATGATGATGATATGTGTCGGTTGAACTTGTATACTTTCTGTAGCGATGAAACTTTGTGATGTCCACGGTCCCAACCAAACTTGCGTAACGCTACTTTGTTAGTTTGGGTACGATGACCTGCGTACCTCTAGTTAATTAGTTTGCGTACGATGAAACTGCGTTGATTATTTATATTTACTATATGTTGCATCTAGTTGCTAACCCTTTCTTTTTCGTGTTGCTCAAGTATATTTTGTTGCATATGATTGTACATTCTCTTGATGAAGATGCATCTCTAACAGGTACCTAGATTCTTGATGGAGAAGTACCGGTGCTATGTCGTGTACAAAGGGAAGGTTCCGGGAGTATACGACGAGTGGTCCGAGTGTCAGGCGCAAGTGGAGGGGGTCTCGGGCGCCAGCTGATATGTCTCCAACGTATCTATAATTTATTAAGTATTCATGCCATGCTTACAATAATTTTATATGATTTTGGTATGATTTTATTAGAACTAACCCGAACTGACGTTGTTTTCAGCAGAACTACCATGGTGTCGTTTTTTGTGTAGAAATAAAAGTTCTCGGAATGGGCTGGAAATTTACGGAGAATATTTTTGGAAAATATAAAAAATACTGGAGCAAAAAGATACCAGAGAGGAGTCATGAGGCAGCCACAAGCCTAGGGGGCGCCCTCTAGGCTTGTGGGTCCCTCGGGAGTCCCCTTGAGTTCAGACCGACGCCAAAAATTACTATAAATACCAAAACCCCCGGAAAGAAACCTAGATCGGGAGTTCCGCCACCGCAAGCCTCTGTAGCCATGAAAAACCAATCGGGGGCCGATTCTGGCACCCTGCCGGAGGGGGAAACCATCACCGGAGGCCATCTTCATCATCCCAGCGGTCTCCATGACGAGGAGGGAGTAGTTCACCCTCGGGGCTGAGGGTATGTACCAGTAGCTATGTGTTTGATCTCTCTCTCTCGTGTTCTTGAGATGGCACGATCTTGATGTACCACGAGCTTTATTAATATAGATGAATCATATGGAGTTTTCCCCTCTCTATCTTCTTGTGATGAATTGAGTTTTCCCTTTAGAGTTTTCTTATCAGATTGAGTCTTTAAAGGAATTGAGAACACTTGATGTATGTCTTGCGATGGGATATCTGTGGTGACAATGGGATGTTCTATTGATCCACTTGATGTATGTTTTGGTGATCAACTTGCGGGTTCCGTGACCTTGGGAATCTATGCATAGGGTTGGCACACGTTTTCGTCTTGACTCTCCGATAGAAACTTTGGGGCACTCTTTGAAGTTCTTTGTGTTGGATTGAACATGATGAATCTGAAATTGTGTGATGCATATCGTATAATCAAGCCCATGGGTACTCGTGGTGACATTGGAGTATCTAGGTGACATGAGGGTTTTGGTTGATGTGTATCTTAAGGTGTTATTTTAGTACGAACTCTAGGGCTGTTCGTGACACTTATAGGGATAGGTCATAAGATTGATCGGAAAAGATAACTTTGAGGTGGTTTCGTACCCTACAATAATTTCTTCGTTTGTTCTCCGCTATTTGTGACTTTGGAGTGAACTCTTTGTCGCACGTGAGGGATTTACATATGATTCAACTATGTCAGTATTGTTGAGAGAACTTGCACTAGTGAAAGTATGAACCCTAGGACTTGTTTCTAAGCATTGCAATACCGTTTGTGCTCACTTCTATCATTAGTTACCTTGCTGTTGTTATATTTTCAGATTGCAAAAACCTATATCTATCATCCATATTACACTTGTATCACCATCTCTTCGCCGAACTAGTGCACCTATACAATTTACCATTGTATTGGGTGTGTTGGGGACACAAGAGACTCTTTGTTCTTTGGTTGCAGGGTTGTTTGAGAGAGACCATCTTCATCCTATGACTACCACAGATTGATAAACCTTAGGTCATCCACTTGAGGGAAATTTGCTACTGTCCTACAAAACTCTGCGCTTGGAGGCCCAACACGAGTCTACAAGAAGAAGGTTGCGTAGTAGACATCAAGCTCTTTTCTGGCGACGTTGCCGGGGAGGTGAGTGCTTGAAGGTATATCTTTAGATCTTGCAATTTAATCTTTTAGTTTCTTGTTTTATCACTAGTTTGGTTTTATAAAAGAAAACTACAAAAAAATGGAGTTTAGGTTGCATCATTTGTTTCGTCTCTATAATGTGTTTCGTGAAAATAAGGATTCCGAAAATTGTGCTCAATTGGTAGAGGAAGAAATTATGAAAATACTTAATGAGAATTCCTTGAATGATGAGCATGATTGCAATATTGCTAGTATGAATTCTCTGAATATCCATGATGCTAATGATATGCAAGGCCACAAGCTTGGGGATGCTATGTTTGATGAAGATGATATTTTTAGTCCCCCATGTTTTGATGAGCAAATTTGTTATGATAATGGCATGCCTCCTATTTATGATGATTATTGTGATGACATGTATGCTATAAAGAATAATGATAACCATGAAACTTGTCATCATGATTCTAATTTTCAATTGGATTATGCTTCACATGATAGTTATTTTGTTGAGTTTACTCCCACTACTATTGATGAGAATAAATTTGCTTATGTGGTGAGTAGTAAAATTTCTATGCTTATGAATCATGAAAAGAATGCTTTATGTTATAGTTATATTGTTGAATTCATTCATTATGCTACTGAAAATTATTATGAGGGAGGAGTATATGCTTGTAGGAATCGCAATAATATCAAGTTTCCTCTCTATGTGTTGAAAATCTTGAAGTTTTGCTTGTTTTACCTTCCTATGCTAGTTGATTCTTGTTCCCATAAGTTGTTTTCTCACAAAATCACTATGCATAGGAAGTGGGTTAGGCTTAAATGTGCTAGTCATATGCGTCATGATGCTCTCTTGCATGTTTCAATTCTTATCTTTTATGTGAGCATCATTGAAATCATCATGCCTAGCTAAAAGGCTTCAAAGAAAAGCGCTTGTTGGGAGACAACCCAACACTTTTCCTTTCTGTTTTTGAGTGTTCACATGATTAAGCCATTGTATTAATCATGTTTTGTATCTTTTATTTTAATAAAGTGCCAAGTAAAGCCTTTGGGATGACTCGCAAGATGAGTAGAATTCATGCTGAACCAAAACAGAAACTTTTGACTCCAGTACAGGAATTTTCATTTTTTAATGGAGCGTGATAATGATCTGAAATTTTTACACAGTTTTCATATACAAAGTCTTAAGGTTTTCCTAATGTTTCAGAATTTTAAGAGACAGGGAAGTATGGTTGCACTACAGATCTTCATAGACTGTTCTGTTTTTGCAGATTCTGTTTTGCATGCATAGTTTGCTTGTTTTAGTGTTTCCATAGCTTATATTTAGTGATATAAATTATGGAAATGATAGAATACAGTAGGTATGACGTGGGAACAATTATGAATCTTGTCTTGACAGTACCTAAGTGAATGATTTATCTTTACTACACTAACCCTTCTCACGAAGTTCCGTCAAGTCTTGTGTGATTGAAGTTTTCAAGTTTTGGGTGAGACACCGATATGAGGAGAGTAAGGAGTGACAAGAACCTAAGCTTGGGGATTCCCAAGGCACCCCCAAGGTAATATCCAAGGAAGACTCAAGTGCCTAAGCTTGGGGATGCCCCGGAAGGCATCCCCTCTTTCGTGTTCAACATTATCGGTATAACTTACTTAGAGCTATATTTTTATTCATCACATAATATGTGTTTTGCTTGGAGCATCATTATATTTTGTTATTTTCTGTTAGGTGTTATTTATAATCTTGTTTTTCAATAAAAAGTTCCAAGAATTGCCTTAGGATGCTTGTATTGCATGTTTGATGTGTGCTGTGTAAAAAACAGAAACTTTTGTCATAGTTTTGTTATCTACTTATCCTATAGTTTCCATAGCCCATATTGTTAGATATAAATTGTGTAAATGATAGTAAACAGTAGATGATGTTTGAAAATTATTGTGCAACTTATCTTGGCAGTACATGAAGTGTTGATTTATTCTTATGTGTACTAACCTATCTCACGAGTTCTTGTTGAGTTTTGTGTGGATGAAGTTTATAAGAATTAGGGAAACCATGATATGAGAGGAATTAAGGAGACACAAGAGCTCAAGCTTGGGGATGCCCAAGGCATCCCTAATTAATATTTCAAGAAGTCTCAAGCATCTATGCTTGGGGATGCCCCGGTTGGCATACCACCTTTCTTCTTCAACAATTATCGGTTAGCCTATGTTGAGCCTAAAGTTTTATTCGTCCACATGATATGTGCTATCCTTGGAATGTCATTTTATTTTGTTTTTCTGTTTGAATAAAGTACTTAAGATCTGAAATTCTTAGATGAGAGAGTCTTCACATAGTTATTTAATTGTTGACTACGCATTGATCTTCACTTATATCTTTTTGGAGTAGTTTGTCATTCACTCTCGTGCTTCACTTATATCCTATGAGTAAATGGTTGAATGAATTGAATATCATAAATCTGAAATTAAATATGCTTCATATACTTATCTCATGGGGAGTAATGATTTCACACATAATAAGTATAGGTGGTAAAATTTATTGAAAGTTAGCAAACACCGCATTGGTCACTTGAACAATTCATGAAAGAATATTGAAGGAAGAGAGATTCCACATATAAATATACTATCTTGGACATCTTCTATGATTGTGAGCTCATTGATTATTTTCAAACTCAAGCAAATTAGTTAAAATTGGACAAGGAAGACAACTTAATGAGTTATGTTTGGGTATATTTGTATAGAAGTTATATTGTTATGGATCCTCCAACATGTGGTGGTTGCTTCCACCTCATACTAGCCAAAACTTCCGCACCAAGTAGAAATACTACTTGTGCATCCAAACACCCTTAAACCAGTTTTGCCATGAGAGTCCACTATACCTACCTATGGATTGAGTAAGATCCTTCAAGTAAGTTGTCATCGGTGCAAAAAGCAATAAAAATTGCTCCTAAATATGTATGATCTTTTATTATAAGGGAAAATAAGCGTTGTACGAACTTGTGATGGTAAAGAAATAAAAGCGACGGACTGCATAATAAAGGTTGCTATCACAAAGGGCAATACAACGTGACGTTCCTTTGCATTAAGGGTTTGCACATCCAAAAACAAAAAGCGCATGACAACCTCTGCTTCCCTCTGCGAAGGGCCTATCTTTTACTTTCTAGTACTTACCTTTATGCAAGAGTCATGGTGATCTTCACCACTTCTTATATTTTGCCTTTTTCTCTTGGCAAGCGTCATGTGTTGGGGAATGATCTAGACATATATCCACACAAATATATTTGATCATCAATTATTATTGTTGACAATTATCTATATGATAAATAAGTTGGGAGGCGAAATATTAAGCCCCTATCTTTCTCTGTGTTCGATGGATGCTATTTATTCTAAAAATATGCTTTGAGTGTCAATAATCATGGAAGACTATATGATAGTTGAGTATGTGGAATTTGCTAAATCAAAGCTCTTACATAGACCCTTCCTGAAAATAAGATGAATTGCAATTGTTCGATGACTAGGAATATGGTCTGTTAGTTTTCAAGAAACTTTCTGGTCTATACTTTAAACATGTGAATAGCTTGTTACTTGATCATGAGAAGTTTTATGAGATGAGCTACTGTTTATGGTTTATATTGATGCTAGAAAAAGTGATTGAAATTATCATTGATCAAACTTGTGCACTTGCTAGCATTCACACTTCATAAATTATTTCTTTTATCATTTACCTACTCGAGGACGAGCAGGAATTAAGCTTGGGGATGCTGATACGTCTCCAACGTATCTAAAATTTATGAAGTATTCATGCCATGTTTACAATAATTTTATATGATTTTGGTATGATTTTATTAGAACTAACCCGGACTGACGCTGTTTTCAGCAGAACTACCATGGTGTCGTTTTTTGTGCAGAAATAAAAGTTCTCGGAATGGGCTGAAAATTTACGGAGAATATTTTTGGAAAATATAAAAAATACTGGAGCAAAAAGATACCGGAGAGGAGTCCCGAGGCAGCCACAAGCCTAGGGGGAGCCCCCCTCCTGGGCGCGCCACCCTGGCTTGTGGGTCCCTCGGGAGTCCCCTTGACGTGAGACCGACGCCAAAAATTACTATAAATACCAAAACCCCCAGAAAGAAACCTAGATCGGGAGTTCCGCCGCCGCAATCCTCTGTAGCCATGAAAAACCAATCGGGAGCCCGTTCCGGCACCCTGCCGGAGGGGGAAACCATCACCGGAGGCCATCTTCATCATTCCGACGGTCTCCACGACGAGGATGTAGTAGTTCACCCTCGGGGCTGAGGGTATGTACCAGTAGCTATGTGTTTGATCTCTCTCTCTCGTGTTCTTGAGATGGCACGATCTTGATGTACCGCGAGCTTTATTAATATAGATGAATCATATGGAGGTTTCCCCTCTCTATCTTCTTGTGATGAATTGAGTTTTCCGTTTGAAATTTTCTTATCGGATTGAGTCTTTAAAGGATTTGAGAACACTTGATGTATGTCTTGCGATGGGATATCTGTGGTGACAATGGGATGTTCTATTGATCTACTTGATGTATGTTTTGGTGATCAACTTGCGGGTTCCGTGACCTTGGGAATCTATGCATAGGGGTTGGCACACGTTTTCGTCTTGACTCTCCGGTAGAAACTTTGGGGCACTCTTTGAAGTTCTTTGTGTTGGATTGAACATGGTGAATCTGAAATTGTGTGATGCATATCGTATAATCAAGCCCATGGGTACTCGTGGTGACATTGGAGTATCTAGGTGACATTAGGGTTTTGGTTGATGTGTATCTTAAGGTGTTATTTTAGTACGAACTCTAGGGCTGTTCGTGACACTTATAGGGATAGCTCATAAGATTGATCGGAAAAGATAACTTTGAGGTGGTTTCGTACCCTACAATAATTTCTTAGTTTGTTCCCCGCTATTTGTGACGTTGGAGTGAACTCTTTGTCGCACGTGACGGATTTACATATGATTCAACTATGTCAGTATTGTTGAGAGAACTTGCACTAGTGAAAGTATGAACCCTAGGCCTTGTTTCTAAGCATTGCAATACCGTTTGTGCTCACTTCTATCATTGTTACCTTGCTGTTTTTATATTTTCAGATTACAAAAACCTATATCTATCATCCATATTACACTTGTATCACCATCTCTTCGCCGAACTAGTGCACCTATACAATTTACCATTGTATTGGGTGTGCTGGGGACACAAGAGACTCTTTGTTCTTTGGTTGCAGGGTTGTTTGAGAGAGACCATCTTCATCCTATGCCTCCCACGGATTGATAAACCTTAGGTCATCCACTTGAGGGAAATTTGGTACTATCCTACAAAACTCTGCGCTTGGAGGCCCAACACGAGTCTACAAGAAGAAGGTTGCGTAGTAGACATCACCAGCCATAAAGGCTTCAAAAGCTGACAAGAAGCAGAAGCTAGTTACTTGAGGAGGCTCACGCTAGCGCGAGAGAGGACTCATAACCGCCGCCTCATGTACTGCATAGTTTCGCTCTCACTCATAACGATAGCTCTTCTCGTGTATATCATTGTTTAGATGGATGACGATGTAGTTGCAAGTATTCGAGGCTTGTATCGCTATGTTCGAGAGATGATGACGAGAGACCACTTTGTGTTGGATGATGATTATGATGATGACATGAATTGATAAGACTATTTGTATGTGTATGCTATGATTACATTTGTGTGTGTATGATATGCTAGATATTATTGTATAAAGCCTGTACAAATAAAAAACAAATATGCAGGAAAAAAAATCAGAAACTAATAAAACTAGCAGTAGCGCGGCTTACTATAGCGCGCTGGACCTATTAGCAGCAGCGCGTCCCGGTAAAGCTCGCTGCTGCTACCCATGTTTAGTAGTAGCGTGTCTTACTCTAGAGCGCTATAGCTATTAGCAGCAGCGCATCCCGGTAAAGAATGCTACTGCTACCCATGTATAGTAGTAGCGCGGGTTGAAGATCGCTACTGCTACAAGTTAGCTGTAGCGCCGTATCAGTAGCGCGGGTACCCACGCTACTGATACACCTAAAAACTGCACTACTGCTAGGCTTTTCCCTAGTAGTGATTGAACACAAGACATGAACTAGGGTTTGAGAGGAGATGGTGTTGTTGAAGATGTTGATCAAGATTGGCCTCCAAAGATGAGAGGGGTGTTGGTGATGACGATGGCTTCGATTTCCCCCTCCGGGAGGGAAGTTCCTCTGGCGGAATTGCTCCGCCGGAGGGAAAAAGGGCTCCTGCCCAAGTTCCGCCTCAAGACAGCGGCGCTCCGTCCCGAAAGTCCTCTCCTTATTTTTTCTAGGTCAAAAGACCTTAAATACAAGAAGATGGGCATCGGAGGTGGGTCGTGCCTGGGGGTCCTCGCGCGCCCTGGTGTCTTGTGCTCACTAGGTGGCCCCCCTTCGGTAGTTATTTGGTCTAGTATTTTTTATATATTTCAAAATAATTCTCCGTGAAGTTTCAGCTTATTTGGAGATGTGCAGAATAGGTATCTCTGATGTGCTTTTTCAGGTCCAGAATTCCAGCTGCCGGTATTCTCCCTCTTTGTGTAAATCTTGCATATTATGAGAGAAAAGGTATTAGAATCACTCCCTAAAGAATTATTATTCAACAAAACACAGTAAATAACAGTAGGAAATCATGATGCAAAATGGTCGTATCAACTCCCCCAAGCTTAGATCTCACTTGTCCTCAAGCGAAAGCCGATATTGAAAAGCATGTCCACATGGTTTGAGAGAGAGGTGTCGATAAAAACAAAATACGGACATAGTAGCATCATGCTTATTATCATAGCAGCAAGAAACTTTATCATAGAACTTATTAATATAACTTTTATTATCTAACTTCATCATATAACTTATCATGAACAAGTAACAATGCATCACAACATAGAAGTATAAAGCATAAACCTTATTGAAAACCAACAAACTATGTTCTCAGTCAACTTTGCAACTACAATTCATCATATTTTCAGGAAGGTTCTCGTGTCGGAGCCTTTTGGCAAGTCCACATACTCAACCATCATTTAGTCTTCTATGATTGCTAACACTCACAGCATACCCATGAGCAAAAAGTTTCAACCGGACACATAGAAAGATAGGGCTTATAGTTTCGCCTCCCAACGTACTCACCTCAAGGGTGATGTCAACAATAATAACTCATGCTCACTCACATCCAACTGGATATATGTGCCTAGATCTTTCCACACCACATGATTCTTGCAAAAAGAAGAAGTAAAAAGGAATAGGAAAGAATACTTTGAATCTTGCATAAAAGTAAATACATAAAATTGAAAGATAGGCCCTTCGCAGAGGGAAGTAGAGGTTGTCATGCACTTTTTTGGTTTGTATGCCAAATCCCTTAATGTAAAAGAAGATCACGCTATATTGCCCCCTATGATAGCAACCTTTATTATCCAGTCCATCGCTTTTATTACTTTGCCATCATAAGTTCGTACAACGCTCAATTTTCTCTTACATTAATTGATCAAACACATTTAGAATCAATTTTTATTGCCTTATTACACCGATGACAACTTACTTGAAGGATCTTACTCGATACATGGGTAGGTATGGTGGACTCTCAAAACATGAATTTGGGTTTAGGGTTTTTGGATGCACAAGTAGTATCTCTACTTAGTGCGGAATTTTTAGCTAGCAATGATATTGAGCAAGCACCACATGTTGAAGGATCTATGACAATATAACTTCTATTTGAATATGAACAAACATAAATCATTATGTTATCTTCCTTGTCCAACGTCAACAATTTTGACATATAATATTTAATGGGGGCTCACAATCATAAAAGATGTCCAACATAGTGTATTTGCATGTGAATCTTCTCTTCCCTTATTAATTCTTTCATGAATTGCATCATTGACCAATGTTATGTTTGTCAATCTCCAATAAATTTTACCACTTATACTTTTCCTTATGTGATGTCATTACTTACCATAAGATTAGCATATGTTTTTTTCATTTATTTCCTTTCTATTTTGATTGGAACAAGAAAGTAAAGAAGCAAAAGCTCAAACTAAATTTTATTATATAACTCTCACTCGATTACATAGATAGATAGATCACGAAACTAACACTCGAAAATAGATCATACTAAACTTTTATTCGACTAAATCATGAAAGAGCTAAGGATCGAACAAAAATAGGTAAAGGTAAAGAAAAGTGATGGTGATACGATACCGGGGCACCTCCCCCAAGCTTGGCTCAAGCCAAGGGGAGTTCCCATACCCGTGTACTCAAGTCTCCTTTGGTGGTGAAGATGATGAAGGTGGTGGTGATGAAGTGGTAGGTTTGTCCTCTGGCTTCCAGGGCAAGGGCTCATGATACGTCTCCGTCGTATCTATAATTTTTGATTGTTTCATGCCAATATTTTACAACTTTCATATACTTTTGGCAACTTTTTATACTATTTTTGGGCAAACATATTGATCCAGTGCCCAGTGCCAGTTCCTGTTTGTTGCATGTTTTTTGTTTCGCAGAAAATCCATATCAAACGAAGTCCAAACGGTATAAAAACTTATGGAGATTTTTTTTGGAATATATGTGAATTTTGGGAAGTGGAATCAATAGAAGGCGGTGCCCGAGGGGCCCACAATCCAGGGGGCGCGCCCTAGGGGGTAGGGCGCGCCAGGGTGTCTTGTGGTCACCCCTTAAGGCAGTTGGTGCCCTTGTTTCGCCGCAAGAAAGCTAATATCCGGATAAAAATCGTGTTAAAATTTCAGCCCAATCGGAGTTACGGATCTCCGGGAATTTAAGAAACGGTGAAAGGCCAGAATCTGGGAAGGCAGAAACAGAAGGAAACAGAGAGAGAGATCCAATCTCGGAGGGGCTCTCGCCCCTCCGCCGCTATGGAAGCCAAGGACCAGAGGGGAAACCCTCCTCCCATCTAGGGGGGAGACCAAGGAAGAATAAGAAGGAGCCGTCGTCACCAACTCTCCCCCCTCTATGCAGCGGTGTAACACCCCTTCTCCCTGCTGTAATCTCTACTTAAACATGGTGCTCAACGCTATATATTATTTCCCAATGATGTATGGCTATCCTATGATGTTTGAGTAGATCCGTTTTGTCCTATGGGTTGATTGATGATCATGATTGGTTTGAGTTGCATGTTTTATTATTGGTGCTATCCTATTTTGCTCTCCGTGTCGCGCAAGCGTGAGGGATCCTCGTTGTAGGGTGTTGCAATGTGTTCATGATTTGCCTACGGTGGGTTGCTTGAGTGACAGAAGCATAAACCCGAGTAGGTGGGTTGTTGCATATGGGAGTAAAGAGGACTTGATACCTTATAATGCTATGGTTGGGTTTTACCTTAATGATCTTTAGTAGTTGCGGATGCTTGCTAGAGTTCCAATCATAAGTGCATATGATCCAAGTAGAGAAAGTATGTTAGCTTATGCCTCTCCCTCATATAAAATTGCAATAATGATTACCGGTCTAGTTATCGATTGCCTAGGGACAAATAACTTTCTTGTGACAAAAAGCTCTCTACTAAGACTAACTTAGTTGTTTCTTTATCTAAACAGCCCCTAGTTTTTATTTACGCGCTCTTTATTATCTTGCAAACCTATCCTATCACACCTACAAAGAAGTTCTAGTTTCATACTTGTTCTAGGTAAAGCGAACGCTAAGCGTGCGTAGAGTTGTATCGGTGGTCGATAGAACTTGAGGGAATATTTGTTCTACCTTTAGCTCCTCGTTGAGTTCGACACTCTTACTTATCGAAAGAGGCTACAATTGATCCCCTATACTTGTGGGTTATCAAGACCTTTTTCTGGCACCGTTGCCGGGGAGCAATAGCGTGGGGTGAATATTCTCGTGTGTGCTTGTTTGTTTTATCACTAAGTAGATTTTCTTTGCTGTTCTAAGTTGTTCTCTATCTTTAGTTATGGATATGGAACACGAAATACGAAAAAAATTAGGTGTACTTGCTACTCATGGAGATGGGGAACCTCCTAAAACCCTCGATGCTCATTATGTGAAAGATATTATGCACTACTTTAATAATCCTGAGAAAACCCCATTCAATTATATAATTGGAGACACGTTGGATCAACGTGAATACTTTAGGGATTATCGCTTGACTCAAAAAGGGAAACTGTTATGGGATCAAATTCATATGTTGAAATGGTATGCCTGGAATTTATGCTTGAGATATGATATTACTTGTTGCTCTAGGATGAAGGCTAAAAACCTTCCCTTTTCATGTAAATTTAATGATAATGAAACCTTGGCTTCTTATGCTAATGGTATATATGATTACTATGATGTGGAACAAATAGAAGAGTTTGTTGCTTTTAAGGGTGCTTATGAAATTGAAGCTTTGTTTGAAAAGTATGAAGATTATGATGATGCTATTTACCGATCTCAAAATTTGGCTATGCTTCGTTATTGTTATGCCAATTATGAATATAATGCCGGTATTAATGCTTTTATTGAGAAAGTCTCCGCTGTCCAAGAGGAGACTAATATTTTGCAGGAAACTATGGAAGAAGAAATTCCTGACACTGTGAGCTCATTAGATGAAAAAGATGACGAGGAGAGCGAAGAACAAAAGGAGGAAGAGCGGATTAGCTACCCATGCCCACCTTTTAATGAGAGTAACTCTTCAACTCATACATTGTTTAATTTCCCTTCGTGCTTACCGAAGGATGAATGCTATGTTGATTGCTATGATCCCTTGGATTCGTTCGAAATGTCACTTTTTGATGAACTTGATGCTTGCTATGCTTGTGGCCATGATGCCAATATGAATGATGCTTATGGAGATGAACTTGCTATAGTTCCTTATGTTAAACATGAAATTGTTGCTATTGCACCCACACATGATAGTCCTATTATCTTTTTGAATTCTCCCAACTACACTATATCGGAGAAGTTTGCACTTATTAAGGATTATATTGATGGGTTGCGTTTTACCATTACACATGATGATTTTGATGAGTATAATATGCATGTGCTTGCTGCTCCTACTTGCAATTATTATGAGAGAGGAACTACATCTCCACCTCTCTATGTTTCCAATATGATAAAATTGCAAGAAACTGCTTATGCTATGTATTGGCCTTTACTTGATGTGCAAGAATTGTTCTTTTATGACATGCCGATGCATAGGAAGAGAGTTAGACTTCGTTGTTACATGATATATGTTACTTTGTGCTCACTACTAAATTACAAATCATTGTTAATTAAAATTGGCTTTGATATACGTTGGGATCCGGGTGGATCAATTACTTGAGCACTTTATGCCTAGCTTAATGGCTTTAAAGAAAGCGCTGCCAGGGAGAGAACCCGGAAGTTTTAGAGAGTCATTTTATTCTGTTGTGTGATTTTATATAGTTTAAAAAACAAAAAAATAAAGAGGGGAACCTAAAACTTTTTCAAAAAGAAAAGTGAAAGTGAGAGGGACGAGCATTGTGAAAGTGGGAGCTAGCCTTGAACTTTGTTCATGCCCATGGAAACCTTGTGAATCTTATTTACAGAAAATTTTCAACAAAAATAATTATCCCCTTGTATAAATCCATTGTATTATAAAAATAATGTGCCAAGATTTGCCTTTAGGATGATTAGATTGCTTGTTTGGTGTGTGCAGTGCAAAAACAGAAACTTTGGCTGTAGTGATTGAATTTACATTTTTTACTGGAATGTCAAAAGTTTCTGAAATTTTTACACAGTACTTCTATGCAAATTTTTTATTTTGTTCTAATGTTTCAGAATTTTTAGAGTTACAGAAGTATGGTGAATGTTCAGATTACTACAGACTGTCCTGTTTTTGACAGATTCTGGTTTTGATGCATTGTTTTGCTCGTTTTGATGAAACTATCGATTGTATCGGTGGTATAAGCCATGGAAAAGTTATATTACAGTAGCTACAATGCAAAAACAAAATATGAATTGGTTGGCAACAGTACTTAAAGTTGTAATTTGCTTTATTATTACTAACGGATCTCACGAGGGTTTTGTTAAGTTTTGTGTGATTGAAGTTTTCAAGTTTTGGGCGAGATCACGATGGGTGAAGGAATAAGGAGTGGAAAGAGACTAAGCTTGGGGATGCCCGAGTTACCCCAAGGTAATATTCAAGGACTCCCAAGAAACTAAGCTTGGGGATGCCCCGGAAGGCATCCCCTCTTTCTTCTGACAACCATCGGTAATTTTACTTGGAGCTATATTTTTATTCGTCACATGATATGCGTAAATCTTGGAGCGTCGTGTGCTTTTTATTTTTCTTTTAATAATGCACCATGCTGGTATGAGAAAGTCCTTGGTTGATTTATAGAAGGCTCTTTGCACCTCACTTATATCTTTTGAGTATGGATTTATAGAATGCTTCATGTCCTTCACTTATATCATTTGAAGTTTGGATTGCCTGTTTCTCTACACATAGAAATCCGCCATTTGTAGAATGCTCTTTTGCTTCACTTATATTTGTTAGAGCATGGGCATATCTTTTGTAGAAAGAATTAAACTCTCATGCTTCACTTATATATATTTAGAGAGTTAACAGGAGTTGGTCAATCACATGGTTAGTCATAAAATCCTACATAAAACTTGTAGATCACTGAATATGATATGTTTGATTCCTTGCAATAGTTTTGCGATATAAAGATGGTGATATTAGAGTCATGCTAGTGAGTAATTGTGGATTGGTAGAAATATTTGTGTTAAAGTTTGTGATTCCCGTAGCATGCACGTATGGTGAACCGTTATGTGAAGAAGTCGGAGCATGATTTATTTATTGATTGTCATCCTTTGTGTGGAGGTCGGGATCGCGCGATGGTTAACTCCTACCAACCCTTCCGCTAGGAGCATGCGTGTAGTACTTTGTTTCGATGACTAATAAATTTTTGCAATAAGTATGTGAGTTCTTTATGACTAATGTTGAGTCCATGGATTATGCGCACTCTCACTCTTCCACCTTTGCTAGCCTCTCTAGTACCGCACAACTTTCGCCGGTGCATTAAACCCACCTTATTCCCTTCCGCAAAACAGCCACCATACCTACCTATTATGGCATTTCCATAGCCATTCCGAGATATATTGCCATGCAACTTCCACCGTTCCGTTTATTATGACACGCACCATCATTGTCATATTGCTTTGCATGATTGTAAGATAGCTAGCATGATGTTTTCATGGCTTGTCCGTTTTTTGATGTCATTGCTACGCTAGATCATTGCACATCCCGGTACACCGCCGGAGGCATTCATATAGAGTCATATTTTGTTCTAGTATCAAGTTGGAATTCTTGAGTTGTAAGTAAATAAAAGTGTGATGATCATCATTATTAGAGCATTGTCCCATGCGAGGAAAGGATGATGGAAGCTATGATTCCCTCACAAGTTGGGATGAGTCTCCGGACTTTACAAATAAATAAAAGAGGCCAAAGAAGCCCAAATAAAAAAAAGAGGCCAAAGAAGCCCACCAAAAAAACAAAAAAAAACAAAAAAAATGAGAGAAAAGAGAGAAGGGGCAATGCTACTATTCCTTTTTCCACACTTGTGCTTCAAAGTAGCACCATGATCTTCATGATAGAGAGTCTCCTATATTGTCACTTTCATATACTAGTGGGAATTTTTCATTATAGAACTTGGCTTGTATATTCCAATGATGGGCTTCCTCAAATTGCCCTAGGTCTTTGTGAGCAAGCAAGTTGGATGCACACCCACTTAGTTTTTAGTTTGAGCATTCATACACTTATAGCTCTAGTGCATCCGTTGCATGGCAATCCCTACTCACTTGCATCGATATCGATTGATGGGCATCTCCATAGCCCATTAATTTGCCTAGTTGATGTGAGACTATCTCCTTATTTTTGTCTTCTCCACAACCTCCACCATATTCTATTCCACCTATAGTGCTATATCCATGGCTCACACTCATGTATTGCGTGAAAGTTGAAAAGGTTTGAGAGTACTAAAGTATGAAACAATTGCTTGGCTAAAACCGAGGCTGTGCATGATTTAATACTTTGTGTGATGAAGATGGAGCATAGCCAGACTATATGATTTTGTAGGGATAACTTTCTTTTAGCCATGATATTTTGAGAAGACATGATTGCTTTATTAGTATGCTTGAAGTCTTATTGTCTTTATGTCAAATGATAGACTATTGCTTTGCATCATTCGTGTCTTAATATTCATGCCATGATTAGATTATATGATCAAGATTATGCTAGGTAGCATTCCACATCAAAAATTATCTTTTTTATCATTTACCTACTCGAGGACGAGCAGGAATTAAGCTTGGGGATGCTGATACGTCTCCGTCGTATCAATAATTTTTGATTGTTTCATGCCAATATTTTACAACTTTCATATACTTTTGGCAACTTTTTATACTATTTTTGGGACTAACATATTGATCCAGTGCCCAGTGCCAGTTCCTGTTTGTTGCATGTTTTTTGTTTCGTAGAAAATCCTTATCAAACAAAGTCCAAACGGGATAAAAACTTACGGATATTTTTTTTGGAATATATGTGAATTTTGGGAAGTGGAATCAACATAAGGCGGTGCCCGAGGGGCCCACAAGCCAGGGGGCGCGCCCTGGGGGGTAGGGCGCGCCAGGGTGGCTTGTGGTCACCCCTTAAGGCGGTTGGTGCCCTTGTTTCTCCGCAAGAAAGCTAATATCCGGATAAAAATCGTGTTAAATTTCAGCCCAATCGGAGTTACGGATCTCCGGGAATTTAAGAAACGGTGAAAGGCCAGAATCTGGGAAGGCAGAAACAGAAGGAAACAGAGAGAGAGATCCAATCTCGGAGGGGCTCTGGCCCCTCCGCCGCCATGGAAGCCAAGGACCAGAGGGGAAACCCTCCTCCCATCTAGGGGGAGACCAAGGAAGAAGAAGAAGGAGCCGTCATCACCAACTCTCTCCCCCTCTATACAGCGGTGTAACACCCCTTCTCCCTGATGTAATCTCTACTTAAACATGGTGCTCAACGCTATATATTATTTCCCAATGATGTATGGCTATCCTATGATGTTTGAGTAGATCCGTTTTGTCCTATGGGTTGATTGATGATCATGATTGGTTTGAGTTGCATGTTTTATTATTGGTGTTGTCCTATGGTGCTCTCCGTGTCGCGCAAGCATGAGGGATCCTCGCTGTAGGGTGTTGCAATGTGTTCATGATTTGCCTACGGTGGGTTGCTTGAGTGACAGAAACATAAACCCGAGTAGGTGGGTTGTTGCATATGGGAGTAAAGAGGACTTGATACCTTATAATGCTATGGTTGGGTTTTACCTTAATGATCTTTAGTAGTTGCGGATGCTTGCTAGAGTTCCAATCATAAGTGCATATGATCCAAGTAGAGAAAGTATGTTAGCTTATGCCTCTCCCTCATATAAAATTGCAATAATGAATACCGGTCTAGTTATCGATTGCCTAGGGACAAATAAGTTTCTTTTGACAAAAAGCTCTCTACTAAGACTAACTTAGTTGTTTCTTTATCTAAACAGCCCCTAGTTTTTATTTACGCGCTCTTTATTATCTTGCAAACCTATCCTATCACACCTACAAAGTACTTCTAGGTTCATACTTGTTCTAGGTAAAGTGAACGTTAAGCGTGCGTAGAGTTGTATCGGTGGTCAATAGAACTTGAGGGAATATTTGTTCTACCTTTAGCTCCTCGTTGGGTTCGACACTCTTACTTATCGAAAGAGGCTATAATTGATCCCCTATACTTGTGGGTTATCAGCTCACCATCAAAAGTTGACGCACGAGTCCCCCGAGTCCTGCAACTGGCAGCTAAACTCATACCTTCAAATCTTGCTTCATACTCAAAAACTTGGTTTTGAAGATCATAGATTTGACTTTGCAGAAAATTGATTTGCTCGTTGAAAGTGAAGATGATGTCCTTCATAGACCGGCCATCCACCATCTGATCACGGGTGAATTCCGTGATCATGGAGTGATTGGCACTAAGTCCACGCTCCACCATCTTTTGGCACTTGAATATGTCTTGTTCCACTGCCTCGAGCCTAGCCTCCATGCTTCCCGTCCTCTTGGGTCCCTGAACATCGCGGATATGGAGCACCCCCTCACACATCTCAATGGTTTGATGGTGCTTCATCACTTCCGGCAAGTACGGGTTGATGACCTTCTTGAAGAACTTGTCCTTGGAGGAGCTTGGTGGAGCCATGGAGATCTAGATCTGACGAGAAAACAGCACGAAACAAGAACAGAGAATTTTTCTGCGATGCGGTGGTCAAAACAATCGGGAGTATATCTAAAGAATTTGTCATCTTGGGAAGAAAGAATATGGAAGGAAAACGGAGTCGGGAAGGTGTCCGAGGTGGGCACAACCCACCAGGACACGCCCGGCAGGGCTGGCGCGCCCTGGTGTATCGTACTCACCTCGGTTGCTTTCCTGTTTATTTCTTATTTTCCTAATTTTTGTAATATTCCAAAACTGACAGAAAATATGTTTGCGGATTTTTCGGAGTCCGTTTACTTACCGTATCACATACCTCCTTTTTTCAGAATTCTGGAGTGTTTCGGCAGGTTTTTTTTATGTGTTCCTCCGGTGTCATGATCTGGATAACATTGCTTTCAACATTAATAGGCGTACCTGAGATATAGTGTTTAATCCTTTGTCCATTGGCCACCTTCGGGTTACTACCTTCAGCATTATTAATCTTGATAGCTCTAGAATGATAAACCTCTTCGATAACATATGGTCCTTCCCATTTGGAAAGAAGCTTGCCTGCAAAAAATATCAAACGAGAGTTATACAAATGTCGAGGCGATGACCCCCGGGTAGGCTCGAGGAGACGACTCAACATTTCAAAACAACGGGGCGGCCAACGCCCCTCTGTCCGGGTGACTCCTAAGTCCAGCCGGCTCCCTGCCCGGCTGCACCAGCCGGCTGCTCCGTCAGACCCCCCGTACGGCTGCTCCAGCCGGCCTGCTGCGCAAGGTCAACCACCATGTCCCATCGGACCCGACATGAAGACACTATAGCCTGCGTCATGCGTCACTTCACTGCGCTCCAATAGTCCAGCACTGCTGACCAATAGGGTGCACTATAGCCTGCATCACGTGTCACCTCGCATGACCAATCCAATAGTGGTGCACTATTGCCTGCATCATGCGTCATCTCACATGTCATCCCCAATAGTGAATAGTTGGCCACGTGGGCCACCCCTTGTCCCCTGGCCTCCCTTTATAAGAGGCACCAGGGGAGCTCACCCAGAAAAAAAGCTCCTCTCATTCTCTCATCCTCTCCCATTCTCTCATTCTCACACACGTGAGGCCAAGGAAAGGAGTAACCAGCTCCCTCTTCCTCCTCAGGCACAGCTCCAGGAGCAACTCTGTACTACATATACACTTCATATACAGACAGGCAGGAGTAGGGGTATTATCTCTCCGGAGAGCCCCGAACCTGGCTAAACCACCGCATGCTACTACCCTATCCCGTCCCGGATCTTCCACGGCAGCCTTGCTCTCACCTCGATTAGCCACCCCGTGGCATCTATTGTGAGAAAATGATGACAGTTGGCGCCCACCATGGGGCTCGCTGCTGCTGGAACCGCGGTCCGGGCGAGACCCTCTTAGTCATCACCACCGCGACGTTGTCGCCGTCTCTGTGACTGGGCTCGGGGGTCCGACATCAACACGCCCCCGCGCACTCGTGCCGGCGCTGGTAGCATCCTCATCGCCGGCCTCGGCATCGCCCGTCTCAACCGTCGACTCCATCTTCACCAACCTCGCGCGGGCCACCGCTAGCGGCTCGCGGCCATGACCGGCCGCCACTACGTACTCCTTGCACTGGCACTACTCCCAGCCGCCGCGCTCGCGCTAGCTCCGACCGCGTCCTGTCAGCTGCCGCGGCCGCCTCTCGAGCTGGCTCCCGCAAGCTTGTTCTCCACTCACCCTCGCAGAAAAAGCAGTCCCTGCATGTTCGCTTTGGCCTCACACATAAAAATCCCATGAACAAGAGCCAAGCCCCCCGAGATACCATCGCGCATGTCCGCCATGGCCGCCACCGGGGCTGCGCTGCAGCTTCGCCTCGCGTCCAGGGTGGTGCGGGTCGGAAGGCTCAGCGCCCTCCCGGCGCTCTGCTCCTTGTCCGCCTCCCGCGCGCCGTCCACTGCGCCTGCCGCGCTGCACATCGCTGGGTGTGTGCCCTGCGCCCGCGGCCCTCGCGCGTGCCTCCATGGCTGCACGGCTGCGCGCCGGAGCACCCCGCCACCTGCTCCGCCCGCTGCGGCAATGCGGCGCGCCGGTTGCCTCGGCTACGACTGCCTCGCTCCGTCCTCGTCCGCGCACACGTCCTCCGCAGACGACAGTTGGCCCAATGCAGCCGCCGGCCACGGCCGCGCCTCACCCCTGCTCCACCAGCGAAGGCCCAACCTCCTACCCGCCCGCGCTCGCACCTCGCCTCCGTGGCCCGTGCGCCGTCTCCACCGGCTCCGCGCCCGCGCCTTCTCCGCTAGGTTTCCCTGCGCCGACGCGCTCGCGCGGTTCAGCCCGTCGCAGCGCCTCCGCTCCTCCGCCCAGCTACCTCACCGGCGTGCCCGCCCCGCACCGGTCGTCGTCACACCCGGCCGCGTCTGGCCGTCCCCGCCTCCGCGCGCCTCGCCGGCTCCGACCGCACCCGCGGGCTCGCGGGCTTCGCCTCGCTTCAGACCGGAGGGGCGCTTCTGCGGGTCGCCCCGGCCCGTGCGCCCTCGCGCGCGTCCCCTGCGTCCCGACCTCTCCTGCGACGTCGCACCGAACCACGGCTCTGACCGGCGGGGGCTCGCCTCCGCGTTGTCCGTGGCTGCGGCGCCGCCTCCTTCCGTGCTCGCGGCTCCGTCATCGCGCCCTCCCCCGCGTTCCCCCGCGGTCGCCGCGACCTCCGCCTTGTCTCCAAGCGCCCTCTGCCGCGCGCCCTGGCCGGCCGCCTGCCCGCGCTGCCCTGGTCCACGCTGGCTGGCCACCCTGATACGTCTCCAATGTATCTATAATTTTTGATTGTTCCATGCTATTATATTATCTGTTTTGGATGTTTTATATGCATTAATATGCTATTTTATATTATTTTTGGGACTAACCTATTAATCTAGAGCCTAGTGCCAGTTTTTGTTTTTTCCTTGTTTTTGAGTATTGCAGATAAGGAATATTAAACGGAGTCCAAACGGAATAAAATCTTCGGAATAATTTTTCTTGGACCAGAAGCAACCCAGAAGACTTGGAGATGAAGGCAGGGGAGCCGCCGTGTGGCGACAAGCCACAGGGGCGCGCCCTAGGTGGGGCGCCCCCTTGGCTTGTGGCCCCACGGCAACCCTCCTAACCCTATTCTTCGGCCTATAAATTCCCAAATATTCCCTAGATACCAAAAAGAGCCACGAAAAAACGTTTCCGCCACCGGAAGCCTCTGTTCCCCTGAGTTCCAATCTTGGAGCCTTTTCCGGTAATCTGCCGGAGGGGGATTCGATCACGGAGGGCATCTACATCAACTCCATTGCCCCTCCGATGATGCGTGAGTAGTTCACCACCGACCTTTGGGTCCATAGCTAGTAGCCAGATGGCTTCTTCTCTCTCTTTGTTCTTCAATACCATGTTCTTCATGATCTTCATGGAGATCTATCCGATGTAATACTCTTTTGCGGTGTGTTTGTCGAGATCCGATGAATTGTGGGTTTATGTTCAGATTATCTATGAATATTATTTGAATCTTCTCTGAATTCTTATATGCATGATTTCATATCTTTGCAAGTCTCTTCGAGTTATTGGTTTGTTTGGCCAACTAGATTGGTAATTCTTGCAATGCACTACTAGAAAAAAGGCTGTTAGTGGCGCACCTATTTTGGCTATTAATGGCGCACTATAGGTGCGCCACTATTATCACGCCATTAGTAACAAATAGTAATGGCGCACCTCTGGTGCGCCATTAGTAATCCAAATACTAGTGGCGCACCATGTGGTGCGCCATCACTATTGCTACAGGTGCGCCACTGGTAACTTTTTTTTTATTGAATTTTTTTGACTTTTTTTTTTGAAATTTGAAGGCGGGAAAATAGTAGTGGCGCACCATGCACTGGTGCGCCATTGCTAACTTTTTTTGAATTCTAGATCCGGATCTGGCACGATTTTTTTTTGTGATTTTTTTTGTGATTTTTTTTCAAATTTTGTTCTGCTACGTTCTTTGTGCCAGGGAGCTCCACATGTGGTCGGAGAGGAGGTCGCCGGAGAGGAGGGAGGAGAGACCATGAGGAGGAGAGGAGGGAGGAGAGACCATGACGAGGAGAGGAGAGAGGAGGAGGTCGCCGGAGAGGAGCTCGCCTAGGTCACCGGAGAGGAGGAGGAGGTCGCCGGAGAGTACCGGAGAGGAGGTCGCCGGAGAGGAGGAGGAGGTCGCCGGAGAGGAGGAGGAGGAGGTCGCCGGAGAGGACCGGAGAGGAGGTCGCCTAGGTCGCCGGAGAGGAGGGAGGAGGAGGTCGTCGGAGAGAAGGGAGGAGGAGGTCGCCGGAGAGGAGCTCGCCTAGGTCACCGGAGAGGAGGAGGAGGTCATCGGAGAGCACCATGAGGAGGTCGCCGGAGAGGAGGTCGCCGGAGAGGAGGAGGGGAGCATGGTGGAGGAGAGGAGGAGATGGAGTGGAGGAGAGGAGGAGAGGAGGAGAAGAATGAAGAGGTAAGGAGGAGGAGGCCGAACGGGTTTAATATATGGCTTAGCAGTGGCGCACCTTGTACTAGTGCGCCATTGCTAACCCTTTTTTTTTTTTTTTTTTTTGAATTTTTTTGAATTCTGAAGGCGGGAAATTAGTAATGGCGCACCATGGGGTGGTGCGCCATTGCTATGGTACATAGCAATGGCGCACCTAGGTGTGGTGCGCCATTGCTATGTACCATAGCAATGGCGCACCTAGGTGTGGTGCGCCATTACTATTTTTAAATTTTTTTGAATTTTTAAGGCGGGAAAATAGTAGTGGCGCACTATGCACTGGTGCGCCATTGCTAACTTTTTTTAATTTTTTTATTTTTTTGCCTCTAGATCTTAAAATGGCTGTAACTTTTTTTCTGTTAGGTTTTTGAGGATTCTAAAAAATCGATAGCGGGTATAGCCCATTGAATTCGGATGTAACTTTTCGAGTAGATGCTTTTTCATATAAAAAACTTTTTCATCGGAGGTCGTATGCAAAAGTTACGGCCATTTTACCGAAACACGGCGGCCTTTTGCAAAAAAATTCAAAATTCGTGTTTGTTAATTTTCCTAACAACTAGAACACATAACACATGGGCATCTATTTTTTTGAATTTTTTTGAACCTTTTATCATTTTCTTTTATTTTTTTTTAAACTGAAAAGACGATCCACTGGGGGGGTGGGGGTGTGTGTGTGTTTGTGTGTGTGAGACGTTAGTAATGGCGCACCCTCCCTGGTGCGCCATTGCTAACCTTAGCAATGGCGCACCAGGGAGGGTGCACCATTACTAATGTCTCACACACGCAGGCACACACCCCCACCAGACATAGCAATGGAGCACCACACCATGGTGCGCCATTACTATGCTACATAGTAATGGCGCACCTTGGTGTGGTTCTCCATTGTTATGTCTGGTGGGGTGGGGGGATGGACAAAAAAAATAGCAATGGCGCACTGCTCAGGTGGTGCGCCACTACTAAAAAAATAACAATGGCGCACCTGCTTCTGGTGCGCCATTGCTATATAGCAGTGGCGCACCACATTCATGGTGCGCCATTAATATCCATATTAGCTATAGCCGCTTTTCTAGTAGTGATGGGAGAAGTGCTTAGTTTTGGGTTCAATCTTGCGGTGTCCTCACCCAGTGACAAAGTAGGGGTAGCGAGGCACGTATTGTATTGTTGCCATCGAGGATAAAAAGATGGGGTTTTCATCATATTGCTTGAGTTTATCCATCTACATCATGTCATCTTACTTAATGCGTTACTCTATTCTTCATGAACTTAATACTCTAGATGCAGGCAGGAGTCGGTCGATGTGTGGAGTAATAGTAGTAGATGCAGAATCGTTTCGGTCTACTTGACATGGACGTGATGCCTATATGCATAATCATTGCCTTGGATATCATCATAATTATTCGCTTGTCTATCAATTGCTCGACAGTAATTTGTTCACCCACCGTATTATTTTCCTTTATGAGAGAAGCCTCTAGTGAAACCTATGGCCCCCGGGTCTATTTTCCATATTATACTTTCAGATCTATAAACCAAAAATACAAAAAATATCTTGCTGCAATCTTTTTTACTTTTGTTTTACTTTACTTCCAAGCAATCATATCTATCTATCTCTATCAGATCTCATCCTTGCAAGTAACCGTGAAGGGATTGACAACCCCTTTATAGCGTTGGGTGCAAGTGTTTGATTATTTGTGTAGGTACACCTATTGGGGACTTGCTTGTATCTCCTACTGGATTGATACCTTGGTTCTCAACAACTGAGGGAAATACTTATCTACTTTGCTGCATCACCCTTTCCTCTTCAAGGGAAAACCAACGCATGCTCGAGAAGTAGCAAGAAGGATTTCTGGCGCCGTTGCCGAGGAGATACATAGCAAGTCAGGACAAGAACTTTCCCGTCAACTTGCTAATTTCTAGCGCCGTTGCCGGGGAGATCTACATCAAGCCTACCAAGTACCCATCACAAACTCATCTCTTGCATTTACTTTAGTTGCCATTTGCCTCTCGTTTTCCTCTCCCCCACTTCTAAAACGATTTTCAAAAACATTTGCCTTTTTATTCGCCCTTCTTCCGTTCGTCTTTTCGTTTGCTTGTATGTTAGATCGTTTGCTCTTTTTCATGGCCCAACCTAAAAGCTTTGATCCTTACCTTAAAAAGTTGGAAGATATTGAGAATAATGCTAAGGGCTTCATGTCGCTCCAATTTGATCATAATAGTTTCTTTAGGAACGAGCTTAAAGAACAAAAGTTTATGCTGGAATACATGAATAAAGAACTTGACGATATGACTAAGGAATTTTATGGCTTGAAATCTCAGTTTGCTCGCCTTGAAAACTTAGTTGGCCAAATTTCTGATAAACAAGCTACCTTAGTCAATAAAATGGCCGCGAAGCCAGAATCTAATGTTGATGAAGATCTTAAAGTGATTGATGTGACTCCTATTGAATCTTTGTTTTCTAATGTAAATCTTGATAAAGATGGGACTGGAGATGAGTGAACTTTAGTTAAAAGGCGTCCCAATGATTCGGAGTTTATAGATCTTAATGCTAAGATTGATAAAAGTGGGATTGAAGAGGTCAAAACTTTAGATAGCAATGAACCCACTCTTTTGGATTTCATGGACTTTAATTATGATAGTTGTTCTTTGATTGATTGTGTTTCCTTGTTGCAATCCATGTTGAATTCTCCGCATGCTTATAATCAAAATAAAGCTTTTACTAAACATATCGTGGATGATATGATGAAATCTTTTGAAGAAAAACTTGAGTTGGAAGTTTCTATACCTAGAAAGCTTTATGATGAGTGGGAACCTACTATTAAGATTAAAATTAAAGACTATGAGTGCCATGCTCTGTGTGATTTGGGTGCTAGCGTTTCCACGATTCCAAAAACTTTATGTGATGTGCTAGGTTTCCATGAATTTGATGATTGCTCTTTAAATTTGCATCTTGCGGATTCCACCATTAAGAAACCTATGGGAAGGATTAATGATGTTCTTATTGTTGCAAATAGGAATTATGTGCCCGTAGATTTCATTGTTCTTGATATAGATTGCAATCCTACATGTCCTATTATTCTTGGTAGACCTTTCCTTAGAACGATTGGTGCAATTATTGATATGAAGGAAGGAAATATTAGATTCCAATTTCCATTAAGGAAAGGCTTGGAGCAATTTCCTAGAAAGAAAATAAAATTACCTTATGAATCTATTATGAGAGCTACTTATGGATTACATACCACAGATGACAATACCTAGATCTATTGCGTTATGCCTAGCTAGGGGCGTTAAACAATAGCGCTTGTTGGGAGGCAACCCAATTTTATTTTTATGCTTCTGTTTTTTAGTGTTTCACACATTATTACCTCTGTAGTAATTGTGTTTTCTTGTTTAAATTAGTGTTTGAGCCAAGTAAGACCTTTGGGACGGTCTACGGTGTTTTCAATTTGATTTTGCTCAAAAATAGAAACTTTTTCTCTCAGTCCAGGAATTTTGTAAATTCACTAGAACGTGTTTTTGATCTGAAATTTTTACACAAGATTGATATAAAAATTTCCCTGATTGTTCTAATTTTTCAGAAGTTTTGGTGTTAAATAAGTATTCGAAGTCTATAGATTGCTACAGACTGTTCTGTTTTAGACAGATTCTGTTTTCTTTGTGTTATTTGCTTATTTTGATGTATCTATGGGTTGTATCGGGGGGTATGAACCATGGATAAGTTAGATTACAGTAGGTATTACACCAATATAAATAAAGAATGAGTTTACAACAGTACCTAAAGTGGTGATTTATTTTTCTTATACTAACGGATCTCATGAGTTTTCTGTTGAGTTTTGTGTTGTGAAGTTTTCATGTTTTGGGCAAAGATTTGATGGACTATAGAATAAGGAGTGGCAAGAGCCTAAGCTTGGGGATGCCCAAGGCACCCCAAGTCATATTCAAGGATACCAAAAAGCCTAATCTTGGGGATGCCCCGGAAGGCATCCCCTCTTTCGTCTTCAATCCATCGGTAAATTTACTCGAGGCTATATTTTTATTCACCACATGATATGTGTTTTGCTTGGAGCGTCTTGTATGATATGTGTCTTTGCTTTTTAGTTTTCCACAATCATCCTTGCTGCACACATCTTTTTGAGAGAGACACGCTGAATCGTGAATTTATTAGAATACTCTATGTGCTTCACTTATATCTTTTGAGTTAGGCAATGTTGCTCTAGTACTTCACTTATATCTTTTTAGAGCACGGTGGTGTTTTATTTTATAGAAATTATTGAACTCTCATACTTCACTTATATTATTTTGAGAGTTTCTTTAAAACAGCATGGTAATTGGTTTAGGTTGTGAATTTAGTCCTAATATAATGGGCATCCAAGAGGGATATAATAAAAACTTTCATATTAAGTGCATTGGATACTATGAGAAGTTTGATTCCTTGCATATAGTTTTGAGATAATGAAGATGGTAATATGAGAGTCATGCTAGTGAGTAGTTGTGAATTGGAAGAATACTTGTGTCGAAGTTGGTGATTCCCGTAGCATGCACGTATGGTGAACCGTTATGTAACGAAGTCGGAGCATGATTTGTTTAATGATTGTCAACCTTTGTGTGAGGGTCGGGAGCGCGCGATGGTTAACTCCTACCAACCTCTCCCCTAGGAGCATGCGTCTAATGCTTTGTTTGATAACTAATAGACTTTTGCAATAAGTATGTGAGTTCTTTATGACTAATGTTGAGTCCATGGATTATACGCACTCTCACCCTTCCACCATTGCTAGCCTCTCTAGTACCGCGCAACTTTCGCCGGTGCATCAAACCCACCGTCCTCAAAACAGCCACCATATATTTTCCTCAAAACAGCCACCATACCTACCTATTATGGCATTTCCATAGACATTCCGAGATATATTGCCATGCAACTTCCACCGTTCCGTTTTTCATGACACGCACCATCACTTTCATATTGCATATAGAGTCATATTTTGTTCTAGGTATCGAGTTGTAATTTTCCTTTTGAGTTGTAAGTAAATAAAAGTGTGATGATTTTCATTATTAGAGCATTGTCCCATGAGAGAAAAGGATGATGGAAGCTATGAATCCCTCACAAGTTGGGATGAGTCTCCGGACTTTACAAATAATAAAAGAGGCCAGCGAAGCCCAAATAAAAAAAAGAGGCCAAAGATGCCCACCAAAAAAATGAGAGAAAGAGAGAAGGAACAATTGCTACTATCTTTTTCCACACTTGTGCTTCAAAGTAGCACCATGATCTTCATGATAGAGAGTCTCCTATTTTGTCACTTTCATATAGCTAGTGGAATTTTTCATCATATGCACAACCACTTAGTTTTCTTTTTTGAGCTTTCAAACACTTATAGCTCTAGTGCATTTGTTGCATGGCAATCCCAACTCACTCACATTGATATCTATTGATGGGCATCTCCATAGCCCGTTGATACGCCTAGTTGATGTGAGACTATCTTCTCCTTTTTCCTTGCAACCTCCACCATATTCTATTCCACCTATATATAGTGCTATATCCATGGCTCACGCTCATGTATTGCGTGAGAGTTGAAAAGGTTTGAGAACATAAAAAGTGTGAAACAATTGCTTGGCTTGTCATCGGGGTTGTGCATGATTTAGATACTTTGTGTGGGGAAGATGGAGCATAGCCAGACCATATGATTTTGTAGGGATAACTTTCTAAGGCCATGTTATTTTGAAAGGACGCAATTGCCTTGTTGGTGTGCTCGAAGTATTACTGTTTTTATGTCAATATTAGACTTTTGTTTTGAATCTTATGGATCTGAATATTCATGCCACAATAAAGAATATTACATGGATAAATATGTTAGGTAGCATTCCACATCAAAAATTCTGTTTTTATCATTTACCTACTCGAGGACGAGCAGGAATTAAGCTTGGGGATGCTTGATACGTCTCCAACGTATCTATAATTTTTGATTGTTCCATGCTATTATATTATCTGTTTTGGATGTTTTATATGCATTAATATGCTATTTTATATTATTTTTGGGACTAACCTATTAATCTAGAGCCTAGTGCCAGTTTCTATTTTTTCCTTGTTTTTGAGTATTGCAGATAAGGAATATTAAACGGAGTCCAAACGGAATAAAATCTTCGGAATAATTTTTCTTGGACCAGAAGCAACCCAGAAGACTTGGAGATGAAGGCAGGGGAACGGTCGTGTGGCGACAAGCCATAGAGGCGTGCCCTAGGGGGGGGGCGCCCCCCTGGCTTGTGGCCCCACGGCAGCCCTCCTAACCCTATTCTTCGGCCTATAAATTCCCAAATATTCCCTGGATACCAAAAAGAGCAACGAAAATACTTTTCCGCCGCCGGAAGCCTCTGTTCCCGTGAGATCCAATCTTGGAGCCTTTTCCGGTAATCTGCCGGAGGGGGATTCGATCACGGAGGGCATCTACATCAACTCCATTGCCCCTCCGATGATGCGTGAGTAGTTTAACCACAGACCTTCGGGTCCATAGCTAGTAGCTAGATGGCTTCTTCTCTCTCTTTGTTCTTCAATACCATGTTCTTCATGATCTTCATGGAGATCTATCCGATGTAATACTCTTTTGCGGTGTGTTTGTCGAGATCCGATGAATTGTGGGTTTATGTTCAGATTATCTATGAATATTATTTGAATCTTCTCTGAATTCTTATATGCTAGATTTCATATCTTTGCAAGTATCTTCGAGTTATTGGTTTGGTTTGGCCAACTAGATTGGTAATTCTTGCAATGGGAGAAGTGCTTAGTTTTGGGTTCAATCTTGCGGTGTCCTCACCCAGTGACAAAGTAGGGGTAGCAAGGCACGTATTGTATTGTTGCCATCGAGGATAAAAAGATGGGGTTTTCATCATATTGCTTGAGTTTATCCCTCTACATCATGTCATCTTACTTAATGCGTTACTCTGTTCTTCATGAACTTAATACTCTAGATGCAGGCAGGAGTCGGTCGATGTGTGGAGTAATAGTAGTAGATGCAGAATCGTTTCGGTCTACTTGACACGGACGTGATGCCTATATGCATAATCATTGCCTTGGATATCATCATAATTATTCGCTTTTCTATCAATTGCTCGACAGTAATTTGTTCACCCACCGTATTATTTTCCTTCATGAGAGAAGCCTCTAGTGAAACCTATGGACCCCGGGTCTATTTTCCATATTATACTTTCAGATCTATAAACCAAAAATACCAAAAATATCTTGCTGCAATCTTTTTACTTTTGTTTTACTTTACTTCCAAGCAATCATATCTATCTATCTCTATCAGATCTCATCCTTGCAAGTAACCGTGAAGGGATTGACAACCCCTTTATAGCGTTGGGTGCAAGTGTTTGATTATTTGTGTAGGTACACCTGTTGGGGACTTGCTTGTATCTCCTACTGGATTGATACCTTGGTTCTCAACAACTGAGGGAAATACTTATCTACTTTGCTGCATCATCCTTTCCTCTTCAAGGGAAAACCAACGCATGCTCGAGAAGTAGCACACCCCGCACCGCTCGGCCGCCTCCGCGCGCCGGTGGCGCGGCTCGCCTCGCCCCGCCAGCTGTGCCGCGCCCCGTCCGCCTCCTCGCCTCGCCTGCTCCACTCACGCGTCCTCGTCGCCTCGGGCCGCCTGCCTCGCGCCCGCTCCCGCGTGCCCGCTCGCCCGCGCGGCACCGGCCCCCGTCCGGCTCCAGCTCGGCCGCCGACCGGCTCCACCTGGCGTAGCGCCAACTGCCTCGCCCCGCCGGCTGCGCCGCGCCCAGGCCGCCTCCCCGCGTACCCGGTCCAGCCGCGCGCCGGCGCCGGCTCGCCTCGCCTCCCCAACGGTCCGGCCGGCCCACGCCTCCTGTGGCTCCGTGCGACGGTTCGGCCCTCGCTCCCTCACGGCCACACCTCCGCGCCAGCCGCCTCTTCGCTGCCTGCCGGCCACGCCCCGCCTCTGGCCCGGCCACCAGCCGGCTCCACCTCCCTGCACCCGCGCGCACCGGCCGGCTCCTGCTGCTGCGCCCCGCAGCCGGCTCCCACTGCCGCGCCCCGGTGCTGGTTGCCGCCTCTGGCTCCCGCTGCTGTCCACAACAGGCCGGCTCCCGGGAGAAAAGAGTAAAGCAAGAGGCAGGGCCAGCCCAAAAAAAAGTCGGCTGAAGATAAAAGAGAAGAAGAAAAGAAGGCCAGTTGTGCCCGCCTGCGTCACCGCTCGGTCGGCCGGCCTGCCTGCCTGCGACACCACCTGGCCAGTTGGCCTACCCGCCTACGTCGACACCGGGCCGCTCCAGTTGCCCATCTGCTTCGACGCCCGGCCGGCCGGGTCCGGCCGGTTGGCACACCCGCCGACCGCCAAAGGCTCGGCGACTACACCCAGTGGGTGCGCCGGCGCGCTCCGCTGGCAAAAAGCCACGACGGCTGCAAGCCGCGCCGGCTGTCATCGACAACAACCGCCTCGCCGGCACCAAAAACCAATGTGAGCTTTTCACCCGTGTATCTTTCCGTCGCGCACCAAAATCGGATACCCCGAGCGACCCTCGGGGGTCATCCCCGCATTTGCTTCTGCTACTTCACTGTTCACCCCGGCACCAGCTAGTCTCGGCCCGGGGCTGGCCGCTTGGCCCGATACATCCGTTCCCACGAGGCGGCTTAGTAGCGTGCACGGTACCAAAGGCCCACTCTTTGTCTCACCTACAGACCGCACCGCGGCTTTCCGGCTAGCGAGAGCAAGAGCTGGAGGTCACCACACGCGAAAAACGTCCGGGGAGAAAACGGCTTGGGCAACACGGTCGTTTCATTTATGAGTATCTATTTGGTCGAGTCCGCTCCCAGAGTCCGAGTACTGTCGCTCCACTCCGCGGCCCACTCTTCGCCTCAGCTACAGACCGGCTCCCGGCTGTCCGACTAGCAAGAGGAAAAGCCAAAAAGCGGAGAGAACATGAAAAATACTGAAGGGGGCTCGGAAGAAACCGAATCGGCACCCCCTGCATAAAACTTGCACTGCCAGAACCAAACATTTGACATATCTGTGCCAACTAAATATATCTTTTGCACGACCATTTCCATGGGAAACCCCCTCACCCGGAGACCGGGAGGCTACTCCCAGCAGGGTGCGCTCGCGCGTCCCCTCTGGAAAAAATTCAGGCGACGGACTGTAACACTCCAAAATTTTGATTTGGTTTTTATCAAATTCTTTATTGGATTTGAAGGAGGTTATTTGAATTCTTCTAAAAGACTCTCCTTCTAAAAACTTTTTAATGACAAATCTTTATTGAAACCTTGTTCAATCCTGAATTCTGGTCTTGAGGGTTTTTCAACATGTGTTGGCTCAACACAAAGACTCTTGGGGTATTTTGTTATTTTTCTTATTAAAAAGAATTTATATGAAATTGGGTTTATTCCTTCCTATTCAAAAATACCCCTATGCTACTCTCTTGCCATGACTTGCACTTCAATCTTTCTTCCTAAACCCTCCTCCCTGCTTTGGGTCAAGTCAAGCATGCTATTCCAGCAAGGTTCAACCTATTCTCATTTTCTTTTCTATTTATTCTATCCTCAAACCATTTTCTGTAATTTATTTTGGACCCCTCTAGTTTACAAAGGAAGTATCAGATTCCTTTGAGCTTTAGTCCCAAATAAATTTCCCTACCTACTCCTTGGTACCCTCAACCTATATCACCAAAGATCTACTGGTCCACAGTTCAAAAATTTCAAAATTTGTTTACTGCAAATTTGCACCAGCTTTGCCATTTTTGATGGAAACCACTCTTTTCTCTTTCCATAAATTCTGAGAAAATTCAGGAAGCCTCTGGATGCATCAAGAGGCCATCCCGCCCAGTTTCAGCTGCAGAAAAATTTTCCACGTTCGTCAAATCATTTCATCGAACAGGTGGCCGGCATTGTTTCAGTCAAATTCAGAGTTTCAGTATTGAGTTCAGAAGACAGTGCCGTCTTTTGTCAGTCGTCAGTGTCAATCTCGCTAGTGTTTGCCCTGGCGTCTTGCTCCCTGTTCCTCCTTCTTATCCAGAGTGCTGCACGGTCGGTTGGCTTCTTCCTCGCGCCGACGGTGAGCTGGCAGGGGTGCATCGCCCCCGTGAACGGCGGCAGCGACGCTCGCTGCGGCCGCCAGAGAAGCTCAGTGAGGAACGACGCCGCCCAGCACCGCCCACACCACCAGAGAGCAACGCGTGGCCGTCCACCTCTCTGTGCGCACTGATGTGCAGTCGCCATGGCCTGGAACCAGAGAGCGCGCCCTCTGCCGCCGGTGCGCGCCCGTGAAGCCGTTCGTCGAAACCTGGAGTATCGCCCAAGTTGGATCAAGCTTAAGCCAAAAATGGAACCATTGGGCCAATCCGAAGCTGCCCCGTGGCCATAACCTTCTGTCCGATCACCACCTCGCCGTAATTGCTCGCCGGAGTAATCATGCTTGCGGCACACCCCTCGCCCGCCTATAAATAGGAGGCCCCCGAGCCATCCCGCAGCTCAGCATCTCTCCACCTCCCCTCAAGACCACGCCTCGCTCATCAGAGGGCCTCAGGAGGGTCATCTTCCTCGCCTCCGGCCGCCCCGATCTGCTTCGGGCCCCGACTAAACTCCCTCTGGTGAGTGTGCCCCCGCAGCTCAAATTTGGTCAGCAACTTCCTAGTGCACCCACTCCTCTGACCCCCGCTCCAATTTGACGCTAGGTTTCCCCGTCGGTGAGATCCATCTTCGCCCGACGCCGCCGTACGCCGGAGAGGAAGTGGCCGTCGCGGTGGTGCTCTCCGACGCCTCCTTCCACCATCCACCGACGCGGAATAGTCCCGTGAGTGCAACCATCCCCTTGCCCTCCGCTGGTCCTTGGAACTAGTTTCTTTATATCTTTTAAACAGAAAATGATTTTGAGATGATTGTTTTTCTGTCATCTTTATTTTTCTGCCTAGTTTTTTATCATATTTATTTGAAAAATATTTGGGACAATTTGTATGCACGCACGGTATTTACGTTAGTATTCGAATATTTGTATGTCGTAGATACCGGAGGGGGAGACGGTGCCGTCAACTTCGCTGAGCTAGACTCCGACTACTCCGAACCAGGCAAGCATGTTTGAACCTTTGATATGATGAGTGTTTTTCATGTTTGCTTGAGTGGATTTTTTCATGGCATGTTTATATAAGCATTTGATGAATGTTATATTTGATGCATGGTAAGTTGCAAGTGAGCTACAAACTTGATGAGATCATTGAACAACCTAGTCATGTGGTGACATGATAGGTTGTATGCTGGTATTGTTGGAGCATGCCAGTATTATAACAAACTGTTTAAACTCCAGTGTTGACATAGATCGAGTCTTGTTCCCGTTCGCCCTATTTTCGTGCTGCCACATGTTTTCTGCAAAGAATACGGTTTAGTAAGTTGCAAACCTCTTTCCATGTACACACCAAATAGAGGGGCCGGGATGAGGGTTCCATGGCCCTGGATTACAGCTCGTCATCCGGTCAGGGGGCATGGGTGTTTCCGGTTGGGACCGAGAGGGGGGCACCCCTTAGAGCGCGCGATATAAATTTGATCCCATGCTATTCGAGGTGTTGGCCTCCCCGTCTTAAAGTTTTTCTTGAACGTTGCCTAGGGTGGTACCTGGCATCGGGATGTGAAATGGGTGTGTACTGGATTGGTGTGTTTTCTTCTAAAATACCGTAGACGGAACTAGTCCTTTGTGACTACTGAAATCCGTTGGCTGTGGGTAAAGAGTACAACCTCTGCAGAGTCAAAACTATTCGAGTAGCCGTGTCCACGGTCAAGGACGTTGGTTGACAGGTCAAGTGTCGGTCTCAGTGTCAGTCTCTGGAGAACTAATATGTTAAATGACAGAAGTAAAACTTGGTTGAATATTATTCCTGTGGATGGACTAACCTATTTATTATTGTGTACCGAGTATTCCTTAGGATGGTGCTACCTCCTAGACTACTCGAATTTAAATGATGAAATATAAGCCCTTTATGTGATGTCGCTCAGACGTCCGACTGTGGCATGTTTGTTATTTATTTTTGATATAAGCCCTTTATGTGATGTCGCTCAGACGTCCGACTGTGGCATGTTTGTTATTTATTTTTGATATAAGCCCTTTATGTGATGTCGCTCAAACGTCCGACTGTGGCATGTTTGTTATTTATTTTGGATATAAGCCCTTTATGTGATGTCGCTCAGACGTCTGACTGTGGCATTCTTGTTATTTATTTTCGATATAAGCTCTTTATGTGATGTCGCTCAGACGTCCGACTGTGGCATCCTTGTTATTTATTTTTGATATAAGCCCTTTATGTGATGTCGCTCAGACGTCCGACTGTGGCATTCTTGTTATTTATTTTCGATATAAGCCCTTTATGTGATGTCGCATCAGACATCCGACTGTGGCACGTACTGTTATTTATTTTTAAGTATAAGCCCTTTATGTGGTGTCGCTCCGACGCCCGACTGCGGCATGTTAATTTATTTTTGCCTTTCGAGGCGTCGCTTCAGACACCCGATCGGTCTTCTTCTATTTTATTGGGATTTCGGGAGGATTACCGCCCGACTTCCTTTTTATTTATCTCGCAGTGCAAATTTATTACCTGAGTTTGTATTGCTAATTTTTGCTCGTGTGCATCATGTTTGCATTTGTTATATCTTATGTCCAAACTGTCTTGCGAGTACATTCAAAGTACTCACCTGGCTTGTTGATTTGGCCAGATGTTGACGAAGGCGATCTTATGGATGAAGAGTACGATAGCGAGTCCGACGCCTAGAGGAGTCCCAGTCAGTCCCTTGCGATCCTGGAGTTGGTCACTTGTTTTATATACGCTTCCGCTACCCAAATAAAATCTTCGAGCCTCAATCCGACGCTTGATGAGTTGTAAGATATTGGAGTCATGTCACCCACTTCACTGTGACATATCCACCACCACCTTTTATTGCGAGTCAGTAGTTATGCCACCATATCCATTGTGACATATCCGCCTTTATGTGTAATATTGGCGTGCGTGTAATAAATTGTTGAGCAGCCTCGGCTCAACCCTGTATGATATTAAGTATTACTGGATTTCTGTATCAAGGATTTGTCTACTAGTAAGAAGGATTTTCTGTACTAGTCTGACATAAGGGGCGATTTTTCAATAAATGTTTTATTGGAAAATCGGTCCTGACAACCTTGGTATCAGAGCCAGGCTGACTGTAGGAAGCCACTAGGTGCGATCGCTAATCGGTTATTAGCGTAATAGAGCTATTTTAGCATTTTGCAAATTGTAGCAATTTTTCTGTTAGTCATCATAAATTTATGATTTGACTATCTGGACTTTTTGTCTAGTTTTGTAGATGGCTGGCCACGACTGTGAGTCACAGGTGTTCGCCAATGTGCCTGAGGGGTTTATCAAGCTCCTCGCCTCCATCGCCAAGATTGCGATCGGGCCATCGACTCGTCCGGAGTTCACACTCTACCAGCACAAGCTCAGCGACAGCGTGTCTATGCACCAGGCCGCGGTACAGTTCAAGGGAGGGCGTTCTAGATCACGCCACTTCCGATTTGTTGGGAGGGCCATGCCTACGGAGAGGCATGCCATGCAGATGGCTGCCCGTGAGGCAATTGCTTGCCTCCGGGATGCTCTTCCTTCGATGAAGGCTCGTCGCTACCGCTACCTCCCATGCCACGTGACATACACTTGTCACTATGCATTTGCTTGCACTAGGGGAGAGAGAGATGAGGCTATTGAGATGCTTGTTGAGTATCTCAAAGCTCTTGAGGCAGCTTTTGATAACCTCGTGGACGACTTTGTGGCTGCTCGTATGGACTCAGTTCAGGGTTGTGTCGCCAACAGGAGGGAGCTACTCCATACAGCACCACCACTGTCGTACATCTCGTCTGCAGCATCATATACACCTGCCATCTTGGCCACCGCACGCCGCCTGCCTACCACTGAGGAGTTTGACCAAGTCATTGCTCCTACCCCAGTTAGTGCTGCACCACCTGCCGCACCCGCTCCAGCTCCACAGCCCAGTACTCCGCGCCTAGAGCCTATTCGTGAGGAGGAGGTTGAGTCTCCAGCACCTCTGGGACTTTCTCTCGGCAGGCCGAGGGAAGTTTTTACCATCTCCGACTGAGTGCGCTGAGCAGCGTTGTGATGTACCAGCTTGTATGATATGTTTATATGTATATAGGCGTGGTGAGAAGTAGTCTGTATGCGCATCATGTAGGAATTTGGAGAAGTGCACTAGCCTAAATAACATGTCAGGAATGTGTACGCGCATCCTGAGTGGTGTACTGTCTAATTATGACTTGCTTGTAAGATATGTACTGAGCGGTCCTTCTCCATGCGCAATCAAATATTTTCTTGAAAATCTTGGAGTATTTAAATTTCTGCCTTTGCAAAATTATTTATTTTTGGCACACAGATTTTCTCATGTGTTATGCAAAAATACCCCAGAGTGGAAAATGCCTCGTCCCTGGATCCGTTCTATGCCAAGCCCACCAGAAGAAAATTGTGGTACCCAGACAGGCAACAATTTCACACAGGGACAGTCAAGTCAGCAAGACAGTGAAGCAGCATTTTCTCAAGTATGCCGACTTTATGAGCAAAGCCAGCAGAAGCATCAAGAAATGATGAATCGTATTATCAATATGGTAAATCACCGTGAACCATACCCGTAGCATTCCAAATTGTCTGAACTACAAAAGACACGTCCCCCAACTTTCTCCCACACTGATAAACCTCTTGAGGCCGATGATTGGCTTCGATACATTGAGAGGAAATTAATTATTGCACAATGTTCGGACCGTGAGAAGGTACTATATGCACCTCACTACCTCACTGGAGCAGCTGCATCATGGTGGGAAAATTTCCTACACATGCACCCCAATGAAAACAACATCACCTGGGAGGAATTTAAGGAAAACTTTCGTGGGGCGCACATTCCCAAGAGTGTTATGAAGATCAAGAAAAGGGAGTTTGATGATCTCAAGCAGAGAAGCATGACAGTGACTGAGTACAATAGTCAGTTTACTCAATTATCTCGCTATGCCAATGAAGAACATATGACTGAGAATAAAAAGATGGAAAAATTTCTGGACGGTCTGGCACCAGCACTCAAATGCCAGCTGGTCGTTCACACCTTTCTAGATTTCAAGACACTTGTGGACAAGGCCATTACATTGGAAAATGAGCGCCGCAGCTTGGATGATATTCGCAAGCGCAAAAGGGACAAGACTGCTCATTCCCGCAACAACAAGAACAAGAATGATTTCCAGAGAAATGGGGCGAATAAATCCTCAACTAACGCTCCTCGTCCAAATAAAAAATTTCATGCAAGGGACAAGGAGTTTACATATCACCCAGGCGTTACCTGCTTCGCCTGTGGAGAGGAAGGACACTATGCCAAGCAATGCCCAAAGCCAAGAAACTCGGCTCCCAAGCCAAACAACAATGGAAATAATTCAGCTCCCAAACGCAACAACTTCAACCCCAATAACAACCACAGGAAGGGTCACGTGAACCATGTGACCAAGGATGGAGCACAGAATGCTCCGGACATCGTACTCGGTACGTTCCCTGTCAACACAATACCTGCCACGGTATTGTTTGATTCTGGAGCTTCTCACTTGTTCATTTCCAAGAAATTTGCTTTGCAACATGATTTTCCGATTCTCCCCTTGGAAAATTCCATGACCATCAAGTCCCCCGGGATTAAGCAAATAACTCAGAGTTACTGCCAAGGTGTGGTTATTGAGATTGAAGGATTAAAGTTTTGGGCAAACCTCATCGTATTGGAAAACAAAGGACTGGATGTTATTCTTGGAATGGATTGGCTAACAACAAATAAGGGTTTTATCGACTGTTTCAATCGGATAGTGACTCTCACTCACCATCACGGGAAGACAATAAGAATTGCAGCTCTAGAAAGACCAATATCACTTAAACCAAGATTAAACAAGGTGGATATTTCTAAATTAAGTAATGTTCCAGTGGTGTGCGAATTTCCTGATGTATTTCTAGAAGAGCTACCAGGTATGCCACCAGACAGGGAAATAGAGTTCATCATTGAACTAGCACCTGGCACCAAACCTATCTACAAGAAACCATATAGAATGGCACCATCCGAGTTGGTAGAATTAAAGAAGCAGATAAAAGAATTACTGGACAAAGGCTATATCAGGCCCAGCTCCTCACCTTGGGGTTCACCAGTATTATTTGCCAAGAAAAGAGATGGAACTCTGAGATTATGTGTGGACTATCGAGCCCTGAACATGGTCACCATCAAAAACAAATATCCGATGCCACGGATAAATGATTTATTTGACCAACTCGCACAGGCCAAGGTTTTCTCAAAAATTGATTTGAGGTCAGGATTTCATCAACTAAAAAATACGGACAGAAGATATCCCCAAGACAGCATTCACCTCCAGATACGGGTTATATGAATTTACAGTAATGCCGCTCGGACTGACAAATGCCCCCGCATATTTTGTCCACCTCATGAACAAAGTGTTTATGAAATATATGGACAAATTTGTGGTGGTGTTCATTGATGATATTTTGGTATATTCCAAGACACCAGAAGAACATGCTGAACATCTCAGAATTGTACTGGGAGAACTAAGGAAACATCAATTGTACGCAAAATTCAGCAAATGTGAATTCTGGTTAAAACAAGTTGGTTTCCTAGGCCACGTACTAACCCAAGAAGGTGTGGCCGTGGACCCAGAAAAAGTCAAAGCCGTACTTGAGTGGAAACAACCAGCCAACGTAACAGAGATACGAAGCTTTTTGGGAATGGCTGGATATTATAGAAGATTTATTGAGGGATTTTCCACCATAGCAAAACCTATGACACAGCTACTCAAGAAGGACATGAAATTTGAGTGGACCGATGCCTGTGAGAAAAGTTTCCAAGAATTGAAGAAGAGATTAACAACAGCACCAGTATTAGTCGTGCCAGACATCAACAAAATTTTTGAAGTATATTGCGACGCGTCCAGGAAAGGCCTCGGATGCGTATTAATGCAAGAAGGCAAAGTAGTCGCATATGCTTCCAGGCAACTACGAAGCCATGAAAAAAATTATCCTACTCATGACTTGGAATTAGCAGCAGTTATTCATGCACTCAAGGAATGGAGGCACTTTTTGCTTGGGAATCGTTGTGAAATATATACGGACCATAAAAGTCTCAAATATATTTTCACACAGCCGGAACTCAATTTACGACAATGACGCTGGTTGGAATTAGTGAAGGATTATGATGTTGGCATTCACTACCATCCAGGCAAGGCGAATGTAGTGGCAGATGCTCTCAGTCGAAACCCAAGCTCGAGCAACGGCAGTCTACAAAACTTGACACCTGAGTTTCAGCGGGAGTTTGCCAAACTCAACTTGGTTTTAGTCACCGAAGGTACGGTGGCAAATTTAGAAATTCAGCCCACCTTGATGGAACAAATTAAAGAAGCTCAGCACGAACACCCCAGCATCGAAGGCATAAAAAGAAAAGTGAGTATGGGCAAGGCCTCAGAATTTGTCGTAGACAACAAGGGAATATTATGGTACGGAGACAGGCTATGCGTACCAAATATAGAGGACCTCAAACAACAAATTTTGAACGAAGCCCACACCGCCCCATATTCAATCCATCTAGGAGGGACCAAATTGTACAAGGACATTCAGGAAAAAATTTGGTGGCACGGTATGAAGAAGGATATAGCCACATTTATTGCATGTTGTGATTCTTGTCAGCGCATTAAAGCCGAGCATCAAAAACAAGCAGGATTATTACAGCCAAACAAGATACCTGAATGGAAGTGGGACGAAATTGGAATGGATTTCATTGTCGGACTACCTCGGTCACGACACGGAAATGATGCCATATGGGTCATCACCGACAGGCTAACCAAAGTGGCACATTTTATTCCAATAAAGACAACCCACACAACACAGAAGCTTGCCAGACTCTACCTCTCCCGTATTGTCTGTTTGCATGGAGTCCCAAAGACAATAATATCCGACAGAGGCACTCAATTCGTTTCCAGATTTTGGGATCACCAACAACAAGCCCTGGGAACCCAACTAGTATTCAGTACAGCATACCACCCCCAGACTGGAGGACAGACTGAACGGGTGAACCAAATTTTAGAAGACATGTTGAGAGCGTGTGTTCTCACCTATGGAACCAGTTGGGAAGAAAGCTTGTCGTACGCCGAGTTCGCGTACAACAACAGTTACCAAGCCAGTCTACAAATGGCACCTTTTGAAGCCTTGTATGGACGAAGATGTCGTACTCCACTAAATTTGTCAGAGACAGGTGACAGCCGTATTTTCGGCCCAGACATGCTCAAGGAAGCTGAGGAAAAAATCAAAATAATCAGGGACCGACTCAAGACCGCCCAGAGCCGACAAAAAAGTTATTATGATCAAAAACACCGTGAAGTCAGTTTTGAACCAGGTGAATATGTGTACCTACGAGTATCCCCAATGAGGGGCCTGCAAAGATTCAAAGTTAAAGGGATGCTAGCACCACGATTTATTGGACCCTTCTGTGTAGTTGCACGAAGAGGCACAGTGGCCTACCAGCTAGACCTACCTGAAGAACTGTCAGACGTCCATGATGTGTTCCACATCTCACAGTTAAGGAAATGTGTGAGCAACCCAGAGAAGCATGTATCTCATGAGGACATTGACGTTCAACCAGACCTTACATACAGGGAGCGTCCAATCAAAATATTGGAGGAGTCTGAAAGGAGGACTCGTCAGAAGACAATTAAATTTTTCAAGGTTCAGTGGAGCAATCAGACCGAGGATGAAGCAACATGGGAAAGAGAGGATTTTCTTCGGGCCGAGCACCCACACCTATTTGAGGATCAGCTGAAATCTCGGGGACGAGATTTTTCCTAAGGGGGTAGGTGTTGTAACACTCCAAAATTTTGATTTGGTTTTTATCAAATTCTTTATTGGATTTGAAGGAGGTTATTTGAATTCTTCTAAAAGACTCTCCTTCTAAAAACTTTTTAATGACAAATCTTTATTGAAACCTTGTTCAATCTTGAATTCTGGTCTTGAGGGTTTTTAAACATGTGTTAGTTCAACACAAAGACTCTTGGGGTATTTTGTTATTTTTCTTATTAAAAAGAATTTATATGAAATTGGGTTTATTCCTTCCTATTCAAAAATACCCCTATGCAACTCTCTTGCCAGGACTTGCACTTCAATCTTTCTTCCTAAACCCTCCTCCCTGCTTTGGGTCAAGTCAAGCATGCTATTCCAGCAAGGTTCAACCTATTCTCATTTTCTTTTCTATTTATTCTATCCTCAAACCATTTTCTGTAATTTATTTTGGACCCCTCTAGTTTACAAAGGAAGTATCAGATTCCTTTGAGCTTTAGTCCCAAATAAATTACCCTAGCTACTCCTTGGTACCCTCAACCTATATCACCAAAGATCTACTGGTCCACAGTTCAAAATTTTCAAAATTTGTTTACTGCAAATTTGGACCAGATTTGCCATTTTTGATGGAAACCACTCTTTTCTCTTTCCATAAATTCTGAGAAAATTCAGGAAGCCTCTGGATGCATCAAGAGGCCATCCCTCCCAGTTTCAGCTCCAGAAAAAATTTCCACGTGCGCCAAATCATTTCATCGAACAGGTGGCCGGCACTGTTTCAGTCAAATTCAGAGTTTCAGTGTTGAGTTCAGAAGACAGTGTCGTCTTTCGTCAGTCGTCAGTGTCAATCTCGCTAGTGTTTGCCCTGGCGTCTTGCTCCATGTTCCTCCTTCTTATCCAGAGCGCTGCACGGTCGGCTGGCTTCTTCCTCGCGCCGACGGTGAGCTGGCAGGGGTGCATCGCCCCCGTGAACGGCGGCAGCGACGCTCGCTGCGGCCGCCAGAGAAGCTCAGCGAGGAACGGCGCCGCCCAGCACCGCCCACACCACCAGAGAGCAACGCGTGGCCGTCCACCTCTCCGTGCGCACTGCCGTTCAGTCGCCGTGGACTGGAACCAGAGTGCGCGCCCGTGAAGCCGTTCCATCGAAACCTGGAGTATCGCCCAAGTTGGATCAAGCTTAAGCCAAAAATGGAACCATTGGGCCAATCCGAAGGTGCCCCGTCGCCACAACCTTCCGTCCGATCACCACCTCGCCGTAATTGCTCGCCGGAGTAATCATGCTCGCGGCACACCCCTCGCCCGCCTATAAATAGGAGGCCCCCGAGCCATCCCGCAGCTCAGCATCTCTCCACCTCTCCTCAAGACCACGCCTCGCTCATCAGAGGGCCTCGGGAGGGTCTTCTTCCTCGCCTCCGGCCGCCCCGATCCACTTCGGGCCCCAGCTAAATTCCCTCTGGTGAGTGTGCCCCCGCAGCTCAAATTTGGTCAGCAACTTCCTAGTGCACCCACTCCTCTGACCCCCGCTCCAATTTGACGCTAGGTTTCCCCGTCGATGAGATCCATCTTCACCCGACGCCGCCGTCCGCCGGAGAGGAAGTGGCCGTCGCCGTGGTGCTCTCCGACGCCTCCTTCCACCATCCACCGACGCGGAATAGTCCCGTGAGTGCAACCATCCCCTTGCCCTCCGCTGGATCGCCGTCGATCGCCGCCGGCGTTCACCGTTTGCTTCTGGCACCGGCGAGCTCTCTTTTTAAACCTGACAGGAGGGACCCCCTCGTCAGCCTCTCCTCTTCCTCTTCGAATCGTTTTCTGAAAACGCCTTCGGGCAAAGTTCGTTTTCTCTTTGAGTTGGCATATTTCCCCCGAAGCGTTTTCTGTTTTTATCAAACTACCCCCTGGATACTTTTCTGTTTCTAACAGATTGGTCCCTGGAACTAGTTTCTTTATATCTTTTAAACATAAAATGATTTTGAGATGATTCTTTTTCTGTCATCTTTATTTTTCTGCCTGGTTTTTTCTCATATTTATTTGAAAAATATTTGGGACAATTTTTATGCACGCTCGGTATTTACGTTAGTATTCGAATATTTGTATGTCGTAGATACCGAAGGGGGAGACGGTGCCGTCAACTTCGCCGAGCTAGACTCCGACTACTCCGAACCAGGCAAGCATGTTTGAACCTTTGATATGATGAGTGTTTTTCATGTTTGCTTGAGTGGATTTTTTCATGGCATGTTTATATAAGCATTTGATGAATGTTATATTTGATGCATGGTAAGTTGCAAGTGAGCTACAAACTTGATGAGATCATTGAACAACCTAGTCATGTGGTGACATGATAGGTTGTATGCTGGTATTGTTGGAGCATGCCAGTATTATAACAAACTGTTTAAACTCCAGTGTTGACATAGATCGAGTCTTGTTCCCGTTCGCCCTATTTTCGTGCTGCCACATGTTTTCTGCAAAGAATACGGTTTAGTAAGTTGCAAACCTCTTTCCATATACACACCAAATAGAGGGTCCGGGATGAGGGTTCCCTGGCCCTGGATTGAAGCCCGTCATCCGGTCAGGGGGCATGGGTGTTTCCGGTTGGGACCGAGAGGGGGGCACCCCTTAGAGCGCGCGATATAAATTTGATCCCATGCTATTCGAGGTGTTGGCCTCCCCGTCTTAAAGGTTTTCTTGAACGTTGCCTAGGGTGGTACCTGGCATCGGGATGTGAAATCGGTGTGTACTGGATTGGTGTGTTTTCTTCTAAAATACCGTAGACGGAACTAGTCCTTTGTGACTACTGAAATCCGTTGGCTGTGGGTAAAGAGTACAACCTCTGCAGAGTCAAAACTATTCGAGTAGCCGTGTCCACGGTCAAGGACGTTGGTTGACAGGTCAAGTGTCGGTCTCAGTGTCAGTCTCTGGAGAACTAATATGTTAAATGACAGAAGTAAAACTTGGTTGAATATTATTCCTGTGGATGGACTAACCTATTTATTATTGTGTACCGAGTATTCCTTAGGATGGTGCTACCTCCTGGACTACTCGAATTTAAATGATGAAATATAAGCCCTTTATGTGATGTCGCTCAGACGTCCGACTGTGGCATGTTTGTTATTTATTTTTGATATAAGCCCTTTATGTGATGTCGCTCAGACGTCCGACTGTGGCATGTTTTTTATTTATTTTTGATATAAGCCCTTTATGTGATGTGGCTCAGACGTCCGACTGTGGCATGTTTGTTATTTATTTTTGATATAAGCCCTTTATGTGATGTCGCTCAGACGTCTGACTTTGGCATTCTTGTTATTTATTTTTGATATAAGCTCTTTATGTGATGTTGCTCAGACGTCCGACTGTGGCATCCTTGTTATTTATTTTCGATATAAGCCCTTTATGTGATGTCGCTCAAACGTCCGACTGTGGCATTCTTGTTATTTATTTTCGATATAAGCCCTTTATGTGATGTCGCATCAGACATCCGACTGTGGCACGTACTGTTATTTATTTTTAAGTATAAGCCCTTTATGTGGTGTCGCTCCGACGCCCGACTGCGGCATGTTAATTTATTTTTGCCTTTCGAGGCGTCGCTTCAGACACCCGATCGGTCTTCTTCTATTTTATTGGGATTTCGGGAGGATTACCGCCCGACTTCCTTTTTATTTATCTCGCAGTGCAAATTTATTACCTGAGTTTGTATTGCTAATTTTTGCTCGTGTGCATCATGTTTGCATTTGTTATATCTTATGTCCAAACTGTCTTGCGAGTACATTCAAAGTACTCACCTGGCTTGTTGATTTGGCCAGATGTTGACGAAGGCGATCTTATGGATGAAGAGTACGATAGCGAGTCCGACGCCTAGAGGAGTCCCAGTCAGTCCCTTGCGATCCTGGAGTTGGTCACTTGTTTTATATACGCTTCCGCTACCCAAATAAAATCTTCGAGCCTCAATCCGACGCTTGATGAGTTGTAAGATATTGGAGTCATGTCACCCACTTCACTGTGACATATCCACCACCACCTTTTATTGCGAGTCAGTAGTTATGCCACCATATCCATTGTGACATATCCGCCTTTATGTGTAATATTGGCGTGCGTGTAATAAATTGTTGAGCAGCCTCGGCTCAACCCTGTATGATATTAAGTATTACTGGATTTCTGTATCAAGGATTTGTCTACCAGTAAGAAGGATTTTCTGTACTGGTCTGACATAAGGGGCGATTTTTCAATAAATGTTTTATTGGAAAATCGGTCCTGACAACCTTGGTATCAGAGCCAGGCTGACTGTAGGAAGCCACTAGGTGCGATCGCTAATCGGTTATTAGCGTAATAGTGCTATTTTAGCATTTTGCAAATTGTAGCAATTTTTCTGTTAGTCATCATAAATTTATGATTTGACTATCTGGACTTTTTGTCTACTTTTGTAGATGGCTGGCCACGACTGTGAGTCACAAGTGTTCGCCAATGTGCCTGAGGGGTTTATCAAGCTCCTCGCCTCCATCGCCAAGATCGCGATCGGGCCATCGACTTGTCCGGAGTTCACACTCTACCAGCACAAGCTCAGCGACAGCGTGTCTATGCACCAGGCCGTGGTACAGTTCAAGGGAGGGCGTTCTAGATCACGCCACTTCTGATTTGTTGGGAGGGCCATGCCTACGGAGAGGCATGCCATGCAGATGGCTGCCCGTGAGGCAATTGCTTGCCTCCGGGATGCTCTTCCTTCGATGAAGGCTCGTCGCTATCGCTACCTCCCATGTCACTATGCATTTGCTTGCACTAGGGGAGAGAGAGATGAGGCTATTGAGATGCTTGTTGAGTATCTCAAAGCTCTTGAGGAAGCTTTTGATAACCTCGTGGACGACTTTGTGGCTGCTCGTATGGACTCAGTTTAGGGTTGTGTCGCCAACAGGAGGGAGCTACTCCATACAGCACCACCACTGTCGTACATCTCGTCTGCAGCATCATATACACCTGTCATCTTGGCCACCGCACGCTGCCTGCCTACCACTGAGGAGTTTGACCAAGTCATTGCTCCTACCCCAGTTAGTGCTGCACCACCTGCCGCACCCGCTCCAGCTCCACAGCCCAGTACTCCGCGCCTAGAGCCTATTCGTGAGTAGGAGGTTGAGTCTCCAGCACCTCTGGGACTTTCTCTCGGCAGGCCGAGGGAAGTTTTTACCATCTCCGACTGAGTGCGCCGAGCAGCGTTGTGATGTACCAGCTTGTATGATATGTTTATATGTATATAGGCGTGGTGAGAAGTAGTCTGTATGCGCATCATGTAGGAATTTGGAGAAGTGCACTAGCCTAAATAACATGTCAGGAATGTGTACACGCATCCTGAGTGGTGTACTGTCTAATTATGACTTGCTTGTAAGATATGTACTGAGCGGTCCTTCTCCATGCGCAATCAAATATTTTCTTGAAAATCTTGGAGTATTTAAATTTCTGCCTTTGCAAAATTATTTATTTTTGCCACACAGATTTTCTCATGTGTTATGCAAAAATACCCCAGAGTGGAAAATGCCTCGTCCCTGGACCCGTTCTATGCCAAGCCCACCAGAAGAAAATTGTGGTACCCAGACAGGCAACAATTTCACACAGGGACAGTCAAGTCAGCAAGACAGTGAAGCAGCATTTTCTCAAGTATGCCGACTTTATGAGCAAAGCCAGCAGAAGCATCAAGAAATGATGAATCGTATTATCAATATGGGAAATCACCGTGAACCATACCCGCAGCATTCCAAATTGTCTGAACTACAAAAGACACGTCCCCCAACTTTCTCCCACACTGATAAACCTCTTGAGGCCGATGATTAGCTTCGAGACATTGAGAGGAAATTAATTATTGCACAATGTTCGGACCGTGAGAAGGTACTGTATGCACCTCACTACCTCACTGGAGCAGCTGCATCATGGTGGGAAAATTTCCTACACATGCACCCCAATGAAAACAACATCACCTGGGAGGAATTTAAGGAAAACTTTCGCGGGGGGCACATTCCCAAGAGTGTTATGAAGATCAAGAAAAGGGAGTTTGATGATCTCAAGCAGAGAAGCATGACAGTGACTGAGTACAATAGTCAGTTTACTCAATTATCTCACTATGCCAATGAAGAACATATGACTGAGAATAAAAAGATGGAAAAATTTCTGGACAGTCTGGCACCAGCACTCAAATGCCAGCTGGTCATTCACACCTTTCCAGATTTCAAGACACTTGTGGACAAGGCCATTACATTGGAAAATGAGCGCCGCAGCTTGGATGATATTCGCAAGCGCAAAAGGGACAAGACTGCTCATTCCCGCAACAACAAGAACAAGAATGATTTCCAGAGAAATGGGGCGAATAAATCCTCAACTATAACTCCTCGTCCAAATAAAAAAATTCATGCAAGGGACAAGGAGTTTACATATCACCCAGGCGTTACCTGCTTCGCCTGTGGAGAGGAAGGACACTATGCCAAGGAGTGCCCAAAGCCAACAAACTCGGCTCCCAAGCCGAACAACAATGGAAATAATTCAGCTCCCAAACGCAACAACTTCAACCCCAATAACAACCACAGGAAGGGTCACGTGAACCATGTGACCAAGGATGGAGCACAGAATGCTCCGAACATCGTACTCGGTACGTTCCCTGTCAACACAATACATGCCACGGTTTTGTTTGATTCTGGAGCTTCTCACTCATTCATTTCCAAGAAATTTGCTTTGCAACATGATTTTCCGAAACTCCCCTTGGAAAATTCCATGACCATCAAGTCCCCCGGGATTAAGCAAATCACTCAGAGTTACTGCCAAGGTGTGGTTATTGAGATTGAAGGATTAAAGTTTTGGGCAAACCTCATCGTATTGGAAAACAAGGGACTGGATGTTATTCTTGGAATGGATTGGCTAACAACAAATAAGGGTTTTATCGACTGTTTCAATCGGACAGTGACTCTCACTCACCATCACGGGAAGACAATAAGAATTGCAGCTCTAGAAAGACCAATATCACTTAAACCAAGATTAAACAAGGTGGATATTTCTAAATTAAGTAATGTTCCAGTGGTGTGTGAATTTCCTGATGTATTTCCAGAAGAGCTACCAGGTATGCCACCAGACAGGGAAATAGAGTTCATCATTGAACTAGCACCTGGCACCAAACCTATCTACAAGAAACCATATAGAATGGCACCATCCGAGTTGGTAGAATTAAAGAAGTAGATAAAAGAATTACTGGACAAAGGCTATATCAGGCCCAGCTCCTCACCTTGGGGTTCACCAGTATTATTTGCCAAGAAAAGAGATGGAACTCTGAGATTATGTGTGGACTATCGAGCCCTGAACATGGTCACCATCAAAAACAAATATCCGATGCCACGGATAAATGATTTATTTGACCAACTCGCACAGGCCAAGGTTTTTTCAAAAATTGATTTGAGGTCAGGATTTCATCAACTAAAAAATACGGACAGAAGATATCCCCAAGACAGCATTCACCTCCAGATACGGGTTATATGAATTTACAGTAATGCCGCTCGGACTGACAAATGCCCCCGCATATTTTGTCCACCTCATGAACAAAGTGTTTATGAAATATATGGACAAATTTGTGGTGGTGTTCATTGATGATATTTTGGTATATTCCAAGACATCAGAAGAACATGCTGAACATCTCAGAATTGTACTGGGAGAACTAAGGAAACATCAATTGTACACAAAATTTAGCAAATGTGAATTCTGGTTAAAACAAGTTGGTTTTCTAGGCCACGTACTAACCCAAGAAGGTGTGGCCGTGGACCCAGAAAAAGTCAAAGCCGTACTTGAGTGGAAACAACCAGCCAACGTAACAGAGATACGAAGCTTTTTGGGAATCGCTGGATATTATAGAAGATTTATTGAGGGATTTTCCACCATAGCAAAACCTATGACACAGCTACTCAAGAAGGACAAGAAATTTGAGTGGACCGATGCCTGTGAGAAAAGTTTCCAAGAATTGAAGAAGAGATTAACAACAGCACCAGTATTAGTCGTGCCAAACATACACAAAAAATTTGAAGTATATTGCGACGCGTCCAGGAAAGGCCTCGGATGCGTATTAATGCAAGAAGGCAAAGTAGTCGCATATGCTTCCAGGCAACTACGAAGCCATGAAGAAAATTATCCTACTCATGACTTGGAATTAGCAGCAGTTATTCATGCACTCAAGGAATGGAGGCACTTTTTGCTTGGGAATCGTTGTGAAATATATACGGACCATAAAAGTCTCAAATATATTTTCACACAGCCGGAACTCAATTTACGACAGCGACGCTGGTTGGAATTAGTGAAGGATTATGATGTTGGCATTCACTACCATCCAGGCAAGGCGAATGTAGTGGCAGATGCTCTCAATCGAAATCCAAGCTCGAGCAACGGCAGTCTAAAAAACTTGAGACCTGAGTTTCAGCGGGAGTTTGCCAAACTCAACTTGGTTTTAGTCACCGAAGGTACTGTGGAAAATTTAGAAATTCATCCCACCTTGATGGAACAAATTAAAGAAGCTCAGCACGAACACCCCAGCATCGAAGGCATAACAAGAAAAGTGAGTATGGGCAAGGCCTCAGAATTTGTCGTAGACAACAAGGGAATATTATGGTACGGAGACAGGCTATGCGTACCAAATATAGAGGACCTCAAACAACAAATTTTGAACGAAGCCCACACCGCCCCATATTCAATCCATCCAGGAGGGACCAAATTGTACAAGGACATTCAGGAAAAAATTTGGTGGCATGGTATGAAGAAGGATATAGCCATATTTATTGCATGTTGTGATTCCTGTCAGTGCATTAAAGCCGAGCATCAAAAACCAGCAGGATTATTACAGCCAAACAAGATACCTGAATGGAAGTGGGACGAAATTGGAATGGATTTCATTGTCGGACTACCTCGGTCACGACACGGAAATGATGCCATATGGGTCATCACCGACAGGCTAACCAAAGTGGCACATTTTATTCCAATAAAGACAACCCACACAACACAGAAGCTTGCCAGACTCTACCTCTCCCGTATTGTCTGTTTGCATGGAGTCCCAAAGACAATAATATCCGACAGAGGCACTCAATTCGTTTCCAGATTTTGGGATCACCTACAACAAGCCCTGGGAACCCAACTAGTATTCAGTACAACATACCACCCCCAGACTGGAGGACAGACTGAACGGGTGAACCAAATTTGAGAAGACATGCTGAGAGCGTGTGTTCTCACCTATGGAACCAGTTGGGAAGAAAGCTTGCCGTACGCCGAGTTTGCGTACAACAACAGTTAACAAGCCAGTCTACAAATGGCACCTTTTGAAGCCTTGTATGGATGAAGATGCCGTACTCCACTAAATTTGTCAGAGACAGGTGACAGCCGTATTTTCGGCCCAGGCATGCTCAAGGAAGCTGAGGAAAAAGTCAAAATAATCAGGGACCAACTCAAGACCGCCCAGAGCCGACAAAAAAGTTATTATGATCAAAAACACCGTGAAGTCAGTTTTGAACCAGGTGAATATGTGTACCTACGAGTATCCCCAATGAGGGGCCTGCAAAGATTCAAAGTTAAAGGGAAGCTGGCACCACGATTTATTGGACCCTTCTGTGTAGTTGCACGAAGAGGCACAGTGGCCTACCAGCTAGACCTACCTAAAGAACTGTCAGACGTCCATGACGTGTTCCACATCTCACAGTTAAGGAAATGTGTGAGCAACCCAGAGAAGCATGTATCTCATGAGGACATTGACGTTCAACCAGACCTTACATACAGGGAGCGTCCAATCAAAATATTGGAGGAGTCTGAAAGGAGGACTCGTCAGAAGACAATTAAATTTTTCAAGGTTCAGTGGAGCAATCACACCGAGGATGAAGCAACATGGGAAAGAGAAGATTTTCTTCGGGCCGAGCACGCACACCTATTTGAGGATCAGCCGAAATCTCGGGGACGAGATTTTTCCTAAGGGGTTAGGTGTTGTAACACTCCAAAATTTTGATTTGGTTTTTATCAAATTCTTTATTGGATTTGAAGGAGGTTATTTGAATTCTTCTAAAAGACTCTCCTTCTAAAAACTTTTTAATGACAAATCTTTATTGAAACCTTGTTCAATCTTGAATTCTGGTCTTAAGGGTTTTTAAACATGTGTTGGTTCAACACAAAGACTCTTGGGGTATTTTGTTATTTTTCTTATTAAAAAGAATTTATATGAAATTGGGTTTATTCCTTCCTATTCAAAAATACCCCTATGCTACTCTCTTGCCATTACTTGCACTTCAATCTTTCTTCCTAAACCCTCCTCCCTGCTTTGGGTCAAGTCAAGCATGCTATTCCAGCAAGGTTCAACCTATTCTCATTTTCTTTTCTATTTAATCTATCCTCAAACCATTTTCTGTAATTTATTTTGGACCCCTCTAGTTTACAAAGGAAGTATCAGATTCCTTTGAGCTTTAGTACCAAATAATATTCCCTAGCTACTCCTTGGTACCCTCAACCTATATCACCAAAGATCTACTGGTCCACAGTTCAAATATTTCAAAATTTGTTTACTGCAAATTTGGACCAGATTTGCCATTTTTTATGGAAACCACTCTTTTCCCTTTCCATAAATTCTGAGAAAATTCAGGAAGCCTCTGGATGCATCAACAGGCCATCCCTCCCAGTTTCAGCTCCAGAAAAAAAATTCACGTGCGCCAAATCATTTCATCGAACAGGTGGCTGGCACTGTTTCAATCAAATTCAGAGTTTCAGTGTTGAGTTCAGAAGACAGTGTCGTCTTTCGTCAGTCGTCAGTGTCAATCTCGCTAGTGTTTGCCCTGGCGTCTTGCTCCCTGTTCCTCCTTCTTATCCAGAGCGTTGCACGGTCGGTTGGCTTCTTCCTCGCGCCGACGGTGAGCTGGCAGGGGTGCATCGCCCCCATGAATGGCGGCAGCGACGCTCGCTGCGGCCGCCAGAGAAGCTCAGCGAGGAACGGCGCCGCCCAGCACCAACCACACCACCAGAGAGCAACGGGTGGCCGTCCACCTCTCTGTGCGCACTGCCGTTCAGTCGCCGTGGACTGGAACCAGAGAGCGCGCCCTCTGCCGCCGGTGCGCGCCCGTGAAGCCGTTCCATCGAAACCTGGAGTATCGCCCAAGTTGGATCAAGCTTAAGCCAAAAATGGAACCATTGGGCCAATCCGAAGCTGCCCCATCGCCATAACCTTCCGTCCGATCACCACCTCGCCATAATTGCTCGCCGGAGTAATCATGCTCGCGGCACACCCCTCGCCCGCCTATAAATAGGAGGCTCCCGAGCCATCCCGCAGCTCAGCATCTCTCCACCTCTCCTCAAGACCACGCCTCGCTCATCAGAGGGCCTCGGGAGGGTCTTCTTCCTCGCCTCCGGCCGCCCCGATCCACTTCGGGCCCCGGCTAAATTCCCTCTGGTGAGTGTGCCCCCGCAGCTCAAATTTGGTCAGCAACTTCCTAGTGCACCCACTCCTCTGACCCCCGCTCCAATTTGACGCTAGGTTTCCCCGTCGGTGAGATCCATCCTCACCCGACGCCGCCGTCCGCCGGAGAGGAAGTGGCCGTCGCCGTGGTGCTCTCCGACGCCTCCTTCCACCATCCACCGACGCGGAATAGTCCCGTGAGTGCAACCATCCCCTTGCCCTCCGCTGGATCGCCGTCGATCGCCGCCGGCGTTCACCGTTTGCTTCTGGCACCGGCGAGCTCTCTTTTTAAACCTGACAGGAGGGACCCCCTCGTCAGCCTCTCCTCTTCCTCTTCGAATCGTTTTCTGAAAACGCCTTCGGGCAAAGTTCGTTTTCTCTTTGAGTTGGCATATTTCCCCCGAAGCGTTTTCTGTTTTTATCAAACTACCCCCTGGATACTTTTCTGTTTCTAACAGATTGGTCCCTGGACCTAGTTTCTTTATATATTTTAAACATAAAATGATTTTGAGATGATTCTTCTTCTGTCATCTTTATTTTTCTTCCTAGTTTTTTATCATATTTATTTGAAAAATATTTGGGACAATTTTTATGCACGCACGGTATTTACGTTAGTATTCGAATATTTGTATGTCGTAGATACCGGAGGGGGAGACGGTGCCGTCAACTTCGCCGAGCTAGACTCCGACTACTCCGAACCAGGCAAGCATGTTTGAACCTTTGATATGATGAGTGTTTTTCATGTTTGCTTGAGTGGATTTTTTCATGGCATGTTTATATAAGCATTTGATGAATGTTATATTTCATGCATGGTAAGTTGCAAGTGAGCTACAAACTTGATGAGATCATTGAACAACCTAGTCATGTGGTGACATGATAGGTTGTATGTTGGTATTGTTGGAGCATGCCAGTATTATAACAAACTGTTTAAACTCCAGTGTTGACATAGATCGAGTCTTGTTCCCGTTCGCCCTATTTTCGTGCTACCACATGTTTTCTGCAAAGAATACGGTTTAGTAAGTTGCAAACCTCTTTCCATGTACACACCAAATAGAGGGGCCGGGATGAGGGTTCCATGGCCCTGGATTAAAGCCCGTCATCCGGTCAGGGGGCATGGGTGTTTCCGGTTGGGACCGAGAGGGGGGCACCCCTTAGAGCGCGCGATATAAATTTGATCCCATGCTATTCGAGGTGTTGGCCTCCCCGTCTTAAAGTTTTTCTTGAACGTTGCCTAGGGTGGTACCTGGCATCGGGATGTGAAATGGGTGTGTACTGGATTGGTGTGTTTTCTTCTAAAATACCGTAGACGGAACTAGTCCTTTGTGACTACTGAAATTCGTTGGTTGTGGGTAAAGAGTACAACCTCTGCAGAGTCAAAACTATTCGAGTAGCCGTGTCCACGTTCAAGGACATTGGTTGACAGGTCAAGTGTCGGTCTCAGTGTCAGTCTCTGGAGAACTAATATGTTAAATGACAGAAGTAAAACTTGGTTGAATATTATTCCTGTGGATGGACTAACCTATTTATTATTGTGTACCGAGTATTCCTTAGGATGGTGCTACATCCTGGACTACTCGAATTTAAATGATGAAATATAAGCCCTTTATGTGATGTCGCTCAGACGTCCGACTGTGGCATGTTTGTTATTTATTTTTGATATAAGCCCTTTATGTGATGTCGCTCAGACGTCCGACTGTGGCATGTTTGTTATTTATTTTTGATATAAGCCCTTTATGTGATGTCGCTCAGACGTCCGACTGTGGCATGTTTGTTATTTATTTTTGATATAAGCCCTTTATGTGATGTCGCTCACACGTCCGACTATGGCATTCTTGTTATTTATTTTCGATATAAGCCCTTTATGTGATGTCGCTCTGACGTCCGACTGTGGCATCCTTGTTATTTATTTTCGATATAAGCCCTTTATGTGATGTCGCTCACACGTCTAACTGTGGCATTCTTGTTATTTATTTTCGATATAAGCCCTTTATGTGATGTCGCATCAGACATCCGACTGTGGCACGTACTGTTCTTTATTTTTCAGTATAAGCCCTTTATGTGGTGTCGCTCCGACGCCCGACTGCGGCATGTTAATTTATTTTTGCCTTTCGAGGCGTCGCTTCAGACACCCGATCGGTCTTCTTCTATTTTATTGGGATTTCGGGAGGATTACTGCCCGACTTCCTTTTTATTTATCTCGCAGTGCAAATTTATTACCTGAGTTTGTATTGCTAATTTTTGCTCGTGTGCATCATGTTTGCATTTGTTATTTCTTATGTCCAAACTGTCTTGCGAGTACAATCAAAGTACTCACCTGGCTTGTTCATTTGGCCAGATGTTGACGAAGGCGATCTTATGGATGAAGAGTACGATAGCGAGTCCGACGCCTAGAGCAGTCCCAGTCAGTCCCTTGCGATCCTGGAGTTGGTCACTTGTTTTATATACGCTTCCGCTACCCAAATAAAATATTCGAGCCTCAATCCGACGCTTGATGAGTTGTAAGATATTGGAGACATTTCACCCACTTCACTGTGACATATCCTCCACCACCTTTTATTGCGAGTCAGTAGTTATGCCACCATATCCATTGTGACATATCCGCCTTTATGTGTAATATTATCGTGCCTGTAATAAATTGTTGAGCAGCCTCGGCTCAACCCTGTATGATATTAAGTATTACTGGATTTCTGTATCAAGGATTTGTCTACCAGTAAGAAGGATTTTCTGTACTGGTCTAACATAAGGGGCGATTTTTCAATAAATGTTTTATTGGAAAATCGGTCCTGCCACGGACTCCGCGTCCTCGCCCGGCAGCGCCTCGCGCCCATCCGTCGGCAGACTTCACGTCCGCCCCTGGCAGGGCTCCGCGCCCACCAGCCGGCGTACTCCGTGTCCGTCCCCGGCAGGGCCCCGCGACCATTAGCCGGCGGACTCGTCCTCCCCCGGTAGCGCCTCGCGCCCATCAACCGGCGAACTCCGCGTCCGCACCCGGCAGCGCCTCGCGCCCATCAGCCAGCGGACCACGAGTCCGCACCCGGCAGCGCCTCGCCCTAATCAGCCGGCGGACTCCGCGTCCATGCCTGGCAGGGCCCGCGCCCATCAGCCGGTGGACTCCGCTTCCGCGTTCGGCAGGGGCCCGCGCCCATCAATCCGCGGACTCCGTGTCCGCGCCCGACATCCTCGACGCCACCGTCTGCTTCAACAACAGCAAAGACCCTCCGCCCGACTCTTCGAGTCGCCCGGAGGCTCGGAGGCTACAGCCAGCGAGTGTGCTGGCACGCCCCCGCTAGAGACAGCCAGCCGGCGGACCACACGTCCGCCCCCGACAGCGCCTCGCGCCCATCTGTCGGCGGACCACGTGTCCGCCCCCGGCAGCACCTCACTCCCATCAGCCGACGGACACCGCGTCCGCCCCCGGCAGCGCCTCGCGCCCATCAGCTGGCGGACTCCGCGTCCACGCCCGACATCCTCGACGCCACCGTCTGCTTCAGCAATAGCAAAGACCCTCCGCCCGACTCTTCGAGTCGCCCGGAGGCTCGGAGGCTACACCAAGCGGGTGCGCTGGCGCGCCCCCGCAGGAAACAGCCAGGCGGTGGACTCCGCGTCCACACCCGGCAGGGCCCCGCGCCCACCAGCCGGCGGACTCCGCGTTTACGCCCGGCAGCGCATCATGGCCATCAGCTAGCGGACTACGGCCCGCAGCCGACCATCATCAACAACAACGACAACAGCGAAAACCCTCCGCCCGACTCTCCAAGTCGCCCAGAGGCTCGGAAGCTACTGTCGGGGGGATGACCCCTGGATAGGCTCGAGGAGACGACTCGACATTTCAAAACAACGGGGCGGCCAACCACCCTCTGTCCGGCTGCTCTGGCTGGCACCCCGGTCCGGCTGACTCCTAAGTCCAACCGGCTCCCTGCCTGGCTGCACCAGCCGGCTGCTCCGTCAGACCCCCCGTCCGGCTGCTGCAGCTGGCCTACTGCGCAAGGTCAACCACCATGTCCCATCGGACACGACATGAAGACACTATAGCCTGCGTCATGCATCACTTCACTACGCTCCAATAGTCCAGCACTGCTGACCAATAGTGGTGCAATGTAGCCTGCATCACGCGTTACCTCGCATGACCAATCCAATAGTGGTGCACTATTGCCTGCATCATGCATCATCTCACATGTCATCCCCAATAGTGAATAGTTGGCCATGTTGGCCACCCCTTGTCCCCTGGGCCTCCCTTTATAAGAGGCACCAGGGGAGCTCACCCAGAAAAAAAGCTCCTCTCATTCTCTCATCCTCTCCCATTCTCTCATTCTCACACAAGTGAGGCCAAGGAGTAGCCAGCTCCCTCTTCCTCCTCAGGCATAGCTCCAGGAGCAACTCTGTACTACATATACACTTCATATACAGACATGCAGGAGTAGGGGTATTATCTCTCCGGATCTTCCACGGCAACCTTGCTCTCACCTCGTGCTACTACCACCGCGTGCTACTACCCTATCCCGTCTCGGATCTTCCACGACAACCTTGCTCTCACCTCGATTAGCCACCCCCTAGCATCTGTTGTGAGAAAATGACGACAACAAAAGAACATATTCTCCAACTTTGAATTCCCGCTTTTGGATTCTTCTGTCATGCCATCTTTTGACTTTTTTTTCTTTGAATAGTTTGGCATTTTCATAAGCTTGGGTTCTCCATTCATCTAGTGAGCTAATATCAAATAACCTCTTCTCACTGGCAAGTTTGAAATCATAATTGAGTTATTTTATTGCCCAAAATGCTTTATGTTCTAACTCTAGAGGCAAATAACAAGCTTTTCCATATATCATTTTCTATGGAGACATACCCATAGGATTTTTATAAGCTGTTCTGTAGGCCCAAAGTGCATCATCTAGTTTCTTAGACCAATTCTTTCGAGATCTATTGACAATTTTTTGTAATATTAATTTTATTTCTCTATTGCTAAGTTCAACTTGTCCACTAGATTGAGGATGATAGGGTGATGCAATTCTATGGTTAACATCATATTTAGCAAGCATCTTACAGAAAGTACCATGAATAAAGTGTGAACCACCATCAGTCATTAAATATCTAGGGACTCCAAACCTCGCGAAGATAACTTCTTTAAGCATTCTAATGGAGGTGTTATGATCAGCACTACTAGTTGGAATAGCTTCTACCCACTTAGTAACATAATTGACAGCAACCAAAATATGAGTGTACCCATTAGAGGAAGGAAAAGGTCCCATATAATCAAAACCCCAAACATCAAATAGTTCAACAACAAGTGAATAGTTCATAGGCATTTCCTGACGCTTACTGATATTACCAATTCGTTGATATTCATCACAAGACAAGACAAACTTACGGGCATCCTTGAAGAGAGTAGGCCAATAAAAACCAGATTGCAATGCCTTGTGAGCAGTTCTATCTCCCGCATGATGTCCTCCATAAGCTTCGGAATGACATTTCCGTAGGATTTGTTCCTGTTCATGCTCAGGTACACAATGTCTAATAATACCATCTACTCCTTCTTTATAAAGATGTGGGTCATCCCAGAAGTAATGTCTTAAATCATAGAAGAATTTTTTCTTTTGCTGGTATCTGAAACTAGGTGGTATATATTTAGCGACAATGTAGTTAGCATAATCAGCATACCAAGGAGTGTTTTGAGAAACATTTATTGCAGCTAACTGTTCATCAGGAAAACTATCATCAATAGGTAGTGGGTCATCAAGAATATTTTCTAACCTAGACAAGTTATCAGCTATGGGGTTCTCAGCTCCCTTCCTATCAATGATATGTAAATCAAATTCTTGAAGCAAGAGAACCCGCCTAATGAGTCTAGGTTTAGCATCTTTCTTTTCCATAAGATATTTTATAGCAGCATGATCGGTGTGAAAAATGACATTGGAATCAACAATGTAGGACCTGAATTTATCACAAGCAAACACAACTGCTAAAAATTCTTTTTCAGTAGTAGCATAATTTCGTTGGGCACTGTTTAGAGTTTTGCTAGCATAATGGATAACATTTAATTTTTTATCAACTCTTTGTCCTAGAACAGAACCAACAGCATAATCACTAGCATCACACATAATTTCAAAAGGCAAGTTCCAATCAGGTGGTTGAACGATAGGTGCAGAAGTTATGGCTTTCTTGAGTGTTTCAAAGGCTTCTACACAATCATCATCAAAAACAAATGGAATATCCTTTTGTAAAAGATTAGTAAGAGGTCTAGAAATTTTAGATAAGTCTTTAATGAACCTCCTATAGAAACCAGCATGACCAAGGAAACTCTGAATACCTTTAATATCTTTAGGACATGGCATTTTCTCAATTGCTTCAACTTTAGCTTTATCCACCTCAATACCTCGTTCAGATATCTTATGCCCCAAGACAATACCTTCATTAACCATAAAGTGGCACTTCTCCCAATTCAAGACGAGATTAGTTTGTTCACATCTCTGCAAAATTGGATCAAGGTTGCTTAAGCAGTCATCAAAAGAAGTTCCGTAAACGGAAAAGTTATGCATGAAAACCTCCACAATCTTTTCACAAAAATCAGATAATATAGCAGTCATACATCTTTGAAAGGTAGCAGGTGCATTGCATAAACCAAAAGGCATACGTCTATAAGCATAGGTTCCAAAAGGACAAGTAAAGGTGGTTTTCTCTTGATCAGATTGTGACACAGGTATTTGAGAGAAACCAGAATATCCATCCAGAAAACAAAAGTGTGTGCGCTTAGATAATCTTTCTAGCATTTGATCAATGAAAGGCAGAGGGTAATGATCTTTTCTAGTAGCTTTATTTAATTTTCTAAAATCAATTACCATTCTATTGCCAGTGAAAATTCTTTGTGGGATAAGTTCATTTTTATCATTGGGAACAACAGTAATACCTTCCTTCTTAGGGACACAGTGAACGGGACATACCCATCTACTATCAGCTTGTTGGGGAACGTTGCATGGGAAACAAAAAAATTCCTACGCACACGCAAGATCTATCCATGGTGATGAGCATCTACGAGAGGGTGAGTGAATCTACATACCCTTGTAGATCGCTAAGCGGAAGCGTTAAGAAACGCGGTTGATGTAGTCGAACGTCTCCGCGATCCAAATCGCAAGTCGTCCCTCGATCCGATCATGAACTAGTGCCGAACGGACGGCACCTCCGCGTTCAACACACGTACGGCTTGATGACGCCTTCACCTCCTCGATCCAGCGAGCGATGGTGAAGTAGTAGATGAGTTCCAGCAGCACGACGGCGTGGTGATGGTGGTGAGGAACAATCTCTGTAGGGCTTCGCCAAGCACTACGGAGATTATGACGGAGGAACTAGAGGGCTAGGGTTGCCGGCACACGGCTTGGGAAATCCTGATGTGTCCCGTGTGCTAGCCCTGCCCCTCTATTTATATGTTGAGCCCTGGGTCTAAACTTGGAGAGAAAACCTCTACAAGGTCGGTTTTGCCCGCACAAGGTCGGTTTGGCCCGCAAGGAAAGAGTCCAACTCGGATCCCTGCAGTACCGCGCACAAGCGGTAGTACCGCCCGTGAGCGGTAGTACCGCTTGAGCGGTAGTACCGCTTCACACAAGCGGTAGTACCGCTTACGCGGTAGTACTGCCTTACCAGCGGTAGTACCGCTTAAGGCAGTAGCAAAACTTCCTTTTGCACTTCCAATACCTCGTGGACTTTACCCCTTTGGCCCATATAAAGTGTTGCTGCACCCGAACACTTCGGTAAACATCCGGAACCCCTTCCGGTGAATTCCGGAACCCTTCCGGAGATCAAAACACTATTATCACATATATCAATTTTTACCTCCGGACTCTTCCGGAGATCCTCGTCATGTCCAGGATCTTATCCGAGACTCCGAACAACCTTCGGTCACCAACACAATAACTCAACTATACTAATCGTCACCAAACGTTAAGTGTGTAGACCCTGCGGGTTCGAGAACTATGTAGACATGACCGAGACACCTCTACGGTCAATAACCAATAGCGGGACCTGGATGCCCATATTGGTTCCTACATATTCTACGAAGATCTATATCGGTCGAACCTCTATGTCAAGGATTCAGTTAATCCCGTATGCTGTTCCCTTTGTTCTTCGGTATGTTACTTGCCCGAGATTCGATCGTCGGTATCTCTATACCTAGTTCAATCTCATTACCGGCAAGTCTCTTTACTCGTTCCGTAATACAAGATCCTGTGGCTAACTCTTTAGTCACTTTGCTTGCAAGGCTTATTGTGATGTTGTATTACCGAGTGGGCCCTGAGATACCTCTCCGTCACACGGAGTAACAAATCCCAGTCTTGATCCATGCCAACCCAACAGACACCCTCGGAGATACCTGTAGAGCACCTTTATAGTCACCCAGTTACGTTGTGACGTTTGATACACACAAGGTATTTCTCCGGTGTCAGTGAGTTGCATGATCTCATGGTCATAGGAACAGATACTTGACATGCAGAAAACTATAGCAATAAACTGACACGATCACATGCTATGTTTATAGTTTGGGTCTTGTCCATCACATCATTCTCCTAATGATGTGATCTCGTTATCAAATGACATCTCATGTCTATGGCTAGGAAACCTTGACCATCTTTGATCAACGAGCTAGTCTATTAGAGGCATACTAGGGACACAGTGTTGTCTATGTACCCACACATGTATTTGAGTTTCCAATCAATACAATTATAGCATGGATAATAAACGATTATCATGAACAAGGAAATATAATAATAACCATTTTATTATTGCCTCTAGGGCATATTTCCAACAGTCTCCCACTTGCACTAGAGTCAATAATCTAGCTCACATCACTATGTGATTTACATTGTAATGAATCTAACACCCATACAGTTCTGGTGTTGATCATGTTTAGCCCTTGGAAGAGGTTTAGTCATCGGATCTGTAACATTCAGATCCGTGTGCACTTTGCAAATATTTATGTCGTCCTCCTTGATGTAATCGCGGATGGAATTGAAACGTCGCTTTATGTGTCTGGTCCTCTTGTGAAACCTGGGTTCCTTGGCTAGAGCAATGGCACCAGTGTTGTCACAGAACAGAGTCATTGGGTTTAGTGCACTAGGCACTACTCCAAGATCTGTCATGAACTCGTTCATCCAGACACCTTCTTTCGCCGCCTCCGAGGCAGCGATGTACTCCGCTTCGCATGTAGAATCAGCTACTACGCTTTGCTTGGAACTGCACCAGCTAACCGCACCCCCATTGAGAATAAATACGTATCCGGTTTGCGACTTAGAGTCATCCGGATCAGTGTCAAAGCTTGCATCGACGTAACCCTTTACGACGAGCAATTGATCACCTCCATAAACGAGAAACATGTCCTTAGTCCTTTTCAGGTACTTCAGGATATTCTTGACCGCCGTCCAGTGTTCCATTCCTGGATCACTTTGAAACCTTCCGGCCATACTTATGGCAAGGCTGACATCGGGTCTTGTGCACAGCATTGCATACATGATAGAGCCTATGGCTGAAGCATAGGGGACGACACTCATCTTTTCTCTATCTTCTGCAGTCACTGGGCATTGAGTCTTACTCAACTTCACACCTTGCAAAACAGGCAAGAACCCCTTCTTGGACTGATCCATTTTGAACTTCTTCAAAATCTTATCAAGGTATGTGCTTTGTGAAAGTCCTATTAAACGTCTTGATCTATCTCTATAGATCTTGATGCCTAATATGAAAGCAGCTTCTCCTAGGTCCTTCGTTGAAAAACTCTTGTTCAAATATTCCTTCACGCTTTCCAACATTTCTATATTGTTTCCAATCAGCAATATGTCATCCACATATAATATTAGAAACGCTATAGAGCTCCCACTCACTTTCTTGTAAATACAAGCTTCTTCGTAAACTTGTACAAACCCGAACGCTTTGATCACCTCATCAAAGCGAAGATTCCAACTCCGAGATTGTTGCACCAGTCCATAAATGGATCGCTGGAGTTTGCAAACTTTGTCAGCATTCTCTGGATCGACAAAACCTTCTGGTTGCATCATATACAACTCTTCCTTAAGGAAACCGTTAAGGAAAGCTGTTTTGACATCCATCTGCCAAATTTCATAATCGAAAAAGGCAGCTATTGCTAACATGATTCTGACAGACTTAAGCATCGCTACGGGTGAGAAGGTCTCATCGTATTCAACTCCTTGAACTTGTGAAAACCCCTTTGCCACAAGTCGAGCTTTATAGACGGTGACATTACCGTCCGCGTCCGTCTTCCTCTTAAAGATCCATTTGTTCTGAATGTCCTTACGCCCTTTAGGTAATACTTCCAAAGTCCATACTTTGTTTTCATAAATGGATCCCATCTCGAATTTCATGGCCTCTAACCATTTCTTGGAATCCGGGCCCACCATCGCTTCTCCATAGCTCGTAGGTTCATCGTTGTCCAACAACATGACCTCTAAGACAGGGTTGCCGTACCACTCAGGAGCAGTACGCGTCCTTGTCGACCTACGAGGTTCGATAGCAACTTGATCCGAAGTTTCATGATCATCATCATTAACTTCCTCTTCAACTGATGTAGGTTCTACAGAAACATCTTTCTGTGCTGCGCTACTCTCTGGTTGAAGTAAAGGTACAATAACCTCATCAAGTTCTATCTTCCTCCCACTCAATTCTTTCGAGAGAAACTCTTTCTCAAGAAATGTTCCGTTTTTAGCGACAAACACTTTGCCTTCGGATCTGAGATAGAAGGTATACCCAACTGTCTCTTTTGGGTATCCTATGAAGACGCATTTCTCCGCTTTGGGTTCCAGCTTTTCAGGCTGAAGCTTTTTGACATAAGCATCACATTCCCAAACTTTAAGAAACGACAGCTTTGGCTTCTTGCCAAACCAAAGTTCATATGGCGTCGTCTCAACGGATTTCGATGGTGCCCTATTTAAAGTGAATGCAGCTATCTCTAATGCATAACCCCAAAACGATAGTGGCAAATCGGCAAGAGACATCATAGATCGCACCATATCCAATAAGGTTCGATTACGACGTTCGGACACACCATTACGCTGTGGTGTTCCAGGCGGTGTCAATTGTGAAACAATTCCACACTGTCTTAAGTGACTGCCAAACTCATAACTCAGATATTCTCCTCCTCGATCAGATCGTAGGAATTTAATCTTCTTGTTACGATGATTCTCAACTTCACTTTGAAATTGCTTGAACTTTTCAAACGTTTCAGACTTGTGTTTCATTAAGTAAATATACCCATATCTACTTAAGTCATCAGTGAAGGTGAGAAAGTAACGATAACCACCGCGCGCCTCAATGCTCATCGGACCGCACACATCAGTATGTATGATTTCCAACAAGTCACTTGCCCGTTCCATTGTACCAGAGAACGGCGTCTTAGTCATCTTGCCCATGAGGCATGGCTCACATGTGTCAAGTGATTCAAAATCAAGTGACTCCAAAAGTCCATCATCATGGAGCTTCTTCATGCGTTTTACGCCAATATGACCTAAACGGCAGTGCCACAAGAAAGTGGTATTATCATTATCAATTCTACATCTTTTGGCATCAATGTTATGAACATGTGTATCATCACTATCGAGATTCAATAAGAATAAACCCCTCACATTGGGTGCATGACCATAAAAGATATTACTCATATAAATAGAACAACCATTATTCTCAGATTTAAATGAGTAACCGTCTCGCAATAAACAAGATCCAGATATAATGTTCATGCTTAACGCAGGCACTAAATAACAATTATTCAGGTTCATCACTAATCCCGATGGTAATCGAAGAGCGAGCGTGCCGACGGCGATCACATCAACCTTGGAACCATTTCCCACGCGCATCGTCACTTCGTCCTTTGCCAGCCTCCGTCTATTCCGCAGTTCCTGTTTCGAGTTGCAAATGTGAGCAACCGCACCGGTATCAAATACCCAGGCACTACAACGGGAGTTGGTAAGGTACACATCAATAACATGTATATCATATATACCTTGTTTGTTGTTGGCCGCCTTCTTGTCAGCCAAATACTTGGGGCAGTTCCGCTTCCAGTGACCAGTTCCCTTGCAATGAAAGCACTCAGTTTCTGGCTTGGGTCCAGCCTTGGGTTTCTTCACGGGAGGGGCAACTGCTTTGCCACTCTTCTTGGAGTTACCCTTCTTACCCTTGCCATTCTTCTTGAAACTAGTGGTTTTATTGACCATCAACACTTGATGCTCCTTCTGAATCTCAGACTCAGCGACTTTCAACATCGCAAAAAGCTCGGCGACTAACTTGTTCATCCCGTGCATGTTATAGTTCAACACGAAGCTCTTGTAGCTAGGTGGCAATGATTGAAGAACTCTGTCAGTGATAGCCTCTGGCGGAAGGGGCATCCCTAATTCAGCCAGACGGGTGGAGTACCCAGACATTCTGAGTATGTGATCACTGACAGACCCGTTCTCCTCCATCTTGCATGCATAGAACTTATCGGAGGTCTCATACCTCTCGATCCGGGCATTCTTCTGAAAGATAAACTTCAACTCCTGGAACATATCATATGCTCCATGACGTTCAAAACGTCTTTGAAGTCCCGGTTCTAAGCCATACAACATTGCACATTGAACTATTGAGTAATCATCAGAACGAGCCTGCCAGGCGTTCACAACGTCTGGAGACTCAACTGGAGCGGGTGGATCACCAAGCGGTGCATCAAGGACATAAGCCTTCTGGGAAGCCGTAAGGATAATCCTTAGATTACGGGCCCAGTCCACAAAGTTACTTCCATCATCTTTCAACTTAGCTTTCTCTAGGAACGCATTAAAATTCAGGGGTGCTACTGCGCGAGCCATGATCTACAACATAAATATTGCAAAGACAACTTGGACTATTGTTCAATATAATGAGTTTAGTTAATCATATTACTTAAAAACTCCCACTCAAATTGACATCCCTCTGGTCATTCGAGTGTCACATGATCCAAATCAACCAACTCAAGTCCGATCATCACGTGAGTTCAGGTGGTTTCAATGGTGAACATCTTCATGTTGATCATATCTACTATATGACTCATGTTCGACCTTTCGGTCTCTTGTGTTCCGAGGCCATGTCTGTACATCCTAGGCTCGTCAAGTTTAACCCGAGTGTTCCGCACGTGCAACACTGGCTTGCACCCGTTGTATGCGAACGTAGAGTCTATCACACCCGATCATCACGTGGTGTCTCGAAACGACGAACTTTCGCAACGGTGCACACTCGGGGAGAACACAATTTTATCTTGAAATTTAAGTGAGGGATCACCTTATAATGCTACCGTCGTCCTAAGCAAAATAAGATGCATAAAAGGATTAACATCACATGCAAATCATAAGTGACATGATATGGCCATGAACTTGTGCTTTTGATCTCCATCTCCAAAGCACCGGCATGATCTCCATCGTCACCGGCATGACACCATGATCTCCATCAACGTGTCGCCATGAGGTTGTCGCGCCGACTGTTGCTTCCACGACTATTGCTAACTCATAGCGATAAAGTAAAGCAAAACGGCGAAAATAATTAAAGACAACTCTATGGCTCCTGCCAGTTGCCGTACTCATCGACATGCAAGTCGTGATATTCTATACAACACATGATCATCTCATACATCACATATATCTCATCATGTAATTGGCCATATCACATCACAACATACCCTGCAAAAACAAGTTAGACGTCCTCTAATTGTTGTTGCAAGTTTTACGTGGCTGCTACGGGTATCTAGCAAGAACGATTCTTACCTACGCAAAAACCACAACGGTGATATAAAAATTGCTATTCAACCTTCTCAAGGACCGCCTTTGTCAAAGCCGATCCGACTAAAGTGGGAGAGACAGACACCCGCCAGCCATCTTTATGCAATGAAGTTACATGTCAGTTGATGGAACCGGTCTCTCGTAAGCGTACGAGTAATGTTGGTCCGAGCCGCTTCATCCCTCAATACCGCCGAAACAAGAAAAGACCAAGGGAGGAAGCAATCTGAATATCAACGCCCACAAAACCCTTTTGTGTTCTACTCGAGATCTCATCTACGCAAAGACCTAGCTCTGATACCACTGTTGGGGAACGTCGCATGGGAAACAAAAATTTTCCTACGCACACGCAAGATCTATCCATGGTGATGAGCATCTACGAGAGGGTGAGTGAATCTAGATACCCTTGTAGATCGCTAAGCGGAAGCGTTAAGAAACGCGGTTGATGTAGTCGAACGTCTCCGCGATCCAAATCGCAAGTCGTCCCTCGATCCGATCACGAACTAGTGCCGAACGGACGGCACCTCCGCGTTCAACACACGTACGGCTTGATGACACCTTCACCTCTTCGATCCAGCGAGCGATGGTGAAGTAGTAGATGAGTTCCAGCAGCACGACGGCGTGGTGATGGTGGTGAGGAACAATCTCTGCAGGGCTTCGCCAAGCACTACGGAGATTATGACGGAGGAACTAGAGGGCTAGGGTTGCCGGCACATGGCTTGGGAAATCCTGATGTGTCCCGTGTGCTAGCCCTGCCCCTCTATTTATATGTTGAGCCCTGGGGTCTAAACTTGAAGAGAAAACCTCTACAAGGTCGGTTTTGCCCGCACAAGGTCGGTTTGGCCCGCAAGGAAAGAGTCCAACTCGGATCCCTGCAGTACCGCGCACAAGCGGTAGTACCGCCCGTGAGCGGTAGTACCGCTTGAGCGGTAGTACCGCTTCACACAAGCGGTAGTACCGCTTACGCGGTAGTACTGCCTTACCAGCGGTAGTACCGCTTAAGGCAGTAGCAAAACTTCCTTTTGCACTTCCAATACCTCGTGGACTTTACCCCTTTGGCCCATATAAAGTGTTGCTGCACCCGAACACTTCGGTAAACATCCGGAACCCCTTCCGGTGAATTCCGGAACCCTTCCGGAGATCAAAACACTATTATCACATATATCAATTTTTACCTCCGGACTCTTCCGGAGATCCTCGTCATGTCCGGGATCTTATCCGAGACTCCGAACAACCTTCGGTCACCAACACAATAACTCAACTATACTAATCGTCACCAAACGTTAAGTGTGTAGACCCTGCGGGTTCGAGAACTATGTAGACATGACCGAGACACCTCTACGGTCAATAACCAATAGCGGGACCTGGATGCCCATATTGGTTCCTACATATTCTACGAAGATCTATATCGGTCGAACCTCTATGTCAAGGATTCAGTTAATCTCGTATGCTGTTCCCTTTGTTCTTCGGTATGTTACTTGCCCGAGATTCGATCGTCGGTATCTCTATACCTAGTTCAATCTCGTTACCGGCAAGTCTCTTTACTCGTTCCGTAATACAAGATCCTGTGGCTAACTCTTTAGTCACTTTGCTTGCAAGGCTTATTGTGATGTTGTATTACCGAGTGGGCCTGAGATACCTCTCCGTCACACGGAGTAACAAATCCCAGTCTTGACCATGCCAACCCAACAGACACCCTCGGAGATACCTGTAGAGCACCTTTATAGTCACCCAGTTACGTTGTGACGTTTGATACACACAAGGTATTCCTCCGGTGTCAGTGAGTTGCATGATCTTATGGTCATAGGAACAGATACTTGACATGCAGAAAACTATAGCAATAAACTGACACGATCACATGCTATGTTTATAGTTTGGGTCTTGTCCATCACATCATTCTCCTAATGATGTGATCTCATTATCAAATGACATCTCATGTCTATGGCTAGGAAACCTTGACCATCTTTGATCAACGAGCTAGTCTATTAGAGGCATACTAGGGACACAGTGTTGTCTATGTACCCACACATGTATTTGAGTTTCCAATCAATACAATTATAGCATGGATAATAAACGATTATCATGAACAAGGAAATATAATAATAACCATTTTATTATTGCCTCTAGGGCATATTTCCAACACAGCTATGGGATAGATTATACATGCTTCCATAAGCCTTAATATTTCAGTTCTTACCACTTCCTTCATCTTAGGATTCAATCGCCATTGATGATCCACAACGGGTTTAGCATCAGGTTCCATATTAATCTTGTGCTGACATAGAGTGGGACTAATGCCCTTAAGATCATCAAGAGTATATCCAATAGCAGCCCAGTGCTTCCTCAGAATTTTTAATAAACTTTCTTCTTCATGTTCTGAAAGGTTAGCACTAATAATAACAGGATATATCTTTTTCTCATCAAGATAAGCATACTTCAAATTGTCAGGCAATTGCTTTAATTCAAACACAGGATCACCTTTAGGTGGAGGAGGACCTGCTAGAGTTTCAATAGGCAAATTGTGTTTTAGGAGTGGCGGTTGTTCAAAGAAAATTTTATCTATTTCATTTCTTTCATGCAAGTGCATATCATTTTCATGGTCTAGCAAATATTGTTCTAGTGGATCAGTAGGAGGTACGGCAATAGAAGCAAGACCAATTATTTCATCCTTACTACACAATTCTTTATCACGAGGTTGTCTCCTAAACTTGGAAAAATTAAATTCATGAGACACATCACCAAAACTAACACCGACAGTTTGTTTTTCACAATCTATCTTAGCATTAACGTTGCTCAAGAAAGGTCTATCAAAGATAATTGGACAAAAGTCATCTTATGGGGAACCAAGAACTAGAAAATCAGTAGGATATTTTACTTTCCCAGACAAGGCTTCAACATCTCTAACAATCCCAAGTGGTGTAATGGTGTCTCTATTAGCAAGTTTAATGGTAACATCAATGTCTTCTATTTCAGCCGGTGCTATTTCATTCATAATTTCTTGGTATAAGGTAAACGGAATAGCACTCACGCTAGCACCCAAATCACATAAACCATGATAGCAATGATCTCCTATTTTAACTGAGACAACAGGCATGCCCACTACGGGTCTATGTTTATCTTTTTCAGCGGGTTTGGCAATTCTAGCAGCTTCATCACAGAAGTAAATAACATGCCCATCAATATTTTCTACCAAGAGATCTTCAACCATAGCAACACTAGGTTCTACTTTAATTTGCTCAGAGGGGTTAGGTGCTCTAATATTACTCTTGCGAACCACAGTTGATACTTTAGCATGTTCCTTTATCCTAACAGGGAAAGGTGGTTTTTCAATATAAGCAGTAGGCACAACTGGATCAACATTGTAAATGATGGTTTCATCCTTAGCTTTTACCGGTTCTTTAATTTCCTCTTTAATAGGGGGATGATATTTAAACCACTTCTCCTTAGGGAGATCAATATGAGTAGCAAATGATTCACAGAAAGAGGCTAGTATCTCAGAGTCAAGGTCATATTTAATGCTAAACTTGTGAAAAGCATCGGTATTCATAAAAGATTTAACACAATCAAACTTAAGCTTTATACTTGACTCATTACCTTCATCGAGTTCCCAATCTTTAGAGTTGCGTTTAATTCTTTCTAAGAGATCCCACTTGAATTCAATAGTCTTCTTCATAAAAGAACCAGTGCAGGAAGTATCAAGCATGGATTGATCATTATGAGGAAGCCGAGCATAAAAATTCTGAATAATAATTTCTCTCGGGATATCATGATTGGGCCATGAATATAACATTGACTTAAGCCGCCCGCAAGCTAGAGAGATGCTTTCTCCTTCACGAGGCCAAAAATTATATATATAATTCCGATCACGATGAACTAGATGCATAGGATAAAACTTTTGGTTGAATTCTAATTGCAATCGATTCTAGTTCCATGATCCAATATCATCACATAGCCTATACCATGTCAATGCCTTTCCATTCAAAGATAAAGGGAAAACCTTCTTTTTAACTTCATCTCCGGGTAAACCTGCAAGCTTAAATAATCCACAAGCTTCATTCACATGTATTAGGTGCATATCAGGATGTTCAGTTCCATCTCCTGCATAAGGATTAGCTAGCAGTTGTTCTACCATACCCGAAGGAATTTCATAACCAATATTTTCAGTAGGTGCAGTAGGTTGAGGGGCAACTAATTGTGGTTCCAGTCGAGGTGAAGATACCACGAACAAACCCCTCAAAGGATTGTTTTCCATAGTAGCAAGTGAAAATAACTTTCAGCACGTAGTATAAGTTTTTCCTTACCAATTTCCACTTACCAAGAGTGTTTCACTCCCCAGCAATGGCGCCAGAAAAGAGTCTTGATGACCCACAAGTATAGGTGGTCAATCGTAGTCCTTTCTATAAGTAAGAGTGTCGAACCCAACGAGGAGCAGAAGGAAATGACAAGCGGTTTTCAGCAAGGTAATTTCTGCAAGCACTCAAATTGTAGGTAACAGATAGTTTGATAGCAAGATAATTGGTAACAAGCAAGTAAAACGCTAAATAAAGTGCAGCAAGGTAGCCCAATCCTTTTGTGTCAAAGGACAGGCCATAACAGTCTCTTATAATAGGCAAAGTGTTCTTGAGGGTACATGGGAATTTCATCTAGTCACTTTTATCATGTTGGTTTGGTTCGCGTTCGCTACTTTGATAATTTGATATGTGGGTGGACCGGTGCTTGGGTGTTGTTCTTACTTGAACAAACCTCCCACTTATGATTAACCCCCTCGCAAGCATCCGCAACTACGAGAAAAGTATTAAGATAAAATCTAACCATAGCATTAAATGTTTGGATCCAAATAAGCCCCTTACGAAGTAACGCATAAAGTAGGGTTTAAGCTTCTATCACTCTAGCAACCCATCATCTAATAACTACTCCACAATGCATTCCCTTAGTCCCAAGGATGGTGAAGTGTCATGTAGTCGACGTTCACATGACACCACTAAGGGAATCACAACATACATATCATCAAAATATCGAACACATATCAAATTCACATGATTACTTGCAACATGACTTCTCCCGTGACCTCAAGAACAAAGGTAACTACTCACAAATAATATTCATGCTTAAGATCGGAGGGGTATTGAATAGCATAATGGATCTGAACATATAATCTGCCACCAAATAAACCATATAGTAATCAACTACAAGATGTAATCAACACTACTAGTCACCCCCAGGTACCAATCTGAGGTTTCGGTACAAAGATTGAACACAAGAGATGATCTATGGTTTGAGAGGAGATGGTGATGTTGAAGATGTTGATGAAGATTGGCCTCCCAAAGATGAGAGGGGTGTTAGTGATGACGATGGCTTCGATTTCCCCCTCCGGGAGGGAAGTTCCTCCGGGGGAATCGCTCCACGAGAGGGCAAAAGTGCTCTTGCCCAAGTTCCTCCTCGAGACGGCGGCACTCTGTCCCGAAAGTCCTCTCCTTATTTTTTCTAGGTCAAAAGACCTTAAATACCAGAAGATGGGCACCGGAGGTGTGCCGTGCTGAGCACGACCCACCAGGGCGCGCCTGGGGGGCCTGGCGTGCCCTGGTGTCTTGTGCTCACCAGGTGGCCCCCCTCCGGTAGTTAGTTGCTCCAGTATTTTTTATATATTCCAAAATAATTCTTCGTGAAGTTTTAGCTTATTTGGAGATGTGCAGAATAGGTATCTCTGATGTGCTTTTTCAGGTCGAGAATTCCAGCTGCCGGTATTTTCCCTCTTTGTGTAAACCTTGCATATTATGAGAGAAAGGGCATTAGAATCACTCCCTAAAGCATTATTATGCATAAAAACATTATAAATAACAATAAAAAATCATGATGCAAAATGGACGTATCAGCGGGCAGCGGATTCGAATCCTTCACTTCTAGATCCATCGACCACGAGCTCATCCCACGCGGCCCCGAGGAGGAGATGGTCGTCCGGCTTGCGCTCCGCCGCTCCCGGGAGGCGGCCGCCCGACGGAAGCGCTCGGACTCGCAACATCGGGAAACCATTACGTCGGCATAGTGGGTGTTTGGATCTCTCATCGCTGCCTCACCGTAGGCGGTGCGGTCCGTCTGGCTTTCGAACGTCGTCGCGGAAGCGCAACCCCTTCATTGGCGCGCCGAGCACGAAGCATGGCCGTCCTCAGGCGATATCATGGCGCGGCGTGCTCGCCGGGCGAGGCAGCGGGCGCAGGAGGCGGCGGAGCCCCTCGTGGCGGTGGACATTGGAGAGGCGGAGTCACACTCTTCGGCGCCCTGTAGGGTGCACCAGTGCGGGTGCCACAACCGTGTCGTGGTGGACATCGGCTCATCCTAGGAAGGATCCGTCATTGATCTCACGTCCAACGGCACCATGCGGGTTACGGGCTCCGATGAGGAAGGGCACCAGAGACGGCGGGAGATCGAGTCCCGTGAGCCGGCTAGTGTCCCATGTCATACTCTACCTCGCCGGCGACCGGACCGGCGCTACGAGGGGCGCAGCCAGCCGCCGGACATGGCCACGACGGAGTCGGACGACCTCCGCTTAGTATTAGGTTTACGTTGCATGTAATATTATGGATTTGAGGTTTCTAATTTGAGCTATCCGGATGTAGAATACATTATTTGAGGCGTGACCGATCAGATCCGCGGACGCGTCCGCGGGCATTTGAGGGACCGGATTTGCATGTTCCGGTTGTAGATGCTCTTAGCTGGATCATGTGAAGTGGCAGTGTGCGTGCATGAGTTAGTTGAGGTATGGCCAAGTGGCGAGTGATTTGGTCCGGACGCGTCCGCGGGCATTTGAGGGACCGGATTTGCATGTTCCGGTTGTAGATGCTATTAGTTGTGTCATGTGGAGTGGCCGTGTGCGTGCATGAGTTAGTTGAGGTATGGCCGAGTGGCGAGTGATTTGGTCAAATTAATTAGTACGTGTATGTAGGTCTGGAGGTTGCATGCAGCCATGGGCGGATTTGGGCCCCAGGCAGCCCAGGCCATTGCCTTGGGCGTTGAAAAATTTCCCGGCCCATATTTAGAAAAAAAAAAACTTTGGCCTCGGGCGCAACCCAGTTCCAAGCCCAGGCAGACTGTCCCAGCCGCCCAGGCCAACGCACCTGCTTTGCTGCTCACCGCACGAACGAGTCGAACCAGCGCACGAAACGCGAGAGCTACCTTTCGCTGAGAATTTGCGCTAACGGGTCGGCCCATTTACCAGGCGACAAGTTTTTGTTTTTTTGAAACTTACCAGGTGACAAGCTAGATTGACTTTTGTATATTATGTTTGATTTCTTAATAGTTATGCAATATAGATTGACTTTTGTATGCCTTGAAATTGGAGTTTTTTCTGGGTAGTTTTTACCCCTTAGTTTCTCGTCTGAGATGTCAGTCAATCCTGGGTCCTCCACTGCATGCAGCTGCAATAGTGGAGTAGTTGGACACGTCCTAAACATGAGCATAGGGAACGAATCATGGAGTTGGCTCCTGGTCGTGCTAGCTGCTGTATATAAGTATTGATTTGATTGAATGAAGAGGCCGAGAGGGCTGAGGAAACATGTAGCACTTGTGTCCACCAAGGTCTCACCAAGGAGTAGACCCTCTTGGCAAAGCTAGAAGTCAGCTTCCTCCTTGGTGCGTGTGTGTGCGTATGTGTTGAGTACTTAACATCATGTGTGTTCTTGAGAGAACAAGAGAGAGTTGCATGAGGCAACCAAGAGGTAGAAGAAGATGTGGCACTGCCAGGAGGCGGCGTCAACAATCTCCACCACTTGAACGATGTGTAGACCTCACTTGCTGCATATATGTTCGAGCAACCTTACTCCCAGCTTCAGCAACTTCCTGTCGGGCTCCTTTATCTGCAATATTGACCAGGCCACAATCCAGTGGCATGCAATTTTAATCAGTGTCATAGGGTCATTGATATTTTTTTTTCAAATATTATTCCATTGCTGCATTTCCAAAGAGTCCAGAACAAGGAAGAAGTCCCAACCAGACGGAAGCGGCTGTTATGATCTCGAGCTCATGTGAGCTCGGGTGAACAGTAAAATCGAAAAAATATCAAAACAATTTTTAAAAAATCTGATTTTTTTTTTGTATGAAACTTTGACAAATGTTTTGATAGCTTGAGAAATTTCATCATCAGATGACATTCGTGTAAAATGTGGCAAAAAAAACAAAACAGATGCTCCAAACATGTTATTTTAAAACGCATTTTGGAGCATCAATTTTGTTTTTTTTTTTGCCACATTTTACATGAATGTCATCTGGCACTGAAATTTTGCGAGCTATCAAAACATTTGTTAAAGTTTCACACAAAAAAAATCGGAATTTTTTGAACTTTTTTTCATTTTATTTTGATTTTACTGTTCACCCGAGCTCACATGAGCTCGGGATTAGAACAGCACTTTCGCAACCAGACCAACTTTTTATCATTCTTATTAAAAGTCTTAACCCATCTACCCATACAATCATGCATGGAGGAACGGATATATAGAATTCAACTTGAAAGTACACTTGACCAGGCTCCACAAAAGGGAAGCAGCAGAACATGTAAAGAATAAATGGTCAACATTTTCATCAATGCCACAAAAGACACATCTCTTTTCCCTTTTCCATCCTCTTTTAGCCAGAGAATCTTTGGCGAGGATGGACTTCCACAGAAACTTCGGAGGGAATTTTACTTTTTCAGCAACCAGTTCTCTGTATAGAGATTTAACAGTAAAAAAATTATCAGCATTAAGCAGCCATTTTAACGTTCCCACGCCTATTTTTAAATTCCTCCATAGGTCCAGGGTTTCCCCACGCATGGTTCTTCTAAACTTAAACCCTGTGACGCCCCCAATTTCGACCGTACGCTAAACATACATGCAATGCGTACGATCAAGATTAGGGACTCACTGATTGATATCACAACACAACACTAGACACAAATTAAAGTCATACAGCTTCATATTACAAGCCAGGGGCCTCGAGGGCTCGAATACAAAGCTCGACAAGCACGAGTCAGCGGAAGCAAATAATATCTGAGTACAGACATAAGTTAAACAAGTTTTGCCTTAAGAAGGCTAGCACAAACATAAACAACGGATCGAAAGAGGCGAGGCCTCCTGCCTGGGAGCCAACCTAACTACTCCTGAGAGTCGGCACTCTCCACGTAGTAGTACGCTCCATCGGTGGTGTAGTAGTCGTCTCCGGCGTACTCCATCTCCTGGGCTCCATCGTCTGAACGCAGAATCGTATCGAGGGGGAAAGAGAAAGCAAAGCAGCGGTGAGTACTCATCCAAAGTACTCGCAAGACTGACATCAGAACTATGCTAGGTATGCATCATTATCAAGGGGTGGGGGGTTATATCTGGACTGACTGCTGAAAGCAAGAATGAGGGGGACAGGCCTAGTCCTATCGAAGACTAGCATCTTCAGCATCTTGCAGCATTAGAAGAGAGTAGACTGGTATCTCATATATAGCAATATTATTGTAGCAAATTTTATTAAGTAACCTCGCCCAGAGATTCTTCCTCGACTCCCTGCGAGAAAGCAATCTCGGAGCCAACATTCATTTCAATGTAAATCACAGTTTTAGTTATATTAGGTCAAGGTACAACTCCAAGTCGTCCTGTTACCATGGACACGGCTATTCGAATAGATGAATTCATCCCTGCAGGGGTGCACCGCATTTCCAACACGCTTGATCACCTCCGGCCGGACACACTTTTCTGGGTAATGCCCGCCCTCGGGATAGCAACACGTCGTCGCCCCACCTAGGCTCAACGAAGAGGCCAGCCCGCCGGTCTAAATCCTAAGCACAAAGGGGTCGTGAGCCCACTTGCCCTCTGCGCTCCAGCATGATGCGTGGGCGGCCGAGGTCAGCCCTAATACACTCTAGTCCAAGAGCTGCACCGTCCAGGCCAATCGGGCGCGCGCCGCTCCATTGCTGACGTCCGAAGAGCTTCGGCTGATACAACGACGCTGAGTACCCATAACTTCTCCCACATGATGGTTTGGTGCGTAAAAAGGTCAACGACCAACTCAGATCAAATACCCAACCCATTAGCATTTTATTAATGCGGGGCAAGCGCGACCCATGAAGTGCGGTCCCGTCGCCCCGCTTCGAGGATGTGTGGCAAGGGCCTCTCCTGCACGTCCACGCCTCATCATCATTAAACCGTGGGTAACCCTCAGGGCCGACCCATCACCAACATGTTTCTGTAACCAGGTCATAGTAACTGTGTGTATAAAACATCAAGACAGAACCTGAGGAATCACCCTCAAAGGGCCCCGCTCGATGAAACCGTCAAGGTGGACTTAGACGAATCACCCTCGAGGGTCCCACACTTGAGGGTTTGCACGACAGAGTCATCGTCGGGAGTGGTGAAGGATAAATCACCCTCGATAACCACGACCGACTAGCTGCACTACAGAGTTAGCATCATGAGTACTTCACGAGGTGTCACCCTCGGTACTCGATAGTAACTCTGCAGAGTTGTACAACTAAGGGGTGTGCGGTGATGTGAGGGGCCTGGCTTGTCGATCGGTTGACCGAGTCTTCGAGTCGTCGAGTCGTTGATGAAGAAGCAGGGGCAACTGGGACTAAGGGGGTCACAGGGGATTCATTGATCAACCTATACTAAGCAGTTGATATGATTGCAGGTACAGTAGCAGTTTATCAAAAACAGGCTATGAATCAAAATAGGAGCTAACTAATACAATAGCAAAATCTAATGCAAGAATGAGAGGGAAGAAATGGGCGATATCGGAATGCTCAAGGGGGTTGCTTGCCTTGCTGTTCTGCGGTAAAGGCCTGGTCGTCAACGGTGTAGTCGTACCCGGCAGCACCGTCAGTCTTGGGGTCTACCGGTAAGAAGAAGGGGGAAGAAACAATAACTATAAAGCACAGATGCAATCACAATGCATGACATGGCAATATGCAGGGCTAGGCATGCACTAACGCAGTATTACACGTCGCAAACGGGTCGGAAGAATATCTGACGATATTTTCCCGGTCTCGGACTATTATCGGACAGACGACATCGATGGAAAAGTTCCACGTTTGCTATGCTAGAGGCATGTGACAGACGAACAGACAACGTATTCGGATCCGTAGGATTATTCTGAGCAACTTTCATGTTCAAAACTTTTTCATCCGAGCTACGGTTGATTTTATATTAATTTTTTAAAGATTTAATAATATTCTGAAATTCTTTTAATTATTAAATCCGAATTATCCAAAATAGTAAAATACTATTTAATTCTAATTAACTAATTAATTAATTAACTAATTAATTAATTACCTAATTAATTAATTAATTTAATTAATTGATTTAACTAATTAATCAATCTAATTAATTAATTAATAATAATATTATTTATTATTTATTTATTTATAAATTCATTTTTATTATTTAAATTTCGTTTTAGGATTTGGGCCCCGCATGTCATTGAAACAGCCCCACACATACATACATACATACATACATACATACATACGTACGTACGTACGTACACACACCCACACACACGCACGCATGCACACAGCACACGCACACGCATACGCGCGCGCGCGCCGGGCAGGCGCGGTGGCGCGGCGGCCGCTGCCTGGGGGCGGAAGCTCACAGGGGGGGAAAGGGGGGGAGGCAGTGGGAGGCGGTGCGGCGAGGCGGCGAGGTGGCGGCTGGCCGCCGGGAGGCGAGGCGGGGCGCGGGCTGCGCCGGCCCGGGGCGTCGGCGGGGAAAGGGGGGGAATCGGGTCGGGGCCGGCCGGCTGGGGCCGTCGGCGGGGGGGGAATGGGCGGGGGCGCGGGCGATGGGGCGGCGAGGGGGGGACGGGAGGAGGGCGCAGGCGACGGGACGGCTAGGGTTCGCCCGCCCCTGGCTCTGAAATTCTTTTAATTATTAAATCCGAATTATTAAAATACTGTTTAATTAACTAATTAATTGATTACTTAATTTAATTAACTAATTTAACTAATTAATCAATCTAATTAATTAATTAATAATATTATTATTTATTATTTATTTATTTATAAATTCATTTTTATTATTTAAATTTCGTTTTAGGACGTGGGCCCCGCATGTCATTGAAACAGCCCCACACATACATACATACGTACGTATGTACGTATGTACACACACCCACACACACGCACGCACGCACACAGCACACGCACAAGCATACGCGCGCGCGCGCCGGGCAGGCGCGGTGGCGCGGCGGCCGCTGCCGGGGGGGGGGACGGAAGCTCACAGGGGGGGAAGGGCCGAGGCGGCGGCAGTCGGCGGCGGGAGGTGGTGCGGCGAGGCGGCGAGGTGGCGGCGGGCCGCCGGGAGGCGAGGCAGGGCGCGGGCTACGCCGGCCCGGGGCGTCGGCGAGGGGGGGGAATCGGGTCGGGGCCGGCCGGCTGGGGCCGTCGGCGGGGGGGGAATGGGCGGGGGCGCGGGCGATGGGGCGGCGAGGGGGGGACGGGAGGAGGGCGCGGGCAACAGGGCGGCTAGGGTTCGCCCGCCCCTGGCTCTTATAGGGGCCAGCCAGGACGGCCTAATTCGGCCCGATAGATTTTATTTTATATTTTTTAAAAATCAAATAGCGACCGTTTTAAATAAAAATGGGGCACTAAAATAATTCCAAAAATGCCGGTTTCAATTTTATGAAATCTTAGGGAATATTTGCAACCCATCCAACATTTTTATTTTTAGTTTTTGCACAACTTTTAAATCCACCTTTCAGACGAATTTAAATTGCAACGGAATTTGAACCGGAGGATAATTCCAACAGTGATCACAACTTGATTAGCAAAATGGATTAGCCTAATCCTTACCATCACTGTAGCTTAATTACAATCATTACTGTAGTAGCAAATCCAGGGCGTCACAATTCTCCCCTACTAAAAAGAATTCTCGTCCCGAGAATTAGGAAGTAGAAGGAAAGAGCCCGGGGTATTCTGCACGAAGATGATCTTCACGTTCCCAAGTGGCTTCATCTTCAGAATGATTTGCCCACTGCACCTTGAAGAACTTGGTAACCTTCTGACGAGTCTGACGTTCAGTTTCACCAAGAATGCGGACCGGTTGCTCCTTGTAAGAAAGGTCTTGTTGCAGCTCAAGCATATCATGATCCACTGCTCGGATAGGATCCTTGAAGCAGCAACAAAGCTGTGACACATGGAACACATCGTGAACCTGAGAAAGGTTTGGCGGTAGTTCCAGTTGATATGCCACCTTACCTCGCCTTTCGAGAACAGTGAAAGGACCAATATATCGAGGAGCCAGCTTGCCCTTGATTCCAAAACGGTGTGTACCTCTCATTGGCGTGACTCGAAGATAAGCCTTTTCGCCAGGTTGGTAGACCATATCTTTGTGATGATGGTCATACTGACTCTTCTGACGAGACTGAGCAGCCTTCAGATTTGCATGAATAATGCGGACTTGATCTTCGGCATGTTGGATAATATCCGGACCGATAAGTGTACTTTCCCCAGTTTCTGACCAATTCAGAGGAGTTCGACACTTACATCCATATAACACTTCAAAGGGAGCCATCTTCAGACTAGCTTGATAGCTATTGTTGTAGGAGAACTCAGCATACGGGAGAGATTCCTCCCATTTCTTGCCGAAAGAAATGACACAAGCTCGAAGCATGTCTTCGAGAATCTGATTGACTCTTTCAACTTGTCCCTGGGATTGAGGGTGAAAAGCGGTGCTGAATGACAAATGAGTTCCCATAGCTTCCTGAAAACTTGCCCAAAATCTTGAAGTGAATAAGCTGCCACGGTCTGAACTAATCACCAATGGAATACCGTGGAGCGAAACAACTCTGGACATGTAAAGATCTGCTAGCTGACTAGCAGTAATAGTTTCCTTGACAGCCAGAAAATGTGCAACTTTGGACAGTCGGTCAATGACGACAAGAATAGCATTATTACCTTTCTACGATCTGGGAAAACCAGTGACGAAGTCCATTTCAACATGGTCCCATTTCCATTCAGGAACCGTAATAGGTTGCAGAGTTCCGGCAGGCCTTTGATGTTCTGCTTTGATACGACGGCAAACATCACATTCAGCAACATAGCGAGCAATGTCTTGCTTCATGTTAGACCACCAGAATCTTTGACGAATGTCTTGGTACATCTTGGTACTACCAGGATGAATAGACAGCGGAGTGTTATGTGCTTCCTTCATGACCTCCTGAGTCATATCATTGTTTTTCTCCTTACTCGGTACCACTAGGCGGCCTTTGAAGTACAAAGCGCCATCCTCAGCAATAGTGAAGAATGAGGGTTTCCCTTCCACCAGGTAGCGTTTAATCCTTTTTACTTCATTGTCACACTTCTGGATCCACTTGATGGCGTCCACTAGATCTGGTTTAGCAACCAGGGTATTAAGAGAACCCTGGGAAACAACGTGGAGGTTCATTTTGTAGGACCCTTCAGGAGGGGGAGCGAGATAACCCTGAGGAACAATATGGAGGTTCAGCTTGCGGAATTCCTTTTGAAAAATGGGTGAACCTTGTGAACCTGAAGGTGGTTGTAGTATGACTTGCGGCTCAAAGCATCAGCCATTACATTAGCCTTGCCTAGTGTATAAGAAATACCCACGTTGTAATCTGCTATGCGCTCCATCCATCTCTGTTGACGGAGGTTCAGATCTGGTTGAGTGAACAGGTACTTCAGACTTTGGTGATTGGTGTAGATCTCGCAACGATTACCAACAAGGTATTGCCGCCACTCTTTCAGTGCATGAATTACTGCAGCAAGTTCAAGGTCATGAACTGGGTAGTTCTCTTCATGAGGATGCAATTAACGAGAAGCACAAGCAACCACTCTGCGCTCTTGCATTAGGACACATCCCATTCCTTGACGTGAAGCATCACAATAAATGACGAAATCCTTATGAGTATCCGGAGGAGCAAGCACTGGAGCAGACTTCAGTTTGTCCTTAAGTGCCTGAAAGCTCTCCTGACATTTTTCTATCCACTCATATTTAACACCTTTGTGAAGCAAATTGGTTAAGGGCTTTGCAATCTTAGAGAAGTTCTCGACGAATTGACGGCAATAGCTGGCGAGTCTGAGAAAACTTCTGACTTGCTTGACATTCTTCGGGGGAGTCCAGTCAAGAATACCCTGAACTCGTTCAGGGTTGACCGCAATATCATCCTTGGAGATCACATGACCAAGGTAGGTTACTTCGTCCATCCAGAACTCACACTTGAATACTTTGCATAAAGTTGATGTTCTCGAAGCACGAACCCGGATCTGATGGTAACCCAACCTCAAGTCGAGTTTGGAGAATATTGAGGAACCAGCAAGTTGATCATATAAATCATTGATCCGAGGAAGTGGATATTTGTTTCGAATCGTTGCTTGGTTGATGGGACGGTAACCTTGGACCAATCGATTCGTACCATCTTTCTTCTTGACAAAGAGAGAAGGTGCTCCCCAAGCAGAGGAACTTGGACGAATGAACCCTTGACGAAGCGAATCATCGATTTCTTGTTTCAGTTCAAGGTGTTCATGTGGAGGCATCTTATATGGCCGCTTAGCAATAGGGGTGGTGCCTGGCACTAGGTCGATGACAAACTCAACAGCCCTTACAGGGGGAATCCCTGGAAATTCTTCTGGAAAAACATCTTGGAAATCCCGGACAACTGGAATGTTTTCAATCCCTTCGAGAGGTGACGCATTCAATGCATTCAGGCATATAGTCAGGCTTCAGCATCTCGAACAAGATGAGTATGGTCAAGCTCTAGCATGACGATAATGATGGGGCCTAACAGCTTGGAAAGACATGATTGAGTACAAACTCATAAGCAATCCCGTCGAGTCGTCGATGAAGAAGCAGGGGCAACTGGGACTAAGGGGGTCACAGGGGATTCATTGATCAACCTATACTAAGCAGTTGATATGATTGCAGGTACAGTAGCAGTTTATCAAAAACAGGCTATGCATCAGAATAGGAGCTAACTAATACAGTAGCAAAATCTAATGCAAGAATGAGAGGGAAGAAATGGGCGATATCGGAATGCTCAAGGGGGGTTGCTTGCCTTGGTGCTCTGCGGTAAAGGCCTGGTCATCAACGGTGTAGTCGTACCCGGCAGCACCGTCAGTCTCGGGGTCTACCGGTAAGAAGAGGGGGGAAGAAACAATAAATATAAAGCACAGATGCAATCACAATGCATGACATGGCAATATGCAGGGCTAGGCATGCACTAACGCAGTATTACACGTCGCAGACGGGTCGGAAGAATATCTGACGATATTTTCCCGGTCTCGGACTATTACCGGACAGACGAAATCGATGGAAAAGTTCCACGTTTGCTATGCTAGAGACATGTGACAAACGAACAGACAGCGTATTAGGATCCGTAGGATTATTCTGAGCAACTTTCATGTTCAAAACTTTTTCATCCGAGCTATGGTTGATTTTATATTAATTTTTTAAAGATTTAATAATATTCTGAAATTCTTTTAATTATTAAATCCGAATTATCCAAAACAGTAAAATATTGTTTAATTAACTAATTAATTAATTAACTAATTAATTAATTAATTTAATTAACTAATTAATTAATTAATTTAATTAACTAATTTAACTAATTAATCAATCTAATTAATTAATTAATAATATTATTATTTATTATTTATTATTTATAAATTCATTTTTATTATTTAAATTTCGTTTTAGGACGTGGGCCCCGCATGTCATTGAAACAGCCCCACACATACATACATACATACGTACGTACGTACGTACACACGCCCACACACACGCACGCACGCACACAGCACACACACACGCATACGCGCGCGCGCCGGGCCGGCGCGGTGGCGCGGCGGCCGCCGCCGGGGGGGAAGCTCACAGGGGGGGAAGGGCCGAGGCGGCGGCGGTCGACGGCGGGAGGTGGTGCGACGAGGCGACGAGGTGGTGACGGGCCGCCGGGAGGCGAGGCGGGGCGCGGGCTGCGCCGGCCCGGGGCGTCGGCGGGGGGGGGAATCGGGTCGGGGCCGGCCGGCTGGTGCCGTCGGCGGGAGGGGGGGAACGGGCGGGGGCTCGGGCGACGGGGCGGCGGGGGGGGGGTTAACGGGAGGAGGGCGCGGGCGACAGGGCGGCTAGGGTTCGCCCGCCCCTAATTCGGCCCGGTAGATTTTTGTTTTTTAATCAAATAGCGACCGTTTTAAATTAAAATGGGGCACTAAAATAATTCCAAAAATGCCGGTTTCAATTATATTAAATCTTAGGGAATATTTGCAACCCATCCAACATTTTTATTTTTAGTTTTCCACAACTTTTAAATCCACCTTTCAGACGAATTTAAATTGCAACGGAATTTGAACCGGAGGATAATTCCAACAGTGATCACAACTTGATTAGCAAAATGGATTAGCCTAATCCTGACCATCACTGTAGCTTAATTATAATCATTACTGTAGTAGCAAATCCAGGGCGTCACAAACCCCCTCCATCCTAGTAGCAAAGCTTTAGCCACAGTAATGTCATGATCAAAGCTCAAATTGTATAATCTAGGATATTCATCTTTGAGAGCTTTGTTTTCTACCCAAATATCTTCCCAAAATATGATATTTTTCCCATCTCCCAATTTTTTCTTTATGCGTTTATAAAACACCTCTTTAACCTTGAGCAACCTAGCCCAAAACTGGGAGTCACCTGGTTGGTTTTTGGTTCTAGAAATACACCCATCTGTGACATACTTCCCCAAAAGTATAGACTGCCATAAGCCTTCTTCAGTCTCTAGTTTCCAAAACCATTTAGCAAGTAATGCCTTATTCATAATTTCTAGATTTAGAACGCCTAGGCCTCCATAGTCGTTTGGTGTACAACACTTCTTCCAGTTTACCAAATGGTATTTTCTTTCTCATTCTCATCTTCCTTTCATACTAATCTGGCTCTATAGAAATCAGCTTTTTAAACCATTCCAGCAGGTATTGGGTAGAAGGACATCATGAACAAGGGGATGTTGGTCAAACAGGATTGGACCAGAGTGATCCTCCCTACTATGGATCCCAACAATCTTCCTTGCCATCACCTACATCTTTTTTCAATTTTATCAGTCACCTCCACCCAATGTTTATTTCTGGTTCTATTTCTAGTAACAGGCATCCCTGGATATTTAATTGGAATTTTTCCCATTTTGCAAGTGAATATCTCCTGATATGTTGATTGTTTGTTAACAACCTCTTCAAACAGTATCAGTTCACTCTTGTGAAAATTAATCATAAGGCCTCACATTTGCTCAAAAGTACATAATATCAGTTTCGTTTTTTTTGCAATATCTAAATCATCCTGCAACGGAAAAACAGTGTCATCTGCATAGTTTAGCAAGTTGACCCCTGTATTTAAATTTTCAAACAAAACACCCTTCATCAAGCCATGTTCTTTTGCCCTATTCATTATAACAGCCAAAGTATGGGCTTCAATATGAAACAACAATGGGGATCCTTGCCTCAATCCCTTGAAGGTTTTAAAATAGGAACCAATATTATCATTGACTCTAACACCTACATGTCCCCCTCTCATGGTCTTCGTGACCCAATCACAACATTTGTCAAGGAAACCTTTCGGTCTAAGCATATGAATCACAAATGGCCATTTAATTTTGTCATATGCTTTTTCAAAATCTATCTTGAATATAAGAGCATTTTGTTTCTTTCTATGGATGGAATTAAGGGCTTCGTGTAACACTACAACCCCTTTCATAATGTATCTCACATCGATAAAAACAGTTTGGTTAGAGGAAATAACAGGAGACACACATCTGGTCAGCCTATTCTCTTGAGGGGTTTGGGAATACCCCAAAACTTTACCCAGCCACTCCCTAGAATGCCACAAGCTTTCTTGTCTACTAATAGTTATGTGAACACAACCTCAAGTTTATTAACATGGATCTTTATGCCGCCATTGTTCAGGCACATCATCTGAAGCTACGGAACCAGAGTCCAAAAGGATAATTCAATCGCAGTGTGTCATTCTTTCTTGCAGAGAAAGCAAATGAGAGGAAAGTGTGCGGTCGATCTGAATGTGACCAAGCCTACCATAGCGGAAACACACAAAGTTTGATGCAGCCCTGTCGCCAACGAAGACATCCCTTTCCAGGACTAACACCCTTGTTGAAGTTCTTCTTGGCCTTGTATTGCTTCTTTGCTCCGTCATAGTTCCTGTTGTAGTTGTAAGTTGTAACACAAGTCCAGTAACCATGGTGGTCGCCTCCCGGGTAGCAACTCTGGTTTGGCGGGTGTGAGGAAGAGATCCCCTGATGTCTCGGAGGCCAGCCCAACCCCTGGATGGTAGTGACGTCTCACGACGCCACACCGTCTCCCGTTGATGATTCTTTGCATGGATCTGCTTCCCTGCACGAGTCCTCTACTAGACTGTAGTCTTCATACAACCAATTGTCGGATCTATCCTCGTCATACCTCCCATGGACCACTTCCATGAACAAATGAAAAAGTGGCAGTGGACCTGGAGAGTGAGCAGTGTGTGCGAGCCACCGCACCTCAGGTTTGGTGGTTGGAAACCCTAATCGAGGATCTAGATCTCTTTTGTGCACCAACATTCATATAATATAGGGCTTGAGAGCGTGTTGGGTCTAGCTAGGATTGAGAAACAACATGTTGGCTGCACCACTTACAAGTGAATTGGAGAAAACCACGACATTGAAGGCTAGGGTTGCAGAAACCACAAGTCTACGGAATTGTGCCAAAAAACACTAATTCCCAGGCTATTTTTTTGCAAAAAACACTAGTTGATGACTTAGACCGATTTAAGCATGGTTATGACAGGTGGGGGCCGTTTTTGTCGACGTGGCATAACGATTCGCAGGCGACGCCGTTAGATAGAGGATTTTTCACCGACACCCTTGTTCAAAATTCTAAAAAGCAATCAAGCCCTGCCCTCCTTATCCCTCCTCAGCGGAGCAGCAGCCGGCGGGGCCTCGGGCGCGACGGGCGGGTGCAGCGGCGGCTCGGGGGCGACGGGCGGGAGCATGAGCGGCGGCGCCGGCCTCGGGCGCGATGGGCGGGTGCAGCGGCGGCATCGGGCGTGACGCGTGGGAGAAGCAGAGGTGGCGCCGGCCTCGGGCGCGACAGGCGGGAGCAGGAGTGGCGGCGCCGGCCTCGGGCGCGACGGGCGGGAGCAGGAGCGGTGGCGCCGGCCTCAGGCCCGACGGGCGGGAGCAGCGCCGGCCTCGAGCGCGACGGGCGGGAGCAGGAGCGGCACCGGCCTCGAGCGGGAGCAGCGGCGGTGCCGGGCGCGTCGGGTAAGAGCACCCGCCACCTCGCCGACAACGAGACCGGGCGGAGTGCTGCTGCTCTGCCGGAGTCCGACGGTGTGCCCCCTCGCCGGCGACGAGACCGGCCGGAGTGCTGCTGCTCTGCTCGTCTACTTCGGCAGCCCAAATGCAAGGAGTTGATTGCATTTTTTGTTTTTGATTGAAGGTTGTCTCTGTAAACTTATAGGACTGCTTTGTAAATCAAGAAAATCCCACACCTAACGAGGTCTAACGTGAACCGTTATGCCACATCATCATTTGTGGGACCCGCCTGTCATAATCATGCTTAAATCGGTCTAAGTCATCAACTAGTGTTTTTTGCAAAAAAAAAATAGCCTGTGAATTAGTGTTTTTTGGCACAATTCCATAGACTTGTAGTTTCTGTAACCCTAGCCTTCAATGTCGTGGTTTTCTGCAATTCACTCCACCACTTACATATGGATCGCATTGGGTCACCACCCCGCAAATGACCTAATCGGAGAAGCCAGATGACTCGATCGGACACGTTAGGAACCCGTCGGCTCCACCCCAGACTATCTTGCCACTACCACAAAGCTGGCATGCCCGTCGGCTCCACCGGCGAACGGAACGCCTCCACCAGAGTCGGGAAAGGCCCCCGCCCCGGCGACAACGGATCCGGAGCGGGAACGCGAACGACACCCGGAGGAGTCGAGCGGCCGATCGCGCTCACATTGTCAACAATCCCACCGTGTCATTTCAAGATGATATGCCGGCTCAGTCTATCGGAGATGCTCATAGGGGTAGGGTGTGCGTGTGTGTGCGTTCATAGGGGTGAGTGTATGTGCGTATATATGAGCGTTTGCGTCTGTACTGTGTTCAAAAAAAACAATCCCACCATGTCAACCCGATGGGTCGCGCCCTCGTGCCGAAACACCACAAACCTCGTGCCAAAACACCACAAAATCAATTGTCTTTTTTTTTGTGAACACAGTACAGACGCAATTGCTCATAAATCAATTGTCGTTGTAGCACAAGGTAGGTCGCGTTATGCACTTGCGCGTAGGTAACGCGCACACGCAGGAGACGACCAGACCAGTTCACCTGCGCCCTGGGTGCATGATGAAACTACAGTAGTCAATACGAATCCACAAGCTCGCGTCATCGTGCGCCTTGCAGGCCAAGAACAAGAAGGATCACCTACTGCATGCCCAGACCAAATGTCAAGGCGGTAGCTTCGCTGATCGCGCTCCCCGCGTCGCCGAAGGTAATGTGCTTGCACGCACCTTGATCTTGATCTATGCCGATGGACCTATCACGTTCCGCCGTCCTCTTCCGCGTCGTCGCCGTCTGCTTTCCGTGCGCCTCCGCTGGCCGTGGGAGAGGGGCTGCTCGCCGGGTAGACCCTGGTGTCCGACGGCGACGCCTTCGCCCTCGGCTTCTTCTCTCCGGACGACGGCTCAGCCGCCGCTCCGGCGAGACGGTATCTTGGGATCGAATATGGTACAACAACCCCGGACCCCGCACCGTGGTCTGGGTGGCCAACCGGGAGGCCCCGGCCGCCGGCGCCCCAACGCTCGCGCTGGCCAACGACTCCAGCCTCGTCATGTCTGACGCTGACGGCCGTCTGCTCGGGCATTTGAGGTGGGTGTGGGGCCTCCAGATGTAGGTGCTCTTAGAGCAACTCCAACGCAGTGACCCAAATCATGTCTGTTTTGCCTACATTTTGGGTTGACATGTGTGCCCAACACGAGCATACCATTTCGAACGGACATAGCCTTTTCTTTTGAGAAAAAACAACAAGAGTTGCTGGGGCTTCTGCGGTCGCCAGCCGAGACGAGCGCTGACGGGGAGGAGCTCCTGCGCGGGACGAGCATCGGGCGAGACAGCTCCTACGGCGACGGGCTCTAGCCGAGCGTTGTCGGGGGGTGGGATGAAGCGCCGCCGCGCCACTGGCTCGTGGCGAAAGGGTGTGTGGTGGGCGTGGTGGGCCAGGGAGGGGAGAGAAAAGGAGAGAGATGGAATGGTGAAGGTGGATGATAGATGTGCCAGGCCGGACTGAGGCGGACGTAGAAAACATCCGGTTTGTGTCCGACTCCGACCCAAATGATCCAAATGTGACTAAAATTTGAGACAAAGATGGATCCTAACGAGACGGGCACAAAATGAGAATGGATCGTTACATTGAACACTGATTTTTGGCCATGCGCACACGGACGGACGCAAGTGGACCGTCGCTGGGTTGGAGTTGCTATTTTAGGTTACTATAAGAGGAAGTACTACACCCTTAATTGCCAATGTTCTTTCTCGCGGCAACATTGTCAGCAAGAGAATGTACTATAAGCGGGACCTTTTCGCTCACCTGCCACCCTCGAGTCAACTCGGTCGCAAGCTCGTGCCAAAAAAAGCAGGAAATCAACTGCAGTTGTTCGCTCGCGCGTCACGCGCACACGGGACACCGGACCGGCGGCCATGTGCACCTGCACTACGCCAGCACGCCGGAAAATGTCGGGCCGCCGCTCTCGGCGACCGTGGATCCATGCTGAAACCAGCCAATAGGGCTTCAGGAACTCGTGTCCCGCTCCACAAGGACTTCAGAAGAAATGTCAGGGGTGGTTGCTAGCTAGCCAAACACCTATCATCGTTTCGCTTGTCAGTCGTCGCTGAAGAAACGCGTGCATGCACAACCTTGATCGACGGCCATGTCGCGCTCTGCCGTGTGCGCCGTCGCCGTCGCGGTGTGGCTCCGTGGCCTTGCAGGCCAAGGAACAAGACGGATCACGTACTGCCCAGATGAAATGTCAAGCAGGTCATCGTCCACCTGCTGCCATGCATTGCACCACGCCAGCACTCACGCACGCACGCATCGCAGGCCAGAGAAATCGATCCGTCGTCCTCCGCGACTCTGGAGTCTGGATGCGTGCTGATGCTAGTCAATATGATGACTTCAGAGAGTTCGTGTGGCTAGACCGCGCCTTGGAGGCCAAGAAGGATCACACTCACACAGCACAGACGAAATGTCAAGGAGTGGTTTGCTAACTGTTCTTTTTAAACGAAGGAGTAGCGCCTGGTTTGAATTAATGAAGCCAAAAGATCATACAACGATAAAAACAAAAAAAAAACATAGTGCGGTTCACCTAAAACAACATAGTATATGGTTACATGTTGGACTCAACATGGAGCAGCCAAATAAAAGGACTGTGACATGAAATCAACTAAACTGGGCGCTCCGATTAGGAGGTTTGTCGTCAATGGCGTGGATCGCCTTGATCTTACTAAGCACCCCCGTGGCCTTCTCGAAGTTCTTCCTCTTTTCATAGGGCTTCACAGCTCAAAAAACATATGCCATTTAAAAATGTAGTCAGCGTGGCGGTTAGGGATGGTACCCTCCATGGCTAGTTTGTTAGAGCATCTACAACCGGACCCCTTAAACCCGTCTCAAACCTCCGGACAGGTCGACCGGTCATTGTCCGGTCACGAAAATGCGACCCAAACGAGCCTCTCAAACGGGCCTCAAACGTCCGGACTGACCGGCACCCCCAATTTCCAGCCCAAATATGAGGCGGATATGGGGGAGGCCGGACGCGCCCGGGCACGCCCGCCACGTCGGACACGACAGCCCGACCTCACCTCAAATTGCCCGCAAATTCTCCAAACCCTTCCTCCTTCTCCCGTCGCCCTCCAACATTTCCCGCGCCCGACCCTTCGCCGTCCGGCACCCTTGCTCTTCATCCTCACCACATGTCCCAATCCGCCGCCGTGATGTCTTCCAGCCAAACCCCGACTGCCGCGATGGAGACGCAGTCCACCTCGTCCATCGGCTTCCCTTCGTCCGCTTCGTCTTGCAAGCCGGAGAACGTCGCCGTAAGATGCATCGTTGCCGGCAGCGAGAGAGGGAGGCGGAGTTGGCGGCGCAGCTAGGTCCGACCATCGTCGACAAGATGTCTCCCCCGGGACGCCGGGCTCCCCATACCCCATCCATCCAAGCGCCAACGCGGATTGTGCCGTCTGGCATCCTTGGGGCCAAGGAGGATGCAACGGCCGGGTGGGGCATTCCGGACAGCTTTCCGACGACGCAGAAGCCGTCGGTCAACGAGTGTGAGTCGCCGCAGCTAGTTCGGGAGCGGGTGAGCACGGGCACCCCCATCGCCCGAGCTGCACTCGACATGTTCGACGGAATGTCTGAACAACACCGGGTATGTTTGCTCCTGTCCGATCAATTTTCCAATGTTTTGTATAGATCACTAGTTCGCACATGATGATTGCTTGCAAACCATGATTGTGTAGGAGACGTACTTGGCAAGCATGATCAATGAGAATGAAGATCCGGCCCATGTGGAACATGAAATGGGGGAGACGGCCGCATTTGTAATTGGGGCAACATCCGATTCCAATCCTACCAAGAAGAAGAAGAAGAAGAAGGGCAAGACAACAAAGGCAAGAGGTCTTGCTTTCTCAAGATTTGAGGGCATCTTGTTGGTCAAATCTTGGTTGAACACAACATTGGATCCAATAAGCGGCACCGAGCAAAAGGGGACCACGTATTGGGAGAAGATTTGGAAGGACTATCATGAACGAAAGGAGTATGTGGAGCTGCATCCTATCGTGAGCACCCAGAATGTGGCATCTCTCCAACATCGATGGGGATCATTCAAGGAGAAGTGAACAAGTATGTCGGTTACTACTCACAAGTGACCAAACAGCCTCAAAGTGGGATGGGAGTGGCAACTCATGTAAGCTCGATTGCCTCATATTATTGTCATTTCAATATGTTAATTTGTGTGTTTTTCATTCTTGTGCTCATACGTATGGTGTATGCTAGACGGCGGTGGCGGCCACTTTGTATCACGAGGTCGAGAAGAGGCCATTTGCTTTTGGTAATTGTTGGCTCTTATTGGAGGCAAGCCAAAGTGGCAACAAGTTGTGGCCGATCTCAAGGCCGGCAAGAAGAGGAATGATGGCTCAAGCTCCCACCAATCCATTGGATTGGACGATGAGGACGACGATTTGTCGTCACCAATGGAAAAGCTACCATGCCAAAGGATAGTCGGCAAGTCATGGGAAACAAGTGGGAGAAGGCAAGGATCTCCCATGACGCCGCTGCTACAAAAATGTCATCCACATGGACGGGCATTTTTCGGCAAGGGAGAACAAGAAAGAGGAGAGGTACAAGCTTATGTTGGATGCGCAAAGGGAGAGGATGGAGTGGGATCGGACGAGGGCAGAGAGGAAGCTTGAAATTGAGAGGGAGAAGATCGAGTTGGAGAAGCAAGAGGCAACGATCAAATGGGAACTCCAGAAGGCCAAGACATTTGGAGAGATTGAGCTCGAGAAGGAGAGGTTGCAACTCTCACGCGACGCGGAGGATGCGAAGATCATGTTGCCGGATGAATCCACCTTGGATGAACATGCCAAGAAATGGCTTGTGGAGAAGAAGAAGGAGATCAACGACCGTAGAGCACTGGAGGCGACGAGGGCGGCTATGGCTGCGGCAGTGGAGCAGGCGGCCAGGATGCAGGCGGAGGAGGCAGCCCGGATGCAGGCGGCGATCGTTGTCCGGATGCAGACGGAGATGGATGACCAGGCGGAGCAGGACGCATGGACGAACTCGTCCGTCCAGTGATCTGACAAGAAGCACTTGTCGGTCGGACATTGATTTCATTTTGGCATGTCCGGTTTGTTGAACTATGATATCATTTGCTTTTGTTTAAAACTGTTGAATTCGGACAATTTGTATCGGATGATCGACGTGCATGTCTTTGCATGGATTTGAGAGTCCGGACATGAGGTATGTGGATGCAAAGAGTGAAATATGAGGGGCTATCCGGATGCGTCCGCGAGCGTGCCCGGGCGCGTCCGTGGGCGTATAGGGGGGCGGATTTTCCCAGTCCGGCTATAGATGCTCTTATGACACGTCCAAAGCATCAAGCTAAGGCCGCGAAGGCCCTCCATGCAAGCGTACGTTCTTGCATGAGAATGCCCCAAAGAAGTGAGTACATGTATGGGAAAAGAAGAAGGGTCACCTTAGCACCCAATACCTTCCTGGACACAGCTCCAAAGGAATTTGGCCAGGCAGGCAAAGAATAACAATGTGGTTCGCATCTTAAGGATTGCGACAAAGGGCGCAAAGACCATTCCCTGGCCCATGTTGTTTTTCGAGATTGATAACCGAGGGGAGTCTATCTCTTGCCAATTGCCAAAGAATGATTTTGATTGTTAGCCAGAGCGAAGAGGACCAGTGGGCCTTGGAATACCATATTGGAGGCACACATACCAGTTTCGAGTACATAGACTTAACCGTGAAGGTACCAGACGCCTCAAGCTTACTAATGACATCTCATGTTAGGTAACGCAGCAGAAAACAAAAAATTCCTACCTACGCACCAGCCCAGGACCACTATGGAGACTGCATACAAGGTTTGATCTTTTTCGTTACCGACTCGTAGCGCAGCGGAAGTAGAGTCGATGACGATCGGCGGTGCAGATCCCCGCAGCTAGGATTTACAACCTCCCAACCGCGAGGGTGTATACCCACATCCGCCCCTCGGACAGCCCTCCGGGAGGCGATCGGACAGTCCCCTGGACGGTGTCACGGACAGCCCTTCGGGAGGACCATCGAAACTCGGACAGTCACTCGGACAGCCCTTCGGGAGGCACTCTCCAACTAAGACCGAAACTACGATCTCTCTACAGAGTTGCACACATACGGTGTCATCAATCCGGCAGGGCTTCGCCGTCCAGAACTAGTTCCCACCGGAACCCAGACAGCCTTTCGGCTCTACGAAACTATTTCGCTGGGAGGGAGAGAGAAGCCAGATAACATCAGATGGCATGTGTATGTGAGAAAGAGTGAGAGTGGAGAGTGCATCTCCACCTCTATTTATAGGAAAACCCAAGGGGTAGGGTGACACTTGAAATACCCAAAATGCCCTTCACAAGCGCACAAAGGTAAAAGCAAGTGGGCAGCCCATATCCTTCCATGTCATCCCTAGAGATATTTGTGAGTAAAGCCCCAAAAGGGGCTTTCCATAAAGTAATCCAAAAAGCACTTTCACTATTCACGACGACATATTTCAGCGTTCGTTCGAACTAAAAATATTTATGTGGGCTTAGAACATTTCCAGTACCCACTAAAATAATTTTCAACGCATTCCGAAACATTTCCGGTTTAGTGATTTTCATCTGCGAAAAGCATCTGAAGCGGTTCCGGCAGCTCCGGAACATTTCCGGTTTTCATCCCGGAAAATTCCAGAAAGTTTCCAGAACGATTCTGGCACCCTTTAAGAATTATCAGGCATGTGCCGAAACCAATTTGACTTCATGGTGTACTCCGAAACAACTTTTCGGTTTAGTGATTTTCATCTGTGAAAAGCAACTAAAGCGGTTCCGGCAGTCCGGGACATTTCCGGTTTTTGTCTTTGAAAAATCTCAGAAGTTACCGGAACAATTCTGGTACCTTCCAATAATTTCCAGGCATGTGCCGAAACCAATTTGACTTTATGGAACACTCCGAAACAACTTTTCGGTTTTACCGAAACTCTTCCGGTGTTCTCTCTCCAGAACTCTTCCGTTGTCTCCGAAACTTTTTCGGTGAATTTCTCTCAGACTCCCTGTCCAGTATTCAACAGATAGATGACCCTTAAGCGTGTGACCCTATAGGTAAGGTGAAGCATAGACATGACCCGGAACCCCTTCCGATCAATGATCAACATCGGAGCCGTGGACACCCATATTGACCCCTATACCCACACGAATGAATATTCGAGTGAACCTCCAGTTGCCGTGTGCTATTCCTGTTGCTTCGCGATATGTTACAAATACCCGAGGTGAGACATGTTGGCATCCCCGTGGATCAACAACTTGTCCACTATGCCCGTTACCTCGTTACCGGTATTGTTCTCTTTTCTCGTTCCCGTGTTCCGGCATCCCCGTGATCAAATCACAAAGTGTCTGGCCAGACGATGATGGATACCGAAACACCGAGAGGGCCCAGAGATATCTCTCCATCGTCGGAGGAGCAAATCCCAATCTTGAGCTATCAAGTTACTAGACATACTTTTCCATGAACCCGTAAGCCGCCGTAATAGCCACCCATTTACGGATGACGTTTAACAAACCCCAAAGTTCATGAAGCAAGCATGAAGAAACTCGATACTCTCATGGTCTAAGGAATCATGCAAACGTAAACCATCTCTGTGTTATTAACCATTAACTTGTGACGAATGTATCTCATAGCATAACATCAATTCGGGTCGATTCAACACAAGTGTTCTACCAACATTGCGCCCTCAAAATTGCCGGCATAGCCATGCCCATGATCAGGAAAACAGGATCATCATGCAATACTTGAGCCAGTCTTAGAGGCAAGACTAGGAATACATTTTTCCGTTTATTATTCCACACGTGCATACGAGTCTTCCTCCGAGCCTCGTGGTTATTGCAGACTCATCAGACATTCGCTAAACTTGTAACTCAAATATTCCTTTCTGCAATCGAATTGTAGAAACATAATTTTCTTGTTACAATATTTTCTTCTTCATTTTGAAAACCTTTCATGATTTCAAAAGATCCAGACTCACGTCTCATCAAGTAAATATCCATATATCTACTTGAGTCATTTCTGAAGATAGATAAATCCACTACTTGCAACAACATTTATTGGACTACATACATCATAATGTATGATCACCAATACGTTCTTTGCTCGTTCCTTATGGCATGTGAACGATATTTCAGTCACTTCACTTTTCAGAGGAAAGTTGCAAGTGTCAGATGATTCAAAATCAAACGACTTCAAAATCCATCATAATGGACTTTTCCACGCGGGTTTCTCCAATGTGACCAAATGCAGTGCCACACATATGTGGTATTCTTTTAGTCTTGCGACATTTAGCGTCAGTGTTATGGATGTATCATATTACCATCAATATTCACAACATACATCCCATCCTGGATGGAAGCATGGCCCTTCATGTTATTCATAACACCGAACATCAAAAGTTCTCTTATGAATAACCTTCTTGCAAGATACCTTATGCAAAGGGCTAGAGTATATGAAACTCTAAATGAATTATAAAAGTAAATATAGAGGTAATGTATTATTATCAATATTCATAACATACATCTCCTTCATAATGAAAGTATGGCCCTTATGTTATTCATATCACCGAACATCAAAAGTTCTCTTATGAACAACCTTCTTGCAAGATACCTTATGCAAAGGGCTAGAGTATGTAAAACTCTAAAATGATTTATGAAAATAAATACATATGGTAATACACCGATGGAAAGTATAGTACCATTTACTATACTCCCAGCGTGTATCAAAACCTCATCCCTGGCTAGTCTTTCAGGCCATAGTAGTTCTTGCATCGAGTCGCAACAGAATGCAATCGAGCGGGTATCTTTTTTATCAACTCACAATACACAAGAATTAGTGATTAACATGCTTAACCATAATTCCCAAGAACTATATCTTTGACCAGCCTTCTATACATCAAAAACTTGTATGACATTCATACATGAGCTGGATATTCCAGTCTTCTTTCCTTTTGCCTTTATACTTCTAATAGTTTAACTTTCAGTATTTCTCCTACTCTCAGAAGAAGCACTCAACTTAAGAGTGGCGTTAGCCCCGGACTTCCTAGGCATGAAAGTTTCACTAACACCCTTCGGACACTTCCTTTCTCTGTAAGTTGTTCTTTTATTCACCTTTCATCATATGACAGGCGTTCTTCTGGATCCCTCTCTTATCAGTCTAATGCATAGTAAACACCTTTACTAATAGTTTGCAAACAAACATTGCTTTGGATATTTCATATCTTTCAGCCTTTGTTTGTATCTGAAAATTAATTTTCAGTTCCATGAATATCACATAACTATCCCAAAACTTTCGAAGTTCGGGTCTCAGGGAAGCAAACGTATTGCACCTAACTGAAACGGAATTCTAGCTTTTGGATCGAAGGACAAGAGTCACATGATCCATAGCATTAGCGGGAGAATACCGAAAGTATGCGATAGGACAAAGTCCTTATCGGCACTCTAGAGGACAATCCTCACATTACGTTTACCAACCGTAAAGTTTTAACCAGATAAATAACAGCTTATTCAATTTTAATAGGGAAGGTGGAAACGCAAGCCATTATTCTACAACTATTATGCAAATCACACTTAGACAGTGTTCAAAATTAATTGCACTGAGAATTAAACAAGTTAATTCTACAGTGCGCTCCCACTCAAATCAATATCTCTCATAATTGATTGTGAGTGATTCAAGATCCGCATTTCAATTCGACGCCATTGACGGGTTCATCACTGATGACGTGAACTTCAATCGGTAGGCCAACTTGCCAATCACATCTCTATGTGACTCTTGTCCATCTTTCGATGCGTGTGTTCCGAGCTCAGGACTGTCCTGGCTGAACGTCAAGACAACCAAGTGATCTCGCTGCGAGGTCTGACCTCACCCGCCTCACACATCCCTAATTGTTCGTACTCATGTGTACATGTCGTACCCCGAAAAGTTAGGTGCCGTGACGGTGCTACACTTGGGAGAACACTAACTACTTGATATTTTTGTGAGAGATCACCCTCATAAAAAGCGACTACCGCGCAATCAAGAAGGGTGCATCATAAGGGATAAACATCTCAGGCAATTCATAATTAGCATGACATGGTACAGCCCCTTCTGACGGAGAAGTCAAACATTTCTTCGTCTTCGGCATTCGCGTTGGTGTTCACCTTCGCGAAGATTGCCACCACCTTGTCGATGCACCAGATAATATTGCTATCTCTATAGCTAATAAAATAAGTGCATTACTTAAGGTTGACACGCAGGTCATTAAAGTGACAATCATATGGCTCCAGCCATCATGCTGAATCATGACACGCAGGTCATGTTAATATTACATCATATAGTCATCTCATACATAATCAAATTAATATGAGCACTGCTATACCACATCATATGCACATGCAAACCATCCTGCAAAACCAAGTTAGACGTCTCTAAAAGGTTCATGCAAAAAACTTGTTTTACGTGGCTTCTAAGGTTTCGAAACAAACCGAAGCTACCAACGTCCATCATCAAGCATGATAATCCAAGTCGCTAGATTAACATTACGGGGTGTATGAAACACGAGCTAATAATATATCGAGCCCCATACTAAACTTCGTCATACGCATGACCCCATGCAGATCATATCTGCATTGCCCTTTCGTCTGCGAAATTTCATCTTTCTTTTTAACTACGGTGGAATTCAATGAACTGTTAGCACTTCATTGATCAATCAGGATCGCGGATTGCCAGAACATTGAAACTCCACCATGCTGTTATCAAGATCAGAAATATGCAAATTCCACGGAAGCAACAAGAACATCGGGTAACAGATTTCATCTGCTACCCGCACAAATAATTTTCAGTAATAGAACTCATCTACTACCAAATTATATTGTGCAACACCCATACATCTCTATGTATTCTAGATCGCAACCTGCATCTACGAATAGCACGGCTCATGATGCCACTGTTAGGTAACGCAGCAGAAAACAAAAAATTCCGACCTACGCACCAGCCCAGGACCACTATGGAGACTGCATACAAGGTTTGATCTTTTTCATTACCGACTCGTAGCACAGCGGAAGTAGAGTCGATGACGATCGGCGGTGCAGATCCCCGCAGCTAGGATTTACAACCTCCCAACCGCAAGGATGTATACCCTCATCCGCCCCTCTGACAGCCCTCCGGGAGGCGGTCGGACTGTCCCTTGGACGGTGTCACGGACAGCCCTTCGGGAGGACCATCGAAACTCGGACAGTCACTCGGACAGCCCTTCGGGAGGCACTCTCGAACTAAGACCGAAACTACGATCTCTCTACAGAGTTGCACACATACGGTGTCATCTATCCGGCAGGGCTTCGCCGTCTAGAACTAGTTCCCACCGGAACCCAGACAGCCTTTCGGCTCTACGAAACTATTTCGCTGGGAGGGAGAGAGAAGCCAGATTACATCAGATGGCATGTGTATGTGAGAAAGAGTGAGAGTGGAGAGTGCATCTCCACCTCTATTTATAGGAAAACCCAAGGGGTAGGGTGACACTTGAAATACCCAAAATGCCCTTCACAAGGGCACAAAGGTAAAAGCAAGTGGGCAGCCCATATCCTTCCATGTCATCCCTAGAGATATTTGTGAGTAAAGCCCCAAAAGGGGCTTTCCATAAAGTAATCCAAAAAGCACTTTCACTATTCACGACGACATATTTCAGCGTCCGTTCGAACTGAAAATATTTATGTGGGCTTAGAACATTTCCAGTACCCACTAAAATAATTTTCAACGCGTTCCGAAACAATTCCGGTTTAGTGATTTTCATCTGCGAAAAGCATCTGAACCGGTTCCGGCAGCTCCGGAACATTTCCGGTTTTCATCCCGGAAAATTCCAGAAAGTTTCGAGAACAATTCTGGCACCCTTCAAGAATTATCAGGCATGTGCCGAAACCAATTTGACTTTATGGTGTACTCCGAAACAACTTTTCGGTTTAGTGATTTTCATCTGTGAAAAGCAACTAAAGCGGTTGCAGCAGTCCTGAACATTTCCGGTTTTCGTCTCTGAAAAAATCTCAGAAGTTGCCGGAACAATTATGGTACCTTCCAATAATTTCCAGGCATGTCCCGAAACCAATTTGACTTTATGGTACACTCCGAAACAACTTTTCGGTTTTACCGAAACTCTTCCGGTGTTCTCTCTCCGGAACTCTTCCGTTGTCTCCGAAACTTTTTCGGTGAATTTCTCTCAGACTCCCTGTCCAGTATTCAACAGATAGATGACCCTTAAGCGTGTGACCCTATAGGTTCGGTGAAGCATAGACATGACCCGAAACCCCTTCCGATCAATGATCAACATCGGAGCCGTGGACACCCATATTGACCCCTATACCCACACGAATGGATATTCGAGTGAACCTCCAGTTGCCGTGTGCTATTCCTGTTGCTTCGCGATATGTTACAAATACCCGAGGTGAGACATGTTGGCATCCCCGTGGATCAACAACTTGTCCACTATGCCAGTTACCTCGTTACCGGTATTGTTCTCTTTTCTCGTTCCCGTGTTCCGGCATCCCCGTAATCAAATCACAAAGTGTCTGGCCAGACGATGATGGATACCGAAACACCGAGAGGGCCCAGAGATATCTCTCCATCGTCGGAGGAGCAAATCCCAATCTTGAGCTATCAAGTTACTTGACATACTTTTCCATGAAACCGTAAGCCGCCGTAATAGGCACCCATTTACGGATGACGTTTAACAAACCCCAAAGTTCATGAAGCAAGCATGAAGAAACTCGATACTCTCATGGTCTAAGGAATCATGCAAACGCAAACCATCTCTGTGTTATTAACCATTAACTTGTGACGAATGTATCTCATAGCATAACATCAATTCGGGTCGATTCAACACAAGTGTTCTACCAACATTGCGCCCTCAAAATTGCCGGCATAGCCATGCCCATGATCAGGAAAACAGGATCATCATGCAATACTTGAGCCAGTCTTAGAGGCAAGACTGGGAATACATTTTTCCGTTTATTATTCCACACGTGCATATGAGTCTTCCTCCGAGCCTCGTGGTTATTACAGACTCGAGAACCATAGCAGTTATAGCATGGAACATAAACATAATTATGAACTTGGAGATAAATAATTTCATTTATTATTGCCTCTAGGGCATATCTCCTACATCTCACTCCTCGGTGAAGAGCCGGATCGAGAAAAGGTCGATTAGGAGAACTTCCCTTGAGGCCATCTCCTCCCCGGTGAAGTTCTTGAGAAAGGCAATGTTGCTGATGTTTACCTGCAAGACATATTTCATAAACTTTTCATGTTCAGAAACTATCACGAACTGGTCTAGGTACTTCACATAGGGTGTAGTTTGATTAAGCCATTTGACTAGCTAGTATTTTGTATATCTCCGTTGCCCACGGAGAACCTCACACCCACATTGAAAATCTCTTTGCACATCAGGTTCCCATTGCAAATCGAAGATCCCTTCTTTTTAGTAGAAAGGAACGATGAATTAGGGAAGTATTTGGCTTTGAGGAGTTGGGCCCAAAGACCCGAGGACATCTCTGAAATTTTACCAATCCATTTTGAAATGGTAATGCCTAGTCCACCCCCCTCTAAGATTTAGGTAAAATCTTTCCAGGGTATATGGTATTTCCGCTTCATGGCGTCAACTTCCCAAGAGAATCTAGATCTGACTTTGTCGAGTTGTTCGTGGGTCACGTCACCCAGCAGGAACACTCCCATAGCGAAGGAAGGAATATAGTATATGCAGGCATTAGCAAGGGTTATTCTTGCCCCAGGGGAAAGCAATCTACCTTGCCACGGATCAACTCTCTTCTCATCGTTGTGAATGGTGATATCCCAGACCGAATTGAAAAGAGCTCTATTTGAGGTAGGAAGACAGTGGTGTGTAATCAGAAAATCAGAATTTTTATAACGAAGTAAGTTAGCTATATGCTCTACCTCATCTTGGTCCATAACCATGACCACTTCCTCACTTTTCGTAAAAAAATGAATTTCATCCCTGGCATTGCCTCGAAGCATAGTAGAATAAAAAAATTATCGTGCCTATGCACTAGTTTTCCGGTTCCAAAAGAAGCATCATGTCGTCTGCATATTAAGGTGTGAGATTTCCATAGGAATCAAATGGGAAACCACCCCCTTGAGGTGCCTGGCCACTTTGGCCTTCTGTATCATGGAATATCAAAAAGAGGGGGGATTGCATTGCCAAGAGAATCTAGATCTGACTTTGTTGAGTTGTTCGTGGGTCACGTCACCCAGCAGGAACACTCCCATAGTGTAGGAAGGAATAGAGTATATGCAGGCATTAGCAAGGGTTATTCTTGCCCCAGGGGAAAGCAATCTACCTTGCCACAGATCAACTCTCTTCTCATCGTTGTGAATGGTGATATCCCAGACCGAATTGAAAAGAGCTCTATTTGAGGTAGGAAGACAGGGGCATCGAAAACAATATCAAAGAGAGAGGGGATTGCATTGCCTCCAACCACGCTTGTTTGTGGAGAAATGGCCCACCTACTCATCGATGCAGATCCGTTTGTGAAGCAGATATTCCGAAAGGAACTACCAGCTAACTCTATCATAAACCTCCTCCAAAGAACACGGGGGTGGGCCGGGCGACCTAGCCCCGAAGCCTACCTCAGAGCTACGTGGCTCAGCAGGGCCCATCCATCGTGAGTGGAGACACCGATTAGGTAATGTGAAACCATAGCACCAGAGACTTCCTACCTCCACCACCAAATCTGGCACGCCCACTGGCTTCGCCGATGAACCAAACGCCTCCTCCGAAGTCGGGAAAGGACGGGCCCAGCCCGGCGACAGCGGGGAACCCTGGCAGCCGCTGACAGCCCCCCCCCCCGACCACGCTATTTCCCGCGCCGCCGCCGCCGGAGGGCCGGTCGATAAAGCCGCGCAGGGCCCTGGGATGGTGGCGGCGGGGTTGTTCTCCCCCGACGCGCCGCCGGAGGGCCGGCCGATAAAGCCGCGCAGAGCCCTAGGATGGTGGCGGCGGGGTTGTTCTCCCCTGATGCGCCGCCCCGTGCCGCCGTCCCCATCCACCTCTGCCAATCCCCGTGCCACCGGCACTGGAGGGCTGACCGACGCGGCCGCGCCGGGCCCCTGGCCTCCTCCGATGCGCCCCTCCCCTCCGTTGGCACTACGACGTCCGCCCGACCCACTCCCCACCCCCCCCCCCCGAGCTACGGGTCTTCGGTGGCCTTGGTTGCCCGATGGCGGTTGCCCTGCAGCGCACCCAGATGGGAGTGCGGCTAGCGTGCCATCCCCTCGCGCGCATCCCACCCTGCAGGTGCGGCTTCGACCCTGCCATTTATGGACATGCGCGCCCCTCCCCTGTCCACGGTTGTCCAGCGCGGTTCCAGATCTCCACCCTCCCCGCATGAGCTGCGTCTCTTCCAGCTCCTCTGGCTTGTCAGCATCTTGGTGGCTCCGCAACCCCCTACGGATGTCCTTTGTTGGCCGGTGTCCATCCCGGTGTGGCCCCGGCTTCGGCGTGTTCCTGGAGCTGCGTCTCCTTTCGGCTCCTTTGGCGCGCTGGCACCCCTACGGCTCTGTAGGGTAACGCAGCAGAAAACAAAAAATTTCCGACCTACTCACCAGCCCAGGACCACTATGGAGACTGCATACAAGGTTTGATCATTTTCTATACCGACTCGTAGCGCAGCGGAAGTAGAGTAGATGACGATCGGCGGTGCAGATCCCCGTAGCTAGGATTTTACAACCTCCCAACCGCGAGGATGTATACCCTCATCCGCCCCACGGACAGCCCTTCGGGAGGACCTCCAAAACTTGGACAGTCACTCGGACAGCCCTTCGGCAGGCACTCTCGAACTAAGACCGATACTACGATCTCTCTACAGAGTTGCACACATACGGTGTCATCTATCCGGCAGGGCTTCGCCGTCCAGAACTAGTTCCCACCGGAACCCAGACAGCCTTTCTGCTCTACGAAACTATTTCGCTGGGAGGGAGAGAGAAAGCCAGATCATGCATGGCACTTGTATGTGAGAAGGAATTGAGTTTTGTGGGCAGCCCACTCACCTCTATTTATAGGAAAACCAAGGGGTAAAGTTGCCATTTCCAAAAACCCAAAAATGCCCATGAAGGAACACTTCCACAAGGGCATATTAGGGAAGTAATGGAACAAGTGGGGCCCCATGGTGGAGCCCCATATGTGGCCGGCCACCATCTCATGGGGGCCCCCCAAAGGGGGTTGCTTAGCCTCCAAGTCCTTCTAGAAACCTTTTGGAAATATCCCAAAAAGGTGACTTTCCATAAATATCCCAAAAAGCACTTTCACTATTCACGACGACATTTTTCAGCGTCCGGTCGAACTGAAAATATTTATGTGGGCTTAGAACATTTCCAGTACCCACTTAAAATAATTTTCAATGCGATCCGGAACAATTCCAGATTAGTGATTTTCATCTGCGAAAAGCATCCGAAGCGGTTCCGGCAGCTTCGGAACATTTCCGGTTTTTCTTCCGGAAAATTCCCAGAAGTTTCCAGAATGATTCTGGCACCCTCCAAGAATTATCAGGCATGTGCCGAAACCAATTTGACTTAATGGTATCCCCTGAAACAACTTTTCAGTTTTACCGAAACTGTTCCGGTGTTCTCTCTGTGGAACTTTTCCGCTGTCCGAAACTTTTTCGGTGTCCGAAACTTTTTCGGTGATTTTCTCTCAGACTCCCTGTCTAGTATTCAGCACATAGATGACCCTTAAGCGTGTGACCCTATAGGTTCGGTAAAGTATAGACATGACCCGGAACCCCTTCCGATCAATGATCAACATCGGAGCCGTGGACACCCATATTGACCCCTATACCCACACGATTGAATATTCGAGTGAACCTCCAGTTGCCGTGTGCTATTCCTGTTGCTTCGCGATATCTTACAAATACCCGAGGTGAGACATGTTGGCATCCCCGTGGATCAACAACTTGTCCACTATGCCAGTTACCTCGTTACCGGTATTGTTCTCTTTTCTCGTTCCCGTGTTCCGGCATCCCCGTGATCAAATCACAAAGTGTCTGGCCAGACGATGATGGATACCGTAACACCGAGAGGGCCCAGAGATATCTCTCCATCGTCGGAGGAGCAAATCCCAATCTTGAGCTATCAAGTTACTTGACATACTTTTCCGTGAACCCGTAAGCCGCCGTAATAGCCACCCAGTAACGGATGACGTTTAACAAACCCCAAAGTTCACGAAGCAAGCACGAAGGAACTCGATACTCTCATGGTCTAAGGAATTATGCAAACATTAACTATCTCTGTGTTATAAACCATTAACTAGTGACGAATGTATCTCATAGCATAACATCAATTCGGGTCGATTCAACACAAGTGTTCTACCAACATTGCGCCCTCAAAATTGCCGGCATAACCATGCCCATGATCAGGAAAACAGGATCATCATGCAATACTTGAGCAAGTCTTAGAGGCCAGACTAGGAATACATTTTACCGTTTATTATCCCACACGTGCATATGAGTCTTCCTCCGAGCCTCGTGGTTATTGCAGACTCGAGAACCATAGCAGTTATAGCATGGAACATAAACCTAATTGTGAACAGGGAGATAATCAATAACATTTATTATTGCCTCTAGGGCATATCTCCTACAGACTCCCACTTGCACTAGAGTCAATAATCTAGTCAATGCTTATGCACTTTACACCTATGGCATACTGGTGTAAGATATGCTTCGCTTGTGGTATAGCCTGATGTCCAACGGATCTGACAACTTCAGCTCCGTGTGTAACTTTGCATATCCTTGCGTTTTCACGCTTTCACAAAATTCATATTTTGTGTGGATTTGGCTTTATATATATGTGGATCACATGTCAAACCTTGATTCCTCAGACTGAGCTATGGAGCAACTATCTGCAATAGTGTCCCATCGACCAAAGCCATTTTGGAACCATACCAAGTTCATGAATGAACTACATGATTCAACATCTTCTTTGTTGCTTCTAAAGCGTCAACATACTTAGCCTTTGTTATAGAATTCGCCACAGTATCTTGTTAGGAACAATTTCCAACTACCGTGCCACCATGTTGTGTATCACAAAACCCTCAATTTAAATCGAAAATTGCATGGAGCATTGATGAAGACTGTATCGATGTAATTACTTACAATGAGCACTTCATAATCTCTGCTTGCGAGAAAACATGTTATCAGTACTACTCTAGTACCTAATGACATCTTTCACTGTTGTCCCATGATCAGTACTTTTGATCACTTTGGTATCTATACTCGCAACAACTTTGGAGTATTGGACATATCTAGTTGTTTTTACATACCATGGAATACATGATTAATCCAAACACAAGAGTGTGTGGAATCACCATCATATATTTTGCTCATCTGTGTTTTGAGACACCGAGTCTTGCAAAACTCTTTCCATGTGACTTCGGCAAGAATCACTCCTTGGTGTTTTAAATGCTAAAAGGTTTTAGCACCTTGTCAATATGTATTCATTGCTTAGCCTCATTAGGTAAATCTATCTCCATAGATCATCATGCCTAATATTGAGGCTATTTAGCCTAAGTACTTCATTGAAAAACTATTTTCAAATGAAGTAATAATTTGTGTCAAGAAATTTATTTCCAATTAACAATGTGTCAAGCACACAAGGTTTTTAGAAATATTATTATGCTCCCACTTACTTTCTTGAATCACAAGCATCTTCGTTATCCATTGATGAAGTCAAACCCCTTTGACCATTTCATCAAAACACGAAGAATCCAACTCCTCTTTGCTCTCTTCTGTCCATCGCTGGAACTCTGAAGTTTGCATACCTACTAGCATCCTCTAGATCGACAAATTACTTTGGACTGTATCACATACAAGTCCTAGGTTTCATTTCCATTAGATGGAAATCCTTTTGTCATCCATGTTTCATATCTCATGATTGAAATATGTATTAATTGCTAGTTCAACCCGAACCGACTTTAAGCATCGCTACGGTGAGACAATCTCATCGTAGTCAACTCCTTGAACTTGTTATTGCAACAAGTCGAGCTTTATGGATAAAACATTTTTATTCGTATCAGTTTTTAGTTCCATAAATATTCGTTAGACTCTAAGTCTTCCGAAAGGTGTATCAAGATCTTAATCTTGAATCACTTATATGGAAACTATCTCGGATTGTATTGGCATTTAGCCAATTCCGGAGTCAGGGCCCATCAACGCTTCCTTGTGAATCGTAGGTATACTGTTGTCTAACAACAATATCTCGTTTGCGCACCTGATAGGTTTGCACGAGCTTTGCCTACGTGGTTCAGCTGCAAGTTCGACCGAAGTCCATACATTCTATTGTAGAGACTTCCGTATCAGTCGCAGTAGGAAACTCCGGAATTACTTCCAAGGTCTCTTTCCTTTGATCTGATGACGAAGATACTGTTTATCTCATCGAGTTGCACTGTTCTCCCACTCACCTTTTTGAAAGAACTATTTTCTTCAAAAAGCATACCGTTCTTTGTGGCAAACCTATTTGCCTCGGTATTGTGGTGGGGAAATACCCAATGACTTGGGATAACCTACAAAGTAGGACTTGTCTGATTTGGAATAGGTTTGTAACCTTTTACACAAGCCCCACATTCCAAATGTTAAGAAAAGATATAACATGGTTGGGCGTACCATACCATGGCGTCATTTCAACAGACCCGATGGAGCTCTTTTCAGTGTAAAAACCGCAGTCTCTAAAGCATCACTTTAAAAGGGATAATGGCAAATTTATTTATGTCATCTTTGATTTACCATGTCATGAATGGTTCGATTACATCTACACGGACTCTCCACTTGCAGTGGTGCTCCGGGAGGTGCAAGTTATGAAACCCCTTTCACAACTCATCAGACATTCGCTAAACTTGTAACTCAAATATTCCTTTCTGCAATCGAATTGTAGAAACATAATTTTCTTGTTACAACAACTTCTACTTCATTTTGAAAACCTTATGAATGAATTCAAAAGATCCAGACTTACGTCTCATCAAGTAAATATCAATATATCTACTTGAGTCATTTCTGAAGATAGATAAATCCACTACTTGCAACAACATTTATTGAACTACACACATCAAAATGTATGATCACTAATAAGTTTGTTGCTCGTTCCTTATGGCCTGTGAACGGTATTTCAGTCACTTCACTTTTCGGAGGAAAGTTGCAAGTGTCAGATGATTCAAAATCAAATGACTTTAAAATCCATCATAATGGAATTTTCCATGCGGGTTTCTCCAATGTGACCAAATGCAGTGCCACACATATGTGGTATTCTTTTAGTCTTGCGGCATTTAGCGTCAGTGTTATGGATGTATCATATTACCATCAATATTCATAACATACATCCCATCCTGGATGGAAGCATGGCCCTTCATGTTATTCATAATACTGAACAACAATTGTTGTTTTTATGAACTCTTTTGCAACAAACATTGTGCAATGGGCTAGAGTGTATGAAACTCTAAAATGAATTATGAAAGTAAACCCAGAGGTAATGTATTATTCTCAATATTCATAACATACGTCTCATTCATAATGAAAGTATGGCCCTTATGTTATTCATAACACCGAACATCAAAAGTTCTCTTATGAACAACCTTCTTGCAAGATACCTTATGCAAAGGGCTAGAGTGTGAAACTCTAAAATGAATTATGAAAGTAAATACTTAGGGAATACACCGATGGAAGGCATAGTAACATTTACTATGTTCCCTGCGTGTATCCAAACCTCATTCCTGGCTAGTCTTTCAGGCCATAGTAGTTCTTACATCGAGTTGCAACATAATGCAATCAAGCGGGTATCTTTGTGATTAACTCACAATACCCAAGAATTAGTGATTAACATTTTTAACCATAATTCCCAAGAACTATATCTTTGACCAGCCTTCTATACATCAAAAATTTGTATGACATACATGAGCTGGATATTCCAGTCTTCTTTCCTTTTGCCATTATACTTCTAACAGTTTAACTTTTAGTATTTCTCCTACTCTCAGAAGAAGCATCCAACTTAAGTGTGGCGTTAGCCCTGGACTTCCTAGGCGTGAAAGTCTTACTAACACCCTTCGGACACTTCCTTTCTCTTTAAGTTGTTGTTTTATTCACCTTTCATCATATGACAGGCGTTCTCCTGGATTCCTCTCTTATCAGTCTAATGCATAGTAAACTCCTTTACTAATAGTTTGCAAACAAACATTGCTTTGGATATCTCATATCTTTTAGCCTTTGTCTGTCTCTGAAAATGATTTTCAGATTCCATGAATATCACATAACTATCCAAACTTTCGAAGTTCGGGTCTCATGGAAGCAAACATATTGCACTTTGACTGAAAAGGAATTCTAGCTTTTGGATCGAAGGACGAGAGTCACATGATCCATAGCATTAGCGGGAGAATACCGAAAGCATGCGATAGCACAAAGTCCTTCTCGGCACTCTTGAGGACAATTTTCATATTACGTTACCAACCGTAAAGTTTTAAGCAGATATTTAACAGCTATTCAATTATAATAGGGAAGGTGGAAACGCGAGCCATTATTCTACAACTATTATGCAAATCACACTTTGACAGTGTTCAAAATTAATTGCACTAAGAATTAAAAGAATTAATTCTAAAGTGTGCTCCCACTCAAATCAATATCTCTCAAAATTGATTATGAGTGATACAAGACCCGAGTTTTGATTGTTCGCCACGATGGTAGCATCACAGATGACGAAAAATCTCAACCGGTAGGCCAACTTGCCAATCACATCTTTATGTGATTCTTGTTCATCTTTCGATGCGTGTGTTCCGAGCTCATGACTTTCATGCCTGAACATCAAGACAACCAAGTGATCTCGCTGCGAGGTCTTAACTCACCCGCCTCACACTTCTCTAATCGTTCGTGCCCATGTTAGCATGTGATACCCCGAAGAGATAGGTGCCGTGACGGTGCTACACTTGGGAGAACACTAACTACTTGATATTTTCAGTGAGAGATCACCCTAATAAAAAGCGACTACCGCGCAATCAAGAAGGGTGCATCAAGAGGGATAAACATCTCAGGCAATTCATAATAGCATGATATGGTATAGCCCCTTCTGACGGGGAAGTCAAGTATTTCTTCGTCTTCGGCATTCGCATCGGTGTTCACCTTTGCGAAGATTGGCACCACCTTGTCGATGCACCAGATAATATTGCTATCTCTATAGCTAATAAAATAAGTGCATTACATAAGGTTGACACGCAGGTCATTATATGGCTCCAGCCATCATGCCGAATCATGACACGCAGGTCATGTTAATTACATCATATAGTCATCTCATACATAATCAAATTAATATGAGACCTGCTATACCACATCACATGCAAACCATCCTGCAAAACCAAGTTAGACGCCTCTAATCGGTTTATGCAAAATTTTATTTTATGTGGCTTCTAAGGTTTTGACTCAAACCGCAGCTACCAACGTTCATCATCAAGTATGATAATTCAAGTTGCTAGATTAACTTTCCAGGGTGTATGAAACATGAGATAGTAAAATATCGAGCCCCATACTAAACTTCGTCATACGCGTGACCCCCGTGCAGATCATATCTGCATTGCCCTTTCGTCTGCGAAACATCCATCTTTCTTTAACTATGGTGGAACCCAAAGAACTGTTAGCACTTCGTTGATCTGTCAATCAGCATACTCAGGAGCAGCATGAAAGGATCGCGGATTGCCAGAACTTTGTGAGATTCCACCATGCCGTCAAGATCAGGACTACGCAAATTCAGGGGAAGCAACAAGAACATCGGGTAACAGATTTCATCTGCTACCCGCACAAATAATTTTCAGCAATAGATCTCATCTACTACCTAATTATATTGTGCAACACCCATACATCTCTATGTATTCTAGATCGCAACCTGCATCTACGCATAGCACGGCTCTTGATGCCACTGTAGGGTAACGCAGCAGAAAACAAAAAATTTCTGACCTACGCACCAGCCCAGGACCACTATGGAGACTGCATACAAGGTTTGATCATTTTCGTTACCGACTCGTAGCGCAGCGGAAGTAGAGTCGATGACGATCGGCGGTGCAGATCCCCGCAGCTAGGATTTTACAACCTCCCAACCGCGAGGATGTATACACTCATCCGCCCCACGGACAGCCCTTCGGGAGGACCTCCAAAACTTGGACAGTCACTCGGACAGCCCTTCGGCAGGCATTCTCGAACTAAGACCGAAACTACGATCTCTCTATAGAGTTGCACACATACGGTGTCATCTATCCGGCAGGGCTTCGCCGTCCAGAACTAGTTCCCACCGGAACCCAGACAACCTTTCGGCTCTACGAAACTATTTCGCTGGGAGGGAGAGAGAAAGCCAGATCATGCATGGCACTTGTATGTGAGAAGGGATTGAGTTTTGTGGGCAGCCCACTCACCTCTATTTATAAGAAAACCAAGGGGTAAAGTGGCCATTTCCAAAAACCCAAAAATGCCCATGAAGGAACACTTCCACAAGGGCATATTCGGGAAGTAATGGAACAAGTGGGGCCCCATGGTGGAGCCCCATATGTGGCCGGCCACCATCCCATGGGGGCCCCCAAAGGGGGTTGCTTAGCCTCCAAGTCCTTCTAGAAACCTTTTGGAAATATCCCAAAAAGGTGACTTTCCATAAATATCCCAAAAAGCACTTTCACTATTCACGACAACATTTTTCAGCGTCCGATCGAACTGAAAATATTTATGTGGGCTTAGACCATTTCCAGTACCCACTTAAAATAATTTTCAATGCGATCCGGAACAATTCCGGATTATTGATTTTCATCTGCGAAAAGCATCCGAAGCGGTTCCGGCAGCTCCGGAACATTTCCAGAATGATTCTGGCACCCTCCAAGAATTATCAGGCATGTGCCGAAACCAATTTGACTTAATGGTATCCCCTGAAACAACTTTTCAGTTTTACCGAAACTGTTCCGGTGTTCTCTCTGCGGAACTTTTCCGCTGTCCGAAACTTTTTCGGTGATTTTCTCTCATACTCCCTGTCTAGTATTCAGCAGATAGATGACCCTTAAGCGTGTGACCCTATAGGTTCGGTGAAGTATAGACATGACCCGGAACCCCTTCCGATCAATGATCAACATCGGAGTCGTGGACACCCATATTGACCCCTATACCCACACGAATGAATATTCGAGTGAACCTCCAGTTGCCGTGTGCTATTCCTGTTGCTTCGCGATTTGTTACAAATACCCGAGGTAAGACATGCTGGCATCCCCGTGGATCAACAACTTGTCCACTATGCCAGTTACCTCGTTACCGGTATTGTTCTCTGTTCTCGTTCCCGTGTTCCGGCATCCCCGTGATCAAATCATAAAGTGTCTGGCCAGACGATGATGGATACCGTAACACCGAGAGGGCCCAGAGATATCTCTCCATCGTCGGAGGAGCAAATCCCAATCTTGAGCTATCAAGTTACTTGACATACTTTTCCGTGAACCCGTAAGCCGCCGTAATAGCCACCCAGTAACGGATGACGTTTAACAAACCCCAAAGTTCACGAAGCAAGCACGAAGGAACTCGATACTCTCATGGTCTAAGGAATTATGCAAATATTAACTATCTCTGTGTTATAAACCATTAACTAGTGACGAATGTATCTCATAGCATAACATCAATTCGTGTCGATTCAACACAAGTGTTCTACCAACATTGCGCCCTCAAAATTGCCGGCATAGCCATGCCCATGATCAGGAAAACAGGATCATCATGCAATACTTGAGCCAGTCTTAGAGGCCAGACTAGGAATACATTTTACCGTTTATTATCCCACACGTGCATATGAGTCTTACTCCGAGCCTCGTGGTTATTGCAGACTCGAGAACCATAGCAGTTATAGCATGGAACATAAACCTAATTGTGAACAGGGAGATAATCAATAACATTTATTATTGCCTCTAGGGCATATCTCCTACAGGCTCCGGTCCCGGCGGCCCGGATTTGCGTCCTCTCGATATCTTGGCTCGTCTGGGTCCTCCGGCCACCTTCGCTTCCCCTATGCCACCCACCCAGTCGCCCAACCTCGCCCATCACCCCCTTCTCCTGATCCGTAGCTCTCACGTCCGGCGATGTCTGGTGCCTCCTTCGGCAGCGAAGGTAGCTCCCCTTCCCGCGGTGGCAGTTTGAACTAACGACTTGGCTTCCTCTTCTCCAAATCTTGCTCCGACGGCTTGGGATTGCTCAGAGTCTGGCCATGGCGAAATCCTTGCTCGACCTTTGGATGCTGGCAGCGACGACACCTGCGGGTGCCGTCACCTCCTTGGAGGAGCTGTCATGGCCTTCATATGTGCCCCTCTTCAAGCAGCAGGGGAAACCCTAGGTCCGGTTATTTGGATCGGGCGGCGACGGCGTCTCGGCGTCATTCTCCTTCATGAAAGTGATGTCTTGTTTGTTCGTGGCGTCCTCGGCGGTGGATTTAGAGATGTTGGTCGTCATGTTGGGTTGGTTTGGCTGCATGCAGGGCGGCGAGTTTAGCTGTGTCGTGTCTCTATCTGGATTGAGCATCCCATGTCTTTGCTCAGTGCATCATGTTTACGCCTTCTGCGTTCGTGCCATTTAGGACAGTAAAACTGAACCTAAACGGAGCCCTCTCACGCCATCATCATTCTGGGTCGTCCGACTGTGTAATCAGGCCGTTCCTGGCCGTCTGATCAACCTCAGCATGTTGTCCTAAGGGGCAGCTACTCCCGTAGAAAAATCGCAGGACGCTGGTTCATCCGGGTTCCGGGACCCACACGAGACAGTTCGCTCGCCCCCCCCCCCCCCCCCCCCCCCACCTCTTTCTCTCTCAGATTATGAAATCCCTAGCCACACTCGCGGCGGCGGCGACGACGATTGCGACAAGTCAGTGACGCCGGTGGAGCGCCTTCCGTGGATCTGTTGGCGGCGGTGGCGAACGACGCCCCATCCTAACCCCAGCCAGCGATGGTGGATCACCTTTGCGACAGCGCACACGCCCCCATATTCTAGATCTCCGCGATGCGGCTGTGGCCTTCCCCGTGCTTTACTGTCCTAACATGAACAAGCATCACCGCCCTGCCTGCCGCTGATTCTGCCCAGGGGCTGCGGCAACAAGAAACAGCATATGCCGTCGTTGTGGCTGCTGATTTCGCCCATGGGTTGCGACAAGGAGAAACAACACATGTCGTCGTTGTGGCCGTTGCTCTCGCTCCTGCAGAACGCTCGCCTCGTCGCCGCGTCGTCTTTGCGGAGCTCTCCCCGGCGCGGCCTCAACCTCAAGTGGTCACTTCCGCGTGACTATATTGTAGTTTTGCGTTACCACTCATAGGATCCCCTCACTTCTCTGCTTGGTTCATCCATGATAGTAGTTCTGATGGTAAACTGTTCTTGTGAATTCAGTTCTGTCGTACTGTTATCGTTCCTGTTGAAACTGCACGTGTTTGCTACCATGATCATTCTAACAAAATGCATGGTTATTTGCATCAGGTTCCAGTGATTGTCACTTCAGTTATGAAGGTTCCACATATGGCGCTATACTGATTGTGCAAGCAGGTCTGATATCTGCATATGCACCCTCCCCTTTTAAATTTAATGAGATAAATATCATATGTGGTACCATGGCAATCCCAATTCCAGTCTCATTACAGTTTTTTTTCTTGGCGTGAGCAACGACTATGTATTGGCTTTTGTTATAGCTTTCTTCTACTTTTGTTGAACTTCCTTTCTTTCATTGAACACCCTTGTATCCTGAAGTTGCTCAAGTAGTTTTTTATGCTATGGGACTCGCACAAATTTTCTCTTGGCTGAAAGTAGTTTTTCAAGTAGTTTGTTTTTGTAGATCTTCACTTTTCAGTATAAAAGTAGACCATGTTTTTGATTTATTTTCCAATGAAACCAAATGGTGTGTCCCTGAGAAACCAACTTTGTGTTTTTGGCAAACTTACCATTTGCTCCTCTCAAGTTGTGCTTGAATATTTTCTTACGAGGGGAATAACCCATCGGCATTTCTTTAGTCATTTCGTTTGTACAATTTCTTGAGCTCACTGCTTCTGGCATATTTTCAGATAACAAAGGTACTAGATAGGATTAAGGATTCATGAATCATTCGAAGCCGAACCTGCGAAAAGCTCATGTGTTGAAAAAGTAGTTGCTTCGATATTCAAATCATGTCGATGTTAGATTCGTGTGTTGAAGTTCTATTTTTATTTTGCTTTTTTGTTTAACTGTTATGTCTATTATATTTGAATCTGTTTTACACCCCCCCTGTGCGTATCTTGGGATCGGCACGGATCATTTATAACTTGAGAATAAAGTTCTATAGCTGCTGGTGGTGCTTTAAGATCTTAGTATTACCGACTCTTTTTTGAGAACCTGGAGAAAAGGTGCACTAAATGTCTTAGTTGGCTGGTGAAGATAGGTGGTTCTTGTGAGCTATATGGTTTCTCCGGTCCGATTATTTTGAATTACCATCTGTGAAATAAGTTTTTCAGTGTAAAGATTAGCTATTTACATACCAATGGATTTATTGTCCTTTGAAGTCATTTTCCTGCTATGAATTTACATGGTTCTTGTGAGCTATGTGGTTTCTTTGGTCTTATTTACTTTTAGTTAACATCTATGAAGTAAGTTTTTAGTGTAAGATTAGGTATTTACGTGGCAACTGATTTAGTGTCTTTTTCAATCCTTTCCCTGCTGTATTATGGTTTTATGAATCTTACATTTTCAACAGGAGGCTAAGAGGAGCAATAATGTGAAAGTGCATCTTACTATGTGCTAGCATTGTGATGTCTTCATTGGATATTTCTGGTTACTTATTCCAACCAATCGCATTTGTATTGTTTTCACTTAAATTGTTTGCTTTATTGTATCTTATTTTCTTTTGTTATCCCTAACATTACAATGCCAAAGTGGACAAGTGTAGCAACCTGCGGCACCAATGGTTGTGCACCGGATTCTGTAGTCTCTGACCTCAGCTTGGTACGTGTAATTCTATTCGATTAATCTGTTGCTATTTTAGACTTGTGCAACCTTAATGCAACGTGTGCAAGAACAGAAGATAATTTAAATTGCAGATGACAATAAAACAAATGCTACCATTTGTTTTAAATTCGCAACCTTATAAAAATAGGCCAGTGGTTGTACATTTCTTCTAGGTCCATCTAATCTCGTCAAGCAGAAATACAAAGTAGTAGTTATTTTCCACAATAAGGTGTTTGATAGCTTGTTTCGATGATGTTGTCACCTTGTGTCTGTTGTATAATTTCAGTGTTGTACAATGCAGTAGTTTGCAGGACCTAACACTGCATATGAATGGGACTTATTAATCATAAACCACAAATGTCCAAGGTGGTGCAAAAGGTGCTGGTATGTACAATTGTCATACCATTGAAATTATATGACATGCTTCGATATAGACAATGTTTTGGCTATCTGACACCAGTCAGCATTTGTTCCATGTGCAGGATCCTTTTTGTGGCTCTTTCAGAACAATAATCGACCCGGATTAACGTCTTGGTTCCATCCTTATGAATAGCTTATTACTCCTTTGTTACTTAGGTGTAGTCTGTATACTTTATGAAAGAGTTAATGCATGGCCTGGGAACTAAATTGTATATGACTCTTGGCAAGGTTTGCCCATGTTGCTACTGTCATTTTCCCTACTACCACTTAATGTTGCTATGCACTATACTGCCTTGAAATTCATGCCTGATACAAATATGGCTTAATTGGGTCCTAAATTTGTTGGTTATTGTTCAGGTTCTATGCATTACTTTTTTTACATGTATGACTGAAGAGAGAAATCATGTTGGCTTCGCGTAGTAAAATACTACACTATTTGCACTATATAAATATAACCAAAAAAATTTGTTCAACATTCGCCACTTTATTTATGAAAAATCCTATTATTACATTGCAACAATGGACAGGCGCAGCAACGCGCGCCATCAATGATCTAGTGTGTTATACTACCGCTTGTATTCACTCTTACCTTCTGCTATCAATGTAATGATACTCAAGTTTTTGCATATTCGCAAAAAAAAAAAAAAAACAGAGAAAGTCGAGCGGCCGATCGCGCCCGCATTGTCAACAATCCCACCGTGTCAACCCGATGGGTCGCGCCCTCGTGCCAAAACACCACAAAATCAACTGTCGTTGTAGCACAAGGTAGGTCGCGTTATGCACTTGTGCGTAGGTAACGGGCACACACAGGAGACGACCAGACCGGTTCACCTGCGCCCATGTGCACTGCACTTCCCTGGGTGCATGCTGAAACTAGTCAGTAGTCAATATGAATTCACAAGCTCGGGTCATCGCGCGCCTCGCAGCCTTGCAGGCCAAGAACAAGAAGAAGGATCACCGAAGGTAATGTGCTTGCACGCACCTTGAACTTGATCGATGCCGATGGACCTGTCACGTTCTGCCGTCCTCGTCCTCCTCCTCGTCCTCGCCGTCTGCTTCCCGTGCGCGTCCGCCGAGGACCAGCTGGCTGTCGGCGAGAAGCTGCTGGCCGGGCAGACCCTGGTGTCCGACGGCGGCGCCTTCGCCCTCGGCTTCTTCTCTCCGGACGACGACTCGGCCGCCGCTCCGGCGAGACGGTATCTTGGGATATGGTACAACAACCCCGGCCCCCGCACCGTGGTCTGGGTGGCCAACCGGGACGCCCCGGCCGTCGGCGCCCCGACGCTCGCGATGGCCAACGACTCCAGCCTCGTCATGTCCGACGCCGACGGCCGCGTGCTCTGGAACACGACCAGCGCGGGCAGCTCGTCCTCGCAGACGGCGCCAGCCGACCTCGGGAACAACGGCAACCTGCTCATCCAGCTCCCGGACGGCACGGTTGTGTGGCAGAGCTTCGACCACCCGACGGACACGTTCGTGCCGGGGATGAAGGTGCGGGTGAGCCACCGGACGGGCAAGGGCGACCGGATCGTGTCCTGGAAATCCCCCGGCGACCCGGCGCCGGGGCGCTTCTCCTACGGCCTGGACCCCGGCACGTCGCTGCAGCCGCTCATGTGGAACGGCACGCGGCCCTACTGGCGGAGTCCCGTCTGGAAGGGGTACCCCGTCGCCACCATGTACGTCAGCGCCGGCACGGTGATCTACACGGCGATAGTCGACACGGACGAGGAGATCTCCATGGCCTTCACCGTCTCCGACGGCGCGGCGCCCACGCGGTACGTGGTGACCAGCTCCGGCAAGTTCCAGCTGCTCATCTGGAACGGCACCACGTCGGCGTGGGCCACGCTCCAGTCGTGGCCCTCCAGCGAGTGCACCACGTACAGGCGCTGCGGCGCGTACGCGTACTGCGACGTCACGGCGGCGCCGGCGGCGTGCAGGTGCCTCGACGGCTTCGAGCCTGCCAAACGGGCCGAGTGGAGCGCCGGCAGGTTCGAGCAGGGGTGCCGGCGGAAGGAGGCGCTGCCGCCGTGCGGCGGCGGAGGCGGCGGCAATGGGGTGGGTTTCAGAGCGATGCCCACCATGAAGGTGCCGGACAAGTTCTCGCTCGACGCCGGCAACCGGAGCGCGGAGGAGTGCGCGGCGAGGTGCGCCGCCAACTGCTCGTGCGTAGCGTACGCGTACGCCAACCTGCATAGCAGCAGCGCCAAGGGCGACGTGAGCCGGTGCATCGTGTGGGCAGGGGAGCTCGTCGACGCGCAGATGATCGACCCGCGCTGGGGCGGCGAGACGCTCTACCTCCGCGTGCCCGCCGCTGCTGCTTCCACTTCCACAGGTACGGCACAAATATTTCCAAACTTTGCCTGAATTCTATTGATTTTTGTTTTAAAACAAATCGCCCGTCTGGTCGAATTCAAATCAAATTCTGCTGCATCAAACGTTTACCCTGTATTTGCATGTGCAGGTGGAAAGGCCGTGAAAATAGCAGTGCCGGTGGTAGCATCTGTCCTGCTGCTCACATGCATTTTCTTCGTATGGTTCCGGAGATTCAGAGGTAAAAATCTTTCTTTTTTCTTACCTCTAAAATGTCATGCTCAAACGCTGAATCATTCTTACAAAAAGTTGCTCACAACATCAATTTCACAGACAAGGGGAGGAAAACGGAGAGCCAGAAGAAGCTAATGCCCATGACCGGGACCACAAACACATCGAGCGAAATCGGAGGAGGAGATCACACCGGAGACCTTGAGTTCCCCTCCATACGGTTCGCCGACATCGTCGCCGCCACGGGCAACTTCTCCAAGGCACTCATGATCGGACGCGGAGGGTTCGGCAAGGTCTACAAGGTACTACTTCTACTCACCTTTGCTAAATTTCAGTCACCTGAAATTTCCTGTTCTGTCAGTTTAGCAGAAATATCCTGTTCTGAACTTCTGATCAGCCATGATCTCACTCACTCCACTTGTTTCTGCTTGCCATTGGGCAGGGAACGTTGGAAGGCGGTCATGTGGTCGCTGTGAAGAGGCTGAGCAAGGATTCAGATCAGGGAGCAGAGGAGTTCAAGAACGAGGCCATTCTGATCGCCAAGCTGCAGCACCGGAACCTGGTGCGCCTCCTCGGCTGCTGCACCGAGGGGGCCGAGAAGCTGCTCATCTACGAGTACCTCCCCAACAAAGGCCTCGACGCCATCCTCTTCGGTACATACAATGTTCAGAGAACTCAAGTATACAACTGAAGGTTTCTTGCCATGGTTCCTGAAGTTCAGATGTTGCAGACAGTGGGAGGAAGTCGGTGCTGGACTGGCCGACGCGGCTAGGGATCATCAAGGGCGTGGCGAGGGGGCTGCTCTACCTGCACCAGGACTCCAGGCTGACCGTGATACACAGGGACCTCAAGGCCAGCAACGTGCTGCTGGACGCCGAGATGCGGCCCAAGATCGCCGACTTCGGCATGGCCAAGATCTTCGGGGACAACCAGGTGAAAGCCAACACCCGGAAAGTCGTCGGAACATAGTGAGTAACCTGCACACCTGACTGAATTTTCTGAAAGAAAGGAAAAATATCTATGTTTTAAGTTGGTACAGTAGTTAGCACTTGACAGAAGAATGCATGTGGCACCTCTTCTGAGTTCTGACGAAAAACTAATTTGTGGGCAGTGGCTACATTGCTCCCGAGTACTCGACGGAGGGCGTCTTCTCCGTCAAGTCCGACGTGTACAGCTTCGGCGTGCTGCTCCTGGAGATCGTGAGCGGCATCAGGGTGAGCGCAACCGACGGCATAATGGAGTTTCCTAGCCTGATATCCTATGTAAGGACCACAATAAAAACTAACAGCACCATCTTGCAGTTAACTTCCTTTTTCAGCACACTCAATGTCATGATCAAATCCATATTCACTCTTTACAAAAAACAAAAAAAGCATGCACAAATGTTTGACATTTTGTGTTTCGTGTAGGCATGGCACCTGTGGAGGGAAGGGAAGGCAGGCAAGCTGGTGGATCCATCAATGGCAGGGAGCTGTTCACAGGATGAGGCTTCGCTGTGCATCCACGTCGGGCTCCTGTGCGTGGAGGACGACCCGAGCAGGAGGCCGCTCATGTCGACCGTCGTGTCCATCTTGGAGAACGGGAGCGCGTCGGCGCTGTCCCTCCCGACGCCGGTGCAGCCTGCTTTTCTCGAAATGATGGGGGAGAAGAGCCAGAGAAGCGATATCGAGAACACCAGGAACACCATGGCCATGACAGTTCTGCAAGGCCGGTAGTACAGTAGTGACTGCAACTTTCTTCAGAAGGAAGCTGCACTAGTCCTAGTGTTCCGTTTTTTTACTGGGGGAAACCCCAGATTTGTAGAGCATTTGTTACTGACATAAATGAAAGACATGTTTACAGGAGTGTTGAGTTGATCAGCCTTCAAATAGATGGTAAGAATGTGTTGCCGATCATATTAGACTGAAATTATTCCAATTTAGCTATATGTAAGTTACCTGAAAATGCAATTTGGGTCAGTCAATTTTTTGGGTCGTTAATTTATGCTTCAAGAGTCGCGCTCCTTGTTTTTTTTTTTCCCGAAATCACTAATTGACGAGTACACCTTTCAGGGATCACTCCCACCTCCCAGGTTGCGACAAGTGGCGCACTGCATGTGTGTCACTTGTCGCAACCTGGGAGTTTTCCTTTTTTTCGTAGATCCGTATTTTCAAAACGTTTTATCTCTTAAACCGTGCGTCCAAATCTCGAGATCTTCAAAACTAGATCCCATGTTGATAGGTTTTGACGAACTTTTTTTTTTCATGAAAAAACCGAACAAAAAAACCGGGACGAAAAAACCGTGCCTCTCGCGATAGAAAAAAAAACAAAAAACGTGTTTTTTTTTCCTTTCCGAGAGGCATGGCCGTGCCTCTCGCGAGGCAAAAACAGAAAACGCATTTTTTTCCTTTCCGAGAGGCACGGCCGTGCCTCTCGCGAAAGCAAAACCGTGCCTCTCGCAAAAAAAACAGAAAACACGTTTTTTTTCCTTTGCGAGAGGCACGGCCGTGCCTCTCGCGAAAGCAAAACCGTGCCTCTCGCGAAAAAGAAAAAAAAACAGAAAACACGTTTTTTTCCTTTCCGAGAGGTACGGCTGTGCCTCTCGCGAAAAAAAAACAAAAAACGTGTTTTTTCGCGCAAAAAAATTTATTTGGAATTTTTTTTCGTCCAAAAGCTAAGAAAGACCGGTGAAAAAACGGAACACAAAAAAAACCCGAAAAAAAAGAATCTAAAAAGCCGGAAACGCGTGCAAAAAAATAAAAAATAAATAAAAACCGAAGGGAATGCTCAGAGCGCGACACGTGTCAGCGGCTGAGAATGTGCCAAGTGGCGGCGTGTGGGGGTGATAGTTGGGAGGCTTCCGAGGGAGTACTCCCTAATTAGTTGCTCCCTTTTTTTCCTTTTGTTACAGCTGCCGTGTTTTGGGTCCATCTATTTCTTATTGGGCTGAAGCCCGTTTCGTGTTGCCTGTTTATAGGCAGACGATGCTTCCGCTTTTTATGTTTGTATATACATTTTCTTCTTTATTACTTTTTTCTTTTTTAATCTGTTTTTATGGATATTTTTGGCATGTTGGTCAGCGTAAAATGTATACATGCAAGCACTATATAACATGTGTATAAGTAATACTAGAGTGCACAAATTGCACTACTATATGTTTCAAAATTCAAAGTTGTGTGCAAAATTTTGTTAGATCATTTTTTCTCATCATAATGGGTAGTGCCAATGCCAGTAATTCATCGCTTCTAAAAAACTTATTTTTCCGAAATCCCACTATTATATGCATATGCTTATTCTTGCATATTATTGAAAGCACAATTTCTCAATAAACTTTGTGCAAATTTTATCATTGTTCTGTTACTATTTTCCATTTCCTTTGTTCTTAAAGGGTACCAATGTCACTAATTCATTCTTTCTTAGAAAACTTCATTATTTTGATTTTGATTATATATTTTTTTCATTTTGTTTTTTGAAAGGATAATACCAATGTCACAAATTCATTATTCCTTAGAAAGAATCATTATTATGATTTTATTTTACTTCTTTTTCAATCTTTTCTTCTTAAGGTAATTTCAATGCCACTAACTCATTATTCCTTAGGAACGTTAATTGTTTTGCTTTTATCTTATTTTTTTCAATTTATTTTTCTTAAAGGCTAATACCAATGCCACTAATTCATTCTTCCTTCAAAAAATTCATTATATTGATTAAATTTTAGTTTTTGTTTCATTTTCTTTATTCTTAAAGAGTAATGCCAATGTCAGTAATTCATTCCTCATTAGATAATTTTATTATTTTTAATTTATTTTTAATTTTTTTATTTTTCTTCTTCTTTAAGGATAATAATACTAATTCCACCAATTTATTCTTCCTTAGGAAACTTCATTATTATATTTTTTTAGTTTTTGTATTTTATTTCTTCTTAAAGGGTAATACTAATGACTCAATTTCAATATTCCTCATAAATAACATTAAGGTTTTTTTGTCATTTTTTATCATATTCTTTCTTTCTTAAGGGTAATACAAAGTGAAGAGAGAGGGAAGAAGAGGAAAGAGGAAGATTGAAGGAAGAAGCAAAGGGAAGAAGAGGAAGATTGAAGGAAGAAGCAAAGGGAGCTCCTCCCCAAGGATATGATTGTTGAGATCCACTACCTTGTCTCCTTCAAGCTCCGGTTCCACCATCTTTGGTGAGATTGTTCCAATCCCTAGCTCTTGATCCCCAAATCCTATTGTGTTCATCCAAGATTCAGAAATCTTGATGTACGAGATCATCTAGTGCTATCTAGAGAAGAACTTGTTGTATCCCATATTTGATAATAATGGAAGAGGATTTGGGTGGCTTCGGCCCGTGGTTTTTCCCCTTGAGTTGAGGGGTTTTACAGGTAAAAAATTGGTGACTCTTTGTTGATGCTTGCTGTGTAGGGTAACGCAGCAGAAAACAAACAATTTCCGACCTACGCACCAGCCCAGGACCACTATGGAGACTGCATACAAGGTTTGATCTTTTCGTTACCGACTCGTAGCGCAGCGGAAGTAGAGTCGATGACGATCGGCGGTGCAGATCCCCAGAGCTAGGATTTACAACCTCCCAACCGCGAGGATGTATACCCTCATCTGCCCCTCGAACAGCCCTCCGGGAGGCGGTCGGACAGTCCCCCGGACGGTGTCGCGGACAGCCCTTCGGGAGGACCTTCGAAACTCGGACGGTCAAACGGACAGCCCTTCGGGAGGCACTCTCGAACTAAGACCGAAACTACGATCTCTCTAAAGAGTTGCACACATACGGTGTCATCTATCCGGCAGGGCTTCGCCGTCCAGAACTAGTTCCTGCCGGAACCCAGACAGCCTTTCGGCTCTACGAAACTATTTCGCTGGGAGGGAGAGAGAAGCCAGACAAGTCTATGGCATGTGTATGTGAGAAGGGATGAAGGATTGGGCAGCCCCCTCACCTCCTTTTATAGGAAAACCAAGGGGTATGATGGGTATTAAAAAATACCAAAGTACCCCCACTTTATGTCACACATAAGGGGCATATGAGGAAATTGGGGTGCCATGTGGAGCTCCATGGAGCTCCTCCCACCTTGGCCGGCCACCCCCTTGGGGCCCCCCCATGAGGGGCTCCCTTATCCTCCTTGGCCTTCTAGAAGCCTTTTGGAAATATCCCAAAAGGTGGTTTTCCATAAATATCCCAAAAAGCACTTTCACTATTCACGACGACATTTTTCAGCGTCCGTTCGAACTGAAAATATTTATGTGGGCTTAGAACATTTCCAGTACCCACTAAAATAATTTTCAACGCGTTCCGAAACAATTCCGGATTAGTGATTTCATCTGCGAAAAGCATCTGAAGTGGTTCCGGCAGCTCCGGAACATTTCCGGTTTTTCTTCCGGAAAATTCCCAGAAGTTTCCAAAATGATTCTCGCACCCTCCAAGAATTATCAGACATGTGCCAAAACCAATTTGACTTAATGGTATCCCCTGAAACAACTTTTCAGTTTTACCAAAACTGTTCCGGTGTTCTCTCTGCGGAACTTTTCCGCTGTCCGAAACTTTTCCGGTGTCCGAAACTTCTCAGCAGATAGATGACCCTTAAGCGTGTGACCCTATAGGTTCGGTGAAGTATAGACATGACCCGGAACCCCTTCCGATCAATGATCAACATCGGAGCCGTGGACACCCATATTGACCCCTATACCCACACGAATGAATATTCGAGTGAACCTCCAGTTGCCGTGTGCTATTCCTGTTGCTTCGCGATATGTTACAAATACCCAAGGTGAGACATGTTGGCATCCCTATGGATCAACACCTTGTCCACTATGCCGGTTACCTCGTTACCGGTATTGTTCTCTTTTCTCGTTTCGTGTTCCGGCATCCTCGTGATCAAATCACAAAGTGTCTGGCGAGACGATGATGGATACCGTAACACCGAGAGGGCCCAGAGATATCTCTCCATCGTCGGAGGAGAAAATCCCAATCTTGAGCTATCAAGTTACTTGACATACTTTTCCATGAACCCGTAAGCCGCCGTAATAGCCACCCATTAACAGATGACGTTTAACAAACCCCAAAGTTCATGAAGCAAGCATGAAGAAACTCGATACTCTCATGGTCTAAGGAATCATGCAAACGTTAACCATCTCTGTGTTATTAACCATTAACTTGTGACGAATGAATCTCATAGCATAACTTCAATTCGTGTCGATTCAACACAAATGTTCTTCTAACATAGTGCCCTCAAAGTTGCTGGCATAGACATGCCCATGATCAGTAAAACAGAACCATCATGCAACACTTGAGCTAGTCTTAGAGGCCAGACTAGGAATACATTTTACCGTTTATTATTCCACACGTGCATATGAGTCTTCCTCCGAGCCTCGTGGTTATTGTAGACTCGAGAACCATAGCAGTTATAGCATGGAACATAAACCTAATTATGAACAGGGAGATAATCAATAACATTTATTATTGCCTCTAGGGCATATCTCCTACAGACTCCCACTTGCACTAGAGTCAATAATCTAGTTAATGCTAATGCACTTTACACATGTGGCACACTGGTGTAAAATATGCTTCGCATGTGGTATAGCCTGATGTCCAACGGATCTGACGACTTCAGCTCCGTGTGTAACTTTGCATATCCTTGCGTTTTCACGCTTTCACAAAATTCATATTTTGTGTGGACTTGGCCTTGCATATGTGTGAATCATTGGTCGAAACCTGATTCCTCAGACTGAGCTATGGAGCAACTATCTGCAATAGTGTCCCATAGACCAAAGCCATCTTGGAACCATACTAAGTTCATGAATGAACTATATGATTCAACAACTTCTTTGTCGCTTCTAAAGCGTCAACATACTTAGCCTTTGTTACAGAATTCGCCACAGTATCTTGTTTGGAACAATTTCCAACTACCGTGCCACCATGTTGTGTATTACACAAAACCCTTAACTTAAATCGAAAATCGCATGGAGCATTGATGAAGACTGTATCAATGTAATTACTTACAACGAGCACTTCATAATCTCTGCTTGCGAGAAAACATGTCATCAGTACTGCTCTAGTACTCAATGACATCTTTCACTGTTGTCCCATGATCAGTACTTTGATCACTTGGGTATCTATACTCGCAACAACTTTGGAGTATTGGACATATCTAGTTGTTTTTACATACCATGGAATACATGATTAATCCAAACACAAGAGTGTGTGGAATCACCATCATGTATTTTGCTCATCAGTGTTTTGGGACACCGAGTCTTGCAAAAACTCTTTCCATGTGACTTCGGCAAGAATCACTCCTTGACGTTTTTTAATGCTAAAAGGTTTTAGCATTTTGTCAATATGTATCTTTGCTCAGCCCCATTAGGTAAATCTATCTCCATAGATCATCATGACTAATATCAAGGCTATTTAACCCAAGAACTTCATCGAAAAAACTATTTTCAAATGAAGTCCTAATTCATGTCAAGAAATTTATTTCCAATTAACAATGTGTCAAGCACACAAGGTTTTTAGAAATATTATTATGCTCCCACTTATTTTCTTGAATCACAAGCATCTTCGTTACCCATTGATGAAGTCAAAAACCCTTTTCGACAATTTCATCAAAACACGAAGATTCCAACTCCATTTTGCTCTCTTTTGTCCATTGCTGGAACTCTGAAGTTTGCATACTTACTAGCATCCTCTGGACTGACAAAATACCTTGGGCTGTAACACATGCAAGTCCTTGGTTACATTTCCATCAGATGGAAATCCTTTCGTCATCCATGTTTCATATCTCATGATTGAAATATGTATTAATTGCTAATTCAACCCGAACCGACTTTAAGCATCGCTACGGTGAAACAACCTCATCGTAGTCAACTCCTTGAACTTGTTATTTCAACAAGTCGAGCTTTATGGATAAAACATTTTTATCCGTATTAGGTTTTAGTTCCATAAATATTCATTAGACTCTAAGCCTTCCGAAAGGTGTATCAAGATTTTAATCTTGAAACATTTATATGGAAACTATCTCGGATTGTATTGGCATTTAGCCAATTCCGGAGTCAGGGCCCATCACCGCTTCCTTGTGTATCGTAGGTATACTGTTGTCCAACAACAATATCTCGTTTGCGCACCTGAGAGGTTTGCACGAGCCTTGCCTACCTGGTTCAGCTGCAAGTTCGACTGAACTCCATACATTTTATTGTAGAGACTTCCGTATCAGTCGCAGTAGGAAACTCCGGAATCACTTCCAAGGTTCCTTTCCTTTGACCTGATGATGAAGATACTGGTTATCTCGTCGAGTTGCACTGTCCTCCCACTCACCTTTTGTAAGAACTATTCTCTTTAAAAGCATACCGTTTTGTGGCAAAATCCTTTGCCTCGGTATAGTGGTGGGGGAATACCCAATGACTTGGGATAACCTACAAAGCAGCACTTGTCTAATTTGGAATAGGTTTGTAACCTTTTACACAAGCCCCATATTCCAAATGTTAAGAAATGATATAACATGGTTGGGCGTACCATACCATGACGTTATTTCAACAGACCCGATGGAGCTCTTTTCAGTGTAAAAGCCGCAGTCTCTAAAGCATCACTTTAAAAGGGATAATGGAAAATTTATTTATGTCATCTTTGATCTTATCATGTCATAAATGGTTCGATTACATCTTCACGGACTTTTCACTTGCAGTGGTGTTCCGGGAGGTGCAAGTTATGAAACCCCTTTCACAACTCATCAGACACTCGCTAAACTTGTAACTCAAATATTCCTTTCTGCAATCAATTTGCAGAAACATAATTTTCTTGTTACAATAACTTCTACTTCATTTTTGAAAACCTTATGAATGAATTCAAAAGATCCAGACTTACGTCTCAACAAGTAAATATCCATATATCTACTTGAGTCATTTCTGAAGATAGATATATCCACTACTTGCAACAACATTTATTGGACTACACACATCATAATGTATGATCACCAATATGTTCTTTGCTCGTTCCTTATGGCCTGTGAACGGTATTTCAGTCACTTCACTTTTCGGAGGAAAGTGGTAATAGTCAGATGATTCAAAATCAAACGACTTCAAAATCCATCATAATGGAATTTTCCATGCGGGTTCCTCCAATGTGACCAAATACAGTGCCACACTTATGTGGTATTCTTTTAGTCTTGCGACATTTAGTGTCAGTGTTATGGATGTATCATATTTCCATCAATATTCATAACATACATCCCATCTAGGATGGAAGCATGGCCCTTCATGTTATTCATAATACTGAACAACAATTGTTGTTTTTATGAACAACTCTTTTGCAACAAACATTGTGCAATGGCTAGAGTGTATGAAACTCTAAAATGAATTATGAAAGTAAACCAAGAGGTAATGTATTATTATCAATATTCATAACACACGTCTCATTCATAATGAAAGTATGGCCCTTATGTTATTCATAACACCGAACATCAAAAGTTCTCTTATGAACAACCTTCTTGCAAGATACCTTATGCAAAGGGCTAGAATGTGAAACTCTAAATGAATTATGAAAATAAATACATAGGTAATACACCGATGGAAGGTATAGTAACATGTACTATGTTCCCAGCGCGTATCTAAACCTCATTTCCGACAAGTCCTTTAGGCCGTAATAGTTCTTACATCGAGTTGCAACAGAATGCAATCGAGCGGGTATCTTTGTGATCAACTCACAATACCCAAGAATTAGTGATTAACATGTTTAACCATAATTCCCAAGAACTATATCTTTGACCAGCCTTCTATACATCAAAAACTTGTATGACATTCATACATGAGCTGGATATTCCAGTCTTCTCTCTTTTTGCCTTTATACTTCTAACAGTTTAACTTTTAGTATTTCTCCTACTCTTAGAAGAAGCACCCAACTTAAGAGTGGCGTTAGCCCTGGACTTCCTAGGCGTGAAAAGTTTCACTAACACCCTTCGGACACTTCCTTTCTCTTCAAGTTGTTGTTTTATTCACCTTCATATCATATGACAGGCGTTCTTCTGGATCCCTTTTTTATCAGTCCAATGTATAGTAAACACTTTACTAATGTTTTGCAAACAAACATTGCTTTGGATATCTCATATCTTTTAGCCTTTGTCTGTCTCTGAAAATGATTTTCAGATTCCATGGAAGCAAACATATTTCACTTGACCGTAACGGAATTTTGGCTTTTGGATCGAAGGACGAGAGTCATATCATCCATAGCATTAGCGGGAGAATACCGAAAGTATGCGATAGGACAAAGTCCTTCTCGGCACTCTTGAGGACAATCATCATATTACGTTAGCAACCGTAAAGTTTTAACTGTTGGAAATATGCCCTAGAGGCAATGATAAAATGGTTATTATTATATTTCCTTGTCCATGATAATTGTCTATTGTTCATGCTATAATTGTATTAACCGGAAAGCGTAATACATGTGTGAATACATAGACCACACCATGTCCCTAGTGAGCCTCTAGTTGACTAGCTCGTTGATCAATAGATGGTCATGGTTTCCTGACCATGGACATTGGATGTCGTTGATAACGGGATCACATCATTAGGAGAATGATGTGATGGACAAGACCCAATCCTAAGCATAGCACAAGATCGTGTAGTTCGTCTGCTAGAGCTTTTCTAATGTCAAGTATCATTTCCTTAGACCATGAGATTGTGCAACTCCCAGATACCGTAGGAATGCTTTGGGTGTATCAAATGTCACAACGTAACTGGGTGACTATAAAGGTGCACTACAGGTATCTCCGAAAGTGTCTGTTGGGTTGGCACGAATCGAGACTGGGATTTGTCACTCCGTGTGACGGAGAGGTATCTCTGGGCCCACTCGGTAATACATCATCATAATGAGCTCAATGTGACTAAGGAGTTAGTCATGGGATCATGTGTTACGGAACGAGTAAAGAGACTTGCCGGTAACGAGATTGAACAAGGTATAGGGATACCGACGATCGAATCTCGGGCAAGTAACATACCGATGGACAAAGGGAATTGTATACGGGATTGATTGAATCCCCGACATCGTGGTTCATCCGATGAGATCATCGTGGAACATGTGGGAGCCAATATGGGTATCCAGATCCCGCTATTGGTTATTGGCCGGAGAGGTGTCTCGGTCATGTCTGCATGGTTCCCGAACTCGTAGGGTCTACACACTTAAGGTTGGTGACGCTAGAGTTGTAATGGGAATTGTATGTGGTTACCGAAAGTTGTTTGGAGTCCCGGATGAGATCCCGGACGTCACGAGGAGTTCCGGAATGGTCCGGAGGTAAAGATTTATATATGGGAAGTCCTATTTTGGCCACCGGAAAATGTTCGGGATTTTTCGGTATTGTACCGGGAAGGTTCCGGAGTGGGGCCCACCTGCATGGGGGGACCCAGATGAACGTGGGTAGTGGGGTCAAGGCCCCACACCCCTGGTCAAAGCGCACCAAGATCCCCCCTTAGAAGGAATAAGATCATATCCCAAAGGGATAAGATCAAGATCCCTAAAAAGGGGGGATAACAATCGGTGGGGAAGGGAAAGGATGGGATTTCTTTCCTCCCACCTTTGCCAACGCCCCAATGGACTTGGAGGGCAAGAAACCAGCCCCCTCCACCCCTATATATAGTGGGGAGGCGCATGGGAGCTGCATCCCTTGCCCCTGGCGCAGCCCTCCCCCCTCCTACACCTCCTCCTCCTCCGTAGTGCTTAGCGAAGCTCTGCCGGAGAACCACGAGCTCCACCGCCACCACGCTGTCGTGCTGCCGGAGCTCTCCCTCAACTTCTCCTCCCCCCTTGCTGGATCAAGAAGGAGGAGACGTCCCCGGGCTGTACGTGTGTTGAACGCGGAGGCGCCGTCCGTTCGGCGCTTGGATCGGATCTTCCGCGATTTGAATCGCCGCCAGTACGACTCCATCAACCGCGTTCTTTGCAACGCTTCCGCTTAGCGATCTTCAAGGGTATGAAGATGCACTCCCTATCTCTCGTTGCTAGCATCTCCTAGATTGATCTTGGTGACACGTAGGAATTTTTTTGAATTATTACTACGTTCACAACAGTGGTATCAGAGCCAGGTTTATACGTAGATTCTATGCACGAGTAGAACACAAGTAGTTGTGGGCTATGATTTGTTTAATTTTCTTGCCGTTACTAGTCCTATCTTGATTCGGCGGCATTGTGGGATGAAGCGGCCCGGACCGACTTTACACGTACGCTTACGTGAGACTGGTTCTACCGCCTGACATGCACTTGTTGCATAAGGTGGCTAGCGGGTGTCTGTCTCTCCCACTTTAGTCGGATCGGATTCGATGAAGAGGGTCCTTATGAAGGGTAAATAGCAATTGGCATATCACCGTTGTGGCTTTTGCGTAGGTAAGAAACGTTCTTGCTATAAACTGTTGGGGAACGGAGCACGAATTTCAAAAATTTCTTACGCTCACGCAAGATCTATCCATGGAGATGCATCGCTACGAGAGGGGAGAGTGTGTCTACGTACCCTCGTAGACCGTTTAGTGGAAGCGTCTCACAACGCGGTTGATGTAGTCGAACAATCCTTCGAGCTCCACCGATCGAGTACCGAACGTACGGCACCTCCGAGTTCTACACACGTGCAGCTCGGTGACGTTCCTCGCCTTCTTGATCCAGCAAGACGTCGAGGTAGTAGATGAGTTCCGTCAGCACGACGGCGTGGCGACGGTGACGGTGAAGTGATTCCGGCAGGGCTTCGCCTAAGCTCTCCGAAAATATGACCGAGGTGGAAAACGGAGATCGGGGCACCGCACACGGCTATGGGACAATTGTGTGTCTCCAAGGGGTGCCCCTCCTCCGTATATAAAGGAGGGAGGGAGGAGGCCGGCCCCCTAGGGGTGCGCCAAGTGTGGGGAGTCCTACTAGGACTCCTTAGTCCTAGTAGGATTCCACCTCCCATACGGAGTAGGAAAGGGTGAAGGGAGAGGGAAAGGAAAGAGGGGGCTGCGCCCCCTCCCCTAGTCCAATTCGGTTTGGGCAAGGGGGAGCGCGCGCCTCCTCACGTGGCCTGCCTCTCCTTTTCCCGTATGGCCCAATAAGGCCCATTACTTCTCCCGGTGAATTCCCGTAACTCCCCGGTACTCCGAAAAATACCCGAATCACTCGGAACCTTTCCGACGTCCGAATATAGCCTTCCAATATATGAATCTTTACCTCTCGGACATTCCGAGACTCCTCGTCATGTCCGTGATCTCATCCGGGACTCCGAACAACATTCGGTCACCAATCACATAACTCATATAATACTATATCGTCATCGAACCTTAAGTGTGCGGACCCTACGGGTTCGGGAATGATGTAGACATGACCGAGACGACTCTCTGGTCAATAACCAACAGCGGAACCTCACATGTCACGGGTACGGATGCTCATATTAGTTCCTACATATTCCACGAAGATCTTTATCGGTGAACCTCATATGTCAACATACGTTGTTCCCTTTGTCCGGCGGTATGTTACTTGCCCGAGATTCGATCGTCGGTATCTAATACCTAGTTCAATCTCGTTACCGGCAAGTCTCTTTACTTGTTCCGTAATACATCATCTTGCAACTAACTCTTTAGTCACGGTGCTTGCAAGGCTTCTGTGATGCTGTATTACCGAGAGGGCCCAGAGATACCTCTCCGATAGTCGGAGTGACAAATCCCAATCTCGATCCATGCCAACTCAACAAACACTTTCGGAGATACCTGTAGTGCACCTTTATAATCACCCAGTAATGTTGTGACGTTTGATACACCCAAAGTATTCCTACGGTATCCGGGAGTTGCATGATCTCATGGTCAGAGGAACGTGTATTTGACATAGTGAAAGCAATGGAAATAAACTGAACGATCATTTGCTATGCTAACGGTTGGGTCATGTCCATCACATCATTCTCCTAATGATGTGATCCCGTTATCAAATGACAACTCATGTCCATGGTCAGGAAACCTTGACCATCTTTTGATCAACGAGCTAGTCTAGTAGAGGCATACTAGGGACATAGTATTTGTCTATTATCCACACATGTATTTAGTTTCCGGTCAATACAATTCTAGCATGAATAATAAACTATTATCATGAATGGGGAAATATGATAATAACTAATTTATTATTGCCTCTAGGGCATATTTCCAACAGTCTCCCACTTGCACTAGAGTCAATAATCTAGATTACATCTCCATGTAATTAACACTTAATCAGTTCTAAAGCTGATCATGTTTTGCTTGTGAGAGAGGTTTTAGTCAACGGGTCTGCAATATTCAGATCCGTGTGTTCTTGGCAAATCTCTATGTTATATGTAGATGCTGCTACCACACTCTGTTTGGAGCTACTCCAAAAGATTTCCCCACTATACTTATCCGGTTTGAGACTCATAGTCTTTCGGATCAGTGTTTAAAGCTTGCATCGACGTAACCCCTTACGACGAACTCTTTATCATCTCTATTCCTGAGAAATTCTTCCTTAGTCATCTTAAGGATAATTTGACCGCTGTCCAGTGATCTACTCCTGGATCACTTTGGTACCTCTTTTGCCAGACACATGGCAAGGCACACAGCTTGGCATACTTTATAGAACCTACGGCCGAGGCATAGGGGATAACCTTCATCCATTCTATTTATTTTGCCGTGGTCGAGATTTGAGTCTTACTCAACTTCACACCTTTCACCACAGTCAAGAACTCCTTCCACTACTAGAAATCCCCTTATTTCCGACGGTGAACTCACCGTCGGATATATTTGTTCCCCGTCGAATAACACTAAAACCGACGGTACACCGTCGGCAATCTACCGTCGGTTATGCTTCGACGGCCATTACACCAATGGCCGACGGTACGGTCGGGTAATAGCTTTGCCCATGGTTATAAGCCGACGGTGAGCCGTCAGACATGTTAAGCCCACCAGCTATCTTGCACTATCCTGACGACGCGTATAGCCGACGGTTTCCCATCAGGTATTTATTGTCCAAGGGTTATTGCTTCCTGTCAGTGTTCGTAATAGTCGACGGTATATTTGAACCGTCGGAGTTAGTCATGACTATGAGGAGAACCAAACCGTCAGTTAGTACAATGGCCGATAGTGCACACATCCCTTCGGGGATCAATTTAGTTGAGGGGCAAGTGAACACCGTCAATTTATATATTTACTAACAATCTGAAGTCCCCTTTGGCTGATTGTATACCCGAGGGCATTACTCACCTCTCATACATTACTTTCTCCAAGGGGTGTTACGCTATATCAGAAGTACAATGGTCAATATTTCATAATACTAGCATATATCAAATAAATCTCATACACAGGCACATGCCATTGTTCATATATTATATTTAGCATATCCCCAAAAAGTGTTGAGTTGCATCGAAATCACATTAACCAGAATCATCCATCTAGGAAATATCAAATGCAGAACATAGAAGGATCACTTTTTACATAAGCTAAATTGTCCACTAAGATAAAAAAAATCATAAGCTAAAGTGTTTCAAATATCTAGCTGAACATCAGTTTGGCATGACTTGAACATCATCAAATCTATATCCGATCATCGCCATAGTTATCATATTGCTCAGTAGCAATCATCACCATAGTAGTTATCATATGGCTGACCACCATAGTTACCATACGGATCATCACCATAGTAATCATCATCACCATACAGATCACCCGCACCATAGGTGCCATCATCGCCATCATCATCATCATCATCATTTCCACGACTTGGACTGCCTCCTGTCCTGCTTCCCATTCCCTAAGAAATGATAATAATAGTTGTAAGTGAGACACACAAAAATATAATGTGGCTAAAATTTAAGTGAGCTAATCGACAGGTTAGCTGCTAGCTGCTATCTAACTTTACAAGTTAGTGTCTAAAGTACAATTGGATACGCACGAACAATAGTGGGAATGCCACATCTACATAAGATGATGAACTACAAAATATTAACATGGTCTCAAGTTTTATTAAATATACATGGTCTTTAAATCACTCTGTGAGGAATCAAACACATTAATTCTTAGGGAAACAGAGAAGCAGAACAAACAACCATATGAACTCTCCTATTTTTCTTAAGCACTCGTCAAGGGACTAATGAGGTGCTTCTACATGCTCTATCAATATTAAATATCAGGTGACAGAAGGAAAACAGTTAATTATGGAAATAGTTAAAGTGCAAACATGAGTTCCATGCCAGGGCAACACTATTTAGTTCTGCACTGCGATACATATATTTCCCAAATTATAAAACATATTTCTTCCACTTTGCTAAAGCACATATTAATGTTCAGTTAGATAAATGATCTATATTTCAACATGGCCACATGTAAGCATCAGGAAACTTATGTGCACTCAGTTGAAAACCTTTTCTTCTGATACATTCCTACTATTTCAAGAGATCATGACCATAGTCAAAGAAAAATGAGCTAGTTAACTATGAACTGCTTTATTTGTTGCCCAATTTGAATTGCCGAAGATACTAAGATAAAAGAAAGGTATTCAAGCTTGTTTCAGCGTTCATGCATGATAGTCTAACACTGACATACAACCTTGACCCTTCAACCGGCCAAAAGGTCAAAATCATATGACTGATGTGTATAACACAAATAGATCATCCGAATTAAATAGTGACACTGACACCACCTGAGACTGGTATTCCAAGTGAAATTTGAGACAGTTCAGGCGTACATGGAAAAATGAGTACAAGATTACAGGTTGCGTCAACTCTGCAGAAATCATGCAACATTGTGTGATTGCTTAGCACACCACTACAAACAAGATTACAGGTTGCGTCAACTCTACAGAAATCATGCAACATTATGTGATTGCTTAGCACACCACTACAGCAAGATATATCCATCACAGTCAAGGGGTAGAAGTACGTGAAGGTTTTAGAGTCCTTTTTGCTAGGTACAAATTCGTCAAAGCGAAGCATTTAAAATCTAAATAATGGACCAAGCCCTTTAGTGCATTGACATGATATGATATTTCAGTAACATAAGCGAACCAAACTCCACTTGTGGTCAGTCAAGTGCCTAACAGAATTTCTCTTCCGCTTTTAGTTTAAGGGTGTCTTCAGAATCGAAGCAGATGGCAAAGACAAAAGCAAAGAGAAATACAAAAATGGAGGAACGAGGAGGGGTCATTGCCAGACTTGTAGGCACAATGACAATGAGCTAACCTTTTCGTTTTGGTGTTGAGTCACATCACCTCGTTCCCTCTGAAATCCGCCTTCAGAACATGATGTCGACTATGTATCATAGACAAAAGAAACATTAATTAATGGTTCCATTGCTGGAAGCATACCATCGAGATGGGTTTAACTTACCAAATCATGTGTTGCAGATTGCATTATGCCATCAAAGTCGACTCCCCCTTTCTCAGCCAAAGACTATAAACATCAACATGTCACTACAAACCTATTCACCTAGACTCCAATTTATAAGAGAAGACAAGATTACCTGAACAACAAGCTCAATGCCTCGAAGTCTCTTGATTTCCTGCTGCAAATTTTTGTTCTCTCTTTCTAGACGATCCTCCTTAGCAGACCGCCCCGGTTGTGAGGCCATCACCCTTTTAGACTTAAATTTCGCCTTCTCTGCTTTGCTAAATAACTCATTAGCAATTCCCAGCCTGCCATGTGGCATTCTACCTGCTGCTTCATAGATGATTTGTCCATCTAAATCTGGGTGCTCCTCTTCCCAATTTTCTCCATGGGCACTTGTCATTGCGTTATCAAAATCCTCCTTTTTAAATAAAAATTAATGGTAAACTACAGTATTATGTATATAGTTTCATGATGATTATAATGAACCAAGTCGTAAGATTTTACTAACCCAACGATCAGCAGTTCTTTTACTGCATATCTGCTCTTGATCAGTCCCACGATGCAATTTGTGCGTGTGAAGCCAAGCACCAGAGATTCCAGGGTCTTTCCGGTTTTGAGTTTCTGCATTTCAAGAGTGTGACACATAATCCAATGTAAATGGTACTTTCTTATTCAATGGTAAGCACAAAGATGCTTGAGGAAATAGAGTACCAGAAATTGACGTGTGGCAACAGCATTTCTCGCACCACTACAATGGAAGACCGTATCCCCATTAGCAAGTCCGTTCCTCTTGTTGGTTAATGATAACCCTCTAAATTCAGCACTACTCCAGTGCTCACATAGTAGACGCCAACCAACATCAGTACCAAAGTCAACTCTCTTTGCAGAAATTAAAGCTTCCTTAGTTGGCCAGTGGTTACCGTCCTCATCCACTTCTGTTAGTTCTGTAGGCAATTGTCCCTTCTTCTGTAACCTTTTGATGGCGGCCGCCTTTTCCTCATGTAGCATCTGCTTCACTTTCCTAGTCAAGTTCTCCTCTAGAACACCATCTGCCTTCTCTTGCTCTGATGGGTCACACTTGAAACGCCACTGCCAAAATCATCCCAAAATATATTTGTTAGTTACTTGTGCATCTGTGGAAGTGAGCATATGCACAATAAATCTGAGAATGGTTTTAGAAAAACTGGAGGTATAGTATAATCATTATATTTAATCATGAATTTAAAGTGTAATATACATTAATTAGATTGTAAAAGCGAGAATATCAATCAAACAATCCTATATTTGGCCTACATTGGTCATAACTAACAATATGGTCATTAGGAGGAGCTCTATCCAAATAAGCTAATTCATGTGCATGCTTATTAATACCTATTTCAAGTTTCTGAACCACAAACCGAGGGAATTGTTCAAGTTTGCCATGGCCATCAGAAGCACATACTAGTAGCAGATAAGTTACTTTTCCATGTGGCGTACTATCTAATTGTGATGTGAATCAAAAGTGGAGATCATACGAAACATTCATAGTTTAAAACACATAAACCAGTACTTTTTGTGAGCATGCCAGCTAAATCTTAGCTTTGAGGTTCTACAAATATTCTTTCTGTTTCTCACAAAATTAGTTCATGGCTAACTTAGTTTAGAAAGAAAGAAAACAATATCACTCGTACAACAAGAAAAGGTGCCAAACTAAAATTATGAACAACCAACAAATCATTACTAATGGATCGTGCAAAAAATAAATTGCAATTGTATAAACAACATACAGTCAGCACAATCATACAAGGCAGAAAGAAAAGTACCGAAGGGGGTGTGACAGAGACGAAGAAAGAGGAGGAGGGAGAAGAGAGTACCGTGGTGCCCCACTATGATCGCTGCGTGCCGATTGATCAGCCATCGCAGAGATTCTCCTGAGCACCCGTCGGAGTGGAAGCAGAGGGATGCCTGGGCACCCCTCCGAGAGCTAGCAGGGGATGAACGACCTTAGATTGGTTTGGGGAATCAGGACGTGTTTGTTTTCTAAGAGGATAAGGAGACTATGGCAGTTAGTTAGGACCTGATTTGGTGCGTGGTGCGCCGGCGCGCGAGAATATTTTGGTGGGCGCGCCAAGAAATCAGCGCCAGATCGCCCAAAAATTCGGTAACAGGAGTCCACGGCTGCGGGGTGGGCACTACCCACTACGCGAGAAACACGAAAAAAATAGATAACCACGACGCCTCCTCAACGGATTCAACAGAATCACCAGATTTTTTGGCTGTGGACAACTAAGTCGATTATATCGTCCCACTTAAAACAGGGTATAGGTCAGAGTTCGAACTCATTATCTCTACAGCACATAGTCGTGACAATGTTGCAACAAATTGTCTCTATTTTCGTGTTGGTTACTAAATCGACCAAACAAATCAGTCTCCAGATTTAATTGTGTCAAAATTTTCTCAATTTCAGTTTTTTTTTGCCTGATGTACTGTACTGACCTGAAGAGATTGGGCGTGGTTAGGTCGTCGCGCACCCAGACGGTGTCGAAGAAGTCGCCGTGCTTGCAGGAGGCAGGGTCGGACAGGACGCGGCGGCGAACTGCGCGAGGTAGCTCCCGGGGGGGCAGTCGTCGTCGGCCTTCTGCGCCAGTGGCCTCTCCCCACCCAACCACAGCTTCCCCAGCCATCTCATGGCGGCACGGGAACCTGCTGCTGCTGCCTGCCACTTGAAAACTTGGCTTTGAGGTCCAATTTGAGAGGAGAGTGGAGGAGGAGAGGGAGGCAAGTCAGGTGAGGGTAGGTGACACATCGGCGGTGACCGGCGGTGAGAGAGGTGAGTTGGTGAATGTGAGCGGATGGATGTAAGCGGCAGGACACATGGGACTGAGTGAACTGTTCAGCGGTGCTGGTCAACAGCAATCTAGAATTCTCTATGTATAATAAAGAATAAAACCTGGTGGGACACACGTCACAATTATTTAATGTACTCAAATTGCCAATCTTTAATTCAGTCCACCAGCACTGAGGCTTCTCTGGCGCGCCTCATCAGACAACAGCCTCGTTTGGTCTGATGCCCCGCGCGGCTCTCTTCAGCTCCTTTGGCAAGCAGATTTATTTCGTCTAAGTAGCTGCTCCTCCTTTTCTACATTTACTTCTCTGTTTTGTGGCTTGTAGTGTGGTCAAGTTTTGCATATTTTTCTCTCCAGGCCACAGCTGCTCTATAGTCATGCGGTTCATCAGTTTGGGATTTTCTCCCTAACTGCTCTCTAGGACTTCTATTCAGCTCCACTGTCTCTGATGTTCTCCTCTTCTTCTATTTCATGACAGATCATGTAAACTTTCATGCACAATGACTGAGATGAGCTGAATATATTGGCACCTGTTGGTGCCTTCTTCGGTTCAAAAAAAAATTCAGGAGTAATCATGTAGTGGTTGGTCTTTGTTGTCTTTCTCCTATAACATCGAAATGTCCAAATAAATATGGTAAGAGCATCTACAATTGGATGTCTCAAACGACATCTCATACGTCCACGGACTCACCCGGTGAGTGACCGGACAAGAGAGAAGGAAAGAAATGACCCAATCGGACCCCTCATATCATCCTTATACGTCCAGACTGTCCGCAAACCCTCATATTGATGACAAATATAGGGAGGATATAAGGGCTCGGGGACCCGTCCGGGCGCGCCCGGTCAGTCTGCCATGTAAGACGCGACCCCACCCCGGACCACCTTTTTTTTATTCATTATTTTCTTTCTTTTTCTTCCTTTCCACCAATCACGTGCAAGCGAACGGATATATAAGAAAGAAAATAAAGAGTGGGGCTGCGCGAACGGACAAATAGGAAACACGCACGGTCACTTACCGGGCACGTCTGCGGACGTTTACGGGGTCATATTTACTAAGTCCGGTTGTATATGCTCTAACAATACTACTAGCTGGTCATGCCTGGAGTACTGCCAGTCCAAGCATGGAGTTCTAGTTGGCCATGCATGGAGTACTAGTAGCATATGTTGCTCAAACATTAGCACCCAAGGAGTACTAGTAGTAATGTAGCAGCTGCGCGCCTACTTTATTAAATAATCCCAGGATATATTCTATTAGATAAATGTATTATAAAGAGTACACATGTGATCATTACATGAGACATAAATAAATGTCTGGCAATATTGCATCAAAGACTTTGCAAGAAGTAAAACTTGAATTTCACCTCGACAAAATCTTGTGCCATGCCAAAATGTCATCCACAATCGTCCTACTCCGCCACTGAGGCAACATTGAAGAAAGAGGGAAAATGTTATCAAACCAAGATCTGGAGGAGCACCTTTGCATACAAGGATGCTTTTCGAGCCGATGAATCGGACCGCCGCAAGCGACGAGACCGAGACTTTGTGGCATGTCGATCCGGGTTCTTCCCTGTGCCCGCTAGATCCCAACATCGTCAACTTCATCCGACACGATCGAAGAAGAGAAACGCTGTTGTATGCCGGCATGCACGTATCCCCACAACAAAAAACCAAACAGAACCGCAACGACATCAACACCAACGCCACCCGAGAGAGTTGAGCGTCGACCGTCATACACAAATCTTACCAGATCCAAAGACGGACTAGAAGAACGAGCTACCTGCTTCCCGACGCCACCTATTAGAGTGCCACCAAGATGGAGGAAGAGCAGAAGCAAATTATTTCGACGCGGCGCCGTCCCCACCATTGATCTCTAAAAGCAAACTCCTATTCTACCTCTACCGGAGTGAAATGGTTGACGATAGGAGACTTATCTAATTTATAGAAGGATAGGAGACGACAGCACTCGGGATGGCATGCCAAGGTCTCTGTAACTCCATGTCACAGACTCCTTGAAGCAAGGGGCCGATCCCTTTTACTTTCCTTTGGTCGGAGGAAGAAAGAAATGGCCACCCTGCCTTGGGCTAGCAGGTGTGGTGGAGCCAGGCAGCAGGTTACCATAGAAGATGTCGCAGCCGCTACAACGAAACTACCAGATACGAGCTCTGTCTCTCTAAAACTCCATCTTTCCCTTCATATGTTTAGTACCATTATTCTAGCATCTAATATATATTAATTAATAGTGAAAATAACATAAACGCGGTAACAATAGCAATGGTAAATCTTAATTCTTGGAAATATTCTTACACTGAAATTATCTGGAATATAGTATCGGTCAATTTTATCGATGTTGACCATTGAAACATATCACCGACAGTGCAAGTTAACCGTCGGTTATTGCAATCCCCCGTCGGGTATTTTCTCAAATAACCTAGAGTCACAAATATACCGTCGGCCATTTACACTCATGGATGAAAGTTCTATATCCACCTTCGGATATTAGATTCCACCGTCGGGCATTACATGCAATCCCCTAGGGTGCACCAAAAACCGTCGGGCATTACATGCAATCCCCTAGGGTGCACCAAAAACCGTCGGGCATTACTATGAACCGTAGGTCATTGCAGGTAATTTCTGTGGGTGTAGCTTTAACCGTCGGGCTTTAGATTGAACCGTCGGGCATTAAGTTGGATACCCGAGGGGTGTATTTTCACCGTCGGGCATTCTAGTATACCGTCAGGTATTAGTGGTAATACATGGGAGTTGACAAGAACCGTCGGCCATTGCACCTACCGTCGGCTATTACTGTGATAACCGACGGCCCGTCGGCTATTAGATTTCACCGTCGGAAATATGGGGATTTCTAGTAGTGTTCTTTGACTGATCCATTTTGAACTTCTTCAAAATCTTGTCAAGGTATATGTTTTGTGAAAGTCATATGAGGCGTCTCAATCTATCTCTATAGATTTTGATGCCTAACATGTAAACAACCTTTACCTAGATCTTCAAGTCTTACTCCACTTCACACCAGCCAAGAACTTATTTCTTTTGACTTGATCCATTTTGAACTTCTTCAAAATCTCATCAAGGTGTGTGAAAATCTTTTATCAGGTGTCTTGATCTATCTCTATAGATCTCGATGCCCAAACCGTGGATAACTCAAAAACAGGTTTTTTATTGAAAAACTCCTTTCAATTAATTCTTTATGCTTTCCAGAAATTCTACATCATTTCCAATCACATATACTTATTAGAAATGTTATAGAGCTCCCACTCACTTTGTTGTAAATACAAGTTTCTCCATAAACTTGCATAAACCCAAACGCTTTGATCACTTCATCAAAGCGAGTATTCCAGCTCCGAGATGCTTGCACCAGTCCATAGATGGATCGCTGGAGCTTGCATACTTTGTTAGCATCTTTAGGATCGACAAAACCTTCCGGTTGCATCATATACAATTCTTCCTTAAGGAATCCATTAAGGAATGCCGTTTTGACGTCCATTTGCCAGATTTCATAATCATAAAATGCGGCAATTGCTAACATAATTCTGACAGACTTTAGCATCTCTATGGGTGAGAAAGTCTCATCGTAGTCAACTCCTTGAACTTGTCAATAACCTTTAGCAACAAGTCGTGCTTTATAGACGGTGACATTACCATCAGCGTCCGTCTTCTTCTTAAAGATCCATTTATTTTTAATAGCTCGCCGTTCATCGGGCAAGTCTACCAAAGTCCACACTTTGTTCTCATACATGGATCTAATCTCGGATTTCATGGCCTCAAGCCATTTGTCGGAATCCGGGCTCGCCATCGTTTCTTCATAGTTCGTAGGTTCACCGTTGTCTAACAACATGACCTCCAAGACAGGATTGCCGTACCAATCTGGTGCGGAGCGTGTCCTGGTTGACCTACGAGGTTCTGTAGCAACTTGATCCGAAGCTTCATGATCATCATCATCTACTTCCTCTCTGGTCTGTGTCGGTGTCACAGAAATTTCTTTCTGTGGCGTACTACTATCCAGAGGAGGTACAATTACCTCATCAAGTTCTACTTTCCTCCCACTCACTTCTTTCGAGAGAAACTCCTTCTCTAGAAAGGATCCATTCTTAGCAACGAATACTTTGCCTTCGGATCTGTGGTAGAAGGTGTACCCAACGGTCTCCTTTGGGTATCCTATGAAGACGCACTTATCCGCTTTGGGTTCGAGCTTATCTGGCTGAAGCCTTTTGACATAAGCATTGCATCCCCAAACTTTCAGAAACGACAGCTTAGGTTTCTTGCCAAACCACAGTTCATACGGTGTCGTCTCAACGGATTTAGACGGTGCCCTATTTAAAGTGAATGCAGCTGTCATTAATGCATAACCCCAAAATGATAGTGGCAAATCGGTAAGAGACATCATAGAACGCACCATATCTAATAGAGTACGATTACGACGTTCGGACACACCATTACGCTGTGGTGTTCCAGGTGGCGTGAGCTGTGAAACAATTCCACATTGTCTTAAGTGATTGCCAAACTCGTAACTCAAATATTCTCCTCCACGATCAGATCGTAAGAACTTTATTTTCTTGTTACGATGGTTCTCTACTTCACTCTGAAATTCTTTGAACTTTTCAAATGTTTCAGATTTATACTTCATCAAGTAGACATAGCCATATCTACTCAAATCATCTGTGAATGTGAGAACATAGCGATATCCACCGCGCGCCTCAACACTCATCGGACCGCATACATCGGTATGTATTATTTCCAATAAGTTGGTTGCTCGCTCCATTGTTCCGAAGAACGGAGTTTTAGTCATCTTGCCAATAAGGCACGGTTCACATGTCTCAAATGATTCATAATCAAGAGATTCCAAAAACCCATCTGCATGGAGTTTCTTCATGTTTTTAACACTGATATGACCTAAGCGGCAGTGCCACAAATATGTGGTACTATCATTATCTTTTGGCATTTGTGTTATGAACATGTGTATTACTACGATCAAGATTCAATAAACCTTTCATTTTAAGTGCATGATCATCAATGATATTATCCAAATAAATAGAATAACAATTATTCTCTGAAATTGAATAACCGTTTTGCAATAAACACTATCAGATATAATGTTCATGCTTAACGCAAGCACCAAATAACAATTATTTAGGTTCATCACTAATCCTGAAGGTAGAGAGAGCGTGGCGATGGTGATCACATCAACCTTGGAGACACTTCCAATGCACATCGTCACCTCGTTCTTTAGCTAGCCCTCGTTTATTCCGAAGCTCCATGTTTCAAGTTGCAAGCAACTGAACAAGTATCAAATACCCAGGTGCTCCTACGAGTACTAGTAAGGTACACATCAATAACATGTATATCAAATATCTATGTTGACATTGCCGGTCTTATTATCTACCAGTTACTTTGGGGAAGTTCTGCTCCTTGTGACATTTCCCTTTGCAATGGGAGCACTAAGTCTCGGGTTTGGTTCAGCCTTGGGTTTCTTCGCGTGAGCGGCAACTGTTTTACCGTTCTTCTTGAAGTTCCCTTTTCTTTCCCTTGCCCTTCTTGAAACTAGTGGTCTTATTAACCATCAACACTTGATGCTCCCTTTTTTGATTTCTACATCCGCAGATTGTAGCATCGCGAATAGCTTAAGGATCTTCTATCCCTTGCATGTTTATAGTTCATCACGAAGATCCAGTAGCTTAGTGATAGTGACTAGAGAACTCTATCAATCACCACTTTATTCGGAAGTCTAACTCCCATTTGATTCAAGTGTTTGAAGTACTCAGACATTCTGAGTACATGCTCACTAACGGAGCTGTTCTCCTCCATCTTGTAGCTATAGAACTTTGTCGAAGGTGTCATAACTCTCGACCAGGGTGTGAGCTTGAAAAACAAATTTTCAGCTCTTGGAACATCTCATATGCTCCGTGTTGCTCAAAACATATTTGGAGCTCCGGTTCTAAGCCGTAAAGTATGGCGCACTGAACTATCGAGTAGTCATCTTTTCTTGTCTGCCAGATGTTCATAACGTCCTCAGACGAAGCCGTAGGGGTATTTCACTGAGCGGTGCATTAAGGACATAAGCCTTCTGTGCAGCAGTGAGGACAATCCTCAGATCACAGACCTAGTCCGCATAGTTGCTTCCATCAACTTTCAACTTCGTTTTCTCTAGGAACATAATAAAAATAGGGGAACTACAGCGCGGTCTATTGATCTACAACATTAAATTGCAAAGATTATTTAGACTATGCTCATGATAATTGAAGTTCAATTAATCAAATTACTTAAGAACTCCCACTTAGATTAACATCCCTCAAGTTGTCTAAGTGTAACATGATCCACATCAACTAAACCACGTCCGATCATCACGTGAGGTGGATTAGTTATCAATGGTGAACATCTTTCATGTTGATCATATCTACTATATGACTCATGTTCGACCTTTCGGTCTCTTGTGTTCCGAGGCCATGTCTGTACATGCTAGGCTCGTCAAGTTTAACCCAAGTATTTTGCGTGTGTAAAACTGGCTTACACCCGTTGTATGCGAACGAAAGAATCCATCACACCTAATCATCACGTGGTGTTTAGAAGCGTCGAACCTTCGCAACGGTGCATACTAAGGGAGAACACTTATCTTGAAATTTAGTGAAGGGGTCATCTTATAATGCTACCGTCGTCCTAAGCAAAATAAGATGCATAAAAGGATTAACATCACATGCAATTCAATATATGTGACATGATATGGCCATCATCGTCTTGTGCTTTTGATCTCCATCAGCAAACACCGTCATGATCTCCATCGTCACCGGGTTGACACCTTGATCTCCATCGTAGCGTCGTGACACCTTGATCTCCATCGTAGCGTCGTGACACCTTGATCTCCATCATAGCGTCGTGGTCGTCTCGCCAATTATTGCTATTACTACTACTACTCCTAACTCATAGCGGTAAAGTAAAGCAATTACATAGCGTTGGCATTGCATACAATAAAGAGACAACCATAAGGCTCCTGCCGGTTGCCTGATAATTTACAAAACATGATCATCTCATACAACAACTTATATCACATCATGTCTTGGCCATATCACATCACCAGCATACCCTGCAAAAACAAGTTAGACGTCCTCTACTTTGTAGTTACAAGTTTTATGTGGCTGCTACGGGTTTGCAAGAACCGTTCTTACCTACGCAAAACCACAACGTGGTGTAGTGATTGCTTTTTGATCTTCTAAAAGAACCCTCTTCATTGAAACCGATTCAACTAAAGTGAGAGAGACAGACACCCGCCAGTCACCTTTATGCAACGAGTGCACGTAGCGGTGAAACCTGTCTCGCGTAAGCATACGCGTAATGTCGGTCCGGGCCGCTTCATCTCACAATACCGCCGAATCAAGTAACAACTAGTAACGGCAAGCAATATGTATACACCCACGCCCACAACTCACTTGTGTTCTACTCGTGCAAATCACATCTACGCATAGACCTGGCTCGGATGCCACTGTTGGGGAACGGAGCATGAATTTCAAAAATTTCCTATGCTCACGCAAGATCTATCCATGGAGATGCATCGCTATGAGAGGGGAGAGTGTGTCTACGTACCCTCGTAGACCGTTTAGCGGAAGCGTCTCACAACGCGGTTGATGTAGTCGAACAATCCTTCGAGCTCCACCGATCGAGTACCGAACGTACGACACCTCCGAGTTCTACACACGTGCAGCTCGGTGACGTTCCTCGCCTTCTTGATCCACCAAGACGTCGAGGTAGTAGATGAGTTCCGTCAGCACGACGGCGTGGCGACGGTGACGGTGAAGTGATTCCGGCAGGGCTTCGCCTAAGCTCTCCGAAAATATGACCGAGGTGGAAAACGGAGATCGGGGCACCGCACACGGCTATGGGACAATTGTGTGTCTCCAAGGGGTGCCCCTCCTCCGTATATAAAGGAGGGAGGGAGGAGGCCGGCCCCCTAGGGGTGCGCCAAGTGTGGGGAGTCCTACTAGGACTCCTTAGTCCTAGTAGGATTCCACCTCCCATACGGAGTAGGAAAGGGGGAAGGGAGAGGGAAAGGAAAGAGGGGGCTGCGCCCCCTCCCCTAGTCCAATTCGGTTTGGGCAAGGGGGAGCGCGCGCCTCCTCACGTGGCCTGCCTCTCCTTTTCCCGTATGGCCCAATAAGGCCCATTACTTCTCCCGGTGAATTCCCGTAACTCCCCGGTACTCCGAAAAATACCCGAATCACTCGGAACCTTTCCGACGTCCGAATATAGCCTTCCAATATATGAATCTTTACCTCTCGGACATTCCGAGACTCCTCGTCATGTCCGTGATCTCATCCGGGACTCCGAACAACATTCGGTCACCAATCACATAACTCATATAATACTATATCGTCATCGAACCTTAAGTGTGCGGACCCTACGGGTTCGGGAATGATGTAGACATGACCGAGACGACTCTCTGGTCAATAACCAACAGCGGAACCTGGATGCTCATATTAGTTCCTACATATTCCACGAAGATCTTTATCGGTGAACCTCATATGTCAACATACGTTGTTCCCTTTGTCCGGCGGTATGTTACTTGCCCGAGATTCGATCGTCGATATCTAATACCTAGTTCATTCTCGTTACCGGCAAGTCTCTTTACTCGTTCCGTAATACATCATCTTGCAACTAACTCTTTAGTCACGGTGCTTGCAAGGCTTCTGTGATGTTGTATTACCGAGAGGGCCCAGAGATACCTCTCCGATAGTCGGAGTGACAAATCCCAATCTCGATCCATGCCAACTCAACAAACACTTTCGGAGATACCTGTAGTGCACCTTTATAATCACCCAGTAATGTTGTGACGTTTGATACACCCAAAGTATTCCTACGGTATCCGGGAGTTGCATGATCTCATGGTCAGAGGAACGTGTATTTGACATAGTGAAAGCAATAGCAATAAACTGAACGATCATTTGCTATGCTAACGGTTGGGTCATGTCCATCACATCATTCTCCTAATGATGTGATCCCGTTATCAAATGACAACTCATGTCCATGGTCAGGAAACCTTGACCATCTTTTGATCAACGAGTTAGTCTAGTAGAGGCATACTAGGGACATAGTATTTGTCTATTATCCACACATGTATTTAGTTTCCGGTCAATACAATTCTAGCATGAATAATAAACTATTATCATGAATGGGGAAATATGATAATAACTAATTTATTATTGCCTCTAGGGCATATTTCTAACAGAAACCCATAGCAGCCACGTAAAACTTGCAACAACAATTAGAGGACGTCTAACTTGTTTTTGCAGGGTATGCTATGTGATGTGATATGGCCAAAAGGATGTGATGAAATATATGTGATGTATGAGATTGATCATGTTCTTGTAATAGGAATCACGACTTGCATGTCGATGAGTATGACAACCGGCAGGAGCCATAGGAGTTGTCTTAATTTATTGTATGACCTGCGTGTCAATCAAAAACGCCATGTAATTACGTTACTTTATTGCTAACCGTTAGCCATAGTAGTAGAAGTAATAGTTGGCGAGACAACTTCATGAAGACACGATGATGGAGATCATGATGATGGAGATCATGGTGTCGTGCCGGTGACGATGGTGATCATGCCGCGCCCCGAAGATGGAGATCAAAGGCGCAAGATGATATTGGCCATATCATGTCACTTTATGATTTGCATGTGATGTTTATCATGTTTTTACATCTTATTTGCTTAGAACGACGGTAGCATAAATAAGATGATCCCTCACTAAAATTTCAAGAAATGTGTTCCCCCTAAGTGTGCACCGTTGCGAAGGATCGTTGTTTCGAAGCACCACGTGATGATCGGGTGTGATAGATTCTAACGTTCGCATACAACGGGTGTAAGCCAGATTTACACACGCGAAACACTTAGGTTGACTTGACGAGCCTAGCATGTACAGACATGGCCTCGGAACACGAGAGACCGAAAGGTCGAACATGAGTCGTATAGTAGATGCGATCAACATGGAGATGTTCACCATTGATGACTAGTCCGTCTCACGTGATGATCGGACACGGCCTAGTCAATATGGATCATGTATCACTTAGATGACTAGAGGGATGTCTATCTGAGTGGGAGTTCATTAAATAATTTGATTAGATGAACTTAATTATCATGAACTTAGTCTAAAAAATTGTCTTTACAATCTATCTTGTAGATCCAATGGGACACGCTAATGTTGCCCTCAACTTCAACGCGTTCCTAGAGAAAACCAAGCTGAAAGACGATGGAAGCAACTATACGGACTGGGTCCGTAACTTGAGGATCATCCTCATAGCTTCCAAGAAAGCATATGTCCTTGATGCACCGCTAGGTGACGCACCCATTTTCCCAGCAACTCAAGACGTTATGAACGCCTGGCAGTCGCGTAGTGATGATTACTCCCTGGTTCAGTGCGGCATGCCTTACAGCTTAGAACCGGGGCTCCAAAAGCGTTTTGAGCAACACGGAGCATATGAGATGTTCCAAGAGCTGAGAATGGTTTTCCAAGCTCATGCCCGGGTCGAGAGATATGAAGTCTCCGACAAGTTCTTCAGTTGTAAGATGGAGGAAAATAGTTCTGTCAGCGAGCACATACTCAAAATGTCTGGGTTGCACAACCGCTTGTCTCAGCTGGGAGTTAATCTTCCGGATGACTCGGTTATTGACAGAATCCTCCAGTCGCTTCCACCTAGCTACAAGAGCTTTGTGATGAACTTCAATATGCAAGGGATGGAGAAGTCCATTCCTGAGTTATATTCGATGCTGAAATCAGCGGAGGTGGAGATCAAAAAGGAACATCCAGTGTTGATGGTGAATAAGACCACCAGTTTCAAGAAAGGCAAGGGTAAGAAGAACTTCAAGAAGGACGGCAAAGCAGTTGCCGCGCCCGGTAAATCAGTTGCCGGGAAGAAGCCCAAGAATGGACCCAAGCCTAAGACTGAGTGCTTTTATTGCAAGGGAACCGGTCACTGGAAGCGGAACTACCCCAAGTACTTAGCGGATAAGAAGGCCGGCAACGTCAAAGGTATATATGATATACATGTTATTGATGTGTACCTTACCAGCGCTCGTAGTAGCTCCTGAGTATTTGATACCGGTGCGGTTGCTCACATTTGTAACTCCAAATAGGAGCTGCGGAATAAGCGCAGACTGGCGAAGGACGAGGTGACGATGCGCGTCGGGAATGGTTCCAAGGTCGATGTGATCGCCGTCGGCACGCTACCTCTACATCTACCTTCGGGATTAGTTTTAAACCTCAATAATTGTTATTTAGTACCAGCTTTGAGCATGAACATTGTATCTGGATCTCGTTTGATGCGAGATGGCTACTCATTTAAATCCGAGAATAATGGTTGTTCTATTTATATGAGAGATATGTTTTATGATCATGCCCCGCTGGTCAATGGTTTATTTTTATTGAATATCGAACGTGATGTTACACATATTCATAGTGTGAATACCAAACGATGTAAGGTTGATAATGATAGTCCCACATACTTGTGGCACTGCCTCCTTGGTCATATTGGTGTCAAACGCATGAAGAAACTCCATGCAGATGGACTTTTGGAGTCTCTTGATTATGAATCATTTGACACGTGCGAACCATGCCTCATGGGCAAGATGACTAAGACTCCGTTCTCCGGAACAATGGAGCGAGCAACCAACTTGTTGGAAATAATACATACCGATGTATGCGGTCCAATGAGCGTTGAGGCTCGCGGTGGCTATCGTTATGTTCTCACCCTCACTGATGACTTAAGCAGATATGGGTATGTCTACTTAATGAAACACAAGTCTGAGACCTTTGAAAAATTCAAGGAATTTCAAAGTGAGGTAGAGAATCAACGTGACAAGAAAATAAAGTTCTTACGATCTGATCGTGGAGGAGAATATTTGAGTCACGAGTTTGGCACACACTTAAGGAAATGTGGAATTGTTTCACAACTCATGCCGCCTGGCACACCTCAGCGTAATGGTGTGTCCGAACGTCGTAATCGCACTCTATTGGATATGGTGCGATCTATGATGTCTCTTACTGATTTACCGCTATCATTTTGGGGATATGCATTAGAGACTGCCGCATTCACTTTAAATAGGGCACCGTCTAAATCCGTTGAGACGACACCGTATGAATTATGGTTTGGGAAGAAACCTAAGCTGTCGTTTCTGAAAGTTTGGGGATGCGATGCTTATGTCAAGAAACTTCAACCTGAAAAGCTCGAACCCAAATCGGAAAAGTGCGTCTTCATAGGATACCCTAAGGAAACTATTGGGTATACCTTCTACCTCAGATCCGAAGGCAAGATCTTTGTTGCCAAGAATGGATCCTTTATAGAGAAAGAGTTTCCCTCGAAAGAAGTAAGTGGGAGGAAAGTAGAACTTGATGAGGTAATTGTACCCCCTCTCGAACCGGAGAGTAGCGCAGCGCAGGAAAATGTTTCCGTGGTGCCTGCACCGACTAGAGAGGAAGTTAATGATGATGATCATGAAACTTCGGATCAAGTTACTACTGAACTTCGTAGGTCCACGAGGACACGTTCCGCACCAGAGTGGTACGGCAACCCTGTCCTGGAAATCATGTTGTTAGACAACGGTGAACCTTCGAACTATGAAGAAGCCATGGCGGGCCCGGATTCCAACAAATGGCTTGAAGCCATGAAATCCGAGATAGGATCCATGTATGAGAACAAAGTATGGACTTTGGTGGACTTGCCCGATGATCGGAAAGCCATAGAAAATAAATGGATCTTTAAGACGAAGACTGACGCGGATGGTAATGTGACCGTCTATAAGGCTCGGCTTGTCGCTAAGGGTTATCGACAAGTTCAAGGAGTTGACTACGATGAGACTTTCTCACCCGTAGCGATGCTGAAGTCCGTCCGAATCATGTTAGCAGTTGCCGCATTTTATGATTATGAGATCTGGCAAATGGACGTCAAAACGGCATTCCTTAACGGTTTTCTTAAGGAAGAATTGTATATGATGCAGCCGGAAGGTTTTGTCGATCCTAAGAATGCTGACAAGGTATGCAAGCTCCAGCGCTCCATCTATGGGCTGGTGCAAGCATCTCGGAGTTGGAACATTCGCTTTGATGAGGTGATCAAAACGTTTGGGTTTATACAGACTTATGGAGAAGCCTGTATTTACAAGAAAGTGAGTGGGACCTCTGTAGATTTTCTCATTTTATATGTGGATGACATATTGTTGATGGGAAATGATATAGAACTTGTGGAAAGCATAAAGGCCTACTTGAATAAGTGTTTTTCAATGAAGGACCTTGGAGAAGCTGCTTACATATTAGGCATCAAGATCTATAGAGATAGATCGAGACGCCTCATTGGTCTTTCACAAAGCACATACCTTGACAAGATATTGAAGAAGTTCAATATGGATCAGTCCAAGAAGGGGTTCTTGCCTGTATTGCAAGGTGTGAGATTGAGCACAGCTCAATGCCCGACCTCGGCAGAAGATAGAGAAAAGATGAGTGTCATCCCCTATGCCTCAGCCATAGGCTCTATTATGTATGCCATGCTGTGTACCAGACCTGATGTGAACCTTGCCATAAGTTTGGTAGGGAGGTACCAAAGTGATCCCGGAATGGAACACTGGACAACGGTCAAGAATATCCTTAAGTACCTGAAAAGGACTAAGGATATGTTTCTCGTTTATGGAGGTGCCGAAGAGCTCGTCGTAAAGGGTTACGTCGATGCTAGCTTCGACACAGATCCGGATGACTCCAAGTCACAAACCGGATACGTGTATATTTTGAATGGTGGGACAGTCAGCTGGTGCAGTTGCAAGCAAAGCGTCGTGGCGGCATCTACATGTGAAGCGGAGTACATAGCTGCTTCGGAAGCAGCGCAGGAAGGAGTCTGGATGAAGGAGTTCATCACTGATCTAGGAGTGATTCCCAATGCGTCGGGCCCGATGACTCTCTTCTGTGAAAACACTGGAGCTATTGCCATTGCCAAGGAGCCCAGGTTTCACAAGAAAACCAAGCACATCAAGCGCCGCTTCAACTCCATTCGTGGTTACATTCAGGATGGAGATATAGATATTTGTAAAGTACATACGGATCTGAATGTCGCAGATCCGTTGACTAAACCTCTTTCACGAGCGAAACATGATCAGCACCAGAACTCTATGGGTGTTCGATTCATCACAATGTAACTAGATTATTGACTCTAGTGCAAGTGGGAGACTGTTGGAAATATGCCCTAGAGGCAATAATAAAATGGTTATTATTATATTTCCTTGTCCATGATAATTGTCTATTGTTCATGCTATAATTGTATTAACCGGAAACCGTAATACATGTGTGAATACATAGACCACACCATGTCCCTAGTGAGCCTCTAGTTGACTAGCTCGTTGATCAATAGATGGTCATGGTTTCCTGACCATGGACATTGGATGTCGTTGATAATAGAATAACATCATTAGGAGAATGATGTGATGGACAAGACCCAATCCTAAGCATAGCACAAGATCGTGTAGTTCGTCTGCTAGAGCTTTTCTAATGTCAAGTATCATTTCCTTAGACCATGAGATTGTGCAACTCCCGGATACCTTAGGAATGCTTTGGGTGTATCAAACGTCACAACGTAACTGGGTGACTATAAAGGTTCACTACAGGTATCTCCGAAAGTGTCTGTTGGGTTGGCACGAATCGAGACTAGGATTTGTCACTCCGTGTGACGGAGAGGTATCTCTGGGCCCACTCGGTAATACATCATCATAATGAGCTCAATGTGACTAAGGAGTTAGTCACGGGATCATGTGTTACGGAACGATTAAAGAGACTTGGCGGTAACGAGATTGAACAAGGTATAGGGATACCGACGATCGAATCTCGGGCAAGTAACATACCGATGGACAAAGGGAATTGTATACGGGATTGATTGAATCCCCGACATCGTGGTTCATCCGATGAGATCATCGTGGAACATGTGGGAGCCAATATGGGTATCCAGATCCCGCTATTGGTTATTGGCCGGAGAGGTGTCTCGGTCATGTCTACATGGTTCCCGAACCCGTAGGGTCTACACACTTAGGCCTAGTTTGGTAACACAGTTTTTGCAAAACCATAGTATTACAAAACCTCGGTATTTTAATGTGTGGGCAATAAATACTTTAGTTTCTAAAAAGCGTAGTTTTTCTCAGTTTTGGTAAAACTGTGGAGGCGTTTGGCAAATGGCAATTTTTATTAAGTTTCTCTTATTTTGAACGATTGTTCTATCGTTGCATGGATAATCTTGACGATACCTATAGCCGAACCTAACTCAGCTGCACTCATGGCCGGATCAACTCGTGCTAACAGGCGCCGTATGCATGTTGGGCATGAGCAGGTTCTCTGTAGATGCTAGGATACATGGTCGAGTTATCTCTTGTGATCCATCAAAGACGGAGCGTTGTGACAGGCACTGAAGGTGCAGCTCGTGCGTCTAGAAGTGACCACAAGCAACACACCCCTGTAAGAATCGCCTCCGCGTGCACATGTTTCCGGCCGGTGCTAAGTTATCCGTACGTGTACGCACACCTCTGGCCAGATAGATCTATCGTCTAGCAAGTATTGGTCATAAGATGATGGACTCAGAGAGAGCAATGAGCCAGCGTTTCTCAGTTTTAAAAAAAGAGGTCCCGACCTCTTTTTCAAATACTACAAAAATACCACAGTTTTAGAGATACTATGGTTTATTAGGCTGTAGTATTTTTTTTATCCAAACACCTCAAAGTATTTAATACTGAAGTTTTTTCAGAAACCACAGTATTCCTAGAAAACTTCAAAAATACTTAGCTCCCAAACGCACCCTTAAGGTTCGGTGACGCTAGAGTTGTAATGGGAATTGTATGTGGTTACCGAAAGTTGTTCGGAGTCCCGGATGAGATCCCGGACGTCACGAGGAGTTCCGGAATGGTCCGGAAGTAAAGATTTATATATGGGAAGTCCTATTTTGGCCACCGGAAAATGTTCGGGATTTTTTGGTATTGTACCGGGAAGGTTCTAGAAGGTTCTGGAGTGGGGCCCACCTGCATGGGGGGACCCACATGAACGTGGGTAGTGGGGGCAAGGCCCCACACCCCTGGTCAAGGCGCACCAAGATCCCCCCTTAGAAGGAATAAGGTCATATCCTGAAGGGATAAGATCAAGATCCCTAAAAAGGGGGGATAACAATCGGTGGGGAAGGGAAAGGATGGGATTTCTTTCCTCCCACCTTTGCCAACGCCCCAATGGACTTGGAGGGCAAGAAACCAGCCCCCTCCACCCCTATATATAGTGGGGAGGCGCATGGGAGCTGCATCCCTTGCCCCTGGCGCAGCCCTCCCCCCTCCTACACCTCCTCCTCCTCCGTAGTGCTTAGCGAAGCTCTGCCGGAGAACCACGAGCTCCACCGCCACCACGCCGTCATGCTGCCGGAGCTCTCCCTCAACTTCTCCTCCCCCCTTGCTGGATCAAGAAGGAGGAGACGTCCCCGGGCTGTACGTGTGTTGAACGCGGAGGCGCAGTCCGTTCGGCGCTTGGATCGGATCTTCCGCGATTTGAATCGCCGCGAGTACGACTCCATCAACCGCGTTCTTTACAACGCTTCCGCTTAGCGATCTTCAAGGGTATGAAGATGCACTCCCTCTCTCTCGTTGCTAGCATCTCCTAGATTGATCTTGGTGACACGTAGGAAATTTTTTGAATTATTACTACGTTCCCAACATTAACCAGATATTTAACAGCTATTCAATTATAATAGGGAAGGTGGAAACGCGAGCCATTCTTCTACAACTATTATGGAATTTACACTTAGACAAAGTTCACAATTAATTGCACTGAGAATTAAAAGAATTAATTCTACAGTGCGCTCCCACTCAAATCAATATCTCTCATAATTGATTGTGAGTGATACAAGACCCGCATTTAAATTGTTCGCCATTGGTGTAACACCACTGATGACGAAAATCTCAACCGGTAGGCCAACTTGCCAATCACACCTCTATGTGACTCTTGTTAATCTTTCGATGCGTGTGTTCCGAGCTCATGATGGTCATGCCTGAACGTCAAGACAACCAAGTGATCTCGCTGCGAGGTCTCAACTCACCCGCCTCACACTTCTCTAATCGTTCGTATCCGTGTGACATGGCGCACCCCGAAAAGATAGGTGCCGTGACGGTGCTACACTTGGGAGAACACTAACTACTTGATATTTTTGTGAGAGATCACCCTAATAAAAAGCGACTACCGCGCAATCAAGAAGGGTGCATCATAAGGGATAAACATCTCAGGCAATTCATAATAGCATGATATGGTATAGCCCTTTCTGACGGAGAAGTCTTTCATTTCTTCGTCTTCGGCATTCGCGTTGGTGTTCACCTTCGCGAAGATTGCCACTACCTTGTCGATGCACCAGATAATATTGCTATCTCTATAGCTAATAAAATAAGTGCATTACTTAAGGTTGACACGCAGGTCATTAAAGTGACAATCATATGGCTCCAGCCATCATGCCGAATCATGACACGCAGGTCATGTTAATATTACATCATATAGTCATCTCATACATAATCAAATTAATATGAGCACTGCTATACCACAGCATATGCACATGCAAACCATCCTGCAAAACCAAGTTAGACGCCTCTAATTGGTTCATGCAAAAACTTGTTTTTACGTGGCTTCTAAGGTTTCGAAACAAACCGAAGCTACCAACGTCCACCATCAAGCATGGTAATCCAAGTCGCTAGATTAACATTGCGGGGTGTATGAAACACGAGATAATAAAATCTCGAGCCCCATACTAAACTTCGTCATACGCATGACCCCCGTGCAGATCATATCTGCATTGCCCTTTCGTCTGCGAAATTTCATCTTTCTTTTTAACTACGGTGGAATTCAATGAACTGTTAGCACTTCGTTGATCAATCAGGATCGCGGATTGCCAGAACATTGAAACTCCACCATGCTGTTATCAAGATCAGAAATATGCAAATTCCAGGGAAGCAACAAGAACATCGGGTAACAGATTTCATCTGCTACCCGCACAAATAATTTTCAGTAATAGAACTCATCTACTACCTAATTATATTGTGCAACACCCATACATCTCTATGTATTCTAGATTGCAACCAGCATCTACGCATAGCACGACTCATCATGCCACTGTATGGTAACGCAGCAGAAAACAAAAAATTTCCGACCTACGCACCAGCCCAGGACCACTATGGAGACTGCATACAAGGTTTGATCTTTTCGTTACCGACTCGTAGCGCAGCGGAAGTAGAGTCGATGACGATCGGCGGTGCAGATCCCCGCAGCTAGGATTTACAACCTCCCAACCGCGAGGATGTATACCCTCATCTGCCCCTCGGACAGCCCTCCTGGAGGCGGTCGGACAGTCCCCCGGACGGTGTCGCGGACAGCCCTTCGGGAGGACCTTTGAAACTCGGTCGGTCACTCGGACAGCCCTTCGGGAGGACCTTCGAAACTCGGACGGTCACACGGACAACCCTTCGGGAGGCACTCTCGAACTAAGACCGAAACTACGATCTCTCTACAGAGTTGCACACATACGGTGTCATCTATCCGGCAGGGCTTCGCCGTCCAGAACTAGTTCCTGCCGGAACCCACACAGCCTTTCGGCTCTACGAAACTATTTCGCTGGGAGGGAGATAGAAGCCAGACAAGTCTATGGCATGTGTATGTGAGAAGGGATGAAGGATTGGTCAGCCCCCTCACCTCCTTTTATAGGAAAACCAAGGGGTAGGATGGGTATTCAAAAATACCAAAGTACCCCCACTTTATGTCACACATAAAGGGCATATGAGGAAATTGGGGTGCCATGTGGAGCTCCATGGAGCTCCTCCCACCTTGGCCGGCCACCCCCTTGGGGGCCCCCATGAGGGGCTCCCTTATCCTCCTTGGCCTTCTAGAAGCCTTTTGGAAATATCCCAAAAGGTGGTTTTCCATAAATATCCCAAAAAGCACTTTCACTATTCACGACGACATTTTTCAGCGTCCGTTCGAACTGAAAATATTTATGTGGGCTTAGAACATTTCCAGTACCCACTAAAATAATTTTCAACGCGTTCCGAAACAATTCCGGATTAGTGATTTCATCTGCGAAAAGCATCTGAAGTGGTTCCGGCAGCTCCGGAACATCTTCGGTTTTTCTTCCGGAAAATTCCCAGAAGTTTCCAGAATGATTCTGGCACCCTCCAAGAATTATCAGGCATGTGCCGAAACCAATTTGACTTAATGGTATCCCCTGAAACAACTTTTCAGTTTTACCGAAACTGTTCCGGTGTTCTCTCTGCGAAACTTTTCCGCTGTCCGAAACTTTTCCGGTGTTCGAAACCTTTCCGGTGTCTGAAACTTTTCCGGTGATTTTCTCTCAAACTCCCTGTCTAGTATTCAGCAGATAGATGACCCTTAAGCGTGTGACCCTATAGGTTCGGTGAAGTATAGACATGACCCGGAACCCCTTCCGATCAATGATCAACATCGGAGCCGTGGACACCCATATTGACCCCTATACCCACACGAATGAATATTCGAGTGAACCTCCAGTTGCCGTGTGCTATTCCTGTTGCTTCGCGATATGTTACAAATACCCAAGGTGAGACATGTTGGCATCCCTGTGGATCAACACCTTGTCCACTATGCCAGTTACCTCGTTACCGGTATTGTTCTCTTTTCTCGTTTCGTGTTCCGGCATCCCCGTGATCAAATCACAAAGTGTCTGGCCAGACGATGATGGATACCGTAACACCGAGAGGGCCCAGAGATATCTCTCCATCGTCGGAGGAGCAAATCCCAATCTTGAGCTATCAAGTTACTTGACATACTTTTCCATGAACCCGTAAGCCGCCGTAATAGCCACCCATTAACGGATGACGTTTAACAAACCCCAAAGTTCATGAAGCAAGCATGAAGAAACTCGATACTCTCATGGTCTAAGGAATCATGCAAACGTTAACCATCTCTGTGTTATTAACCATTAACTTGTGACGAATGAATCTCATAGCATAACATCAATTCGGGTCGATTCAACACAAATGTTCTTCTAATATAGTGCCCTCAAAGTTGCTGGCATAGACATGCCCATGATCAGGAAAACAGAACCATCATGCAACACTTGAGCTAGTCTTAGAGGCCAGACTAGGAATACATTTTACCGTTTATTATTCCACACGTGCATATGAGTCTTCCTCCGAGCCTCGTGGTTATTGTAGACTCGAGAACCATAGCAGTTATAGCATGGAACATAAACCTAATTATAAACAGGGAGATAATCAATAACATTTATTATTGCCTCTAGGGCATATCTCCTACATGCTGCTGTCAAGAAAGTTACTCCTACCATAAGACACTCTTGAGAGGAGCGTCTTGTCTGTTGAGTAACATTTTACCTGCATATATGTTGTTGCATATGTTTCCTTCCATGCTAACCAATGATCCTTGAGTTAGTACATGATGTGGTGCTGAGATTACTTTGTTTCCGCTGCAGTTTTCAGTTAACGACAAGTGCATTTGTGTGCTAATTCCCAACACAGATCCACCAGAGACACACCGCCACACGCCCACCGACGATGCTATACATACCAGCCTCTACATACCAGCGGAACGAGGGCTAGACATGGAGAACCTTATTCCATCTTCAAGGAGCCGCCGCCGTCTCGTCTTCCTGAACAGTACACAAACCCTAACAAAACTCAAAGACACATCGAAAAGCATAGCCCTCTCGTCTTTCACCGTGCCGTCATGGCTAGCTACGGGAGACAAGGCGGATCGGCGTCGATGGGAGGCAGACAAATCCTAGGATTTTCTTAGGGGAGGCGGCGGCTAAGTTTCTTGCACATTGAATGTGACCCAGAGTTGGCAGATCGAACCTCCTAGCTTTGTGTTCAGTGGTTCTTGGTTGGTTGTCGAGATAATATGTTTCGTCGAATAAATCTTTCTAATCCCACTGCAAAAAGAAAAAAAAAGTCTGTGGAAAGGCTACGTATGTTTTACATACTGATTCTGACTTGACAAAGATTGATTGGATTAAGGAAAAGGTTGGGCCCCACCTCCGTGAAACTAGAGGGGAGATTAGAGAATTAGAGGAAGATTACATAACTCATTCGTAGCATCACGTAGGTGTTGGATTTCTGGTTAATAATCAACCATCGTTGTTAGGCAAGGTAGGTTGAGTTAGGCTGCTTCCAATGCAAAGGTGCTAAGATGTGGTGCTAAGAGCATTAAATAGCTTAGCAACTCAACTTCCCAATGCATAGGTGCTTAACTTGTTGTTGCTAAGCTCACTCTATTTAATGATTTAACACCTAAACTCTCTCATGCATTGGTCACCTCTTTCATTTAAGTGGTTTGCCTAGGTTCACGTGTATGGCATTGGTTCTTTCTGGGTCATAAAGTGCTCTCTTTCCTCCTTAATTGCTATGCCATGTCATTTTTTTGCTTATGTGGCATGCTTAGCACCTGTCCACCATGGAGCACTGGAAAGGGCCTTATGCAGTTGGGCATAGGTAAACGCGCACACACATGACTCAATCTATGATTGGATGGTTAAAAGGGCAGTGATGTATTTATTTTAGGATTTTTGACAATGCACGTTTAGTGGGTGTATACGTTTCCGTCAACTATAAGGTGCGTGTGATAATTTCATCAATCTTAAGATGATATGCCGACTCAGTCTTTCAAATATGTTTATAAAAATAGGATGTACGTGTTTCATGGAAGTGAGTGTGGGCGTGAACATATAAGCACCTGCGTCGTGTCTTAGAAAGAAATACGCGCGCACACAGGAGACCAGACTAGTTCACCTGTTCCCATGTGCACTGCATTTCCCTGGTGCATGATGAATCTAGTCAATATGAACTCGCAAAGTCGCGTCACCGTGTGAACAAGAAGGATCACGTATGTACCGCTCAGAGAAACGTAAGGCGGTAGCTCTCCCGCCAAAACTAGTCAAGGCTTTGCTTATCTCGTTACCCCCGTCGCCGAAGGTAATGTGCTTGCCCGCACCGTGAACTTGATCGATGGACCTGTCACGTTCTGCCGTCCTCGTCCTCGTCGTCGTAATCGACGTCCTTCTCCTGTGCGCGTCCGCCGAGGACCAGCTGGCCGTGGGGGATAAGCTCCTGGCTGGGCAGTCCCTCGTGTCCGCAGGCGGCGCCTTCGCTCTCGGCTTCTTCTCCCCAGATGCCGCCGGCGGCCCAGCGACACGGTGGTACCTCGGCATATGGTACAATTTCCGCGGGCCTCGCACCGTCATCTGGGTGGCCAACCGGGACGCCCCGGCCGCCGGCGCCCCGACGCTCGCGCTGGCCAACGACTCCCGCCTCGTCATGTCCGACGCCGACGGTCGCGTGCTCTGGAACACGACCGTCGCGAGCAGTTCGTCGTCACAGGCGCTGGCGGCGGCCGTGCTGACGAACGAGGGCAACCTGGTCGTCCAGGAAGCGAACGTCGTCTCATTGTGGCAGAGCTTCGACCAACCGACGGACACGTTAGTTCCGGGGATGAAGATGCGGCTGAGCCACCGGACGGGCAAGGGCGACCGCATCGTGGCCTGGAAATCCCCCAGCGACCCGGCGCCGGGGCGCTTTTCCTACGGCCTGGACCCCAGCACGTCGGTGCAGCTGATCATGTGGAACGGGACGCGCCCTTACTGGCGCACTCCCATCTGGCAGGGGTACTCCCAGCTGATCTACACGGCGATAGTCGACACGGACGAGGAGATCTACATGACGTTAACCTTCAACGACGGCGCGGCGCCGACGCGGTACGTGGTGACCAGCTCCGGCAGGTTCCAGCTGCTCAGCTGGAACGGCACCCTGTCGGCGTGGGCAACGCTCCGGTCGTGGCCGTCGAGCGAGTGCGGCGCATATAGTCGCTGCGGCGCGTACGGGTACTGCGACGTCACATCGGCGCCCGCGGCGTGCAGGTGCCTGGACGGCTTCGAGCCGGCGAGCGCGGCGGACTGGAGCGCCGGCAAGTTGGAGCAGGGGTGCCGGCGAAAGCAGGCGCTGCCGCCATGCGGCGGCATCGGGGTAGATTTCGTGGCGATGCCGAGCATGAAGGTGCCGGACAAGTTTTCGATCGAGTCCAGCAACCGGAGCGCGGGGGAGTGCGCGGCCAGGTGCGCCGCAACCTGCTCGTGCGTGGCGTACGCGTACGCCAACGTGCAGATCAACAGCGCCAAGGACGAACTGATCCGGTGCGTGGTGTGGGCAGAGGAGCTCGTCGACGCACAGATGATCGACGCGCGCTGGGGCGGCGAGACGCTCTACCTCCGCGTGGCCGTTGATGCTGCCTCCACAGGTAGTACAGCAGAAACATATGTTTCTTTTTGCCGAACTTTATCTGTTGAATCTTTACCGAATTCAAACCAAACAAATTTGCCAGTGCCGGTGTTAGCCCTGCCCAACACAGGTACAAAGTCCAGCAGAAATGCGGTGAAGATAGCCCTGCCGGTGTTAGCATCCCTCCTGCTGCTCACATGCATTTTCTTGGTATCGTTCTGGAGATTCAGAGGTACAGTTGTATTTTCTTCCGTTTTTTTCTTTGTTTTTCTTTTCTTTGTTAACTCTGAACACGGCATGCTCGATCATTCTTTCACACACACACAAAAAAAAGCTCACAAACCCCAATGTCGCAGTCAAGGGAAGGAAAAACGAGAGCCAAAATAAGGACAAGTCGAGCAAAATCAGAGGAGACCACACAGAAGACCTTGAGTTCCCGTCCATACGGTTCGCCGACATCGTCGCCGCCACAGACAACTTCTCCAAAACACTCATGGTCGGACGCGGAGGGTTCGGCAAGGTCTACAAGGTACTGCTTCTACTCAGATTTGCTAAATTTCAGTCCTGTTCTATTAGAGCATCTACAGCCGGACTTGTCAAATCCGGCTCCCTACACACCCGCGGACGCGCCTGGGTACGCCCGCGGACGCATCCGGATGGCCCTCCATATTTCGCTTCGTGCATGCACATACCTCATATCCGGACTCTTAAATCCATGTAAAGCCATGCATGTTGATCACAAAAACTAAATGTCGCATGTAAAATAAATGTTGGTACCGAACATAAGAAGTCCATACTCCTCGCCAGTCCGGCGCAAGGCAGAGCCAGAGAGTTGCCGGACATACTGCGGTGTCTTCCGGGCTGCCGACGACGTCAGGAGAGATGATCCCTTTGACCGAGCGGTCGGGGGGGGGGGGGGGGGGGGGGGCATGTGCGGCGGAGGAGCTGGGAGATGGACGACGCAAGGAGAAAGAAGAGAGGATAACAGCAGATGGATCCGGCAGTTCTGCAGGGTGGATTTGTTGCAATTTACGGTGGGGTCAGGATGTTAGGTCCGACGTGGCGGGCATGCCCGGACGCGACCGGGCTCCTCCATATCCGCCCCATATTTGGGCTGGATATGAGGGGTGCCGGTCAGCCCGAACGTTTGAGGCCCGTTTGAGGGGTCCGGTTAGGTCGCGTTTTTGTGACCGGTCAGTGACCGGGCGGCCTGCCCGGGCGTTTGAGACGGGTTTAAGGGGTCTGGCTATAGATGCTCTTAGTTTACCAGTTTTTTTTTTAAAATCAAGGGCCTCCCCCGGCTGCATTTTCATTACGAAAGAGAAGTCAAACGAGTACCACAAAGCTAAAAGCCCAAACACTAGACAGGTAGTCCATGACACCTTATTACAAAAGCAAGCTAAAAAGCTCAATCCCACACGGGAGTTTGAAACAAAACAAACAACTAGCGATAACTGCCAGCGCAACCACAGGAAGAAACAGACCCAGTGAAGATCTAAACCAACACGGGGGCCTACTCCTCACTGCCTCACCAGCAAGAAAACCACATGGATGACATCCGCCTATTGATGGCTTTTCTTCTTCTTCTTCTTCTTCTTCTTCTGAAACTCCGGTATGGTCCTTCCCCCATGTGCAGCTCTCTCAACAGCTGCCGTCCAAGATAAAGATCCAAACCTTGCATTGTATTCCTTCAGTCCTGTTCCAGTTCCATAGGGTCTTTCAATCTTCTCCACATCAGGTTTTGGAAGTCTAGTAACCAGCCTCCATGTAGATCCTCGAAGGGCTTTGTCCAATCTCTCAGGTACCTAGAGACCAAGCCAAACACCCGCTTCATCTATTTGGAGATTCGAGCACATCTATCAAATACTAAAGAATTTCTACAATTCCACAATCCCCACAGGACTGCAAAATTAATGACATTTAAATGCAAACACTATTTCTCACACAACCACCACTTAACAACAGATTCAAAATTAGTAATTGAAATATCAAATAGGCTCTCTACCTCTCTACAACCTAGCTACTATACACTCGAAAAACAAATGATACACTGACTCTATCCCACTACAGTGAACACATTCAGGCGGCTTAGAGCATCTCTAGCAGACCGCGTATAATGCCCCGACCCGCAAAATAACCGTCAAAATACGGGTCGGCGTGAAAAAACCGCTCGATCAGACCCCGCAAACGCGTTGGACTCGTAAAAAATTTTGAGGAGCACGGTAAAATCCCACCTCCATCCCGCGAAAACACATGTTTCCCTCTCGACCCGACGGTGCCCCGTATCTCAGAAAAGCGGTTGGCAGGAAGGACATTTCAGCCCGCGCACGTTCCCCACCCCCTTTCGCATCCGCCCGCCATCGGTTCCGCCCGTCTGCCACCGACGATTCCGGCCATATCTACGGACGGAATCACGCCGTCGGGCCGCCCCTCACCCGGTTCCACCTAGCCGCTTCACCGGCTCCCCGGATCCGCCGAGCCGAGCCGCCCCGGGATCAACCGCTGTCGAACCAGTGCCACGAGCTGCCGGTGAGTATTTGTGCTTGTCCTTTCGGCTGCGATATGCATAGTTGGTTCATGCGACGTTCGTATTTGTGTCATATGGGTCAAATTCAGATAAAAACCCATCTGATTTGCGGGCTGGCACGGGCTGCGGCTTAGCAGACCCCGCATAGCGGAATTGTAAAACGGAATATCCGCGAATATTCCGTTTTACAGGTCCGCTATGCGGGGTCTGCTCGCCAGCAGCCCGCGCCGGCCCGTAAAACCGTTTTTCCGCGAACTGTAAACGAGTTTTGTGGGTCGGCGATATACGGGGTCTGCTAGAGATGCTCTCAGCCGGTCCTCTTTTCCTCCGATTGTCCAGTCTCTCAAGTACCTAGAGACCAAGCCAAACACCTACTTCATAGAGATCCAAGTACATCTATCAAAGACTAAAGAATTTATACAATTCCACAATCCCCACATGTCTGCAGAATTAATGACATTTAAATGCAAACACTTTTCCTCACACAACCATCAGTTAGCAACAGATTCAAAATTAGTAATTGAAATATCAAATAGGCGGTTGCCGTAAACAGGTCTCGATTCTCCACGCGTTGTAGAGACGACCATAAACAAAGAACCTTGGTACATCTGTAGATAACCTGCATAAGAGAAGTGCTTTTATCGATAAAAACCTTATCATTTCTACATAACCAAAGCAACCAAATAACGGCAAGCACTCCTACACTGAGAAGAGTTTTAAATGTGATCAATCCCATGTAGGCAGTTGCCAATACATTAGCAACACTACATGAAGGATACCAGCCAGAAACTATTTGGATGACTGGCCATATAAAACGAGCCAAATTGAATTGGAAAATAAATGTTTTATTGTCTCATCATGGCGACAAAAAACAAATTGCGGACTTTCATATTAATTTCTCTTAATAAGATTATCTTCAGTAAGAATGACTCCGCGACGAAGATACCATGCAAAGATTTTATTCTTAAGCGGTATCTTCATCTTCTAGATTTTCTTATTATTATCAACTGACACATAGGTTTAGCAGAAATTTCCTGTTCTGTTCAGTCCTGATCTCACTCACTCCACTTGTTTCTGTTTACCATTGGGAAGGGAACGTTGGAAGGCGGTCATGTGGTCGCTGTGAAAAGGCTGAGCAAGGACTCAGACCAGGGAGCAGAGGAGTTCAAGAATGAGGCGATTCTAATTGCCAAGCTGCAGCACCGGAACCTGGTCCGCCTTCTCGGCTGCTGCACCGAGGGGGACGAGAAGCTGCTCATCTACGAGTACCTGCCCAACAAGGGCCTCAACGCCATCCTCTTCGGTACATATAATGTTTAAGTCATGACAACGGAAATTACTGCATTGTTTTTGCTTCAGTTTCATATGGCATGTTTGCTGCAGACAGTGTGAAGAAAGCGGTGCTGGACTGGCCGACGCGGCTGGGCATCATCAAGGGGGTGGCAAGGGGGCTGCTCTACCTGCACCAGGACTCGAGGCTGACGGTGATACACAGGGATCTCAAGGCCAGCAACGTGCTGCTGGACGCCGAGATGCGGCCCAAGATCGCCGACTTCGGCATGGCCAAGATCTTCGGGGACAACCAGGTGAAGGCCAACACCCGGAAAGTCGTCGGAACATAGTGAGTAACCTGAACACCTTGAAAGAACAAGAATTCATTCTTGTTTCGAGTTTATTTGAAAAAGTCCTTTTTTGGTTTTAAGTTGGTACAACATTTAAGAAAAATCTGGAACCTCTTCTGACGAGAAAGTAATGTGTGGACAGTGGCTACATTGCTCCTGAGTACTCGACGGGGGGCGTCTTCTCCATCAAATCCGACGTGTACAGCTTTGGCGTACTGCTGCTTGAGATCGTGAGCGGCATCAAGATAAGCGCAACCGACGGCATTATGGAGTGTCCTAGCCTGACAGTCTATGTAAGCACCTGAACAAACACTGACAGTGCCAAACCAAACATGACAGCTCTTCAGGGACGGTAGTATATAGCAGTAACTGCAACTTTCTTCAAAAGGAAGTTGAGCTAGTCCTAGCGTTCCATTTCTTTTTTTACTGGGGAATACCATAGGTTCGTAGAGCATTTGTCACTGATAGAAATGAAAGATGTTTTTATAGGAGTGTTGAGTTGATCAGCCTTGAAAAGAACCGTAAGAATCTGTTGCTGAATTGAAATCTTTACCATGTTAGACTGAAAATTATTCAAGCAGGTCGCCTAAAATCTATATTTGAGGACCAAAAGTGCGTTTTAAAGAGGTAAGCACAAGCTGGCAGATCCCCTGATACCAACTCTACTAAAAAAAGTTAGTTCCACTCCTAATAACCAACCCCGGATGACTATATTTGCTCCAGTCGTGGCCTTTTGGACTAAAAATAAGGAGACGGTTCCAGTCAAAAAAAAAAGAAGAAGAAGAAGACGGGCGAGCAGGCTCCGCACCGCGCGGCCGCCACCAAAACTCGCGCCTGAAGCGGGGAAGAGCGTTATCGAGCACAGCCTCCTGGGCGCACAGTGCCGAGGAGTGGTCCAAGAGAAGCCGGTCCACGCTTGCCAGCAGATCCTCAAGCAGCAGCTGAGCTGAACGGCCGCGCCAGCAAGGGTGTCCTCGGCCTCGTGCTGTTTCAGGTCCCAGTGGGGCATCAGGGAGTGATGCTGCCAGCAGCTCCAAGCGTGTGGTGAACCTATGAACCCCGGTCCAGGTTTTACACACTATGAACCCCGGTCCAGCTTTTAACATAAGAAAACACTTATAACGTCATTTTTAACCGATCCCCTATAATCAGTTAGAGAAGTAAAATTTCGGTTTTACTTCTCTAACCGGCAGCTAGCTGATCCCCAATCGGCGTATGAGGAAGATAAATTATCCTTAGCCGTGCCCTGCCCCTCTATATTTACTCCCCCGCTCGACGGATGAGTAAAAATACCTTCTCCTCTGCTGCCTCCCCCACTCCACTCCTTCGCCACATCTGCGCCGGCACCGCCCCTTTCACCCCCGACCGGCACCCTGCCCACCGCCGCGGACGCTCTGTAGGCTCCGTCACGGTCCTTGACCACTTGCATTTGTGCCTCCTTGTCCCGTCGCTGGCGTAGAACCGATGGATCTGTGTCTGCTGCCGTTGCCGCCGGATTTGACGCTTCCGGACACCGGCAACTGCGTCTTGTCATGGATTGGCCGGAATCGGACACGCAACCCCGGCAACGCCTCCGCGCCGCATGAAGGTATTCGCTCCGCCTCTAGCCATTTGAATCTCTCCCGCCGGCAGTTCGATGGCAAAGACACTCACGGCTGTTGGCCCAGCGGCTCATCGGCTCACCGTCACTAGTAGAAAACGGGCCATCGGTCCCGGTTCCAGAGGCCCTTTAGTCCCGGTTCTGCAACCGGGACTAAACGATCGGGACTAATACCCTCCACTTTTAGTCCCGGTCGTGTTACGAACCGGGCCTAAAGGTGCTCCACATGACCGCCACGGGGCGCCGAGGCAGGAGGACCTTTAGTCCCGGTTGTGACACGAACCGGGACAAAAAGGTAACACGCGTTAGCACCTGCCAGGCGCTGATTTTTTTTTTGAAGGAGGGGTTATGGGTTTTGGAGGGTTTCATATTGTGTTTCCCCTTTTCTTTTTGTGTTTACTCTTCAATTCTTTTACATTTAGGGTTTCATTTTTATTTTATGTTTTCCATTCAACTTGACGCTAGCTACTACATATAGCAATGAAGGAACCATTAATTACACAACATCGTCATGAACATATATAGAGAGAAGTGTGACCTCTCTTTCTCCGTGCTTGGTCTAACAACAAGTTTTCATATATATATTCGATGCTACTACATATAATACATGATCATGTATATATACAATATAACATCTCTTACGATCCCTAATATCTAATTACCAAGATCGCATCGGAAATCCCGATGGTATTCTCCGTCTTCAGGTATGCCATGCTCAACAAAGAATCCCGCCAACTCCTCTTGAATTGCTCGTATGCGATCAGTTGGTAGGAGTTCGTCCCGCTTCCGCTAGATCTAATTTAAAGAAGGGGGTCAATATATATATCAGGAAATGAAACTCAACACAATTGATGGTAATAAAATAAAAATGTGAATATTGTTTACGTACTTCAAATTGTTCTAAAGATATGCCCCGCTCAGAGGTCGAGTGGCGAATGAACTCGCAAACATAGTATGCACATAAATTAGTCCCGGGTGCCTGCCACAAGCACTTTACGAGAATAGAGTTCAATCAAAATGATAATCAAGCATGATAATGGTATTGAAACTAGAATCAATGAGAGATGCGCGGTACTAGCTAGTAGTACTTACTTTGGGGTGTAAAAATCACAGCTCATTTTTCCACTCACCAACAACCTCGTTGGTGAACCTTTTCCAAACCCTGATCGGCAAAGAAAATGATTACTTGATATCAGGAAATGAACGAAAGTTGCCGATATGGTGCGATAATGATTGAACTTACTTCTGAAGCATTTGACTCATGTTCGTCCACTCCTTAGGGTCTTTACGTCTCGAGTCCAACACAATTACTTGTCCCTCGTCAAGCTGAATAGCTAGCAGAATAAAATGGAACCTGCGCACGCATAACTCATTAATTGCACTTAACCTCGAGTAAGCGAAACAGAATGTGCACAAGATAGTAACACTCACTTGAAGTTGTAAGGAAATAGTATTTCCCTTCTGTTTTGTTGTCCAAGTAACTCCTTCAGCAAGTTTTTCTCTGTTTCATTGGGAATTTTTTTTAACGTATGTTCATTTATGTTATCTGGGTTAATGAACCCAATGTCATAGATTTGTTGTTTTCTGCATTCGAGGATCTTCAATCTGCATAATATAGTGTGAGGATAATTATACATGTAATGAATGAGCTGAGCTAGAGACTTAATTACAGAAAAATACTTACAGACAATAGCAACTGATGATAGTTTTGTCGAGGGCAGCTTGATTGTAAAACTGAAAAATTTCTTCAAATTCAACGAACAACGCCTGTTCTCCATTGAAGAAGTGCTCATTTTTTATTCCCACGAAGATATTAGCGGTCCCGTCCTTGCAAGTTTTCAAGTTTTTTTGTTGGGCAGCGGTTTGCCTTTTTCCTTGCATGCATGAAACACCGCCAGCAACGTTGCTTGGTCGCTTCCTGATTTCTTTTGTCATGACGTGGTGATCAGCAGCCCCACACAGCAACTTGCGGACTGAACCTCTTGCACCCTTGGGACTTGAAACGTCCATTAGTAGGCAGCAAGAACTCGGTGGATCCCTCGTGTGATGATGTGGAGAGCAGCGGACGGCTTGGCGGACAGCAGCTACTTGTGATCACCCCGGGAGCCTGTACGTAGCAGCAGCTCAGCGGATCGGTTGCTGCTCGGGACTTGGAGCATGTACGCGGAGGCGTTGAGCAGCAGCAGTACTCGGCGGATTAAACAACAAGGCTGCAGCCTCGGGTGACTTTCGTGCGTGCGAGAGAGCTCCTGTCGCTCTCAACTTCTTAATCGATCTGGCTTTGATCGGATCGCCCAATCGCCCAATCGCATCGGCGACGGCTCACAGGACGCCGAAACCTAATTCCTCTCGTACTCAATCTCATATCTCATATACGTAGTTTCCGACTGCTCATCCGGTCGGGCACAGGCACGCGCGAAAGCGAGGCGGAGCGGCGCAGGCGAGCGGATGCGGAGCGGCGGAGGCGAGTGGAGGCATGGCCACAGTGGTGAGATGAAGCAGAGCCGGCCAGGCGCAGGCGGGCGAGGCGGAGCGGCGAAGGCAAGCAAGCGCAGTGCGGACAGCGGCGGAAAGCCGGCTCGGGGCGAGGCCGATGCAGGGCGAGCAACCGCGGCGGCGGAGGCGCACGGCGAGAGGCGGCTTGCGGGGGCTCAGAGGTGCATCCGCAGGTCGGAGCGGGGTGAGGTGGAACCGCGGCGCAGAGCCGGCGGCCAGGAGCAAGGGCAGAGTCAGCGGCCGAGGGCGGCTCCGGCCGGCGGCTGTGGCCAGCGTCTGCGGAGGCAAGGCAGAGCCAGCGGCGGCTTGGGCCAGCACGGAGGGGAGCCCGGGCGGCTCGTGGCGCGAGCAGGCGCGCAAGGAGCAACGAGCCGGCAAGCGCAAAAGGAGCGGCAAGCGGAGGTCCGGCTCGGGGCGAGGCCGGCTCAGAGGCGCGGGGACGGCTGTTGACCCGGCGGCGAAGGCAGAGGCAGGGCGGCTCGGCGCGCGGCGGCGGAGCGAGTCCGGCTCGGAGCGAGGCGCCGCTGCGAGGGGCGAGGCGGAGCCGCGGCGGGGTGCAGCTGAGCAAACCGCCGCGGAGCGGCGAGCCGACCGGCGGCTTGAAGCAACGGAGGCAGGCAAGGGCGAAGCTGGCTCGTAGGCGGGTTGACCGGTGAAGGCGAGACCGGCGGGTGTCGAGTCCGTGGTTGACCCGTTTCGGATCGTGGTTTCTTTCTCTCCCTTTTTTTTTCATGATCGGAACTTGGCCTGAACGCAGCAACAGCAACTTGCAGAACCCGGGGGATTGAACAGAACAACTCTCTCCGCTGACCTTCCCTGTCTCTCTTTCTCTATTCTTTTCCTTTTTGGTAGTTGATGAACACAGCAGTAGCAACTTGCGGAACCTGGCGGATCGCTGTTTCCTTCGGTACTTGATCCAGAAAAGATCACGCGTGGAGTACAAACATGCAAAACAGCGGACAGGCACGCAACGCACTGCGTACGCACGTGAGGGCAGCGAGCCGGCTGTCGAATGGTCTCGATCGGCGATGCTTTACGACAGGGTGCAGCAGTAATAGTGATACGATCATATCACGACGGGTCTCGTCTCCGTATATCTTGACAGAAACAACGTCGCGTGTTCCGATCGGAACACGGCCCGCAGAATATGGGTTGAATCTTCGGCGGAAATTCCGATCGTCTCGGCGACAGAAAACGATCGGACAAATCATGTGTGATGACGTGTCGCACAAACGCAAACCTAAGTTCTCTCTCTCTCAAACTCGGATACATTGTTCCGACAGCTCGCCATGGTGACGATGTAAATCCTTCCGCATTGGTTTTTTCTTCATCCGATGCATCGCGAGCTTCTCGATCCCTGAGGAGATCCCTTCAAGAACACAATACCATCGTGCGCTTGCCCCACGGTGGGCGCCAGCTGTCGTGGATTTGTCACGGCAAGATGTCCGGGTTAACGGACTTAGGTGTGAGGCCATCGCAACTATGTGGCGGCTTGAGAGGGGTTGGTCGGAATCGAGAGACGCGAGTTTACCCAGGTTCGGCCCCTCCGATGGAGGTAAAAGCCTACGTCCTGCTTTGTGTTGTATTGATGATGAGGAAGGCCTCTCGGTTACAAGGGTGCTGTCTTGCTACCTCTAATCTCGAGAGCCTTTAATCTGTCTATCTCTAATGACTTGTGTCTGTCTTCACTTGTCCCTCTAGAGGCGCCTTACCCCTCCTTATATAAGTGGAAGGGGTAGGTTTACATGTAGAGTCCTACTAGGAGTAGGATTAGGACTAGTCTCTCTTGAATCCTAATCCGGGTCTTGTTTCCTTTGTGAGGGAATCCTTTCTCTCCTCGGGCCTTCTCTTGTGAGCCGCCTGGCGCCGGCTTACACGCTGGGCCTTGGGCCTTGTCGCTCGTCTGACCCGCCTGCCGGGTCACCAGTAAGTCACCAAGTCTTGACCGGGTCACCAGTGAGTCGCCAAGTCCTGGCCGGGTCATCCTTCCGGCCGGGTTATACCGCGGGGTAATATCCCCGACAAGTACCATTCATGCAATTGTAGCATCATCGTTGGTAGACGCGGGAGCTCCTCACGTCTGGCGAGAGGCTTCCGTGCTCATATCTTAAGGCTTCTACTACCTCAGCCTTTTCGAACCGTACCGAATCGTCTAAGTAATCAGCAAGAGTGATATTAAGACCACCAGCCGCTATCTCCGGATCATTAGCGATATCGGTAAACACCTTGAGCGAGGGGCACGATTGCTTTTATTGTTCGCCGAGCTGGGGAATTGTTTTCCCACTTCTTGCACCACTGCTACTTAAGCTTCCCGACCGCTTCGCTTGACCAAATGTCTTTTCAATACAGCGGTCATGGTTTGATTGCGGCGAAGTTGGTGGTGGTCGCCTAAGGGCATCCAGACATCGCTTCGCTTTTACCGGATCTACTTTCTCCTTTGGAGGTGGACGTTTCGGTGCAAGCTGGCGTTTCACATCGGCAGCCACGATCTCGTCGGTTTCCTCCTCAGTCCTGTCGTAGGGTAACTTGGGAGGAGCCTTCTTGATTCTTGGGCCTGCTCTGGATTTCTTCGTTGTTGTACTGTTGCTAGTCGCCGGAGCCTCGGCGGCTCTCTTCCGCCGTTGCTGAGGTGGCGGAGTTAGCTGACGCGGGGGAGTAGTCGGAGTCCGCTGACGCGGCGGAGGAGGCGGAGTCCCCTGACACGGCGGAGGAGGCGGAGTCCGCTGACGCGGCGGAGACATGAGCTGAGGCGGAGGAGGATTCTGCTGAGGGGCCTCCTCCGGCTGAGTCTGCTGAGTGGCCTCCTCAGGCTGAGTCTGCTGAGGGGCCTCCTCCGGCTGAGTCTGCTGAGGCTTCGTCCAGTTTGGAAGCACGATGTTTTCCTTTCTCCATAGAATTGTAGTCCTTAGGGCATTTATCAGACGAGTCTCCCCTTCACCTGTAGGGTACTCAAGGTCCAGATCCTCAAATCCGTTGGAAACTTCATCCACCCCGACAACAGCATAGCCATCTGGAATCGGATTGCAATGGAAAGTTCCATCAGGTGCAGGAGGTAAGACATAGCTGACCGCCACCTTCAAGGTTAGGTTATTGCATTTCGCAATTAGCTCACAATGTTCCCTCTCCGTGATACCATCCACGGTGTTCAGGATTCCCGAGGGCCTTTGACAACACATCCTTCTCTCTGTCGGGATGGAACCTCCCTTCCTGCACTTCCTTGATTGCTGCGAAAATCATTTTGACGGGTGTCTCAAGTTGAGCTTTCGTGAAAACACACTTCCCTGTTTCTGGTTCCAAAGTCCCCCCATGCCCGAAGAACCAAGTCCTACACCGATCGGGCCAGTTCAATGTCGCTGGTTGGACCTCTTTAGCAAGCAGGTCGTTCTCAGCTTTGTCCCACATAGGCCGGGCAACATTGTAGCCACCTGACCCCGTAACATGGTGATACTTCTTTGCAGCATTTATCTTATTTGTTTGTGACCTTTTCTTACCTTTCTCTGATTTCGTGTACGCCACAAATGCGGGCCAGTGATCTTTTATTTTCGTATATTGACCGGTGAATTCTGGAGTCTCGTCTTTCTCGACAAACTTTTTGTTCAATAGTTTCTTCCAGTTCTGTAATAGTTCTATCATCTTTTTAAGAGCAAACGCCTTGACTTTTCGCTGTATAACTGGGTTATTTATATCCTCCTCTGGCGGTAGACTGAAATTTGTCATCAGCGAGGTCCAAAGGTCATCTTTCTGTCTATCGTCCACATAAGAAACTTCACCGTCCTTCTTCTTATTCCATTCTTGGATGCTGATCAGGATGTTGTCCCTAACAATAACTCCGCACTGATGTATAAATTTGTCTTTGGTCCGATTGGTAGCAATCGGTTGGCCATCTGGAGCGACTTCTTCGATCGTGAACCTTTCATCCTTATCCAACCTTTTCTTCGGGCCTCGTCTCGTTACAGAAGTTTGTCTCGATCCTCAAATCCGTTGGAAACTTCATCCACCCCGACAACAGCATAGGCAAAAGAAGAAAGAAGCGTTAATATATGTACATACAAAACAATTAATGCATCTAGTCAGCAGAGACTTAATATATATATATATATATATATATATATATATATATATATATATATATACATACCTCGTCGGACTTTGCAACGGTTAAGGCTCCAACATCGGCGGAGCCGTCATCTCCTTCTCCATTCGATCACCGGAGCCGTCATCTCCTCCCTCCTCCATTCGATCATCGGGGCCGTCATCCTCTCTTCCATCACCATCGGTGTCATTGAGAAATGACAAGATATCATCATCACCTCCGTCGCGGATTATATCCCCCAACAACTCTTCTTTTTCTAAGTCTCTGTCCATAGTTTCTGCAAATATCACAACATGGCAATATACAACAATGAGAGATGGATTAGTGGCAAACATAGACCTAATCACAACAAATAATCATATGCGTATCACATCATGCAAAGTTGACAAGTTTTCTAACAGTCAGTTTCAGACGATCGTCGAGGACTCCTCACCCCTCATGTCCGATGAGTCGTCCTATCTTTCGGGAGAGGATACTATGCAGACGATCTTTTGCCTATGTTGATCTTTTGCCTATCGTCTGACGTGCAAATCATGTTTTCATATGCCTCAAAATCAAAGTTATCGGGGTTATGTTTTAATGACCTCCCCCTCCTCATGTCGAAGTTATCGGGGTTATCTTTTAACGACCCCCCCCCTCATGTCGAAGTTACCGGGGTTATGTTTTAATGACCCCCCTCATGTCGAAGTTATCGGGGTTATGTTTTAACGACCCCCCCCCCTCATGTCGAAGTTATCGGGGTTATGTTTTAACGACCCCCCCTCATGTCGAAGTTATCGGGGTTATGTTTTAACGACCCCCCCCCCCCCTCATGTCGAAGTTATCGGGGTTCTGTTTTAACGACCCCCCCCCCCTCATGTCGAAGTTATCGGGGTTATGTTTTAACGACCCCCCCCCCCCTCATGTCGAAGTTATCGGGGTTATGTTTTAACGACCCCCCCCCCTCATGTCGAAGTTATCGGGGTTATGTTTTATTCATACATGTTACAAGCTAAGTGTCACACAAAAGATATTGTTACAAACTTCATGTTACAAACTAAGTGTCACACATAACAAACTTCATGCATGTTACAAATTAACTAAGTGTCACGTAACAAACTTCACATAACAAATTAACTATTTTTCTACCCCAAATTCATATACTAAGCAATCACAAAAGATGTATGTATATGTAATTTTTTCTGTTTTTCTTGATTTTTTTTCTTTCTAGATGCATCGGGCCGGGGCGGCGGTGGCTCACAGCGGGGGCGGCGAGGTCTCGTGGACGACGACGAGGACGGGCTCTCGGGGGTGTGGCGATGCTCGGGGAGGTCCGGCCGGAGACGGGGAGCTAGCGGGCGGCATTGGGGCAGGACACGGGGACGGCGTCGGGGGCGGTGACGGGGGCGGAGACGAGGAGCGGGCTCGGGGAGGTCCGGCCGGCGACGAGGGCGGGCTCGGGGATGGCGTCGGGGCAGGCACGGGGACGGCGTCGGGGCGGCGTCGGGGCAGGGCACGGGGATGGCATTGGGGGCGGCGACGAGGAGCGGGTTCGGGGAGGTCCGGCCGGCGACGAGGGCGGGCTCGGGGACGGCGTCGGGGCAGTCACGGGGACAGTGTCGGGGGCGGCGTCGGGGCAGGGCAAGGAGATGGCGTCGGGGGCGGCTACGAGGAGCGGGCTCAGGGAGGCGACGGCGAGGTCCGACAGCCTGGCAGCGTCGAGGTGGTCGTCGGCGCCGTCGGGGGGGAGAAGGAGATTGAAACTGCAGATGGCTTTTGGAAAATTTCCTAAGTCCCCCTTATATACCCCACCCTTTAGTCCCGGTTGGTGGATACAACCGGGACTAAAGGCCCCCCTTTAGTCCCGGTTGGAGCTACCAACCGGGACTAAAGGTGAATTTCACCAGGCCAAAGGGCGGGAAGCCCAGGCCTTTAGTCCCGGTTGGTGGTTAGGACCGGAACTAAAGGGGGGCCTTTAGTCCCGGTTGTATCCACCAACCGGGACTAAAGGCCTGTTCCTGGCACGGCCGAGGGGCGGTGGAAGTTTAGTCCCACCTCGCTTGGCGAGAGGCGCTCGCAGTGGTTTATAAGCCCTGCTGCCGCTGCCCTCTCGAGCTCCTCTCTAATGCAGGCTTTGCAGGCCTAACGTTCCTCTCTCACCTATTGGGCCTACTTTCCCCGCGGGGCTGCATCCTGGCCCATGTATAGTTGGGTTTCTAGTCGTATGCAGGCTGTGGTGGCCTAGTAGGCGGGCATTTTTTTTTGCAAAATTATATTTTGATGATAACTAGAGGTTTATAAAAGCTTTTTAGTTGATTATTTTTGCTATTGAAGAATATTATAGTTTTTTTCATAACAAAATATTATAATTGATTCTTTTTAGTTGATTCCTTTTGCTATTAGAGTTTTATAAAAGCTTTTTAGTTTGCTATTAAAGTTTTTAACAAAAAATACTTTATGAAAATTCTTTTTGCTATTAAAGTTTTTAACAAAAAATACTTTGATAATTTTAGTTACATAAATTTAATATAATTTTAACTTAATTTCACTCACATGTGCTATTTTTCATGCATTTAATGATTTATTTTGAGCTAACCGACCCTGAATTTGAAAAGCACTGCAAATGAACTCTGAAAAGGTTGAAACTTGGCATGGTATCATAATTTCACCCACATAGCATGTGCTAAAAGGTTTAGAGGGTTACAGAAATAACTGGATGCACTTCGTGTACAAAACTGGACAATCTCTTTTGAAGTATCAGGGTTTCGGACGAAAACTCATCTATTACAAAGGGATTTCATTTTTTAACATATTTTAAATCCAGACTTCTTGTGCGTTCAATATGCACCATGCAAAGCCACATCATTAATTTTCAACCCTTTTCCGACTTCATTTGCTATTTTTCATGCATTTAATGATTTATTTTGAGCTAAACGACCCTGAATTTGAAAAGCACTGCAAATGAACTCTGAAAAGGTTGAAACTTGGCAAGGTAACATAGTTTCACCCACATAGGATGTGCTAAAAGGTTTAGAGGGTTACGGCAAAAACTGGATGCACCTCGTGTACAAAACTGGACAATCTCTTTCGAAGTATCACAGTTTCGGACGTAAACTCATCTATTACAAAGGGATTTCATTTTTTTTACATATTTTAAATCCAGACTTTTGTGCGTTCAATATGCACCATGCAAAGCCACATCATCAATTTTCAACACTTTTCCAACTTCATTTGCTATTTTTCATGCATTTAATGATTTATTTTGAGCTAAACGACCCTAAATTTGAAAAGCACTGCAAATGACCTCTGAAAAGGTTGAAACTTGGAATGGTATCATAATTTCACCCACATAGCATGTGCTAAAAATTTTAGAGGGTTACGGCAAAAACTGGATGAACTTCGTGTACAAAACTGGACAATCTCTTTCGAAGTATCAGGGATTCGAACGAAAACTCATCTATTACAAAGGGTTTGTTTTTTTACATATTTTAAATCCAGACTTTTTGTGCGTTCAATATGCACCATGCAAAGCCACATCATCAATTTTCAACCCTTTTCCGACTTCATTTGCTATTTTTCATGCATTTAATGATTTATTTTGAGCTAAACGACCCTGAATTTGAAAAGCACTGCAAATGAACTCTGAAAAGGTTGAAACTTGGCATGGTATCATAATTTCACCCACATAGCATGTGCTAAAAGGTTTAGAGGGTTACGGCAAAAACTGGATGCACTTAGTGTACAAAACTGGACAATCTCTTTTAAAGTATCAGGGTTTCGGACGAAAACTCATCTATTACAAAGTGATTTCGTTTTTTTAACATATTTTAAATCCAGACTTTTTGTGTGTTCAATATGCACCATGCAAAGCCACATCATCAATTTTCAACCCTTTTCCGACTTCATTTGCTATTTTTCATGCATTTCATTATTTATTTTGAGCTAAACGACCCTGAATTTGAAAAGCACAGCAAATAAACTCTGAAAAGATTGAAACTTGGGATGGTATCATAATTTCACCCAAACAGCATGTGCTAAATATTTTAGAGGGTTACGGCAAAAACTAGATGAACTTCGTGTACCAAACTGAACAATCTCTTTCGAAGTATCAGGGTTTCGGACGAAAACTCATCTATTAGAAATGGATTTCATTTTTTTACATATTTTAAATCCAGACTTTTTGTGCATTCAATATGCACCATGCAAAGCCACATCATCAATTTTCAACCGCTTTCCGACTTCATTTGCTATTTTTCATGCATTTAATGATTTATTTTGAGCTAAACGACCTTGAATTTGAAAAGCACTGCAAATGAACTCTGAAAATGTTGAAACTTGGCTTGGTATCATAATTTCTCCCACATAACATGTGCTAAAAGGTTTAGAGGGTTACGGCAAAAACTGGATGCACTTCGTGTACAAAACTGGACAATCTTTTTCGAAGTATCACGGTTTCGAACGAAAACTCATCTATTACAAAGGGATTCCATTTTTTGAACATATTTTAAATCCATACTTTTTGTGCGTTCAATATGCACCATGCAAAGCCACATCATCAATTTTCAACCCTTTTCTCACTTCATTTGCTATTTTTCATGCATTTAATGATTTATTTTGAGGTAAACGACCCTGAATTTGAAAAGCACTGCAAATGAACTCTGAATCGGTTGAAACTTCGTATGGTATCATAATTTCACCCACATAGCATGTGCTAAAATTTTTAGAGGGTTACGGCAAAAACTGGATGAACTTCGTGTACAAAACTGGACAATCTCTTTCGAAGTATCAGGGTTTCGGACGAAAACTCATCTATTACAACGGGATTTTAAATTTTTACATATTTAAATCCTGGTTTTAGATACTAGTTTATCTGTGTGCATTATATATTTAAGTATATCAAAAACCATTACAGAACATCATGAATAGAGAAATGACCAAATTAATACAAGTTCATCATCACATTAAAACCAAAGTACAGTAGTGATCAAATGTTATTACCGAAAAAATAAATACATAAACTTCATACGTAGTTCTCACAGAACAACATACAGCTCTCTAGAGCATCTAATTAAAACATACATTGAAACTAACATACAACTATGTAAAAAAATTAAACGCAACAATAAATGCGATCAAAATTGCAACTAAGGTAACAATTGATCCAACAACATAATGATACCAAGCCTCTTTATCAATGGCATATTTTCTAATCTTTCTAATCTTCAAGCGCATTGCATCCATCTGGATCTTGTGTAGATCGACGACATCGGCAACATGCAACTCCAATTTCATCTTCTCTTCTTCAATCCTTTTCAATTTTTATTCAAATAATTATTTTCTTTTTCAACTAAATTTAACCTCTCGACAAGAGGGTCGGTTGGAATTTCCATTTCACATACCTCCTACATAAAGACATCTATGTCAAGTTGGTCGGCATAATTGTCATAAACACTAAATGAAACAAATAGTTATATAAGATAATATACCACATCCGAATCATAGACCGAACGAGAGCCGACGGGGGCGGAAACCAAAACCATGGCACTATATAATAACAAACAGTAATACAAGTAAGAAAATTATACAAGTAGCTATATAAATCATACAAGTTAGAATTTTTTCTTTTAAAAAAATATAAGAACAAGAGGCTCACCACGGTGGTGTCGGCGACGAGATCGGCATGGGCGATCGATGGCGGTGAGGACGGGGACGGGGACGGGATGGAACCCTACACATGTGCAAACTAAGAAGTTAATTTGAGCTCAAATTGTGCATCTAAATCAAATAAATTCACACATACACTCCTCCACTAAAACCCTGATAACCCACAAGTATAGGGGATCGCAACAGTTTTTGAGGGTAGAGTATTCAACCCAAATTTATTGATTCGGCACAAGGGGAGCCAAAGAATATTCTCGAGTATTAGCAGCTGAGTTGTCAATTCAACCACACCTGTAAGACTTAATATCTGCAGCAAAGTATTTAGTAGCAAAGTAGTATGGAAGTAGCGGTAACGATGGAAAACGTGACAGTAGCAGTTTTGTAGTGATTGTAACAGTAGCAACGGAAAAGTAACTTAGCAAAGATCAATATGTGAAAAGCTCGTAGGCAATGGATCAGTGATGGATAATTATGTCGGATGGCATTCATCATGCAACGGTTATAACAGTGTAAGAGCACATTTATCCATGTGTGGTTTTGGTAATTGATGACAATCCCTATGGACTAATGGTTGCCTTGAGTTATATTCGAAGGATTTGTCCATAGGTACTTCTTGAAGTCCATCTGTTGGTTTCAAGGAGTTTATATGGTGACCAAGGTGGTATTCAAGGTTTATCCAAAGATTGGTCTTGTGGGAGTTGAGCTTATATTCCATATATAGTCATACGTGCTTATGGAAAAGAACTTGCTCCAATTCATCAATGTAATGTAGGCATGTATTCCATATATAGTCATACGTGCTTATGGAAAAGAACTTGCATGACATCTTTTGTCCTACCCTCCCGTGGCAGCGGGGTCCTAATGGAAACTAAGGGATATTAAGGCCTCCTTTTAATAGAGAACCGGACCAAAGCATTAGCACTTAGTGAATACATGAACTCATCAAACTACGGTAATCACCGGAAAGAATCCCAGTTATTGTCACCCTGGGGGATGCGGATCATAACTCGTAATAGGTGTCTACAACTTGCAAGATAGGATCAAGAACACATATATATCCATGAAAACATAATAGGTTCAGATCTGAAATCATGGCACTCGGGCCCTAGTGACAAGCATTAAGCATAGCAAAGTCATAGCAACATCAATCTCAGAACATAGTGGATACTAGGGATCAAACCCTAACAAAACTAACTCGATTACATGGTAAATCTCATCCAACCCATCACCGTACAGCAAGCCTACGATGGAATTACTCACGAACGGCGGAGAGCATCATGGAATTGGTGATGAAGGATGGTTGGTGATGATGACGGCGTCGATTTCCCCTCTCCGGAGCCCAAAACGGACCCCAGATCTGCCCTCCCGAGGAAGAACAGGAGGTGGTGGCGGCTCCGTATCGTGAAACGCGATGAACTCTTCTCCCTGATTTTTTCCCCTCCGAATATGAATATATAGAGCTGGAATTAGGGTCGGAGGAGCCACGGGGGGCCCACAAGCCATCAGGGCGCGCCCTAGGGGGGCGCCCTCCTGGCTTGTGGCCAACAGGTGGACCCCCCTGGCTTGATTCTTTCGTCAATATTTTTTATTAATTCCAAAAATATTCTCTGTAAATTTTCAGGTCAATCCGAGAACTTTTATTTCTGCACAAAAATAACACCAAGGCAATTCTGCTGAAAACAGCGTCAGTCCGGGTTAGTTCCATTCAAATCATCATGCAAATTAGAGTCCAAAACAAGGGCAAAAGAGTTTGGAAAAGTAGATACGATGGAGACGTATCAACTCCCCCAAGCTTAACCCATTGCTTGTCCTCAAGCAATTCAGTTGACAAACTGAAAGTGACAAAGAAAAACTTTTACAAACTCTGTTTGATCTTGTTGTTGTAAATATGTCTAACTGATGTTCAGATTTTCAACAAAGATTATAGACTAACCACATCCACAATAACATTTAGGTCTCACATTTACTCATATCAATGGCATAATCAACTAGCGAGCAATAATAATAAATCTCGGATGACAACAATTTTATCAAAACAATCATGATACAATATGATATAATGGTATCTCGCTAGCCCTTTCTGAGACCGCAAAACATAAATGCAGAGCACCTCTGAAGAACAAGGACTGACTAAACATTGTAATTCATGGTAAAAGAGATCCAGTCACAGTCATACTCAATATCAATTAATAATAAAGCATATAAATGACGGTGGTGCTCTCTAACTGGTGCTTTTTTTTATAAGAGGAGGATGACTCGACAGTAAAATAAAATAGATAAGCCCTTCGTAGAGGGAAGCATTGACTTGCAGAGGTGCCAGAGCTCGAGCTTTTAAAACAGGGATGAATAATAATTTTGAGCGGTATGCTTTCATTGTCAACATAACAACCAAGAGATCTCGGTATCTTCCATGCTAGATACATTATAGGCGGTTCCCAAACAGAATAGTAAAGTTTTTACTCCCCCTCCACCAATCAATCACACTCCACGGCGAGCCGAATCCACGGGTACCGTCCATACAAACAACAATATCCTGGGGGAGTTTTGTTTCATTATATTTTGATTTGATTTTTGAGCATGGAACTGGGCATCCCGAATACCAGCCACTTTCTCGTGAATGATAGTGAATCAACCCACTTAGCATGGAAGATACTGACAGCCCCTAGTCACTACATGAGCGATTCGGGCATACAAAACAGAATATTATTTGAAGGTTTAGAGTTTGGCACATGCAAATTTACTTGGAACGGCAGGTAAATACCGCATATAGGTAGGTATGGTGGACTCACATGGAACAACTTTGGTTTTATGGAAATGGATGCACAAGCAGTATTCCCGCTTAGTACAGGTGAAGGCTAGCAAGAGACTGGGAAGCGACCAACTAGAGAGCGACAACAGTCATAAACATGCATTGAGATTAACCAACATTGAATGCAAGCATGAGTAGGATATAAATCACCATGAACATAAATATCGTGGAGGCTACGTTGGTTTTGTTTCAACTACATGCGTGAACATGTGCCAAGTCAAGCCACTTGAATCATTCAGAGGAGGATACCATTCTATCATACTACATCACAACCATTTTAAAATGCATGTTGGCACTCAAGACAAACCATTATACACTCTTAGCTAATTAAGCATGGCATGAGTAACTATAATCTCTAATTGTCGTTGCAAACATGTTTCATCCATAATGAGTTGAATCCAGAACGATGAGCTAATCATATTTACAAAAACAAAATAGGTCGAGTTCATACTAGCTTTTCTCCATCTCAATCACTTCATCGTATATCGTCATTATTGCCTTTCACTTGCACGACCGAACGGTGTGAATAATAATAAGAGTGCATGTGCATTGGACTAAGCTGGAATCTGCAAACAATAACTCAAAGGAGAAGGCAAGGTAATATGGGCTCTCTGTAAGATAAACAATAAAGCCAATGAGAGCCACTCAACATTTTCATTGTGGTCTTCTCCTTACGACCCAAAGGAAAGAAATTTCAAAACAAGAACGAGAAAAACTATTTACACGGGAAAGCTCCCAACAACCAAAAGAAGAACGAGAAATCTTTTCAGGTTTTCTTTTAATGATACAACTAAACAAACTAAAAGGTAAAGCTAGAACTAATTTTTTTTAGATTTTTCTCAAGGTTAATTAAACACACAAGAAGAAAGCAGAAAGAAGAAATAAAATACCATGGATGATACAATGGAAAAGCATAAGCACCGACTACTCGAATGAGTGTGTGAACATGAATGTAATGTCGGTAAGAAATACGTACTACCCCAAGCTTAGGCCTTTGGCCTAAGTTGGTTTAGTGCCATGGCTGGCCCGGATAATATCCAAAGTCATAGTTGGGGTTGTACTGGGCTGCGGCAGCTACTGCCTGAACGGCTGCAGCGTGGAGGCGAGCGGCTTCCGCCTCTCTCTCGTACTCGTTTGCCTCTTCTCTGGTTATAAAGTGTCTCCGTTTTTCCTGAAAGTTAAAGAAGGCGGGAGCAGGAAGGGTAATATGGACAGCACGTTGTCTATCAAAAATTAGTCGGTACAGGAAGGACTGTTCGTTCCTCTCAAGAAACTGGTAGCGCACCATAGCCTCATAATCAAGAAAAGCAGGTGGTAACTCAATATCATTCCCCCTTATGGATACCCCAAGATAATTAGCTAAACGGGTGGCATAAATCCCGCCAAAGAAATCTCCTTCTTTGGCGTTCAAATGTAGCCTCCTGGCAATATTGGCCCCCAAATTATAACATCTATCATTCATTACCGCACACTTGAGGACGCTAAGATCTGATGCACAAAGGTGGCTATGTTCATGTTTACCGTTAATACATCTACCTATAAAGAGAGCGAAATAATGTATGGCAGGAAAGTGAATGCTCCCTATGGTAGCCTGTCTGATGTTCCTAGTTTCTCCCACACTGATGCTAGCAAGAAAATCGGTATGTTCAGTTTTGCGCGGCTTAATATAACTGCCCCATTGTGAAATTTTGCATGCGTCATTAAAATCTTCTAGGTCCATGGTAAAAGATTTATCATAAAGATCAAACAGGACAGAATGATTATTGCGCTGGGAAGTAAACTCAAATCTTCGCACAAATGAATCAGTGAGGTAATGATATTGCTGACACTTATCTGACACGAAGTCCTCAAGGCCAGCATTTTGTACGTATTCGTCAAATTCTTCCTTGAAACCTGCTTGAACCATGAATTGATCCGACGGCCATTCGCAAGGCCGCACTTGTGCTTCCCTTGGTGGTTCAAAGTCAGGCTCACGTATAGCGATCCTTGGGCCTTGCTTCCTCGAGGGACCTCCTTGGTATGTCCTCCTAGACATTTTCTTTTCTCTGTAAAATTTCTGAAATTTTTAGTGACTCAAAATTAAAGGCGAACAAAACTCAACAAAACTTATAGCAACTACTCCCACAAGTGCCTAGAGGCTATATCATGCATCAAAACTACTTGGGACCATACAAATTTGACATGCAAGCTCAAGAACAAGGTCACCATAGCAGCAACAATTTGCAATATATAATGCACTAGAACAAAAACTAATTGGACCATTGGAGGAGTCACATACCGATGAACAATCCCCCAAAACAGTTTTGCAAATGGAGCTTTGAGCAAGGAGATCGAAAATGGCGGCAAGATGAGCTAGGACACGGGTTTGAGCAATGGTGGGATTTTTTCTAGAGGAAGACGAAGTGGATGGGTGGTGGAATAAGTGAGGGGGGGCTACGTGGGACCCACAAGCCACCAGGGCGCGCCCAGGGGGGTTGGGTGCGCCCTGCAGGCTTGTGGCCCACTGGTGCAGCCCCCTGATGTGTTCTCAGTGCCAAAAATTCTTAAATATTCCAGAAAAAATCATACTAAATTTTCAGGGAATTCTAAGAACTTTTATTTTCAGGTCACTTTTTTATTGCACGGATAAATCAGAAAACAGGAAAAATAATAGCATTTTTACTTAATTTAATCTAAATAACAGAAAGTAAAAGTTGGGTACAAAAGGTTGTGCCTCCTAAATTCATCCATCTCATGCTCATCAAAAAGAATCCATCAATAAGGTTGATCAAGTCTTATTGACAAACTTTTTTCGAATGACACGGAACCGGAGAATTTTCGAATAACACTAGGTTACCTCAATGGGGATATGCATGTCCCCAACAATAAGTATATCATATTTCCTTTTTGCAGTAGGAAGAGGGAATTCAAAATCTCCAATAATAATCGTTGAAATTTTTTCAATGGAGTTGATACTATGAACTTGAGGTTGTTTCTTCCGAAAGTGTACCGTATGATCATTACCATTAATATGAAAAGTGACATTGCCCTTGTTGCAATCAATAACAGCCCCTGCAGTATTCAAAAAAGGTCTACCAAGGATAATCGACATACGGTCGTCCTCGGGAATATCAAGAATAACAAAGTCCGTTAGGATAGTAACATTTGCAACTACGACAGGCACATCCTCACAAATACCGATGGGTAAAGTAGTTGATTTATCAGCCATTTGCAAGGAGATTTCAGTAGGTGTCAACTTATTCAAATCAAGTCGACGATACAAAGAGAAAGGCATAACACTAACACCGGCTCCAAGGTCACATAAAGCAGTTTTGACATAATTTCCTTTAATAGAGCATGGTATACTAGGTACTCCGGGATCTCCTAGTTTCTTTGGTATTCCACCCTTAAAAGTATAATTAGCAAGCATGGTGGAAATCTCAGCTTCCGGTATCTTTCTTTTATTTGTCACAATATCTTTCATATACTTAGCATAAGGAGACATTTTCAGAATATCAGTCAAGCGCATACGCAAAAAGACAGGTCTAAGAATTTCAACAAAGCGCTCAAAATCCTCATCATCCTTTTTCTTGGATGGCTTAGGAGGAAAGGGGATGGGTTTCTGAACCCAAGGTTCTCTTTCTCTACCATGCTTCCTAGCAACGAAGTCTCTTTTATCATATCTTTTATTCTTAGGTTGTGGGTTATCAAGATCAACAGCAGGTTCAATCTCCACATCATTATCATTACTAGGTTGAGCATCAACATGAACATCATCATTAATATTATCACTAGGCTCATGTTCATTACCAGATTGTGTCTCAGCATCAGAAATAGAAATATCATTTGGGTTTTCATGTGTATCTATAACAGGTTCACTAGCAGCATGCAAAGTCCTATCATCATTCTTTTTCCTTTTATTACGGGGACGACTAGGTGCATCAGTATTAATTCTCTGAGAATCTTGCTCAATTCTCTTAGGATGGCCCTCAGGATATAAAGGTTCCTGAGTCATTTTACCACCTCTAGTCACAACTCTAACAGAATGATCATTGTTCTTACCATTCATTTCATTAAGCAAATCATTTTGTGCCTTAAGTACTTGTTCTACTTGAGTAGTTACCATGGAAGCATGTTTACTAATAAGCTTAAGATCATTGATAGTTCTACTCATATAATCACCTAAGCAATCAAGCATGTAAGCATTATGTTTCAATTGTCTACTAACATAAGCATTGAAATTTTCCTATTTAACGATAAAGTTATCAAACTCATCCAAGCATTGGCTAGCCGACTTATTATAGGGAATATCACCTTCATCAAATCTACGAAGAGAATTTAGCTCTACTACCTGTGTAGGGGTATCAAGACCATGTATCTCTTCAATGGGTGGTAGTTTCTTAACATCTTCAGCTTTAATACCTTTTTCTTTCATAGATTTCTTTGCCTCTTGCATATCTTCAGGACTGAGAAATAGAATACCTCTTTTCTTCGGAATTGGCTTTGGAGGTGGTTCGGGAATAGTCCACTAGTAGAAAACAGACCTTTTGTGCCGGTTCGTAAGGGCCTTTAGTGCCGGTTCTCCAACCGGCACTAAAGGGTGGGGACTAAAGCCCCCCCCCTTAGTCCTGGTTCAACACGGCCCGGCACTAAAGGCCCACCATGTGGCACCTGCAGGCGCAGTGGGCTGGGGGACCTTTAGTCCCGGTTGGTAACACCAACCGGGACTAAAAGTATTTAATTCTTTTAATTTTGGTTTATTTTTCCTTTTAATCCTTTAGGGGTTTATGAATTAATTATGGTTTATTTTTCCTTTTAATTTTGTGTTTTCCATTTAATTATTTTTCATTTCAAACATATATTACGCTACTACATACTGTACACGTTGTGCATATATATATAAATAGAATTTCTCGTAGAACCGATCATATATATATATCATCGAATTTCTGGTACGACGACCATTCACATACATATATATATATACAATTTGGTATATACAATTTCTCCTACAATTTGTGGATCATTACATATGCAGGCATTACTACTTGATCTTGTAATGGTATTCTCCTTTGGGATCTATGACCTGATCGAGCAGAAATCCAGCTATTTCCTCTTGAATTGCTCGTACGCGAGCCGTTGGTAGGAGCTGGCCCCGCATCTCCGTCAGCTATAAGAAGGAGATCAAGATGAATATGTTAGTTGTGTGTATATATATTAGCTAGATCATGATAAAAAAATTATGGATAGTGTTCTGGCAAACATACCCAAAGATTTCTTTCGTTTCTGCTCCTTTCAGACGTGATCATGCGAATGTTCTCGCAAACGTAGTATGCGCATAAACTATTTCCCTGCTCCTGCCTCATGCACTTTACGAGAATAAAATTCAATCAGGTAATAATTAATCAAGCATGATAATGGTATTGAAACTAGAATTAAAGAGATGCACGGACGTAGCTAGCTAGTACTACTTAATTACCTTGGGTCGCACCCATGTCAGCTTTTGTTCCCAGTCGCCTGGGACCAGTTTGACGAACTTGGCCCAAGCCCTACCCGCCGGCAAAGAAAATGAATAAAGGAGTTATTAACTAGTTGATATCAGGAAATGAAGTAAAGAGGCCGACATAGTGCGATAATGATTGAAATTACCTGTCGACCATCCCCCTCACGGTTGCGTATTCGGATGGATTCTTATATAGTGAGTCCAGTACTTCAACTTTTCCCTTGTCAACTTCAATGATTAACAAGATCCAGTGGTAACTGCATGCGCACACGTTTTGTATAATTAAGCGGGCATGTGCATAACTCATCAACTACACTTATTAACATCTAGTAAGCAAAAAATAGAATTTGTAGTACAAGATATAGTAACACTCACCCGAAGTAGTAAGGAAGTAGTATTTCTGGTTGGGTGTTTAGTTGCTTCAAAAACTCTAGCAGGAATCTCTCTGTGTCTTTTCTCGAATATTCAGTTTCCCATATCTTTTGATTAACCGTATTTGGGTCAATGAACCCAATGCCATAGCGTCCAGCTTTTTTCATTTCATACATCTTCATTCTGCATAATACCACAGAAAAGAATATAGTGAGGATAATTACAGGTAATGAACGAGAGCACGGCTAGCTAGCTAGAGACTTAAATTACAGAAAGAAATCGCTTACAGACAATAGCAACTGACGATAGATTTGTCGAGTGCGTCTTGATTGAATAACTGAAACAACTCTGAATAATGAATCCACAAATCTTTTTTATGGAAGTAATGCTTTTTCTTGACTTTCACCATGAGGGACTCTTGATTGGTATTTGTTGTTTCTTGCATGTACCACGTATGCAAATTGTACAATCTCGTTGGTAGAAGCTTGACATCGTCAGGCTTGACCAGAGGTTTGCCGTGGACATATTGGTATTTTACTTCCTCCTCTGTAATCCCGGGGATTTCCTCAAGGCCTAGGAGTTGTTCAACAGTGACACCGGCCTCTTTAGCCTGCCTTTTATGATCGTCGGTTATTACCAGCCGATCGGCGGTACTCACAGGTGTTTGTACAATGAGCGGGGGGGTCGATTGCACTGCCTGTTCTTCCAGCTGGGGAACAGTTTTCCCGCTTTTTTGCCAACTGCTTGGCTCGAGCTCGAGCTTGACTCCTTTTGTCCTGCAAAATATGACTTCTTGATAGACCACACATAGTCGGAGTCCTTCTGTTTGTCAGCCGGTCGAGCCATATCAATAAAGTGTTGTGAGACAAGCTCAGGTACTTTCTCCTTTGGCGGCGGGGGCGGTTTCAGTCCAAAATGGGCCTTCAATTGGGCATTCACTACGGTGTTGAGATCCTCCTCAGTCAGGTGGTAATACAACTTCGGAAGAGGCTTGAGGTTTGGACCATATTTGAATTTCTTGCCTATTGTACCGCTAGCCGTCGTAGCTGCGGCCTCTCTCTTCCGCTGTTGCTTAGGCGACGTAGCACGCTGAGTCGGCCGAGACGGCAGACGCGGTGCTGGACTTGGAGGAGGAGGAGTCGGCTGACGCCGTGCTGGACTTGGAGGAGGAGTCGGCTGACGCAGTGCCGGACTTGGAGGAGGAGGAGTTGGCTGACGCCGTGCCGGACTTGGAGGAGGAGTCAGCTGACGCGGTGCCAGACTTGGAGGAGGAGGAGTCGACTGACACGGCGGCGGACTTGGAGGAGGAGGAGTCGGTGGCCTTGGAAAGACGATGCAATCCTTTTTCCATAGAATGATACGATGTATGGCCTCTCCCAGTGTTCTCTCCTCGTCACCTCCAAGAATGTCAAGTTGTAGCTCGTGATATCCTGACATCACTTCATCAACCCCGACACGAGCATAGCCAGCTGGAATGGGATTGCAATGGAAGGTTGCTTCAGGGGGATTTGCTAAAGCATAGCCGTCCGCCACCTTCATGGATAAGTTCTTCACTTTCATGTGTAGCTCATAGTTAGTCCTGTCTTTGATATCATCAACAGGGTAGCTAGCTAGAAGTGCATCATCGATATCGGCCAGGGCGGAACCCACGCTGCTTCTCGGCATAGATGGGACGGTGCTATCCAATGCTGGATCGATCTGCTCATGCTGTCGCTGAGACGCCCTTTCCTGGCTGAGTGAGTCGATCTACTCCTGCTGCCGCCTGAAAGTGCGTTCCAACTCCAGGTGCTTTGATTCTAGGCCTTCAAGGCGGAGTGCTTCCTCCTTCTTCTTCTGCTCCTCCTGCTTCTTCTTTCTCGCACGGCTTCTGTAGTCGTCGTTCTAATCCGCAAACCCCTCAAACCACGGAACAACGCCTTTGCCTCGTGTTCTTCCCGGGTGTTCAGGATTCTTCAGGGTGCGCGTAATCTCGTCGTTCTCTCTGTTGGGTGTGAACACCCCCGTTCGAGCTTCTTCTATTGCAATAAGTATTTCGTCTGTCGCTTCTTTAAGACTTGCCTTCACCATAACCAGCCCTGTCTCTGGGTCCAACTTCCCCCCATGCGCATAAAACCATGTCCTGCACCTGGGGGGCCATGTCAATGTAACTGGAGTGACCCCTGCACTAATCATCTCTTGCTCAGATTGATCCCACTTAGGCAGGGCCACCTGGTAGCCACCTGGCCCCAGAGTATGGTGCCACTTCTTTTTCGCAGCATTAATCTTGTTTTTTCTCGACCGTTCCTTAGCTTCTTCCGATTCCTTGAACTTCACGAAAGAGTCCCAGTGATCTTTTGCCTTCACCAGTGCTCCCTTGAATTCTGGAGTCTTCTTTTTTGATTTGACGTACTTAGTCCATGTATTTTTCTTGAAGGTGTTGAATGCGATTGCCATCTTTTTAAGAGCATAGTTTCTGACTTTCTTCAGATCTGCATCTGTCAAATTATCTGGTAGGGTGAAATGTGACATGAGCGATGTCCAAAGCACATCTTTTGCTCTTTCGTCGACAAAAGTAACTCCTGCTCGATCTCCCTTTGCTGGCTTTTTCCATTCTTGAACAGAGATTGGGATTTGGTCCTTGACAATAACTCCGCATTGATTCTTGAACTTGGTCGCATTTTTCCTAGGTTCAAGCGTTTCGCCATTTCATGTTTTGATGGAATCGATGTTGAACTTTACGCCAGGATCCAACTTTCTGGCCGGGCCTCGAACTACCCTGTCGCTTGTAGAAGATTTGCTCGATCCGGAGGCCTAAAAGAAGAAAGATCGATTCGTTAATACATACAAATCAATTAAGACATGTAATGATCACCGGATGGCTTATATAATAAATATACCTCGCCGGTCTTTGTTATTTGAAGAACATTTTCTTCGTCAACATCGTTGTCGTCGCCTTCATCTATTCGTTCATCTTCATCAAATATCATACAACCCTCACCGGAATTGTTCAGATATTGCGAGCCGTCATGATCTTCAGGTTCATGCTCTGGGCTCGGGGAGCGTATGATGTCAAACATAGCCTCTTCTCCTTCTCTGCCGGTATTGTCCATAGCTTATATTTAACTAATCCAGAAGAAAGATAAAACAATTTAGTATTCAAATTAGAATGCATGCAATCAATAAGGAAAAACGGAATCATAGTACATAATATGCATCTCGAATAATTCATATAATATGCATCATCGAATATAATCTCGAATAAATCGTCTCTAATATTATCGAATATAATCTCGAGTATTATCACTAATACATCTCGAATATTATCATATATATAACATCACTAGCTAATACAGATCGAATATTATCGAAGAATCTGGTTCACTCGCGGTTCCTGAGGCGCGGGCGGTGGACACCCAAAGAGAAGGAACCATCACAGGATCATAGCTCGGGTGAGATCCCTGAAGAACCTGCCAGGTATTGGAGAACCTGACGTCCAACGCATCCATGTAGCGACGGACGTGCTCGTCCTCCTCCCTGACACGGCGATGTACCACCTCCGGCGGGGCCGGCTGCATCCGCACCGAAAGTGGCCCACGCGAACGCCACCAAAGAAGCTCCGGGTCGACGACGGGACCCGGGGCCGGGTTCCTCACCAAGCTGTGCGCCCCTGAAGGTAGCACCTCCCAGTGCCAGCCCGGCGGAGCCCAGTCCCGAACGTTGTCCCTCTGAAGCAGGACGTCGTCGCGAACGAGTCGACGACGAGGATGCGGGCCGGGCATCGTTGACTCCGAGAAGAAATTCTTATGAAATTTTTTTCCTATATATGCAATGTCATTTTATTAGGAAATTTTGAGCAAAATATCCTCTTTTCAATTATAATGTCCCATTCCTAGGTTATAACTACCCTAATAATATTCCTTTCTCAAAAAATTCCGAAACTTTTCCCACTTGTATATAGTCCTTCTAACAAATATATATATGGTCAGCTTTTTCCTATGCAACTTTTTTATATGCAAATTTTTTCTATACTATGATATACAACATTATATAAAATTAAAAAACAGAAAAAGAAACACTAATTAAGCATACTTCTATACATCCATTAAAAAATAGAAAAACAAAATTATATAAAAAATATATATACTAATTAAACACTAATTATATCCATCTAACATGCATTCATACATACATATATACTAGTGAAAAACAACTAAAACATCTAAATAGAAAATGTGTGTGTGGGGGGGGGGGGGCTCAGGGCCGGAGGGGCGGCCATGGCAGCAGGGGGCGAGGGAGAGGGGGGAGAGGGAGGAACCGAGCTCACAGCGGGGCGACGGCGAGGCGAGGCGAGTCGGGGGCAGCGATGGCGTCGGGGCAGGCGGCGCAGCGAGGAGCGGGCGCGGGCGGCGCCGTCGGGGATCGGCGAGGAGGGCGCGTCCGGAGTAGGGGTCGACGAGGAGGCACGGGCGGCCGGCGTTGGGGGCGGCGACGACGTCGATCGGGGCAGGCGGCGGCGCGCAGCAGCCTGGCGGCGTCGTCTGTGTTTGGCGTCGAGAGAATGGAGAGGATGGGGGATTTTTCGTAAGTGACGCTATATATATGAGAGCCTTTAGTCGCGGTTGGTGGCTCCAACCGCGACTAAAGGCCACCTTTAGTCACGGTTGGAGCCACCAACCGCGACTAAAGGTATTTTTCGCCAGGCGAAGCGGCGGGAAGCGCAGACCTTTAGTCGCGGTTGGTGGCACCAACCGCGACTAAAGGTTACTTTTAGTCGCGGTTGCAGCCACCAACCGCGACTAAAGGTCTCGTGCTGCCACAGCCGCGGTGCAGAAAGTTTAGTCCCACCTCGCCCAGCGAAGGGTAGCCGCACTGGTTTATAAGCCCCGCTGCGGCTGCTCCCTCGAGCTCCTCTCTAAGCAGGCCTGTGTGGGCCTATCGAACCTGTGCTGCCCTGTTGGGCCTACTGTGCCTTGTGAGCCTGCGGTTGGGGCCCAGTAGGTGGGCTTTTTTTTACTTTTCAGTTTTTTTAATTTCTGTTTTATTTATTTTCTTTTGTTTCTGAGTTTTTTTTTTTGCTTTATTTAGAGTTAATGAGTGAATCTTTTTGCGTTAGGTCAAAAAAATTATAAACTTTCTGTTAGTGGCAGTAGTTTTCAAATTTGAATAGTTTAAATTTGAATTATTGGAAATTTATGTACATCACTAATTTGTGAATAACTTTACTTTAAAAATAGATTTTGCAGTGATTCTTTTTTCAGCTGTTTAATATTAGCGTGTTTTATCATTATATTCAATTTCGTAATTCTTAGGTTATTTAAAAAATGAAATGCCTTTGTAACAGACGAGTTTTCGTCTGAAACCCTTATACTTCGAAAGAGATTGTCCATTTTGTACACAAAGTGCATCCAGTTTTTGCCGTAACCCTCTCAACTTTTTAGCACATGCTATGTGGGTGAAATGATGATACCATGCCAACTTTCAACCTTTTCAGAGTTCATTTGTAGTGCTTTTCAATTTCAGGGTCATTTAGCTCAAAAAAATCAGTAAATGCATGAAAAATAGCAAATGAAGTCAGAAAGTGTTGAAAATTGATGGCGTGGCTTCGAATGGTGCATACTGAACACACAAACAGTCTGGAGTTGAAATAAGTTTAAAAATATGAAATGCCTTAGTAACAGACGAGTTTTCGTCTGAAACCCTGATACTTCGAAAGAGATTGTCCATTTTGTACACGAAGTGCATCCAGTTTTTGCCGTAACCCTCTCAACTTTTTAGCACATGTTATGTGGGTGAAATGATGATACCATGCCAACTTTCAACCTTTTCAGAGTTCATTTGTAGTGCTTTTCAATTTCAGGGTCATTTAGCTCAAAAAAATCAGTAAATGCATGAAAAATAGCAAATGAAGTCAGAAAGGGTTGAAAATTGATGGCGTGGCTTCGAATGGTGCATACTGAACACACAAAAAGTCTGGAGTTGAAATAAGTTTAAAAAAATGAAATGCCTTAGTAACACACGAGTTTTCGTCTGAAACCCTGATACTTCGAAAGAGATTGTCCATTTTGTACACGAAGTGCATCCAGTTTTTGCCGTAACCCTCTCAACTTTTTAGCACATGCTATGTGGGTGAAATGATGATACCATGCCAACTTTCAACCTTTTCAGAGTTCATTTGTAGTGCTTTTCAATTCCAGGGTCATTTAGCTCAAAAAAATCAGTAAATGCATGAAAAATAGCAAATGAAGTCAGAAAGGGTTGAAAATTGATGACGTGGCTCTGGACATAATATTTCGACGCGTTTCAAATGCCAAAACACATAAGTACACTACTATTACAAAGATTCCCTCCGGTTTGTCCGAAGTGGGACTTTCCAGATATATAAGTCCGGAAACTAACTAGAGAAGCCGGTCACATCCCAGAGTGGGATCTTTGGGTATAAAACTTTTTCTTCACGTGTGTCCCTTTGCGTCGTAACCATGGACAATCTTCATCGTTTAACTTGATGCTCGGGTCAACATTCACTCTGAAGGGAGCAATTTCATGAAACTTTTCATAATCTTCTGACATGTCTGTCTTGTCCTCCACTCCCACGATGTTTCTTTTCCCTGAAAGAACTATGTGGCGCTTTGGCTCATCGTATGATGTATTCGCTTCCTTATCTTTTCTTTTTCTCGGCTTGGTAGACATGTCCTTCACATAGAAAACATGCGCCACATCATTGGCTAGGACGAATGGTGCGTCTGCGTACCCAAGATTGTTGAGATCCACTGTTGTCATTCCGTACTGCGGGTCTTCCTTTACCCCGCCTCCTGTCAGATTGACCCATTTGCACCGAAACAAAGGGACCTTCAAGCCAAGTCCATAGTCAAGTTCCCATATCTCCTCTATGTAACCATAATATGTGTCCTTTGGCCTATTGGTGTTTGCTGCATCAAAGCGGACACCACTGTTTTGGTTGGCGCTCTTTTTATCTTGGGCGATCGTGTAAAATGTATTCCCATTTATCTAGTACCCTTTGAAAGTCAATATAGTCGAAGATGGTAACTTGGACAGCAAGTACAGGTCATCTTCAACAGTGTCGTCATGCATGAGACGTGTCTGCAACCAACCGGCGAAAGTCACCGTTTGTTCATGTGTAATCCAGTCGTCAGACTGCTCCGGGTGTTTGGAGCGTAGAATATTCTTGTGTTGCTCGATATACGAAGCCACCAAGGCGGAACTTTGTAGAACTGTGTAGTGTGCTTGCGCCAAAGAATGCCCGTCCTGGCATATTACTGAATTCTTTCCTAGCGTGCCTTTTCCACCTAGTCTGCCCTCATGCCGCGATTCAGGAACACCAATCGGCTTAATGTTAGGAATAAAGTCAACACAAAACTCAATGACCTCCTTTGTTTCATGGCCCTTGGAGATGTTTCCTTCTGGCCTAGCACGATTATGAACATATTTCTTTAAGACTCCCATGAATCTCTCAAAGGGGAACATATTGTGTAGAAATACAGGACCCAGAATGGCAATCTCCTCGACTAGGTGAAATAGGATGTGCGTCATGATATTGAAGAAGGATGGTGGGAACACCAACTCGAAACTGACAAGACATTGCACCAAATCATTCTCTAACCTTGGTAGGATTTCTGGATCGATTACCTTCTGAGAGATTGCATTGAGGAATGGACATAGCTTCACAATGGCTAATCGAACGTTTTCCGGTAGAAGCCCCCTCAATGCAACCGGAAGCAGTTGCGTCATAATCACGTGGCAGTCATGAGACTTTAGGTTCTGGAAATTTTTCTTTGCCATATTTATTATTCCCTTTATATTCGACGAGAAGCCAGACGGGACCTTCATACTGAGCAGGCATTCGAAGAAGATTTCCTTCTCTTCTTTGGTAAGAGCGTAGCTGGCATGACCCTGAAACTGCTTTGGATCCATGCCGTCTTCTCCGTGCATACGTTGCTGGTCCTCCCGTGCCTCCGGTGTATCTTTTGTCTTCCCATACACGCCCAAGAAGCCTAGCAGGTTCACGCAAAGATTCTTCGTCACGTGCATCACGTCGATTGCAGAGCGGACCTCTAGGTCTTTCCAATAGGGTAGGTCCCAAAATATAGATTTCTTCTTCCACATGGGTGCGCGTCCGTCAGCGTCATTCAGAACAGATTGCCCGCCAGGACCCTTTCCAAAGATTACTTTTAAATCCTTGACCATATCAAGTATATCATCACCAGTACGGTGGCGAGGCTTCTTCCGGTGATCTGCCTCACCTTTGAAATGCTTTCCTTTCTTTCTTACGGCATGCCTGCTCTGAAGAAATCGACGATGCCCTAGGTACACATTCTTCTTACGTTTATCCAAATATATATTGTCCGTATCATCTAAACAGTGCGTGCATGCGTGGTATCCCTTGTTTGTCTGTCCTGAAAGGTTACTGAGAGCAGGCCAATCATTGATGGTTACAAACAGCAACACATGTAGGTCAAATTCCTCCTGTTCTTTCTCATCCCACGCACGTACACCTTTTCCATTCCACAGCTATAAAAGTTCTTCAACTAATGGCCTTAGGTACACATCAATGTCGTTGCCGGGTTGCTTGGGGCCTTGGATGAGCACTGGCATCATAATGAACTTCCGCTTCATGCACAACCAAGGAGGAAGGTTATAGATACATAGAGTCACAGGCCATGTGCTATGATTGTTGTTCTGCTCCCCAAAAGGATTAATGCCATATGCACTTAAACCAAACCATACGTTCCTTGCGTCCTTTGCAAAGTCCTTCCACTTTCTCTCGATTTTTCTCCACTGCGATCCATCAGCGGGTACTCTCAACTTCCCGTCTTTCTTACGGTCTTCGTTGTGCCATCGCATCAACTTGGCATGCTCTTTGTTTTGGAACAAACGTTTCAACCATGGTACTATAGGAGCATACCACATCACCTTGGCAGGAATCTTCTTCCTGGGGCGCTCGCCCTCAACATCACCAGGGTCATCGTGGCCGATCTTATAGAGCAATGCACAACATACCGGGCATGCATTCAAATCCTCGTACTCACCGCGGTAGAGGATGCAGTCATTAGGGCATGCATGTATCTTCTGCACCTCTAATCCTAGAGGGCAGACAGCCTTGTTTGCTTTGTACGTACTGTCGGGCAATCCGTTGTCCTTTGGTAGCTTCTTCTTTAACATTATCAGCAACTTTTCAAATGCCTTGTCAGATACACCATTCTTTGCCTTCCATTGCAGCAATTCCAGTGTGGTACCCAGCTTTTTCTTGTCATCTTCGCAATTTGGGTACAACAATTTCTTGTGATCCTCTAACATGCGCTGCAACTTCAGCTTCTCCTTTTCACTTGCGCAGTTTCTCTTTGCATCGGCAATGGCCCGACCAAGATCATCAGCGGGCTCATCTGATGCCTCTTCTTCAGCTCCTTCCCGCATTGCCGGCTCAGCTTCTTCCCCCATTGTTGTACCATCGTATTCATGGAACCCATGGCCAGGATAGCTGTCGTCATCCTCTTCTTCTTCATTCTCTTCCATTAGGACCCCTCTTTCTCCGTGCATGGTCCAACAGTTATAGCCGGACATGAAACCGGACTCAAACAGGTGGACGTGAATGGTTCTTGAGTTAGAGTAATTTCGATCATTCTTACAGCCAGCACATGGACAATACATAAAACCATCCGCCCGCTTGTTTGCCTCAGCCGCAACCAGAAAAGTATGCACGCCATTAATGAACTGGGGAGAGCATCGGTCATCGTACATCCATTGCCAGTTCATCTTCATTACACAACACCGAAAAGACCAAATTAATACAAGTTCATACATAAAGTTCATACACACTTGTTCTCATAAAACAACATACAAACTCTCTAGCTAAAGCATTTACATGCAACAACAAATGCGATCAAGATCGCAACTAAGGTAACAATTGATCCAACAGCATAGTGATACCAAGCCTCACTATCAATGGCATATTTTTTAAATTTTCTAATCTTCAAGCGCATTGCATCCATCTTGATCTTGTGATCATCGACGACATCGGCAACATACAACTCCAGTTTCATCTTCTCTTCTTCAACTCTTTTCAATTTTTCTTTCAAATACTCGTTTTCTTTTTCAACTAAATTTAACTTCTTGACAAGAATATCTATGTCGGTTGCAATTTCCGGTTCACATACCTCCTAGATAAAAATATCTATGTCAACTTGATGGGCATAATTGTCATAAACACGAAATGCAACAAATAGTTATAAAAGAGAGTATATACCACATCTGAATCATAAACCGGACGAGGGCCGACGGGGACGGATATCAAAACCATGCCACTATGTATAACAAACAACCATATAGGTAAGAAAACTATACAAGTAACTATCTAAATCTTACAAACATGATTTTTTATATAAAAAGGATAAGAACAAGAGGCTCACCAAGGTGGTCCCGGCGACGGGACGGTGCGGGCGATCGACGGTGGTTAGGACGGGGACGGGAAGGCACTAAGTAAACCACACCTACACATGCAAAGTAAGAAGTTAATTTGAACTCAAATTGCATATAAATCAAATAAACTACCACATATAAATACTCCCAAACTAAAACCCACAAATCACTATACTTATAGAGCATTGCAAGAGCCAATCTAGCAATGAGAGATGAAAGGACAAAGTTGCTAACCTTTGTGAACACTTGGATGGATGGGGTGCCTCCAAATCTTGACAAATTTTGGCAAAAATGGAGGTGAGCTCGAGAAAGGGGAAGAACAAAGGAGAGGAAGAAGGGGAAAAACAGGGAGGAGTGTGCTCGGGCTGGCCAAAGGGTTCATGTAGGGGATCTTTAGTCCCGGTTCGTGACACGAACCGGGACTAAAGGTGAGCCTATAGTCCCGGTTCGTGCCACGAACCGGGACTAAAGGTGATCGTGGGGCCCCAGGCTGACACCAGCCTACCACCACCCCTTTAGTCCCGGTTCATGTTACGAACCGGGACTAAAGGTCCGGAACGAACCGGGACTAATGATGCCCGTCCCGAACCGGGACTAATGGTCACATTAGTGCCGGTTCAAAACCAGACCGGGACTAATGCTTTGGACAAAAGGTCTGTTTTCTACTAGTGGTCCAATCATTATCATTGCTCAATATATTATTCAATAGTAGTTCAGCTTGTTCAACAGTTCATTCCCTGAAAACACAACCAGCACAACTATCTAGGTGGTCCCTAGAAGCATCGGTTAGTCCATTATAAAAGATATCAAGTATTTTGTTTTTCTTGAGAGGATGATCAGGCAAAGCATTAAGTAATTGGAGAAGCCTCCCCCAAGCTTGTGGGAGACTCTCTTTTTCAATTTGCACAAAGTTAAATATATCCTGCAAGGCAGCTTGTTTCTTATGGGCAGGAAAATATTTTTCAGAGAAGTAATATATCATATCCTGGGGACTACGCACACAACCAGGAGCAAGAGAATTAAACCATATCTTGGCATCACCCTTTAATGAGAAAGGAAACAACTTAAGAATATAGTAATAACGAATTTTTCCTCATGAGTGAATAGGGTGGCTATATCATTCAATTTAGTAAGATGTGCCACAACAGTTTCAGATTCATAACCATGGAAAGGATCAGATTCAACCAAAGTAATTAACTCAGGATTGACAGAGAATTCATAATCCTTATCAGTAACAAAGATAGGTGAAGTAGCAAACTTAGGATCATATTGCATTCTAGCATTCAAAGATTTTTCCTTCCACTTGCATAGCAATTTCTTAAGATCATCTCTATCCTTACAAGCAAGAAAGTCCCTAGCTACCTCTCCTTCCATAACATAACCCTTAGGTATATTAGGCAATTCATATCTAGGAGAGCTAGGTCTAGCAGGTGTCTCATAGTGTTCAGTTTCAGCATTGACTCTAGCAATTTGTTCATCAAGAAATTCACCCAGTGGCACAGTATTATCAAGCAAAGTATCATCATAAGCATCATGCATAGCAGAAGTGACATCATCAATTACTTGCGACATATCAGAATTACTAGCAGGTGGTGGTGTCGCAAATTTACTCATAACAGAAGGTGAATCAAGTGGAGAGCTAGATGGCAGTTCCTTACCTGTCCTCGTAGTAGAGGGGTAGATCTTGGTTTTAGCATCTTTCAAATTCTTCATAGTGATCAACAGATATAAATCCCAAGTGACTCGGAGAATAGAGCTATGCTCCCCGGCAACGGCGCCAGAAAAAGGTCTTGATAACCCACAAGAATAGGGGATCGCAACAGTTTTCGAGGGTAGAGTATTCAACCCAAATTTATTGATTCGACACAAGGGGGGCCAAAGAATATTCTCGAGTATTAGCAGCTGAGTTGTCAATTCAACCACACCTGAAAGACTTAATATCTGCAGCAAAGTATTTAGTAGCAAAGTAGTATGGAAGTAGCGGTAACGATGGAAAACGTGACAGTAGCAGTTTTGTAGTGATTGTAACAGTAGCAACGGAAAAGTAACTTAGCAAAGATCAATATGTGAAAAGCTCGTAGGCAATGGATCAGTGATGGATAATTATGTCGGATGGCATTCATCATGCAACGGTTATAACATAGGGTGACACAGAACTAGCTCCAATTCATCAATGTAATGTAGGCATGTATTCCATATATAGTCATACGTGCTTATGGAAAAGAACTTGCATGACATCTTTTGTCCTACCCTCCCGTGGCAGCGGGGTCCTAATGGAAACTAAGGGATATTAAGGCCTCCTTTTAATAGAGAACCGGACCAAAGCATTAGCACTTAGTGAATACATGAACTCCTCAAACTACGGTAATCACCGGAAAGAATCCCAGTTATTGTCACCCTGGGGGATGCGGGTCATAACTCGTAATAGGTGTCTACAATACTTGCAAGATAGGATCAAGAACACATATATATATCCATGAAAACATAACAGGTTCAGATCTGAAATCATGGCACTCGGGCCCTAGTGACAAGCATTAAGCATAGCAAAGTCATAGCAACATCAATCTCAGAACATAGTGGATACTAGGGATCAAACCCTAACAAAACTAACTCGATTACATGGTAAATCTCATCCAACCCATGACCGTCCAGCAAGCCTACGATGGAATTACTCACGAACGGCAGAGAGCATCATGGAATTGGTGATGAAGGATGGTTGGTGATGATGACGGCGTCGATTTCCCCTCTTCGGAGCCCAAAACGGACCCCAGATCTGCCCTCCCGAGGAAGAACAGGAGGTGGCGGCGGCTCCGTATCATGAAATGTGATGAACTCTTCTCCTTGATTTTTTTTCTCTCCGAATATGAATATATAGAGCTGGAATTAGGGTCGGAGGAGCCACGGGGGGCCCACAAGCCATCAGGGCACGCCCTAGGGGGAGCGCCCTCCTGGCTTGTGGCCAACAGGTGGACCCCCCTGGCTTGATTCTTTCGCCAATATTTTTTATTAATTCCAAAAATATTCTCCGTAAATTTTCAGGTCAATCCGAGAACTTTTATTTCTGCACAAAAATAACACCAAGGCAATTCTGCTGAAAACAGCGTCAGTCCGGGTTAGTTCCATTCAAATCATGCAAATTAGAGTCCAAAACAAGGGCAAAAGAGTTTGGAAAAGTAGATACGATGGAGACGTATCAAACCCACAAACCACACTACTTCTAGAGCATTTGAAATGAGCTAAACTAGCAGTGAGAGATGAAAGGATGAAGTTGATAACCTTTTTAGAACACTTGGATAGTTGGTGCACCGCCAAACATAGACAAATCTTGGGGGAAATGGAGCTTGGAGGTCGAGCTTGGAGAGGAGAAAGCTTAAGTGTGGCTCGGGCATTTCATCAAACACCTCATGTGAATAGGAGGTGAGAACAGAGTAGCACACACCTCCCACACCCTTCCACGGCCAAAAAACAGAGGAGATGGGGGCGGATATAGGCAAAACATTAGTCCCGGTTTGTGTCTAAACCCGGGACTAAAGGCCTACCCTTTAGTCTCGGTTCCAGACACAAACCGGGACTAAAGGGTAGCAACCCCTTTAGTCCCGGTTGGTGGCTGGAACCGGGACTAAAGGTCCCAGCCAAACCGGGACTGATGTCTGCCGAGGCCCGGCCGACGTCCTAGCCTCTCGAACCGGGACTGATGCTCTCATTAGTCCCGGTTCGTAACACGACCGGGACTAATGCTCTGATCTGGCCAGGACCAAAGCCATGTTTTCTACTAGTGCGTTGCCGGTCCTAAAGTGCGATAACTACCCGCGACAGATGGTGCGCCGAGTTTCTGCCACGTCGGAACATCCCGGCTGAGTGTTCTTCAAGTGCAAAAATGATGGGGTATGTGTTTCTTTTGATTCGGTTGTTTCGGATTCAGCGCAATTTCGGTAACTCATTGTATGCTCAAATTTGTATGTAGGATGGATGCAAGTTTTGGTATTGGAAAAAGAAATATCGATCTATTGATAACACGGAATTTCATAGATGTTCGTGCACTCGTTGCTAGAATAGAGGCTAGAGATGAGATTATATGCGAAGCAACGTCTACTTCTTTAGAGTCGAAAAAAAAGAAGTGTGCAAGCTCGAGAAGCCGCAGATAAACAATGAAGACATAGAAAAATATATTAATCCAACTAGTGGGAGCTGTTATGAAACTTGAATATGTTTTAAAGTGTTTATTTGTGGTTCTTGTTTTCTTTGGTCTTACTCTCCTAGCAAAGAATTGGTGAATTATGTAGTCCAATGTATCAAAACGTCGTTGATAAAATAACTAAGCAAACAAATATTTTTCGGTGGCCCAAAGTAAAATGCAAATGAAAAGAAAATTACTCCTTTATATATAAGGGATCGGCTAGGTCTCGCCAAATCTTAGTGGAGTAAAAATACTCTACTAAGGTTTTACTCCGCTGGATACTCCACTATTTTTTAGGAATCAGATAGAAATGGCCTAACAAATTTTACTTGCACTTCTACTTTTAGTTATCGTTTATTTCGAAAATACAAAAATATTGTGTATCACGTTATATTTTAATATCGTGTATGACTACCAAGGCTAGAAAGGTTTTATTTGTGTTACAAAGCTTATCATTGATGTGAGAACCTTGTCCCTCGGCGGATTGATACCTTGGTTTGTCACCAAGGGAAAGTTGCTACTTGCCATAAGCCTCATAACTGCAAAATTTTCATTGTCCTCGCGAGCATTCCGCTTGCTAAGGGGCCCCATAGCTGCAAAAAGACAGGTATTTTGAAAATCGCATCAGTCACCCGAAGGGGAACCACATGTTCAATCACAAGCTTGTTACAGATATTCCATAGAGTCTAGGTAAGTACCCCTACTACCACCCATAGGTTCGGACGCATGGAAGATTGGAGGGTTTGAACCTCTCGAAACAGATGAAAGGGCGTCGATGTCGCCTAGAGGGGGTGAATATGCGGTTTAAAATAATTACGGTTTAGGCTTGAACAAATACGGAAGAAAATTAGCGTTTAATATGTGAAGCACAAAACTTAAATATACTAAGTTCAACTATGTGCACCAACAAATTACGCTAAGCAAGATAAACAACAATGTAATAGCAAGATATATAGCATAAATCACAATGGCTATCGCAAAGTAAAGTGCATAAGTAAAGGGATCGGATAAGGGATAACCAATGCATGTGGAGAAGACGATGTATCCCAAGGTCACACTCTTGCGGATGCTAATCTCTGTTAGAACGGTATGAAGGCACAATGCTTCTTAAAATGCCACTAGGGCCACTGTATTCTCCTCACGCCCTCACACAAATGCAAGGTGTTGTGAAATCACTAAGGGACCCTTGAGGACGGTCACCGCACCCGTACAATTGGTGACCCTTGGAGGTGGTCGCCGCACCCATAAAATTGACGTCCCTTGGGGGCGGTCACCGAACCCGTACAAATTGCTCGGGCCAATCTCCACAACTTAATTGGAAACACCGAAGCTTGCCTGGAGCTTTACACCATAATGGTTGAGCTTTGCAACACCACCAACAGTCTAGAGAGCCTAAGCACCCAAGAGGCACAAGCTCTAGGGTGCCCAAACACCTAGGAGTTATAAGCTTCTCAACTTTCATTTTCACGTATCACCATGAAGAACTCAAACCTATGCACCAAACGCAATGACAAAAGCACACATAGTGCTCAAGTCCTTCTCTCCTAAATCCCACCAAAGCAAAAAAGACTATGAATAAATATGAAAGGAAAAACAAAGAAGAAAACACGAAAAACTTCAAGATCTAGATCCAAAGGGTTCACCTCACTTAAAGGAGAGATAAATTGTTGAAAATGTAGATCTAGATTTTTTTCCTCAGAAGAATACAAGAATAATGGGAGAAATAACGATAAAGAAAACTCCAAGACATTGACAATGATGGGAAAAAACTTGCTCAAAGTCATGAGGGACAAAGAAAAAGAAGACCCCTTTTATTAGGGCCTCACAATCTGCCCGTTATGTTGCAGATTTCCAGTAGTGACTGAAGGTGGCCCCAGGCGCCATGAGCCAACCCCCTCCAATCCCCCTTCTTCCACCTCTGCCTGTTGTCGTGCTCCAAGGCGCGTTACGGTGCACTGTAGCGGCACGCCACCCGAGTTTGTGGTGGAGAGAGGCCTGTGCGTTACTTCCGTAATAATTTCCCGTAGAAGACCACTTTGGCTCAACTGTCGTTGTAGCAACTTGCGCGTACGTATAACGCGCACACACTGGAGACCGGGCCAGTTCACCTTGGGTGCATGCTGAAGATCACTAGTCAGTCGTATGACTTCACAAAGTCGTGTCATCGTGTGGTGAGGCTACATCGCCTTGCAGGTTGCAGCCAAGAACAACAGGGTGAGCTTCATGTACTGCCCTGACGAAATGTCGCCTAAGAAGAGGTAATGCGCCTGCTTGATCCATGGACCTATCACGTTCCGTTGCGCTCCTCGTCCTCGCCGTCTGCCTCCCGTGCATGTCGGCCGAGGACCAGCTGGCCGTCGGGGACAAGCTCCTGGCCTCGGACACCATCGTGTCCGACAGCGGCGCCTTCGCCCTGGGCTTCTTCTTCCCGGACGACTCACCCGCCGCTCCCGCCAGACGGTGGTACCTCGGCATATGGTACCACAGCATCCCCGGGCCTCGCACCGTCGTCTGGGTGGCGAACCGGGACGCCCCGGCCGCCCGCACCCCGACGCTCACGCTGGCCAACGACTCCAGCCTCGTCATGTCTGACGCCGACGGCAGCGTGCTCTGGACCACGCCCGGCGCGGGCGGATCGTCCTCGCAGGCGGCGCCAGCCGAGCTCGGGAACGACGGCAACCTGCTCATCCTGTTGCCGAACGGCACGGTGGTGTGGCAGAGCTTCGACCATCCGACGGACACGTTCATGCCGGGGATGAAGGCTCGGCTGAGCCACTGGACTGGGAAGCGTGACTGGATCGTGTCCTGGAGATCCCCCGGCGACCCGGCGCCGGGGCGCTTCTCCTACGGGCTGGACCCCGGCACGTCGCTGCAGCTGCTCATGTGGAACGGCACGCGCCCCTACTGGCGCACCCCCGTCTGGACGGGCTACTCCGTGTCCGGGACCTTCGTCAGCGCCGGCACGGTCATCAACACGGCGATCGTGGTCGTGGACACCGAGGAGGAGATCTCCATCACCTTCACCGTGTCCGGCAGTCCGGCGCCCACGCGGTACGTGGTGACCAGCTCCGGCAGGCTCCAGCTCCTCAGCTGGAACGGCACCGCGTCGGCCTGGGACACGATCCAGTCGTGGCCGTCGAGCTCGTGCAGCACCTACGGCCTCTGCGGCGCGTACGGGTACTGCGACGCCACGGCGGCGCCGGCGTCGTGCAGGTGCCTCGATGGGTTCGAGCCGGCGATACCGGCGGACTGGAGCGCCGGCAGGTTCGAGCAGGGCTGCCGGAGGAAGCAGGCGCTGCCGCCGTGCGGCGGCGGCGGGCAGGGTTTCCTGGAGATGACGAGCATGAAGGTGCCGGACAAGTTCTCGCTCGACGCCGGCAACCGGAGCGCGGAGGAGTGCGCGGCGAGGTGCGCCGCCAACTGCTCGTGCGTGGCCTACGCGTACGTCGACCTGCACAGCAGCAGCGTGCGGCAACTGCGGTGCCTGGTGTGGGCAGGGGAGCTCGTCGACGCGCAGATGATCGGCGCGCGCGGCGAGACGCTCTACCTCCGCGTGCCCGTTGCTGCTACGTCCACAGGTACAGCAGAAACAAATGCATCCCCCGCTCTAAAAATTATGTTGAATTTTGAAAGAAGTCAAACCATTAACTTACGGAAATGATAAATCCCGAACATTCAAGATTTAAGCATTCATTCAGAACTGACAACTTTAGTTAACACGAGATGGTAAGTTTGGTTGACAGAGTTGGCAACTTTAGGAGGCAAACATGGCAATTTTCTGAACTGGGGCAAAATTAACATGTCTTAACAACTAAAGTTGTCACCTCCTGTCAACTAAAGTTGCCATCGAAAAACGTTCGGGATGGAATGCTAAAATCCGAACGTCCGGGAATTATTATGGTCCTAAAATTATGTTTATAGGCATAGAAGAAACACATATATTTTTTCCCGAAACTTAACAAAATTCCGTTCAATATTTACTGAATTCAAACCAAAAAAGTGTTGTTTCATAAAACTTTTGCCCCGTATTTGCATGTGCAGGTGGAAAGGCACTGAAAATAGCATTGCCGGTGGTAACATGTGTCATGCTGTTCACATGCATTTTCTTTGTATGGTTCTGGAGATTCAGAGGTACACTTATACTTCTTAGCTCTGAACATGTCATACTAAATCATTCTTAGTCAAAATGCTCACACCATCAACTTTATAGACAAAATGACAGACACGAGAAGGAAAACCGAGAGCCAGAAGAAGCTAATGCCCGGGAGCGCGAACACCCCGAGCGAAATCGGCGAAGGGGAACACACTGGGGACCTTGAGTTCGCCTCTTTAGGGTTTGCCGACATCGTCGCTGCCACGGGCAATTTCTCTAAGACATTCATGATCGGGCGCGGGGGCTTCGGCAATGTTTACAAGGTATACTAACTTTTACCTGTCTTTTCAGTCCTTCGGCAAGGTTTTCAAGGTATCCTGTTCAGTGAATTTAACACAAAATTCACTCGTTTGTTTTACAATTCGGAAGGGAACATTAGATGGCGGTCAGGTGGTTGCTGTGAAAAGGCTGAGCAAGGACTCAGATCAGGGAGCAGAGGAGTTCAAGAACGAGGCGATTCTGATCGCCAAGCTGCAGCACCGGAACCTGGTGCGACTCCTCGGCTGCTGCACCGAGGGGGTGGAGAAGCTGCTCATCTACGAGTACCTGTCCAACAAGGGCCTCGACGCCATCCTCTTCGGTACATACAATGTTCAGTACAACTGAAACTACAGGATCTTTTCTACGAGTGAAATGCACCATTAGTCCATTAACTCAAAGGGTTCGTATAGTTTATTAGGTAATAAAGGGCAAAAACTCAGGAAATCATCAATTTACTAATTAATTAAACTAGTTTAAGTAATCAGATTAAGGACAAAAACGATTCACCTTGTTTAAAGAAAATCGATTCACCACCGAAAAACCACACACGTGGCTGCCACATCGTTGTACATGTTCTAAACGAGTTTAATAACTAAATTAATCACTTCATGAGTTTTTGACCTAAAGTGTACAATTACAAACACTTTGACTTAACGGACTAATGGTGCAATTCATCTCTTCTGATTTTCATTATAGAAAACCAATGTCTTAACTACTAAAAGAAGAAAAGAAAGAAGGACCACCAGACCCAAATCCTTCACAGACTTGGAGGGGCAGCATCTATCCCAAACCAGCCACCACAAGACTTCTGATCATGCAGGATCAGCAGATAACCTAGAAGGCCAGACAACATCTGGAAACCCTTCAGGCCCAAAAACAACCCTGGCACGACACATGCAAACCAGAAAGGTATCTACTACAGCCTGCAGCGAGAAACAAAAACTAAGAACCAAGAGCAACGTCAAGGAAGAATATCGTCCAGGTCTTCGCTGGGACGAGACCAGAGTCGTATGGCCCACAACTTCAGAGCCATCCCTCCTTCTGCTTCAACCTGTCTACTGATCTCCCAACCAAAGCACTCCTGGCATCCATCCTTGCAACAGTCTAACGATTTCACTTGCTACTTGCTCGAGAAGCCTTACTCCCACCCTTAGCATTCTTGTGTCGGGCTCAGTGGCGGAGCTTCATGGGGGCCAAAGGGGGCCATTGCCCCCTACTCTAGAAAAAACTCTTAAGTGTATCCCTAATTATTAGGCTTGAATATCAAAGATTTCTTAGAGTTCATGCATAACTTATCTTCTTCGCCCCCTTAACTCTGATTAGCCCCCTCAACAATCTTCATCAAGCTCCGCTACTGCCCACCGGGACCAAATTTCTTTCCTGCTTGGGGAAGGTTTTAATCCATCTAGAGAAACAATCATCTAAATTCACAGGAATAGAACAAACATCGAATGCACATTTCTCCACACCAATTTAGCAGTAGAGCGGCTGAAAAACAAGTGATCAATGGTTTCCTCCTGGCCACAGAAGGCACATCCTTTCTCTCCTTTTCATCCTCTTTTTAACAAGTTATCTTTGGTGGGTATACTTTTTTTTTGTTTACTAACCAAATGAAAACCTTGATTTTGCCAAGAATTTTAATTTTCCACAAAAATTTCTGTGGGAATCCACATCAGTCAACATCCACTTAATTTGATCTTTCCCTCCATACATTTGGATCTCGTCACATCTGGCTTCCAAACTTTCCCAAAGAGTTAGGCTCTCTCCCCAGTCTCCGCAGAGTTCTTCAAAAGGAGAAATTATCCCACCCCTTCTCAATAGCATCAGCTACTGAGATATCATGGTCAAAGCTGACCAAGTATAGTCCTGGATAGGCTTATTTTAGGGGTTTATCATCCACCCATCAATCTTCCCAAAACCCAGTATTTTTTTTCCATCACCTAATTTTTTTTTTGCAATGCTGACAAAACAAATCTTTTACTTTCAAAATACTGGACCAGAAGTGAGAGTCACCCACTTTAGGTTTTACACCAGATAAACATTTATCTTTCACACATTTGTTAATGAGGACTTCCCGCCATAATCCATTTCCAGTTTCCAGCCTCCAAAACCACTTGGCTAGCAGGGCTCTGTTCATTAGTTCTATATTTATACTTGCTGCAGATAGTGCTAGGAAATCGGTGCTGGACTGGTCGACACGGCTGGGGATCATCAAGGGCGTGGCAAGGGGGCTGCTCTACCTGCATCAGGACTCCAGGCTGACGGTGATACACAGGGACCTCAAGGCCAGCAACGTGCTGCTGGACGCCGAGATGCGGCCCAAGATCGCAGACTTCGGCATGGCAAAGATCTTCTGCGACAACCAGGTCAAAGCCAACAGCAAGCGCATCGTCGGCACGTAGTGAGTAATTTGAACACTTTGCTGAACTTACAGAGAAAAGGAGTTTTTTGTGTTAAGTTGGCAGTTAGCATTTGACAAAAAAACATGACACCCCTTCTAACAGAAAAAACATGTGTGTGGACAGTGGCTACATTGCTCCCGAGTACTCAACGGAGGGCGTCTTCTCCGTTAAGTCCGACGTGTACAGCTTCGGCGTGCTGCTGCTGGAGATCGTGAGCGGCATTAGGATAAGCACCACGAACGGCATCATGGAGTTTCCTAGCCTGATAGTCTATGTAGGCATCCGCATTTACAATTTTCTTCAGTACAATCATCTGTATTGTGATCGAATCCGTATTTATAATAGCAAGAAAAGAAAAGAAAATTAATGGTTGGTTTGATTGTTTAATGTAGGCATGGCACCTGTGGAGGGAAGGGAAGGCAGGCAAGCTGGTGGATCCATCCATGGCAGAGAGCTGTCTACAGGATGAGGCATTGCTCTGCATCCACGTCGGTCTCCTGTGCGTGGAGGATGACCCGAGCAAGAGGCCGCTCATGTCGACCGTCGTGTCCATCTTGGAGAACGGAAGCGCGTCTCTTCCGGCGCCGAACCAGCCAGGGTACCTCGGAATGATGGGAGAGAGGGTCCAGAGAAGCGATCTCGAGAACAGCAGGAACACCATTGCCATGACCGTTCTGCAAGGCCGGTAGCACAGTAGTAACTGCAACTTTCTTCTTCAGAAGGAAGTTGCACTAGTCCTAGTGTTCCATTTTCTGTTTTACTGGAGGAAACTACAGATTTGTAGAGCATTTTTTACAGGTACAAATGAAAGTTGTATTTACAGGAGTGTTGAGTTGATTTGATAAATCTTGAAATTAATGCTAATCTGGTGAATATTCAGAGAACTACTGTAATGCATTTGAGTCATTTGACACTCAGAAGTTCAGATAAACCACTGTACTACCCCCAGCGGCAGTGCAGTACCGTAGTAACTGCAACTTTCTTCAGGGAGTCCTAGTGTTCCATCTCTCCTTCTGCCGGGGAAAAGTTGTACTTAGAGGAGTGTTTAGTTGACCAGTCTTGAAATGTATGGTCTGGATGCCTTTCTGAATTTGAATACTTTAGCTGGTTGAACTTCCAGAGAAACATCATAGAACTGTATTTGACATTCAGAGGTTCAGAGAAACAAGTAGTGAAGCAGAAGAACAAAGATGCCTTGATTAATCTGAAAAATAACCAGATATTACACAAACACCATCTTTTAGTGTACACACACCAACTCATCATCTCAACTCGCCATCACATGCAACATCTATCAATCCAGAAAGACATGCAGCAGCATCCATCAGCCATGAAGTTGTCGGCCAAGCCCGCGCGCGCACGCACGCGCTAGAGCTAGAGAGCTGACTGAGCTCACTTGCCGGGGACGAAGTTGGTGGCGAAGGCCCAGGCGTTGTTGTTGACGGGGTCGGCGAGGTGGTCGGCGAGGTTCTCGAGGGGGCCCTTGCCGGTGACGATGGCCTGGACGAAGAAGCCGAACATGGAGAACATGGCGAGGCGCCCGTTCTTGATCTCCTTCACCTTGAGCTCGGCGAAGGCCTCGGGGTCCTCGGCGAGGCCCAGGGGGTCGAAGCTGCCGCCAGGGTAGAGCGGGTCGACGATCTCGCCGAGCGGCCCGCCGGCGACGCGGTAGCCCTCGACGGCGCCCATGAGCACGACCTGGCAGGCCCAGATGGCGAGGATGCTCTGGGCGTGGACGAGGCTGGGGTTGCCGAGGTAGTCGAGGCCGCCCTCGCTGAAGATCTGGGAGCCGGCCTTGAACCAGACGGCCTCGCCGAACTTGACGCCGTTGCGGGCGAGCAGCTCGGGGAAGACGCAGCCGAGCGCTCCGAGCATGGCCCAGCGGCAGTGGATGACCTCCAGCTCCCGGTTCTTGGCGAAGGTCTCGGGGTCGGCGGACAGCCCCGCGGTGTCCCAGCCGTAGTCGCCGGGGAACTCGCCGGTGAGGTAGCTCGGGGGGTCGCCGGAGAGCGGGCCGAGGTAGAGCACGCGGTCGGAGCCGTACCACGGGCTGCTGGACGCCGCCACCTTGGGCTTGCCCGCCGTCTTGCGCATGGTGATGCGGCCCTCGCCGAAGGGCGCCGCCCTGGAGGCCTTCACCGGGGTGCCGGCCATCGCCGGGGAGGAGAGCGCCATGGTCGCGGCCGCCATTGCTCGCTGCGTACTAGCTAGCTGGCTTTGCTTCGAGTGAGCTGAGGCTGACAGTAGGAGGCGCTGGTGGTCGTTGCTGCTGTGGAGTGAAGCGGGAGCGCGCGGCGTTTAAATAGGAGGATGGCGCGATCGGGTCCTTATCCCGGGGAATCTTATGCCGAGTCGCCATTGGCGCGCGGGGCGCGAGGTGGTCGGATGGGGTGGCTGAGGTGGCCGCCCACTGGCCACGGGAGTGGCGAGGCTCGGGATTTTTGCGGGGTTCCGGTGGATTTCGCGCGGTGGAGATGAGCCGCGAGGGCGACGATGGGTCGCGGCCACGGCCCACATGGCCGCGTGTGGGGCGGCTCGCCGATGTGGCCGCGCGCTGGCCAGGCGATTTCCTTGTCACCGCGCCGGGCGAGCGGGGACGGAGGGTGATGATTTTGGCCGTTGCGCGCGGTGCATTCTGAGGCTGCTGATGCCGCGTGCCGCTGGCCGGAGGACCCCGGGAGATCGATTTCCCGGCGACGTGGCCGACGTCTACTTGTTCTACTCTCCATTTTTCTGTTTTCATAGACGGGTTTCTCTTTATTTGCATTTGAAAATGGTTGTGGCTAGATCTTAGATGACTAATATTTAATCGAAGTCTGAGTCAAGTGATATAGTATGTAAGAAGAAAAAGAAAAACTAAAAAATGTTTTTTTATACGAATCTCCATGCAAGATTAAAGGACGATAGTATCAATTGAGACATAACGAAGTCTCAGTCGACTAAGACTTAGCAAAATTGTTTGAAAATGGAAAACGCTAATGCTCTGCTGCCTTATCGCACGGAGAGTTTCGTCACCAGCGCAGCCGCTGGATCGTCCTCAAGCTCACTCACACATTTACCTTATCTTGCAACATGTTGCAAACCACGTCGACGAATGACGACGGCAACTTAGACAAGATTTTGCAACATCATCTCGGTTGCAAAAAAAATGCAACAATACCTCTGTTGCAAAAAATATCTGCGGCAAGAACTCTATTGCAAAGAAAAAATCTCGCAACACAACCTATGTTGCAAAAATACTCCCGTAACACAACCTATATTGCAAAAAAAATCACAACATAAGTTTTGATGTAAATGTTTTTGCAACAAGACATCTGTTGCGAAGTAGAGAAATACGTTGAGCCATCAGATTGTGCCACATCTAACGACCGCGGATCTTTTAAAAAGACCCGTCAGCGGACACGTAGCAGCCCCCTTCGAAAATCCCTAATGTAACCACCTATTTAGGAGGTTTTATGGCTTTTTAGTCAAAGTGAAAAAGCTGCAAAAACAGAAGGAAAAGCCCAAACAAATAGGGCCTAGGATCTGACGGTGGCAGTTTTCTTATAAAAGTGCACTAAAATGGGAAATGCCATGCTTTTTGTCAAAAATGTCATTCCCCATCCACGAAAAAAATATGCCATTTCCAAGCATTAAAATTGCCAGTCGCGCCGTTCGCAAATGCCATCCTGGCCAGGCGAATGGTCGCTGGCTATTGCAGTTCTTTGAAAATACGAGGGTTGGAAAATCTTCTTGATGAGATCATAGATGGTGGGCGCAACAAGAGGTTATTTTCTCACATCCCAACAGGCGGTGTTGAAGTGAGCACCTGCCTCCTTCTTCCCCTCCTTGAAGGAAAGGAAATTTCCGTTAGTTATTAGAACTTCCTATGTATTTGATATGACTTGCTAGTGATAATAAGTACGCAACTTTAACCTAATCTTCTGAATTTTCAACAAATATTAGCAACTCCCAAGAAGTCCTTGTCATATTTCAAAGAAATACAAGGCTAACTTCCAACATATCATTAGAGAACTCTTAAGATTTTTTTTTAGAAATTTGGATCTGCACTTTCTGAAATCAAAAGGGAAGAGGATAATGTTCATGAAGAGATAAGGAGGTAAATAGGAAAGTTGCTCAGTGGTGTGCCAAGAATCGACCAACTGTCAAAGAGTTTTTTTTTCACATATCTTCACTTTGAAATTTTGAAGTACTTTGCCTCAAACCATAGGTTACAAGTATTGAATTAGAAAATGAAAGTTCCATTTTGAACAAAAATTATGAAAAAATGAAGCTTTTGTTTAAACAAGTAGATACAATAGATTTGTAACGCGCAAACGAGCACAATCCATCTGAGTGACAATGTGTCCTTTGGTGTAATATTTTTCATAGATAGGACGCCGCGGCTTTATATTATATGATCGAAAACTTCAAAAGAACGTCTAGTTTGTTCTAGGTTCTACTATATGTCTTTTACATCGTTAATAAAATCCAACATATAAAGCCAGCTAAGCGTGTGTGTTTTGACTCCGCCTATATAATTAAGATGCCGATAGCTGGCGATCGGCAACTCTAGGAGGAGCCTGAGCGAATGATTGGTTCGCGCCAACAATACCGATCTAGCAATGTTGGAGAGCCAAATATGCAGATATCATCCATGGCCTTGAAAAAATCTTTCTAGTCCATATACAGTTGGAAATATTGAAAATTGGGAACCAACACTCATCATCAGAGCATGGTCGTTGATGGGCATGTGCGTGCGGTGCGCTCGCACAAGGCCCTTAAAATCCAGGTCCCCCCAGTTTAGCCCCCCCCCCCCCCCCCCCCCCCCCCCCGCGTTTAGCACGAATCCTTTATACATGTCGTATTAGAACAACAACCATTATTGCACATCATCCTTGTTTGGGCCGTATAGGCCTAGTGTATTGGCGTTCACGGGCCTGTTCGCTGGACTGTTGCGGCTAACCTGATCGCAGGCGTCCCTATATCTTGCACTAAGCGACACAGGTAGGAACCCTCGCTGAAGGGTGGCAAGAATTGTGCCGGCCTAGCCGCGCGGGAACAACATCCTCAATGTTTTTGTTTTTGTGTTTTTTTCATATTTTTTGTTTTCCTTTTTTGCTTTCATTGTTTCCTTTTGTTTATACTTCCAAATATTCTATATATTAAAAATCACTCTACTTAAAACACATGAAAAATATTTACCAAGCATTTGAAAAATGTTAAATGTCTATAAAGAAATATGTTGACCAAGTATTAAAAAAAGATCAATTTTTTTGATCATGTATATAATCAAGAATTTGAAGGAATGTTGAACAAGTATTTAAAAATGATAAAAAATAATTTAAAAAATGTTAAATGTGTAGAGAAAAAACGTTGACCACGTAATTAAAGAATGATGGATTTAAAAAAATATTGAACATGAATTTGAAAAATGTTAATAGAACATTTGGAAAATGTGCTTATAAAAAATGTTGACGATCTGTTAAAACAATATTAATATTACATTTAAAAATGTTAATCAATTATTTGAAAAAATGTTAAAATATGCATAGAGAAAATGTTAACCCAGTACTAGAAAATGTTAATCTTGTATCTAAAAAATATTAACCAAGCATTTTAAAATGTTTCAAAGTGTGTATAGGAAAGATCATGATCATGTATGAAAAGAATTGCTAATATTATATTAAAAAAGTGTTAATCAAGGATTTGCAAAATTTTAAAAATGCGTATAGAAAAAATGTTGACCATGTATTAAACAAATTAGATTTATACTGAAAAATGTTAAATGCTTATTAGAAGAATTTTTTTGACATATAAACAAATGTGAAATGAAAACCTAAAGGAACAAAAAATCATAAAAATAAAAACCAAAAAAGAAATAAAAAATAGTCCAAAGAAAAAAATAAAATAAAAACCGAAGAAAACAGATGCAAAAAAAAATAAAAAAATAAGAAGACATAGGAACAGAAACAATAGAAAACATAATAAAAACCTGGCTTGAATCACCTCAAGTAGGTTGCGCCCCCTACTACTTACCATGAACGGAAAGCGGGCGGAGTCGCTAACAGTCCGATTATTGTCCATGCTTTAGCGAGGGTTTCTACTGACTGGCAGAGCTCCTATGCGGTGCTGTTATCGCCGATTAGAGATGCTGGCGCTCGCAGTGGCGTGTAGCGGGCCGACCCAGTAAGTCTCGCGTGCGCTCGCAGGAAACAAACGCGAAGAAAAATTTGGAAAAAAACATGTATAATCGTTGAATGTGAGAACTGGGTCTCGAACTCCAGTGGCCAACAATAATGTCACACGCCATAATCACTAGACCAATCTCATCTTCCCTGACTACAATCAGAAAAGTGTTATATTTGAGCCTTATTCTAGTACAACAAATAACATAAATTATATATGTAGTATACATTACTTTAACAAATACGAAAAGGAAAATAAATCATGAATTAAAATATGTTCACGGATTTTTTAAATAATATCACAAATTTCAAAATAGTACACAAATTTTTAAAAACTTTATCAATTTTTTAAAAGATCATCTAATCTAAAAAAAGTTCATCGAATCTAAAAAAGTTCATAGGATTTGAAAAAAAATATAGTTTTTTAAGTTCATCTAATTTGTAGAAAGTTCATCGAATCTGAAAAAAGTTCATCGAATTTGAGAAAAGTTCATCGAATCTGAAAAAAGTTCATCAAATTTGAGAAAAGTTCATCGAATCTGAAAAAAACTTCATGGATTTTGAAAAAACTTCAGTGGATTCGAAAATAATTTCATCATAAAAAAATGAAATATAATTTTTTTGACCAAATTTGAAAAAAGTTCATCATATTTGAAAAAATATTCATCGATTTTGCGAAAAGTTCAACGGATTTGGAAAAAGTTTATCAAATTGTAAAAAAAAGTAAAAACTGAAAACGAAAAATGGAAAAGGAAAAAAAAGAAAAATGGAAAAGAAAATAAAAGAATAAAGAAGGGAAAGTTGATAGTTTCATATCTAGCTGGTGGTGGGGTATTTTTTTAACACAGTACAAACACAAGGCTCATATACACGCGCATACACTCATCCCTATGAACGCATACACACACACCCTACCTCTATGAGCACCTTTGAGAGACTGAGCCAGCAAATCATCTTGAAATTTACAAAGTCACCATAGGCACCTCGTCGTCGACGGGAACGTTTTCTCCCATTGAATCCGCATCGCCGGAAATCCAGAAATAAATCCAGAAATAAATGCGAGCACCAGTATTTGAACCCTGATGGGATGTGTTGGAAATATGCCCTAGAGGCAATAATAAAATGGTTATTGTTATATTTCCTTGTTCATGATAATCGTTTATTATCCATGCTATAATTGTATTGATTGGAAACTCAATTACATGTGTGGGTACATAGACAAACAATGTGTCCCTAGTAAGCCTCTAGTTAAACTGGCTCGTTGATCAAAGATGGTGAAGGTTTTCTAGCCATAGACATGAGATGTCATTTGATAACGGGATCACATCATTAGGAGAATGATGTGATGGACAAGACTCAAACTATAACATAGCATATGATCATGTCAGTTTATTGCTATTGTTTTCTGCATGTCAAGTATCTGTTCCTATGACCATGAGATCATGCAACTCACTGACACCGAAGGAATACCTCGTGTCTATCAAACGTCGCAACGTAACTGGGTGACTATAAAGATGCTCTACAGGTATCTCCGAAGGTGTCTATTGAGTTGGCATGGATCAAGACTGGGATTTGTTACTCCGTATGACGGAGAGGTATCTTAGGGCCCACTCGGTAACACAACATCACAATAAGCCTTGCAAGCAATGTGACTAAAGTGTTAGCCACGGGATCTTGTATTACGGAACGAGTAAAGAGACTTGCCAGTAACGAGATTGAACTAGGTATAGAGATACCGACGATCGAATCTCGGGCAAGTAACATACCGAAGAACAAAGGGAACAACATACGGGATTAACTGAATCCTTGACATAGAGGTTCAACCGATGAAGATCTTCGTAGAATATGTAGGAACCAATATGGGCATCCAGGTCCCGCTATTGGTTATTGACCGTAGAGGTGTCTCGGTCATGTCTACATAGTTCTCGAACCCGCAGGGTCTGCACACTTAACCTTCGGTGACGTTTTGGTAGTATTGAGTTATGTATGGTGGTGACCGAAGGTTGTTCGGAGTCTCGGATGAGATCCAGGACGTCACGAGGAGCTCCGAAATGGTCCGGAGGTAGAGATTGATATATAGGAAGTCCCGTTTTGGTCACCGGAAAAGTTTCGGGTACTTCGGTAGAGTACCGGGAGTGCCGGGAGGGTACCAGGGGACCATCGGGAGGGGCCTCTCGCCCCAAAGGGCCTCATGGGCTGTGGGAGGAGGTAAACCAGCCCCTAGTGGGCTGGCCGAACCCCCCCAACAAGGCCCATGCGGCTAGGGGTGGGAAAGTCCAAGTGGAGGAAAGGAAAACCAAGTGGGGGAGGAATCCTACTCCTAGTAGGATTGGAGTTGGACTCCTCCACCTCCCCACTTCGGCCGATTCCTAGGGGCCGCCCTAGGGGCGCCGGCCACTCCCCTCCCTCCTCTATATACTAGAGGGAGAGAGGGCCAAAGACAATCAACCCAATAGGCCACGGTGCAGCCCTCTCTCCCGATAGATTAGTTCCTCTAGTTTTTCAGCAGTGTTTAGGCGAAGCCCTGCTGGAATAGTTCCACCACCGCCGCCGCCGCGCCGTCGCGCTGCCGGAGAACTCATCCACCTCTCCGCTCCCTCTTGCTGGATCAAGAAGGCGGAGATCGTCATCGAGCTGTACGTGTGCTGAACGCGGAGGTGCCGTCCGTTCGGCACTAGATTGGAAGGACCGTGATTGGATCGCGGGACGGATCGTGATTGGATCGCAAGACGGATCGTGATGGGATCGCGGGACGGCTTGCGATTTGGATCGCAAAGACGTTCGACTACATCAACCGCGTTTCTTAATGCTTCCGCTTAGCGATCTACAAGGGTATGTAGATTCACTCTCCCTCTCGTAGATGCTCATCACCATGGATAGATCTTGCGTGTGCGTAGGAAATTTTTTGTTTCCCATGCAACGTTCCCCAACAGTGGTATCAGAGCCAGGTTTATGTGTAGATGAGATCACGAGTAGAACACAAAGGAGTTTGTGGGCGTTGATATTCAGATTGCTTCCTCCCTTGGTCTTTTCTTGATTCGGCGGTATTGTGGGATGAAGCGGCCCGGACCAACCTTACTCGTACGCTTACGAGAGACCGGTTTCATCAACTGACATGTAACTTCGTTGCATAAAGATGGCTGGCGGGTGTCTGTCTCTCCCGCTTTAGTTGGATCGGATTCGACAAAGGCAGTCCTTGAGAAGGTTGAATAGCAATTTGTGTATCACCGTTGTGGTTTTTGCATAGGTAAGAATTGTTCTTGCTAGATACCCGTAGCAGCCACGTAAAACTTGCAACAACAATTAGAGGACGTCTAACTTGTTTTTGCAGGGTATGTTGTGATGTGATATGGCCAATTACATGATGGGATATATGTGATGTATGAGATGATCATGTATTGTATAGAATATCACGACTTGCATGTCGATGAGTACGGCAACCGGCAGGAGCCATAGGGTTGTCTTTAATTAATTTTCGCCGTTTTTGCTTTACTTTATCGCTATGAGTTAGCAATAGTCGTGGAAGCAACAGTTGGCGCGACAACCTCATGGCGACACGTTGATGGATATCAAGATGATGGAGATCATGGTGTTATGCCGGTGACGATGGAGATCATGCCGGTGCTTTGGAGATGGAGATCAAAAGCACAAGTTCATGACCATATTATGTCACTTATGATTTGCATGTGATGTTAATCCTTTTATGCATCTTATTTTTCTTAGGACGACGGTAGCATTATAAGGTGATCACTCACTTAAATTTCAAGATAAAATTGTGTTCTCCCCGAGTGTGCACCGTTGCAAAAGTTCGTCGTTTCGAGACACCTCGTGATGATCGGGTGTGATAGACTCTACGTTCACATACAACGGGTGCAAGCCAGTGTTGCACGTGCGGAACACTCGGGTTAAACTTGACGAGCCTAGCATGTATAGACATGGCCTCGGGACACAAGAGACTGAAAGGTCGAACATGAGTCATATAGTAGATATGATCAACATGAAGATGTTCACCATTGAAACCACCTCATCTCACGTGATGATCGGACTTGGGTTGGTGAATTTGGATCATGTGACACTCGAATGACCAGAGGGATGTCAATTTGAGTGGGAGTTTTTAAGTAATATGATTAACTAAACTCTTTATCATAAACATAGTCTAAAGTTGTCTTTGCTAAATTATGTTGTAGATCAATAGCTCGCGCTGTAGCTCCCCTGTGTTTTTTATACGTTCCTAGAGAAAATAGAGTTGAAAGATGATGGTAGCAATAATGCGGACTGGGTCCGTGATCTGAGGATTGTCCTCATTGCTGCACAGAAGGCTTATGTCCTTAATGCACCACTCGGTGCGCCACCCCCTCAAGCGTCATCTCTAGATGTTTTGAACATCTGAGAGGCACGTTCCTGATGACTACTTGATAGTTCAGTGCGTCATGCATTACAGCTTAGAATTGAGGCTCCAAAACGTTTTGAACGTCACGGAACATATGAGATGTTCTAAGAGCTGAAATTGGGATCTCAGGCTCGTGCCCGTGTTGAGAGGTATGAGACCTCCAACAAGATTCTTTGCCTGCAAGATGAAGGAGAATAGCTCAATCGGTGAGCATGTGCTCAGATTGTCTGGGTGCTACAATCGCTTGAATCGGGTGGGAGTTGATCTTCCAGATAAGATAGTGATTGATATAGTTCTCCAAGTCATTGTCACTAAGCTACTAGAGCTTCGTGATGAACTATAAAATGCTAGGGATGGAAATAATGATCCCTGAGCTATTCGCGATGTTTGACACCGCGAAGGTAGAAATCAAGAAGGAGCATCAAGTGTTGATGGTTAGTAAAACCATTAGTTTCGAGAAGGGCAAGGGCAAGGACGGAAACTACATGGATGGCAAGTCAGTTGCTGCTCCAGTGAAGAAACCCAAGGTTGAACCCAAACCCGAGACTAAGTGCTTCTATTATGAGGAGAACGGTCGCTGAAGCAGAACAACCCTAGATACTTGGTAGATAAGAAGGCTGGCAACGTTGACAGAAGTATATTTGATATACGTGTTATTGATGTGCACGTTACTAGTACTCCTACTAGCACCTGGGTATTGGATACCCGTTCGGTTGCTAAATGTTAGTAACTCGAAATAAAAGCTACGGAATAAACAGAGGCTAGCTAAGGGTGAGGTGACGATGAGTGTTGGAAGTGTTTCCAAGGTTGATGTGATCACCATCGCACGCTCTCTCTACCTTCGAGATTAGTGATGAACCTAAATAAATGTTATTTGGTGTTTGCATTGAGCATGAACGTGATTAGATCATGTTTATTGCAATACGGTTATTCATTTAAGTTAGAGAATAATGGTTATTCTGTTTACATGAATAATACCTTCAATGGTCATGCACCCAATGAGAATGGTTTATTAAATCTTGATCATAGTGATACACATGTTCATAATATTGATGCCAAAAGATACAAAGTTAATAATGATAGTACCACATACTTGTGGCACTGCCGCTAAAATGTCATATTGGTGTAAAACGAATGAAGAAACTCCATGCTGATGGATCTTTGGACTCATTCGATTTCGAATCGGTTGAGACATGCGGACCATGCCTCATGGGCAAGATGACTAGGACCCCGTTTTCCGGTATGATGGAGCGGGCAAGTAACTTATTGGAAATGATACATGTTGATGTATTCGGTCCAATGAGTGTTGTAGCGTGCGGTGGATATCGTTATTTTCCTACCTTCACTGATGATTTGAGTAGACATGGGGATATTTACTTAATGAAACACAAGTCTGAAACGTTTGAAAAGTTCAAACAAAATCAGAGTGAAGTTTGAGATCATCGTGACAAGAAGATAAAATGTCTACGATATGATCGTGGAGGTAAATATCTGAGTTGCGAGTTTGATATACAACTTAAGACAATGTGTAAGTTGTTTCACAACTCACGCCACCTGGAACACCATAGTGTGATGGTGTGTCCGAACGTCGTAGTCATGCTCTATTGGATATGGTGCGAACTATGATGTCTCTTATCGATTTGCCACTATCGTTTTGGGGTTATGCATTAGAGACAACTACATTCACTTTAAAAGGGGCACCATCTAAATCCGTTGAGATGACACCGTATGAATTTTGGTTTGGCGGAAACCTAAGCTGTCATTTCTAATGTTTGGGGCTGCGACGCTTATGTGAAAAAGGGTTTTCACCTAATGAGCTCGAACCCAAAGCGGACAAATGCATCTTCATAGAATACCCTAACGTAACAGTTGGGTGTACCTTCTATCTCAGATCCAAGTGCAAAATGTTTGTTGCTAAAACGGGTCCTTTTTCGAGAAAGAGTTTCTCTCGAAAGAATTGAGTGGGAGGAAGTAGAACTTGATGCGGTTGTTGAACCGTTACTTCAGTTAGATAGTAGCACAACGCAGAAAGATGTTTCTGCGACGTCTACAACAAGTGAAGAGGAAGCAAATGATGATGATCATGAAGCTTCGGATCAAGTTACTACCGAACCTCGTAGGTCGACAAGGACTCGTACCGCCCCTGAGTGGTACGTCAATCATGTCTTGGAGGTCATGTTGTTAGACAACAGTGAACCTACGAGCTATGAAGAGGCGATGGTGGGCCCGGATTCCAACAAATGGCTAGGAGCCATGAAATCCGAGATAGGATCCATGTATGAAAACCAAGTATAGACTTTGGTAGACTTTCTCGTTGAACGGCAGGCCGTTGAGTACAAATGGACCTTTAAAAGGAAGACAGACATTGATGGTAAATGTCACCATTTATAAAGCTCGACTTGTTGCAAAGTAGTTTCCGACAAGTTCAAGTAGTTGACTACGATGAGACTTTCTCACCCGTAGCGATGCTAAAGTCTGTTGGAATTATGTTAGCAATTGCTGCATTTTTCGATTATGAAATCTGGCAAATGGATGTCAAAACAGAGTTTCCTTAATGGTTTCCGTGAGGAAAGGTTGTATGTGATACAACCAGAAGGTTTTGTCAGTCCTAAGGATGCTAAAATGTATGCAAGCTCCAGCGATCTTTCTATGGACTGGAGCAAGCATCTCGGAGTTGGAATATACGCTTTGATGAGGTGATCAAAGTTTTTGGGTCTATACAAAGTTTATGAGAAACTTGTATTTACAATAAAGTGAGTGGGAGCACTATAGAATTTCTGATAAGTATATGTGGATGACATATTGTTGATCGGAAATGATGTAGAATTTCTGGAAAGCATAAAGGGTTGTTTGAAAGGAGTTTTTCAAAGGAAAACCTGGAATGAAGCTACTTAAATATTGGGCATCAGGATCTATAGAGATAGATCAAGACGTCTGATAAGACATTCAATGAGTACATACCTTGATAAGATTTTGAAAGAGTTCAAAATGGATCAGTCAAAGAAAGAGTTCTTGCCTGATTTGTAAGGTGTGGTGTTGAGTGAGACTCAAAGCTCGACCACGGCAGAAGAAAGACAAAGGACGAAGGTCGTCGCCTATGCCAAAGCCATAGGCTCTATATAGTATGCCATGCTGTGTACCGCACCTGTGTGTACCTTGCCATGAGTCTGTCAAGGGGTACAAGAGTGATCCAGGAGTGGATCACTGGACAGCGGTCAAAATTATCCTTAGTAACTAGAGGACTAAGGAAATATTTCTCGATTATGGAGGTGATAAAGAGTTCATCGTAAAGGGTTACGTCGATGCAAGCTTTAACACCAATCTGGATGACTCTGAGTAGCAATCCGGATACGTATAGTGGAGCAGCCATTTGGAATAGCTCCAAGTGGAGCGTGGTAGCATCTGCAGTACAACATATAGATTTGCAAAGAACACACGGATCTGAATGTTGCAGACCGTTGACTAAAGACCTCTCTCACATGCAAAGCATGATCGAACCCCAGAACTCATTGGGTGTTAGATTCATAACAATGTAAATCACATGGTGATGTGAACTAGATTATTGACTCTAGTGCAAGTGGGAGACTGTTGGAAATATGCCCTAGAGGCAATAATAAAATGGTTATTATTATATTTCCTTGTTCATGATAATCGTTTATTATCCATGCTATAATTGTATTGATTGGAAACTCAATTACATGTGTGGGTACATAGACAAACAATGTGTCCCTAGTAAGCCTCTAGTTAAACTGGCTTGTTGATCAAAGATGGTGAAGGTTTCCTAGCCATAGACACGAGATGTCATTTGATAACGGGATCACATCATTAGGAGAATAATGTGATGGACAAGACCCAAACTATAAACATAGCATATGATCGTGTCAGTTTATTGCTATTGTTTTCTGCATGTCAAGTATCTGTTCCTATGACCATGAGATCATGCAACTCACTGACATCGGAGGAATACCTTGTGTGTGTCAAACGTCGCAACGTAACTGGGTGACTATAAAGATGCTCTACAGGTATCTCCGAAGGTGTCCGTTGAGTTGGCATGGATCAAGACTGGGATTTGTTACTCCGTATGACGGAGAGGTATCTCAGGGCCCACTCGGTAATACAACATCACAATAAGCCTTGCAAGCAATGTGACTAAAGTGTTAGCCACGGGATCTTGTATTACGGAACGAGTAAAGAGACTTGCCGGTAACGAGATTGAACTAGGTATAGAGATACCGACGATCGAATCTCGGGCAAGTAACATACCGAAGAACAAAGGGAACAACATACGGGATTAACTGAATTCTTTACATAGAGGTTCAACAGATGAAGATCTTCGTAGAATATGTAGGAACCAATATGGGCATCCAGGTCCCGCTATTGGTTATTGACCGTAAAGGTGTCTCGGTCATGTCTACATAGTTCTCGAACCCGCAGGGTCTGCACACTTAACGTTCGGTGACGTTTCAGTAGTATTGAGTTACGTATGGTGGTGACTGAAGGTTGTTCGGAGTTCCGGATGAGATCCAGGACGTTACGAGGAGCTCCGGAATGGTCTGGAGGTAAAGATTGATATATAGGAAGTCCCGTTTTGGTCACCGGAAAAGTTTCGGGTACTTCGGTAGTGTACCGGGAGTGCCGGGAGGGTACCGGGAGACCATCGGGAGGGGCCTCTCGCCCCAAAGGGCCTCATGGGCTGTGGGAGGAGGTAAATCAGCCCCTAGTGGGCTGGCTGAACCCCCCCAACAAGGCCCATGCGGCTGTAGGAGATATGCCCTAGAGGCAATAATAAATGTTATTGATTATCTCCCTGTTCATAATTAGGTTTATGTTCCATGCTATAACTGCTATGGTTCTCGAGTCTACAATAACCACGAGGCTCGAAGGAAGACTCATATGCACGTGTGGAATAATAAACGATAAAATGTATTCCTAGTCAAGCCTCTATGACTGGCTCAAGTATTGCATGATGATCCTGTTTTCCTGATCATGGGCATGACTATGCCGGCAATTTTGAGGGCACAATTGTTGGTAGAACACTTGTGTTGAATCGACCCGAATTGATGTTATGCTATGAGATACATTCATCACTAGTTAATGGTTAATAACACAGAGAAGTTAATGTTTGCATAATTCCTTAGATCATGAGAGTGTTGAGTTTCTTCATACTTGCTTCATGAACTTTGGGGTTTGTTAAACGTCACCCGTAAATGGGTGGCTATTACGGCGGCTTACGGGTTCATGGAAAAGTGTGTTAAGTAACTTGATAGCTCAAGATTGGGATTTGCTCCTCCGACGATGGAGAGATATTCTCGGGCCCTCTCGGTGTTACGGTATCCATCATCGTCTGGCCAGACACAAGTGTGATTTGATCACAGGGATGCCGGAACACGGAAACGAGAAAAGAGAACAAAAACCGGCAACGAGGTAACTGGCATTGTGGACAAGTGTTGATCCACGAGGATGCCAATGTTTCTCACCTCGGGTATTTGTAACATATCGCGAAGCAACAGGAATAGCACACGGCAACTGGAGGTTCACTCGAATATTCATTCGTGTGGGTATAGGGGTCAATATGGGTGTCCACAGCTCCGATGTTGATCATTGATCGGAAAGAGTTCCGGTCATGTCTATACTTCACCGAACCTATAGGGTCACACGCTTAAGGGTCATCTATCTGCTGAATACTAGACGGGGAGTCTGAGAGAAAATCACCGAAAAAGTTTCGGACGAAACGGAAACGTTCCGGAGAGAACACCGGAATAGTTCCGGTGAAACTGAAAAGTTGTTTCAGGGTATTCCATTAAGTCAAATTGGTTCTGGCACACGCCTGGAAATTCTTGGAGGATGCCAGAAGTGTTCTGAAAACTTCTGGGAATTTTCCGGGACAAAAACCGGAAATGTTCCGGAGCAGCCGGAACCACTTTGGTTGCTTTTCGCTGAAGAAACATTGTTCCGAAATTGTTTCGGAATGCGTTCAAAATTGTTTTGGTGGGTGCTAGAATTATTCTAGGCACACAGAAATAATTTGGGTTTTAACGGACGCAGAAAAATGTCTTCGTGAATAGTGAAAAGCACTTTTTGGGCTGATTTGCAAATGGGGTTTTTCTTCTAGAAGAAAACCACTTTTGGTGTGTGAAAGGGAGGTGGAGCTCCCCAAGGGGGCTGCAAATTTCGGCCATGGCATGGGGGGGCCCTCCTTGAGGTGTCCTTCCACCTCATGGTGGATATCTTCTACACACCCTTATGTGGCATGTGGTGGAAAGATCCTAGGAAGGTCCTTTTGGTCTTTCCTCTACCCCTTGTTCCTCCTATAAATAGAGGTGGAGAGAGCTCTCCAAAATCAGCTCATCCTTGCTCTCATACACATGCCATAGACTTGTCTGGCTTCTCTCTCCCTCCCAGCGAAATAGTTTTGTAGAGCCGAAAGGGTGTCTGGGTTCCGGCAGGAACTAGTTCTGGACGGCGAAGCCCTGCCGGATAGTTGAGACCGTATGTGTGCAACTCTGTAGAGAGATCGTAGTTTCGGTCTTAGTTCGAGAGTGCCTCCCAAAGGGCTGTCCAAGTGATAGTCTTAGTTTCGAGGGTCCTCCCGAAGGGCTGTCCGAGTGACCGTTCGAGTTTCGAAGGTCCTCCCGAAGGGCTGTCCGCGACACCGTCCGAGGGACTGTCCGACCACCTCCCGGAGGGCTGTCCGGGGGGCGGATGAGGGTATACATCCTCACGGTTGGGAGGTTGTAAATCCTAGCTGCGGGGATCTGCACCGCCGATCGTCATCGACTCTACTTCCGCTGCGCTACGAGTCGGTAACGAAACAGATCAAACCTTGTATGCAGTCTCCATAGTGATCCTGGGCTGGTACGTAGGTCGGAAATTTTTTTGTTTTCTGCTGCGTTACCCTACAGTGGCATCAAGAGCCGTGCTATGCGTAGATGCAGGTTGCGATCTAGAATACATAGAGATGTATGGGTGTTGCACAATATAATTAGGTAGTAGATGAGATCTATTACTGAAAATTATTTGTGCGGTTAGCAGATGAAATCTGTTACCCGATGTTCTTGTTGCTTCCCTGGAATTTGCGTAGTCCTGATCTTGACGGCATGGTGGAATCTCACAAAGTTCTGGCAATCCGCGATCCTTTCACGTTGCTCCTGAGTATGCTGATTGACAGATCAACGAAGTGCTAACAGTTCTTTGGGTTCCACCATAGTTGAGAAAGATGGATGTTTCGCAGACGAAAGGGCAATGCAGATATGATCTGCACGGGGGTCACGCGTATGACGAAGTTCAGTATGGGGCTCGAGATTTTATTATCTCGTGTTTCATACACCCCGCAATGTTAATCTAGCGACTTGGATTATCATGCTTGATGATGGACGTTGGTAGCTTCGGTTTGTTTCGAAACCTTAGAAGCCACGTAAAACAAGTTTTTGCATGAACCGATTAGAGGCGTCTAACTTGGTTTTGCAGGATGGTTTGCATGTGCATATGATGTGGTATAGCAGTGCTCATATTTATTTGATTATGTATGAGATGACTATATGATGTAATTTGATTAACATGACCTGCGTGTCATGATTCGGCATGATGGCTGGAGCCATATGATTGCACTTTAATGACCTGCGTGTCAACCTTATGTAATGCACTTATTTTATTAGCTATAGAGATAGCAATATTATCTGGTGCATCGACAAGGTGGTGGCAATCTTCGCGAAGGTAAACACCGACGCGAATGCCGGAGACGAAGAAATAAAAGACTTCTCCGTCAGAAAGGGCTGTACCATATCATGCTATTATGAATTGCCTGAGATGTTTATCCCTTATGATGCACCCTTCTTGATTGCGCGGTAGTCGCTTTTATTAGGGTGATCTCTCACAAAAATATCAAGTAGTTAGTGTTCTCCCAAGTGTAGCACCGTCACAGCATCCTTCCTTTCGAGGTGCGCCATGATCTATATGGGTACGAACGATTGTACGGGTGTAAGGCGGGTGAGGTCAGACCTCGCAGCAAGATCACTTGGTTATCTTGACGTTCATGGCAGGATCGTCCTGAGCTCGGAACACACGCATCGAAAGATGAACAAGAGTCACATGGAGATGTGATTGGCAAGTTTGCCTACCAATTGAAGTTCGCGCCATCAGTGTTCATCTCGAACAATGGCGTTGAATGGAAATGTGGGTCTTGAATCACTCACAATCAATTATGAGAGATATTGATTTGAGTGGGAGCGCACTGTAGAATTAACTTGTTTAAATTCTCAGTGCAATTAATTTTGAACGCTGTCTAAGTGTGGTTTGCATAATAGTTGTAGAATAATGGCTCGCGTTTCCACCTTCCCTATTAAAATTGAATAGCTCTTAAATATCTGGTTAAAACTTTACGGTTGGTAACGTAATGTGAGGATTGTCCTCAAGAGTGCCGAGAAGGACTTTGTCCTATCGCATGTTTTCGGTATTCTCCCGCTAATGCTATGGATCATGTGACTCTCGTCCTTCGATCCAAAAGCTAGAATTCCTTTTCAGTCAAAATGCAATATGTTTGCTTCCATGAGACCCGAACTTCGAAAGTTTGGATAGTTATGTGATATTCATGGAATCTGAAAATCATTTTCAGAGAAAGACAAAGACTAAAAGATATGAGATATCCAAAGCAATGTTTGTTTGCAAACTATTAGTAAAGGAGTTTACTATGCATTAGACTGATAAGAGAGGGATCCAGGAGAACGCCTGTCATATGATGAAAGGTGAATAAAACAACAACTTAAAGAGAAAGGAAGTGTCCTAAGGGTGTTAGTAAGACTTTCACGCCTAGGAAGTCCGGGGCTAACGCCACTCTTAAGTTGGGTGCTTCTTCTAAGAGTAGGAGAAATACTGAAAGTTAAACTGTTAGAAGTATGAAGGCAGAAAGAAAGAAGACTGGAATATCCAGCTCATGTATGAATGTCATACAAGTTTTTGATGTATAGAAGGCTGGTCAAAGATATAGTTCTTGGGAATTATGGTTAAACATGTTGATCACTAATTCTTGGGTATTGTGAGTTGATCACAAAGATACCCGCTTGATTGCATTCTGTTGCAACTCGATGTAAGAACTACTATGGCCTGAAAGACTAGCCAGGAATGAGGTTAAGATACACACAGGGAACATAGTAAATGTTACTATACCTTCCATAGGTGTATTACCTATGTATTTATTTTCATAATTCTTTTGGAGTTTCACGCTCCAGCCCTTTGCATAAGGTATCTTGCAAGAAGGTTGTTCATAAGAGAACTTTTGATGTTCGGTGTTATGAATAACATAAGGGCCATACTTTCATTATGAATGAGATGTATGTTATGAATAATGATATTAATATATTACCTCTGTGCTTACTTTCATAATTCATTTTAGAGTTTCATACACTCTAGCCCATTGCACAATGTTTGTTGCAAAAGAGTTGTTCATAAAAACAACAATTGTTGTTCAGTATTATGAATAACATGAGGGGACATGCTTCCATCCTAGATGGGATGTATGTTATGAATATTGATGAAAATATGATACATCCATAACACTGACGCTAAATGTCGCAAGACTAAAAGAATACCACACAAGTGTGGCACTGCATTTGGTCACATTGGAGAAACCCGCATGAAAAATTCCATTATGATGGATTTTGAAGTCGTTTGATTTTGAATCATCTGACACTTGCAACTTTCCTTTGAAAAGTGAAGTGACTGAAATACCGTTCACAGGCCATAAGGAACGAGCATAGAACATATTGGTGATCATACATTATGATGTGTGTAGTCCAATAAATGTTGTTGCAAGTAGTGGATTTATCTATCTTCAGAAATGACTCAAGTAGATATATGGATATTTACTTGATGAGACGTGAGTCTGGATCTTTTGAAATCATTCGAAAGGTTTTCAAAATGAAGAAGAAAATATTGTAACAAGAAAATTATGTTTCTACAATTCGATTGCAGAAAGGAATATTTGAGTTACAAGTTTAGCGAATGTCTGATGAGTTGTGAAAGGGGTTTCATAACTTGCACCTCCCGGAACACCACTGCAAATGGAAAGTCCGTGAAGATGTAATCGAACCATTTATGACATGGTAAGATCAAAGATGACATAAATAGATTTGCCATTATCCCTTTTAAAGAGTAATGCTTTAGAGACTGCGGCTTTTACACTGAAAAGAGCTCCATCGGGTCTGTTGAAATGACGCCATGGTATGGTACGCCCAACCATGTTATATCTTTTCTTAACATTTGGAATATGGGGCTTGTGTAAAAGGTTACAAACCTATTCCAAATCAGACAAGTGCTACTTTGTAAGGTTATGCCAAGTCATTGGGTATTCCCCCACCACTATACCGAGGCAAAGGATTTTGCCGCAAAACGGTATGCTTTTAAAGAGAATAGTTCTTACAAAAGGTGAGTGGGAGGACAGTGCAACTCGACGAGATAAACAGTATCTTCGTCATCAGATCAAAGGAAAGGAACCTTGGAAATGATTCCGGAGTTTCCTACTGCGACTGATACGGAAGTCTCTGCAATAAAATGTATGGACTTCGGTCGAACTTGCAGCTGAACCACGTAGGCAAAGCTCGTTCAAACCTATCAGGTGCTCAAACGAGATATTGTTGTTAGACAACAGTATACCTACAATACACAAGGAAGCGTTGATGGGCCCTGACTCCAGAATTGGCTAAATGCCAATACAATCCGAGATAGTTTCCATATAAGTGATTCAAGATTAAAATCTTGATACACCTGTCGGAAGACTTAGAGTCTAACGAATATTTATGGAACTAAAAACTGATACGGATAAAATGTTTTATCCATAAAGCTCGACTTGTTGCAATAACAAGTTCAAGGAGTTGACTACGATGAGATTGTCTCACCGTAGCGATGCTTAAAGTCGGTTCGGGTTGAACTAGCAACTAATACATATTTCAATCATGAGACATGAAACATGGATGACAAAAGGATTTCCATCTGATGGAAATGAAACCTAGGACTTGTATGTGATACAGTCCAAAGTAATTTGTCGATCCAGAGGATGCTAGTAAGTATGCAAACTTCAGAGTTCCAGCAATGGACAGAAGAGAGCAAAATGGAGTTGGAGTCTTCATTTTTGATGAAATGGTCAAAAGAGTTTGACTTCATCAAATGGGTATCGAAGATGCTTGTGATTCAAGAAAATAAGTGGGAGCATAATAATATTTCTAAAAACCTTGTGTGCTTGACACATTGTTAATTGGAAATAAATTTCTTGACACGAATTAGGACTTCATTTGAAAATAGTTTTCGATGAAGTACTTAGGCTAAATAGCATCAATATTAGGCATGATGATCTATGGAGATAGATTTACCTAATGGGGCTAAGCAATGAATACATATTGACAAGGTGCTAAAACCTTTTAGCATTTAAAACGCCAAGGAGTGATTCTTGCCGAAGTCACATGGAAAGAGTTTTGCAAGACTCGGTGTCTCAAAACACAGATGAGCAAAATACATGATGGTGATTCCACACACTCTTGTGTTTGGATTAATCATGTATTCCATGGTATGTAAAAACAACCAGATATGTCCAATATTCCAAAGTTGTTGCGAGTATAGATACCAAAGTGATCAAAAGGACTGATCATAGGACAACAGTGAAAGATGTCATTGAGTACTAGAGTAGTACTGATGACATGTTTTCTCGCAAGAAGAGATTATGAAGTGATCATTGTAAGTAATTACATCGATACAGTCTTCATCAATGCTCCATGCGATTTTCGATTTAAGTTAAGGGTTTTTGTGTAATACACAATATGGTGGCACGGTAGTTGGAAATTGTTCCAAACAAGATACTGTGGCGAATTCTATAACAAAGGCTAAGTATGTTGACGCTTTAGAAGCGACAAAGAAGTTGTTGAATCATATAGTTCATTCATGAACTTAGTATGGTTCCAAGATGGCTTTGGTCTATGGGACACTATTGCAGATAGTTGCCCCATAGCTCAGTCTGAGGAATCAGGTTTCGACCAATGATTCACACATATGCAAAGCCAAGTCCACACAAAATATGAATTTTGTGAAAGCGTGAAAACGCAAGGATATGCAAAGTTACACACGGAGCTGAAGTCGTCAGGTCCGTTGGACATCAGGCTATACCACAAGCGAAGCATATTTTACACCAGTATGCCATAGGTGTAAAGTGCATTAGCATTGACTAGATTATTGACTCTAGTGCAAGTGGGAGTCTATAGGAGATATGCCCTAGAGGCAATAATAAATGTTATTGATTATCTCCCTGTTCATAATTAGGTTTATGTTCCATGCTATAACTGCTATGGTTCTCAAGTCTACAATAACCACGAGGCTCGAAGGAAGACTCATATGCACGTGTGGAATAATAAACGGTAAAATGTATTCCTAGTCAAGCCTCTATGACTGGCTCAAGTATTGCATGATGATCCTGTTTTCCTGATCATGGGCATGACTATGCCGGCAATTTTGAGGGCACAATTGTTGGTAGAACACTTGTGTTGAATCGACCCGAATTGATGTTATGCTATGAGATACATTCGTCACTAGTTAATGGTTAATAACACAGAGAAGTTAATGTTTGCATAATTCCTTAGACCATGAGAGTGTTGAGTTTCTTCATACTTGCTTCATGAACTTTGGGGTTTGTTAAACGTCACCCGTAAATGGGTGGCTATTACGGCGGCTTACGGGTTCATGGAAAAGTGTGTTAAGTAACTTGATAGCTCAAGATTGGGATTTGCTCCTCCGACGATGGAGAGATATTCTCGGGCCCTCTCGGTGTTACGGTATCCATCATCGTCTGGCCAGACACAAGTGTGATTTGATCACAGGGATGCCGGAACACGGAAACGAGAAAAGAGAACAAAAACCGGCAACGAGGTAACTGGCATTGTGGACAAGTGTTGATCCACGAGGATGCCGATGTTTCTCACCTCGGGTATTTGTAACATATCGCGAAGCAACAGGAATAGCACACGGCAACTAGAGGTTCACTCGAATATTCATTCGTGTGGGTATAGGGGTCAATATGGGTGTCCACGGCTCCGATGTTGATCATTGATCGGAAAGAGTTCCGGTCATGTCTATACTTCACCGAACCTATAGGGTCACACGCTTAAGGGTCATCTATCTGCTGAATACTAGACGGGGAGTCTGAGAGAAAATCACCGAAAAAGTTTCGGACGAAACGGAAACGTTCCGGAGAGAACACCGGAATAGTTCCGGTGAAACTGAAAAGTTGTTTCAGGGTATTCCATTAAGTCAAATTGGTTCTGGCACACGCTTGGAAATTCTTGGAGGATGCCAGAAGTGTTCTGGAAACTTCTGGGAATTTTCCGGGACAAAAACCGGAAATGTTCCGGAGCAGCCGGAACCACTTTGGTTGCTTTTCGCTGAAGAAACATTGTTCCGAAATTGTTTCGGAATGCGTTCAAAATTGTTTTGGTGGGTGCTAGAATTATTCTAGGCACACAGAAATAATTTGGGTTTTAACGGACGCAGAAAAATGTCTTCGTGAATAGTGAAAAGCACTTTTTGGGCTGATTTGCAAATGGGGTTTTTCTTCTAGAAGAAAACCACTTTTGGTGTGTGAAAGGGAGGTGGAGCTCCCCAAGGGGGCTGCAAATTTCGGCCATGGCATGGGGGGGCCCTCCTTGAGGTGTCCTTCCACCTCATGGTGGATATCTTCTACACACCCTTATGTGGCATGTGGTGGAAAGATCCTAGGAAGGTCCTTTTGGTCTTTCCTCTACCCCTTGCTCCTCCTATAAATAGAGGTGGAGAGAGCTCTCCAAAATCAGCTCATCCTTGCTCTCATACACATGCCATAGACTTGTCTGGCTTCTCTCTCCCTCCCAGCGAAATAGTTTCGTAGAGCCGAAAGGCTGTCTGGGTTCCGGCAGGAACTAGTTCTGGACGGCGAAGCCCTGCCGGATAGTTGAGACCGTATGTGTGCAACTCTGTAGAGAGATCGTAGTTTCGGTCATAGTTCGAGAGTGCCTCCCGAAGGGCTGTCCATGTGATAGTCTTAGTTTCGAGGGTCCTCCCGAAGGGCTGTCCGAGTGACCGTTCGAGTTTCGAAGGTCCTCCCGAAGGGCTGTCCGCGACACCGTCCGAGGGACTGTCCGACCGCCTCCCGGAGGGCTGTCCGGGGGGCGGATGAGGGTATACATCCTTGCGGTTGGGAGGTTGTAAATCCTAGCTGCGGGGATCTGCACCGCCGATCGTCATCGACTCTACTTCCGCTGCGCTACGAGTCGGTAACGAAACAGATCAAACCTTGTATGCAGTCTCCATAGTGATCCTGGGCTGGTACGTAGGTTGGAAATTTTTTGTTTTCTGCTGCGTTACCCTACAGCGGCTAGGGGTCGGAAAGTCCAAGTGGAGGAAAGGAAAACCAAGTGGGGGAGGAATCCTACTCCTAGTAGGATTGGAGTTGGACTCCTCCACCTCCCCACTTCGACCGACTCCTAGGGGCTGCCCTAGGGTCATCGGCCCCTCCCCTCCCTCCTATATATACTAGAGGGAGAGAGGGCCAAAGACAACCAACCCAATAGGCCACAGTGCAGCCCTCTCTCCCGATAGATCAGTTCCTCTAGTTTTTCAGCAGTGTTTAGGCGAAGCCCTGCTGGAATAGTTCCACCACCGCCGCCGCCGCGCCGTTGCGCTGCCGGAGAACTCATCCACCTCTCCGCTCCCTCTTGCTGGATCAAGAAGGCGGAGATCGTCATCGAGCTGTACTTGTGCTGAACGCGGAGGTGCCGTCCGTTCGGCACTAGATTGGAAGGACCGTGATTGGATCGCGGGACGGATCGTGATTGGATCGCGAGACGGATCGTGATGGGATCGCGGGACGGCTTGCGATTTGGATCGCGAAGACGTTCGACTACATCAACCGCGTTTCTTAACGCTTCCGCTTAGCGATCTACAAGGGTATGTAGATTCACTCTCCCTCTCGTAGATGCTCATCATCATGGATAGATCTTGCGTGTGCGTAGGAAATTTTTTATTTTCCATGCAACGTTCCCCAACAGGATGGGGATACCACAGTCTCCCTAACCATTCAATCACAGGTTGGTTCACTGGCTGGTGGTGGGTTGGTTACCCAGCATAGCACCACAAACGAGTTCTCTGGTTTGTTTCACCACGAGCATGCTGTTTTTTGCGTTTCAAAAAGCAGAAATGAAAAGGGGTAGAATGGCCGGCCCAGCTTGGAGGGTTTCAGGCATCTGTTTGTAAAAAATGCACACCTGAAACCTCAAATAGGAATCGCCCTCGTAGAATGCGAGGTATAGTGGCTGCACCTGATTGCTGTACTGCTAGTGTGGCTGGCCGCTGATGGACTGCTGCAGTGCAGCCGTGTCTGTCTCGAAGTCGATCCACATGCGCACAACCCCTGCACATAGAAGAGGCGGTTGCGCTTAGTTTTCTAGTTACTCGATCGATCAACGATCTTCACCTATAAAAAGCATCAACGATCCCACTCGCTGGCTCACAAATCAGGAAAGGAGCGGCAGGCGACACGCAGGACGCAGCCACGCAAGCACTAGCACGGCAAATCGTGGACTTGTGAAGGCTGAGCCATTAATTAGTTTATTAATTTTGTGAATAGATTTCCTTTATTTTGTTATTTTCATTTCATCTTTGTTGTAAATGTCCATTAGTTTATTAATTTTGGTATTTTCATCTTTGTTTGCATTCAAAACAAATTTTTTTGGGGGAAGGTAGTTGCCTAGTTGCTCAAGCTGTCGCACATCTAAGATTTTCAAGATAATTGCTCGTTCAAAATAAATGTAAAATCCTTTAGCATTTATATTTGATATATTTTTAACTATTTTAAAGAATAACACATCCTCAAAAGTCTGGCTACTTTGTTAGGGTTAGGGTTTGGCGACTTGTGGGCGACCGTGCATAGCCGCCTGATTCTTCACGGGAGCGATATGAGTCTATGTAATCAGATTGATTTGGGATTGGATGTTGGGCTAAGTCCCTACACATGGAGGTGTGTTGGCATCCTAACATCAGCCTATAAGTCCAATATATGTCAGCCGTTGATCTTCGTTGCATCCAACGGTTGTGAGTGTTCCCTGGTGAAGGAAACAAGGAGAAAACTCTAGCCACTCCATCCGTGTTGGTGGTGGCTGCCATTCGTGAGAGTGAGAGAGAGCAGACAAGAGAAAACACAACCTGTGAGAAAGAGGAAGAAGAAGAAGTGGAGGTTCTGTCCAGATTTATTAGATCTGACTAGACAGGTTCAACCTGGTGATTGGAGGCTCAAACTTGCTTAGATCGATCCCAAACTTGGTGAGCTCGTTCATTACTTTGAGTACTTCGGTCTTGTTAGTTGTTTTGAGGATTGGGTCAGTGGAGCATCAGATTTGAGAGTGGTTTTGTCAGCTCTGACTGCTGCAGTTTCAGAATAGAGTAGTTTTGGGACACGGGCAGTTTGGGTAGGCAAACCGTGTCCGATTGAGCTGAAATTTTGAGGGCATCTCAGGAACTCGTGTGTCTACGTTTCTGTCAAATTTGGTGCTGTTTGGTTCAGCAGTTTAAGAGCAGTTTGTAAAATACTGAAGGGGACAAAAGCTGTGTGTACTCTGCTTTGCTGAAATCTTGCCTCTTGTGGTTGTTGTTGCTGTTGCCGGTTGGCAATGTGAAGAGTGTGTTGTAAATCTCTCTAGAGGTTCTAGAGAAGACTTTGTACTCATCATTCTTATAGTGAAGTTGTGTGGACCGGTCGGTCCACAGCCGTAGTTTTCTACTCCTCAAGTTGAGGAGGTTTTTCCACGTTAAATCCTGTGTCACATGTGCATGTTGTTTGTGTTAGTCCGCTGCTTACTTGTTGGTTGAAGCTGTCCTCAAAGTTCATCACAAGCGGAGGGGGCTGTGTAATGTGCATATTTGTCGTGTTAACAAATTTGTGCTGCAGCGCATTGTTGTTGTCCAACCCCAACATTGGATTCGTCTACGTTTGTCCCCAAGATGATATGTGCCAACCAGGGTAACTGGGTTGGACAGAAACATTGTATATGTATATAAGTTGAACTCCTGATAACATTTGTTGCATGGAATATTTGTTAGAAACAAAAATAGAAAATAACATTTGGCCCCAAGATGATATGTGCAAACATATTCATCTCTAAGTGCATCAAGCCTAAGCTACAAATAATAACATAGACCAATTACAGCCTCACGATCAGAATCACTTAATTTGATCTAACCATTAGGATTAGACTAACCTCAGCCAAAACCGCGTCTAGCAATTTTTCTAGGCAGACGAAAACTCTGCTCGTACCCACGTCCGCAATCCCTACAACCACCCAAGGCACTAAAATAGGAAACTCCACATACGAAATCCCTACAACCTGTTTGGTTCGGGGATATTACACGTAAGGAATGGAAATTCAAGGGGTACGGGACATATAATTCATTGTTTGGTTGGGGGGCAAAGGAATTGATGTGGGATGGGGAAAGGGAATTAAGGTGGTCAATTCCCACGTATCTCTTCCCAGCCTCCCCTTGTTAATTCACGTGAAAAGTTATTTTCTCTCTAATTCCCTTTACTAATTCCCACCACATACCAAACATGGGATTGAGAATAAAATTCAACTTCCCACGCCTAATCCCCAACTAAAGTCCCACATGTAAACTCCTATTCCCAAGGAAATAGGAAACTGATGGCAATCATATCCCCTTAATTTGTGTGATGAGCTGTCAGACACTCCTACGCCCTAGAGGGTCGCCGCCCCCACGCCACACGGGCCGCCGCCTAACTATCGGTGTCAAAACCGGCGGATCTCGTAGTAGGGGTCCTAAGCTAGGCGTCATGGAGCGATGGTAACATGGACACATGATTTTATCCAGGTTCGGGCTCTCTCAAGGAGATAATACCCTATGTCCTGCTTGTGATTGTATTGATATGGGGATAGTACATAGTACAGGTGTCTACCACGAGATTGTTGTAATGAATATGAGATTGAGGTTGTCTATTTTCTAGCCTGGCCTCGGTTTATATAATGCACCGTAGGCCTAGGGTTTAGAGGAGTCCTTGTCTTGTGCGCCAAGTCTTGTGAAATCTTCCTCGTATATGTCATGGGCTGCCCGAAGTGGCCCATGAGTGAATCGCCCTGGGGGTCCTCGGCCCGACCCACTGGTCGGGAGACGACGTGGTGAGTACCCCCTAGTCCAGGACACCGTCAGTAGCCCCCTGAACCGGTCTTCAAGTTGGGGACGCTCCTCAGTTCTTCTGAATAGTTCTTTGTCTTCGGTCGTCGGTCTTGAAAACTGGTTCAATAATTCTTTCCATCTTCGATCTTGAGGATCGCCGAAGTGTATTCGAAGAGTTCACACGTCGGGCATCCGAGGAGACCCTTTAAGGTCTCGGCCTTTATCAATGCCTTGTAACTTTTTACACCACACAACGGGTTTGAAGTGTTTCCCGTGCGGCGGTGTCCTCTTGCGTCCGAACTCCAGCGTCGGACTGCATCCGAGGTGTCTTTTTTGCATCCGAGTTCCAACGCTGGACTGTATCCGAGGTATCTCCGATCTTGAGCTTTATGTCGGACTGCTTCCGAGCTCCAACGCCGGACTGTATCCGAGCTCCAACGCCGGACTTCGTCTGAGGTATCTTTTTGCAGCCGAGCTCCAACGCCGGTCGGCATCCGAGGTGCCATGGATTACCTCAGTATCTAAAAATTTGAAGGAGTTCATCCGAGCTTAAATGCCTGAATAGTCTTTTATGGAGCCAGCCATTCTCATCCGAGCTTTATGCCGGACTGCATCCGAAGTGGTGCACTACCTCGGCCGTGGGCTGATTTTTTGCGGAATTTATCTCCGATCGCCATAATTTATTTACTACCGAGATGTATAACCAGTAGCCCTCAAGGTGTGTGTCGGTCTAAAACCCGAGATGCACCTGAAGGAAAAAATAAAACCATAGATCCCAATAGCCCCTGAGACTTAGGTCGATTTGCGAAATCGGCCTGAGGATCAAGTCCTTGCTCGGCAGCATACTTAGGAACAGAAACGCAGTGCGTCATAGTTTCCGAGACTCAGGTTGGGTGCGGCCGACCAACCTAAGGATCGAATCTCCTTGGAAACCGTATTGCACTTTGAATTTGTTGCATTGAATAGGTAATGCAGTAGCCCCCGAGCCTTAATTTGGCCATGGGTGGTCGAATTAAGGATCGACATTTGTTTGACACAAACATTGTTACGTTCGACACAATTTATGTATAATGATTCTATGTATCCAAGTACTTTACATCATTAATGCTCGGATCCGCATTGTACAAGACTTTGTTGACCGACCATCGGCTTCAACCTCCTCGGCCAGTAGCCGAGGTGTTGGAAATATGCCCTAGAGGCAATAATAAATTGGTTATTATTATATTTCCTTGTTCATGATAATCGTTTATTATCCATGCTATAATTGTATTGATTGGAAACTCAAATACATGTGTGGGTACATAGACAACACTGTGTCCCTAGTAAGCCTCTAGTTAACTAGCTCGTTGATCAAAAGATGGTGAAGGTTTCCTAGCCATGGACATAAGATGTCATTTGATAACGGGATCACATCATTAGGAGAATGATGTGATGGACAAGACCCAAACTATGAACGTAGCATATGATCGTGTCAGTTTATTGCTATTGTTTTCTGCATGTCAAGTATCTGTTCCTATGACCATGAGATCATGCAACTCACTGACATCGGAGGAGTACCTTGTGTGTATCAAACGTCGCAACGTAACTGGGTGACTATAAAGATGCTCTACAGGTATCTCCGAGGATGTCTGTTGGGTTGGTATGGATCAACACTGGGATTTGTTACTCCGTGTGACGGAAAGGTATCTCAGGGCCCACTCGGTAATACAACATCACAATAAGCCTTGCAAGCAATGTGACTAAAGTGTTAGCCACGAGATCTTGTATTACGGAACGAGTAAAGAGACTTGCCGGTAACGAGATTGAACTAGGTATAGAGATACCGACGATCGAATCTCGGGCAAGTAACATACCGAAGAACAAAGGGAACAGCATACGGGATTAACTGAATCCTTGACATAGAGGTTCGACCGATAAAGATCTTTGTAGAATATGTAGGAGCCAATATGGGCATCCAGGTCCCGCTATTGGTTATTGATCGTAGAGGTGTCTCGGTCATGTCTACATAGTTCTCGAACCCGCAGGGTCTACGCACTTAACGTTTGGTGACGATTAGTATAGTTGAGTTATTTTGTTGGTGACCGAAGGTTGTTCGGAGTCCCGGATAAGATCCCGGACATGACGAGGATCTCCGGAAGAGTCTGGAGGTAAAGTTTGATATATGTGATAATAGTGTTTTGATCTCCGGAAGGGTTCCGGAATTCATCGGAAGGGGTTCCGGATGTTTACCGAAGTGTTCGGGTGCAGCAACACTTTATATGAGCCAAAGGGGTAAAGCCCATGAGGTATTGGAAAGTGCAAAAGGAAGTTTTGCTGCTGCCTTAAGCGGTACTACCGCTGGTAAGGCAGTACTACCGCGTAAGCGGTACTACCGCTTGTGTGAAGCGGTACTACCGCTCAAGCGGTACTACCGCTCGTGAGTGGTACTACCGCTTGTACGCGATACTGCTGGAATCCGAGTTGGACTCTTTCCGTGCGGGCCAAACCGACCTTGTGCGGGCGAAACCGACCTTGTGGAGGCTTTCTCTTCAAGTTTAGACCCCAGGGCTCAACATATAAATAGAGGGGCAGGGCTAACACACGACATACATCGAGATTTCCCAAGCCGTGTGCCGGCAACCCTAACCCTCTAGTTCCTCCCGTCATAATCTCCGTAGTGCTTGGCGAAGCCCTGCAGAGATTGTTCCTCACCACCATCACCACGCCGTCGTGCTGCCGGAACTCATCTACTACTTCATCATCGCTCGCTGGATCGAGGAGGTGAAGGCGTCATCAAGCCGTACGTGTGTTGAACGCGGAGGTGCCGTCCGTTCGGCACTAGTTCGTGATCGGATCGAGGGACGACTTGCGATTTGGATCGCGGAGACGTTCGACTACATCAACCGCGTTTCTTAACGCTTCCGCTTAGCGATCTACAAGGGTATGTAGATTCACTCTCCCTCTCGTAGATGCTCATCATCATAGATAGATCTTGTGTGTGCGTAGGAAATTTTTTGTTTCCCATGCGACGTTCCCCAACACGAGGAGTGTTTGTCCTACTTTATAAAGCCTTTATAAGGGCAAAGATTTACGGCAAACAAGGCAATCTGGCCATACGATTTTATAAACAAAGGTATGCGGAGAGATATGTTATATTACTATTTAACGTAAGAAACATCTTCTGGGAAAAATAGTTCATTTATAAGTTCCTTTTCCCAGGATATCATGTTGACCATGATCGTGAAAACTCAACTCCGATCAATGTGGGAGGAAAATATTGAGGATTTAGTTCGGTGAATGTTCCCGAACTTTGTGGTCTTTAATGAACCAAAATTTTCACTTCCGTCGTTGCCGACCAATTATATTCTAAAGATGGCTAGTTTTTGGCTTCACCCAGTCTGAGGTACTAACCCGGATGACCCGGAAGTAACAATCATAGAGGTGCTCCCTTTACCCCCTAGCCGAACAATCGAGAACGTAGGGGGTAAGCACAGGAGCCAGGCAACCCAGCTTGGCCAAAATCTAAAGTCAAATTGATGCATATTTATGGCTTTATAACAATGCTTATGGAAGGCAGCGCTTGTATATTGAATACAAATGCCGATGATATGTTGGGATCTCCAGGAGTCCGGATCTAACCATGTCGAGGTGCTTCGCGGAGCCCTCAGTATAGTTTATTTTGACTCCATCACGACTGTTTATAATCTGAAAGTGGCCCATTGTCGGCTTCCACCCCTTTGTAGATGCTACGCAGGGTGTTTCCGTACTAACAGGACAACCCTTAGCCGACGTCTCGGTGCCCGGAGGCGGTTGTGTTAGCGGAAACGAGGCAATCAGATATCTAGGCTTTATAACTTTCACTTAGTCATAGGAGCTTAAAGTTTGGGAGGCCAGTTACTAGCTCCCGGTTAGTGTTCGGCGTCAGCCGAGGTCAAGCCATTAACACTTCGGCCAATTTTATGAAAGGCTCATGGGGTAATCTCTATCGGTCTATAGTTTGACAGAGTCATCGGATCGCTGACTAGTTTGTGCTCATTGTGACAGTCAGTTTTCGGCTTTCTCCACTAAGGTACTTGACCAGTTAAATCGGAAGTACAATCGCAGTAGTTCTCCCTTTGCACACCTAGCCGAGCAAAGCGGAATGTAGGAGGCAATCACAGGAGCCGGGCAACCCAACTATTGACCGAAGACACAATTCAAAACTGATGCATATAAAGCAATATCCGAGAACGTTTTGCCGAGGACTCCTCAAAGTACCTTGGCCTTTGGTGGGTTCGGCTCTAGTCGCAGTCCCCCATTGATATTGCCGATACTTTGAGAGTAATGCTGGAGACACATAGTATCCTCCGAGACTCAGGTTGGGTCCGGGGTTGTGGCGGGACAAGAAGTAGTCCTCGGCCTGGCCGAAGTCCCAGCCCCCAGGCTCGAGGTAATCGAGTGAAGAGCTCGGGTCGAGAAGTGGCAATGCAACACGGTTGCTGCGACGAGGCGAAGCCCCCGGTCCAGCCGAGGAGACAGAGTAGTTTGGCAGCGTGACGGCGAAGCCCCAAGTTATCATGGGAAAAGGAAGTGTTTTTAACAAACAAACTTTTTTATTTAATACAAGTATAATGCTTGGTCGAACCGAACAAAAATTAAAAATTAAAAAAAGTTGAGCATGAAAGCGACTTAGCTGGTTAATGTGCTCGGTGTTGATGACGCAGGTCGAGCTTGTGGCAGGTCGAGGTCCCAGCCCTCAAGCCGGGGCCCAAGGTGCCCGAGCGAAGAGCTCGACTTGATGAAGTCCCAGCCCCCAAGCCGGTCCCGAGGTGTCCGGGCAAAGAGCTCGGCTTGATGAAGTGGCGACACAGTACAACCGATGTGGCGAGGCGAAGCCCCCGGTCTAGCCAAGGTGATGAAGCTGGTCGGCTGGTGATGCCGAAGTCCTAGCAGTAGGTTAATGAAGAGATGGCGAAGCCCCCGGTCTAGCCGAGGTGATGGAGCAGGCCGGCTGGTGACGCTGAAGTCCCATGCCAGCCAAGGTGTCGAAGTAGGTCGGCATGGTGGATGCCGGCTTGAAGAAGCGACGGCGCGGCGATGTCGACGCAGGTCAGAATTTGTGACGCGGTCAATGCTGGCTTGAGAAGTGACCGTGCGGCGATGCCGGCGCGCCCGACCCGTGCAATCCGTGGGTGACGATCTTGTCCTGATGATTATTTGTCCCTCATGATGCCGAACTCTTGGTCGGCTCGCCGAGGTGATGGTCCGAGGTGGTTGTCGTCGGCTCGATGGAGCGATGGCATAGTCAATGTTGGCGCAGGTCGGTATCCATGGAGCAACGTGGTCGGGCCGGTTTGACATCGGCGCAACGATAAACATCGCCTCTGAAAGGATTCAAAATTTGTGGGCACGTGTTTGAAAACAACACACAATACCCTAAAAAAATTCCTCAAAAAGGATGTCCAATATCCCGTTCATAAAGAAAGATGAATTCGGGTCGGATTCGTTTTCGTGTAGAAAACAGATCGAAAAATTGATGCACTCATCGGACGTTTCCCGGAGTTTGAACGGTCGGATCGAGCTGAAATTTTGAGGGGTGATCGGTACGGGAATTACGCAGCCGATGAACGGTGGGATCTTCCAAAAGATGTCCGAGCTGGAAGTAGGACACCTCGCCCTAAACTCGTCCAGATTCCCGTCCAGATTCGACACGGCTCCGGTAGATCGGAGATCGCCGGAGATTCCTTCATCGGAATACGATGAAATTTTACAGGGTTGTTGTAGATCCAATTCCGGACAATTCAACCGAAGAAATCGTCAAAGCGACGCTCGAGGAAGCGGGGACGACGAACAAGAGTCGCTGTCCAGAAAAATTGCACGGTTGCTCGAGGACGATGTTAACATCGAGCCCCCGAGCTCCATGGATGATTCCCCATGATCTTGATAGAGATCGAAGATGATGATGATGAAAGTATTCGTTCGATCTTGAGGATCCGATGCGGAGCGCAATCCTCGGTCCAACTGAGGTGATCAGTCGAGCCGGCGACGAAGATGCCGACATCGACAACAAAGCTCGGTTTCGACGCGTAGATCGCGCCGAAGACGATCCGAATTCCCATCGCACCGCGGTGACTGCTAGCAGGCTCTCAATGAAACCACCAATGTCGGTGTCAAAACCGTCGGATCTCGTAGTAGGGGTCCTAAGCTAGGCGTCATGGAGCGATGGTAACATGGACACAGGATTTTATCCAGATTCGGGCTCTCTCAAGGAGATAATACCCTACGTCTTACTTTTGATTGTATTGATATGGGGATAGTACATAGTACATGTGTCTACCACGAGATTGTTGTAATGAATATGAGATTGAGGTTGTCTATTTTCTAGCCTGGCCTCGGTTTATATAATGGGAAACCCTTCCTATCTATAGTCTGGAGAGACACTAGCGGCAGACCACTCAAATGCCGTCGATTCGATCGAATCTAACGCTCAAGATTTTCCTTCGTATGTAAATAAAAAGTAGAGAAAATCCCATCTGACTAATCACCCGGAATCCCCGCGCGTAATCCTCTCTCTCCCTAATCCTCCCGACTCCATCGTCCTCGTCCCCAACCGCACGCAACGCGCCGGACTCCTCGCTCGCCTCACGCAGATCCCCTTCTCCGCCCGCCTCGCACGCAGCTGCCTCTTTCCCTCTTCTACGCCCAGCAACACGGTGACCACACCGGCCAGATCCGCCCCTGCTCCTCCTTCACTCCTCGTCACCGAGCAGTACGGCTACCCCATCGTCATCTCCACCAATGTGAGTCCTGGGCGACATCGCAGGTGCGTCATCCTTCCTGGCATTAGGGGGTCGAGCCCCACATCCACAACTTCGATTCCTGCTTCGTCGGGCTTCTGATTGGTAGAATCGTCTGCGTCCGGGGTTGCACCCTGCGCACCGGCTCACCGCCGAGCTCGCCTGCCACATGTCCGCCTCTGTTCTTCGCCAGGATCCTACCCCCGCCACACTCATACCTGCTGCATGTCTCGTGTTGAGAACACGCGGACGATAGCACGAGTCGCCCCCTGCACCATCCTCATCTGACCTAGGGTTTGAGTCATTTCAACTTGATACATTTAATTTCTGCAATGGTAATTGATTTGTGTTCTGAGTATTGATTGTTATCCGTGTTCATATCTTTGGTTTGTTCTGTTGGGTGTCACTTTGTTCCATCTAATGTCTACTGGATCACTAATCATCAACGAAATTACGTGAATTTGGTATGCATGCCACACAAATATGCATCCCCGTGTTGGGGCAGTATTAGTTTACGTTCAGATTTCCGTGCTTCCAGCTAATACTAATTCTGTTCCTAGATCAATCTTTCCATGCTTCTTACTCAAGGAGCTTCCTAGTAAGATGTGTCATGTTGAGATAACAGGCTTTTCATGCTTCCTACTAAAGGAGTTCCAAATAATTTTAAATATGCTTCTTCCGTCTAGATAGTTTGCTTCCATACTTCAACCATTTTTTTTGGGTATCTAGTTGACACAAACATTCATCCCCATGTTGGTAGCAATCTTACTTAATTTCTATTTTCAATTTTCTATGTTTCAGATTAAGACGAGTTATGTTAAGATAACACATTTTCATGCTTCGTACTGTCAGGGCCTCCAAATTATACTTCATATGCTCCTTGGGTTACATAGAATGCTTCCATACTTGCCGCTTCATCTTTATGAAATTTTTATCCATGTCATTGCTACCACCATTGTAATATATGACATGCCCATATTAATTGTGTCTCTTTGGTATACGGAGTTTTCTTACATAGTCCTTGTTTCTACTTTTGTGTGTGTTTCTAATGTTATATTTTTTCAGCACCATTTTAATCAAAATTCCGCACCATGTATGTTGTGATAGATCAACTCGTTGCTTCGTGTAAGCCATGCTTCTATATTTTCTGTTTCCCATATGTTCCATATAGTACTGAATTTTCTATGCTTCCACTGCCTATCATGTATGTTTTGATCAATCGAATCGCTCCTGCGTGTAAGCCATGCTTCCTACTTATATGTTTCTCATATGGTTCCTGTAGTAGTGAATTTTCTATTTATCTCAATTTTATACGCTTCGAAGGCTGATCATGTATGTTTTGATCGATCAAATCACTCCTACGTGTAAGTCATGCTTCCTACATTTAGTTTTTCACATATGTTTATATAACAATGCATTTTTCTTCATCTCAATTTTCCATGCTTCCACTACCTATCATTTATGTTCTGACATACTATCAATTCATTTCTTCAAGTAGGCCATACTTATCTCATTTTTCTATCCATCCATTGCCTATCCTATATGTTGTGAACTTGTGATAGATCAAACCAGCTCTCATCTCATGTGTGCTTCTTTTGTTCAGATGTTTCGCGCTACACCATGCCAACCATGCATTATTGGTGTCTCAAACACCTCGCACTGACCTCTCCCCACAATGTTGGCAGTGTCAATTTGAAAGCGATGGAGGAGACAGTGGAGACATGGGCAGAGACAGTGACCAAGGCCCTCCATGAGGTTGTCCTTGTCACGTAGTCCATCGATTTGGCGACACATTTGAGCCCATGCTTGAATGCGTGAGCTCTATCTTATGCCACCATGCAACCAAGAAGGATAGCACCGTGCTACGATTAATTGATGGTGTTGGCGTCCCACTGCTTGCTGTCATCATGAAGGCAACAACTTTCTTTCGGCAATCTTCCACGTATGTGTTCCCTAGCGCGGCCACTACAACTCGAGACAATCCGCCTTATATCATATTTTTGTTGTAATATAATTATTTTCTCTTGTTTTATTGTATTAGGGCGATGTTGCATCGAAGCAGACTCCGTTTTGTTTGGAAGCAAAATTTTGTTTACTTCGAAACAATGTATAATTTATATTTTAAACAAATTTAATTGTTGTCCACAGAAGCAAATATAAGTTGCAATGGAAGCAAATTTTCTTGTCGACATAAACAAATTCTTGCTGTGTGACACAAATTTTTATTAGATTGAACACACATTTCAGGTCAATCGAAACAATTTTGGTTATAGTTGAAGCAGATTAACAAGTTGCAGGAAGCAAATTAACAAGTTCAAGGAAGCAAATACTATATGCCTTGGAATCTTATAAAAGGAAGCAATTTATTGGAAGCAAACGTAATCGTACAGAAAACATAGAAGGTTGCATGTGTGGGCCGCACATTTATGAAAAAAATCTGCAGATTAGGAATCTACTCGAGGAGGAATAAACGGCAGGAGAGAGGTGATTAGCGAGGATATGGGGTCGAGCTAATTTAGTGGGAGCAGTTATGATGAAACACCTAATTAACGAATCAATCCAACAACAACCCACACGCAGAATTCTACTAGCAGATCCGACGACCTACATGCTTCCAATCCTACGGCATTCCACTGGGCTGATGGATGCAAGGGATCAGACTAGATCCCTTGCGGCTCCCTTATATAATGCACCGTAGGCCTAGGGTTTAGAGGAGTCCTTGTCTTGTGCGCCAAGTCTTGTGGAATCTTCCTCGTATCTGTCATGGGCTGCCCGAAGTGGCCCATGAGTGAATCGCCCTGGGGGTCCTCGGCCCGACCCACTGGTCGGGAGACGACGTGGTGAATATCCCCTAGTCCAGAACACCGTCACTAACCATCCTCATTCGCCATCTTCACCCTTTGCCTTGCCTTTTTTTTTCCGTCATTGCCATTGATCTGCATTGGCCCCCGCCCCCGGCGCCGCTGGCTGGCCTCTCCTTACGCACATGTCACTGCCCGCCGCTCCTTCGTTTGGCTGCTGACCGGCGCATGTGGCGGTACGCTGCCACCGGCCTCTCCTTACACGCAGGTCGCACACTCAGGAAGAGCGCGACGAAGGAGTAGGTGAAGGACATGACGGCGGCGATGATGGAGACGAAGGTGACCGATCTCCAGGCCTGGCAACTGCCAGAGGACGATCTTTGCGAGGCTGAACATCACCAGGTATATCGTCCCATCTTGGCTGCAGTTCGCGTCGTGGCCCTTTTAATGGCGGCAGTTGCTGTGCACCATAGACCTGCACTCTCAAAGCAAGGAACAAAATATTTACAACTCTTCAGAAGCTAAAGAGGCTTTAATAGTTAAACTGCTTGTGCTCACAAGATTCCCGTGGCAACTGTGATGCATAGAGAATCATGTAATGTGCAATGCCACACACATCTACATCTCTAGGCTCTGTATGGACATGATCAAGACTGTGAGACCCATTTATTCTGCCTAACAACAGACATGCATGGATGCTGCCAATGTCCATCCATACATACGAGGAGACATGCATGCATGGAGCATGGTGCCAATGTCCATCCATACATGCCAGGAGAAATTAATCAAGTACAAGCAAGTATTTTTATTTGTTTGTGTGTGTAATATCATAATTTACCATATTGGTACCGAATTTGCAAACTGGAAGTACGTGAAGGCAACTATTAAAATAAAGTACGTAGCAGAAAATAGTAGTTCAGTAAGAGATGGAACAATGGTGTAATTGCAATGGCTTATTTTTAAATTTCAACTAATGTATCCCTCATCAAACTAGAACACAAAGTTCTACTATGAAAATGATTGTGTAGATTATATTTCAGGGTGAAACATTTCCCAACAGAAAAGTATTAGTTAATGCTCGTTTGGGGCAGTAAGCTCCCTTCTGGTTAAAAGGATTTGAGTGGAAGGTTGATATGCAAATAATGTTTAGAGGCATATTTTCTTAACTGTTAGAAATTTTCCTACTAAATTAACATCTGAGTTAGTGTATCTACTAAGGCGACCGCGTCGCCCCCGCGGGCGACCGGTCACGTACTCGACTTCTTCCTCTCGAGCCCTTCCTCCCCGCCGTCGTCGCTGGCATCCGTCGTCGGGCCTGGCCCGGGCGGCACCGGTGGCGGCGGCCCCTGGCCTGTCTCCTCGCGGTGACGCTTCAGCGAGGGGCGGCACAGATCCATGGGGGTGCTCCTAGGCGGCGGCGGGGGGGGGGGGGGGGGGGTGACCTACAGTGGGCGCGGGAGATCTGCTGGGTGGCGGCAGGATGGCACAACGACGTGGGCTGGCGGCACCCGCTCGGCGCAGATATGGGCCCGGGCCCCATGTGGGTCTAGGCGGGCCGGCGGCAGGGAAAGTCGTCGTTGTGGCTCCCGGGAGGCGGCGGAGCTGCGTTGGGATGTGGTGGTGGCGGCGCTGGCACCGGCGTGCTGCAGCATGGCTGCTGAGGTTTTGCGGGCCCGATCTGTGCCTGGTCGGCCCAGGTGGCCTGATATGCCCCTGCTGCCGCGTCCGGACGGTTGCCGCGACGGTGCTGGTGTTGGGGAACGTCGCATGGGAAACAAAATTTTTCCTACGCACACACAAGATCTATCCATGGTGATGAGCATCTACGAGAGGGAGAGTTAATCTACATACCCTTGTAGATCACTAAGCGGAAGCGTTAAGAAACGCGGTTGATGTAGTCGAACGTCTCCGCGATCCAAATCGCAAGTCGTCCCTCGATCCGATCACGAACTAATGCCGAACGGACGGCACCTCCGCGTTCAACACACGTACGGCTTGATGACGCCTTCACCTCCTCGATCCAGCGAGCGATGATGAAGTAGTAGATGAGTTCCGGCAGCACGACGGCGTGGTGATGGTGGTGAGGAACAATCTCTGCAGGGCTTCGCCAAGCACTACGGAGATTATGACGGGAGGAACTAGAGGGTTAGGGTTGCCGGCACACGGCTTGGGAAATCTCGATGTCCCGTGTGTTAGCCATGCCCCTCTATTTATATGTTGAGCCCTGGGGTCTAAACTTGGAGAGAAAGCCTCTACAAGGTCGGTTTGGTCCGCACGGAAAGAGTCTAACTCGGATTCCAGCAGTATCGCGTACAAGCGGTAGTACCGCTCACGAGCGGTAGTACCGCTTCACACAAGCGGTAGTACCGCTTACGCGGTAGTACTGCCTTACCAGCGGTAGTACCGCTTAAGGCAGCAGCAAAACTTCCTTTTGCACTTTCCAATACCTCGTGGGCTTTACCCCTTTGGCTCATATAAAGTGTTGCTGCACCCGAACACTTCGGTAAACATCCGGAACCCCTTCCGGTGAATTCCGGAACCCTTCCGGAGATCAAAACACTATTATCACATATATCAATCTTTACCTCCGGACTCTTCCGGAGATCCTCGTCATGTCTGGGATCTTATCCGGGACTCCGAACAACCTTCGGTCACCAACAAAATAACTCAACTATACTAATCGTCACCAAACGTTAAGTGTGTAGACCCTGCGGGTTCGAGAACTATGTAGACATGACCGAGACACCTCTACGATCAATAACCAATAGCGGGACCTGGATGCCCATATTGGCTCCTACATATTCTACGAAGATCTTTATCGGTCGAACCTCTATGTCAAGGATTCAGTTAATCCCGTATGCTGTTCCCTTTGTTCTTCGGTATGTTACTTGCCCGAGATTCGATCGTCGGTATCTCTATACCTAGTTCAATCTCGTTACCGGCAAGTCTCTTTACTCGTTCCGTAATACAAGATCTCGTGGCTAACACTTTAGTCACATTGCTTGCAAGGCTTATTGTGATGTTGTATTACCGAGTGGGCCCTGAGATACCTTTCCGTCACACGGAGTAACAAATCCCAGTGTTGATCCATACCAACCCAACAGACATCCTCGGAGATACCTGTAGAGCATCTTTATAGTCACCCAATTACGTTGCGACGTTTGATACACACAAGGTACTCCTCCGATGTCAGGGAGTTGCATGATCTCATGGTCATAGGAACAGATACTTGACATGCAGAAAACACTAGCAATAAACTGACACGATCATATGCTACGTTCGTAGTTTGGGTCTTGTCCATCACATCATTCTCCTAATGATGTGATCCCGTTATCAAATGACATCTTATATCCATGGCTAGGAAACCTTCACCATCTTTTGATCAACGAGCTAGTTAACTAGAGGCTTACTAGGGACACAGTGTTGTCTATGTACCCACACATGTATTTGAGTTTCCAATCAATACAATTATAGCATGGATAATAAACGATTATCATGAACAAGGAAATATAATAATAACCAATTTATTATTGCCTCTAGGGCATATTTCCAACAGTCTCCCACTTGCACTAGAGTCAATAATCTAGTTCACTTCACTATGTGATTTACATTGTAATGAATCTAACACCCATGCAGTTCTGGTGTTGTTCATGTTTAGCCCTTGGAAGAGGTTTAGTCATCGGATCTGCAATATTCAGATCCGTGTGTACTTTGCAAATATTTATGTCGTCCTCCTTGATGTAATCGCGGATGGAATTGAAACGTCGCTTTATGTGTCTGGTCCTCTTGTCAAATCTTGGTTCCTTGGCTAGAGCAATGGCACCAGTATTATCACAAAACAGAGTCATTGGGTTAAGCGCACTAGGCACTACTCCAAGATCTGTCATGAACTCCTTCATCCAGACACCTTCCTTCGCCGCCTCCGAGGCAGCGATGTACTCCGCTTCGCATGTAGAATCAGCTACCACGCTTTGCTTGGAACTGCACCAGCTAACCGCACCCCCATTAAGAATAAATATGTATCCGGTTTGCGACTTAGAGTCATCCGGATCAGTGTCAAAGCTTGCATCGACGTAACCCTTTATGACGAGCTCTTGATCACCTCCATAAACGAGAAACTTGTCCTTAGTACTTCAGGATATTCTTGACCGCCGTCCAGTGTTCCATTCCTGGATCACTTTGAAACCTTCCGACCATACTTATGGCAAGGCTGACATCGGGTCTTGTGCACAGCATTGCATACATGATAGAGCCTATGGCTGAAGCATAGGGGATGACACTCATCTTTTCTCTATCTTCTGTAGTCACTGGGCATTGAGTCTTACTCAACTTCACACCTTGCAAAACAGGCAAGAACCCCTTCTTGGACTGATCCATTTTGAACTTCTTCAAAATCTTATCAAGGTATTGTTGGGGAACGTTGCATGGGAAACAAAACTTTTCCTACGCACACACAAGATCTATCCATGGTGATGAGCATCTACGAGAGGGAGAGTGAATCTACATACCCTTGTAGATCGCTAAGCGGAAGCGTTTAATAAACGCGGTTGATGTAGTCGAACGTCTCCGCGATCCAAATCGCACGTCGTCCCTCGATCCGATCACGAACTAGTGCCGAACGGACGGCACCTCCGCGTTCAACACACGTACGGCTTGATGACGCCTTCACCTCCTCGATCCAGCGAGCGATGATGAAGTAGTGGTTGAGTTCCAGCAGCACGACGGCGTGGTGATGGTGGTGAAGAACAATCTCTGCAGGGCTTCGCCAAGCGCTACGGAGATTATGACGGAGGAACTAGAGGGCTAGGGTTGCCGGCACACGGCTTGGGAAATCCTGATGTGTCACGTGTGCTAGCCCTGCCCCTCTATTTATATGTTGAGCCTTGGGGTCTAAACTTGGAGTAAAAGCCTCCTCCAGGTCGGTTTTGCCCGCACAAGGTCGGTCTGGCCCGCAGGGAAAGAGTCCAACTCGGATCCCTGCAGTACCGCGCACAAGCGGTAGTACCGCTTAACACAAGCGGTAGTACCGCTCGGGCGGTAGTACCGCTTCACACAAGCGGTAGTACCGCTCGGGCGGTAGTACCGCTTCACACAAGCGGTAGTACCGCTTACGCGGCAGCAAAACTACTTTTGCACTTTCCAATACCTCGTGGGCTTTTATCCCTTGGCCCATATAAAGTGTTGCTGCACCCGAACACTTCGGTAAACATCCGGAACCCCTTCCGGTGAACTTCGGAACTCTTCCGGAGATCAAAACACTATTATCACATATATCAATCTTTTACCTCCGGACTATTCCGGAGATCCTCGTCATGTCCGGGATCTTATCCGGGACTCCGAACAACCTTCGGTCACCAACATAATAACTCAACTATACTAATCGTCACCAAACGTTAAGTGTGTAGACCCTGCGGGTTCGAGAACTATGTAGACATGACCGAGACACCTCTACGGCCAATAACCAATAGCGGGACCTGGATGCCCATATTGGCTCCTACATATTCTACGAAGATCTTTTATCGGTCGAACCTCTATGTCAAGGATTCAGTTAATCCCGTATGCTGTTCCCTTTGTTCTTCGGTATGTTACTTGCCCGAGATTCGATCGTCGGTATCACTATACCTAGTTCAATCTCGTTACCGGCAAGTCTCTTTACTCGTTACGTAATACAAGATCTCGTGGCTAACACTTTAGTCACATTGCTTGCAAGGCTCATTGTGATGTTGTATTACCGAGTGGGCCCTGAGATACCTCTCCGTCACACGGAGTAACAAATCCCAGTCTTGATCCATGCCAACCCAACAGACACCCTCGGAGATACCTGTAGAGCACCTTTATAGTCACCCAGTTACGTTGCGACGTTTGATACACACAAGGTATTCCTCCGGTGTCAGTGAGTTGCATGATCTCATGGTCAAAGGAACAGATACTTGACATGCAGAAAACAATAGCAATAAACTGACACGATCAAATGCTACGTTTACAGTTTGGGTCTTGTCCATCACATCATTCTCCTAATGATGTGATCCTGTTATCAAATGACATCTCATGTCAATGGCTAGGAAACCTTAACCATCTTTGATCAACGAGCTAGTCAACTAGAGGCTTACTAGGGACACAGTGTTGTCTATGTATCCACACATGTATTTGAGTTTCCAATCAATACAATTATAGCATGGATAATAAACGATTATCATGAACAAGGAAATATAATAATAACCAATTTATTATTGCCTCTAGGGCATATTTCCAACAGTCTCCCACTTGCACTAGAGTCAATAATCTAGTTCACATCACTATGTGATTTACATTGTATTGAATCGAACACCCATGCAGTTCTGGTGTTGTTCATGTTTAGCCCTTGGAAGAGGTTTAGTCATCGGATCTGCAACATTCAGATCCGTGTGTACTTTGCAAATATTTATGTCGTCCTCCTTGATGTAATCGCGGATGGAATTGAAACGTCGCTTTATGTGTCTGGTCCTCTTGTGAAATCTTGGTTCCTTGGCTAGAGCAATGGCACCAGTATTATCACAAAACAGAGTCATTGGGTTAAGCGCACTAGGCACTACTCCAAGATCTGTCATGAACTCCTTCATCCAGACACCTTCCTTCGCCGCCTCCGAGGCAGCGATGTACTCCGCTTCACATGTAGAATCAGCTACCACGCTTTGCTTGGAACTGCACCAGCTAACCGCACCCCCATTAAGAATAAATACGTATCCGGTTTGCGACTTTGAGTCATCCGGATCAGTGTCAAAGCTTGCATCGACGTAACCCTTTACGACGAGCTCTTGATCACCTCCATAAACGAGAAACATGTCCTTAGTCCTTTTCAGGTACTTCAGGATATTCTTGACCGCCGTCCAGTGTTCCATTCCTGGATCACCTTGAAACCTTCCGACCATACTTATGGCAAGGCTGACATCGGGTCTTGTGCACAGCATTGCATACATGATAGAGCCTATGGCTGAAGCATAGGGGATGACACTCATCTTTTCTCTATCTTCTGCAGTTACTGGGCATTGAGTCTTACTCAACTTCACACCTTGCAAAACAGGCAAGAACCCCTTCTTGGACTGATCCATTTTGAACTTCTTCAAAATCTTATCAAGGTATGTGCTTTGTGAAAGTCCTATTAAGCGTCTTGATCTATCTCTATAGATCTTGATGCCTAATATGAAAGCAGCTTCTCCTAGGTCCTTCATTGAAAAACTCTTGTTCAAATATTCCTTTACGCTTTCCAGCATTTCTATATTGTTTCCAATCATTAATATGTCATCCACATATAATATTAGAAATGCTATAGAGCTCCCACTCACTTTCTTGTAAATACAAGCTTCTCCGTAAACTTGTATAAACTCGAACGCTTTGATCACCTCATCAAAACGAAGATTCCAACTCCGAGATGCTTGCACCAGTCCATAAATGGATCGCTGGAGTTTGCAAACTTTGTCAGCATTTTCTGGATCGACAAAACCTTCTGGTTGCATCATATACAACTCTTCCTTAAGGAAACCGTTAAGGAACGCTGTTTTGACATCCATCTGCCAAATTTCATAATCAAAAAAGGCAGCTATTGCTAACATGATTCTGACGGACTTAAGCATCGCTACGGGTGAGAAGGTCTCATCGTAGTCAACTCCTTGAACTTGTGAAAAACCCTTTGCCACAAGTCGAGCTTTATAGACGGTGACATTACCGTCCGCGTCCGTCTTCCTCTTAAAGATCCATTTGTTCTGAATGGCCTTACGCCCTTCAGGTAATACTTCCAAAGTCCATACTTTGTTTTCATACATGGATCCCATCTCGGATTTCGTGGCCTCTAACCACTTCTCGGAATCCGGGCCCATCATCGCTTCTCCATAGCTCGTAGGTTCATCGTTGTTTAACAACATGACCTCTAAGACAGGGTTGCCGTACCACTCAGGAGCAGTACGCGTCCTTGTCGACCTACGAGGTTCGATAGCAACTTGATCCAAAGCTTCATGATCATCATCATTAACTTCCTCTTCAGCTAATGTAGGCTCCACAGAAACAACTTTCTGCGCTGCGCTACTCTCAGGTTGAAGTAAAGGTTCAACAACCTCATCAAGTTCTATCTTCCTCCCACTCAATTCTTTCGAGAGAAACTCTTTCTCAAGAAATGTTCCGTTTTTAGCGACAAACACTTTGCCTTCGGATCTGAGGTAGAAGGTATACCCAACTGTCTCTTTTGGGTATCCTATGAAGACGCATTTCTCCGCTTTGGGTTCCAGCTTTTCAGGCTGAAGCTTTTTGACATAAGCATCACATCCCCAAACTTTAAGAAACGACAGTTTTGGCTTCTTGCCAAACCAAAGTTCATATGGCGTCGTCTCAACGGATTTCGATGGTGCCCTATTTAAAGTGAATGCAGCTGTCTCTAATGCATAACCCCAAAACGATAGTGGCAAATCGGCAAGAGACATCATAGATCGCACCATATCCAATAAGGTTCGATTACGATGTTCGGACACACCATTACACCGTGGTGTTCCAGGCGGTGTCAATTGTGAAACAATTCCACACTGTCTTAAGTGACTGCCAAACTCATAACTCAGATATTCTCCTCCTCGATCAGATCGTAGGAATTTAATCTTCTCGTTACGATGATTCTCAACTTCACTCTGAAATTGTTTGAACTTTTCAAATGTTTCAGACTTGTGTTTCATTAAGTAAATATACCCATATCTACTTAAGTCATCAGTGAAGGTGAGAAAATAACGATAACCACCGCGCGCCTCAATACTCATCGGACCACACACATCAGTATGTATGATTTCCAATAAGTCAGTTGTCCGTTCCATTGTTCCAGAGAACGGCGTTTTAGTCATCTTGCCCATGAGGCATGGCTCACATGTGTCAAGTGATTCAAAATCAAGTGACTCCAAAAGTCCATCAGCATGGAGCTTCCTCATGCGTTTTACGCCAATATGACCTAAACGGCAGTGCCACAAGAAAGTGGTATTATCATTATCAATTCTACATCTTTTGGCATCAATGTTATGAACATGTGTATCATTACTATCGAGATTCAATAAGAACAAACCCCTCACATCGGGTGCATGACCATAAAAGATATTACTCATATAAATAGAACAACCATTATTCTCTGATTTAAATGAGTAACCGTCTCGCAATAAACAAGATCCAGATATAATGTTCATGCTTAACGCAGGCACCAAATAACACTTATTTAGGTTCATCACTAATCCCGACGGTAATCGAAGAGCGAGCGTGCCGACGGCGATCACATCAACCTTGGAACCATTTCCCACGCGCATCGTCACTTCGTCCTTTGCCAGCCTCCGTCTATTCCGCAGTTCCTGTTTTGATTTGCAAATATGAGCAACCGCACCGGTATCAAATACCCAGGCACTACAACGAGAGTTGGTAAGGTACACATCAATAACATGTATATCATATATACCTTGTTTGTTGTTGGCCGCCTTCTTGTCAGCCAAATACTTGGGGCAATTCCGCTTCCAGTGTCCAGTTCCCTTGCAATGAAAACACACAGTTTCTGGTTTGGGTCCAGCCTTGGGTTTCTTCACGAGAGGAGCAACTGCTTTGCCACTCTTCTTGGAGTTACCCTTCTTACCCTTGCCATTTTTCTTGAAACTAGTGGTTTTATTGACCATCAACACTTGATGCTCCTTCTGAATTTCAGACTCAGCGGCTTTCAGCATCGCAAACAGCTCGGCGACTGACTTGTTCATCCCGTGCATGTTATAGTTCAACACGAAGCTCTTGTAGCTAGGTGGCAATGATTGAAGAACTCTGTCAGTGATAGCCTCTGGCGGAAGGGGCATCCCTAACTCAGCCAGACGGGTGGAGTACCCAGACATTCTGAGCACGTGATCACTGATAGACCCGTTCTCCTCCATCTTGCAAGCATAGAATTTGTCGGAGATCTCATATCTCTCGATCCGGGCATTCTTCTGAAAGATAAACTTCAATTCCTGGAACATCTCATATGCTCCATGACGTTCAAAACGTCTTTGAAGTCCCGGTTCTAAGCCATACAACATTGCACATTGAACTATTGAGTAATCATCAGAACGAGCCTGCCAGGCGTTCACAACGTCTAGAGACTCAACTGGAGCAGGTGGATCACCAAGCGGTGCATCAAGGACATAAGCCTTCTGGGAAGCCGTAAGGATAATCCTTAGATTACGGGCCCAGTCCACAAAGTTACTTCCATCATCTTTCAACTTAGCTTTCTCTAGGAACGCATTAAAATTCAGGGGTGCTACTGCGCGAGCCATGATCTACAACATAAATATAGCAAAGACAACTTAGACTATTGTTCTAGATAATGAGTTTAGTTAATCATATTACTTAAAAACTCCCACTCAAATTGACATCCCTCCGGTCATTCGAGTGTAACATGATCCAAATCCACCAACTCAAGTCCGATCATCACGTGAGTTGAGGTGGTTTCAATGGTGAACATCTTCATGTTGATCATATCTACTATATGACTCATGTTCGACCTTTCGGTCTCTTGTGTTCCGAGGCCATGTCTGTACATGCTAGGCTCGTCAAGTTTAACCCGAGTGTTCCGCGTGTGCAACATGGCTTGCACCCGTTGTATGTGAACGTGGAGTCTATCACACCCGATCATCACGGCGTGTCTCGAAACGACGAACTTTCGCAACGGTGCACACTCGGGGAGAACACAATTTTTCTTGAAATTTAAGTGAGGGATCACCTTATAATGCTACCGTCGTCCTAAGCAAAATAAGATGCATAAAAGGATTAACATCACATGCAAATCATAAGTGACATGATATGGCCATGAACTTGTGCTTTTGATCTCCATCTCCAAAGCACCGGCATGATCTCCATCGTCACCGGCATGACACCATGATCTCCATCATCTTGATCTCCATCAACGTGTCGCCATAAGGTTGTCGCGCCGACTGTTGCTTCCACGACTATTGCTAACGTTTAGCGATAAAGTAAAGCATTACATAGCGCTTAATGATTGACACGCAGGTCATACAATAATTAAAGACAACTCTATGGCTCCTGCCAGTTGCCGTACTCATCGACATGCAAGTCGTGATATTCTATACAACACATGATCATCTCATACATCACATATATCTCATCATGTAATTGGCCATATCATATCACATCATACCCTGCAAAAACAAGTTAGACGTCCTCTAATTGTTGTTGCAAATTTTACGTGGCTGCTACGGGTTTGCAAGAACCGTACTTACCTACGCAAAACCACAACGTGGTGTAGTGATTGCTTTTTGATCTTCTAAAAGAAACCTCTTCATTGAAATCGATTCAACTAAAGTGAGAGAGACAGACACCCGCTAGCCATCTTTATGCAACGAAGTTACATGTCAGTTGAAGGAACCTGTCTCGCGTAAGTGTATGCGTAATGTCGGTACGGGCCGCTTCATCTCACAGTACCGCCGAATCAAATATCAACTAGTAACGGCAAGCAATATGTATACACCACGCCCACAACTCGTTTGTGTTCTACTCGAGATCTCATCTACGCATAGACCTAGCTCAGATGCCACTGTTGGGGAACGTTGCATGGGAAACAAAAATTTTCCTACGCACACACAAGATCTATCCATGGTGATGAGCATCTACGAGAGGGAGAGTGAATCTACATACCCTTGTAGATCGCTAAGCGGAAGCGTTTAAGAAACGCGGTTGATGTAGTCGAACGTCTCCGCGATCCAAATCGCACGTCGTCCCTCGATCCGATCACGAACTAGTGCCGAACGGACGGCACCTCCGCGTTCAACACACGTACGGCTTGATGACGCCTTCACCTTCTCGATCCAGCGAGCGATGATGAAGTAGTGGTTGAGTTCCAGCAGCACGACGGCGTGGTGATGGTGGTGAAGAACAATCTCTGCAGGGCTTCGCCAAGCGCTACGGAGATTATGACGGAGGAACTAGAGGGCTAGGGTTGCCGGCACACGGCTTGGGAAATCCTGATGTGTCACGTGTGCTAGCCCTGCCCCTCTATTTATATGTTGAGCCTTGGGGTCTAAACTTGGAGTAAAAGCCTCCTCCAGGTCGGTTTTGCCCGCACAAGGTCGGTCTGGCCCGCAGGGAAAGAGTCCAACTCGGATCCCTGCAGTACCGCGCACAAGCGGTAGTACCGCTTAACACAAGCGGTAGTACCGCTTGGGCGGTAGTACCGCTTCACACAAGCGGTAGTACCGCTCGGGCGGTAGTACCGCTTCACACAAGCGGTAGTACCGCTCGGGCGGTAGTACCGCTTCACACAAGCGGTAGTACCGCTTACGCGGCAGCAAAACTACTTTTGCACTTTCCAATACCTCGTGGGCTTTTATCCCTTGGCCCATATAAAGTGTTGCTGCACCCGAACACTTCGGTAAACATCCGGAACCCCTTCCGGTGAACTTCGGAACTCTTCCGGAGATCAAAACACTATTATCACATATATCAATCTTTTACCTCCGGACTATTCCGGAGATCCTCGTCATGTCCGGGATCTTATCCGGGACTCCGAACAACCTTCGGTCACCAACATAATAACTCAACTATACTAATCGTCACCAAACGTTAAGTGTGTAGACCCTGCGGGTTCGAGAACTATGTAGACATGACCGAGACACCTCTACGGCCAATAACCAATAGCGGGACCTGGATGCCCATATTGGCTCCTACATATTCTACGAAGATCTTTTATCGGTCGAACCTCTATGTCAAGGATTCAGTTAATCCCGTATGCTGTTCCCTTTGTTCTTCGGTATGTTACTTGCCCGAGATTCGATCGTCGGTATCACTATACCTAGTTCAATCTCGTTACCGGCAAGTCTCTTTACTCGTTACGTAATACAAGATCTCGTGGCTAACACTTTAGTCACATTGCTTGCAAGGCTCATTGTGATGTTGTATTACCGAGTGGGCCCTGAGATACCTCTCCGTCACACGGAGTAACAAATCCCAGTCTTGATCCATGCCAACCCAACAGACACCCTCGGAGATACCTGTAGAGCACCTTTGTAGTCACCCAGTTACGTTGCGACGTTTGATACACACAAGGTATTCCTCCGGTGTCAGTGAGTTGCATGATCTCATGGTCAAAGGAACAGATACTTGACATGCAGAAAACAATAGCAATAAACTGACACGATCAAATGCTACGTTTACAGTTTGGGTCTTGTCCATCACATCATTCTCCTAATGATGTGATCCTGTTATCAAATGACATCTCATGTCAATGGCTAGGAAACCTTAACCATCTTTGATCAACGAGCTAGTCAACTAGAGGCTTACTAGGGACACAGTGTTGTCTATGTATCCACACATGTATTTGAGTTTCCAATCAATACAATTATAGCATGGATAATAAACGATTATCATGAACAAGGAAATATAATAATAACCAATTTATTATTGCCTCTAGGGCATATTTCCAACAGGTATGTGCTTTGTGAAAGTCCTATTAAACTTCTTGATCTATCTCTATAGATCTTGATGCCTAATATGAAAGCAGCTTCTCCTAGGTCCTTCATTGAAAAACTCTTGTTCAAATATTCCTTTACGCTTTCCAGCATTTCTATATTGTTTCCAATCATTAATATGTCATCCACATATAATATTAGAAATGCTATAGAGCTCCCACTCACTTTCTTGTAAATACAAGCTTCTCCGTAAACTTGTATAAACTCGAACGCTTTGATCACCTCATCAAAACGAAGATTCCAACTCCGAGATGCTTGCACCAGTCCATAAATGGATCGCTGGAGTTTGCAAACTTTGTCAGCATTTTCTGGATCGACAAAACCTTCTGGTTGCATCATATACAACTCTTCCTTAAGGAAACCGTTAAGGAACGCTGTTTTGACATCCATCTGCCAAATTTCATAATCAAAAAAGGCAGCTATTGCTAACATGATTCTGACGGACTTAAGCATCGCTACGGGTGAGAAGGTCTCATCGTAGTCAACTCCTTGAACTTGTGAAAAACCCTTTGCCACAAGTCGAGCTTTATAGACGGTGACATTACCGTCCGCGTCCGTCTTCCTCTTAAAGATCCATTTGTTCTGAATGGCCTTACGCCCTTCAGGTAATACTTCCAAAGTCCATACTTTGTTTTCATACATGGATCCCATCTCGGATTTCATGGCCTCTAACCACTTCTCGGAATCCGGGCCCATCATCGCTTCTCCATAGCTCGTAGGTTCATCGTTGTTTAACAACATGACCTCTAAGACAGGGTTGCCGTACCACTCAGGAGCAGTACGCGTCCTTGTCGACCTACGAGGTTCGATAGCAACTTGATCCAAAGCTTCATGATCATCATCATTAACTTCCTCTTCAGCTAATGTAGGCTCCACAGAAACAACTTTCTGCGCTGCGCTACTCTCAGGTTGAAGTAAAGGTTCAACAACCTCATCAAGTTCTATCTTCCTCCCACTCAATTCTTTCGAGAGAAACTCTTTCTCAAGAAATGTTCCGTTTTTAGCGACAAACACTTTGCCTTCGGATCTGAGGTAGAAGGTATACCCAACTGTCTCTTTTGGGTATCCTATGAAGACGCATTTCTCCGCTTTGGGTTCCAGCTTTTCAAGCTGAAGCTTTTTGACATAAGCATCACATCCCCAAACTTTAAGAAACGACAGCTTTGGCTTCTTGCCAAACCAAAGTTCATATGGCGTCGTCTCAACGGATTTCGATGGTGCCCTATTTAAAGTGAATGCAGCTGTTTCTAATGCATAACCCCAAAACGATAGTGGCAAATCGGCAAGAGACATCATAGATCGCACCATATCCAATAAGGTTCGATTACGACGTTCGGACACACCATTACGCTGTGGTGTTCCAGGCGGTGTTAATTGTTAAACAATTCCACACTGTCTTAAGTAACTGCCAAACTCATAACTCAGATACTCTCCTCCTCGATCAGATCGTAGGAATTTAATCTTCTTGTTACGATGATTCTCAACTTCACTCTGAAATTGTTTGAACTTTTCAAACGTTTCAGACTTGTGTTTCATTAAGTAAATATACCCATATCTACTTAAGTCATCAGTGAAGGTGAGAAAGTAACAATAACCACCGCGCGCCTCAATGCTCATCGGACCGCACACATCAGTATGTATGATTTCCAATAAGTCACTTGCCCGTTCCATTGTTCCAGAGAACGGCGTTTTAGTCATCTTGCCCATGAGGCATGCCTCGCATGTGTCAAGTGATTCAAAATCAAGTGACTCCAAAAGTCCATCAGCATGGAGCTTCCTCATGCGTTTTACGCCAATATGACCTAAACGGCAGTGCCACAAGAAAGTGGTATTATCATTATCAATTCTACATCTTTTGGCATCAATGTTATGAACATGTGTATCATTACTATCGAGATTTAATAAGAATAAACCTCTCACATCGGGTGCATGACCATAAAAGATATTACTCATATAAATAGAACAACCATTATTCTCTGATTTAAATGAGTAACCGTCTCGCAATAAACAAGATCCAGATATAATGTTCATGCTTAACGCAGGCACCAAATAACATTTATTCAGGTTCATCACTAATCCCGATGGTAATCGAAGAGCGAGCGTGCCGACGGCGATCACATCAACCTTGGAACCATTTCCCACACGCATCGTCACTTCGTCCTTTGCCAGCCTCCGTCTATTCCGCAGTTCCTGTTTAGAGTTGCAAATGTGAGCAACCGCACCGGTATCAAATACCCAGGAAATACAACGAGAGTTGGTAAGGTACACATCAATAACATGTATATCATATATACCTTGTTTGTTGTTGGCCGCCTTCTTGTCAGCCAAATACTTGGGGCAGTTCCGCTTCCAGTGTCCAGTTCCCTTGCAATGAAAGCACACAGTTTCTGGTTTGGGTCCAGCCTAGGGTTTCTTCACGGGAGAAGCAACTGCTTTGCCACTCCTTTTGGAGTTACCCTTCTTACTCTTGCCATTTTTCTTGAAACTAGTGGTTTTATTGACCATCAACACTTGATGCTCCTTCTGAATTTCAGACTCAGCGGCTTTCAGCATCGCAAACAGCTCAGCGACTGACTTGTTCATCCCGTGCATGTTATAGTTCAACACGAAGCTCTTGTAGCCAGGTGGCAATGATTGAAGAACTCTGTCAGTGATAGCCTCTGGCGGAAGGGGCATCCCCAATTCAGCCAGACGGGTGGAGTACCCAGACATTCTGAGTATGTGATCACTGATAGACCCGTTCTCCTCCATCTTGCAAGCATAGAACTTATCGGAGATCTTGTTGGAAATATGCCCTAGAAGCAATAATAAATTGGTTATTATTATATTTCCTTGTTCATGATAATCGTTTATTATCCATGCTATAATTGTATTGATTGGAAACTCAAATACATGTGTGGGTACATAGACAACACTGTTTCCCTAGTAAGCCTCTAGTTGACTAGCTCGTTGATCAAAGATGGTTAAGGTTTCCTAGCCATTGACATGAGATGTCATTTGATAACGGGATCACATCATTAGGAGAATGATGTGATGGACAAGACCCAAACTGTAAACGTAGCATATGATCGTGTCAGTTTATTGCTATTGTTTTCTGCATGTCAAGTATCTGTTCCTTTGACCATGAGATCATGCAACTCCCTGACACCGGAGGAATACCTTGTGTGTATCAAACGTCGCGACGTAACTGGGTGACTATAAAGGTGCTCTACAGGTGTCTCCGAGGGTGTCTGTTGGGTTGGCATGGATCAAGACTGGGATTTGTTACTCCGTGTGACGGAGAGGTATCTGAGGGCCCACTCGGTAATACAACATCACAATGAGCCTTGCAAGCAATGTGACTAAAGTGTTAGCCACGAGATCTTGTATTACGGAACGTGTAAAGAGACTTGCCGGTAACGAGATTGAACTAGGTATAGAGATACTGACGATCGAATCTCGGGCAAGTAACATACCGAAGAACAAAGGGAACAGCATACGGGATTAACTGAATCCTTGAAATAGAGGTTCAACCGATAAAGATCTTCGTAGAATATGTAGGAGCCAATATGGGCATCCAGGTCCCGCTGTTGGTTATTGATCGTAGAGGTGTCTCGGTCATGTCTACATAGTTCTCGAACCCGCAGGGTCTACACACTTAACGTTTGGTGACGATTAGTATAGTTGAGTTATTTTGTTGGTGACCGAAGGTTGTTCGGAGTCCCGGATAAGATCCCGGACATGACGAGGATCTCCGGAATAGTCCGGAGGTAAAGATTGATATATGTGATAATAGTGTTTTGATCTCCGGAAGGGTTCCGGAATTCGCCGGAAGAAGTTTCGGATGTTTACCGAAGTGTTCGGGTGCGAGAACACTTTATATGGGCCAAGGGATAAAAGCCCACGAGGTATTGGAAAGTGCAAAAGTAGTTTTGCTGCCGCGTAAGCGGTACTACCGCTTGTGTGAAGCGGTACTACCGCCCGAGCGGTACTACCGCTTGTGTGAAGCGGTACTACCGCCCAAGCGGTACTACCGCTTGTTCGAAGCGGTACTACCGCTTGTGCGCGATACTGCAGGGATCTGAGTTGGACTCTTTCCCTGCGGGCCAAACCGACCTTGTGCGGGCAAAACCGACCTGGAGGAGGCTTTTACTCCAAGTTTAGACCCCAAGGCTCAACATATAAATAGAGGGGCAGGGCTAGCACACGGGACATATTAGATTGCCCCAAGCCATGTGCCGGCAACCTCTAGTTCCTCCTACGTCATAATTTCAGTAGTGCTTAGGCGAAGCCCTGCTGAAATAGTTCCTCACCAACATCACCACGCCGTCGTGCTGCTGGAACTCTTCTTCTTCTTCGCTCCCTCTTGCTGGATCAAGAAGGCGGAGATCGTCATCAAGCCGTACGTGTGTTGAACGCGGAGGTGCCGTCCGTTCGGCGCTGGATCGTGCTTGGATCGAGGGACGACTTGCGATTTGGATCGCGGAGACGTTCGACTACATCAACCGCGTTTCTTAACGCTTCCGCTTAGCGATCTACAAGGGTATGTAGATTCACTCTCCCTCTCGTAGATGCTCATCTCCATGGATAGATCTTGTGTGTGCGTAGGAAAATTTTTGTTTCCCATGCAACGTTCCCCAACAGTGGCATCTGAGCTAGGTCTATGCGTAGATGAGATCTCGAGTAGAACACAAACGAGTTGTGGGCGTGGGTGTATACATATTGCTTGCCGTTACTAGTTGATACTTGATTCGGCGGTATTGTGAGATGAAGCGGCCCGGACCGACTTTACGCGTACGCTTACGCGAGACAGGTTCCTTCAACTAACATGTAACTTCGTTGCATAAAGATGGCTAGCGGGTGTCTGTCTCTCTCACTTTAGTTGAATCAATTTCAATGAAGAGGGTTCTTTTAGAAGATCAAAAAGCAATCACTACACCACGTTGTGGTTTTGCGTAGGTAAGAACGGTTCTTGCAAACCCGTAGCAGCCACGTAAAATTTGCAACAACAATTAGAGGACGTCTAACTTGTTTTTGCAGGGTATGTTGTGATGTGATATGGCCAATTGCATGATGAGATATATGTGATGTATGAGATGATCATGTGTTGTATAGAATATCACGACTTGCAGGTCGATGAGTACGGCAACTGGCATGAGCCATAGAGTTGTCTTTAATTATTTTTCGCCGTTTTTGCTTTACTTTATCGCTATGAGTTAGCAATAGTCGTGGAAGCAACAGTCGGCGCGACAACCTCATGGCGACATGTTGATGGAGATCAAGATGATGGAGATCATGGTGTCATGCCGGTGACGATGGAGATCATGCCGGTGCTTTGAAGATGGAGATCAAAAGCACAAGTTCATGGCCATATCATGTCACTTATGAATTGCATGTGATGTTAATCCTTTTATGCATCTTATTTTGCTTAGGACGACGGTAGCATTATAAGGTGATCCCTCACTTAAATTTCAAGATAAATTGTGTTCTCCCCAAGTGTGCACCGTTGCGAAAGTTCGTCGTTTCGAGACACGCCGTGATGATCGGGTGTGATAGACTCTACGTTCACATACAACGGGTGTAAGCCATGTTGCACGTGCGGAACACTCGGGTTAAACTTGACGAGCCTAGCATATACAGACATGGCCTCGGAACACAAGAGACCAAAAGGTCGAACATGAGTCATATAGTAGATATGATCAACATGAAGATGTTCACCATTGAAACCACCTCAACTCACGTGATGATCGGACTTGAGTTGGTGGATTTGGATCATGTTACACTCGAATGACCGGAGGGATGTCAATTTGAGTGGGAGTTTTTAAGTAATATGATTAACTAAACTCATTATCTAGAACAATAGTCTAAGTTGTCTTTGCTATATTTATGTTGTAGATCATGGCTCGCGCAGTAGCACCCCTGAATTTTAATGCGTTCCTAGAGAAAGCTAAGTTGAAAGATGATGGAAGTAACTTTGTGGACTGGGCCCGTAATCTAAGGATTATCCTTACGGCTTCCCAGAAGGCTTATGTCCTTGATGCATCGCTTGGTGATCCACCCGCTCCAGTTGAGTCTCTAGACGTTGTGAACGCCTGGCAGGCTCGTTCTGATGATTACTCAATAGTTCAATGTGCAATATTGTATGGCTTAGAACCGGGACTTCAAAGACGTTTTGAACGTCATGGAGCATATGAGATGTTCCAGGAGTTGAAGTTTATCTTTCAGAAGAATGCCCAGATCGAGAGATATGAGATCTCCGATAAGTTCTATGCTTGCAAGATGGAGGAGAACGGGTCTATCAGTGATCATGTACTCAGAATGTCTGGGTACTCCACCCGTCTGGCTGAATTGGGGATGCCCCTTCCGCCAGAGGCTATCACTGACAGAGTTCTTCAATCATTGCCACCTAGCTACAAGAGCTTCGTGTTGAACTATAACATGCACGGGATGAACAAGTCAGTCGCCGAGCTGTTTGCGATGCTGAAAGCCGCTGAGTCTGAAATTCAGAAGGAGCATCAAGTGTTGATGGTCAATAAAACCACTAGTTTCAAGAAAAATGGCAAGGGTAAGAAGGGTAACTCCAAGAAGAGTGGCAAAGCAGTTGCTCCTCTCATGAAGAAACCCAAGGCTGGACCCAAACCAGAAACTGTGTGTTTTCATTGCAAGGGAACTGGACACTGGAAGCGGAACTGCCCCAAGTATTTGGCTGACAAGAAGGCGGCCAACAACAAACAAGGTATATATGATATACATGTTATTGATGTGTGCCTTACCAACTCTCGTTGTAGTGCCTGGGTATTTGATACCGGTGCGGTTGCTCATATTTGCAACTCAAAACAGGAACTGCGGAATAGACAGAGGCTGGCAAAGGACGAAGTGACGATGCGCGTGGGAAATGGTTCCAAGGTTGATGTGATCGCCGTCGGCACGCTCGCTCTTCGATTACCATCGGGATTAGTGATGAACCTGAATAATTGTTATTTAGTGCCTGCGTTAAGCATGAACATTATATCTGGATCTTGTTTATTGCGAGACGGTTACTCATTTAAATCAGAGAATAATGGTTGTTCTATTTATATGAGTAATATCTTTTATGGTCATGCACCCAATGTGAGGGGTTTATTCTTATTGAATCTCGATAGTAATGATACACATGTTCATAACATTGATGCCAAAAGATGTAGAATTGATAATGATAATACCACTTTCTTGTGGCACTGCCGTTTAGGTCATATTGGCGTAAAACGCATGAGGAAGCTCCATGCTGATGGACTTTTGGAGTCACTTGATTTTGAATCACTTGACACATGTGAGCCATGCCTCATGGGCAAGATGACTAAAACGCCGTTCTCTGGTACAATGGAACGGGCAAGTGACTTATTGGAAATCATACATACTGATGTGTGCGGTCCGATGAGTATTGAGGCGCGCGGTGGTTATCGTTACTTTCTCACCTTCACTGATGACTTAAGTAGATATGGGTATATTTACTTAATGAAACACAAGTCTGAAACATTTGAAAAGTTCAAACAATTTCAGAGTGAAGTTGAGAATCATCGTAACAAGAAGATTAAATTCCTACGATCTGATTGAGGAGGAGAATATCTGAATTATGAGTTTGGCAGTCACTTAAGACAGTGTGGAATTGTTTCACAATTGACACTGCCTGGAACACCACAGCGTAATGGTGTGTCCGAACGTCGTAATCGAACCTTATTGGATATGGTGCGATCTATGATGTCTCTTGCCGATTTGCCACTATCGTTTTGGGGTTATGCATTAGAGACAGCTGCATTCACTTTAAATAGGGCACCATCGAAATCCGTTGAGACGACGCCATATGAACTTTGGTTTGGCAAGAAGCCAAAGCTGTCGTTTCTTAAAGTTTGGGGATGTGATGCTTATGTCAAAAAGCTTCAGCCTGAAAAGCTGGAACCCAAAGCGGAGAAATGCGTCTTCATAGGATACCCAAAAGAGACAGTTGGGTATACCTTCTACCTCAGATCCGAAGGCAAAGTGTTTGTCGCTAAAAACGGAACATTTCTTGAGAAAGAGTTTCTCTCGAAAGAATTGAGTGGGAGGAAGATAGAACTTGATGAGGTTGTTGAACCTTTACTTCAACCTGAGAGTAGCGCAGCGCAGAAAGTTGTTTCCGTGGAGCCTACATCAGCTGAAGAGGAAGTTAATGATAATGATCATGAAGCTTTGGATCAAGTTGCTATCGAACCTCGTAGGTCGACAAGGACGCGTACTACTCCTGAGTGGTACGGCAACCCTGTCTTAGAAGTCATGTTGTTGGACAACGATGAACCTACGAGCTATGGAGAAGCGATGATGGGCCCGGATTCCGAGAAATGGTTAGAGGCCATGAAGTCCGAGATGGGATCCATGTATGAAAACAAAGTATGGACTTTGGAAGTATTACCTGAAGGGCGTAAGGCCATTCAGAACAAATGGATCTTTAAGAGGAAGACGGACGCAGACGGTAATGTCACCGTCTATAAAGCTCGACTTGTGGCAAAGGGTTTTTCACAAGTTCAAGGAGTTGACTACGATGAGACCTTCTCACCCGTAGCGATGCTTAAGTCCGTCAGAATCATGTTAGCAATAGCTGCCTTTTTCGATTATGAAATTTGGCAGATGGATGTCAAAACAGCGTTCCTTAACGGTTTCCTTAAGGAAGAGTTGTATATGATGCAACCAGAAGGTTTTGTCGATTCAGAGAATGCTGACAAAGTTTGGAAACTCCAGTGATCCATTTATGGACTGGTGCAAGCATCTCGGAGTTGGAATCTTCGCTTTGATGAGGTGATCAAAGCGTTCGAGTTTATACAAGTTTACGGAGAAGCTTGTATTTACAAGAAAGTGAGTGGGAGCTCTATAGCGTTTCTAATATTATATGTGGATGACATATTGCTGATTGGAAACAATATAGAAATGTTGGAAAGCGTGAAGGAATATTTGAACAAGAGTTTTTCAATGAAGGACCTAGGAGAAGCTGCTTTCATATTAGGCATCAAGATCTATAGAGATAGATCGAGACGCTTAATAGGACTTTCACAAAGCACATACCTTGACAAAGTTTTGAAGAAGTTCAAAATGGATAAGTCCAAGAAGGGGTTCTTGCCTGTATTGCAAGGTGTGAAGTTGAGTAAGACTCAATGCCCAGTGACTGCAGAAGATAGAGAAAAGATGAGTGTCATCCCCTATGCTTCAGCCATAGGCTCTATCATGTATGCAATGCTGTGCACAAGACCCGATGTCAGCCTTGCCATAAGTATGGTCGGAAGGTTTCAAAGTGATCCAGGAATGGAACACTGGACGGCGGTCAAGAATATCCTGAAGTACCTGAAAAGGACTAAGGACATGTTTCTCGTTTATGGAGGTGATCAAGAGCTCGTCGTAAAGGGTTACGTCGATGCAAGCTTTGACACTGATCCGGATGACTCTAAGTCACAAATCGGATACGTATTTATTCTTAATGGGGGTGCGGTTAGCTGGTGCAGTTCCAAGCAAAGCATGGTAGCTGATTCTACATGCGAAGCGGAGTACATCGCAGCCTCGGAGGCGGCGAAGGAAGGTGTCTGGATGAAGGAGTTCATGACAGATCTTGGAGTAGTGCCTAGTGCGCTTAACCCAATGACTCTATTTTGTGATAATACTGGTGCCATTGCTCTAGCCAAGGAACCAAGATTTCACAAGAGGACCAGACACATAAAGCGACGTTTCAATTCCATCCGCGATTACATAAAGGAGGACGACATAAACATTTGCAAAGTACACACGGATCTGAATGTTGCAGATCCGATGACTAAACCTCTTCCAAGGGCTAAACATGAACAACACCAGAACTGCATGGGTGTTCGATTCATTACAATGTAAATCACATAGTGATGTGAACTAGATTATTGACTCTAGTGCAAGTGGGAGACTATTGGAAATATGCCCTAGAGGCAATAATAAATTGGTTATTATTATATTTCCTTGTTCATGATAATCGTTTATTATCCATGCTATAATTGTATTGATTGGAAACTCAAATACATGTGTGGGTACATAGACAACACTGTGTCCCTAGTAAGCCTCTAGTTGACTAGCTCGTTGATCAAAGATGGTTAAGGTTTCCTAGCCATTGACATGAGATGTCATTTGATAACGGGATCACATCATTAGGAGAATGATGTGATGGACAAGACCCAAACTGTAAACGTAGCATATGATCATGTCAGTTTATTGCTATTGTTTTCTGCATGTCAAGTATCTGTTCCTTTGACCATGAGATCATGCAACTCCCTGACACCGGAGGAATACCTTGTGTGTATCAAACGTCGCAACGTAACTGGGTGACTATAAAGGTGCTCTACAGGTGTCTCCGAGGGTGTCTGTTGGGTTGGCATGGATCAAGACTGGGATTTGTTACTCCGTGTGACGGAGAGGTATCTCAGGGCCCACTCGGTAATACAACATCACAACGAGCCTTGCAAGCAATGTGACTAAAGTGTTAGCCACGAGATCTTGTATTACGGAACGAGTAAAGAGACTTGCCGGTAACGAGATTGAACTAGGTATAGAGATACCGACGATCGAATCTCGGGCAAGTAACATACCGAAGAACAAAGGGAACAGCATACGGGATTAACTGAATCCTTGAAATAGAGGTTCAACCGATAAAGATCTTCGTAGAATATGTAGGAGCCAATATGGGCATCCAGGTCCCGCTGTTGGTTATTGATCGTAGAGGTGTCTCGGTCATGTCTACATAGTTCTCGAACCCGCAGGGTCTACACACTTAACGTTTGGTGACGATTAGTATAGTTGAGTTATTTTGTTGGTGACCGAAGGTTGTTCGGAGTCCCGGATAAGATCCCGGACATGACGAGGATCTCCGGAATAGTCCGGAGGTAAAGATTGATATATGTGATAATAGTGTTTTGATCTCCGGAAGGGTTCCGGAATTCGCCGGAAGAAGTTTCGGATGTTTACCGAAGTGTTCGGGTGCGAGAACACTTTATATGGGCCAAGGGATAAAAGCCCACGAGGTATTGGAAAGTGCAAAAGTACTTTTGCTGCCGCGTAAGCGGTACTACCACTTGTGTGAAGCGGTACTACCGCCCGAGCGGTACTACCGCTTGTGTGAAGCGGTACTACCGCCCAAGCGGTACTACCGCTTGTTTGAAGCGGTACTACCGCTTGTGCGCGATACTGCAACGATCCGAGTTGGACTCTTTCCCTGCGGGCCAAACCGACCTTGTGCGGGCAAAACCGACCTGGAGGAGGCTTTTACTCCAAGTTTAGACCCCAAGGCTCAACATATAAATAGAGGGGCAGGGCTAGCACACGGGACATATTAGATTGCCCCAAGCCGTGTGCCGGCAACCTCTAGTTCCTCCTACGTCATAATTTCAGTAGTGCTTAGGCGAAGCCCTGCTGAAATAGTTCCTCACCAACATCACCACGCCATCGTGCTGCTGGAACTCTTCTTCTTCTTCGCTCCCTCTTGCTGGATCAAGAAGGCGGAGATCGTCATCAAGCCGTACGTGTGTTGAACGCGGAGGTGCCGTCCGTTCGGCGCTGGATCGTGCTTGGATCGAGGGACGACTTGCGATTTGGATCGCGGAGACGTTCGACTACATCAACCGCGTTTCTTAACGCTTCCGCTTAGCGATCTACAAGGGTATGTAGATTCACTCTCCCTCTCGTAGATGCTCATCTCCATGGATAGATCTTGTGTGTGCGTAGGAAAATTTTTGTTTCCCATGCAACGTTCCCCAACAGATCTCATACCTCTCGATCCGGGCATTCTTCTGAAAGATAAACTTCAACTCCTGGAACATCTCATATGCTCCATGACGTTCAAAACGTCTTTGATGTCCCGGTTCTAAGCCATACAATATTGCACATTGAACTATTGAGTAATCTTCAGAACGAGCCTGCCAGGCATTCACAACGTCTAGAGACTCAACTGGAGCGGGTGGATCACCAAGCGGTGCATCAAGGACATAAGCCTTCTGGGAAGCCGTAAGGATAATCCTTAGATTACGGGCCCAGCCCACAAAGTTACTTCCATCATCTTTCAACTTAGCTTTCTCTAGGAACGCATTAAAATTCAGGGGTGCTACTGCGCGAGCCATGATCTACAACATAAATATAGCAAAGACAACTTAGACTATTGTTCAAGATAATGAGTTTAGTTAATCAAATTACTTAAAACTCCCACTCAAATTGACATCCCTCTGGTCATTCGAGTGTAACATGATCCAAATCCACCAACTCAAGTCCGATCATCACGTGAGTTGAGGTGGTTTCAATGGTGAACATCTTCATGTTGATCATATCTACTATATGACTCATGTTCGACCTTTCGGTCTCTTGTGTTCCGAGGCCATGTCTGTACATGCTAGGCTCGTCAAGTTTAACCCGAGTGTTCCGCATGTGCAACACAGGCTTGCACCCGTTGTATGTGAACGTAGAGTCTATCACACCCGATCATCACGTGGTGTCTCGAAACGACGAACTTTCGCAACGGTGCACACTCGGGGAGAACACAATTTTATCTTGAAATTTAAGTGAGGGATCACCTTATAATGCTACCGTCGTCCTAAGCAAAATAAGATGCATAAAAGGATTAACATCACATGCAAATCATAAGTGACATGATATGGCCATGAACTTGTGCTTTTGATCTCCATCTCCAAAGCACCGGCATGATCTCCATCGTCACCGGCATGACACCATGATCTCCATCATCTTGATCTCCATCAACGTGTCGCCATGAGGTTGTCGCGCCGACTGTTGCTTCCACGACTATTGCTAACTCATAGCGATAAAGTAAAGCAAAAACGGCGAAAATAATTAAAGACAACTCTATGGCTCCTGCCAGTTGCCGTACTCATCGACATGCAAGTCGTGATATTCTATACAACACATGATCATCTCATACATCACATATATCTCATCATGTACTTGGCCATATCACATCACAACATACCCTGCAAAAACAAGTTAGACGTCCTCTAATTGTTGTTGCAAGTTTTACGTGGCTGCTACGGGTATCTAGCAAGAACGATTCTTACCTACGCAAAAAAAACCACAACGGTGATATAAAAATTGCTTTTCAACCTTCTCAAGGACCGCCTTTGTCAAATCCGATCCGACTAAAGTGGGAGAAACAGACACCCGCTAGCCATCTTTATGCAACGAAGTTACATGTCAGTTGAAGGAACCGGTCTCTCGTAAGCGTACGAGTAATGTTGGTCCGAGCCGCTTCATCCCACAATACCGCCGAAACAAGAAAAGACCAAGGGAGGAAGCAATCTGAATATCAACGCCCACAAACTCCTTTTGTGTTCTACTCGAGATCTCATCTACGCAAAGACCTAGCTCAGATGCCACTGTTGAGGAACGTCGCATGGGAAACAAAAATTTTCCTACGCACACACAAGATCTATCCATGGTGATGAGCATCTACGAGAGGGAATGTGAATCTACATACCCTTGTAGATCGCTAAGCGGAAGCGTTAAGAAATGCGGTTGATGTAGTCGAACGTCTCCGCGATCCAAATCGCAAGTCATCCCTCGATCCGATCACGAACTAGTGCCGAACGGACGGCACCTCCGCATTCAACACACGTACGGCTTGATGACGCCTTCACCTCCTCGATCCAGCGAGCGATGATGAAGTAGTAGATGAGTTCCGGCAGCACGACGGCGTGGTGATGGTGGTGAGGAACAATCTCTGCAGGGCTTCGCCAAGCACTACGAAGATTATGACGGGAGGAACTAGAGGGTTAGGGTTGCCGGCACACGGCTTGGGAAATCTCGATGTCCCGTGTGTTAGCCCTGCCCCTCTATTTATATGTTGAGCCCTGGGGTGTAAATTTGGAGAGAAAGCCTCCACAAGGTCGGTTTTGCCCGCACAAGGTCGTTTTGGCCCGCACGGAAAGAGTCTAACTCGGATTCCAGCAGTATCGCGTACAAGCGGTAGTACCGCTCACGAGCGGTAGTACCGCTTGAGCGGTAGTACCGCTTCACACAAGCGGTAGTACCGCTTACGCGGTAGTACTGCCTTACCAGCGGTAGTACCGCTTAAGGCAGCAGCAAAACTTCCTTTTGCACTTTCCAATACCTCGTGGGCTTTACCCCTTTGGCTCATATAAAGTGTTGCTGCACCCGAACACTTCGGTAAACATCCGGAACCCCTTCCGGTGAATTCCGGAACCCTTCCGGAGACCAAAACACTATTATCACATATATCAATCTTTACCTCCGGACTCTTCCGGAGATCCTCGTCATGTCTGGGATCTTATCCGGGACTCCGAACAACCTTCGGTCACCAACAAAATAACTCAACTATACTAATCGTCACCAAACGTTAAGTGTGTAGACCCTGCGGGTTCGAGAACTATGTAGAAATGACCGAGACACCTCTACGATCAATAACCAATAGCGGGACCTGGATGCCCATATTGGCTCCTACATATTCTACGAAGATCTTTATCGGTCGAACCTCTATGTCAAGGATTCAGTTAATCCCGTATGCTGTTCCCTTTGTTCTTCGGTATGTTACTTGCCCGAGATTCGATCGTCGGTATCTCTATACCTAGTTCAATCTCGTTACCGGCAAGTCTCTTTACTCGTTCCGTAATACAAGATCTCATGGCTAACACTTTAGTCACATTGCTTGCAAGGCTTATTGTGATGTTGTATTACCGAGTGGGCCCTGAGATACCTTTCCGTCACACGGAGTAACAAATCCCAGTCTTGATCCATACCAACCCAACAGACATCCTCGGAGATACCTGTAGAGCATCTTTATAGTCACCCAGTTACGTTGCGACGTTTGATACACACAAGGTACTCCTCCGATGTCAGGGAGTTGCATGATCTCATGGTCATAGGAACAGATACTTGACATGCAGAAAACAATAGCAATAAACTGACACGATCATATGCTACGTTCGTAGTTTGGGTCTTGTCCATCACATCATTCTCCTAATGATGTGATCCCGTTATCAAATGACATCTTATGTCCATGGCTAGGAAACCTTCACCATCTTTTGATCAACGAGCTAGTTAACTAGAGGCTTACTAGGGACACAGTGTTGTCTATGTACCCACACATGTATTTGAGTTTCCAATCAATACAATTATAGCATGGATAATAAACGATTATCATGAACAAGGAAATATAATAATAACCAATTTATTATTGCCTCTAGGGCATATTTCCAACAGCTGGAGGCACTGGCCTCCCGCGTGACAACGGTGGAGGCGATTCCCTCCCGTGTGGCTCTGATGCTGTCGTCCTCGTGATACGTCTCCAACGTATCTATAATTTTTGCTTGTTCCATGCTATTATATTATCATTCTTGGATGTTTTACAATCATTTTATAGCAACTTTATATCATTTTTTGGGACTAACCTATTGACATAGTGCCAAAGTGCCAGTTGCTTGTTTTTTACTACGCAGAATATCAGTACCAAACGGAGTCCAATCGCGACGAAACTTTTTGGAGATTTTTCTTGGCCAGAAGACATCCATTGGGCCAAAGAAGTACCAGAGAGGAGGGCCGGGGAGACCACAACCCACCAGGGCGCACCAGAGGCCCCGGGCGCGCCCTGATAGGTTGTGCCCTCCTCGGCACGCCTCTCCACCGCCTCTGATGCCTATAAATTCCCAAATTCCAGAAACCCTAAGGGAGTCGACGAAAAACACATCCAGCCGCTGCAAGTTCCAGAACCGCGAGATCCAATCTAACACCATCATGGAGGGGTTCATCATCCTCATTGCTGCCTCTCCGATGATGCGTGAGTAGTCCACCATAGACCTACGGGTCCATAGGCAGTAGCTAGATGGCTTCCCCTCTCTCTTTTGATTCTCAATACAATGGTCTCTTGGAGATCTATTTGATGTAAACTTTTGCGGTGTGTTTGTTGGGATCCGATGAATTTTGAGTTCATGATCAGTTTCTATCCATGAATATTATTTGAGTCTTCTTTGATCTCTTATATGCATGATTACTTCTAGCCTCGTATTTCTTCTTCTAATCTTTGGTTTAGTTAGGCCAACTAGATCGATTTTTCTTGCCATGGGAAGAGGTGCTTTGTGATGGGTTCGATCTTGCGGTGTCCTCTCCCAGTGACAGAAGGGGCAGCGAGGCACGCATGTATCGTTGCTATTAAGGATAACAAGCTGGGGTCTATTCCTACATGAATAGATCTTGTCTACATCATGCCACTGTTCTTATTGCATTACTCCGTTTTTCCATGAACTTAATACACTAGATGCATGCTGGATAGCGGTCGATGTGTGGAGTAATAGTAGTAGATGCAGAATCGTTTCGGTCTACTAATCTTGGGCGTGATGCCTATATAGTGATCATCGCCTTAGATATCGTCATGATTATTTGATATTTTATCAATTGCCCAACAGTAATTTGTTCACCCACCATGTGGTATACTCATGAGAGAATCCACTAGTGAAACCTACGGCCCCCGGGTCTACTTTTCCAACAAATTGCTTTCCGGTCTATCTTTTTGCCGCTTTTGTTTTCAAATCTATTATTCCAAAAACCCAAAAAATACGTTGCTGCACTTTTTATTTGCCCTTTTTATTTTTTGTTCTCGAGAGATCTATCTATCCAATCTATCATATCCTAATCTATCTTTTTACCGTAGAGAGATTGACAACCTCTCTTTCCCGTCGGGTTGCAAGTATTTGTTCTTTGTGTGTAGGTGCTGTTTACGTAGTGATCGTGATCCTCCTACTGGTTCGATACCTTGGTTTCATAACTGAGGGAAATACTTACCGTCGTTGTGCTGCATCATCCCTTCCTCTTTGGGGAAATACCGACGCAGTCTCAAGCCACGTCACCTCGCTTCCTGGCGCTCCTTCTGTCCGTCCTCAAGGCCTCGTGTTGGCGATCTCAGCGAGGCAGCGTGGGTGGCATCAAGACTGCGGTGGCGCACGCTGGTGGGTGGTGAGATGGTTGGTTGGCTCCGGATTGGTCGGGTAGTGGTGTTTGGGGTGCGGGAGATATCCCCACCGGTTCTGCCGGCACCGACGCGATGACGCCTGCGGGTGCCACCATTCCTTCCTGAAGGGTGTCGGAGAGACCCATTCCCCACTCCTTTGCGTGCCGGGGGAAACCCTAGGACACGTCCGGGTAGCAGCGTCATCGGCGTGGATTTCCTTCTTGGAGATGCTGCTTGGTACACGGCGGTTTGGAGCCTTGGATGGTGGTGGGACGACTCCGGAGGGCGCGGCGGTGGTGATTCATCCATGCTTTGTCGAGCTGCCGTTATTGGCATTTTTATTTCTCTCTTTTCTTTTGGGCTTGATGAGTTATGTGCCCCAGCGTTGAACTCACAATTGTATCAGGTGGTTGCTATATTAATATAGCGGGGCGAAAGCCTATTTCGAGAGAGTAATATAACATCTATGCCTTACTCGATTTGTTGTATAGATTTCTTATTTAATTTAGTTCGGTATTGAGTTATGATGGTATATTTTTGTCCTTCACAGGTTAAATTAGCATAGCCTACAATTGTATCTAAAATCTCTTTCTTATTCTTCTATTACGTGGAAGGCCAATATAGATTTCTGAATTTATCATTTTGGAACTGTTTGACCATTGAATAATATTTCCATGTTGACCATTTATCATGTCTTTTCAATATATATAGGAATTTTATTTTGAAATATTTATGATTATAGCTTTATCTGTGGGATTCTATTTTAGGACACTTTTTTCAGATGATAGTTGAGGTGCTTCTGATTTTCTCAATCAGTTGAAGCATGGGGTGCCCTTTCTGAATTCCATGTTTTCTTCCTTGCATCCCAAATGCAAACAAGCATGCTTCTACAAAGGCTTAGAAGAAGCCAAGGAGTATGTTCCAGAACCTGTTTTATAATGCTTCACCAGAAGAATATACTGCAATATTTATTTTTCCTAAATCCACATGATAGACTTGAATGATTTTCTGTTCTTTTTTAACAACGTTCACTTTCTTTCATGTTCTTTCATGCAAAGTTTTTTCGAAAATGTTAGTGGATGTTGAGTAACTTATGTTAGCTATGTGATATATTTGTAATGGAAACAACAAAATCTATGAGATTTGTGGCGCTGAAGTTGAAAGGCCTTATTACTACTACAATATTGAACATATGTCATTCCAGGAGCTTTAGCACACAAGATCACATGCTTTTGTCACAAAACTAAAGGAATATACTGTAGAGTATTAAGAAATAAGATATGGCATGTATATACTAGAATGAATCATGTAACAGACTAACATACCGGATAACCACAGTGGGCGAGAATACATGTTCCAACATACATCAAACCAGTTGCTGGGAACTCCCGAGAATACCTCTTCTAACTTCTCCCGTGGGGTGAACAAAATTGATTCCACTAAAAACATAGAAATAACCATCAACATTTATTCCAAGTAAAATTTGCATGCTATACATAAGCTGCAAGACTGCTAACACTCACGCTCAAACTGAGCTACATCTATTTGTCATTTCTAAACAACGAGAAATAATGAATCTCCAAGTGGAACACAAATAATATTAAAAATAATAATGAACTGGTTATATTAACCAGAGAGACTAAAGAGATCCACAAAGTGTCAAAAGAGTTCCATAGAGGAACTAAAGAGAAGGCATGCTTTGTTACCACCAACAGCGTTCCATAGAAGATCCGCAACAAAACATACTCTTCGATTTAGACTTGTTGCTCCCACCTTTTTTGGCACCTCCTCCTTCTACTTCGGGAAATCTGAACCATTAAGGACCGCATCATCAATACAGCCACCAACTAAACAGATGATTTCTCATATTACAGCCTTGAAATTAACATTCTAACAGAAACCACACTTTCTAATGATTATAAACGCAACAGTCATTATGGTTCCATTTTATAAACATAATTGCCAGCTTTATATTCAAATGTTATTCTGAATGTACTATGCTTAAAAATTTGCATATGATATACCTGATTAGTTAGTGTAGGCATGAGAGTCATGCACTTCTTGTTCCATTTTAGCTCTTGAGAACCACATGCCACTGAATTCCTCTTCAATAATAACTTCTCCAACTTCCTTTCTTTTATTAAAATAATGTATAATCTTTTGTCTCTTCCATATACTAGTGAGAATTTTTCATTATAGAACTTGGCTTGTATATTCCGATGACGGGCTTCCTCAAATGCCCGAGGTCTTCATGAGCAAGCAAGTTGGATGCACATCCACTTAGCTTCAGTTGAGCTTTCATACACTTATAGCTCTAGTGCATCCGTTACATGGCAATCCCAAATCCTCACATTAATATCTGTTGATGGGCATCTCCATAGCCCGTTGATATGCCTAGTTGATGTGAGACTTTCCCACCTTTTGACTCCTTTGATCTATACCACCATATTCTATTCTATTCGTAGTGCTATGTCCATGGCTCACACTCATGTATTGAGTGTAGTTGAAAATGCTGAAGCGCATGAAAAAGCATGAACCAAATGCCTGAATTGACACCGGGGTGATCATAATTTACACTTGTGTTAGGAAGACGGAGTCATGCCATGCTTACATGATTAAATGTGTAGGGATAACGTTCTTTAGCATCATTTATTTTGAAGGACATGATTGTTTGTTAGTAAACCTCATCATGGACGTCTTTTTACAAATGATAGGCAATTGCCTTGAATCACTCGTATCTTAATATTCATGCCATAACTATATATTTGTTCAAGATTACGTTAGGTAGCATTTCACATAAAAATATATTTTAATCATTTACCCGCTCGAGGACGAGCAAGAATTAAGCTTGGGGATGTTGATACATCTCAGTCGTATCTATAATTTTTAAATGTTTCATGTCATTATTTTACAACTTTTATATACTTTTGGCAGCAATTTATATGATTTTTTGGGACTAACATATTGATCCAGTGCCCGGTGCCAGTTCCTGTTTGTTGCATGTTTTTTATTCACGGAAAATCCATATCAAACGAAGTCCAAACGCGATAAAATTTTACGGAGATTTATATTGGAATATATGTGATTTTTGGAAAAAGGCATCAACGCCAGACGATATCCGAGTGGCCCACGAGCCACCAGGGCGCGCCGAGGGGGGGGGGTAGGGTGCGCCCCTGGCTCGTGGGCACCTCGAAGGTCGGTTGGAGGTGTCCTTCAACCGCAAGGAAGCTAATATCCGGATAAAAATTCCTTCAAAATTTCAGCCCAATCGGAGTTATGGATATCCGGGAATTGAAGAAATGGTGAAACGCCAGAAAATAGGAAAGCGAAACAGAAGAGAAACAGATAGAGAGAGAGATCCAACCTCTGAGGGGATCTTGCCCTCCGGGAGCCATGGAGGCCACAAAACAGAGGGGAAACTCTCCTCCCATATAGGGGGGGGGGGGTCCAAGGAAGAAGAAGAAGGAGGGGGGCTCTCTCCCCTTCTCCCCCGATGGCGTCGGAGTGCCGTCGAGGGAACTAGCGTGGCGGCGATCTACACCAATAACTCCGCCATCTTCCTCACCACCACTATCACCTTTCCTCATCTATTTACAGCGGTCCACTCTCCTGCAACCCTCTATACCCCCTACTTGACCTTGATGCTTTATGCTTCATATTATTATCCAATGATATGTTGCCATCCTATGATGTTTCAGTAGATTTCTTTTGTCCTATGGCTTGATTGATGATCTTGATTGGTGTGAGTTGTGTGTTTTATTTTGATGCTTTTCTATGGTTCCTTCTGTGCCGCGCACACGTGGGGATTCCCGTTGTAGGGTGTTGCAATACGTTCATGATTTGCTTATAGTGGGTAGCGAGAGTGACAGAAGTTTATACCCGAGTAGGGGGGTTGTTTTGTATGGGAGTAAGAGGGACTTGTTACTTAATGCTACGGTTTGGGTTTACCTTAATGATCTCTAGTACTACCTCCTTTCCGGTTTATAAGGCTTACACGTATCCCTAGATCTATTATTTGATCAACATAAAATGAGTTGTATAGTCTAAAAATTATATCATTAGAAAGTAGATGATTTGAAGTTTCTAATGATATATTTTTTATGAAATATAACTTGTATTAGGTTGGTGTATTTGTCAACCTAGATATACGCGCAAGCCTTATAAACCGGAAAGGAGGTAGTAGTTGCGGATGCTTGCTAGAGTTTCAATCACCAGTTCATATAATCCAAGTATGGAAAGTATGTTAGCTCATGTCTCTCCCTCATATAAAATTGCAATAATGATTATCGATCAAGTTATTGATTGCCTAGGTCAATCTCACAAATCCTACCACCACTTTTCCACACTTGCTATATTAACTTAACTGTTCTTTTATTAAAACAACACCTAATTTTTATTTCCACATTCTTTTGTATCTTGCAAAACAATTTTCTTACACCTACAAAGTACTTCTAGTTTTATTCCCGCAAAGTAGTTTATTTCTTGTACTAGGTATAGTGAACATTATTGCGTGTAGAGTTGTATCGGTGGTCAATAGAACTTGAGAGAATATTAATTTTACATTTAACTCCTCGTTGGGATCGACACTCTTACTTATCGAAAAAGGCTACGAACGATCCCCTATACTTGTGGGTTATCAGGTGGCACCGGAAATCCCCCGCGGACTCTTTGTATCCACCAGCAGACTTCCAAACACATCAATGGAAGAGGATGTTAGATTAGGTTCAACAATTAACCGTGGAGGTTATCCTGGTGTGGACGGTCAATGTGAGAGAGCATCAACAGAAACAAATGTGAAGCCAATAAAAAAAACACATAGTGGAAAGTGCTTTGCACACCACCTCCAAGGGATGATGTTGCTGCTAAACGTATGGGATGTGAGATTGATGGATTGCTTACTAGAATAAAAGAGCAAACTAACACCATGATTGGCATGCCTCCACAACCACCGCAAACCAAGAGAACGCAAACAAGAGAGAGGCCAACTTCAACCCTCCTACCTCATCATGACCCACTCCTGCACCTTGCTATAATAACTCCGCCCTGCCCCATACCAATGGGCCAGCAGCAGACTCCGGTGGCGTTGCGATCATACAAACATGTGAGTAAACAAGAAGAACCTCCCATTAGTCAAAGTTGTTTGACCGACTTTAAAAATTCATATGAACTCGGAAGAATGCAAAATAAGATATCAAAATGTTCATGAAAACATCTCTATATGCACAAGTCATTTACATTCATAACAAAAGCATTCTTTAAAGCTTTTTAGGGTTTATAACATTGAATTTTTTTTAGGGTGAATGCAAATAAATGCTTGTGTAGGTGATGAACCTAAATGGCATGCGCACATAGGTGATATTTTTATGAATATTTTGATACCTTATTTACATTCTTCTGAGTTCATATGAATTTATTATGAATGTTTCAAAGTTTCGGTCAAAAATCTTTGGCCAGATGGAAGGGCATTCTGCGACCAAAAATGTTTTTAGGGGCAGATTTGAGCACATCAAAAGGTTAGGAGTAAATCCGAGAGTGGGCGCAAATTAGGGGCATAAATGTAAATGTCCCTATATGAAAATATGCTAATCATATATTTTTTTAAAATAATCATGTCTAAAAAAATGTGCAATGTGTATTATATAATGTTGACACGTGTTGGAGAAAAAGTAGACATCAAAAAATTACTATGTATTTTTAAAATGTTAAACAAGTATTAAAAAATGTTCCTAATATACTAAAAAATATGTAAATTGTGAAAAAAACCATAGACATTAAAACATATATCAAAAAAATGTTAACCATGTATTTATTAAATGTGAATCGTATGCAAGAAAATATCCCTTATGCATACGCAAAAAGTAGACAAGTGTTGGAAAAAGGAGAAAAATGAAAACCAGAAAAAGAATTAAAAAGTGAATGAAACCATAAAAGAACAAAGAATACAAAAATACCGAAGAAAACTCAAGAAAGAAAAGGAAAATTTAAACCAAAAAAACAGAAGAAAAACCAGGCTGGAAACAGTGGAAAAAACTAAAAGAAAAGACTAAAAGAATATAACGTATGGTGTTAGGCCTGCCCGCTGTTTCCCGCTCGTAGGCGATTCAATCAGTACCGGCAAGAAATAGCCGAGAGCAAATAATTGAGGAGCGCTCCTTCGGGAGCGTTCGAAGGGTCACTCTCAGGCGCGGCCACTTGGCATATTCTCAGCCGACGCCACGTGTCGCGCTTTGAACGTTTTCTCGGTTTTTTTCCGCACGCGTTTTCGGCTTTATAGATGGGTTTTTCCGGGTATTTTCGGCGTTTCGGTTTTCCATCGGTCCTTCTTAGCTTTTAGTGAGGAAAAAAAACTTTGAATTTCTTTTTGCACGAAAAAACGCGTTTTCTTTTTTCTTTTCCTTTTGTTGAGAGGCACGCTTTTGCTTCCGCGAGAGGCACTGATTTCCTTCTGTGAGAGTCATGACCGAGCCTCGCGGAAACGAAAAAAAATAACACATTTTTTTCCGTTCCTCGAGAGGCACGTTTTTGCTTCCGTGAGAGGGATGTGCCTCTCGGAAACGAAAAAAAACACGTTTATTTTTTTTATTCCTCGAGAGGCACGGTTTTGCTTCCGCGAGAGGCACATATTTACTTCGCGAGAGGCATGGCCGTGTCTTTTGGAAACGAAAAAAAAACGCATTTTTTTCTTCCTCGAGATGCATGATTTTTACTTCCGCGAGAGGCACAGATATGCTTCTGCAAGAGGCATGGCCATGCCTCTTGGAAACGTGAAAAAAATACGCGTTTTCTTTTCTTTTTCGTTCCGCGAGAGGCACTGTTTTTTCGTGAAAAAAAGTTCGTTAAAACCTATCAACACGGGATCTAGTTTTGAAGATCCCAACACGAGGAATCTAACGGTTAAAACGGTTCGAGATTTGAACGCACGGTTTAAGAGATAAAACGTTTTGAAATAACGAATCTACGAAAAAAAGAAAAAACTTCCAAGTTGCGACAAATGACATACATGCAGTGCGTCACTTGTCACAACATGAGGAGATGGGAATGACCTTTAAAACAAGTAGTCCTCAATAAGTAATTTCGGGAATAGCCCTCACACGTCTCTCTCTACTCTGCCCAGCGAGCCAAAAGTCGGTCTAACCGAGCTGGGCTTGTTAAAAACCGGACCAGATAGACTATTTTCGGTCCAAAATAGCAGACTGGAGCGGCCTTTTTTCCTAGTTGTCACGGCTGGGTCGGTCCGAAAGGCCCGCTCGGTACGTCAAGTGCGGAATTTTCCTATTTGTGGCTCGTTGCGTTGAACTGTCGAGGCAACACACATAGCTGGCGATGGAGCGGCGACCTGGGCCTTCCAATTACCCTGTTTGAGCGTTTTCCTGTTTTAAGAACGTTCTAGAGTTTTCCAGACGGATTTTCAGCTTTTGTGAACCTTCTAGAAGGTTCCTTGAACTATTTCCTTTTTCTTTTACCGATTTTCCTGTTTCTTTTCGGCCTTTTCATTTTTCTTTTTATTTTTTCTGTTTATTTTTTCTTTTCCTTTCCTGTTTATTTTTTTATTTTTTGATTCTTCTTTTCTTTTCAAGTATATTTTCATTTATTTCGTAATATTCATGTTTTGAAAATTGTTTGGAAACTTAAAAATGTTCTTTCTTTAAACAGATGTTCAATTTTAAAAAATGTTAATGTTTTCTATTTGTTTTAATAAACTAAAATAATGTTTGCATTATCAAAAAATGTTAGGGAATTTCAAAAAATGTTCTTTTTTAAAAAATTGTTCAGAAGTTTTTGTTCCAATTTTTCAAAAAAATTCAAATAATGACCGGTATTTCAAAAAATGTTCCTGTTTTATAAATGGTGCATAATTTTGCAAAATGTTCTTGTTTTGACATTTTTGTTCCCGTATTTAATTGTTATTTCCTTTTAATTTTTTAACTAATTCAAAAAATGTTCGCATTTTCTTTTTGTTTCTTTTTTTCTTTTCTAGTATTTTTTTTTGTAAAGTTCATATGTCGAAAATTGTTTGGAAACATTAAAAATGTTCGTTCTTTAAAAAGATTGAAATTTTGAAAAATTGTTTGCGTTTTCTTAAATTGTTAATTAATTGAAATAATGTTCGTATTTTCAAAAAAATGTTAGCGAATTGCAAAAAATGTTCTCATTTTCTAAAAATTGTTCAGAAGTTTTTAGTTACAAATTTGCAGAAAATTTCAAATAATGAACGGGATTTAAAAAATGTTCCAGTTTTCATACACTATTCACAATTTCAGAAAATGTTCTTGTTTTCACATTTTTGTTCACCTATTGAAAAGTTATTTCCTTTTTAAAAAAAATAACTAATTCAAAAAATGTTCAAATTTTCGAAGGTTTAGAACAAAGTTTCGGTTTCAATTTCTTGTTCATCTATATAGAAAATGTTCTCATTTCGAAAAAAATTCAGGATTTTCAAATTGTTCCCACTTAAAAAAACTGTTCTGAATCTAAAACATTGTCCCCGTTTTCAAATTTTGTTCACAAATTCAAATATTGTTCGCGTTTTCAAAACATGTTCTGAAATATCTAAAAAGTTCACGTTTTAAAAAATGTTCTGAAATTTTAAAAATGTTCGAGGTTTAAATAAATTGTTTATAATACCAAACTTTGTTCCATTTTTGAGTTTTTGTTTACAAATTTGAAAAATGGTCACATTTACAAAAAATGTTCATGAAGTTGAAAATTTCTTCATAGGTTCGTAAAATTCAGGATTTTCCAATAGGTGGACTGGTTAGCCCGACTCATGCACAAGCAGTAAGTGTGTATTTCGAATCCCAGCTTGCGTGAGGCAATGTTTTTGCGCTTTTTTCGCCCGACTGCTCGGTTTGTTCAACTCGAAATGGGCCGGCCAAGTTGGACGCGCACTTCATAGGTCCGAAGAGAGGCTGTTTTACTCATAAAGAAACAATTCTTCATTCAAACAGACAAAAAGGAAACAGAAGGATGCGGACAGAAACACTGAGTTATCGCTCGCTCGCTCGCGAAACAGGGTCCAGAAAGCCCGCCAAGTGGAGGCTCTGTGCGAAACAGCAGCAACTTGACGCAAAGAGCGTCATATAGGACCTCCCGTCGAGTGCAGCCAAGCGCATGCAGGCGTGTACACCGCGAACAGGCATTGAGCTGCCGCCAAAGCAGGGCCCGGAGAGCGGGCACGCCGACGACGCGGAAGACGCGGCGTCAGTGTGTCATGAATACGAGCGCCCGTCGAGATTCCTTTCCCCAAATGCGGCGGGCATCTTCTTCCCGAGGTCTCGAGCCAATGCCTGAGTTCCCCACAGGCAAACACAATCACATCATTGTCCCGGCGACCTCCCATGCCAACGGTGGACTGGTCATCCCTCCCGTCCGACCTCGTCCGGCGCGTCACGGAAGTCTTCCTCGCCGCCAGCGACCTCGACTACTACATAAGCCTCCGCGCCGTGTGCCACAACTGGTGTGCCGCCACCGACGACCCGCGCAGCCCGGACCCCCGCTTCCGTTCCCGCGGATGGGTCATGCTCGTGTCCCTCGCTCTGGAGGAGTGCGGGTCCCTGGATGACCCCACCCCCACAACACTGCACGTTGATTCCGGCTTCCGCCTGTTAACTACAACCTCTCACACTAGTATGTATTGCAGGGATTCAGAGTACAGAGTAGTAGTGGCTCGATTACAAGCACAATTGTGCCCAAATCAGAAATAGCAAGAAGGGGATCAGGTTGAGAGCTGATGTGGGAGAAAGGGGTAGGTAGCCGCCATCGCCTTGCCAGTGTCGTGATCGATCTTCGATGCCTCTCTCCTCGGGATCCCAGCCTCTTATATCGACTCGTTACTTCACCCACTTTGCACCTGCAACATTTGGGTTGGCCCTGCGTGTACGCGTGCTGACTCTACGGACGGGGCCTGTGTTCCAGTTGGGCTGCTGCTGGGCCTCTTCATCAGTGGCGCTAACACCCCCTCCTCCTTTACTAGCGGCTTGTCCCCAAGCCACAAGCCGCTGCACAGGGAAAACGAGATCGAAGCTCATCGGAATCCTCCCAAGTAGGGTCCAAGGCGTCACCCGACCATTTCACCAGGACTTGCTCGACGATGTGATTGGCTTTGTTCTTGTGGCGCCTGTTCAAAATCTCCAAAGGAACAACAAATTGTCTGTCATCAGAGGGAAGTACTGAAGATACCTGTACAGTTGGCACGACACACTTGCGCAACTGAGAAACATAGAAAACCGGGTGGATAGTAGATGTCTCCGGCAACTGGATCTTGTACGCCACCTGACCAATGCGATCAATCACCTTATATGGGCCATAGTATCAGAAGGATAGCTTATGACAAGCTCTACGCGCTACTGAGCTCTGAACATACTGCTGCAATTTGATGAAAACCATATCACCAACAGCAAAGACTTGCTCTCACCTGTTGTTCTTGTGTGCCTGGTGCTTCATCCTCGTTTGAGCACGGAGCAAACACTACTAGGAAAAACCTTAGCAGTAGCGCGGGTATTTGGTGTATCAGTAGCCCGGGTACCCGCGCTACTGATACGGCGCTATAGCTAACGTTTAGCAGTAGCGCGTTTTGACACGCGCTACTGCTATACCTACTTAGTAGTAGCGCTTTTCATACCAGCGCTACTGCTAAGTCCTTTAGCAGCAGTGTTTTTCTGTCCAGCGCTAAAGAGCGCTACTACTATATTTTCTCATATCTTTTTTTTTTGCTATGTATTTGCGATGTTTCTGTATAGGTTTCATACAGTATTCTAATCATATCATAAACATGCAATATGCTCATCATATCATACACATAATAGTCTCATCATATCATCCAACACAAATCATGTCGTCACATCATAATCACGATATAGCTATACAAGTTACATGACATGTCTCATCATACATAATGTAGTACTTCTTGAGGTGTCGGTTCGTATCCCTCTCTCGCACTAGCGTGAACCTAAACTAACTACTAGCTGTCGCTCGGAAACCGGAAACCGGTACACCTGGGCCTGACACTTCGGCCACTCGTCGTATACTCCTGGCGTAGCACTTCTTCGCCATCGATGATCTATGCACCTGCATCATCACATGAGTTGATGATATGCAACATATATAGTTGAGCAACAGAAAGAGACAGACTTGGCAAAAATAGAAGCAACATATCATAAGCATAAATAACAAAGTTCATCGTACCCAAAATGCCCTAACTAGAGTGATCTTCGCTAGTTGAGGAGGACGGTTTAATTACATCACAAATAAAGTTTCATCGTGCATAACTCAAAGTTTCGTCATAGAGAAAGTATGGACTAAACGGACACATTGTCATATATCGTCAATCACTCCAACATGTCGTGCCATCCATGCAAGTCAGGGAGATAGTCCCCGAGCGCAGTGAAAGGCTTCAGGTCGAGACGCTGAGCGGCTACGCGTGCTCGGACGTCTTCCCGCGACATTTGCCCTTCTTCGTAGAACATCCCTGTTTTTTCGAGGACCTCCTTCATGATGATTTGGGCAAGTTCACGCTGGATGTGATAGAACTCAGCTCGGAGTCGATGATCCGGGATATCTCCTAGGTTCTTTGCCCATTGCAGAATATGGACATCGCCGGATCTAGGTGACATGCGAAGGTTCTGCTGATCCCGTCTGTACTCCTGCATGTGGTGGAGGACATAGAATCCATCACTGATAGTACCACTCGGTTGCTGGATGCAGCAGAAGTCAGTCTTATGGCCGAAGCAGGGCGCGCGGTTCCTTGTCTTCCTGAGCGTGATCTCTCCACCCCGTACGCCGTACGTAAAGATAGCACTGTCGAGAACAGACTTGATGTGGGTGTAATCCTTTTTCTTCATGTTCTTCGACGAGTCCAAGTAAAGAGCGTGGGAGACTCGGGGGTAAAGGATGATGAGGACGGCGCGCCCGTCGCTGCGCAAAATAAGTACACCTCAAATTAGCCTCCACGCGTGCAAATAAAATGATTGAAATCGAAGGAAGGATATCCGCGCGGATGACTTACATGGGATGATAAGGCACGAGAATCGTCTCCTTGTCCTTATTGCCGACCATGAAATCGGCGATGTAGTTACTCACGTATTCACGGTGCTTTTCGCAGACTGCCAAGAAGCTCTCGTGCATGAAGTACGGGTCAGCGACACAGATATAAGGTATCTGCTCAATCCTGATGATGTAGTTCATGTACAGGGCAAAAAGGCGGACAAACGTAAAATTCAGCCTTTTCAATTGAAACATGTCGAAGATGTAATCGAATCGAAGGAAGAACTTTTTCGCGGGGAATGTGTCGACGTACAACCTTTGCCGCGGCACGTTAACCACGTAGAGCGGGTATCCTGGATTTTGCGAGGCGATCAGGCTTTTCTCTCTTCGCAGCACATCGTCATGAAGTCTCCTGAGATCGCCGTATATGGCCTCTACCACTGCCTTAGGTAGGATTGGTTCACCGGGGATATGGTATTTCGCCGCACCCATGACAGGTATACGGTCTTGAACCCGAGGCTGCGGAGGCGGCTGGATCATAGAAGCAGCTTTGTTGCCTTTCCTCGCTCTCTTCCTATGCTTCTTTGCTACTGGTGTTGGGGAACGCAGTAGAAAACAAAAAATTTCCGACCTACGCACCAGCCCAGGACCACTATGAAGACTGCATACAAGGTTTGATCATTATCGTTACCGACTCGTAGCGCAGCGGAAGTAGAGTCGATGACGATCGGCGGTGCAGATCCCCGCATCTAGGATTTTACAACCTCCCAACCGCGAGGATGTATATCCTCATCTGCCCCGCGGACAGCCCTCCGGGAGGCGGTCACACAGTCCCCCGGACGGTGTCGCGGACAGCCCTTCGGGAGGACCTCCGAAACTCGGACTGTCACTCGGACAGCCCTTCGGGAGGACCTCCAAAACTCGGACGGTCACACGGATAGCCCTTCGGGAGGCACTCTCGAACTAAGACCGAAACTACGATCTCTCTACAGAGTTGCACACATACGGTGTCATCTATCCGGCAGGGCTTCGCCGTCCAGAACTAGTTCCTGTCGGAACCCAGACAGCCTTTCGGCTCTACGAAACTATTTCGCTGGGAGGGAGAGAAGAATGCCAGATCATGCATGGCTTTGCGTATAGGAGCAAGAGTCTGTCTTATGGCAGCCTACACACCTCCTATTTATAGTAAACCCAAGGGGTAGGGTGGTTTTACAAGAAGACCCAAAACCCATATGGAAAGGAGTCCTTCCCAAGGACCTAAAAGGTGAAACCAAGGAACAAGGGGGACTCCATGAAGGAGTCCACCATGTGGCCGGCCACACCCTCATGTGGGGCCCCAAAATTGGCCCCTATCCATCCATGTCATCCCCAAGATCTTTTGGAGCAAAGCCCCAAAAGGTGGCTTTCCAAAAATATCCCAAAAAGCACTTTCACTATTCACGACGACATTTTTCAGCGTCTGATCGAACTGAAAATATTCATGTGGGCTTAGAACAATTCTAGTACCCACCAAAATAATTTTCAAAGCGAGCCGGAACAATTCCGGTTTAGTGATTTCATCTGCGAAAAGCATCTGAAGCGGTTTCGGCAGCTCCGGAACATTTCCGGTTTTCATCCCGGAAAATTCCAGAAAGTTTCCAGAATGATTCTGGCACCCTCCAAGAATTATCAGGCATGTGCCAAAACCAATTTGACTTTATGGTATCCCCTGAAACAACTTTTCAGTTTTACCGGAACTATTCCGATATCCTCTCCGGAACGTTTCCGTTTCGTCCGAAACTTTTTCGGTGATTTTCTCTCAGACTCCCCGTCTAGTATTCAGCAGATAGATGACCCTTAAGCGTGTGACCCTATAGGTTCGGTGAAGCATAGACATGACCCGGAACCCCTTCCGATCAATGATCAACATCGGAGCCATGGACACCCATATTGACCCCTATACCCACACGAATGAATATTCGAGTGAACCTCCAGTTGCCGTGTGCTATTCCTGTTGCTTCGCGATATGTTACAAATACCCGAGGTGAGAAACATCGGCATCCTCGTGGATCAACACTTGTCCACAATGCCAGTTACCTCGTTGCCGGTTTTTGTTCTCTTTTCTCGTTTCTGTGTTCCGGTATCCCTGTGATCAAATCACACTTGTGTCTGGCCAGACGATGATGGATATCGTAACTCCGAGAGGGCCCAGAGATATCTCTCCATCGTCGGATGAGCAAATCCCAATCTTGAGCTATTAAGTTACTTAACATACTTTTCCATGAACCCGTAAGCCGCCGTAATAGCCACCCATTTACGGATGACGTTTAACAAACCCCAAAGTTCATGAAGCAAGCATGAAGAAACTCGACACTCTCATGGTCCAAGGAATTATGCAAACATTAACTTCTCTGTGTTATTAACCATTAACTTATGACGAATGAATCTCATAGCATAACATCAATCGGGTCGATTCAACACAAGTGTTCTACTAACATTGTGCCCTCAAAGTTGCCGGCATAGACATGCCCATGATCAGGAAAACAGAACCATCATGCAGCACTTGAGCTAGTCTTAGAGGCTAGACTAGGAATACATTTTACCGTTTATTATTCCACACGTGCATATGAGTCTTCCTCCGAGCCTCGTGGTTATTGCAGACTCGAGAACCATAGCAGTTATAGCATGGAACATAAACCTAATTATGAACAGGGAGATAATCAATAACATTTATTATTGCCTCTAGGGCATATCTCCTACAGACTCCCACTTGCACTAGAGTCAATAATCTAGTCAATGCTAATGCACTTTACACCTATGGCATACTGGTGTAAAAAATGCTTCGCATGTGGTATAGCCTGATGTCCAACGGATCTGACGACTTCAGCTCCGTGTGTAACTTTGCATATCCTCGCGTTTTCACGCTTTCACAAAATTCATATTTTGTGTGGACTTGGCTTTGCATATGTGTGAATCATTGGTCGAAACCTGATTCCTCAGACTGAGCTATGGAGCAACTATCTGCAATAGTGTCCCATAGACCAAAGCCATCTTGGAACCATACTAAGTTCATGAATGAACTATATGATTCAACAACTTCTTTGTCGCTTCTTAAGCGTCAACATACTTAGCCTTTGTTATAGAATTCGCCACAGTATCTTGTTTGGAACAATTTCCAACTACCGTGCCATCATATTGTGTATTACACAAAACCCTTAACTTAAATCGAAAATAGCATGGAGCATTGATGAAGGCTGTATCGATGTAATTACTTACAACGAGCACTTCATAATCTCTGCTTGCGAGAAAACATGTCATCACTACTACTCTAGTACTCAATGACATCTTTCAATGTTGTCCTATGATCAGTACTTTGATCACTTTGGTATCCATACTCGCAACAACTTTTGGAGTATCGGACATATCTGGTTGTTTTACATACCATGGAATACATGATTAATCCAAACACAAGAGTGTGTGGAATCTCCATCATGTATTTTACTCATCAGTGTTTTGGGACACCGAGTCTTGCAAAAACTCTTTCCATGTGACTTCGGCAAGAATCACTCCTTGGCGTTTTAAATGCTAAAAAGTTTTAGCATCTTGTCAATATGTATTCATTGCTTAGCCCCATTAGGTAAATCTATCTCCATAGATCATCATGCCTAATATTGAGGCTATTTAGCCTAAGCACTTCATCGAAAAACTATTTTCAAATGAAGTCCTAATTCGTGTCAAGAAATTTATTTCCAATTAACAATGTGTCAAGTACACAAGGTTTTTAGAAATATTATTATGCTCCCACTTACTTTCTTGAATCACAAGCATCTTCGATACCTATTTGATGAAGTCAAACCCCTTTGACCATTCCATCAAAAACGAAGATTCCAACTCCACTTTGCTCTCTTCTGTCCATCGCTGGAACTCTGAAGTTTGCATACTTACTAGCATCCTCTGGATCGACAAATTACTTTGGACTGTATCACATACAAGTCCTAGGTTTCATTTCCATCACATGGAAATCCTTTTGTCATCCATGTTTCATATCTCATGATTGAAATATGTATTAATTGCTAGTTCAACCCGAACCGACTTCAAGCATCACAACGGTGAGACAATCTCATCGTAGTCAACTCCTTGAACTTGTTATTGCAACAAGTCGAGCTTTATGGATAAAACATTTTATCCGTATCAGGTTTTAGTTCCATAAATATTCGTTAGACTCTAAGTCTTCCGAAAGGTGTATCAAGATCTTAATCTTGAATCACATATATGGAAACTATCTCGGATTGTATTGGCATTTAGCCAATTCCGGAGTCAGGGCCCATCAACGCTTCCTTGTGAATCGTAGGTATACTGTTGTCTAACAATAATATCTCGTTTGCGCACCTGATAGGTTTGCACGAGCTTTGCCTACGTGGTTCAGCTGCAAGATCGACCGAAGTCCATACATTTTATTGTAGAGACTTCCGTATCAGTCACAGTAGGAAACTCCGGAATTACTTCCAAGGTCTCTTTCCTTTGATCTGATGACGATGATACTGTTTATCTCGTCGAGTTGCACTGTTCTCCCACTCACCTTTTTGAAAGAACCATTTTCTTCAAAAAAGCATACCGTTCTTTGTGGCAAACCTATTTGCCTTGGTATTGTGGTGGGGAAATACCCAATGACTTGGGATAACCTACAAAGTAGCACTTGTCTGATTTGGAATAGGTTTGTAACCTTTTACACAAGCCCCATATTCCAAATGTTAAGAAAAGATATAACATGGTTGGGCGTACCATACCATGGCGTCATTTCAACAGACCCGATGGAGCTCTTTTCAGTGTAAAAGCCGCAGTCTCTAAAGCATCACTTTAAAAGGTATAATGGCAAATTTATTTATGTCATCTTTGATCTTACCATGTCATGAATGGTTCGATTACATCTACACGGACTCTCCACTTGCAGTGGTGCTCCGGGAGGTGCAAGTTATGAAACCCCTTTCACAACTCATCAGACATTCGCTAAACTTGTAACTCAAATATTCCTTTCTGCAATCGAATTGTAGAAACATAATTTTCTTTATACAACAACTTCTACTTCATTTTTGAAAACCTTATGGATGAATTCAAAAGATCCAGACTTACGTCTCATCAAGTAAATATCAATATATCTACTTGAGTCATTTCTGAAGATAGATAAATCCACTACTTGCAACAACATTTATTGAACTACACACATCAAAATGTATGATCACCAATAAGTTTGTTGCTCGTTCCTTATGGCCTGTGAACGGTATTTCAGTCACTTCACTTTTCGGAGGAAAGTTGCAAGTGTCAGATGATTCAAAATCAAATGACTTTAAAATCCATCATAATGGAATTTTCCATGCGGGTTTCTCCAATGTGACCAAATGCAGTGCCACACATATGTGGTATTCTTTTAGTCTTGCGACATTTAGCGTCAGTGTTATGGATGTATCATATTACCATCAATATTCATAACATACATCCCATCCTAGATGGAAGCATGGCCCTTCATGTTATTCATAACACCGAACATCAAAAGTTCTCTTATGAATAACCTCCTTGCAAGATACCTTATGCAAAGGGCTAGAGTGTATGAAACTCTAAATGAATTATGAAAGTAAATACAGAGGTAATGTATTATTATCAATATTCATAACATACTTCTCATTCATAATGAAAGTATGGCCCTTTTGTTATTCATAACTCCGAACATTAAAAGTTCTCTTATGAACAACCTTCTTGCAAGATACTTTATGCAATGGGCTAGAGTGTGTAAAACTCTAAAATGATTTATGAAAGTAAATACATAGGGAATACACCTATGGAAGGCATAGTAACATTTACTATGTTCCCTGCGTGTATCTAAACCTCATTCCTGGCTAGTCTTTCAGGCCATAGTAGTTCTTACATCGAGTTGCAACAGAATGCAATCGAGCGGGTATCTTTGTGATTAACTCACAATACCCAAGAATTAGTGATTAACATGTTTAACCATAATTCCCAAGAACTATATCTTTGACCAGCCTTCTATACATCAAAAACCTGTATGACATTCATACATGAGCTGGATATTCCAGTCTTCTTTCCTTTTGCCTTTATACTTCTAACAGTTTAACTTTCAGTATTTCTCGTACTCTCAGAAGAAGTATCCAACTTAAGAGTGGCGTTAGCCCCGGACTTCCTAGGCGTGAAAGTCTTACTAACACCCTTCGGACACTTCCTTTCTCTTTAAGTTGTTGTTTTATTCACCTTTCATCATATGACAGGCGTTCTCCTGGATCCCTCTCTTATCAGTCTAATGCATAGTAAACTCCTTTACTAATAGTTTACAAACAAACATTGCTTTGGATATCTCATATCTTTTAGCCTTTGTCTGTCTCTGAAAATGATTTTCAGATTCCATGAATATCACATAACTATCCAAACTTTCGAAGTTCGGGTCTCATGGAAGCAAACATATTGCACTTGACTGAAAACGGAATTCTAGCTTTTTGGATCGAAGGACGAGTGTCACATGATCCATAGCATTAGCGGGAGAATACCGAAAGCATGCGATAGGACAAAATCCTTCTCGGCACTCTTGAGGACAGTCCTCACATTACGTTACCAACCGTAAAGTTTTAACCAGATATTTAATAGCTATTCAATTTTAATAGGGAAGGTGGAAACGCGAGCCATTATTCTACAACTTTTATGCAAATCATACTTTAGACAGTGTTCAGAATTAATTGCACCGAGAATTAAACAAGTTAATTCTACAGTGCGCTCCCACTCAAATCAATATCTCTCAAAATTGATTATGAGTGATACAAGACCCGATTTTTGATTGTTCGCCACGATGGTAGCATCACAGATGACGAAAAATCTCAACCGGTAGGCCAACTTGCCAATCACATCTCTATGTGACTCTTGTTCATCTTTCGATGCGTGTGTTCCGAGCTCATGACTTTCATGCCCGAACGTCAAGACAACCAAGTGATCTCGCTGCGAGGTCTCAATTCACCCGCCTCACACTTCTCTAATCGTTCGTGCCCATGTTAGCATGTGACACCCCGAAAAGTTAGGTGCCGTGACGGTGCTACACTTGGGAGAACACTAACTACTTGATATTTTTTTGTGAGAGATCACCCTAATAAAAGCGACTACCGCGCAATCAAAAGGGTGCATCATAAGGGATAAACATCTCAGGCAATTCATAATAGCAAGATATGGTATAGCCCTTTCTGACGGAGAAGTCTTTCATTTCTTCGTCTTCGGCATTCGCGTCGGTGTTCACCTTCACGAAGATTGCCACCACCTTGTCGATGCACCAGATAATATTACTATCTCTATAGCTAATAAAATAAGTGCATTACTGAAGGTTGACACGCAGGTCATTAAAGTGACAATCATATGGCTCCAGCCATCATGCCGAATCATGACACGCAGGTCATGTTAATCAATTTACATTATATAGTCATCTCATACATAATCAAATTATAATGAGCACTGCTATACCACATCACATGCACATGCAAACCATCCTGCAAAACCAAGTTAGACGCCTCTAATCGTTTTATACAAGATTTTATTTTACGTGGCTTCTAAGGTTTCGAAACAAACCGAAGCTACCAACGTCCATCATCAAGCATGATAATCCAAGTCGCTAGATTAACATTGCGGGGTGTATGAAACACGAGATAATAAAATCTCGAGCCCCATACTAAACTTCGTCATACGCGTGACCCCCGTGCAGATCATATCTGCATTGCCCTTTCGTCTGCGAAATTTCATCTTTCTTTTTAACTACGGTGGAATTCAATGAACTGTTAGCACTTCGTTGATCAATCAGGATCGCGGATTGCCAGAACATTGAAACTCCACCATACTGTTATCAAGATCAGAAATATGCAAATTCCAGGGAAGCAACAAGAACATCGGGTAACAGATTTCATCTGCTACCCGCACAAATAATTTTCAGTAATAGAACTCATCTACTACCTAATTATATTGTGCAATACCCATACATCTCTATGTATTCTAGATCGCAACCTGCATCTACGCATAGCACGGCTCTTGATGCCACTGTAAGGGAACGCAGCGGAAAACAAAAAAATTCCGACCTACGCACCAGCCCAGGACCACTATGAAGACTGCATACAAGGTTTGATCATTATCGTTACCGACTCGTAGCGCAGCGGAAGTAGAGTCGATGACGATCGGCGGTGCAGATCCCCGCAGCTAGGATTTTACAACCTCCCAACCGCGAGGATGTATATCCTCATCTGCCCCGCGGACAGCCCTCCGGGAGGCGGTCACACAGTCCCCCGGACGGTGTCGCGGACAGCCCTTCGGGAGGACCTCCGAAACTCGGACTGTCACTCGGACAGCCCTTCGGGAGGACCTCCAAAACTCGGACGGTCACACGGACAGCCCTTCGGGAGGCACTCTCGAACTAAGACCGAAACTACGATCTCTCTACAGAGTTGCACACAAACGGTGTCATCTATCCGGCAGGGCTTCGCCGTCCAGAACTAGTTCCTGCCGGAACCCAGACAGCCTTTCGGCTCTACGAAACTATTTCGCTGGGAGGGAGAGAAGAATGCCAGATCATGCATGGCTTTGTGTATGAGAGCAAGAGTCTGTCTTATGGCAGCCCACACACCTCCTATTTATAGGAAACCCAAGGGGTAGGGTGGTTTTACAAGAAGACCCAAAACCCACATGGAAAGGAGTCCTTCCCAAGGACCTAAAAGGTGAAACCAAGGAACAAGGGGGACTCCATGAAGGAGTCCACCATGTGGCCGGCCACACCCTCATGTGGGGCCCCAAAATTGGCCCCTATCCATCCATGTCATCCCCAAGATCTTTTGGAGCAAAGCCCCAAAAGGTGGCTTTCCAAAAATATCCCAAAAAGCACTTTCACTATTCACGACGACATTTTTCAGCGTCTGATCGAACTGAAAATATTCATGTGGGCTTAGAACAATTCTAGTACCCACCAAAATAATTTTCAACGCGAGCCGGAACAATTCCGGTTTAGTGATTTCATCTGCGAAAAGCATCTGAAGCGGTTTCGGCAGCTCCGGAACATTTCCGGTTTTCATCCTGGAAAATTCCAGAAAGTTTCCAGAATGATTCTGGCACCCTCCAAGAATTATCAGGCATGTGCCAAAACCAATTTGACTTTATGGTATCCCCTGAAACAACTTTTCAGTTTTACCGGAACTATTCCGATATCCTCTCCGGAACGTTTCCGTTTCGTCCGAAACTTTTTCGGTGATTTTCTCTCAGACTCCCCGTCTAGTATTCAGCAGATAGATGACCCTTAAGCATGTGACCCTATAGGTTCGGTGAAGCATAGACATGTCCCGGAACCCCTTCCGATCAATGATCAACATCGGAGCCGTGGACACCCATATTGACCCCTATACCCACACGAATGAATATTCGAGTGAACCTCCAGTTGCCGTGTGCTATTCCTGTTGCTTCGCGATATGTTACAAATACCCGAGGTGAGAAACATCGGCATCCTCGTGGATCAACACTTGTCCACAATGCCAGTTACCTCGTTGCCGGTTTTTGTTCTCTTTTCTCGTTTCTGTGTTCCGGTATCCCTGTGATCAAATCACACTTGTGTCTGGCCAGACGATGATGGATATCGTAACTCCGAGAGGGCCCAGAGATATCTCTCCATCGTCGGATGAGCAAATCCCAATCTTGAGCTATTAAGTTACTTAACATACTTTTCCATGAACCCGTAAGCCGCCGTAATAGCCACCCATTTACGGATGACGTTTAACAAACCCCAAAGTTCATGAAGCAAGCATGAAGAAACTCGACACTCTCATGGTCCAAGGAATTATGCAAACATTAACTTCTCTGTGTTATTAACCATTAACTTATGACGAATGAATCTCATAGCATAACATCAATCGGGTCGATTCAACACAAGTGTTCTACTAACATTGTGCCCTCAAAGTTGCCGGCATAGACATGCCCATGATCAGGAAAACAGAACCATCATGCAGCACTTGAGCTAGTCTTAGAGGCTAGACTAGGAATACATTTTACCGTTTATTATTCCACACGTGCATATGAGTCTTCCTCCGAGCCTCGTGGTTATTGCAGACTCGAGAACCATAGCAGTTATAGCATGGAACATAAACCTAATTATGAACAGGGAGATAATCAATAACATTTATTATTGCCTCTAGGGCATATCTCCTACAACTGGAAGGTCGTCTATAATACGTTCAGCCTCCGGAGGCAGCAATTCAGGCACCGACTCATGACGCTCAAACCCTGAGTACTCATACTGCTGAGCCATCAATCCTCCGTCGTCATAGGCGCCAGTATTGAGATACTATAGAGTGTCATCGTCATCCTCATCGATGGCATCGATATCATGCATTGCTTCTTCAACGGCGGCGACGTCATCAGCGACTAATGGAGCCTCTTCCTCACCCCGTCCGCTATCACGCGGCACGACAGGCGACGCTAATTGGGTAGGTGGGGTGTTGATGTTCATACCTTGCTGAGGCTGTGTGGTCGTGGGTGTGCTCCCGGCCGCCTCCAGACGAAGCAGACTCTTTGGCCACAACAGGACCCACCTCTTGCAATCGCCAAGCCGCCGCGGGGTCTCGTCGTCGTCTCCCCTAGTACCGGAGGAGCCAAATTCTCGTGGCCCGGTTTGACACTGGCCACGGAAACCTTGAAGACGTCAGGGGGGATCGGCCGACTGTGGAACAATTGTTCCTTCGGCTTCACTATCGTCGCCTTCCCCACGTCCACCTTCTGGCCGCTGATGGTGTACAATATGGTGCACGGGGTTACGTCGGCCTACAAAGACATGTCTACGACGTGAGACATCCGAAAGGCAACGAAAACGGGAGACATGTACCGTGAGGGCGTCGAGCTCAGCCAAAGACGAAGGACCGCCGAGTACGTCCGAGACGGAGGACGGGCTGCTATGAGCAGGTGCGGGAGCCGGTGCAGGAGCTGGTGCAGGAGCAGGTGCGGGAGCCGGTGCAGGAGCTGGTGCGGGAGCCGGTGCAGGAGCAGGTGCTGGTGCAACGCTAGTCGAGCTGCTCCCGAAGAAGTTGGAAAGGGGAAAGTCCGCTACCTCTTTATTTGGATTTTGCCTGCTCCAACTGACTATAGCCGGAAGCAAGACACCATACGAAGCTGCAATCTCCTGTTTTGCGGCAGCTACCGCTGCTACGACTGTCTCAACTGATTTCTTATCAACCGCAATTGCAACCTTCTTGTCGATGTTTTCTTCATTTAACCTCCATCTTTCCTTTCTCTCCTCCGTGGTCTCACGGTAGTACTTCTTCCACGTGGCGCCGTCTCCGACGCCGTGCACGCGTCCATACGACGGCCGAGTGTCCACCGGGAGTCCTTTCAATATGTTCAAGGCCCGGTTGAATGGGGTGTCCCACTTGGGCCTCGCCAACGCCTCAGACGGCGAGTCGCTTTTGGCCGCGATCTTGTGCTGCTCTCTCTGCAAAAGGAACAAGGATCGTTTACAAATATGACAAACGTGCAGTCGAATTGATCAGAAGCTAAAATTAGGGGGTAAATTAAAAATTACCAGCAGTCTCATGAACTCCGTCGTGACCGCGTCCGTCTCGAAAACCTTCTTGACTGGGTCCCAATGGTACCGGGCCCTGAGGACGTCACGCTCCTGCGGGACGGTGAACTCCGCCAAGGGGTCTGGGATGCCCAGACTTTCGCGTTCCACGTCCTCCTTGGCCCATATGGACCTCTTCCCCGCGTAACCGCGGCTTCCGAGGTGGTGGCACCCCATGTTCCTCTCTTGAAGCCCCTTCATGTACTCCGACTTTTCTTTGGCAGCTTCGGCAACGCAAGCCGCCTTGAATATTTCAAACCGCTCTTCCGTAATTGTCGGATTATCCTTTACAATCTCGGAGTAGGGTTCCTTTTTGTCGATGATCCTTGCTTTCACCCTTACTTTCCAGGCGGACAACGCGCCGCTAAACTTGCCCATGGCGCGTCTGTTTATCTTCTTCATTGTCGGGTCTTTATCTGGATTTTTATATTTGATTTCATCCCGGTCCGGGAACAAGAACACCTGGTGCAGCTTCGTTAGGAGGGACTGCTTCATATCTGGTATCTTCCTTAGTTTTGCATCGTTGATGGTGGCGGTTGCCCGTAGGATGCAGCCTATTTGATTGCCGTAGCACGCGCGCGCTTCCGTAGGCTCTTTTGGCTCAAAATTGCCGTCGTCCACCTCCGTGACCACCAGTCTAGTAGTGATGAGCTGGTTTGGGCGTCGTTGCCTCTTTGCTTTCGGTTCTATACCGGCTTCGCCAGTCTCGGTGCCGGTCTCGGCGCCGGTGTCAGTCTCAGCGCCGGCCTCGGCGCCGGTCTCGATGTCGGTCTCAGTCTCGGATGTGACAGGTGGGCCATGCAACAACCGTTGCTCATCGAGAAGGTTCAAATAGGCGTCTGCCGCCGCGTAGACGTTGCAATCACCAGAACCCTGTCCTTCATCGTTGCTAGCCATGTTTCCTGCGATTAAATCTAGTCAACTAATTCTAGACCTAATAAAATGAATAATGACATAAAAAAGGGCCAATGTTTTGCAGGAATGTTGATTCATTCCCGTTGCGGCAAATCCCGGGCACTCGATATGTCCTAGTTTGTAGCACAAGTCATGCCGAAATTCACGGAAAATTTCGGCATGACCTTTGCTACAAACTGGACAAATAGAGCGCCTGAAATTTGCCGGAACGGAAATGAATCAACATTCCGGCAAAACATAGGCCACTCGGAATCATTCCCTGCAAACAACAAAAGGCCACTTGGGCACAATCGAACCACTTCAATGTTGCATATAACAGGACCACTTAAGAACATGTACATGAGCAACTACAACAGTAGATAAACATGAGCAAACACTATTGAGGAATTTGCATATAACATGACCACTTCAAATTTGCATCTCCTAGTGTTTGACACTTCAAGAAAATCTGTCCTAATAAAAATTATGAACCCTAGAACTCAATTTCTGTCCTAATAAAAATTATGAACCCTAGAACTCAAATTATGTTAAACCTTACTTTCCTAACATTTGTAATTAAACCTTACTTTCCTAACATTTGTAATTAAACTCTACAGCCCTAACCCTACTGCCCTAGTTAAGCATATACAAATTTTTCCTAAAAATTATATTTAGTTAACTACTGAACTAAATTTTACTCTAAACTAAACCCTACTGCCCTAATTAACATCTAGTTAAACAAACTCAATTCAAAAACTAAACCCTACTGAACTAATTAACATCTATATTATCTACTACTTAACATCTATTATTACCCTAACATAAAAAACTTCTACTATTAACCCTACTGCCCTAGTTAACTAGCACCACCACTACTAGTAATTAACATCTACTACTACTACTACTAAAAAACATTATCTATGAACCCTACTACTAATTAACATCTACTACTACTACTAAAAAACATGGCAGGAAGAACAGGCAGAGAGAGAGGAGGGGTGGGGGGGCTTACAGAGAGGGGAGAGACGGTGGCGGGGAGGTGCTCGGCGACGGAGGCAGGGGCGGCGAGGGCGCGCGGCTCCGTTGGCGGCGACGGAGGCAGTGGCGGCGAGGGAGGCAGGGGCGGCGAGGAGCGGACGAGGGAAGCAGTGGCGGCGAGGGAGGCAGGGGCGTCGAGGGCGCACGGCTCCGGTGGGGCAGGGCCGGTGAGGGAACGACGGCGGCGAGGGAGCAGGGGCGGCGAGGGAGAGGCGGCGATGGAGGAGATCGATGGGGAATTGGGGGAAATGACTTAGCAAAATTTTGAGCCCGCGCGGGGTTAAGTCAAAAGAGCAGTAGCGCTGGTAGGCAAAAAGCGCTATAGCTAAGTTAGCTATAGCGCTTTCTACCACAAACGCGCTACTGCTATAGGAAGTAGTTATTTATTTTCCTTTTTCTTTTCTTTTTATCTAAGGAATGTAGCTATAGCGCGGTCATATAAAACGCGCTACTGCTATAGTAACTACAGCACTTTGTGGCAACAAGCGCTACTGCTATGCATTTCTCCTTTATTTTTCTTTTTCTTTTGTTTATCTTTATATTTTCTTTTTTTCATTTCTCCTTTTTCTACTTCTTTCATTTTCATTTACTTTTCTACTTCTTTTCCATTTTATTTTCTTTTTTTAGCAGTAGCGCTCTATACAGGAAACGCGCTACTACAAGGAACTTAGCGGCAGCGTTCTTTTTGAAGCCTCGCTACTACTATTCCTAGCCTACCGGCAACAGTGTGGGAATTATAGTAGTAGCGCTTTTACGGGCAGACGCACTACTGCTACAACCATATCTGTAGCGCGCTTTATTGACACGCGCTACTCCTAAGTAGCAGTAGCGCTCTGTTCTAACCAGCGCTACTGCTATACCTCTGTGTATAAGGTTTTCCCTAGTAGTGAAATGGTGCTTGACCAGCTCAGTCATTTCTTTCCTCTCAGATAACCATGTGTTCAAATCTGAGACCGGTGTAGCTGCGCTGGACTCGATCCCCCAATGACGTGGCTCGTGTCCATACAGAACAAAGAACGGCGACTTGCCGTGAGCATTGTGCCAACTAGTGTTATACCAGTATTCTGCTAAAGCGAGCCATGAACTCCACTTCTTCGGGCACGAATGCACAAAACAACGCAAAAACGTTTCGAGGCACTGATTCACCCACTCAGTTTGTCCATCGGTTGCTGGGTGGTATGGGGTGCTCATGCGCAGCTTGGTATCGGTTTGCCTGAACAACTCCTGCCAGAACCTGCTGGTGAATATGGGGTCACGATCAGAAAGAATAGACTCCGGGAAGCCATGGAGACGGTAGACTTGATCGATGTAGACCGAAGCTACATGTTGAGCTGAGAAAGGATGCGCCAACGGTATAAAATGGCTAAACTTTGAGAACTTATCCACAACAACCAGTATGCAATTGAATTTCCCTGATTGCGGCAACCCCTCGATGAAATCCATGGACACCATCTGCCAAGCTCGCTCAAGAATGGGTAATGGCTCCAATAGACCTGGATAGCGACTATGGTCTGGCTTGGCTTGTTGGCAAATCAGACAAGATTGCACATAGTTCTTGACAGTGAGTTTCATGCCAGGCCAAGCACACACAGCCTTGAGTCTTTGATAAGTGGTTGGAACTCCAGAGTGTCCACTGATTGTCGAGTAATGTCCTGCTTGCAATAACTGCTGCTGAATTGCTTGGTTGCGACCAATCCACACCCTCCCTTTGTATCTTAGAATTCCATCTGCCACAGAATAATGTTGGTGCATCGAGGGTTTTTTAGCCAAATCCTCGAGTACTTCATTGTAGCAGGATCGCTGGAGTAAGATGCTTGTACCTCAGCCAACCAAGAAGGGTGACAGAGAGAAATGGCATACAAAGAATCACCTTCAGTCAACGGTCGTCTGGACAAAGCATCCGCGACACTGTTGTCGGCCCCCTTCTTGTGACATGTTCGATATTTCAGGCCCAGTAATTTGGTAAATGCCTTCTGCTGCCACGGTGTATGCAAACGTTGTTCCTCAAGATGAACCAAACTCTTCTGGTCTGTCTTGATTATAAATTCACCTGACTGGAGATACTGGCACCAACGGTCTACAGCACGAAATATGGCCAGCAACTCCTTTTCATAAGTGGACAACCCTCTGTTCTTTGGCCCCAATGGTCTGCTAAGGTAAGCCACAGGATGTCCCTCCTGTTGAAGGACTGCTCCTATTCCCAAGTCACTTGCATCTGTTTCAACTTCAAATGTTTTGGAAAGATCGGGGAGAGCAAGCACAGGTGTAGAACTAAGAGCATTTTTCAAAGTCATAAAAGCAGTGTCACACTCACTGGTCCAAACAAAGGGAACATTTTTTCGCAGCAGCTGGGCCAGAGGGCGAGCAATGATCCCATAGTTCTTCACAAACTTCCGGTAATAACCTAACTACCTGAGAGCCCCAAGAATTGCCTGAGTTGTTTAGCTTTAATAGGATGTGGCCACTCCTGAACTTTTTGAATCTTTTCCGGTTCAGTCGACACGCCCTTGCCGCTAATGACATATCCCAGGTAAGATAACTGATGTTGTGCGAATGAGCATTTGGAGAGCTTGACCTGCCAATGATCCTTACGGAGCAAACTCAACACTTCTTGTAAATGTCTCAAGTGATCTTCAAGGGTGCGAGAGAAAACCAAGATATCATCGGAAAAAACCAAGGCACACTTGCGCTGGACAGGATGCAGAGTAGTGTTCATGGCCCCTTGGAAAGTGGATGGTCCTCCTGCTACACAAAAGGGCATCACTTTGTATTCATAATGCCCCGAATGTGACTGGAATGCAGTTTTGAATTCCTCTCCCTCCGCCAACCTTATCTGATGGTAACCTGCCCGCAGGTCAAGCTTAGAAAACCAACAAGCACCAGCCAACTCATCTAACAACTCGTCAATTCCCAGAATAGGGAACTTGGGGGTGATAGTCAGAGCATTAAGGCGGCGATAATCAATACACATCCGCCACTGTACATCCTTCTTCCTGACGAGAATAACCGGCGAAGCAAACAGGTTGACACTATGTTGGATGACTCCCGATGCAAGCAATTCCTTGATCTGTTTCTCTATCTCATCTTTAGTGCCAGGAGAGTGTCGATATGGTCGGATGCTGAAGGGGGTGGCTCCTGGAATAAGAGGTATACGATGATCACACCTGCGCCTGGGAGGTAACCCTTTAGGTTCAGCAAAGACAACCAAAATTGTCCGGTATTGTCTGAATTTCCGGAGGCACAATTGTGGTATCAATAGGAACATCAACATCGGTGAGAGCTGCTAGAATCACTACATGTTCAATGTCCTTATCATCAAACATCTGTTGTAATTGGACAGCATTCACAACCTCACAAGTCAGAGAACTCTGAATATGACCTTGCAAGCAAACAAGTCCATCTTCCTTCAGGAGAGACACTTTTTTATGCACCCAATCTATGTCAGGATTATGCTTTTCTAGCCAGTCCATCCCCAGAATGACATCAAAGCATCCCAGCGGGCAAAATCTTGAAAGAAGTATTGAAAGTCAGTTCCTGAGCAGACCACTCACAGTCCACCAATTCCTGAGAACAATGCAATTCATCCCCATCAACCACCTTGACCCGAGCAGGTTTGGAAAGAGCCTGACAGCCCTGAAGATTTTTGGCAATGCGTTCATTCACGAACGAAGTTGAGCTACCAGAATCCACCAACATAGTCACTTGTTGATCTTGCACTGTAGCACTGAACTGCAGCAAAGTGTAGGATTCATTGCGAGTAAATGCCTGAAGAGAGATGGCCATAACAACCTCGTCCACTTCTTCAGATGGTGTACTGGATTCGTATCCATCTGGAGTTACTCCCATGAAATCCAGCAACTCCTCAAGCACGTGCATCTGAATAGTTGCTGGGCAAGTATGATCCTTGCCCCACCTCTCACCGCATTTGAATCATAGACCACGAGCTCGCCGGTAAGCACGCAATGTGGCCATTTGGTTTGTGTTAGCTGGCAAGGCGCATGGAGCATCTACTCCCCGTCGATCGGTTGCAGCCGGAGTGGCCACTGGACGAAGCGGCTGTGGAGGAACAAGCGTGACGAGGCGTGGAGGTGGTCGAGCAATTGCTTCACCATATCGCCCACGATCGGGGCGAAATCCCTCTTGAACTTCCTCGTGGACGAGTGCGAGAGCACACGCCGCATCCAAGTCCGCAGGACGCTGGACCATCACCGTGGCTCGAATGTCGACTCGGAGTCCCTCGATGAAACGAATTAGAAAATATAGTATGGGTGAATCTCATCAGAATAAGACAACAGTTGATTAACTAAATGCTCATATCTAGAAATGTAATCAAAGAAAGTGCTAGTTTGTTTGATGGAGTAGAACTGCCTAATCAATAATTGGTGTCTATCACGCCCAAATTGGGTACAGAGAACACTACATAATGCTTCCCAATTCAACCCCACCAATTTCTTACGAACAGTCTCACTGCAGTAGTTGGGGGAAAATTTAGAGTAGCCATTTGCACCCAGAATGATTCATGGACTCCATACATCACCCACATAAATCCTTCCAGAGATGTGGGTTTTCACCATCAAACACAGGAAACGGCATCGATGGGGGCTGTTGCATCCCTGGAGGCCAGAGTTTCCCCAGGTTACCTGACGAGCCCGACGGGAACAGATGAACGCCCGCGTTCAGGAGGAAGGGGGAGTCGGGCATACCATTGGCCGATGGGGCTAGCGGAACCACCGAAGTTCCACCAGCCGCCGCCCGTAGAGATGAGTCGACGCCGAGGCCCTTGGCCCGAGGAGCATCCTTGCCGGGCAGGTCGCTGGGAAGCGAGTTGCCCTTCCCTGCGAGCGAACCGATGAGGTCCGCTGCCGCCGCCTCCTCCGTTCCATCACTACTGTGGTGGATGCGTCGTTGTAGTAGATCGACCGCTCCCTGCAAATCAGCAATCTGCGCATCGATCACCGGCTTCCAGTGGCCGAACTCGATCGCGACCGCCTCCTTGATGTGGTTGTTCGAGTCCGCCCGGAGCTCTTTCAACAGCTCCTTCAGACCTGCCTTCGTCGCCGGCTCCATCTTGCGAGCTTCTTGATCTGCCTTTTGCTGCCGTGTTTCGATGATTGTTGCCAGATCTAGGTGAACGAAGAAAAATTGTTGTCTCTAAATACCAAGTGTTAACTACAGCCTCTCACACTAGTATGTATTGCAGGGATTCAGAGTACAGAGTAGTAGTGGCTCGGTTACAAGCGCCCGTTACAAGCACAATTGTGCCCAAATCAGAAATAGCAAGAAGGGGATCAGGTTGAGAGCCGAGGTGGGAGAAAGGGGTAGGTAGCCGCCGCCGCCTTGCCAGTGTCGTGATCTATCTTCGATGCCTCTCACCTCAGGATCCCAGCCTCTTATACCGACTCGTTACTTCACCCACTTTGCACCTGCAACATTTGGGTTGGCCCTGCGTGTACGTGTGCTGACTCTACGGACGGGGCTTGGGTTCCAGTTGGGCTGCTGCTGGGCCTCTTCATCAGTGGCGCTAACACCCCCTCCTCCTCAACGTCGACACCGGGCGCTTCCAATGGAAGGACATGCCCCTGCTGCTGAACAAGTACCGCCGGGTCTCCGCAGACGCTAACGGCCTCATCCTCCTCAACGAGGAGACGGATAGCAGGAAGATGTGCGTCCTCAACCCGTTCACTGGCCACCTCGTCCACTTCGCTGTGGATTGGTGTAGCGCCGGCCGGACACTGCTTGCGGTCGCGGACGACCCGTCGTCGACCATGGTGCTCTACGCCTTCTTCAATTCCAGAAACGGCCCGTACGGGATGCGTTTCGATCTGACTCGTGATCTCGACTGGTGGCCGGTGTATAGCGATTCGGCCATCCACGAGTTCGCCACAATGGTGGCATTCCAAGGCTGCGCATACGTCGCAGACATCAAGGGATCCGTCGTCACCGTCGCTGAGCGGTACGTGCGAGACAAGCAGTATCCGGATTTTGCCACCATAGTCTCCGATGACTGGGAGACGAACCTCCGCACGTTCCTCGTGGACAACGATGGAGAACTTCTCCTTGTTCGCATTCGTACGTTCGAGGGCGGCGTGCAAGCCTTCAAGGTCGACCTAGAGCGTAAAGCTCTTGAGGAGATCAAGTGTATTGGTAAACACGCAATCTTTCTTGGCAATGGCCGTTCCCTCTCCGTGATCGCGGACAATTTTTCCACTGTTGAAAGCAACTGCGTCTACTACGTCGGCGGCGGATCACAAGAACCGGGGAATCGCGGGATTTGCGTGCATCGTTTTGTGGACGGCAGCAGCGAGGAACTCTTTGACTACGTTTGTGTCCAAGGTAGGATTTTTGTGGAGGCAGAGTGTCGAGCCCGGCCCTTGAGCCTCGCACAGGTACTCCTGGACGACGCCAAGTGCAGCAACTGGTGAACTGGCTTGTGGGCGTGTGATCATCCAGAACTTCAGTGATTACTAATGTTTACCACCTTGGGTAGATGCCATCCGCAAGATAGTAGCCATAGTTGTATGTATGGCCATTTGCTACAAACTTCATCGGTGTAGTTTCACCATTTGCAATCTTATTCATGAGTGGTGACCCATTAAGAACGTTGATGTCATTCAAAGATCCATGCATTCCAAAAAAGCATGCCAAATCCAAGTCTCCTGATCGGCCACTGCTTCAAGGATTATAGTGGAACCTTTTTTTTGCCTTGGAATTGACCATGCCATGCCTTAGGGCAATTCTTCCAACTCCAATGCATGCAATCTATTGGGCCAAGCATACCTGGGAACCCGCGAGCTTTGTTCATCTCCAAAATCCTTGCGGTGTCTTCAGCATTGGGAGCTCTCGAAAATTCATCTCCAAACACTTGCACAATTCCGACTGCGAAGCGCTTGACACACATGATTGCTTGATTCTCACCCATGGGCAAGTGGTCATCAACGAGATCCGCCGGAATACCGTATGCCAACATACGCAAAGCGACAGTCACCTTTTGAAATGTGCTATGCCCGAGTTCTCCAGCGGCACTTCTCCTTTGCTGAAAAAACAATCATGGCTCGCCAGTTTCTCTGCAATGCGTTTGAACAGCTCGACACTCATCCTGAAACGGCGTCAAAAGTAGGACTCAGGGTATGTGGTATTCTCCGCAACATAGATCTTTATCAATCTGTTGTAGGCATCGATCTTATCACTCCACAATTTCTGACGACCCATAACCGAACAACCGTGCCTCGAGTTTTTATTTACGTGCATATCTTCGATTATTGCGAGGTCCTCCTCCTCTTGAATATCAAATTCTTCGTCAAAAGAATCGTAGGACAACTCATCTACAACATTGTATTTAAACGAGTTTAAAACTACGAATAAAATGCATCAAATTCATCTACAAAATATAAAGTTGAAGTATACATACCTTGCAAGCGTTTTTCAAACACCTTGTGGGCGCCGAGCTCCAAACGGCCGCCGGGCGTTGTTCGTCCGAAGGATGGTGCGCTTGAGCGGCGGCGACGAGCGGGGGAGGTGGAGAAAGCTGCGGCTGCGCGCGGTTAAGGGCGGGGAAAGCGATGGCGGCGCGCCGGAGCAAGGGGGAAAGTATCCGGGCGGCGGCGGCGGCGCCTGCGAGGTGAGATCTGGCGGTTGGGGGGGGGGGGGGGAGGAGAGTCGCGCGCGCGTCGTCGCTGTCCAGCGCGCGGGAGCGGGTGCACCAAATACACCGCATGCGATGCGGGTTTGGCCCGCGCGCTGGACCGCATTTAGCGTGCGCGCAATTTTCCGGCGCCTGCTGGAGCGCCCAATTCGGCTCCGCGCGCGCTAAAAACTGCTTTTTTGCAGCGCGCCGCTTAAATAGCGCACTTGTTGGAGTTGCTAAGTGCTTTTGTATGGCATGAAAAACAATTTCAATTCAGAAAAAAATCAACAAGTGTTGCAATCATCACTGCAATCCAGTGAATTTCAGTTATTTCAAATTTGTGTTTGCTCAAAAGACGAAAATGTTTATTTTAATGAAATTAATATTTCTTGTGAAATTTGAAAATATTTCGAAAAGTTTTGAATTCTTGTACTATTGAATTGGCTGAAATATTTTGACTGAAAGAGAATTATTTTAATGACTACTGAAATCATTGAAATTTAGAAATTTTCATCAACATCTCACTGAAAGTGAAAACCGTATCTAGATTATTGTGTGCTCCTTTATTTTGGATGATTAAAATCAAACCCTGAGCCCTAAAAACAACTAAGACGTGTCACCACACTGGTTTATCCCATAAAATTCATGACACTTCCAACGAAAATGGAAACGCCGCTTAACGTGCTAGCTATAGTGAAAAATAGGTCAACCTATAGTTGTTTTCTGGGATTTGGACCATTCCATCCCGGCGGCAGCCCCATCCACTTAAGAGGCAATGCAGAAATTACCCTTCGAAAATAATATGAAATTCCCATGATACTCTCTCCTTGTGAACTAGTGGTGTTTGTCGTCATGCCTGCGTCACTCATAAAAATGACTCCCATAATAGAATATGAAATTCATTTATAAATATTGGCAGCATTTTGTTATCAATTTTTCTGCTAGGCATCATTTATTTTATATAGCCCACGATGGTATCATGGCACTATTTTAGGCTAACAAAGACTAATATGAAGTTTAAGACTTCAACCGACAATTACTAGCATTCATGTAATCTAAACCCACATGTTCAACACACTTAACAAGCATAGTACATATATCATAGCAACTCCAAACAAGGTACTTAACATATACTTTCTTTTCGAAATAGGTTTTGGCCTGCTTTATAATAATTTAACTACACCAGCCACTTGACTTTCACCAGATACTATTAACTAACCAGATACCATTCTAGGCAGAGACTTAAGAGTTGCAAACTTGTCGCTCTGCTTCACGTCTGGCCTCCATATCAGTGACTCTCCTGTTTACGTGCAAAAGCTACAAGTTAGCAGACTGGAAGGCCCAATGTATGGCTATAAAACTGACTCCCATTTATATTTCAACTGTCCACAAAACAAACCGTAAACCCGTCACGACTACTGCCTATTAACTGGAATGCAATTACAAACCTAGTTGCTATCTGCTTCGCTCCTTAATCGCCAATGTATCAAGTCTACTGGAAACAGAACAATTAATAATAACATCTCAGGCAGAACCATAGAAATAACAAGATCTGATTTCTCTGAAAATTCAAACAATCCCACAGAGAAGTTGGTACAAGAAGAAGAGTATGCTCAAGCTAGCGTTACTGCAGTGAGGGAGACAACAACATTACATTATTTAGTGATGACTGTAGGGTCCTTGGGAGGTGAGGTACCGTAAAACCCACAGGTCCAGTTTGACATCCAAAACTGAGAGGGTGAAGTCATAACTCATAAGTAACTCGAGTGCACAGTTAGCAGACTGGAACACCCAATGGATGGCAATAAAACTTACTCTATTTATATTAGATGATCTATCCACAAAACAAACTTCCTTATTCTTGTTCTAATTGTCAGGATGGAGTTGAGTGCTCCTACTACTGCAAATGCAGTTGGTAGTTGCTACTAAGGCAGAACCAATGGATCAAACCTACTGGAAAGTCAACATGTACATCCGTCAGCTTACTGCTAATAAGGCAGAACCAGCCATAGAAATAACAAGATATGATTTCATTGGAAAATTCAAACAATCCGACAGAAAGGCTGGCAACAGGGAAGAAGAGTATATTCAAGCTAGCGATACTAACTGGGAGGGAGGGAACAAAATCATTTAGGGCGTGTTTGGATGGCTGCCTCGCACCTGGCTCGCATCACGCATGCAAAATCCAGTCCGTTTGGTTACCTGTGTGGCCTCCTCGGCCTGGCCCAACAGATGCAGAAAGAGGCCTGTCAGCCAGGCTGAGAGGAACGCAGAAATCCCGCGTTTCTCCGATGCAGCCTCGCGCCTGCACCCGCGACTTCACTTAAAACGAAACGGTACATGGAATTGGCCTCGTTATTTTCCAGAATTACATCAAAACTGCCACCGCAACCAACGCTTGAGGCTACGCAAGGAACCAAACACGCCCTTAGAGATGGGATGAGTGTATTGGTCCAGTTCGGCATTCAAAACAGGCTAAAGCCATAAAACCTATACAAACCGCAATATCTCCAATTTGACATTCAAAACAAAGCATGGTAAAGTCAGACATGGTTGAAGCTAGCAACTGCATCATGGATATAATTATTTAAGAATAAACAAATTGCAAAATAAGAGACCGTTCTCATACTTGACGAGAGACAAGATCGAGCACATAAGATTGTTGGTCATCACGTACATGGTTCAGGTTAAGCTTTGCATTTTCTAAGTATTTTAGGAATACTGCAGTTTTTTCAAATACTACGGTTTTAATTACTTTGAGCTGTTTGGCGCCAGAAAAAACTGCAGTATTCATACCACAATATTCCCCAAAACGTAGTTTTTTCTCTGTCTAAAAAAAAGAACTTGGGACCTCTTTTTTTAAAACTGAGAAGGCGTAAAAAACGAGCCTGTTTCTTCTTCCTTGTTCGCTCTCAAGCCATCGCCGCTCTCTCATCGCTGCCGGTTCTACTTCTCTTTATGCAAGTGTTGCGGTGCCGGCCGGCCGACAGCGCGTCGAGTTACCTCGCCAGAGTTGATGACTAGCACAGTGCATGGCGTTCCTCATCTTTTGTAAGCTGCAAGCCGAGCTTTGGGCATGGTCATTGACAGTGGACTTTGTGCATGGACGTTCGAAGCTTTATACATGTAGGTGCACTTTGTGCATGGCCGTTGAACTTGCAATAGCTAGGTAGCTAAGGAGAAAACGTAGTACGTACGTCGATATATGCAGCACTAGCCAAACAGCTTCAAAGTATTCTCGATACTTCAAAATAACGTGGTATGTTAAAACTGTGGTATCTTATACCTACATACTAAAATGTTGTAGTTTTTCAATATTTGGGTTTTTCAATACTTTACTACCAAACACATAACATGGCAGCAAACTTAAAGAAGCGCCCGAAGCTAGTTAATTTCAACTACACCAGCCACACATGGTTCAGATTAACATAGCAGCAAACTTAAAGCAGTGCCCAGGCTATTTAGTTTTTAACTGCACCACCAGTTGACTTGCACGGGATATCGTTAACTAACCAGACACCATTCTAAGCAGAGACTTGAGTTGCCTGCTTGTCGCCCTGCTTCACGGCTGGCTTCCATACAAATTCTTGCCCTGTTTTTGTTGAGGAGCTACAAGTTAGCAGACTGGAAGGCCCAATGGATGGCTATAAATAAAACATTGTAAAACCATATAACCTATATCAACGACAATATAATAGGTCCAAATGATATGCATCCAAACAAAACAGGGTAGAGTCATATATACTACATGATTCAAGCTAGCAAGTGCATAATAATGTATATAATTGCAAAAGAAGAAGATACCATTTTCATTCTCGGCGAGAAACTTGGTCTGGAGGTACTCCTCTTGTGCGTCTGGGCCATCGCCATCTATGTCAATGATACAGCAGTGGCCCGGCCGGCGGCCACCCGGGCGCTCCTCGGGTTTAAAGTCTGCGAAACAGTTAGGTGGAAGCAACTTCTTCTGGGTAGATGGGGACAGCGATTCGATCCTGTCGACGGTGTCCTTGAACACTTGGAACCGCATAGCCTTCTCTTCCTCGTCTCGGTATGTCCTGTTTTGCTTCTTGGCCCAATCCTCGAACATCGCCTTCAGGTCCTCCTCTTTCTTGCGGGCGGCTGCATGCACAAGAAGACAGGCATGAGGTGGTGGTTCCTGGCGTGAAACGGGGCTAAGGACGAGGAGAAATCTACCTGACTCATCATCTGCTGGGCTTTTCCAGAAATAATACTGATGTGCCAACGCTCCAGCACTGGCAAGCGCAGCCGCGGCCACAACAGCAGCACGACCAATGCCATCAACGATGGGGAAATCCTTCTGTATCGATCGGGGTGGGGTGAGAAACATGAGGGAGGAGCGTTGCGGATCTGATTAAAACAGACTCACCAAGGAGGAGTGGAGAGAGCGTGTCCTTGGGATCGCCCGTGTCAAGAACCTCCGTGCGAGGAGGGAACCGACAGACCGCCAGAGGGACATGATTGCCTCTTCTTCCTTTGCCTCCTCCTCCTCGATTTCCTTTTCGCTCGTCTCCGCCGCCGCCGCCGCGATTCGATTCCGGACTTCTATATCTGACCCATCCTTAGACCCTCTCTAGCAGATCCCGTATAAGTCCGACGAAGTGCATTTTTTCAGACGGTTTACGGGATCGGCGAAAAAACCGGTCCAAGTAGATCCGTTAGAAAGGGGCCGGGCTGTACAAGTTTTACGGGTAACCTATAAACCGCCCTCGATTCCACCATATATGCCGGCGCGGGGTGATTTAGGGTTCCTCTGCCGCAAAATACTTCCTCCGGCGACAAATCCCACCACCTCTGGCGATGTATTGCGACGCATTTGTCTGCCGGTTCTTGCTGCAGATGGCGTTCGCGGGTTCCGGGTATGGCGGCGGCGGGGGGGGGGGGGGGGGGGGGGTCGGAGGCCGTGATGGGTTCGGCGGCCGCAAGTGGCGCCATGAAGACCAGGCTGACAGCTCGTCCCTCCGCCCTTTTGTCTCGGAAAGGTGCAAGGAGGCAGCGTGCACCCGCGGCGTGAAGTTCCGCAGGGCCAGAGCGCGCGCGGGGGAGCCATCTAGGGGCTTCGGGTGGCCGGGCGTGACTTTTGCGAGGCGAAGGAGGCAGCCGCCGCCGGAGATGTAGCTGTGGCCGTGCGCCTCCCGTCGCTCCGTGGGGAGTACCAACTCCAGTCGACCCTCTCCGGTACGCTGATCTACCACACCATCCACGGCAACGAGCCCCCACCTCACGCTGGCGACGAGAGCGACGACGGCGACTCCGACGACGAGTAGATGTAGTATGCTAGTAGTATGATGTTTTAAATTTTGGTTTGTATTGAACTCCGGTATGGTATGTCTAGATCAACTCCCCCATGATATGCTTGTGATGGAACTCCGGTGATATGTTTTTAGCACGAATTGGTATATTTGAATTTGAGGTATCGATCTGCAGGATATGTTCTAGGAGTGTGCCTGGCGTCCTGCAAAAATCGTTTCCGGGATAACGTAAATGATTTTTGCGGGACGGCAGGTTACGAGATCTACTAGATATGGTTTTATGATCCATCCGTGCGAGAATACAACGATGAAAATACAGTCCAGAGGGACTTGAAACCAAACCTTACACAATTCCTGACCCATCCCTCCTTTTCCAAACAAAAATGTGAGCAACTTCATTGGCATTACTGCAGCCTATAAAGAGTTTGCCTCCGCTTTATTATATTATAAAGCACCAATTCCAGCATACAACAGACCATACAACAAAATAAAAGAAAAGAGCAAGAACAATAAAGATACAAGACACCGAAATAGCCAGTAACTCAGGGAAGACGATCTTGCACACCACATGACAAAGAGAGGGTAGTGTCCTGCAACCGGAGGAGGCCACGTTGCGTCAACTCCGCAGAGGCAACCATAGTCGATCCACCAGCCGTCTCTTCCTCCGAAGAGGCCCCCCCGCGATCTCGCCCCGGATAGTAGGAAGCCACGCCGTTGGCAGGTAGAGTCGCTGACCCCCGAGCGAAAGGCCGGAACCAACTGAATGTTGGGGAGAGGACCAAGCATGGAAACCTCACCTCGCAATGCCAGACCCCATACATCGCCACCACCGCAGCCCAGATCAACGTCAACCGTAAGCAGTCGAACAGGAACATCACTGAAGAAGATGGCCCACCACCTCCATCGAAGCCTCGGCCACCCCTTCGCCGACCAATGGGGGCGCCTCCAATGCTGGTCCATTCATGTAACCATTTCAAAATCATATTAACAGGAACACAAGGATCAGTAACCTGTTGTTTTGAAAAACTACTCTATTTACTTACCACTACCAATCCCCTATCATCTTTATTAAAAAAAATCCAAGAATCAAACAAATCCTTCGCATTTTCAGGGATGTCAAACATGTTTAAAGCACATTTCATAACATGCCACAACAATTTGTCAACAAGCAATGAAAAACATAGGTGATTAATATCTTCTTCTAGCTCACAAGAAGAGCATTTGCTATCCCCGGTCCATCCCCTGCCCTGCAAGTTATCCTTAGTAAGAATACAATTTCTAAGATTTTACCACATGAACACTTTAACACGCAGAGGCATTTTAACCTTCCACAGAAACTTGTGAGGGTATTTGTATCCAGTTTGTATCATAAATCTACAACAAGATTTCATTATGTACACCCCATTATTAGTTAAATACCATTTTATCACATCTTTTTGATAATTCAAGAGTATATTCTCATGGACATCTTTGATACGATCCCATAACTTCAAGGACTTACCATGCAAGGTTCTTCTGAACCTGACATTATGTAGCCCTTTGTCAAAAAATTCTGCCAAACACTTGTTTTTGTCAAAATAAATACCGTACAATCTAGGGAAACTATTTTGCAAAGATTTTGGATCAACCCACCAATCTTCCCAAAATCTGACATTTTTCCTTCCCCACCACAAACTTACACAAGGAAAAAAACTCTTTATGTTTCAACAATTCAGACCAAAACTGAGAGTCCCCAAGCCTATGGTTATCCTAGGTACACAAATATTTCTGTGATATTTGTTCCACATCAGGCTCTGCCAGAGCCCCTCTATATTATATATTTTCCACCACCATTTGCATAACAAAGGTTTGTTCATTAAAGCTAAGTTTTGGATTCCCAGGCTCCATTTTTTTGGTCTACACACATGAACCCATTTGAGCAAATGATACATTTTTTATTCACATTTTCCTTCCATGGCAATCTAGCCCTAAAGAAATCCATTCTCTTATTAACACCCACTGTCAAACAATAAAAGGACAACATAAAATATGAAATCCTAGTCAAAGAGGATAGTATCAAGGTTATTCTTCCTGCAATAGACACCAACCTACCCTACCAATTACCATATTTTTTCCATTGTCTCTTCAGGAGGCTTCTAATGTTTATTCCTAATCCTTTTTCATCTACAGGTAAACCTTAGTATTTTAGAGTGAGAACCCCAATAGGAATGGTAAAATTCCTAGAATAATCATGTTTGTGATCAATAGTTGTACCAAACAAAAATAGCTCAAACAGACACATAACATACTTCAGATTATGTGCATTATTAAAATCATCCTGCAATAAGAAAATAGTGTCATCTTCATAATCCAACATATTAACACCACCATTCAGATTATCAGCCAACAGACCTTTAATCAGTCATGTTTTCTTTGCATTTTCCATTAGCATAGCTAATGCATCTGTAGCTAAAGAAAAAATCTAAGGGGACAAAGAATTCCCCTGTCTTAACCCTTTATGAGTAGGACAGTAAGGTCTCAAATTATCATTTACCTTAATACAAACATTAACCCCCCTGCCTAAATGGTCTCCATGATCCAATCAAGCCATTTATCAGGGAATCCCTTCAACTTTAACATTTGATAACAAAAGGCCATTTCATTTTATCATAAGTTTTTTCTAAATTCACTTTAAAAAACAATGCTTTTTTATACACGGAATTTTATGCTTCATGTAAAACGAGAACCCACTCCATAATATCCCTGCCTTTGACAAAGGTAGTTTGTACCGGAGAAATTACCTCCCCAGCAACCCCATGCAATCTATTCATTAGCACCTCAATGGAAATTTTAAAACTGATATTCAATAGACAAATAGGCCTAATTTTTTTGATTTGATTATCATCTTTTATTTTAGGTAGTAAAGTGATAATCCCATAATTCAGTCTTTTAATAACTAAAACCCCTCTATGAAAATCATCAAACATTGCTTTTAGATCATGTTTTACCAAGTTTGAGAAATGCTGATAAAACTCAGCAATAAAACCATTCGTGCTAGGAGATTTATTATGAGCCATTTTAAAAACATCACTTTTAATTTTGTGTAAAGGAAATTCTTCCACTAATTTCTCCTAGCAGTATCAGGAACAGTATATGGATTATCATTATTCAGAGAGATAGAAGATACATCAGGACGTCCAGACAAGTTTTTATTAAATTCAGTTATGTACTCCATCAAATTTTTACCCCCCTCGATTACCCCTCTACCTATTCCAAACAATTGATTTTATTTTTCCTATGCCCACCATTGTCTTTGGCATGAAAGTATCTAGTATAACCATCTCCTTCCATAATCTCATCATATTTCGCCGTCCGCTTCCACTTAGCTTCTTCCTGACTCAGCAACCTATCCAACTGAGCGATGAGTTCCATCTGCTCTACTCTATATTCGATAGACAACCCATACTGCTCACAATGTTTGTCAAGTCTATCTAGTTTCATTAACATATCTTTTTTTTGAACTCTTTATACCACACATTCCTATTCCTATTCCACCCTTTTTAATTTGGGCCTGAGCATTCTCAGTTTTTCTGCCATCTCTCAATGCTATTTGGGCCTGAGCATCCTGAGGTTTATAAAGGTGTATGTCATATCCGGTTGTTGAACCATTAGAATACATATGTCTCATTTGCAGGGCACGGGAAATTAACTATTTTGTTAGAAATAAAAGAGGTGAAAGGATTGATAGAGTATACCATTTCGTATATCATGGTAGCAAAACACACACTCTGGTGGTCGCCCTCGGCTAAAGTGGTGTCCACCCCACGACGTCGGGAATCGGCCTGGGACGTCATGGATGGGAGGACATGCGACGCTGAGTGGAAGGTGGGGGCTAAATGTTGTGGCAACGAACAGGGGCGACAATGAGAACCCTTGGCGACGCCGTGGCTGGGAGAGCGGGTAGGGGGATGAAGATATGAGTGTGAGTGTTGCGTCATGCGGTTTTAAGGCTATTTTACAATACCGCCGAGTCAATGGCTAAGTTTACAATATCGCTGGCACATATACCGGTTTGAGGGATCCCCCCTTTCCCCTCCCCGCCCCGCGTCGCCCCCGCGTGCGTCCAGGGAGAACCCTAGCTCCGCCACCGGCCAGCCTCCCTCCATCCTTTCCTCCTCCTCGCCGCCGCCTGTGCGGGCTGGCGGGCAAAACCCGGCCAGCCTGGGTGGCGGCGAGGCCTTCTCTCCTTCCTGCCTGGGCGCGGCGGCGCGGGACGCTGGATCCAGGTGGCGGCGCTGCGCAGGCACATGGCACGGCGGCGAGTCGGCGCGGGCTGGCGGCGGTGCTGACAGCTCGGTGCGGGCGCGTGGGAGGGCTGCGTGGTGGTGCTCATCTCCCGCGGTGGCGGCGGCTCGTCATGGAGCTCGGACCTGGTGGTCGAGGCGAGTAGGCCGGCTGGGCGTGGCGGCGGCGAGGCGCACGGCCGGGCAGCAGTGCGGGCGGGCGTGGTCGCCGTGGTGGCCGTGGGGCTGGCTGCGGCAGGGTGCAGGCGGCGCATCTGGCCTTGGCTGGGCGGCGTGGCTGCGGGTCCCGGGCGGATCTGCGGCAGGCGCTGCGCCGGCCATGGCCTCCGCGTGGTGTGGGCCCTTCCGGGGTCGAGCTGGGCAGGGTGGTGCTCGTGGTGGCGTTGCCCTGCTCAGGATCTTCCAGGTCCTGGTGGTTGGACCGGTCAACGGCACAGCCTCGGCGGCTCGTCCAGCGGAGGCCCGTTGTTTGTTGGTGGGGTGCGGGCAGTGGCGGCATCCTCCCCTCTCCTAGGTCCGAGCCGGCGGCGCGTGAGATGCTCTCGCGTCGGTGGATGGTTGGGTCCTAGGGTTCGTGCTCGAGCGGGCCAGATCTGGGCCCGAGGCGGATTGGAGCTTCCACTCCGGGTAGGTGAGGATGGGCATGGTCCGGGTGGTGGTCGGTGGTGGCGTTCCTCGGGCTCTCCGGGTGGCGATGGGGCGGCACGGCTGCTGCGGTTGGCGGCGGTGCGATCCGGGTCGTGGACGGCTTTGGCGTGCGGCGTGGATCTGGTTTGTGGTGGTCGACGGCGCCGGACGCGTAGGTACGAGGGTTGACTTGGTCCGCGTGGGTATCCTTCGCATTGTGCTCTTCGTTTCTGCGGCTTGCTCATGGCGTCGGTCCGAGTTGGGCTCTTCGGGTGTTGCCATGTCGTCGGACGGATCGGCTCCGGTGGCCATGGGTTTGGCGTCGTTCGAGTTGCTCAGCGGCGGCCGTCGGCAGTCACTAGGTTGCATCCCCACGGTCCACCGGGACTGACAGGGGAGGCAGGTGTCGGTGCCTCCTACTGTGGAGGCGCTAACCCAGACCAGGTGACTGATGCTGGGCTAGGATTGAAAGGTGGTCCCTTTCAATCCTACTACCATGGCGGGGGTCGTGATGTCGATGGCCGGTGGTGTTTGGGGCCATGGACGCCGGGGCGGCGGCCTCGGTTGGTGGGCCTCACGGTTGGCTTTCCGGCAGGCTCTGTGGTGGCGGTGGTGACTCTACATCTTGGTCGTGTGGACGACAAGGGGTGGAGTGGTGGGAGGCTCTGGTCTGCTTTGGCAGTGCCCAGATCTGGTGTGGATGAGCAGCCCTCGTGGAGTTGCTGATCGGAACTCCTCCTAGTGGCGTTGGCGAGTGTCCGAGCGAAAGCTTAGCGCTATGTGGCGCCGGCGTCGGTGGCGCCTGTGGGTGCCACTTGCTTCTTGGAGTCGTCGTCGTGGGTCTCGTTATGCCAGGGCTCCAGGTGAAAACCTCTGTCTGTTTGGACTCGGCAACGGCGACGCTTCGCACCGTCACCTTCTTGGGGCGTTGTCGTGGAGCTCAGGTGTTCTCGGTCGGACCTCTGCGAGGTGGTAGCTTGTTCTAGGTTCTTGTTTATCTTTTGATCTGCTTTGTAAGAGGACCTCCTCACCACATTGTATCGTTCGGTCGTGTACTCTGTTATGTTGCTTTATCTATAAAGCGGGGCGAAAGCCTGTTTCGAGATATACCGGTTTGAAGGAATTAATAACACGACCGGACGTATGACGAGGAAATGAGTTTTGATTTTAAAGATGACCTAAAGCATTTGGTGATTCATTTGTATGGATTGTAGTCCGTATCAATGCACATGCATTCACTAGTTAAGGGCTCCTTCGATTCAAAGGAATTGCATAGGATTCTTGAAGGATTTGTACCCATCGGAATTTTTCCTTTGATTTTCGTTTGCTTCGTAGGCTTGCCATCATATTCCTTTGTTTTGTGAATCCTGCGAATCAAAGAGGCCCTAAAGTCGATGAGGGAATATGTGTGATGAACTCTGAGTCTCTAACACAGTTGCATCGTTTTGTAAGTTGCAAGAAGCCACACACAAGAAAGAAAGAAAAAACAGTAGCCCGCGGCAGCTAGCATAGCGCGCATGTTGCTAGTAGTGCTGTCGTGCCTGGCCACCACGTCATCGTCACGGACCAGATGAAAAGCGGTCGATTAATCGGCCCCGTTAATGAAGTGATCGCTCCCCAAAGCGCAGAAGACACAGCGTCACATCGCAGTAACTGCTGCAGCCCGTTGAGGTTCCCCGAGCTAGCGTGCCCCATCGTGTCCCCGCATCCATTTATATTCGGCTCCTCCAGACCACGAGAGCACATGCCATAACCCACAAACCCATATCACCGGTGATCATGGGCTCATGGCCATGGCGGCGGACTGGTCATCCCTCCCCTCCAACTTCGTCCGCGCCATCGCCGACGTTTTCCTCGCCACCACCGACCTCGACTACTACATGGCACTCCGGAGCGTGTGCCATAGCTGGCGAGCCGCCACCGACGACGCACACAGCACCGACCCCCGCTTCCACCCCCGCCGGTGGATCATGCTCGAGGAAGCCGAGCGCAACGTCGACCACGACGACTCCCGCCTCTTCCTCAACCTCGACACCGGGCGTTTCCTGCGGAAATGCATCTCCGTGCTGCGCAGCTACACTACACCTACCTCGCCACGGCCGATGGCCTGCTCGTCCTGCAGGACCCTGATATGTGCAGGCTCTGCGTCCTCAATCCCTTCACAGGCACCCTCTTCCGTTTCCGGGTGCTACCCGTGCACCCCTTCGACAGAAGCGTGGTCGTCGCCGGCTCGTCGCCCATGGTGTTCTTCAGCTTCTACAACTTCCACCACCTAGCATGGGCCGACCAGAACTGTGTTTTCTTTCCGCCGCTGGTCAACCCCACGTCGGCCCTTCGCGGGTTCACTGCCGTGGTGGCCTTCCAGGGCCGAGTGTACTCTGCCCACTCCAGCGGCTCGGTTGCGCTAGTCGAGCTCTCCCGGCGACACCACAAGCCTCAGATCACCATCATCGTCCCCACCCATAACTGGGAAGCGACGCCCACTTTACTCGTGGACAACGCCGGCGAGCTGCTGCTGGTGCGCATTCCGGTGTACTCCCGCATGGAGGTCTTCAGGGTGGACCTCGCGATGAAGATGCTGGCGCCAGTCAACAGCATCGGAAACCGTGCCCTCTTCCTCGGTCTCCGGTGCTCTCTCTCCGTCGACGCGGATCGCCTCCCTGCCGTCGACGCCAATTACATCTACTACGGTGAGGGTCTGATGTCTGAAGCTGGGGTTTGCGCGCATCGCCTCGGGGACGACCGATGTTTTGTTGAGAGATGGGGAGATGAGAGGATCATCCCGCACACTGGAGACGTATGGAAACCTATCGATCCAAGTGCATCGCGCCCCAGGAGCCTCGTGCATGTCCTTGTGTCCCTACTGCATGGGCAACCGTTAGTTTTGCTTGTCTGCAACAATAATTGCAAAACAAGTTATCTCTTCATGAATATTCACTGTTATTTTGCTTAATGAGTTTATGCAATGTTCTCTGGAATTATCTGTTTATTGAATATATTTTTATTTTTTTTAAAAGAAGGATTACTCCCGGCCTCTGCATCTGGACGGATGCATGCAGCCATTTTATTTATTATTCACAAAGACCTTATAAAGTAATCGCTATTCCTATCCAATTGATGAAGTGGTGTCGATAGTCTGAGCCTACAATATATACATCACACAAATGCCTAACATCGAAAGCTGGAGGCCCCAATCAAGCCACATAATGGGTTTGGGGCACAAATTGATCCGACGCACTCTCATGTGTCGTTGCCTCCATCTTCCACCAATCCATCCTCGGAGCAAAAACTAATGCACCGACCTTGCCAGGTCTCTCTGCTATCGACGCCACCATGACGTCAGACATCCTACTCCTCCTAAGCGAGTCCATCTCCGCGCAACGGACGCCGGGTCTCCACCGTTCCATGTTGCCGAGATCCGCCACCATCAATGTGTAAGATGAAGCATAGCTCCACCAAAGAGACCATCCTCTAGCGCTCGAGCCGGAGCCCACCACCTACAGCAACCCTTCCGCGCAAGCCCAAGCCTCCCAAGACAACGCCTCCATGGAGGGTACGATGCGCTAGGCGCCGTCGCCGCCCAATCCAAGGCGGATTTTGGACTTTCGTCCGAAAGGGGAATCGGGTGTGGATAGGAGGGACCTTGACCGCGCCACCAAGGAGGAAAACGACACCGAAAGACGTCGCCGCTGCCTGGTCAACCGACCAAAGTTTCCTCCCGTCCCAATCCTATGCCACCAACCTTCGTCTGCTCCGGATCCGGTAACCTCGAGCCGCCACCAACCGGAACCTAGAAGGAAGAGAGTGACATGAGGGAAGAACAACCCTCCAGATCGGGTGATGAGAAAGGTCGCTCAGCTCCGCGTGCAACACCCCGCATCGCATCCGCGTCGGGGAGCAGAGACCCGAGCCAGAGCAGCTTCCTCGCGGAGTCAGCCGGCCGGACTGGCCAGATCCGCGACAAAGGGGGCCGCCACCTCGCCAAGGCCTACTGGAGGGAAGCCACCACGCGATGCGTAGGAGGCCCAATGGCACCGGCGCCTCACGCTGCGCAGAGGCCAACACCCCGCTCGCCGGCGCACGCAGCGCCAGATCCCTCCTGGCCGCGCCCCTCCTCAAATCCGCGACGTTGGGGAGCTAGCCAACGCAAGAGAGCAGTCCCACCGCCGCCGGCACCGCAGGTAACCATGGTTGCTGTGAAATCGATCCCATCCATTTGGCAGTGAATTCTTGAAACAAACTGTCGTAGCCCAAACGTACCTGTTGCAGTGCAGCAGGTACCATGATCTCAAGTTATTGTTGAATTAAATTTGCAGAATCTTGGTACATGCTGCGACCCAACTGTACATAATGTTTTAGGAGTATTTCGACTACAATAGAAAATATTTCACCATGAAAATTATAGGCCGATAGTGAGAATTTGTACATAAGAAAAGAGAAATGTTACGGTACCTCATACTACTGCTAGTAGTGTGTAGTATTAATCTAATCCAACGGTTGATGTAAAGGGTAGTATTTTACTCAACTGAATTTCCTATCAATCAGCGTCTTCCTCCTGCAGTCACCGCGCACGTGACCAATCCTGATCATATTCCCCACGACCCTGCTGTCACCAGCTGTTCGCCCCCGCCGTCACTCGTCCCCAGTACCGCTACGGACGTACCGACGTCCATGCCCTTCGCCTCCCACTGCGCTGCTCCTCACCACAGCCATGAGCTAGGTTAGGTAACCAGCGACTACCTGCAGGCTGCAGTTAGCCCAGCCACGCACATGAGCAATGGCCGGCTGTGCTTCAACTATAGAAACGCCAAGTCCAAACAAATCCTGCCCTCTAGCCGAGTGCCCCGTGTACCACAGAGCTCATATTTTGTGCAGGCTCAACATCATCGTCAGCGTTTTTGTTGCCGTGGCCTCTTGTCGATCGGCTGCCCTCTTGCCGGCCAACTCTGCTCGTCCGCTCGCGACGAACTTGCTCGTCACCGGAACGCTGAAAGGCTCCAATCCTGTCCATCTTCCCCGCATAATCGCGCTGGTTCCCGTCTCGATGAAATTGAACACTTCCGATTGTGCCCTTTTTAAAACCAATACTACACATCTAGTCCAGTAGTATAGATTAATATTAACCTTTAGATCAACAAATTTTTTTTTTGAGTTGTTTGAATTGCTTACCACATGTGTCAACATTTATTTAATGTACCGTAAAAGGTCTCAAAGAAAAGAACTTCATAACCATCAAAGCCCCGAGAGCGGACGTTCTACTATGCACGGTATATACTATGCATGCATCACCTACACACTATGTCAAATACCAGAGCTAGCCCTGGTACGAGGTAGCGTCGGCAGCCCCCGAGCTTGTCAAGGGCTCGGTTGCATCCGGGGTCTTATGAAACCTTGCACACCATCTTGGAGTGCTTGGCTGCAGGTTTTGTCTCGACTTCTTGTCTAATACAACCTTACTTAATATGAACAACGGTAAGAGAATGTAACATATGGAGTTTGTGAGGGAGAATGTAAAGAAACCCACAAGCAAAGCTTTCTTCATCTTTTCATCACCGAGATTTACAACAATCAACCATCCGTGCTTCAAATTACACCAGAATGATGGACTCGTCTTTTTGGCTAGAACGCACACAACTACAACACCAGGGTTCATGGAATCTTGTAGACTTCCGTTTTGTCTTTCAAAATCATTCTCATAAATCCAGGTCCATAAAATGTAGGGTTTCTTTATCATTTATGCCACTATTTGTGTCCCATTACTCAGTTTTGACACTAAAAGTTACAACTGATCAAAAATACCATCGTTCAGTAAAATGCTTGGTCAAAAACGCCATTATATATCTAAAAAATGACATCGTTTCATTAGATGTTTGCTAAAAAATGCCACTAGACATCATTATTTTCAGCTCAAACTCGTTGATCATGTTATATGACGAAAATACCCCTATACCCACATGTCAGCTTTGTCTATCTCACAATGATAAGTCTGGACCCCACTTGTTAGGAGTAAGCAACCGAATAATTTTAGAGGAAAATAAGAACGTTGTTGGGATCAAGTGGGACCCACACTTTATTGTAGTGAGATAGAAGAAAAGCTGGTATGTTGGTCTATAGGTATTTTGGTCATTATAACATGGCAAACGAGATTTGAGCTAATAGTAATGGTGTCAAGTGGCATTTTTTAGCATGCGCCTACCGAAGCGATGACATTTTTGAGCAGTTAAAATTCCTTGTGGCAAAACTGAGTAGTGAGACACAAGCAGTAACATAAATAATAAAAATGTATTTCTAAAAACACCTACAAGTTAGGAAAGGCATGAAGGAACAATACACGACATGATTAACGCATGAACAAATATACAAGGGTAAAACGACTAGCCAGGGAACTTGCACTGTGCTGCAAGCGCATTGATGTTCACGCTTACATCTGAATTATCAACAGACCATCCATTCCATGAAGAGACAATTTGCTCATGTGTTTGTTGATTCAGCAGCACATACACAAATTACACGACGACGCAAAATCAAGACACACAACCATAGAAGATCGCATATATATGCATAATCGTGTCACTCTAGCACTAATCCATGTGTTTTCCCTCATATATAGTGCGATCTCCGCTGGTTCGAAGCAAGCTTACTAATGAGCTCGTTCAAAACAGAGGGATAGGTCGTGATCAAATACTCCCATCCATTAGTTGCCATTATTCTTTGCAGACATGAAAGAGATTGGGCTTGGATGAACCTCAAGCATGCCTCCTTCAAACCGCGACAGTGATGTTGCTCGGCCAAAGCAAGAGTGGACGCCACCGAGCTCACGCGTATGTTCTCAGACAAGTGCTTTACACACATGAACTTGAGCCGCTGGAGATCATATCTGTCTGCGGCCGCAAATAAGTCTTGCAGCCATTGCAACCGCATTTCATACTCTTCTTCAACGGTTTGTGCTTCGTCCTCCTCCATGTCATCCTTCTCCATCTCAGTGAACGAGTCAGTGTAGATGAAGCTAAGCATAGCACTGAATACTCTTGCTTCCATGTCTTTGATTTGTATGACGCTTGATGTAGTGGTGCCTTCCTTCATGGGGCCAAAGAGTTGCACCATGAAGACTGTTGATCTGGCAGCAAGCACGCACCGGTGTGCAGCAAACATCTCGCCGCTGACCTCAAACATCACGTCGGCACCCACCTTGGTTTGAAGGAGATGGTTGAAATGCTGGCCTATGTCATGAGAAAGGGTGGCGGCGACCTCGGTGTTACAGACAATGACATCACACCGGATGGTGAAACCATCATACTTCATGTTACGTGATTGTTCAAGTGCATCTTTTCTTGTGAACCTGTCGCTGCCCCAGGTCGTCTCACTGCGGGAGAACTTGTAGGTCTTACTTCCACGAATGTACACTGGCTTCTGCTTCTCAACCTGGTCGATGAAACTAAAACAGAACTTGGCCTCCACAATCTCGTCTTCATCACCATCGTCGTCTACGAGACGACAAAGGTTGAGAGAAATGAAGTCAGTGCAGCTTGGCTTGTCACCGTTAGGGAAGTACTGGATGTACCACTCATGCTCTCCGACTATGAAAGGACGAGAGATGATGCTCTGGCCAGTGGGTGTCAATATCCTGGTGGCGGTGTAGTCTCGGACCACAAGTAGGTGGTACCCGTAGTCCGCCCTGGTGTCGGCAGACAACTCGGCGCAAGGGCACAACTCGCCGCCGTGGGTGACGACAGACACACCGGCGAAAGATGGCGACATGACGAGTCTGCGAGTTAAATCCGGCGAGACGCACAAGTACACAACGAAGCAAAACTCACGTTCTATCTGGGCGGGGTTACATGTATATTTATAGATGTGCCTATATGAAACGTTGATTGATTTTAATTATAGTCCGAGTCGGACACTGTTTGATCCAAGTATATAGAAAGGGTAAAGGACCGACCGTTTCTGTCCTGGACACGGGCACAGATTTGCAGAATAAAAGCATACGTACCGCGTGGCCTGGACATATATAGATTCAGCTGGAGATCAACCACACAACCAGATAGAGCAAGTAGCAATGTCAGGCCAGCGGCGCACGCGCGTGAAGACCATGCCGGCGGCGTCCATGGACTGGTCGTCGTTGCCCCCTGACCTCGTCAGCTGCGTCGGGGAAATCTTCCTCTCTGCCGGCGACGTGGACTATTACATGACCTTCCGTGCCGCGTGTCGCAGCTGGCGCGCTGCCACCGATGATCCGTGCGGGCTAAGCCGCCGCTTCCGTCCCCATAGATGGTTTATGCTCGACGACCTCTCCCTCCGCGTCGACTCCCGCCTCTTCCTCAACGTCGACACCGGGCGCTTCCTACGGAAGAACCTGCCCCTCCTCAACGACGGTGCCTACACCTACATCGGTGCGGCTGACGGTCTAATCTTCCTTGAAGCGGACACCGGGTATGGCTACGACATGTGTATCCTCAACCCCTTCACGGGTTATATGCTCCGCTTCCCTTCAGGCCTTTTGTCTCGTTGCCAATGCTCCCGCGTTGCTGTGGCTGCCGATGTGACGGCACCACTCGCCATTCTCTTTTTTGACTATTTTCGAGGAGTGTGCTATGATCCGAGTAATCCTCGCCCCCGATGGTTTAGTATCAAACCCAATCAGGTTAACATGCTCGTCAATGTGTCATCCTTCCAAGGCCGAGCATATATGGCCGACTTCGGTGGGTCAGTTAAGGTCGTGGATTGCCCGAAGGGGCATACGAACCCTAAGATCACCACCATCATCAAACACAATAGGGAAATACGGCGAAGCTTTCTTGTGGATAACGCTGGGGAGCTATTGCTTGTATGCAAGGTATCATCGACGGTAAGCCGCCCACCGTACTTGATTCTTGTAAGGCGCATGTATGTCTTCAGGGTTGACCTCGAGAGGAGAGCCTTGGAGCCGATCAGGAGCATCGGAAACCGTGCTATATTCCTTGGCCTCAACCACTGTCTCTCCGTCGACGCTAACCGTCTTCCTGCCATCGAAGCTAACTGCATCTACTACTACAACGTCGAGGGAGAAAAGATTCACATGTATCTGTACCACCTTGCGGACGGCAGCCGGGAGTTGCTCAAATCTCCCCGTCACGGTCCCTCGAGCCTTGCGCAGGTTATCCTTGAATACTGCAGGGGGAGATCAAACATTATGAATTTATGAGTGGCCTTGTCCTGAAAGACACAAAATTGTGACTCGGGTGACTAAAAGATTAATGAGATTATAGTTTGCTAATGGACACGGCAATGTTTTGGACTACCATCTCATGTCAATGTTCGATTCAGATTTAGTGTTTTACCTTCAATTCCTATACAATTTTTTGTTCGCTTCAAATCTAATAACGCCAAGTAATTTTTTTCTCACAGTAACGTTGTACATGATTCAAATTTAGTAAAATTAAACTGCAACATGTACAATGTTACTGTGTATTTGACCTATTGTTATCGGCTGTTATATGGCGCTCTTTTTCTTGCTAGTTGATAGAGATTTTGTCATGCCGAGACTTGTTTCAACTGCAGCTACGATAATTGCATATATTTTATGGGGAAATTGCCTCCCTCTTTTCCATATACAATATTGTATTAGATAGCATACATCAGGTTAGGTTTCTTGTGGTGGAACCAGCCCACCAGTCCTTAAGTTTTAGACTTGGTGTTGGTACTCATCTTTTCCGGTATTTAGTTTAGAGTTTCTAACGATATTCGTAAATGGAAGGAGGCGTTTCCGTCAACTACAAATATACGTGTATTGGCTCCGTCAACCTCTTCAGATATGTTGTGTCGACTCAATATTTCAGAAGTGCTCATAGAGATAGAATGTGCGCGTGTACGTACGTAGGGTGCACTTATGTTGTGTATGTGGAGATATGAGTTTGTACTGTGTTAAGGACTATGTTGAAAAAGAAGACAAGTGCTAAAAATGTGAACAAACATGACTTATACAAGAAATTATATTTCACATATTGTCGTGAAAAGTGGCAGTAGACCCAAACGTATTTTTTCTAACACAATACAGACACAGAGGCTCATAGGTATGCATATACACTCATTTCTGGAAACACACATACACACACCTTATCCCTATGAGCACCTCCGAGAGGCTGAGCCGGCATATCATCTTGAGATTGACGAATTCGATACATACGCCTTTGTAATCGATGGGAACGTCTTCTCCGACTGAACGCACCTCGTTGTAACCCTAAAATAAATCCAGAAATAATGTGAGCACTACTGTCAAGTCTAGGACTTAAACCCTGATGAACTTAAAAATTGAGATTACCGTTGTCCTTCTAACCATCCAACCACATGTCAGTTCACGAACCAAACATACTAAACTAATCAATCCGAACAAGTCTCCTCGCTTCCAGCGAAAATTTGACGCATTAATCCCTCCATCCTCGATCACCTCTCCACTAGCGGGAGATCTCATCTCCCCGCACCATCCCACGCCAAACCACCAGTGGTGTCCATGCGTCCGGCGGACTACCGTCCTTGTCCCCCGACCTCATCAGTTGCATCAAGGGTGTCTTCCTCGACACCGGAGACATCGACTACTACATGAGCCTCCGCGCCGTCTGCCGCAGCTGGCAAGCCGCCACCGACGACCTCCTCATTCTTGAAATGGCTCGTAGGCGCGTATACGATATACTTCTCCTCAATCCCTTCACATGTTCCATGGTTCGCTTCCCTTTAAGCCTTGCAACTCGGCACTTTTGCTCCCGCACAGCCATAGGCGCTGCCATGACGAGCTGCTCTGTTGCTTCTTGTCTGACAGCGGACAGCCGAGTGATTCATTCCCAAGGTGGTCTATGGTCGAGCAAACAAGCAGCATCTCATTCTGCACGCTGGTGCACTTCCAAGGCCGCGTATACATCACTAACACAGGTATTTTCGTTATGGTTATTTATTGCTTGGAAGGTCACAAGAAGCCAGAGATCACCAAGCTACGGTCACCAACAAAAAAAGGGAATTAAGGCAAAGCTTTCGCTTGGATAATGCCAGTGAGCTGTTAGTTGTGTGTGTGCCATGGCGACACTCGAAGTATACCAGGTCCACACATGTCTCCAAGGTTGACTTTGAGAGCAAGACCCTAGAGCCGATAAAGAGCATTGGAAACAATGCTATTTTTCTTGGTCGTCGTTGTTGTATCTCTGTCAATGTTGATCATCTTCCTGGCATCCAACGTAACCGTGTCTATCACTACGATGATGGCAATGATGATATTCACATATATCAGTATTACCTTGAGGACGGCAGCGGAGAGGTGCTCATGTCTCCCCTTCTGCAGCGCTCAGGGAGCCTTGCACAGTTTATCCTTCACTACTGCAGGGGAATCGAAAACATTAAGTGACCTTCTCTTAATTCCGATTATGAAGTGATCAAATTGTGTTTTTTCATGCCTCATAGATACATTGTGCAGTTCGTTCTTTTGCCAACGAACTTATGTGATGTTTTGGACTATCATCCCGCACCCATTGTTCAATTGTGCGGTTCGTTTACCTTTCATTAATATATTTTTTGTTTGCCCTTATCTTTTAACATCAACAAATTTTTAATCTCACTTTACGTGTGTAGCAGGATAGTGTTACTGTGTATTCAACTATTGTCCTATTTTCTTCAGGGCAGTGTATCCAGCTAAATATTACTAGCTCTGCTCAAATGGTTTCTGCTATCTAAAGCTATGTGATAGTACTATGGCATTCCTTAGGCCGTGTTTGACAGCTTGGTTTTTAGAGTATTTATAAAATATGATGGTTTTTAGAGGTTTTAAAAACTTTGCTGTGTTTGACATCAGTATATGATAGTATCCCTAGTACTGTTATTCTTTTTATATGTATTTGGGAAAGAGCTCTTGACCTCTTTTATAAACCAAACTGAGAAAAACATGTGGTTCATAGAAACTGGAGTATTCATTGCCCACACATTGGAGTACTAAGAATTTTGACTCCTACGGTTTTGGAAAAACTATGTTGCCAAACTAGGCCAGTGTGCTAGTTGACCGAGTGTTTGTCACGTTTCTCGTGCCGAGACTTTGGTTCAGTAGCCTGGATATTTTGCAAAAATTCCCCAAGCTTTTTCATGTATGGATGATGTAGGTGTGAAAATAGTTAGGCCACTTCCAATGCATTGATGCTTACATGAGATGATAAGTGCATTAAAAGCCTTAGTAACTAGTCTCCCCATTGCATACTCCTTCATGAGGAGTACTCCCTCCATCACAGTTTAGAAGGCGTGCACGTATACCTAGGTCGTCAATTTGACTTATATAAAATATATTGTTTAACATAAAAATTATATCATTAGAAAATAGAACATCTAAAGTTTCTAATGATATATTTTTTTGTAATATACGCCTCTCATTAAGTTGGTCAAATTAACGACCTAGGTACACGTGCATGCTTTCTAAACTGTGACGGAGGAAGTAGGTGCTTAGATTTTTAGATAAGCTTTCTTTATTGAATAGTTTAATAATTAAACTCCTTCATGCATTGGTTGCTAGTCATTTTGCATAGGTACGCGCGCTTAGAACTGTTTCCTCCTGGGGTCATCACAATGTTCTCTCTCCTCTTTAATTGTTTTGCCACATCATGTTTTTGCCTATGGCACTCTTAACACCTATACACCGTGGAGCACTGGAAAAGGCCTTATATATCGAAAGCCATTGAAGACGGAACATAGTGCATGTCTTGAACATTTTGCAGTAATATTTCGGGATAGGTAGTACCAGATTTCCTTTTTCAACTCGGAAGCAAGTACTAGTCGAACATGAACTTGTATCAGTATCACCTTGAGGAGCAACTAAGCCTATATCATCTTGACTCTCGATCGTTCCACTAGGGCACATCTATCCTCATAGGTTTCAGATTCTCCACCATCGCCGCACGCGGCATCACCTCTCTCCATTGACGTTGATCATTTTCCTGCCATCCAAGTTAGCTGCATCTACTACAGCTACGTCGACAATGATGGGATTCACATGTATTTGTATCACATTCAGGATGGGAGCCTTGAGCGGCTCACGTCTCCACCTCCACAATGCCCCTTGAGCCTAGCGCGGGAAATAGTTGACTGTTGCAGGGAGACCGAGACTTGTGAGCAGCCTTCTATTAATTCATAGGATATGATGGCATCAAATTGCGCCGCTGTGCCTACAAGATTCAACGAGATTCACTATTTTTGTGATGAATTTATGTAATGATTTGGACTACCATCTCAAATCAATGTTCAGTTCAATTTTTGTGTTTTAACTTTCATTCGTATAGAAATATTTGTTCGCCCATCAAGATAAGGCCATGTTTATTCTGCTAATTTTCCAAACTTTTCCCTTTATAAAAGTGCACTTTAGATGCTGCTTTATATCAGTGTACTACATGACTCAATCAAGAATGCCAATTCAAATATCTATGGACACGGTGCATCTCAATTGACATTTCATACCAAGTAATAATCGAATTGGAAGTGTGGATACCAACCTACTTGAGAGCATTTTGGCTTACTCACTGTCGAGGGAATTAGCCTGACAATAGTACCGGGGGTACGAACGGAGGGGCGAAGCCTAGCTACGGCGCAGATGTTTCACTCGGATTTGTACGAGTTCGGGCCTCACTCGGAAGTGATAAAAGCCCTACGTCTCGAGCCCGGAGGCTTGGTGTTTGCTTATGAGTAGTAGAGGATTACACAGGGTCGGAACCCTTGCTCTGGCGCCCGGGGGTGGCTTATATAGAGTGCGCCATCACCGGCCGGGCGCCATCACTAGGGCAATAAATGCTAATCAAAGCTGCGTTACAGGAACGGCTGATTAACTAAGGCGTTACTGGTAATGGAGAATTAACTTCATAACGAGTGACTATTCGAGTTCCACGGACGCTGTGTCTTCTGAGTCGCCTAAGCTCCTATCTGACCGAATGGCGCCGTGGTAGTCCGAGTGGCTTGAATGATCCGAGTGAATCGCCATATGCATCCGAATGCGTTTCTAGCCCAGGGGATTTAACGATATTGTGGGACCATAGGTGGGCCCTAGATGTCAGGCCTATGACCCTACCCATAGTAGGCATCCTCATCAGTAGCCCCCAAATCCATGAGGTTTTAGTAGTCGAGTGATCGACACTCGGAAGCATCGACGGCGCCTCAGAGGCGTCCAAGAAACGGTGTAGCCGTTTCTCACTCGGCTTCAAACCATGATGGATTCAGGATTAACCTTCCCTGACCAAACTGTCTAGCTTGATGGTGCAGTACTATCATGTGAAGTCGAAGTGTTTCCCAGAAGAAACGATCCGAATGTCCAGTTATTTCATCCGAGTGTTTAGCTGAAAACGAGTCGACCACTCAGTTTGTAAGAGTGAACCGTCGGACTCTTCGGAGAGTGGAGTTCATCCCATTTACGGCATGAAGGAGCCTTTGCGCGTTCGAAATCGCGAAAGATGCGCGCGGGCGCACGGTAGAACGGTCACGTCGCGGAAATTGGGGGTAGTGGGCACGACGCCTCGATGACTATGCCGAAATTTTCTCCACGTGTCTCCGATGCTCTGAACAGTAGATCCACGGATCTCGCTCCGTTTGCAGATTGACGGCCAGAGATTTCGTTCGATTTTCGGTATAAAAGGCGAGGGTACTGTTGGGGGTGAAACAGATCTCACTTTTTCCCCCTCCTTCGTCTTCTCCGTCTCCCGTACGCGAAGAGGATGCGCGCGGCGACTGCGAAGGCCGAGCGGGCGAAGAAGAGCTCGCACGGCTCCTCCTCCAGCGCCGGGGCGCCGGCAGGATGGACCCAAGGCGAATGGCTGCCGTCGTGGGTCACCAAGGCCCGGCTGCTCGAGCTGGAGAGCCAAGGGCTCTTGTTTGAGGGGAGTTGGCGGCTGCCGGGGGCGGGCGAGGACGAGCCTTTGCCGAAGGGGGACAAGCGCGTGCTCCTGGTGACTCACCTCGAGCGAGGTTTCGCCCTTCCACCTCATCCATTCTTCCGTAGATTCTTGGATTTCTTCGGTGCTCAGCTCCACCACATTCCCCCCAATGCTGTTGTTTATTTGGCCGCGTTCATTTCTCTTTGTGAAAATTTCTTGGGCTGTCATCCCCATTGGGGTTTGTTCAAGCATCTCTTCACTTGCCGAGTGATGACTGTAAAAAAGCCCACTCGGTCAAAGGATAAGACGAATGTGGCCCAGCTGTGTGGGGGTCTGGGAATCCAGCTGCGGGGAAAAGGTTGCTTCCCGCCGATGACGTTTCCAGATTCGGTGAAGGGCTGGCAGGAAAACTGGTTTTACTGCCAGGACGTTCCAGTCGGTGAAGGTCAGTCGGGACTTCCTCCGTATACGTTTGAACGCATTCGGCCAGTCCCCAGGCTGACTGTAACCAAGGATGAGAAGACAGAAGTGGATATCCTGGTGATAGCCCTGGTGGCTTTGGTGCAGAAGGGCATCAACTGCCTCGATTTATTGGAGGTTTTCCTCCAGAGGAGGATTCAACCGCTGCAAGCCAGGGCTCACCCCATGTGGGAGTATACTGGGCCGAGTGACACCACTCAAACTCACCCGGAGGAGCTCACTGCAGACATGGTGGAAGCCAAGATCAAGGCGATCACTCCAGCGCGTGACAACCCCAGAGGGAGCAGGCGGGTGGCTCCACTCTCATTAGAGAATCCGCCGAATGAGGTAATCTTCGAAGGTCCATTATCTGAGTGATATTTATGTACTTATTGCGATCGACCCGACTGATCTGTTCTTCATTTGGCAGGCTTTCACGCAGATGAACAACCAGGTGCCAATAGTGGACAGAGGCCCGGTTGATGTAGCAAGCGACACTGACCGTTTGGAGGACTCGACTGAGGCAAAAGAAACTGAGGAAGACGACGAAGAGGGCGAGGAGGAAGAAGGTTCGGACAAGAGCGGCGAAGTGGAATCTTCGCGCTCGGACGATCGTGTGCCTGAGGTCCGTTCCAAGGCATGCCAGGACCCAGGAGTCCGCGGTGGCGGTTCCAAGGCATCAAATGTCGCCAAGCCGACTGAGCCAGGCCTCCCGACTCGTAGATCGAAGCGTGGGCTAGGAGAACTCGCCTCGTCATCCGAGAAGGTGGCCAAACAAGCCAAAGTCACCACAGCTAAACCTCGGAAGGCGGTCCCTGTCCCGAAGATCAAGATGACCATTCCCGTGGCCTCGGCGTAAGTATCTTCACTTCGAAAGTTGTTGTTTAAATTCGACCGAGTGACGTGATAACCCGAATGTTTCCTTTGCAGTGCTGACACTTCAATCGCTTCGCCTGATCCCCACACTCTGGAGAAGGAGCGGACCGACGCCGATGTTGCGTCTTCAAAAGGTAAGCTTCGGATTCACTCGGGCGCGTGTCGTGGTTTATTTTCTGCTCATTTCCGAGTGCCTTTGAACACTTGCAGCCCCGCGTGAAGTGATCGACATTGATGCGGATGACAAGGTTGACCTGCCGAACCCTTCTGCCAACGCAGACGTTGTAATGCAGGAGTCATCGCCTGCCGATGCCTTGGTGCCGGTGCGAGGGGCTAGCTCGGGAGCCGAAGCTGCACTCGGAACTGGTACATCATCCCCCTTGTTGACTCCTCCTGTGACCAATATCTTTGCGCTACACCATGTCTCGGAGGATCAAGTAGGAGCGAGCAAAGAGGCGTTAATCCAGCTGGAGGTGATGAGTGAACGACTAAAGACGGCGTATGATGCGAGTGAGGCGTTGAAGAAGAATGTCCGAGTAAGTACTCTTGTAAGTACCTTCCTCAATCGGGATTTTTTACTTCTGTCCTGAGTAGGTTTGCATCTGAACCTGAGCACACCCGCTGGGTGTTTCTGAGTTCCGGTGGGAGCGTGCTAAGCGCACCCACTGGGTGTAATCCCCGAGGCTGCCGTCGACTGAAGCAGTCGGCAGAAATCTAAGAGTCCGAATGAATTCGGTGTTCGATCCATTTAATCTTGAAGAAAAAATCTTGTATTTGATCTTCCAGTGGGGGCGCGTTGAGCGCACCCACTGGGTGTAGTCCCTGAGACTGCCGTCGACTGAAGCAGTCGGCGGGAGTCTTAGAGTCTGAGTCAAAATTTTGACCAATATTGTTTCCTTTGTTTCCTGTCTGCAGGCTGTTTGTGAGCTCGGGAGAGACTACAATACTCTGGAGAAGGAGGTGCAGGACCTGCGCCTCAACCTAGAAGCTGAGAAAGCCAAGAATGCCCGATTGGAGCAGGAGAAAAAGTCAATCGAAGGTATGTTCATCCTGTCCGACTGCTACAAAAATTGCCTTCCCTCCCTGTCCGACTGAGTCTACTTCATCAGATCTTCATGGCGAAAATCGTAAACTTGTCGAGAGGCTGAAGAATTCTATTTCTTTAGAAACAGTGAAGATGGCCCTCGAGAAGAAAGACACAGATCTGGCAGCTGCCCAGAAGGAGTCCAGCCGTAAGGCCAAGGAAGCCGAGGAGAAGCTGAAGGCAGTCGGGAAGCTGGAAGAAGAGAAGAAAGCTCTGGAGGTTGCTGCGAAGAAGTCCAGGGAAGAGCTCGCTGAGTTGAAGAAGTCATATGCCGAGTGGGAGACCAAGCTCAAGCACATCACTGCGAAGAAAACCGAGCTGGAGCAGTTTGTTGAAGAATACGGCGACTCTGTGAGCGAAAAGCTCAAAGGTAAACATTCCCGAGTGATTCTTGTGCAACCTTGTCTGGCTGAATGAATTCTGTTCATTTCTGATTCTTTTCTTCATTCAACGAAACCCAGATTTCTACGATGATGTTGCTGAGGAGACTAACAAGATCGAGAAGGAGCTGGACCCGTCCCGAGAGCTGCTCAAGGATAGCACTGCTATGGCCATTCTTCGCATGGAAGAACGCGTTGATCAAGTGACTGCGTACATGAAGAGGCTCAGCACTGCCGTCGCAGACATTGATCGGGATGTCTTTTCTTACGAGGAAGCTTCAAAGGATCTGGAATCCGCTCTCACCCGAGTGAGAGACATACCGAGCCGAGTGAAGGCCTGGAAAAAATCAGCGGCTCGAGCTGGAGCTGACATCGCCCTCTCACTCGTCCGTGTTCACTGCAAGGGAGTGGACGAGAAGAAGTTGAAGTCTCTGGAGGTCGCTAACAGGAAGCTGATGACCCACAAGTATAGGGGATCTATCGTAGTCCTTTCGATAAGTAAGAGTGTCGAACCCAACGAGGAGCAGAAGGAAATGACAAGCAGTTCTCAGTAAGGTATTCTCTGCAAGCACTGAAATTATCGGTAACAGATAGTTTTTTGATAAGATAATTCGTAACGGGTAGCAAGTAACAAGTGTAAATAAGGTGCAGCAAGGTGGCCCAATCCCTTTTGTAGCAAGGGACAAGCCTGAACAAACTCTTATATAAAGCAAAGCGCTCCCGAGGACACATGGGAATTACTGTCAAGCTAGTTTTCATCATGCTCATATGATTCGCGTTCGTTACTTTGATAATTTGATATGTGGGTGGACCGGTGCTTGGGTGCTGCCCTTACTTGGACAAGCCTCCCACTTATGATTAACCCCTCTCGCAAGCATCCGCAACTACGAAAGAAGAATTAAGATAAATCTAACCATAGCATGAAACGTGTGGATCCAAATCAGCCCCTTACGAAGCAACGCATAAACTAGGGTTTAAGCTTCTGTCACTCTAGCAACCCATCATCTACTTATTACTTCCCAATGCCTTCCTCTAGGCCCAAACAATGGTGAAGTGTCATGTAGTCGACGTTCACATAACATCAGTAGAGGAGAGACAACATACATCTCATCAAAATATCGAACGAATACCAAATTCACATGATTACTTATAACAAGACTTATCCCATGTCCTCAGGAACAAACGTAACTACTCACAAAGCATATTCATGTTCATAATCAGAGGAGTAATAATGATGATCAAGGATCTGAACATATGATCTTCCACCACGTAAACCAACTAGCATCAACTACAAGGAGTAATCAACACTACTAGCAACCCACAGGTACCAATCTGAGGTTTTGAGACAAAGATCGGATACAAGAGATGAACTAGGGTTTGAGAGGAGATGGTGCTGGTGAAGATGTTGATGGAGATTGACCCCCTCTCGATGAGAGGATCGTTGGTGATGACGATGGCTTCGATTTCCCCCTCCGGGAGGGAAGTTTCCCCGGCAGAAAGCTCCGCACGAGCCCTAGATTGGTTCTGCCCAAGTTCCGCCTCGAGACGGCGGCGCTTCGCCCTGAAAGCTCTGTTATGAATTTTTTCCGGTCAAAACCCTCCATATAGCAGAAGATGGGCACCGGAGGGCTGCCAGGTGGGCCACAAGCCACAGGGGCGCGCCCAGGGGGGTAGGGCGCGCCCCCCTGGCTTGTGACTGCCTAGTGGGCCCCCTCTGGTATTTCTTCTGCCCAATATTTTTTATATATTCCAAAATAATTCTCCGTATATTTTCAGGACTTTTGGAGTTGTGTAGAATAGGTATCTCAGATTTGCTCCTTTTCCAGTCCAGAATTCCAGCTGCCGGCATTCTCCCTCTTCATGTAAACCTTGTAAAATAAGAGAGAAAAGGCATAAGTATTGTATCATAATGTGTAATGACAGCCCATAATGCAATAAATATCAATATAAAAGCATGATGCCAAATGGACGTATCAACTCCCCCAAGCTTAGACCTCGCTTGTCCTCAAGCGAAAGCCGAAATCGATAAATATGCCCACATGTTTAGAGATAGAGGAGTCGATAAAATAAAATACGGACATGAGGGCATCATGATCATCTTTAAAACAGAAACATATATTGGCATATAATTTCTTATGCTGAAGTAACAATTCATTCACAGGGTAAAGTATGAATCAAGAACTCTATTGAGAACCAACAAACTATGATCTCAGTCATTGAAGCAATTCCAATTTATCATAACGTAGGAAAGAGTCAATATAAGAGCTTGTAAAGCAAATCCACATACTCAATCATCTCTTAGTCTTTCACAATTGCTAACACTCACGAGGTACCTATGAGGTCAAAGCTTCAATCGGACACAGAGAAAGATAGGGACTTATAGTATTGCCTCCCAACTATTTACCTCAAGGGTAATGTCAACATTAATAACTCATGCTCGCCTATTTCCGAGTGGATATATGTGTCTAGATCATTCCCCAACACATGACGCTAGCCAAAAGATAAAGGCGAAATAAAGAAAGTGATGGAGATCACCACGACTCTTGCATAAAGGTAAGTACTAGAAAATAAAAGTAACAGATAGGCCCTTCGCAGAGGGAAGCAGAGGTTGTCATGCGCTTTTATAGTTGGATGCACAATCCCTTAATGCAAAAGAACGTTACTTTATATTGCCCCTTGTGATAGAAAACTTTATTATGCAGTCCGTCGCTTTTATTTCTTCCCTATCACAAGTTCGTATAAAGCTTATTTTCCTCACACTAATAGATCACACATATTTAGAGAGCAACTTTTATTGCTTGCACCGATGACAACTTACTTGAAGGATCTTACTCAATCCATAGGTAGGTATGGTGGACTCTCATGGCAAAACTGGGTTAAAGGTGTTTGGATGCACAAGTAGTATCTCTACTTGGTGCGGAAGTTTTGGCTGATATGGGGTGGATGCAAGCGACACATGTTGAGGGATCTAAAACAATATAACTTCTATTCGGAGGTAAGCAAACATAACCCATTATGTTGTCTTCCTTGTCCAACATCAACTTCTTGACATATAATATTTTAATGAGTGCTCACAATCATAAAAGATGTCCAAGATAATATATTTATATGTGAACCTCTCTTTCTTTATTACTTCCACTACTAGAAAAAAGGCTGTTAGTGGCGCACCTATTTTGGCTATTAATGGCGCACTATAGGTGCGCCACTATTATCACGCCACTAGTAACAAATACTAATGGCGCACCACTGGTGCGCCATTAGTATCCCAGATAATAGTGGCGCACCACATGGTGCGCCATTGATATGCCTCCTGGTGCGCCATTGATATGCCTCCTAGGGGCCCTGGTATTTAACTGGGTGCGCCATTGCTATGCCTCTTGGTGCGCCATTGATATGCCTCCTAGGGGCCCTGGTATTTAACCGGGTGCGCCATTGCTATGCCTCCTGGTGCGCCATTGATATGCCTCCTAGGGGCCCTGGTATTTAACTGGGTGCGCCACTAATATGAATTATGGTGCGCCACTAATATTAATTCTAGGAATTATTATTTTTTGATTTTCTGGTATTTGCACAGGTTACAGAATACAATACACAGCACAGAATAAAAACAACACATAATATAAACATCACATATATAATACAATTCGTCATATTAGTCTCCGAATTCGAAATAGCGAACAAAGTTCAAATATTAGACAAGTTTAGGTCTTGAGACCGAGTAGCGAGTTTGTCGTCACATTACAAAGTCGATATCATCTAAACTACCATCACATAGAAGAGAGCTGCGGTCACGATGAGCATCATCGTGATGAAACTGGTCTTCATCCGGTTCCTCCTCCGCTCCCTCCTCTCTCCCGCTAGATAGCGCGCGTATCTAGTTTCCGCCTCCGCCCTAGTGGTGTACCCTTTGTAACTGTTACCGCTGAAACGGTGAACCTGTTTCCGACACTCCTCCCAGTCGTCGTAGACTCCGGGAACCTCACCCTTGTACACGACATACGACGGCATCTCTATGCACTAGACAAACAAAACGTTAGTAGCAATTCACAGATAATATATAAGCAATATATAAGTATGCAACAAAAGGATCGGAAGAGAAAAGCAACACATTAATAGCACGGTTCATGGTCCTACTAATAAATAGCATCGATTACATATAAGTTGAACGACTGTCCAAACTAAAGAGACATACAAGTTCATTAAAGTTTAATTACAACATGAGCTAATCGATATTTCAGAACTACATAGCATCAATACTTTCGACTCGACTCAGGGACCGGAGCGTGGATGAAGCCGCCGTCTTTCGTGATGGTCATGAATGTGCGGTCGTTGTCAGCCTGCATTTGTAGCGTTGTTTCTATTTCACTGTTGGACGGTTGATAGTTGAGGTAGAACTGCCCCGAGGTATGAAGGACATCTTGATATATGATTTCCGCTAACTCCGACTGGATGCGAAAGAATTCTTGTCTGATGTCCTCGTCCTGGATTGCCGACAAGCGTGCGGCCAATTCTTTGAGATCATTTGGTAGCATACGCTGATGATGGTTCCGTACGATCGCCCGCATGTGATGGAGGGCGTAGTAGGCATCCTTCTGACTGCCAGGCGGCTGCTTGACGCAGGGGAACGTCGTTACGTGGGTGAACACGTGCTTTCCGTACCTACAAATTGGCCTCCTGAAGGTGCCTCCAGATTTGGCGTAGCCGGGGAGAGCATCATCAAGAACTTTCTTGATATCTGTGTAGTCTTTCTTCGACTGACGGTCCGAGTCGAAAGACGTGGCCATGGAATATTTCGGGCTTAAGAGGATGAGTGTGCAATGTGTGTCACTGCACAAAGCACGGAATGTTAGAAAAAAAAAGAACGATCGAAATCTAAGAAATCATATGTTACGGGGCGGTGAGGGGATGACTTACTCGGAAAAGTAAGGCACGAGGAAGTTATCCTTATCTGGGTTCGCCAGAATGACACCTTCGAGGTATGAACTCGCGACTTGCCGGTCCCCAGCGCTGCCCAAGATCTTGGCACGCATGTAGAAGGGGTCGACTATCACGATGTCCGGGATCTTGTCTCTAATGATCCGCATCTCCATACTGAGCGAAAATAGCCGAATGAAGGTGTAGTGCAGCGGATAAAGGTTAAACATAGCGAAGATGTCATCAAACCGCAGGACGATCATACGCCCGATGGTGCTATCGACAAAGCCCTTGCCCTCTGGCACCTTGGCCACGAAAACCGGGTATGCCACATCATTCTCGGAGAGACGCCGCTTCTCCATAGAAAGAACAGCGTCATGCAGACTCCGCATAGCACCGGTTGCAGCATTGAGCAGATTAGTCGGTAGCATCGGCCTACCCGCCACATGCACCCTCCTCGAGATATCCTTAGGTATTGGTGGCCCGTCCTGAGCACGGATCGTACTCGGTGCCGGCTGGCTCGCACCCTTGTTATTTTTTCTTTTCCGTCCCTTCTGCTTCTTCTGCAGTAATGGGATCAAGTTCTGCTCAGAGACCACCTTCTTGAGTGTGTTGGGGCTGATAATATTTCGCACCTCGGCTATTTGAGTCTCGGTGAAGGCGGCATCTGGAGGCGTCTCCTGAGAACTGAACAGACGACGCCTGTTGCAATTGGGTTTCTCCGCGGTACCAGCTAGATCGCGATCGTCTTTTGCAGGGTTGGGTTCTTGAGAAGGAGGCCCCAAGAATTCGTCACCGTACCCATCCTGTGCCATATGCATGTCCGGATCAGCTGACGGCAGTAGCGTTGCGGCGGTCTTGCCATGGCTTGGCGCCGGCACGACTGGCGGTGTTGTCTGTGGGGTGGTGTCCCCCGCCCCCAAACGAATCTGGCTCTTCGGCCAAAGCATGGACCAGTTTAAGCAGGCGCTGAGGGTCATCACATCATCTTCGTCGGCCCCAGGGGGTCGATACGGAGGTAACAAGTTGTCGCAGCCCCGCAGCACCCAAACCAGTTGAACCCTATACACGGTGGGTGGCATCGGATTACCGTGGAACACGCGGTTGCCCGGTTCAACGATTTTGGCCTTGGCGACATCGATCAACTCGTCGTCCACGAAGTGCAGGAGAGTGCATGGAACGTTGGCGGCGGCCTGCGAAAACATGTAGGGCGTCAGGGATGCCCAGTCAAAGGCAAGGAGATGAAGTCATCGGACGAGGCTTAGTTACCGTGATGGCGTCGAGCTCGGCTAATGTCGAGGCACCGCCAACGGCGGGCGTGCAAGTGACGGAGGGGCCGCTTGCTGCCGAGGTGCCGGCCGGCGTATTCTTCCCACACCCGGGTGCATTAAGCTCCAATACCGGCGCCGTCGCCGGAGACACCAATGCCGCCTCCGCCGGAGACACCAATGCCGGCGCGTTGTGCGAGTTGCTGCCCGTGAAGCTGGGAATAGGGGGTGGCCCCTGTTGGCCGCCCGCAATCCACCCCCGTAGCCCCTCAAGCAAGGTAGGCATAATGGCGGTGATCGTCGCTCCCAGTTGGTCTCGCACTAGCTCTTGGACTATCTCTGGAATCCGCGCCACTTGTGCCTTGAGTTCTTTAACCTCGCGCTCCTGGCTTTCCGAGCTGGTCTTTCTCTCCTTTCGCCCAGCCTTATAGTATTCCGACCATTTCGTGGACAAGCCTTCGCCGGCCACACGACCAGCTGACGACGGCTTACTGAACTTATCCTTGTGTTTCATTACGTTCAACGCCCTATTTAAAGTGGTGTCCCAAGGGGCAGACGGGGAGCTCTGAGACCCCGCGCTACTGCTTTCAGTTTCCTGCGGAAGGAACGTGAACCATTTAGAAATTTGGCTTCATTAATTAGAATGCAACCATATGGAGCTAATTACGCGGGGGTGTATTCCATACCAGAACACGCTCAAGATCCTTCACCTTCGGATCCGTGGTAAGCTCCTTTGTTACCGGGTCCACCTTGTACCGGGCCCTGACATAGTTCCTGGTCTGCTTTTCATGGTATTTATCGAAGAGGGGCGGTAGGCCTTGCTCGGCACGCTCCGCGTCCTCCTTGTCCCATTTAGGTTCCGCCACTTTGTAACCGCCGGGACCGAGTTTGTGGACCCCTAAGTTCAAGTCCCGCATATCTTTCCCCCACTGACTTGATTCCGCGGATGCGTTGCTCTCGCACTTGATCTTGAACTCCAGGTAGTCAGCTTCGCTGATCGAAGGATTTTTCTCCTTGATCTTCTCATAACTATCACCTCTTAGAATCATTCTCTTCACCGCGGCTCTCCAAATAGCCAGGGCCGTGCTCATCTTCGTGAGGGCGGCACTGTTCACTTTATTCCCTGAGAGGCGTGTGTTTGCGAAGTCACCGGGGAACTTGTATCGTTCGTGCAGCTTCGTGAAGAGGAGGTTGCGCAAATTCCCTCGGTCACGATGCCTTAGTTTCTCGGTGTTGATCGAGACGGTGCTCCGGAGAATGCACCCGAGTTGTCCCGCGTACCCACCGACTAATTCTTTGGGCGCCGTTGGATGCCCACTGGAGGACACTTCAGTAAATTCCTCCTTGACGGTGCCGAGCACGTTCGGGCACCGGTCCTTCCGTTGCCTCTTCGATTGGCTGCCATCTGTGTGTTCGCTGCCATCATCAGTGGTGGCATCCCCGGCGGCACCATCAGTGGTGTCATCCCCGACGCCACTAGGGGTTGTGTAGTCGGGATCGGTGTCTTCCGCGGCGTCCTCATAGCGGTGAGGTTCTTCGTCCATCTCCTGGGACAGCTCCCAGAATGGCTTGCCCGAACCGCCGGCCTCATCGTTGTCGGCCATGTTCGCTCTAAATAGGAAAAAATGGCTAATAATTAGTGCCATGGTGATCTACAATTAATACTAGTAGCTAATAATCTTTGTCAGCGTGATGAGGCAGTTCTACCAAGATACATGTGAAGAATTTGGTAAAGCTAGTATGCAAGGAGGAACAGTCACTGGGCTGACAGTTCTAAAGAAGATGGCAGCACCAGATCATAGTTTGGTCGATGAGTTTAATCGCCATGTAACCGAGAAAAGGTACTTGGTTGTTATTGCTGATGTGTCTACCATAGAAGAGTGGGACTGGATCAAAACATACTTCCCGAGCATGAACAGGGGCCGGATTATTGTGTCCACGCAGCAATTTGAAGTTGCAAGATTGTGCACTGGAGCAGCCTTACACGGTATCGGAGATTGAACAAAAATGGTCGTTCGATAAGGACTTGTATGTCTTATAAGAATCTGAATCTCGTGATAAGGACTTGTATTGAACAAAAACTTTTCACTTCTCACTAAGCAAATCTGAATCTCAACTGATACTGATAGGATAGGAAGACTGAACATAATCATATAGGCTCTTACTTATATAACAGGGTACTATATTTCTATAATCACTGATAGGATAGGAAGACTGAACGAACTGCATTTCCTTATTTCTATTCTAGCTATCTACAACACCATCTCTTGCCTTTTCAAGACACCTGGTAAATCAAACTTTATGTATACAAAATTTGCTCTGATCATGGAGGGAAGCATCACTTATTATTTCCAGCCACGTAAATAAACTGTATTTACCATTTAAGTGTTTACTGCAGTGAGAAGAGAGCACGAAGCACAATAAAACAAAAACAGTAACAAGACACAAAATGTAAGCAAAGATCATTAATGCAACAAGATGATATATAGGCATGTACCATAGAATTGATAGAAGCATACTGTGTCGATGAATCAATTCGCAGTTGTTTTGATTTAGATGCCTAGCAGTTAGCTTAGTTTGCCTAAATTAATTCATTTAGCTGAATTTGTGTACAGGTGGAGGCTCGAATCAAAGGGGTTGACAAGGTCGAGTCCACCTCAAATGGTGAGATCACCACAGCTGAAAAAGCTGAGGAACAGCAGCATGATTATTCTTCGTGTTGTGGCTCGTACTATCTATCTTAAGCACATGGCTAATAATTAGCTGGCAACATAAATTCTAGGAAAAATTCGGCATGACCTTTGCTATTTTCTTGACCTAGAAGTGCCCATTTTTCGCCGAAACGGAAATGAATCAACATTTCGGCGATAACGGGCACAAATCCCTGCACAAATAAAGAATGCAGTATGCCATAACAGCTCATAGAAACAGTTCATAGCAGCAGCCACATGTTCTGCTAATTAAATCACATCACATGACCACAGAAATGTAATTTCTGTCAGGTGCAAGGGCTTGAGTTTACATCTGCTATCCGGAAGAGAGGGGCTCCAGCGGTGGATAGGGTTGGTTGGTATTTTTGTCAGTTGCAGCTGAGATTCCTCGCGCACACAAGAAGCTGAACTGGTAGGATATGAAGACGTCCTCTTCGACGAGTCCTCTTGCAAGGAAAATCTCTGGTCACCAATGGAAAGGGAATGAAGATCAGAATTGGGCAGCAGATAAACAGTGTGCACATTATATAACTTTTTCTTAAAAAGGATTCCACCTTCTGTAACTAGCAAATATAACAAAAAAACATAGCTGTTCTCACTCAAACATTTATTAGGATAAGAACTGCTGGCTGGGGCATTCCCTCTGCATTGACGAATATGAATAAATCGTAACTGCATACTGACTCTGCAGTACATGAACGTTGTTCCCCTAACACTTCCAGTAATGCAGTACATGAATGCTCGCGTGCACCAAATTGAGTTATCAAGCAATAACACTTAGTTTTGCCCATGAAATGGCCACTGCAGAGATTTGAACTATTTCCTCCACGCACCAACCAAGCACAAGTGGATTCACTGGAAGCGACTAATTAACAGTAACCAACCAACATCATTCAATTCATTGCAATGTACTACTTATCCGAAGGGCAGTCAAATGAGCACAGCTGCAGACAACTAGAAGAGGGGGACGAGGAGGGGGCGAGCAGTTGGCGGACCTACCTCGAGCAGGGGCGGTCGGGGGCGAGCAGGCGCGGTCGGGGGCGAGCCGGTGGAGGCGCTGCTGGGCTCCTGCACCGACGGAGGGGCAGCGGGGGCCTCGGCCGGCTGGGCGCGCCGCGGAGGAAGGGCGGCGGCGAGGAACCCTAGCTGTCGCGCTCGGGAAGGGGAGGGAGGCAGATCTCTCTCTCTCTGGTCTGGTCGTTGGCTCGGGGGGAGGGTTAGGGGAGGGTGGTGGTCGGGGGAGGGCGGTGGAGGGGAGGGCCACGGCGGAGGCCTTGCACGCGACGAGCGGGGCGCAGAGGGCGACGGCGGAGGGGAGGGCGGCGGTCGAGGGAGGGCAGTGCGCGGAGGGGAGGGTCAGGCCGGGGAGAAGAGAAGCGCGCTGTGTATGTAGGTGGGGGGGAGGGTTAACAATGGCGCACCTCGGAGGGGTGCGCCATACATACATATAGCAATGGCGCACCTCTGCCTGGTGCGCCATAAATATACATATAGCAATGGCGCACCTCTGCCTGGTGCGCCATAAATATACTTATAGCAATGGCGCACCTCTGCCTGGTGCGCCATAAATATACATATTTCCAAATTTTGTTTAAAATGTTAAAAAAAGTTCAGAATTTCAAAATTTGTTTAAAATTTCAAAAAATGTTCAGAATTTCAAATTTTGATTAAATATTCAAAAAATGTTTAAAATTTCAAATACTCTAAATTAAATAAGCACACATAATTATAATATGCCCACATAGAAAAATGTGTAGATTAACAATATGCCATATCCATCTCCATAGAAAAATGATACATAATATAATATGCCCACACACACACGCGGCCGACACGTCATGATTCGATCTTAGCTATCTTTTCACAATCTTCTTGCCCTTCTTTCTCGCGGTTGAATAATTTAGCCCCGGAACCCCTTGAATTCTTCTCTTGAACGGACGTCCTTTAGGTAGGGTGGTCCTGCTTCTTCTTGTGGTGTATGGTACTTCATCGTCGTCGTCATCTTCCATCTTCGGGTCACCGTACTTGTCGAAGTCTTGCTCATTGGCGACTCCATCCATTCCAATGATGTTCCTTTTGCCTCTCCTCACGACAACACGACTGGGCTTTGACGGGTCGGTAATGAAGAAGCATTGGTCCACTTGGCAAGCCAGTACCCATGGCTCATTTTTCGCGGTGATGTTTGCGCCCGCGGTCTTGGATTTGGCTTCGGGTATAACCATGGTGGTGAAATACCGGTCTTCTTTTAGGACGCTCTTGGCCCATCTGACACGGAACATCGGGACCTTCTCTCCAGCGTAGCTCAGCTCCCAGATCTCCTCGATCCTTCCGTAGTATCTGTCCTTGTTGTTACCGGTGTAGGATTCCATCGTTACCCCGGAGTTCTGATAATCGCTCTTCATGTCCTTTTCCTCGGTGTAGAATGTGTAGCCGTTGATATCGTACGCCTGATAGGTCATCAGGTTGTGCTCGGCGCCCTGTGACAAGGCGAATAAGAGTTTTTCTTCCGCGGAAGAATCCTCATGTAAAGGGTACCACAGAAGCTTGTCCTTGAACCAACGCGTGAAACATGAGTTGTGCTCTTTGATTATATCTCCGTCCGTCCTCTGTTGGCCTCGGTCATTGTACGTCTTCTCAATAAAGGTTTTGTGCTCTACCACCCAAGGATCGACCATGTCTATGTGTTGTAGCGCGACTAGGTTTGCTCTTTCAAAGTCGGCGAGTCGACCCTCGAAGTCGACATGCATTTCGCGGCGACCCTCGCGGTGACCCCATCCAGCGAGCCTGCCGAGGTGCCTGTTGACGGGCAGACCAACGGGGTTCTCGATGCCTAGATAATTCGTGCAGAAGGAGATGCACTCTTCGGTCAGAAAGCCCTTGGCTATGCTTCCATCTGGACGTGCCCTGTTGCGAACGTATCCTTTGATGACACCATTTATCCTTTCGAACGGCATCATGCTGTGCAGGAACGTCGGCCAGATGCACCATAACGTCGAAGAATGCGGGCGGGAAGTACATCTCAAGCTCGCATAGTATCACCACGATCTCTTCCTGTAGCCTTCTGAGTTGCCTCATGCCAACCGACTTCCGAGAGATGACGTCAAAAAAGTTGCATAGGCCAAATAGCATTTCACGGACGTGCGTGTCCATGATCCCACGGATTGCAACTGGAAGTATCTGCGTCATCAGCACGTGACAGTCGTGAGACTTCATCCCGCTGAACTTCTGCTTCGCTGAGTCTAGGTATCTGCTTATCTTCCCCGCGTAACCGTAAGGAAGTTTTACTCCTACGAGGCAGGTGAAAAACTGCTCGATCTCCTTCTGACTTAGAGTGAAGCACGCGGGAGGGCAGTCATATTCGATCTTCTTGGCCTTTTTGCCTTTGCGACGACTTTCCGTGTCCTTCGCCTCATCATCATCATCATCATCATTAGGGCATTTTGCGTGAAGCTCCTCCCTGATGCCCATTGATTGCAAGTCTGCCCTTGCTTTCGGCCCATCTTTGGTCCTCTCTGGCATGTTGAGCAGGGTACCAAGCACACTCTCGCACACGTTCTTCGTGATATGCATGACATCAAGGCTGTGAGGCACACGGAGGATCTTCCAGTACGGCAAGTCCCAGAAAACAGACCTCGTTTTCCATACCTTCAGCAGCGGCTCTGGCGCCTTTCGCTTCTTTCCCGGCGGTGGGCACTCTTTCCAATTTTTCAACAGCTCGTCTATTTCCTCACCGCTCCTCGTACGTGGGGGTCTTCGGGGTTCGGTTTCACCATCGAACAGATCCTTGCGTTTTCTCCATGCGTCATCGTCGCGAAGCCACCTTCGATGTCCCATGAACACGGTTTTCGAAGACCCGGGATCTCTATCTAGCTGGCGATACGTTGTGTCATCCATGCACCTGACGCATGCAAAAAATCCGTGGACCACCTGCCCCGCGACATATCCGTAACCGAGATAGTCGTGCACCGTCGTGAGCAGTGCGGCTCTCATAGGGAAATATTCTTTTGCTGCGGCGTCCCATGTATTGGCTGGCGTTTTCCACAGCGTGTCTAGCTCCTCTTTCAGCAGCCCCAGATACAGATTGATGTCGTTCCCTGGTTGTTTCGGCCCTTCAATTAGCATACTCATGTGAATGTACTTCCTCTTCATGCACATCCAGGGGGGAAGGTTGTACATCCACACAAACACAGGCCAGGTGCTATGTGTGCTTCTCTGGCTGCCAAACGGATTGACTCCATCGGTGCTCGCGCCCAGCATGATGTTCCTTGGATCGTCCCCAAATTCTGGGTGTTCGAAGTTCAACGCTTGCCACTGGCTCGCATCCTTAGGGTGACTCAGCATCTTGTCTTTTTTATTTATCTCCGGATCATTTCCGTCATCTTCTCGCTTCTTCTCCTTCCTATCCGCGTGCCAACGCAGGAGCTCTGCTAGCTTAGGGTCCGCGAAATACCGCTGCAGACGAGGAGTGATCGGAAAGTACCACACCACTTTTCGAGGAGCTTTCTTCCTCTTCTTGTATCGAGTGACGCCGCACACCGGACATATGGTAGACTCCGCGTGCTCGTCCCGATAAATGATGCAATCGTTCATGCACACATGGTATTTCACGTGCGGTAAATCCAGAGGACACACGATTTTCTTCGCCTCCTCGAAACTGGTCGGGCACTTGTTCCCCTTGGGAAGACGTTCGTGCCAGAATGACATGTTCTCGTCGAAGCATGCGTCGGTCATTTTGTGTTTTACCTTCATCTCCAGAGCCATGAGCGTTACTTTCAGGCGGGTATCCTCGGGCCTGCATCCTTCATACAATGGAGTAACCGCGTCTATCTCCAGTTGATCCAGCTTGGCTTTCTCTCGGGCGGCAGCTCTAGCGTTACCCGTCTGCTTGAGAAGCAGCTCTTGAATATGAGGGTCCTGCTCCCAGCCCATCGATGGTCCATCGTCGTCTGCTCCGGCATCTTCATCTTCATGATCATGCCCTTCGTCTTGATCTTCCTCATCATCATGTCCGGCATCTTCTACATGATGACTGTGTCCTGCATCTACTTCGTGATCATGTCCTGGAGATTCTTCGTCTTCTCGCCCGCCCTCGCCGCTATTGTCTTGCTGCCCTTCCTTATTTCTTACCCGGCCCCCATGGACGACTTCATAATCATCTTCATCACCTTGCCACCGATAGCCATCCATGAAACCACGCACGAGCAGGTGGTCCCGCACCTGTCTGGAATCCGGGTCCATAAGGCTCTTCAGCTTGCATCTTCGACACGGACATCTTATCTCCGTCTCGTTCTTTTGAAGCATCTCGGCCTTCGCGGAGCTCAAAAACCTATTCACGATGCCTTCGGTCATCGTGCGGACCATGGTCGCCTGCGGGGTAGAGCAAAACGATATTTTAGAACCAAAAAAAAATTTGGCATGACTTTGCCTAAAAATAGGACCAAAAAGAATGCATAGTGCCAAATTCTCGCCGAAACGGAAATGAATCAACATTCCGGCAAAATATTGGCAACTATCGCATTTCAAATACCGGTACCTGCAAACACAAACATATGCAACACCACAAACATACGTAGATCTAGCTCAATGAGAAAAGTGTAGATCTAGGCCATAAAAAGTGTGTACGTTGGAGGGAGAAAAAAGTAGATCTAGAACATAAAGAAAGCTTTCCCCTTACTTACCTATCAAAAAAAGTAAATTTAACCACTTAATTTGGGTGAATCTATGGTGCAAATGAGGTGAGGAGGAGGAGGCAGTCGAGACCAAGCTTGGTAGAGGTGGAGAGAATGAAGTGGGGGGAAAGTGAGTGTGGTAGGTGGCTGTCAAAAATATCTAGCTGCTCTCAGGTTACCAATGGCGCACCTCCTAAGAATGCGCCATTGGTAACCAGGGTTACTAATGGCGCACCTGGTGTGTGGTGCGCCATTACTAGTTTTGAAAAAAAAAATTGTTAGTAGTGGCGCACCAGGGTGTGGTGCGCCATTACTAGTTAAAACTAGTAATGGCGCACCACACCCCGGTGCGCCACTGGTAAGTCTGGGGAGGGGGGTGTGCCCAGGAGAAACTTAGCAGTGGCGCACCACACACCAAGTGCGCCATTAGTAATATGGACATTAATGGCGCACCCATATCTGGTGCACCACTGCTATATAGCAGTGGCGCACCACATACATGGTGCGCCATTAATGTCCATATTAGCTATAGCCGTTTTCCTAGTAGTGTTCCTTTTAATTGCCACAATGACCGATAGCTATGTTTGTCAACCCACAACGGGTTTCAATCGACATACTTCTTATATGTGAAGTCATTACTTCCCATAGGATTAACATATATACTCTTTGCTTTTATTCTATATTTCTTTTTATTACCTTATCCTCAAGATCATAGCAAACAAGCAAAGCCCTCAACTCAAGACTACTCTTTATTATATAACTCTCGGACTTGCTTACATAGGGGGAACATAAAGCAAAACTCAAAGCTAGATCACACTAAAAACTTTATTCTACTAGATCAAGATATAATCAAAAGGATCGAACTAAGAAAAATGATAAAAATAAAAATAAAGGGTGTGATGGTGATACGATACCGGGGCACCTCCCCCAAGCTTGGCACAAGCCAAGGGGAGTGCCCGTACCCATGTGTTTAGTTATCTTGCTTAGGAGGTGGTGATGTGATATTCTTGGCGATGATGCCCTTCAGGATGCGATTCTCCTCCTCAAGCTTATTATTTTGCTGTCTGAGATCCATTATTTCCTTGCGAAGTTTTTCAGTGATGGTTAGAGCTCCCTTAACCCACGGATGTCTCATTGCTGCGGGGGAAGAAGCAACACTCTTTCTCATATTTTCATAAATAAGAAATTTAGCATTGGAAGGGATAACCGAATTCGGGATTGCTGAGCTCTGAAGTTCTTCCATCACGGCTCCAGGTAGTGGATGAGAGGTAACTTCTTGGTCTTCCTCCATGGCATCTATCCTTTTCAAGTCGGCCTCCGTCTCTTCCTCCGTAGCCTGCCCGAAACGGTTCTCCCCGATCGACTCTTGCGAAGACATCTTGCTCTAAATCTACCGCAGAAACAGCTCAAAACAAAAACAGGAGATATTGTCGTGATACGAGGGTCAAAACCTTCGGTAGATTATATAATGAATTTTTGCCGACCATAAGGAGTATACCACAAGAAAACAGAGTCCGGAGGGTACACGAGGTAGCCACAAGCCACAGGAGCGCGCCCCCCTGTCTTGTCGCCTCCTCGTGCACTATTCGGACTACTTTAAATTTTCCTAATTTTTTAAATATTCCAAAACGGATAAAATTTGCCATTGAAAAAGTTTTGGAGTCGGTTTACTTACCGTACCACATACCTATTCCTTTTCGGAGTCTGAAACGTTCTGGTAGGTCTCCCAAATGTACTCCTCTGGGGTTATGGTATTGATAATATTGGTTTCAACATTTATGGGAGTACCTGAAATATAATGTTTGATCCTTTGACCGTTCACCACCTTCGGGTTCGTGCCTTCGGCGTTGTTGATCTTGATGGCACCAGAACGGTATACCTCCTCGATAACGTAAGGACCTTCCCATTTAGAGAGAAGTTTTCCTGCAAAAAATCTTAAACGAGAGTTGTATAGCAAGACATGATCACCTACATTAAATTCACGCTTTTGTATCCTTCTATCATGCCATCTCTTAACCTTTTCTTTAAACAACTTGGCATTCTCATAGGCTTGGGTTCTCCATTCATCGAGTGAGCTAATGTCAAATAACCTCTTCTCACCAGCAAGTTTGAAATCATAGTTGAGCTCTTTAATTGCCCAATAAGCTTTATGCTCTAGTTCAAGAGGTAAGTGACATGCTTTACCATAAACCATTTTATACGGAGACATACCCATAGGGTTTTTATAAGCAGTTCTATAAGCCCATAATGCATCATCAAGTTTCCTAGACCAATTCTTTCTAGATCTATTAACAGTCTTTTGCAAGATCAATTTAATTTCTCTATTGCTCAATTCTACTTGACCACTAGACTGAGGATGATAAGGAGATGCAATTCTATGATTAACATCATACTTAGCAAGTAATTTACGGAAAGCACCATGAATAAAGTGTGAACCACCATCAGTCATTAAATATCTAGGGACTCCAAATCTAGGGAAAATAACTTCTTTAAGCATTTTAATAGAAGTGTTATGATCAGCGCTACTAGTTGGAATAGCTTCTACCCACTTAGTAACATAATCAACAGCAACTAGAATATGAGTATACCCGTTAGATTGTGGAAAAGGTCCCATATAATCAAAGCCCCAAACATCAAACGGTTCAATAACGAGAGAATAATTCATAGGCATTTCCTGACGTCTACTAATATTACCAATTCTTTGACATTCATCACAAGACAAGACAAACTTACGAGCGTCCTTGAAAAGGGTAGGCCAATAAAAACTAGATTGTAGTACCTTATGTGCAGTTCTATCTCCAGCGTGGTGTCCTCCGTAGGCCTCGAAGTGACACTTGCGTAAGATTTGTTCCTGTTCATGCTCAGGTACACAACGTCTAATAATACCATCTACTCCTTCTTTATAAAGGTGTGGATCATCCCAAAAGTAATGTCTTAAATCATAGAAGAACTTTTTCTTTTGCTGGTATGTGAAACTAGGTGGTATAAATTTAGCAACAATGTAATTAGCATAATCAGCATACCATGGAGCATTATGTGAAGCCTTTATGACCGCTAATTGTTCATCAGGAAAGGTATCATCAATAGGTAGTGGGTTATCAAGAACATTTTCTAACCTAGACAAGTTATCTGTTACAGGGTTATCAGCCCCCTTTCTATCAATAATATGCAAATCAAATTCTTGTAGCAGAAGAACCCATCTAATAAGTCTAGGTTTAGCATCTTTCTTTTCCATAAGGTACTTAATAGCAGCATGATAAGTGTGAACAGTTACTTTGGAATCAACAATATAAGGTCTGAACTTATCACAAGCAAACACAACCGCTAAAAATTCCTTTTCAGTAGTAGCATAATTTCTTTGAGCACTGTCTAGAGTTTTACTAGCATAATGGATAACATTTAATTTCTGATCAACTCTTTGTCCTAGAACAGCACCAACAGCATAATCACTAGCATCACACATAATTTCAAAGGGTAGATTCCAATCAGGTGGTTGAACAACAGGTGCGGTAATCAAGGCATTCTTAAGAATTTCAAATGCTTCTACACAATCATCATCAAAAACGAATGGAACATCCTTTTGTAAAAGATTAGTGAGAGGCCTAGAAATCTTAGAGAAGTCTTTAATAAACCTCCTATAGAAACCAGCATGACCATGGAAACTTCTTATACCTCTTATGTCCGTAGGGCACGGCATTTTTTCAATAGCATCAACTTTAGCTTTATCCACCTCAATACCTCTTTCGGAGATCTTGTGCCCCAAGACAATGCCTTCATTAACCATAAAGTGGCACTTTTCCCAATTCAAGACAAGATTAGTTTCTTCACATCTCTGCAAAACTCGATCAAGGTTGCTCAAGCAATCATGAAAAGAAGTTCTGTAGACGGAAAAATCATCCATGAAAACCTCAAGAATCTTTTCACAAAAGTCAGAGAATATAGCCATCATACATCTTTGAAAGGTAGCAGGTGCATTGTATAAACCAAAAGGCATATGTCTATAAGCAAAGGTACCGAAAGGGCACGTAAAAGTGGTTTTTTCTTGATCCTCTCTTGATACAGGTATTTGAGATAAACCAGAGTAACCATCTAGAAAGCAAAAATGAGTATGTTTGGATAGTCTTTCTAGCATTTGATCAATAAAAGGTAAAGGGTAATGATCTTTCTTAGTAGATTTATTTAATTTCCTAAAATCAATTACCATTCTATAACCTGTAACAATTCTTTGTGGGATCAACTCATTTTTATCATTAGGAACAACGGTAATACCTCCTTTCTTGGGGACACAATGAACGGGACTAACCCATCTACTATCAGCAATAGGATAAATTATACCTGCCTCCAGAAGCTTTAGTATTTCTTTTCTTACCACTTCTTTCATCTTAGGATTCAACCGTCGTTGGTGATCAATAACTGGTTTGGCATCAGGCTCCATATTAATTTTATGCTGACATAGAGTGGGACTAATGCCCTTAAGATCATCAAGAGTATATCCAATAGCAGCACGGTGCTTCCTCAGAGTTTTCAATAATCTCTTTTCTTCATGCTCTGAAAGGTTAGCACTAATAATAACAGGATATATATCCTTTTCATCAAGATAAGCATATTTCAAAGTATCGGGTAATTGTTTAAGCTCAAACACGGGATCACCCATGGGTGGAGGAGGATCCCCAAGTATTTCAACAGGTAAGTTGTGTTTCAAAATAGGCTGTTGATCAAAGAAAATCTTATCTATTTCATTCCTTTCATTCATGTGCATATCATTTTCATGGTCTAGCAAATATTGTTCTAAAGGATCATTAGGAGGCACAGCAATAGAAGCAAGACCAATAATTTCATCCTTACTAGGCAATTATTTGTCATGAGGTTGTCTACGAAATTTAGAGAAATTGAACTCATGAGACACATCCCCAAAACTCACAGTAACTGTTTCCTTTTCACAGTCAATCCTAGCATTAACAGTATTCAAGAAGGGTCTGCCAAATATAATGGGACAAAAATCATCTTGTGGGGAACCAAGAACAAGAAAATCAGTAGGATACTTTATTTTCCCACACAAGACTTCAACATCTCTAACAATCCCCATTGGTGCAATAGTCTCTCTATTAGCAAGCTTAATAGTAACATCAATTCCCTCTAGTTCAACTGGTGCAATATCATGCATAATTTCTTTGTATAAGGAAAAGGGAATTGCACTCACGCTAGCACCCATATCACATAAGCCATGATAACAATGATCTCCTATTTTAACAGAAATAACAGGCACGCCAACAACTGGTCTATGTTTACTCTTAGTATCAGGTCTAGCAATTCTAGCAGCTTCATCACAGAAATGAATAACATGCCCATCAATATTATCAACCAAGAGATCTTTAACCATAGCAATACTGGGTTCAACTTTAATTTGTTCAGAGGGTCTAGGTGTTCTAATACAACTCTTATGAACCACGGTTGAAGCTTTAGCATGTTCCTTTATCCTAACAGGGAAGTGTGGCTTCTCAATGTAAGCAGTAGGAATAACATGATCAACATTATAAGTAATAGTTTCCTCTTCAACTTTAATAGGTTCAACTACTTTCACTTCAATGGGAGGATGATATTTAAACCACTTCTCCTTAGGGAGATCAACATGAGTAGCAAAAGATTCACAGAAAGAAGCTACTATCTCAGAGTCAAGTCCATATTTAGTGCTAAATTCACGAAAAGCATCGGTGTCTATAAAGTATGTAACACAATCAAACTTAAGGTTTATACCTGACTCCTTACCTTCGTCGAGTTCCCAATCTTCAGAGTTGCGTTTAATTCTTTCCAATAAGTCCCATTTGAATTCAATATCCTTCTTCATAAAGGAACCACCACAAGAAGTGTCGAGCATGGATCGATCATTATGAGAAAGCCGAGCATAAAAATTCTGAATAATAATATCTCATGAGAGCTCATGGTTGGGGCATGAGTATAACATTGACTTAAGCCTCCCCCAAGCTTGAGCGATTCTTTCTCCTTCACGAGGCCAAAAATTATAAATATAATTCCGATCACGATGAACCAGATGCATAGGATAAAACTTCTGGTGAAATTCCAATTTCAATCGGTTGTAGTTCCATGATCCAATATCATCGCATAGCCTATACCATGTCAATGCCTTCTCCTTCAAAGATAAAGGAAAGACCTTCTTCTTGACAACATCCTCGGGCAAACCTGCAAGCTTAAATAATCCACAAATTCCATCCACATAGATTAGATGCAAATCAGGATGTAGTGTTCCATCTCCTGCATAAGGATTAGCTAGCAGTTTCTCTATCATACCCGAAGGAATTTCATAATAAATATTTTCAGTAGGTTCAGTAGGTTGAGGGGCAACTCTTTGTGCTTCCGGTCGAGGATTACTTTCTATAGTAACAAGTGACAGTAAATTTCAGCACAGTATATAAATTTTTCCTTACTAGGTTCCACTCACCAAAGGCGCTTCACTCCCCGGCAACGGCGCCAGAAAAGAGTCTTGATGACCCACAAGTATAGGGGATCTATCGTAGTCCTTTCGATAAGTAAGAGTGTCGAACCCAACGAGGAGCAGAAGGAAATGACAAGCAGTTCTCAGTAAGGTATTCTCTGCAAGCACTGAAATTATCGGTAACAGATAGTTTTGTGATAAGATAATTCGTAACGGGTAGCAAGTAACAAGTGTAAATAAGGTGCAGCAAGGTGGCCCAATCCCTTTTGTAGCAAGGGACAAGCCTGAACAAACTCTTATATAAAGCAAAGCGCTCCCGAGGACACATGGGAATTACTGTCAAGCTAGTTTTCATCATGCTCATATGATTCGCGTTCGTTACTTTGATAATTTGATATGTGGGTAGACCAGTGCTTGGGTGCTGCCCTTACTTGGACAAGCCTCCCACTTATGATTAACCCCTCTCGCAAGCATCCGCAACTACGAAAGAAGAATTAAGATAAATCTAACCATAGCATGAAACGTGTGGATCCAAATCAGCCCCTTACGAAGCAACGCATAAACTAGGGTTTAAGCTTCTGTCACTCTAGCAACCCATCATCTACTTATTACTTCCCAATGCCTTCCTCTAGGCCCAAACAATGGTGAAGTGTCATGTAGTCGACGTTCACATAACACCACTAGAGGAGAGACAACATACATCTCATCAAAATATCGAACGAATACCAAATTCACATGATTACTTATAACAAGACTTATCCCATGTCCTCAGGAACAAACGTAACTACTCACAAAGCATATTCATGTTCATAATCAGAGGAGTATTAATGATGATCAAGGATCTGAACATATGATCTTCCACCAAGTAAACCAACTAGCATCAACTACAAGGAGTAATCAACACTACTAGCAACCCACAGGTACCAATCTGAGGTTTTGAGACAAAGATCGGATACAAGAGATGAACTAGGGTTTGAGAGGAGATGGTGCTGGTGAAGATGTTGATGGATATTGACCCCCTCTCGATGAGAGGATCGTTGGTGATGACGATGGCTTCGATTTCCCCCTCCGGGAGGGAAGTTTCCCTGGCAGAACAGCTCCGCAGGAGCCCTAGATTGGTTCTGCCCAAGTTCCGCCTCGAGACGGCGGCGCTTCGCCCCGAAAGCTCTGTTATGATTTTTTTCAGGTCAAAACCCTCCATATAGCAGAAGATGGGCACCGGAGGGCTGCCAGGTGGGCCACAAGCCACAGGGGCACGCCCAGGGGGGTAGGGCGCGCCCCCCTGGCTTGTGACTGCCTGGTGGGCCCCCTCTGGTATTTCTTCTGCCCAATATTTTTTATATATTCCAAAATAATTCTCTGTAGATTTTCAGGACTTTTGGAGTTGTGCAGAATAGGTATCTCAGATTTGCTCCTTTTCCAGTCCAGAATTCCAGCTGCCGGCATTCTCCCTCTTCATGTAAACCTTGTAAAATAAGAGAGAAAAGGCATAAGTATTGTATCATAATGTGTAATGACAGCCCATAATGCAATAAATATCAATATAAAAGCATGATGCAAAATGGACGTATCAGAAGCACGCCAAGGTTGAGGACTTCATGGAGATGTTTATGGAAGCTGCCACTCGGATCGCAGAGAGCATCGACCTGGACACCTTTGTTGAAGCGGTGGTCCCGCCTCGCCCCGAGTGATCGTCGGGTTAAAAACTCTTTAAGCTTTTGCCTCGGAATGCCGAGTGGTAGTTGTAACCATAAGACTTTAAACGAGCTTGAGGCTCCTGTCGCCAGAACCTTTATCCGCATTTTCGTTTCAAGTGATGCAGTTTGTTTTTGCCTTGACTTCATTTGATCTTTTGATTTCCGAATGTTTATACTTAGGCGATGTGGGGTCGCAACTAAGTCCCCGAGTGTGGGCGAGATCCGCGCTCGGAATTGTTCGTAAGAACAATGATGGTCCTGTCCATCCTAACAATGATGGTCATGTCAATCTTAGTATCCGGGTGTGGAGAATGTCCCACTCGAAACGGTTTTTAACTTAGGCGATGCGGGGACACAGCTAAGCCCCCGAGTGTGGGCGTGACCCGCACTCGGAATGGTTTTTAACTTAGGCGACGCGGGGTCGCAGCTAAGCCCCCGAGTGTGGACATGGCCCACACTCGGAGTTGTTCGTGAGAACAATGATGGTCCTGTCCATCCTAACAATGATGGTCCTGTCCATCTTAGTGTCCGAGTGTGGAGAATGTCCCGCTCGACACGGTTTTTAACTTAGGCGATGCGGAATCGCAGCTAAGCCCCCGAGTGTGGGCGAGGCCTGCACTCGGAGTTGTTCGGGAGAACAATGATGGTCCTGTCCATCCTAACAATGATGGTCCTGTCCATCTTAGTGTCCGAGTGTGAAGAATGTCCCACTCGACACGGTTTTTAACTTAGGCGATGCGGAATCGCAGCTAAGCCCCCGAGTGTGTGCGAGGCCCGCACTCGGAGTTGTTCGGGAGAACAATGATGGTCCTGTCCATCCTAACAATGATGGTCCTGTCCATCTTAATAATGATGGTCCTGTCCATCTTAGTGTCCGAGTGTGGAGAATGTCCCACTCGAAACAGTTTTTAACTTAGGCGATGCGGGGTCGCAGCTAAGCCCCCGAGTGTGGGTGTGGCCCGCACTCGGAATGGTTTTTAACTTAGGCGATGTAGGGTCGCAGCTAAGCATTTTACACCCACTGGGGGCGATAAGGGAGGTTAATTCACCAGAGTGAAAAGAGTTAAATTTTGACAAAACATAAAGGAACGAAACTTTATTCATCAAGATCACTCGGATTCATTATTGGAATGACGAACTAAAATCATCACGTTCTATGTGTAGAACTTGCGAAGTAGGTCCGCGTTCCAAGTTAGAGGCTCTTCTACGCCATCTTTGATATTGTAAAGCCGGTAGGCTCCATTGTGCAGGACTTTGGAGATCGTGTACGGCCCTTGCCATGGAGGCACCAACTTATGGGGTCTTTGTTGGTCCAGTCGGAGAACTAGGTCTCCTTCCTGAAAGCTCAGCCCTTGACCTGTCTGTCGTGGTAACGCCTCAGATCTTGCTGATAGAGTGTCGATCTGATGAGTGCCAGCTCTCTCTCTTCCTCCAAAAGGTCAAGACCATCTTGACGTTCTGCTTCGGCTTCGGCTTCATCATATTGTTCCACTCGGGGGGAATTGTGTTGAAGATCACTCGGCAGCACAGCTTCTGATCCGTACACCATGAAGAAAGTAGTACGCTTTGTTCGTATGCCCCATAAGACGGATGTCAGCTCTTCAACCCAGGCCCCCGCAGCATACTTCAGGTCCCTCATCAATCGAGGTTTCAAACCTTGGAGGATCATTCTGTTGGCTCGTTCTGCCTGTCCATTCGACTGCGGGTGAGCCACTGAGGCATAGTTAACCCGAGTGCCTTGAGAGAACAAAACTCACGGAACTCGTCCGAGTCGAAGTTCTTCCCATTATCTGTGATGATGTCATGTGGCACGCCGAATCTGAAGATGATCTGCCGAATGAAACTGACGGCAGTACCCGAATCCAAGCTCTTGATGGGCTTCGCTTCAACCCACTTGGTGAACTTGTCAACCGCCACAAGCAGGTGGGTAAATCCACTCGTCCCGGTTCGCAGAGGCCCGACCATGTCAAGACCCCACACGGCGAACGACCATGTGAGAGGGGTCGTCTTTAGCGCAGACGCAGGCTTGTGGGATTTGTTCTTATAAAACTGACACCCGATGCACAGGTCGACCATATCTCTTGCTGCTTCATTGGCGCGGGGCCAATAAAAACCCGCTCGGAAAGCCTTAGCGACCAAAGTCCGAGAGGACGCGTGATGGCCGCAAGTTCCCGAGTGAATCTCATGTAAGATCTGCAATCCTTCCTCCGGAGAGATGCATTTCTGGACGACTCCTGTAGTGCTTTTCTTGTATAATTGATCCCCTAAAACTTAGAATGCCTTGGATCGTCGAATGACTCGGCGAGCTTCTTCTTCGTCCTTGGGGAGTTCTTCCGGAGCAACTATGCCAAATAGGGTTGAGTCCACTCGGGAGTGATTACCAACATTTCGTGGACTAGGTCGACCACAGCTGGGACTTCAACCTCAGTCGGATTCGACGGACCGACTGTTTGTGAGGGCTCCTCTATGAAAGGATCTTATGCAATTGTAGGGCGTGCAGATGTTCAAGGAATATGTCCTTGGGAACTATCTGCCGAGTGGACCCAATCTTTGCCAGGTCGTCTGCTGCCTGATTCTTCGCGCGAGGAATGTGATGCAGCTCCAAACCTTCAAAATTCTTCTCCAGCTTTCTGACCGCGTTGCAGTAACCGGTCATTGCTGGACTCCGAATGTCCCACTCTTTCATCACTTGGTTGACAACAAGGTCCGAATGACCGTAGACCATCAAACGACGAATGCCGAGTGAGATGGCCATGTGGAGCCCATACAGGAGGGCTTCGTACTCGGCCTCATTGTTTGATGAATCGAAATGGATTTGGAGGACATAGTTCAGCCGGTCTCCTTTGGGAGAAACAAGAACCACGCCAGCCCCCGAGCCATTGAGCATCTTGGATCCGTCAAAGAACATAGTCCAGTGCTCGGGAACGCTCGGAATTGGCTGCTCTTGCTCAATCCACTCGGCCATAAAATCAACCAATGCCTAGGACTTTATTGCTTTCTTGGCTTCAAACTTGATCTCCAACGGAAGGAGCTCAATTGCCCATTTTGCCACTCGGCCAGCAGCGTCTCTGTTATGCAGGATCTCCGACAGGGGAGCATTGCTAATGACCATGACCGAGTGATCTTGGAAGTAGTGAACCACCTTTTTAGTAGTCAGGTAAATACCATAGACCAGCTTTTGATAGTGCGGGTACCTTTGCTTGGAAGGGTCAACACTTTTGAGATGTAATATATGGGTCTTTGAACCTTGAATGTTTTTCCCGACTCCTCGCGCTCTACGGGAAGAACGGTGCTCACCACTTGGCTGGTCGCCGCGATGTACAGGAGTAAAGGTTCCTGGCTGCCCGGAGCAGCTAACACCGGCTGGGTGGAAAGCAATGCCTTGAGCTCTTCGAACGCGGGTTGTGCTTCAGGAGTCCACTCGAACTTGTCAGACTTTTTCATCAGTCGGTAAAGGGGGAGTGCCTTCTCACCGAGTCTTGAGATGAATCGGCTCAGGGCCGCAAGGCAACTTGTCAGCCTTTGAACGTCATGCAGGCGCTCCGGTTGCTTCATTCGGACTATGTCGCCGATTTTATCTGGATTGGCATCGATCCCTCGTTCAGAAATGAGGAAACCGAGTAACTTTCCGGCAGGCACTCCGAATGTGCACTTAGCTGGATTCAACTTTATTCCGAAGCGCCGTAGGTTCGTGAAGGTCTCAGCGAGGTCTGTCAGGAGATCGGAACCTTTCCTAGACTTGACCACGATATCGTCCATATAAGCCTCCACGTTTCGACTTATCTGCTTTTGCAAGCATTTCTGGATCATGCGCTGGAAAGCAGCCCCAGCATTCTTCAGGCCGAATGGCATAGTGACATAGCAAAAACACCCAAATGGGGTGATGAAGGCCGTCTTTATTTCATCAGGCCGGTACATTCGGATCTGGTGGTAACCGGAGTACGCATCCAGGAACGACAGACGTTCGCATCCGGCAGTAGAATACACTATTTGGTCTATGCGGGGTAAAGGAAAATGATCTTTTCGGTAGGCCTGATTGAGGTGTTTGAAGTCAATACACATGCGGAGCGATTTGTCCTTCTTCGGCACCAGAACGACATTCGTGAGCCACTCGGAGTGGTAAACCTCGAGAATGAACTCGGCAGCAAGGAGTCGAGCTATTTCTTGGCCAATTGCCTTGCGCTTCTCGATGGAAGATCGACGCAAGTACTCTTTGACTGGCTTGGCCTTGGGATCGGTTCGGAGTCGGTGCTCAGCCAGTTCCCTGGGAATACCGGGCATGTCAGACGGCTTCCATGCAAAGATGTCCTAGTTCTCACGGAGGAACTGGATGAGCTCGGCTTCCTATTTCTCTCCGAGTGACGTGGAGTGGAGATGTTTGTCGGAGCAACACTTGGGTCGTTCGGGTGAACATGGACATGCTTGGTCTCGTCGGCCGACTAAAAAGCTGATTCCGAAGCTGGCCGTTTCGACCTAAGCAGATTGGCCGTGTCCACCTCTTTCTTGTATCCTTCGAGCTCGACCGCGAGCACCTGCTCGTTGGCGATCTTGGAGCCCTGCTGTATGCACTCTTCGGCTATCTTCCGGTCGCCAGTCACAGTGATCACGCCTTTTGGTCCTGGCATCTTTAGCTTGAGATACACGTAACATGGTCTGGCCATGAAACGTGCGTAGGCGAGCCGACCCAGGATGGCGTGGTAAGCGCTGCGAAGGTTAACCGTTCCTTTCGGAAATTCTTTTCGCCCCCAAACACGACATCTAGAGCGATCTGACCGAGTGACTCGGCCTTCTTCCCAGGGACAATCCCATGGAAATGCATGTTGCTCTTGCTCAATTGAGACATCGGGATGCCCATTGCCTTGAGCGTGTCAGCATAAATTATATTAAGCCCGCTGCCTCCATCCATCAGGACCTTACGCACTCGGACGCCACCCACGGCCGGGTCAACGACCAGCGCCTGCCTCCCAGGGGTGGCTATGTGAGGCGGATGGTCGGACTGGTCAAAAGTAACAGGTGTCTTCGTCCAGTTGAGGTATTTGGTGGCAGTCGGAACTGCCATATTGACTTCCCGATTGAAAACCTTCAACTACCTCTTGATTTCGACGTCAACAAAGATCATGAGGACTTTATCAACTTGTGGGTACTCAGAAGTACCTTCTTCATACTCGACATCAACTTTTTCACTCGAGGGCTCTGCGCCCATCTCCTGCTTGAGCAGGCGACATTCCCGAGTGGTGTGCTTCGGGAGCACAACGTTGCCTTCTTCATCCGTCTTGGTATGAATCTGGCACGGCTGATCGAGAATGTCGGATTTAGAGTCGGACTTCTTCTTGGGAGTCCACTCTTTCTTCTTTTTCTTTGGCTTCGGCTTGCCTTGGCCTTGCCCTTGACCAGCTGCCACCTCTGCCTTGCCGGAGGCATCAGCCTTTTGCTTCTGATTTTTCCCAGCATTGCCCCCCGATTGAGGGGCGTTGCCAGCTCGTCCTTTGCCGCTACGGAGGTGGTCTTCTTCCTCGCCATTGGTGTACTTATTCGCGATCTCCATGGCCCAACTGAGGGACAGATCCCCAGCTCGGCCGAATTTCAAGATCAGTTCCCGATACCGAGTGCCTGCCTTAAAGGCGCACACGGCCTGATGTTCGGTCACATTTTCCACGGTGTTGTCCAGTGTGGTCCAGCGCTGGATGTACTCTTGGAGAGTCTCGTTGCTCTTCTGGACACAATGTTGCAGTTCTGTCAATCCACTCGGGCGCTTATATGTGCCTTCGAATGTTTTGACAAACACTCGGGCCAAATCTTCCTAACAGTAAATGCAATTGGTGGGTAATTGATTCAGCCATGCTTGCGCGGACCCATCCAACATGAGCGGAAGGTGCTTCATCGCAACGAAATCGTTGCCGCCACCGATTTGGACAGCCACTCGATAATCCCCGAGCCAGGTCTCCGGCTTCGATTCACCGTTGAACTTCCCAATTCCGGTCGCCAACCGGTAATTGGGGAGTATCTCGGCCTCTCGGATGTATCTGCTGAAACACCCGAGACCGGTAATCCCCCAGCCGCTCACTCGATCTCTGTCATATCTGTTCTGATCAACTACCCGCTGAGTGATGTCAGACCTGGCGTCATAGCCTCTGTGCCGGGCAGGGCTCAACTCACGGTTCCTCCCGAGTGGGTAGCCACCGTCATATGGACGTTGGTCACGCGTGCCGCCCCTCGGAGGGGGAGTCCGACTAACGTAGTGATCATCGTGCCCGCGTCCTCCGTGCGGACCTCTCGGAAGAGGAGGAGCTCGCGGGTCTTTCCTTCGCGTGAGAGGACTGTGAGCAGACTGGATGGTGTCCGCCCGAATGGACTGACTGTGAATGCGTTGATGCGACTGAGACACCTCAGAATTTTGGTCCAGGGCAGTTTTCAGGAAGGCCTAGATTTGCCGAATGCCCTCACCAGCTGCCGAGTCAGACGACTGGATTGAATCCACAATCCGAGTGGCCGCGGCCAAATTCAGCAAGGGAGTGCGCATCACCGGGATGGTGTACGGTCGATCCTTTGTGAACAGCTGACGACGAATACGGCTGGAGCTGGGTAGCTCTCTTGCCGCACGCTCGTCGAGTGATTGTTGGAGCCGCTCGAGTCGCTCGCGCTCAGCCAGGGTGGCCTGGCGCGCAGCCTCTAGGGCCAACTCGTCCGGGGTAGTTCCCGCGATGGGGGTGAGAAGAACCTGACCGTTCCTGCGCCCGATTTCTTCCCGCTGCTCCCGAGTGAGGGGTCGGGGAACGTAGCCGTCGGAGCCAGTGTTGTTGCGGTCGCCATCTCGATCGCGGGTATCTCCTGCGGAATACCCGGGAGGAGCAACACCTCGAGCTGGGTGCTACTTCTCGAGCATGCGTTGGTTTCCATGAAGAGGAATGGGTGATGCAGCAAAGTAGATAAGTATTTCCCTCAGTTGTTGAGAACCAAGGTATCAATCCAGTAGGAGATACAAGCAAGTCACCAATGGATGTACCTACACAAATAATCAAACACTTGCACCCAACGCTATAAAGGGGTTGTCAATCCCTTCACGGTTATTTGCAAGGATGAGATCTGATAGAGATAGATAGAATAGATTGCTTGAATGTAAAGTAAAACAAAAGTAAAAAGATTGCAGCAAGATATTTTTGGTGTTTTTGGTTTTAGATCTGAAAGTATAATATGGAAAATAGACCCGGGGGCCATAGGTTTCACTAGAGGCTTCTCTCATGATGGCAAGTATTACGGTGGGTGAACAAATTACTGTCGAGCAATTGATAGAAAACCGAATAATTATGAAGATATCCAACGCAATGATTATGCATATAGGCATCACGTCCGTGTCAAGCAGACCGAAATGATTCTGCATCTACTACTATTACTCCACACATCGACCGACTACTGCCTGCATCTAGAGTATTAAGTTCACGAAGAACAGAGTAACGCATTAAGTAAGATGACATGATGTAGAGGGATAAACTCAAGCAATATGATGAAAACCCCATCTTTTTATCCTTGATGGCAGCAATACAATACGTGCCTCGCTACCCCTACTATGTCACTGGGTGAGGACACCGCAAGATTGAACCCAAAACTAAGCACTTCTCCCATTGCAAGAATTACCAATCTAGTTGGCCAAACCAAACCAATAACTCGAAGAGACATGCAAAGATATGAAATCATGCATATAAGAATTCAGAAAAGATTCAAATAATATTCATAGATAATCTGAACATAAACCCACAATTCATCGGATCTCGACAAACACACCGCAAAAGAGTATTACATCGGATAGATCTCCATGAAGATCATGAAGAACATGGTATTGAAGAGCAAAGAGAGAGAAGAAGCCATCTAGCTACTAGCTATGGACCCGAAGGTCTGTGGTGAACTACTCACGCATCATCGGAGGGGCAATGGAGTTGATGTAGATGCCCTCCGTGATCGAATCCCCCTCCGGCAGATTACCGGAAAAGGCTCCAAGATTGGATCTCATGGGAACCGAGGCTCCTGGCGGCGGAAAAGTGTTTTCGTGGCTCTCTCTGGTATACAGGGAATATTTTGGAATTTATAGGAGGAAGAATAGGGTTGGGGGAGTTGCCGTGGGCCCACAAGCCAGGAGGGCGCCCCCCCCCCTAGGGCGCGCCCCTATGGCTTGTGGCCACACGGCAGCTCCTCTGCCTTGGTCTCCAAGCTTTGTAGTTGTCTTCTGGTCCAGAAAAAATTAATCTGAAGATTTTATTCCGTTTGGACTCCGTTTAATATTCCTTATCTGCAATACTCAAAAACAAGAAAAAAACAGAAACTGGCACTAGGCTCTAGATTAATAGGTTAGTCCCAAAAATAATATAAAATAGCATATTAATGCATATAAAACATCCAAAACAGATAATATAATAGCATGTAACAATCAAAAATTATAGATACGTTGGAGACGTATCAAGCATCCCCAAGCTTAATTCCTGCTCGTCCTCGAGTAGGTAAATGATAAAAACAGAATTTTTGATGTGGAATGCTACCTAACATATTTATCCATGTAATATTCTTTATTGTGGCATGAATATTCAGATCCGTAAGATTCAAAACAATAGTCTAATATTGACATAAAAACAGTAATACTTCGAGCACACCAACAATGCAATCGTGTCCTTTCGAAACAACATGGCCTTAGAAAGTTATCCCTACAAAATCATATGGTCTGGCTATGCTCCATCTTCCCCACACAAAGTATCTAAATCATGCACAACCCCGATGAACAAGCCAAGCAATTGTTTCACACTTTTGGTGTTCTCAAACCTTTTCAACTCTCACGCAATACATGAGCGCGAGCCATGGATATAGCACTATAGGTGGAATAGAATATGGTGGAGGTTGCAAGGGAAAGGGAGAAGATAGTCTCACATCAACTAGGCGTATCAACGGGCTATGGAGATGCCCATCAATAGATATCAATGTGAGTGAGTAGGGATTGCCATGCAACGGGTGCACTTAGAGCTATAAGTGTATGAAAGCTCAAAAAGAAAACTAAGTGGTCGTGCAAGATGAAACTCCACTAGTTATATGAAAGTGACAAAATAGGAGACTCTCTATCATGAAGATCATGGTGCTACTTTGAAGCACAAGTGTGGAAAAATATAGTAGCAATTGTCCCTTCTCTCTTTCTCTCGTTTTTTTTTATTTTTTTTCCTTTTTTTCTCTTTTTTCCCCTTTTTTTTGGTGGGCATCTTTGGCCTCTTTTTTTTTATTTGGGCTTCGCTGGCCTCTTTTATTTTTTTGTAAAGTCTGGATACTCATCCCAACTTGTGAGGGAGTCATGGCTTCCATCATCCTTTTCTCACACGGGACAATGCTCTAATAATGAAAATCATCACACTTTTATTTACTTACAACTCAAAAGAAAAATTACAACTCGATACCTATGACAAAATATGACTCTATATGCAATATGAAAGTGGTGGTGCATGTCATGAAAAACAGAACGGTGGAAGTTGCATGGCAATATATCTCGGAAAGGCTATGGAAATGCCATAATAGGTAGGTATGGTGTCTATTTTGAGGAAAATATATGGTGGCTGTTTTGAGGAAGGTATATGGTGGCTGTACCGGCGAAAGTTGCGCGGTACTAGAGAGGCTAGCAAAGGTGGAAGGGTGAGAGTGCGTATAATCCATGGACTCAACATTAGTCATAAAGAACTCACATACTTATTGCAAAAGTCTATTAGTTATCAAACAAAGCATTAGACGCATGCTCCTAGGGGAGAGGTTGGTAGGAGTTAACCATCGCGCGCTCCCGACCCTCACACAAAGGTCGACAATCATTAAACAAATCATGCTCCGACTTCGTTACATAACGGTTCACCATACGTGCATGCTACGGGAATCACAAACTTCAACACAAGTATCTCTCCAATTCACAACTACTCACTAGCATGACTCTCTTATTACCATCTCTATTATCTCAAAACTATATGCAAGGAATCAAACTTCTCATAGTATTCAATGCACTTAATATGAAAGTTTTTATTATATCCCTCTTGGATGCCCATTATATTAGGACTAAATTCATAACCTAAACAAATTACCATGCTGTTTTAAGAAACTCTCAAAATAATATAAGTGAGGTACGAGAGTTCAATAATTTCTATAAAATAAAACACCACCATGCTCTAAAAAGATATAAGTGAAGCACTAGAGCAACATTGCCTAGCTCAAAAGATATAAGTGAAGCACATAGAGTATTCTAACAAATTCATGAATCAGCGTGTCTCTCTCAAAAAGATGTGTGCAGAAAGGATGATTGTGGCAAACTAAAAAGCAAAGACTCATATCATACAAGACGCTCCAAGCAAAACACATATCATGTGGTGAATAAAAATATAGCCTCAAGTAAATTTACCGATGGATTGAAGACGAAAGAGGGGATGCCTTCCGGGGCATCCCCAAGCTTAGGCTTTTTGGTATCCTTGAATATGGCTTGGGGTGCCTTGGGCATCCCCAAGCTTAGGCTCTTTCAACTCCTTATTCCATAGTCCATCAAATCTTTAACCAAAACTTGAAAACTTCACAACACAAAACTCAACAGAAAACTCATGAGATCCGTTAGTATAAGAAAAATAAATCACCACTTTAGGTACTGTTGTGAACTCATTCTTTATTTATATTTGTGTAATACCTACTGTATTCTAACTTCTCCATGGTTCATACCCCCCCGATACAACCCATAGATTCATCAAAATAAGCAAACAACACAAAGAAAACAGAATCTGTCAAAAACAGAACAGCCTGTAGCAATCTGTAGACTTCGAATACTTCTGTAACTCTAAAAATTGTGAAAAATTAGGACAATCAGGGAAATTTGTATATCAATATTGTGTAAAAATTTCAGATCAAAACCATGTTCCAGTGAATTTACAAAATTCCTGGACTGAGAGCAAAAGTTTCTGTTTTTCAGCAAAATCAAATCAACAAACACCGTAGACCATCCCAAAGGTCTTACTTGGCTCAAACACTAATTTAAACAAGAAAACACAATTATTACAGAATTAATAATGTGCAAAACACACCAAAACAGAAACAAAAAACAGAAAACGAAAATAAAATTGGGTTGCCTCCCAACAAGCGCTATTGTTTAACGCCCCTAGCTAGGCAAAACGCAATAGATCTAGGTATTGTCATCTTTGGTATGCAACTCCTGAAATTGCACACTTATAAACCCTAGGAGATTCTTTGGTTTTATCAATTATCATACTCCTAGGAAACAAATCAAGACACTCACTTGTAGCAATTGGTTCCCGAACGATATTAATGAAGTTAGGGTGAACACTTATCATCTTAAGATCTTCATCCCCTTTACTAGAGGATTCACCCTTATTCTTGGGAGCATAAATAAACTTGGCAGCCTTAGGAGGAGATTTTGAGGGGGTTTGGGCAGAAGCAAAAGCGAATCCCAAGTTAGTGATAATGTCCTCTAGCTTTCCAATTCTAGAGGAATCTTGATCCAATTTTTCATTAACTATGGGTTCTTTTTCCTTTAGGTTTTTTAACGTAACTCCTACCTTAGATCCATATTGTGTGATATGATTATGGATCTTTTTATCCAAGTTTTCAATGAGATCTATAGTAGCAACTTTATTTTCAATGATATCAAGCCTTCGCATCACATGTTCCAAAGTTAAAATAGTTTCATTAGCCATGAGAGGGGGTGAACCTACCAAATTTATCATGGCATTATAAGAATCAAAGGTATTGTTCCCCAAGAAATTCCCTCCCGTAATGGTATCCAAAACATATCGATTCCAAGGAAAAACACCCACATAAAAATTGCGAAGGAGAACGGTAGTAGATTGCTTACGAGTGGATCTATTTTGAGCATTGCAAATCCTATACCAAGCATCTTTTAAATTTTCTCCCTCACTTTGCTTGAAATTAAGAACTTCATACTCGGGGGTACTAACGATAGTAGCAAGGCTAGCCATGAGCTTTAAGCGATCTATCACACAAGCAAACAAAAGGCAAACGAAAAGGCGAACGGCAGAAGGGCGAAGAAAAAGGCAAATCTTTTCGAAAATCGTTTTAGAAGTGGGGGAGAGGAAAACGAGAGGCAAATGGCAAATAAAGTAAATGCAAGAGATGAGTTTGTGATGGGTACTTGGTAGGCTTGATGTAGATCTCCCCAGCAACGGCGCCAGAAATCCTTCTTGCTACTTCTCGAGCATGCGTTGGTTTCCGTGAAGAGGAACGGGTGATGCAGCAAAGTAGATAAGTATTTCCCTCAGTTGTTGAGAACCAAGGTATCAATCCAGTAGGAGATACAAGCAAGTCACCAATGGATGTACCTACACAAATAATCAAACACTTGCACCCAACGCTATAAAGGGGTTGTCAATCCCTTCACGGTTACTTGCAAGGATGAGATCTGATAGAGATAGATAGAATAGATTGCTTGAAAGTAAAGTAAAACAAAAGTAAAAAGATTGCAACAAGATATTTTTGGTGTTTTTGGTTTTAGATCTGAAAGTATAATATGGAAAATAGACCCGGAGGCCATAGGTTTCACTAGAGGCTTCTCTCATGATGGCAAGTATTACGGTGGGTGAACAAATTACTGTCGAGCAATTGATAGAAAAGCGAATAATTATGAAGATATCCAAGGCAATGATTATGCATATAGGCATCACGTCCGTGTCAAGTAGATCGAAACGATTCTGCATCTACTACTATTACTCCACACATCGACCGACTCCTGCCTGCATCTAGAGTATTGAGTTCATGAAGAACAGAGTAACGCATTAAGTAAGATGACATGATGTAGAGGGATAAACTCAAGCAATATGATGAAAACCCCATCTTTTTATCCTTGATGGCAGAAATACAATACGTATTGGGTAACGCAGCAGAAAACAAAAATTTCCAACCTACGCACCAGCCCAGGACCACTATGGAGACTGCATACAAGGTTTGATCTTTTTCGTTACCGACTCGTAGCGCAGCGGAAGTAGAGTCGATGACGATCGGCGGTGCAGATCCCCGCAGCTAGGATTTTACAACCTCCCAACCGCGAGGATGTATACCCTCATCCGCCCCACGGACAGCCCTCCGGGAGGCGGTCGGACAGTCCCCCGGACGGTGTCACGGACAGCCCTTCGGGAGGACCATCGAAACTCGGAAACTCACTCGGACAGCCCTTCGGGAGGACCCCCAAAACTTGGACAGTCACTCAGACAGCCCTTCGGGAGGCACTCTCGAACTAAGACCGAAACTACGTTCTGTCTACAGAGTTGCACACATACGGTGCCATCTATCCGGCAGGGCTTCGTCGTCCAGAACTAGTTCCCACCGGAACCCAGACAGCCTTTCAGCTCTACGAAACTATTTCGCTGGGAGGGAGAGAGAATGCCAGATCATGCATGGCTTGTGTATGAGAGCAAGGATGAAGAGATGGCAGCCCTCACCCCCTCTATTTATAGGAAAAAACCCAAGGGGTGGGGTGCCACTTGAAATACCCAAAAGACCCTTCACAAGGGCATAAAGGGAAACCAAGTGGGGCATGTGAGGGCACCATGGTGTGCCCCACCTTGTCCGGCCACCTCTCCTAGGGGGCCCCCCATGAGGGGCTTCCTTGGCACCCAAGGCCTTCTAGAAGCCTTTTGAGAAAATATCCCAAAAGGCACTTTTCCAAAAATATCCCAAAAAGCATTTTCACTATTCACGACGACATTTTTCAGCATCTGTTCGAACTGAAAATATTTATGTGGGCTTAGAACATTTCCAGTACCCACTAAAATAATTTTCAATGCGGTCCGGAACAATTCCGGATTAGTGATTTTCATCTGCGAAAAGCATCTGAAGTGGTTCCGGCAGCTCCGGAACATTTCCGGTTTTTCTTCCGGAAAATTGCCAGAAGTTTCCAGAATGATTCTGGCACCCTCCAAGAATTATCAGGCATGTGCCAAAACCAATTTGACTTAATGGTATCCCCTGAAACAACTTTTCAGTTTTACCGAAACTGTTCCGGTGTTCTCTCTGCGGAACTTTTCCGCTGTCCGAAACTTTTCCGGTGTCCGAAACTTTTTCGGTGATTTTCTCTCAGACTCCCTGTCTAGTATTCAGCAGATAGATGACCCTTAAGCGTGTGACCCTATAGGTTCGGTGAAGCATAGACATGACCCGGAACCCCTTCCGATCAATGATCAACATCGGAGCCGTGGACACCCATATTGACCCCTATACCCACACGAATGAATATTCGAGTGAACCTCCAGTTGCAGTGTGCTATTCCTGTTGCTTCGCGATATGTTACAAATACCCGAGGTGAGACATGTTGGCATCCCCGTGGATCAACAACTTGTCCACTATGTCAGTTACCTCGTTACCGGTATTGTTCTCTTTTCTCGTTCCCGTGTTCCGACATCCCCGTGATCAAATCACAAAGTGTCTGGCCAGACGATGATGGATACCGTAACACCGAGAGGGCCCAGAGATATCTCTCCATCGTCGGAGGAGCAAATCCCAATCTTGAGCTATCAATTTACTTGACATACTTTTCCATGAACCCGTAAGCCGCCGTAATAGCCACCCATTTACGGATGACGTTTAACAAACCCCAAAGTTCATGAAGCAAGCATGAAGAAACTCGATACTCTCATGGTCTAAGGAATCATGCAAACGTTAACCATCTCTGTGTTATAAACCATTAACTAGTGACGAATGTATCTCATAGCATAACATCAATTCGGGTCGATTCAACACAAATGTTCTTCTAACATTGTGCCCTCAAAATTGCCAGCATAGCCATGCCCATGATTAGGAAAACAGGATCATCATGCAATACTTGAGCCAGTCTTAGAGGCCAGACTAGGAATACATTTTACCGCTTATTATTCCACACGTGCATATGAGTCTTCCTCCGAGCCTCGTGGTTATTGTAGACTCGAGAACCATAGCAGTTATAGCATGGAAGATAAACCTAATTATGAACAGGGAGATAATCAATAACATTTATTATTTCCTCTAGGGCATATCTCCTACAGACTCCCACTTGCACTAGAGTCAATAATCTAGTCAATGCTAATGCACTTTACACCTATGGCATACTGGTGTAAAATATGCTTCGCTTGTGGTATAGCCTGATGTCTAACGGATCTGACAACTTCAGCTCCGTGTGTAACTATGCATATCCTCGCGTTTTCACGTTTTCAAAAAATTCATATTTTGTGTGGATTTGGCTTTGTATATATGTGAATCACAGGTCAAACCTTGATTCCGCAGACTGAGCTATGGAGCAACTATCTGCAATAGTGTCCCATCGACCAAAGCCATCTTGGAACCATACTAAGTTCATGAATGAACTATATGATTCAACATCTTCTTTGTCGCTTCTAAAGCATCAACATACTTAGCCTTTGTTATAGAATTCGCCACAGTATCTTGTTTGGAACAATTTCCAACTACCGTGCCACCATATTGTGTATTACACAAAACCTTTAACTTAAATCGAAAATCGCATGGAGAATTGATGAAGACTGTATCGATGTAATTACTTACAACGAGCACTTCATAATCTCTGCTTGCGAGAAAACATGTCATCACTACTACTCTAGTACTCAATGACATCTTTCACTGTTGTCCTATGATCAGTACTTTTGTTCACTTTGGTATCCATACTCGCAACAACTTTGGAGTATCGGACATATCTGGTTGTTTTTACATACCATGGAATACATGATTAATCCAAACACAAGAGTGTGTGGAATCTCCATCATGTATTTTACTCATCAGTGTTTTGGGACACTGAGTCTTGCAAAAACTCTTTCCATGTGACTTCGGCAAGAATCACTCCTTGGCGTTTTAAATGCTAAAAAGTTTTAGCATCTTGTCAATATGTATTCATAGCTTAGCCCCATTAGGTAAATCTATCTCCATAGATCATCATGCCTAATATTGAGGCTATTTAGCCTAAGCACTTCATCGAAAAACTATTTTCAAATGAAGTCCTAATTCGTGTCAAGAAATTTATTTCCAATTTAACAATGTGTCAAGTACACAAGGTTTTTAGAAATATTATCATGCTCCCACTTACTTTCTTGAATCACAAGCATCTTCGATACCCATTTGATGAAGTCAAACCCCTTTGACCATTCCATCAAAAACGAAGATTCCAACTCCACTTTGCTCTCTTCTGTCCATCGCTGGAACTCTGAAGTTTGCATACTTACTAGCATCCTCTGGATCAACAAATTACTTTGGACTGTATCACATACAAGTCCTAGGTTTCATTTCCATCAGATGGAAATCCTTTTGTCATCCATGTTTCATATATCATGATTGAAATATGTATTAATTGCTAGTTCAACCCGAACCGACTTTAAGAATCGCTACGGTGAGACAATCTCATCGTAGTCAACTCCTTGAACTTGTTATTGCAACAAGTCGAGCTTTATGGATAAACATTTTATCCGTATCAGTTTTTAGTTCCATAAATATTCGTTAGACTCTAAGTCTTCCGAAAGGTGTATCAAGATTTTAATCTCGAATCACTTATATGGAAACTATCTCGGATTGTATTGGCATTTAGCCAATTCCGGAGTCAGGGCCCATCAACGCTTCCTTGTGTATTGTAGGTATACTATTGTCTAACAACAATATCTCGTTTGCGCACCTGATAGGTTTGCACGAGCTTTGCCTACGTGGTTCAGCTGCAAGTTCGACCGAAATCCATACATTTTATTGTAGAGACTTCCGTATCAGTCGCAGTAGGAAACACCGGAATCACTTCCAAGGTTTCTTTCCTTTGATCTGATGACGAAGATACTGGTTATCTCGTCGAGTTGCACTGTCCTCCCACTCACCTTTTGTAAGAACTATTCTCTTTAAAAGCATACCGTTTTGTGGCAAAATCCTTTGTCTCGGTATAGTGGTGGTGGAATACCCAATGACTTGAGATAACCTACAAAGTAGCAATTGTCTGATTTGGAATAGGTTTGTAACCTTTTACACAAGCCCCGTATTCCAAATGTTAAGAAAAGATATAACATGGTTGGGCGTACCATACCATGGCGTCATTTCAACAGACCTGATGGATCTCTTTTCAGTGTAAAAGCCGCAGTCTCTAAAGCATCACTCTTTAAAAGGGATAATGGCAAATCTATTTATGTCATCTTTGATCTTACCATGTCATAAATGGTTCGATTACATCTTCACGGATTTTCCACTTGCAGTGGTGTTCCGGGAGGTGCAAGTTATGAAACCCCTTTCACAACTCATCAGACATTCGCTAAACTTGTAACTTAAATATTCCTTTCTGCAATCGAATTGTAGAAACATAATTTTATTGTTACAATATTTTCTTCTTCATTTTGAAAACCTTTCGAATGATTTCAAAAGATCCAGACTCACGTCTCATCAAGTAAATATCCATATATTTTCTTGAGTCATTTCTGAAGATAGATAAATCCACTACTTGCAACAACATTTATTGGACTACACACATCATAATGTATGATCACCAATATGTTCTATGCTCGTTCCTTATGGCCTGTGAACGGTATTTCAGTCACTTCACTTTTCATAGGAAAGTTGCAAGTGTCAGATGATTCAAAATCAAACGACTTCAAAATCCATCATAATGGAATTTTCCATGCGGGTTTCTCCAATGTGACCAAATGCAGTGCCACACTTGTGTGGTATTCTTTTAGTCTTGCGACATTTAGCGTCAGTGTTATGGATGTATCATATTTCCATCAATATTCATAACATACATCCCATCTTTGATGGAAGCATGGCCCTTCATGTTATTCATAATACTGAACAACAATTGTTGTTTCTATGAACAACTCTTTTGCAACAAACATTGTGCAATGGGCTAGAGTGTATGAAACTCTAAAATGAATTATGAAAGTAAACCCAGAGGTAATGTATTATTATCAATATTCATAACATACGTCTCATTCATAATGAAAGTATGGCCCTTATGTTATTCACAACACCGAACATCAAAAGTTGTCTTATGAACAACCTTCTTGCAAGATACCTTATGCAAAGGGCTAGAGTGTGAAACTCTAAAATGAATTATGAAACTAAATACATAGGGAATACACCGATGGAAGGCATAGTAACATTTACTATGTTCCCTGCGTGTATCTAAACCTCATCCCTGGCTAGTCTTTCAGGCCATAGTAGTTCTTACATCGAGTTGCAACAGAATGCAATCGAGCGGGTATCTTTGTGATTAACTCACAATACCCAAGAATTAGTGATTAACATGTTTAACCATAATTCCTAAGAACTATATCTTTGACCAGCCTTCTATACATCAAAAACTTGTATGACATTCATACATGAGCTGGATATTCCAGTCTTCTCTCTTTTTGCCATTATACTTCTAACAGTTTAACTTTCAGTATTTCTCCTACTCTCAGAAGAAGCACCCAACTTAAGAGTGGCGATAGCCCCGGACTTCCTAGGCGTGAAAGTTTCACTAACACCCTTCGGACACTTCCTTTCTCTTTAAGTTGTTGTTTTATTCACCATCATTATATGACAGGCGTTCTTCTGGATCCCTCTCTTATCAGTCATACGCATAGTAAACTCCTTTACTAATAGTTTGCAAACAAACATTGCTTTGGATATCTCATATCCTTTAGCCTCTGTCTGTCTCTGAAAATGATTTTCAGATTCCATGAATATCACATAACTATCCCAAAACTTTCGAAGTTCGGGTCTCATGGAAGCAAACGTATTGCACTTGACTAAAACGGAATTCTAGCTTTTGGATCGAAGGACGAGAGTCACATGATCCATAGCATTAGCGGGAGAATACCGAAAGCATGCGATAGGACAAAGTCCTTCTCGGCACTCTTGAGGACAATCCTCACATTACGTTACCAACCGTAAAGTTTTAACCAGATATTTAACAGCTATTCAATTTTAATAGGGAAGGTGGAAATGCGAGCCATTCTTCTACAACTATTATGCAAATCACACTTAGACAGTGTCCATAATTAATTGCACTAAGAATTAAAAGAATTAATTCTAAAGTGCGCTCCCACTCAAATCAATATCTCTCATAATTGATCATGAGTGATTCAAGATCCGCATTTCAATTCAACGCCACGGTTCGAGATGAACTCAAATGGCGCGAACTTCAATCGGTAGGCAAACTTGCCGATCACATCTCTATGTGATTCTTGTTCATCTTTCGATGCGTGTGTTCCGAGCTCAGGACTGTCCTGCCTGAACGTCAAGACAACCAAGTGATCTCGCTGCGAGGTCTCAACTCACCCGCCTCACACTTCTCTAATCGTTCGCACCCATGGAGATCATGTGATGCCCCGAAGAGATAGGTGCCGTGACGGTGCTACACTTGGGAGAACACTAACTACTTGATATTTTAAGTGAGAGATCACCCTAATAAAAAGCGACTACCGCGCAATCAAGAAGGGTGCATCATAAGGGATAAACATCTCAGGCAATTCATAATAGCATGATATGGTATAGCCCTTTCTGACGGAGAAGTCTTTCATTTCTTCGTCTTCGGCATTCGCGTTGGTGTTCACCTTCGCGAAGATTGCCACCACCTTGTCGATGCACCAGATAATATTGCTATCTCTATAGCTAATAAAATAAGTGCATTCCATAAGGTTGACACGCAGGTCATTATAGTGCAATCATATGGCTCCAGCCATCATGCCGAATCATGACACGCAGGTCATGTTAATCAATTTACATCATATAGTCATCTCATACATAATCAAATTAATATGAGCACTGCTATACCACATCATATGCACATGCAAACCATCCTGCAAAACCAAGTTAGACGCCTCTAATCGGTTCATGCAAAAACTTGTTTTACGTGGCTTCTAAGGTTTCGAAACAAACCGAAGCTACCAACGTCCATCATCAAGCATGATAATTCAAGTTGCTAGATTAACTTTCCAGGGTGTATGAAACACGAGATAATAAAATCTTGAGCCCCATACTAAACTTCGTCATACGCGTGACCCCCGTGCAGATCACATCTGCATTGCCCTTTCGTCTGCGAAACATCCATCTTTCTCAACTATGGTGGAACCCAAAGAACTGTTAGCACTTCGTTGATCTGTCAATCAGCATACTCAGGAGCAGCATGAAAGGATCGCGGATTGCCAGAACTTTGTGAGATTCCACCATGCCGTCAAGACCAGGACTACGCAAATTCAGGGGATGCAACAGGAACATCGAGTAACAGATTTCATCTGCTACCCGCACAAATAATTTTCAGTAATAGAACTCATCTACTACCTAATTATATTGTGCAACACCCATACATCTCTATGTATTCTAGATCGCAACCTGCATCTACGCATAGCACGGCTCTGGATGCCACTGTTGGGTAACGCAGCAGAAAACAAAAATTTCCGACCTACGCACCAGCCCAGGACCACTATGGAGACTGCATACAAGGTTTGATCTTTTTCGTTACCGACACGTAGCGCAGCGGAAGTAGAGTGGATGACGATCGGCGGTGCAGATCCCCGCAGCTAGGATTTTACAACCTCCCAACCGCGAGGATGTATACCCTCATCCGCCCCACGGACAGCCCTCCGGGAGGCGGTCGGACAGTCCCCCGGACGGTGTCACGGACAGCCCTTCGGGAGGACCATCGAAACTCGGACAGTCACTCGGACAGCCCTTCGGGAGGACCCCCAAAACTTGGACAGTCACTCGGACAGCCCTTCGGGAGGCACTCTCGAACTAAGACCGAAACTACGATCTCTCTACAGAGTTGCACACATACGGTGCCATCTATCCGGCAGGGCTTCGCCGTCCAGAACTAGTTCCCACCGGAACCCAGACAGCCTTTCGGCTCTACGAAACTATTTCGCTGGGAGGGAGAGAGAATGCCAGATCATGCATGGCTTGTGTATGAGAGCAAGGATGAAGAGATGGCAGCCCTCACCCCCTCTATTTATAGGAAAAACCCAAGGGGTGGGGTGCCACTTGAAATACCCAAAAGACCCTTCACAAGGGCATAAAGGGAAACCAAGTGGGGCATGTGAGGGCACCATGGTGTGCCCCACCTTGGCCGGCCACCTCTCCTAGGGGGCCCCCCATGAGGGGCTTCCTTGGCCCCCAAGGCCTTCTAGAAGCCTTTTGAGAAAATATCCCAAAAGGCACTTTTCCAAAAATATCCCAAAAAGCACTTTCACTATTCACGACGACATTTTTCAGCGTCTGTTCGAATTGAAAATATTTATGTGGGCTTAGAACATTTCCAGTACCCACTAAAATAATTTTCAATGTGGTCCGGAACAATTCCGGATTAGTGATTTTCATCTGCGAAAAGCATCTAAAGTGGTTCCGGCAGCTCCGGAACATTTCCAGTTTTTCTTCCGGAAAATTCCCAGAAGTTTCCAGAATGATTTTGGCACCCTCCAAGAATTATCAGGCATGTGCCAAAACCAATTTGACTTAATGGTATCCCCTGAAACAACTTTTCAGTTTTACCGAAACTGTTCCGGTGTTCTCTCTGCGGAACTTTTCCGCTGTCCGAAACTTTTTCGGTGATTTTCTCTCAGACTCCCTGTCTAGTATTTAGCAGATAGATGACCCTTAAGCGTGTGACCCTATAGGTTCGGTGAAGCATAGACATGACCCGGAACCCCTTCCGATCAATGATCAACATCGGAGCCGTGGACACCCATATTGACCCCTATACCCACACGAATGAATATTTGAGTGAACCTCCAGTTGCCGTGTGCTATTCCTGTTGCTTCGCGATATGTTACAAATACCCGAGGTGAGACATGTTGGCATCCCCATGGATCAACAACTTGTCCACTATGCCAGTTACCTCGTTACCGGTATTGTTCTCTTTTCTCGTTCCCGTGTTCCGGCATCCCCGTGATCAAATCACAAAGTGTCTGGCCAGACGATGATGGATACCGTAACACCGAGAGGGCCCAGAGATATCTCTCCATCGTCGGAGGAGCAAATCCCAATCTTGAGCTATCAAGTTACTTGACATACTTTTCCATGAACCCGTAAGCCGCCGTAATAGCCACCCATTTACGGATGACGTTTAACAAACCCCAAACCATTAACTAGTGACGAATGTATCTCATAGCATAACATCAATTCGGGTCGATTCAACACAAATGTTCTTCTAACATTGTGCCCTCAAAATTGCCAGCATAGCCATGCCCATGATCAGGAAAACAGGATCATCATGCAATACTTGAGCCAGTCTTAGAGGCCAGACTAGGAATACATTTTACCGCTTATTATTCCACACGTGCATATGAGTCTTCCTCCGAGCCTCGTGGTTATTGTAGACTCGAGAACCATAGCAGTTATAGCATGGAACATAAACCTAATTATGAACAGGGAGATAATCAATAACATTTATTATTGCCTCTAGGGCATATCTCCTACAATACGTGCCTCGCTACCCCTACTATGTCACTGGGTGAGGACACCGCAAGATTGAACCCAAAACTAAGCACTTCTCCCATTGCAAGAATTACCAATCTAGTTGGCCAAACCAAACCAATAACTCGAAGAGACTTGCAAAGATATGAAATCATGCATATAAGAATTCAGAAAAGATTCAAATAATATTCATAGATAATCTGAACATAAACCCACAATTCATTGGATCTCGACAAACACACCGCAAAAGAGTATTACATCGGATAGATCTCCATGAAGATCATGAAGAACATGGTATTGAAGAGCAAAGAGAGAGAAGAAGCCATCTAGCTACTAGCTATGGACCCGAAGGTCTGTGGTGAACTACTCACGCATCATCGGAGGGGCAATGGAGTTGATGTAGATGCCCTCCGTGATCGAATCCCCCTCCGGCAGATTACCGGAAAAGGCTACAAGATTGGATCTCACGGGAACCGAGGCTCCTGGCGGCAGAAAAGTGTTTTCGTGGCTCTCTCTGGTATACAGGGAATATTTTGGAATTTATAGGAGGAAGAATAGGGTTGGGGGAGTTGCCGTGGGCCCACAAGCCAGGAGGGCGCCCCCCCCCCCCCCCTAGGGCGCGCCCCTGTGGCTTGTGGCCACACGGCAGCTCCTCTGCCTTGGTCTCCAAGCTTGGTAGTTGTCTTCTGGTCCAGAAAAAATTAATCCGAAGATTTTATTCCGTTTGGACTCCGTTTAATATTCCTTATCTGCAATACTCAAAAACAAGAAAAAAACAGAAACTGGCACTAGGCTCTAGATTAATAGGTTAGTCCCAAAAATAATATAAAATAGCATATTAATGCATATAAAACATCCTAAACAGATAATATAATAGCATGGAACAATCAAAAATTATAGATATGTTGGAGACGTATCACTGGGCCGGCCATCGGGACCTCCGCAACGTCCCCGCTGCTCTCGCGCTCGGACGCATCAGAAGACTCGTCATCTGATGACGGGAAAAGGCAGTGGACGGACTCGTCGGTGTCGAGTACGGCTACCTGCTCGACCGCGGCTTGAACTGCCACAGCGTGCTTGATCCAGCGCTGCAGCCGTGAGCACCCGGAGCGCCTGCGACGAGCCGCAACGCGAGTCAGAGAAGCCGGTCGATATGGTGTGGATGGTTGTCGGAGGAGGACTCCAAACGTCGTCGCGCTGAAATGCACCGCACCTCGGGCAGGCAGTGCCTCAGCATCCAGCGGTGCTTCCTGCAGCCACGCCGAATCGTCGACGGTGAAGCTGAGGGAACCGAAGAGGATCTCGCTGCCGAGTGCCATCATGATGATCAGAAAAGTGGAAATTCCACCTGCGCCTGAATTTGCTAGACGTGCTGCCCCACGGTGGGCGCCAACTGTCGAGGGAATTAGCCTGACAATAGTATCGAGGGCATGAACGGAGGGGCGAAGCCTAGCTACAGCGCAGATGTTTCACTCGGATGTGTACGAGTTCGGGCCTCACTCGGAAGTGATAAAAGCCCTACGTCTCGAGCCCAGAGGCTTGGTGTTTGCTTATGAGTAGTAGAGGATTACACAGGGTCGGAACCCTTGCTCTGGCGCCCGGGGTGGCTTATATAGAGTGCGCCAGCACCGGCCGGGCGCCATCACTAGGGAAATAAATGCTAATCAAAGCTGCGTTACAGGAACGGCTGATTAACTAAGGCGTTACCGGTAATGGAGAATTAACTTCATAACGAGTGACTATTCGAGTTCCACGGACGTTGTGTCTTCTCAGTCGCCTGAGCTCCTATCTGACCGAATGGCGCCGTGGTAGTCCGAGTGGCTTGAATGATCCGAGTGAATCGCCATATGCATCCGAATGCGTTTCTAGCCCAGGGGCTTTAACAATATTGTGGGACCACAGGTGGGCCCTAGATGTCAGGCATGTGACCCTACCCATAGTAGGCATCCTCATCACTCACCTAAGGGTTACTAATTTGTGAGGGCACTTTGTCAAAGAACAAATAACAAACATCTTTCAGTGTACAATAAAAGACGATGTTTAAGGGGGAGCAAAGAAAAGCCTTCGCCCTTAACAAAGATGACTTCTCTGATGAGGAAGGTTTCCTCCACTGAGAATGATACACTATAATCCCCTTTTACAGAAGAGAAAATAACAAAAGGCAGTGTTTGACTCTTATACTGATGGAGCCTCAAGGCCTGATGTCATCCCTTTCTTTTTCTACCCTCATTTTTGGGATTGGATCAAACATGATTTACTTAATATGTTTGATGACATCTATAGAGGCAATTTAGATATTTATAGGCCAAACTTTGTTATGCTATCCTTGATACCTGAGGATTGAGAAGCCATTACCATAAAGAAGTTCAGACCCATTAGTCTGCTTAACTGTGTTTTTTTACTAAAGTGTTAACTAGCAGTCTCTTGCTGCAAAGGCTTATTGTCTCCAACCAATCCGCCTTCTTGAAAGGTAGATATATCCTAGAGAGTGTTGTCACAACTCATGAAGTCTTGCACTTTGTGCATGCTAGCAATGAGCAGGGGTTGGTCCTTAAGTTGGACTATGAAAGGCTTTTGACTTTGCTAACTTAGAGTTTCTAATGGAGCTGCTAACTCTTAGAGTTTTTGGATATAAATGGATCTCATGGATCCAAGCTGCTAACTCTTATTAGCCATGGTTTTTTTAGCAAAAATTATTTTTTATACCATGTGTCCCCTATAATTTGCCATGCGACCCCATGGAAAATTGTGCACTCAATTTGCCATTTTTTCCATGATTTTTAAGCAAAACAATTCTTTTCAAAAGTTGCCACATGGCCCCTACAATGTTTCTACATTTTTGTCATGTTTCAGATATAAACAACTACTAAAATTGACATTCTTTACAAAGGTATTTCTTTCCATGATTTTTTTGGACAATGGAAAATTTCTTTAGATCGTGCCAAATTTATTTTTCTTTGGATCATGGCAAATTCACTTCAGGGCCATGGCAAATTAACTTTTATATACCATGGCAAAAAATTGGAAAAATGGAAAACTTCCTTCTTTTCTAGACCACGACAAATTCACCTTATGGACCATGGAAAACTTATTTTTTAAGGACCATGGAAAATTAACTTTATGGAACATGGCAAACTTACATTTTCATGTTCTTAGAGAGCAAAATTCCAAAACTTGCCATGTGTCCATGGAAAATTCCTACAATTTCAGATTTAAAATTAATGAAAATTCCTCACTTTTTTCAGTAAAAAAAAATTCCTCACTTTTTTCCATGCAAACATTATAAATCCCCAAAATTTTCCATGTCTTTTTTTAGATAACAAAAGTTACTAAATTTATTATATTTAGAAAAGGTTGCATAACATTTACATTTATTTACAAAAATGGCAGTTTTATTAATTAGACCAAGGTATTTTTTTTGTAGGTATCATGGCAATTTCATTTCTTAGACTATGGCAATTGTATTTATTTACACCACGGGTAATATAATTGCATATAGCATGGCAAATTATATTTCTTTTTTATTGTAGATCATGGCAATTTTGTGGAACCGGGCAATTTTTGCTTCACGGACCATCCAAAATATATTATTTTAGACCATGGTAAATATTTTTATTCAATGGTTGCCAATTTCTTATTTGGACTACGGTAAATGTATATTTTGTACCATGGAAAATTATTTATTGTACCACAAAAAAAATTCTTACTTTTTCAACTAGGGTCCACAATTTTTGTACCATGCTAGTTTATTGTTCGGAACATGGCAAAAAACATTTGAACAAAACGATGGTAAATTCCTTTTTTGTACACAAGCCAAAAAATTTCTTGATTTTCCCATGGAAAATTTGTTTTCATATGACTACTTCATAATTATTCTATTCAATATTTTTTGTACATTCATCTTATTAAACACTAGGAACTATTAGGTTCAAACATACTCCCTTCGTTCCTAAATATAAGTCTTTTTAGAGATTTCACTATGAACTACGTCGGGATGTATGTAGACATATTTTAGAGTGTAGATTCACTTATTTTGCTCCGTATTTAATCCGTAGTGAAATCTCTAGAAATACTTATATTTGGGAACGGAGGGAGTACTTGCTAAGTTTTTATTGTTGTTGTTAAGATATGGCAGATTTAGTTCTCATACACAGGGATTGTAAAATTTCATGCAATTAGTTCTCATACACAGGGATTGTAAAATTTCATGCAAGCCAAACTTATATAAAACATACATCGAGTGAGTTGTTTGTTTGAGTTCTTTAGCCATTGCTAATTTCATTCTTAAGGCGATTATTAAAATCTTTGAAATATTTTTGTTTATTTTGAAATATTTTATATCTTAACCACAACAATTAGTTTGTTCATTACATCGCAATTTCATTGTTTCTACCATGGCTAATTTGTTTATCATGTGTGTGATTTATATGTTATGATAAAAAAATATAGATTATGAAATACTTATTATAAGATCGTGGCAAAATTCCAGCAAGATTCTTTTAATTGATGCAACTTTCCCATGTACAACGAGTTTAGATGTCTTGGCAAATTTAATTTTTGACAGCTATGGCAATTAATTTTTTGGATATTGGCAAATTTTACATTGAAGTTTAGATGTACATGTCGGCATTAGCTTCCATTTTGAAAGAGCACCTCCACCAACAGCCCTATTTTTGGCCAAAAAAAAAACATGCTGGAGTAAAAAAATTAAGGCACAAAAACGCTTTTTTGGCACAAGCAAGCCTCGTCTCCAACAGCAGCCCGATAATAGGACAAAAACATTTTTTTGGCACGAGATATGGCAAACTAGTCCAACAGCTGCCCTAAAAAAATAGGGCGGGAGCGGCGGCGAGCGTATCGGGGTCGGCGGTGGGGACGGAGGAGACGACCATGGTGCACGGCATCCGGCCGGTGGTCGGATTCGAGGGTTTCCGACCGCGGGCGGACGTCCGGAAGCAACCTCGCCTTTTTGGGCAGCCGCCGAAGTGCCCGAAATTTGCTGCACGAGGAGCCTCTTTTTTGGGCTGCACAAAAAAAATGAAAAAATATTAGGATTGGCCAGCTGTTGGAGGCATTTTTTGTCCCTTCGTGTCCTAAAAACGCCTCATGCCCAAAAATAGGGCTGATGTTGAGATGGTCTAAAGCCTGTTTTCGTGGTGATAAAGCTTAGCCTTTTTTGGGCCAATTTTCTCCTATCACGCGCGTTGTGGTGGTCTCGTTTAGATCTTTTCTATGGGAGGGTTCATCATAGTGAACAGAATCGTTCGCGGCGGGAGGGTTCTTAAGCAAACAATTCCTTCATTTTTCCAAAAATCGGACATTCCCTAGATATTTTGTTTCTACAAAAAGAACTTTTTTTAGTAGCATCTCTAAGAAAAAAAACTTGGTAGAGGTACAATCGTACAAGGCAGAGAAATGCACCGGTACTGGGCCTAATCCTTATTTTTTGAAGTAGGCCTAATCCTTTTTTTAAGTCGGCCTAATCCTAATTTGATACGGGAGTTTGGATAGCGTATCCGGGCTGATTTGGAGCGTTAACAGCTCTACTTTCCAAATCAGTTGGAAACAATGCCGGTGAGAGGGTTTCAGATTCCCCACGGTCGCCGCCGCCTCACCTGAGTTGCATATATACTCCGGCGCGCGAAGGAGCGTGCGCGAGATCGACCACCACGCCACGCAGCAGCCCAGGTCGATCAAACCACCACCAGCGCACGTACGCGCGCCCCCACCATGGCCAAGCCCAGGCCGGCGGCGGACTGGTCGTCGCTCCCCTCCGAGCTCGTCAGCCGCGTTGCGGACGTCTTCCTCGCCACCAGCGACATCGACTACTACATAGCCCTCCGCGCCGTGTGCCGCAACTGGCGCGCCGCCACGGACGACCCACGCGGGAGTGATCGGCGGTTCCGGCCCCGCGGATGGATCTTCCTAGGCGGGAATAGCGGATCTGGCAACCACCTCTTCCTCAACGTCGACACCGGCCGCTTCCTGTGGAAGGACCTTCCCAAGCTCCACAACTACATCCCCACGACGGACGGCCTCCTCGTCCTGCCGCAGGTGGCGTCCAGTTCAGGCTCCAAAATATGCCTCTTGAACCCCTTCACCGGCCATCGCGTTCTCTACCCCTTCATAGGCATGCGCCGCTTCGACAGAGGCGTGACGGTGGCCGGCTCGTCGCCGGAGATGCTCTACCTCTGGGGCGGCCAAAGCGCCGCGTGCCTAGACCCGACCTGCGGTTTCGAGTGGGTGACGCTCTTTTCGGTGGAACCCGCCCTCGAGTCCTTCGCCTCCATGGTGGCGTACCAGGGCCGCCCATACGTGACCGACCAGAGGGGGGCGGTTGCGGTCGTGGAGGACCACTCCGGCCGGGACCCCAGGCTCGCCACTGTCGTCGCCGCCAACTGGGGAGATCGCATGCCCACATTCCTCGTCGACTGCGCCGGGGAGCGTCTGCTAGTTCGTGTCCCTAGGATCGATGGTCACGGCGAAGTGGTAGAGGTGTGCTGGGTTGACGTTGAGGATAAAGAACTTTGGACACTCAAAGGCATCAGAAACTACGCGATCTTCCTCGGTGATCGATGCATTGCTGTCGACGCCGACAAGTTTCCTGGCGTTGAAGGTAACTGCATCTACTACATTGGTGGTGGCGCACGGCCGGATGAGCGCGGGATTTGCATGCATCGCCTCGACGACGGCAGAGACGAGAAACTCTTTGACGACGAGGTTGATCAGCTCGAGGTCCAAGCCCGTCCCTTCAGCCTTGCACAACTTCTCATGGAATATGCCCACTATCGGTTGCAGTAAACACGGCTTAGTCCCAGCGACAGGTTGATTTTCTGTTTCTCTAATATATTTCCTCCGTTCGGAAATAAGTGTCATGGTTTTGGTTCAATATATACTCCCTCCATTCGGAAATAAGTGTGTCGTGGTTCTAGTTCAACCGTATCCATCCAACTCTCCATCTAGGAAGAACAAGACGGCATGCAATCGCCTTGATTTATATTTATATTAGGCTAAAGAACATAGTACAACTTTAATAACAATCGTGCAATGGCTTCAAACCTTCAAGTGCCTGAATCAAAGCACGAGTAGTGTCAATGTTTACTCCTACTATATTTGTTTTATTTTCATCACACTCTATTTGCTTTATTTTTATCACTCATCGATTATTGTATTCTCCTCCTTTATTTTGACCGTCTAGACACACCGCATAGAAATATGATTCCCATTAGCTAGGATTTTTGTCACCTCTCATGTCGGCGGACTAAGGGAGCATATTCTACAACCTAGCTAAAATCTTTGATCCACATACATAGACGGACTTGTATAAGATTTTATGACCACTTCCAGTTGTAGATCTCTTTAGGACAAGAGATCAGCAAGTCCATGACGCTTCTCGTTTCGATCTACATTTTCATCAACACTATAAGCTATTCAATGACATTAGCAATTGTCGGTTTATGAGCAAAGGGAACCTTTTGAGGGGAAGAGAGAGACGCCAACACACTCTAGGGACAGGAGGATCTGTGACGCTGGATACTGGTTGCATGTTACTACTCTTTTATTTTAGCATGTCAAAATTAAGCTATGAAAGAAAAGAGTTTTATGTAACCAACAATTATTAGTAATGCATGTATGTCCTCATATGCGAGTTAGATATCAATATCACTTGATTTGTATAAAGAACATACTTTTATAATTGTCATATATTTGCATGTGAAAATTAAGTTTCCTGGGGTACATGTATGGAAGGCGTATATATGGGTTGGCATTTCATCCAATGATTAATTGCTCTTTTATAGGAAAATTCGTTCAATAGCATGCTTTGAGAGAAAAAAACAAAATAATACATATAATTTTGCAACTTTATAAAAGACAATGGAGTGTTAGGCTCAGTTTGTTGTCCGAGAAGCATTCTTAATCATGGCTTGAATGGTGGCCACCGGGGCGTGTCATGTTGCCATATTTCCATGGCAACCGATGATATCGATAGAACAATTCATATAGATATGTATGGTACTTAGCTTTCCCCCAACCCAACCCCCACCTAAGGTCTCCTCCATGCCGCCGCCTCGATCCATGTCCTCTCTTTTGTGCGATGTTCATGGGCGTCCAGACGAGTGGGCACCAGCCCCTTCTGTTTTTATTAGTTCTCGTGTTTCCTTAGGTTCTAGTTCCCTAGCGCCATCGGTGGAGTGGATGCAGCGACGACACATTAGAATACACTCGCCTATCCCTATCTCGACAAAGTCGGTTGCGGCGTCGACAAATGGCCTGTGAGAGTAGGTGTTCCCAGATCTGTTGACTATCTACAGATCTAGGCAGTTGGTGTATCAACCAAGAGAAGTAGTTTAAGTAGGGTAATGCCATCCGTCTATCCTTATTTTGTATTAAACATAGTTACATCGTTTACCACTAGGTGAAGTATCTCCACTGGAGGGTCATCACCCCAGTTACATGATATATATAAGTATCAAACAACATTCTTGGCTAACTCATGAGCAACTTGTTGGTTGGCTTCTCATGGACAATATTCAAATTAAGCTTAATAGAACTCCATTTATCATATCCTGTAGTCTTGAATAATTGCAGCAGATAAGGTAGCTGAGAAGCCTCCCCCCGGATGGCCTCAATTAACTGTAGTAGTTCGCCTGGGAAATGGTTCTGTTGCATACTAGAAAATGTGCTAGCTACAATCCATGTCGATAGGGGATGAGCCTCAACCATAGTTGCATCTTCACTTGTGTTAATTTCCTACACGAGACACCTGCACATCTCCTCCTTTTTCATCACGGGTTACGGCTTCGACATCCTCAACAAAGCTGACATCAACGTTAACTTTCACCATTCCTTCTTTTGAGCATGTCCATCCAATCTGCTGTGTAACAGGTTGTTTGCTCAATCTTGAATAGTATATTGCCAACGCCCTGATCGCCATGGACCACTCGTCTCCTCTCCCACCAAATGAACCATGCTCCCATAAGAACTAATTAGCCGGATCAATCCCTAGCAAGGCCGGTGCAATTCTAGACGAACAAATAATACTTTTCAGAGCAACTGAACCAGATCTACCTTCATTGGCAACTTCTTCCATTGCCGGTGATAGCCCTTGTTGTTGCCAAACCTCCATAGCTCGTTCACACTAAAATATGATGTGCATGATATCTTCACAACCTTGGTGACAAACAAGGCAGCCACTAGTCGATGAGATGTGTCTATTACTCAAGGGAACATGTAGACCAATAAAGGGAACATGCATACCAATCAAGGGAATCAATTTGTTAGATCTTGTTGCGACAATTTCGACCTCTTCTTTGAAGCTTTTCTATATGGCATGCAACAAGTTATTCAAACCCTCTGGATTGGTGGTCAAGGTTTGCAAGCATGCGCCACGTTTAGTGATGCCCTCTCTAATGTTCCTTCAATGCCCACTAGATCTTGTGTTCTACCGGTGAGTGGCTATTGCGAGCTTCAAAGTGTGGTATACTAGGTGTGTTCGCAGATGTGCTTTTCTCTACCTACTCGTTCAGTGCATGTTTCGAGCTCGGATGGGCGTTCCATAGTCGAGGAAGAAGACGACCAATATGGTTTTTCAATGTTATTCTATGTTTACCAATTCTTTTGTATCTTGTCGTCTTTTCATCGTATCTTCTACTATTTTTTCTTGATAGTTATCAGATATAACATGCCCTTCAGTTGTAGTCATAAGGAGGAAAACAACGTATGGTACCAAACGTGCTAAGCATGGCCAACGATGTGCTTTAAACATGCTGCTCCACTGTCCAACTAGGCTCGGATTTATAGGTGGAGCTTATATAGTAGCCTCGCAATGTGTCAGCATGGTTTGCAGAGGAGGTCGATGATCCAGGGTAGAAAGAAGAAAAGGAGAAGATAAAGAGGGGGAAGGAGGTGAGAGATGACGGTGGGTGTTCGATTTGGGAGATAGAAGATGACACAGGTGGGGGCCATAGTAATGATAGCCTTAGTTTCGGGCGATGGGTGAGAAAAAACAAAGCCGATGCCTCATTCTTTTTATATCTAGCTGGATGGGTTGGTGCACATTTGGTTCTACCTCCATAGCTCACTCGATATGAAGTGCATCTTGCTGCATGCCCCCCCCCCCCCCCCCCCCCGCCCCCCGCCACAACCATGTCAAACCCGGTAGGGCACGCTTCATATTTGATAGGATCACGTCATGAAAGGGGGAAAATTGCATAAGTTCAGGACATTATACAAGAATCAAAGTATGAAAGCACAAGTTATTGACAATTCAATGACAATTATAACAAACTCTGTAGAACACGATTTATATTTGAGAGGATCATATGACGAACAAAAGTGCACATGTTCAAGTCATTACACCAAAAGCAAAGCATGATTGCAGTACATGATAGCTTATTTACTGTACTTTCTTAAAGTACGGGAGCAGAGTACGTAGTTATCTATAGACAGATGGTAGATGCCTTGACGGTAGATAGGAAGTGCAGCTTGGCGCATCCTACTCGGCCATATCATATCCATCCCGGTAATGCAGAATATATACACACTTAAGCACACCCAGTAACATATAATATATATACTTATGCACACTGAAATGAAAAGCATCGGTAAAGCACCACTAATAAGATTGTCGATAGAAACTATAACCACAAGCTTTGAATATATACTCATGAATTCGTTGATAACATGTTTCAGGATCACAGGATGGACATGGTACACACGGCTAGATTCCATGCAACTTAGAGTTAGATGTATCAACTACAACATTTGCCATGTCCATATCCTCACAAATAAGAAATTTCTAAGAACGGGAAATGATGTTTATCTAAAGTTGTTTGAATTTTAATTTGACATGAATATATGATTTAATAAAAGACTTCCACTATTTGCACCAGAAGGCCCCACAAATGGTTGTTGGTTGTGTTCTTCCTGCCGAGCCCTACAGCAAAGGGAGAAGGGGATCCGGCAATCACGAAGTCAGTAGCGTAGAAGTTGACCTGTGTGCTAATTTCATTTTGACATGAATATAAGATAACTAAATGACTTCCACTATTTGCACCAAAAGGCGTCGCAAATGATCAGCAACTGTGTTCTACTTGCCAAGCTCTGTAGCAAAGGGAGAAGTGGATAAAGAGATCACGAAGTTGGTAGCGTAGAAGCTGGCAGGTGTGCTAAGATAAATTTTCAATGGTACAAATGATGGTATAAACTTCACACAAGTTGATACCATCAGGCGATCACGAAGTCTCTAGCTTCCACATTCTATCTTAGCACATTCCCTAGTGTTATAAACTTTACACATGAAGATAATTAAATCATTTAAGTTGCAAGGCAGAGGAATGAAAGAGGGAGGAAAATGATGGAGGGGAGAGAATGTATAGCGTTGGGAGGGAGGGAGGCGGAAGAGATGACTTGCATGCGCCACAAACATCATCTACCCATAATCCTCTTGTGCCACTGGTCTTTGTAGTAGGTAAAATGGGCAAGGCAAGCGCTTCAGGTGGCGCCTGCTCCCGTAGTCATTGTGGCAATGCTCATAGTACTCCAAACTACTACAAAATCATTCACATATTTTTTTTTCTTCGGTATATGATCAGTCTAAAGTGCAGAATACATATTCAACAAAAAGATAACAAACATGACTCAAGTTTCAAAACAGAATGTTTACCACGAGGTCCATGACTATAAATATAACTAAAGTGTTACGAAAAAATACATGGATTACACGCTTCCTCAAAATAATGTGTTGCAAGCCTTTCTAATACTCATCATCTATGACCAGGTAAGCCAACCAGCACCATCAGTAAGAATGAAGGGAAATGAAAGCGGTTTAGCAAGAGATGCTCTCATAAGAATGCAAACCCATAATAGAATAAATATTTACATAGTAATATCCGTAAACTTAAAAGGTCTACCTAGAGTAGTCATGTTTTCTGTTATTTCCGATACATGGTATTTAAATAGTAATACTGAATGAAAATAGATAATATGGTGACGGATTAGCATATGACAGCACATCATGTCCCATAATTATGATAACTTTTATTATTGAAAACAAAAATGAGGTGATCAATTAGAATACTCCCATTTGGGTGACCACATTCCATAGTTTAAACCGCAAATTAGGCTTCTCAGTAAAGCATACATTCAAATAGGGGACACTTCAAAGAAATCTGGATGAAACATAGGGGCATACCTTCGATGTTTCATCGCACATCTTGATGGAGATTTTTTTATCTTATGGTCATCGGTGAAATGTGACCTTATTAGCTGCAACTAAAATTATACGAAACCGATACCTGCAATGATAAAACACAGAACCATGATGGTTCAAAAGTGAATCAAGTAGTCAGTTGACACGCTCAACTTCTTGCCTTTGTCTTACCTCCTCCGACCAGTTAGATTTTTTATTTATTTTCTTCCTTTATCAATACATATAGTCATCACGTCTAACATCAAGTCTTAGAACTCCGAATATCATGGACCAACATCCAAAGTCACGGTTCAAATCTAATTTATCCCATATTGAGTTTCTGTTGATTTTAAAATATTTTGATCCAATTTCCATATGAAGTTTTTATCTAGGGTCCAAGGCTTGGTCAGGGGTTTGGCACAAGGGAGTGGTATTAGAACATATTCCGAGAACAAAATTTCTCTAAAGGAATTATTTGGAATATTTTATCTCACTGTGATAAACTCCCTTGGAATTTGTAATCAATGGTCAAGGCTTGGTTTCAATGATTTGGAAACTATGTATGTGCATGCTAAAGGGATGATATGATCATACGACCAAATCGTACAAAAGGAACTTTTTTAAGAATTTTCAAATTAAAGGTATGATCAAAATATGCTAGAATCCCACATTTGAAATATTAAGAATTTAGATAACCTCAAAAAATTGGTGATGAGCATGGAATTGGGTTCTACGAAACCTTTTTTAACACAGTATATATGTAGGCGCTCATACATACACACATACACTCATCCCTATAAACACACGCACACACACCTACCCTTATGAGCACCTCCGAGAGACTGAGCCGGCAGATCATCTTGAGATTTACGAACTTGTCACAGACGCCTTCGTAGTCGACGAGAACATCTCCTCCACTGAAGGCACATCGCCGAATGGCCTGGAATAAATCCAGAAAAATGTGAGCACCAATATCAAGTCTAGGACTTGAACTCTAGTGGGCTGGAGATACCTCTTTCCTCCTAATCAATCATAGGTTGGTTCGCAGATTCTACAGGTCTTGAGGATCTAATACATATCAAATTTGTCAAAAATGAACTTGTGAATCTCAAGATATGACAATTATGCCCACATGCATGTTCAATTTTTTTAACTTATTTCAAATGGTAAAACATGTAATCAAAGGATATATTTGGATTCTACACATCTTAATATTTCAGGGATATAAAATTTGAAGTTGCGGTTCAAAAGATATAAATTTTAAAAGCCTGGACTATTTTCTGTTAAAATAAATTGATTTGCAGATATTTGGGACACGTGGTTCCCTCTGCTCGGCTACGCAACTGCGCTCGCGGGCCAGAGAAATAGAGGGAGATTAATAGGTTTTGGGCTAGTCTCGACTGAGTAGTCCTAGGGTTGTTTCTCCTATTTTATTTATTTCTATTTACAGAATATACTTCTCACAAAATACCTAATAAAATACAAAATTTACACAGTAGTATACCATAGCACTCTCTGTTAATTACCATCTTTGGACCAGATTCTCTTCTGATAGAGTTAACTGAAATGCAAAGAAATTTGCTGGAAATTCATACTACTTACATTGTTAGTTGACAAGATTTACATTGTTAATTGACACTGAATCTTGCTCAAACTGAATGTTGCTTAAACTCAACTTTCCCAACCACTAATACAGATGAGATTGTCAAAACTAGATTTTTGGGGAATCAAGCTCATCAGACTAAATTTGCTCAAAACTGACTGAATCAAGCTCCTCAGTACTCCCTCGTTCCTGACATCGAGGAGGTAGAAACGGTGGAAGAGCACGATTCCTGTCACAACAACAACAACATCAAAAGGTTGCAGATTTCGTCAGGGGCACACCTGGAACCGAGCAAACACAACCCACGCCCGCGAATTCGCGAAACCTAGGGGACGAACCGGGGAATCCCGAGCAAATTTCGCCCGCGGGTTGGATGAAACGGATGGGATAAAGAGGATGCTTACAACCTGAGCTTGTGGCCGACGTCGTGGATGAAGCTGTAGTAGGTGCTTCGGAGGTGAGCCTCATTGGTTGCGGTCACGCCGTCCCGCTTGGACGGCAACCCTTGCTGAGGTGCCATGACCAGCCCCGCTCCCTCCCCCCTCCGTCAATCCATCACGGACGGCCGCCCGCCGCCGGACCAAAGCACTTCGAGCAGCAGGTCGCGAGGATGAGGGGACAAGGAGACCGGGGGTGGACTTGCGGCAGCGACTTCAGGCTGGATGGAGGCGCGGAGCAGGGGAGACGTGGCTTTGCTTCGGGTCTCGGGAGTGAGGGTGTGGGGATCGATGTTGTAAAGGAAACGACATGGGGCTGTGCGGCGTCGCCGGTGTCGCCGGGGAGCGGTGGAGCCAGGCCAGTCATGGTACCACAGCAAGGGTCGCCGCTAGGTGGGACGGCGTGACCGCAACCAAGGAGGCCAACCTCCGGAGCACCTATTGCAGCTTCATCCGAGACGTCGGCCCCTGACGAAATCTGCAATCTTTTGATGCAGGCCACAAATCACAATCGCGACGGGAATCATGCTCTGCCACCGTTTCTACCTCCACGACATCAGGAACGAGTGAATACCGACAATCTTGATTCAGTCAGTTTTGAACAAATCTAATTTGATGAGCTTGATTTCTCAAAAATATAGTTTTGACCACCTGGTCTGTATTAGTTGTTGTGTAATTTTAGTTTGAGCAACATTCAGTTTGAGCAAAGTTCAGTGTAAATCTTGTCAACTAACAGTGTAAATCTTGTCAACTAACAACGTAAGAACTATGAATTTCCAGCAAAGTTTGTTTGCAAACCAGTTAACTCCATCAGAAGAGAATCTGGTTCAGAGATGAAAACTAATAGACAGCTGTGGTATACTGCTATGTAAATTTTGGAACTAAGCCACTCCTTTGCTTGTTTTGGTGAACTAATTTCATTTACATTTGCTTTCTCAGGAGAAGTACCAGAAGGTGGTTAAAGCAAATGAAAATCTAGAGAAGCAGTTGTCTTTGAAGGTATACCGCATTATGTTGAAGAAAAATACCTTAGGTGAAGAAAAATTAGTTTCAGGTGAACCATTTCACCGTGGCTTCAGATTCAGGTTCTCCTTAAGTTAGCCTTCTAACCGATATTAAGGATGACCTCAAGCTTCCCACAGAGGATGTCCTGAAGGATGACTGAAGCTTCCCACAGAGGATGTCCTTCTTTCCCAGGTCTGTACGTGCTCTGGCTGTCAAAACCGTGCTCTATCATATCCTATAACACTTTAAACAAGTGGAAGCCTATAATTAGTGTTGTCTCTGAACATCTGATTTTTTAACACAGTTCAGCGCAATCAGCACTATCATAGCAACAACACACTTTTAGTCCTAATTAATTTGAACTTGACACGGGATCACGAACTTTGAGTACATTATCAATGTGGATTCAGTTTACTGAAAATTAAGTTAAATTCGGCACTAAAGTTCTCTTGCTTTGCTGCTTTGTTTCCTCTACAACACTAGAGTATCGGTTTGGTTGCCCTATAACACTAGCATACATAGCTCTACGACTGTCGAAAATGTGTCCCTCTGCCTCTAGTTTTGCTCTGCTTCCATTTCATTTCATCTCATCTCATTTAGTTGCTTGTTTCTGAAAATGTTCTACTATAAATATGAATGTGCAGATTTAACAGTTCAATAATAAAGAGGCTAAAGGCACAAGTTGTTGATTCACTACTGTTGATCGACACAATTAAAAGCCACTGGAAGTAAATAATCCATAACTGAATGATCCACTGCAGAAGACTGTCTGTATGTTGCAGATTTAACACTAGGACGGCGCATATTTAACTTGCAGATTGCACAGCCAGTCCAATTTCACTTCTGAATTTGTATGGCCACCTGATCCACTAGGGGTAATTGAATTTCACAATTGGATTAATACTGCTTTTTTTTTGCGGCTAAGGATACCAGCAGAGGAAGCAAAGGCAGCAGAGGAGGCAGGATGAAGTCGAGGTCGATCGATCGGAAGCAAAGGCAACAACGGAGGTCGGAGGCGACGCTGGTTCTGCGAGCTACGTAGGTGGGCGGGGGCGGTGGTCGCCTCCGGCCAGAGGAAGCGCACCAGCGGGGAGCTCGGGGCGTGACTCCCTTGTCTCAGGCCCGGCCCTGAGAGGCCGGGGGGGGGGGGGGGGGGGGGGGGGGCGGCCGCCCCGGGCCCCCACAATTCAGGGGCCCCTCCCCAGGTGTGTATGTACGTAGCGTCTAAATTATATGGGCCGTGGATTAGCGAGGTAAATCAGGCGTAGATGCAGGCGAACATAGCGATTCTGCCCACCTAGCAATCCCCATATGTGTTCAAAAAAAAATCCCCATATCCTATGGCGTCTTTTTCGCGATAATAATCACGCCATTACGCTCCTTCTCTCTTATAATTTCCTTCCTAATAGATCATCAGTTTGCCGTCTCGCCGATGCCGATCTCTACTTCAGTACTCAGAGGGCGCCGCTTTCTTTCCCACCTTCTGGCGCTGATATGCACACAGACATCACCGATTCGCCTAACGCTAGTCGCTAGAGCTAGACGCGAGTCCACATCGTGGCATAGACCCATCGCTGAACGATTCAATCCATCCAAGGTAGTATTATACTATTCCGGTATTATACTATTCCGCTTGCACATCATGGCAATTTTTCGGATCCATTCGTTTTTCGGATCCATTCGGAGCCTCCGAGTGGTTTGGTTCGGTCTCACCAAGTGAACGTGACCAAATTTGTGTACTCTTCTGTATTTCACACGGTCTCACCGAGTGCACCGGGTGCCCCGTGACAAATTTTTTGACATCCATTCGGTCTGTCCGAAGTAACTCTGCAGCTTCTGCCCCTGACCTTGTTTTGGCTTTACAGGTTGCATACGACCTCGGATTAAGACGATTTTTATATCAAAATCAACCGTTTCGACGAGACGAAGATTTTTCATGTTGATAACTTTTTCATTTGAGTCCATCTTAATTACGTTTTGTGCCCCTGACACTCTTCGGCCAACGGGAAGCCGAAGAGTGCTCTTCGGTCGCCTAGAGGCCGACGGGCCTCTCTTCGGCCCACCGCAGGCCGACGGGCCACTCTTCGGCCCACCGCAGGCCGACGGGGTCATATTTCTGAATTTTTTGCGTTCGGCCCTATAATTTTCAAATTTGCTATAAAATACGTCATAGTTTTGAAAAAAAAATCCATGGGAGAGGCGCTCTTGATAAAATTATCAAGAGTAATATGCTTCGTGGATTCCAAATGGTGAATTCGCGATTTTGTGGTGGAAGAGGACCAAATTGATGGGACTTCTGAATCTTAACAAGAGAAAAATGTTGACATCAATATAGGTGATAAAAATGTAAGTGCCCTGATGATACAATTATTATAACAGGTGCACATACACAATCTGCTAGTATTGATGAACATGCCGGTTTTGATTTTTTGGTTCTGAATTAAACATTATAAATTCACTCCGTCATATGATGTGCTATGTGATTTTCGAGCATGCTGCGGAAGTCATTTTTTATCCTAATGCCTCTATTATCATCTTATTTACAGACATATAACTGTCGCATCTGCTGAAACAAGCTTTGCAAAGACATAATTAATTATTGAAGAACTATTTGAGACAATGATTAAGATAGTTTAAATGGTTTGGCAACGTTTTGCTTTGAGAATAATTATTGGATTAGATTGACATCGACCCCATCATAAGTAACTTTGCGTCGAGGTTTGATTTTTTTTAATGTAACATGGATAATTATTTCATATGTATACTGTTTTTGATGCATTTAAGTGTTTATTCATAACATTGCATCTATGCATATATTCGTTATTATTACTATATTGTTTACACTAAGGGCCCCTAGTTTTGGTTTCGCCCCGGGCCCCCAAAATCTCAGGACCGGCCCTGCCTTGTCTCTTTAACGTGTGGCACCACCTGTGCCGCGCGAAGGAGAGATGGGGGCAGGTGGCTGGGGCTCCGGCGAGGAGCCGGAGGCCGTATGCGTGATGCAGGGATGCGGCGGCGACGCAGGTGGGCGGCGACGGCGCTGGTCCTACTCCTACGAGCTAAGCCTGGTAGCGCGCGGGCATGGTTGAGTCTCAACGGTGGATGCGCTTGGGGAAGCTACCAATGGTGGCGACTGGGGAAGGAGGAAGGTGGAGATGGGCTGATTAGTACGAGAATTATACTCCTATGTATGAGTAGTTTTAAAAAAATGAACTACGGCCCGACATTCTTTTTTGGACTGAGGAAGTAATAAAATTAGACTCGTGACATGAAACCACAAGCACAAAAATGGAGGCAAGAAAAATATGAATCCAGCTGGATGGAATTGTTACAACCCTGCAACCTCGAGAACGATCGGCACAAAAAGGATCAAGGTCCAGTTCTTTTGGCCGATTGTCCGAGAATCGCCACCCTCCCTAGCTTTTTCAGAATCATCACCCCATATTTTTTTTACAATCCTATCTAAAAAAATATGGAATGACGATTCTAGGAGAATCGGTCAAAAAAACTGGCCCTAAGAAGGTCGTTTTCCGTGGTGTGCATGAATGATCACGTAAAGGAATCGTAGTGAACAACAATTTATAAATCCACCTAAGATAAACTTGACATTAGCAAACATGCTAGTAATATAAATCTACACCAAAGTGAAATCCCCATAACATCTAATTTTTTTTATCTTTAATGACCATCTATTTCAACAAATGCATCTCACTGAAGCTCTATGAAAGAATATCCCAACATTTTGTAGATATCATATACCATACCATGCCCAATTTTAATGTCATTGCCACTATTTCCAAGTATGAAACACTTTTGCTTATTTCTTAATTATTTCAATCTAATATAATATACTCACAAACAAAACCTAAGACTGACAATTCAGCTTCGAAAAGATTCAAAGATCATATACTAATGAAACTTACATCTAAGACTGGCCTCCGTTGATCCATGACATGTCTGCCCACTTCAGCGACACCATTTTAAGCACCAAGGGCAGCTCTGCCTCCTCGGCAGCCTGACAAGTGGACATGACACTAGTGCTGACACTACATGAATGGCTCCATTCCTTGGCATACTGAGCCGCAAAAAGGGATCAATAGAGAGAGAGAGAAAGGGAGGGAGAGGGACCTGCTGACTGAGTGTGCGCTGTCGGGGTAGGTCCAGTCGGTCATCGTGCCGGAGTCAATGCATTTAGAGTAAAGAACAATGGCGCCCTTTCTCTTTCGCCCGATCAAGTTCATGACCAGCATGATCTCCTAGAAGCAGAAAAAAGTCGAAGATGTTGTTATATATACATATTTTTTTGCAAGATAAAAGTTTTAGGCCTAAATATGCATCTCTCATTCCTTGATATTTCTGGAAATCCGCATCTTACATTGATAAAATATTATAGTACATGAAAAAAGTTCACATCTAACATAATTTGACATAAGGCAAACTTACGAGCATCACTAATTAATATCAGGTAATGGTGGCATCAGAGATCAAAAGAGTACATTTTCTTAGCCCAATTGATTCCATTTGTAAGCATCCAATAGACAATGATGTCAACCACCCCGGTCTAGTGCAAAGGGATGGAGAAATAAGCACATTCATGTTAAAGAAAAGAAGCACCGGCTTTCATAGTATGTGTAGGAACCCTATTACAGCAAATCAACTCAATATCCTAACTCCACATTTAACAACTGAATAGAAACACACTAGCCTTAGTTATGCATCTTATTTGGTTATAAGAGTCTTAAGAAACCCTCCTATATCTTTTGAAGATTAAAAGGAAATACAATTTCATTAAATATGGAAATAGTGGCATAATTAGTTCGAGTCTCAACTATCCAAAGCATTATTGTATTATGAAGAAAAACCAACAAACATGTGGACTGATAATCCAATAGTTGTTGGAATGACGGTAATTTGTTGTCAAGAAATAAATCAACATTAAGGACAAAACAGGGGAAGGCATAAATCATCTTATATTAGTTTTATGTCCTTCTGTTTGCCATGGCAGATATTTTCAAAGCCACGAAGACCATTGTTTCTACCCTTACTTCATACCTTCGCCCAAGCCGTATCATCCCTTGATACATGACCAGTGAACTGGTGAAGCTAGAAGACAATGACTAAGAAGGACACTGGCAACATTAGGGGAAAATATAATGAGCATAGAACACAACACATCAAGCCTACAAATGGCGCAACGCGTGGGCGCTCATGGTTGTGTTTATATAACATTAGACGAACAGAAGAGGTAACTAGAATGCATTAAAGAACAATCCAATAAATAGACTCATGAATAAGAAATCTTAAAAGACAGAATCATATGTGTCTCCATAGCGCACATAACATCATGTATAATACAATTAGAAGCATTCCAATCTTGAGTATATAACAATAGCAAATCACATCTCTACAATGGTGTGTAAATAGCCTTGTCAAATCAATGTATCGGAGCTACTGATTATATGAACTAACACTGTAAGGTTATGTAGCAAAACACACAGAAAAAGAACCGAAGAAAGAAGAAGCAGAGATGACTTTCGGCTACCTTCAATAGGAAAGGCATAATGTTGGCATTTACCATTATCATCTTCATCTGGATCGATGGCATGGAACTCTCTGATTATCCTGAACTTTCTCTGGACCAACAGAACATTAAAGTAAATAAATGGTATAGAATCAAACTCCATATTAATTTGCAGTATCTAAATCAGACACACATACGAAAGTTTCAGAAAAAACAAGGCAATAGGATTAACCTATGACACCCCATTCAAAATTCATATATTTATACTATTAGGATGCCATAGACCACTTCTAGCAATATTAGCGATGCGAGAATAGAAAGACTGCACCAGAACAGATTTATAATCAAATAGTTGTTGAATGCATAATTAGGTAAAAGGTGAATAGAAGGTTCTCATGGATGAGCCTGTGGCACACCATTTTCCTTTGCAAAAGAAATAAGCACTATTTTAGACATCTTTTACCAGGGAATTATATTTCAGTCCAATCTAGTCAGGTACAAAACCAAACTCAGCTATTTTAGCGTAAAATGGCAAACAGATTATGAGAGGCTACCAAAACATACACATTGCCATTGTTAGCAAATTGGAGAGAGAGAGAGAGAGAGAGAGAGAGAGAGAGAGAGAGAGAGAGAGAGAGAGAGAGAGAGAGAGAGAGAGAGAGAGAACTTATGAGAGGAAACTGTATGTCAAGTTGGAGTTGTCGGAATCAACATACATAGCTAGGTGAGGATGCCAGAGAAAGACCAACGCTGTCTCGTGCGATGCACCGGCGCCTGGTCATGCTCTTGCTCCTCGCCAACATCTAATGGTGGCTGGTACTAGGATTAAAAATCCTAGCGCGACGGGCACGCCGAGCATGGCGGATCAAGGGACTCGGTGGTGGAAGAGCGGCCGACTGAGCGAAGAAGAAGGGAGAGACGCGAAATTTGGCAACTATAGTGGTTCGAGATGACGCACCGGTAAAGGCGTACATGCGAGGAACTTGGCTGCTCCTCCTCGCCTTAATCTGCTGATAGAGGCGATGGGGTGAGGGAGGTGGATCTTAGGGCGACAAATTGAAAGGAGATGGAGCGGTGGCGGAGCGACGGGAAGGAGGGAGTATAGCAATGGCACGAGGAAAGGGGCGAAAAAAAGTGCGGTTGGGAAGGGAAGAGAGCGAGCAAGAGAGGACGCGTGGGTGGGGCGGCGGCTAGGGTTTTAGAACGGGGAGCTGCTACCTTTTATATCTCGACGTGAAATGCCGAAACTACCCCGGTTAGTGCATGAAATTTACGAAAAGGCATAACTGGAATTTTATCAGACAAATGAGAACGATTCGGTAAATATCAAACGGCTCATGCGAGATAAGCCAGAGATCGCCCGGCCGGCATAGTGTTGAGATTTTGATCGAACAGCCCAGAATCCCTAAGCGGTGAGATTTCGAGCCAGTAGCCCAGGGTGCCCGAGCTCTCCCAGGCCTGAGTTTCTCTCAACTCTTTACTTCTGGGACGCCCTAACAATATACACACAGTAAACCCTACGGGCACATATCGCCAATAGACCTGGCCATGGACAGCCCGATCCGGGCTCGGGCTTGAGAAAAACATGATTTTAGCTACAGTCGGGCCAGGCCGAGTGGCCTTTTTTGGGCTCGGGCCGGGTTCGGGGCCGATTTATTAAGCCCGATTGTCGGGCCAGGCCAGGTTTAGGACCGATTTATTAAGCCCGATGGTCAAGCCAGGCCGGGCTCGGGGCCGGGTTTTCAGGACCGGGCTTTTTTTGGCCCTGCCCGAAGCCCGACATATGCCACCGATACGGATGATACGGATCCCGATGGCACGCAGCTCACGAGCTGTACAAAGAGACCCAAAATCCAACCCAAACCACCCCAAGAAAAGAAAGAGAAAAAGAAAAAGAGAAAAAAGGGCGCAAAACCGCAGCGCACCAAAAAGTGTACCCACCCCGAGCACGCCCCCCGGCACACGCGATACCCACCCCCAACGCACCCGCCGCGAACAGAGCGGAGGAAGGAAAAAAAACAGAGAGCCGACGCCCCGCCCCGCCCCGCCGCGCAATGGGCAAGCAGCAGCCGCCGCCGCGGCCGGCGGCGATGTCGGCGCCTCCCCCGGCCCGCCGGAAGCGGAAGAAGAAGGGCCGGCCCTCCCTCCTCGACCTCCAGAAGCGCAGCCTCCGCCTGCAGAAGCTGCAGGAGGCGCCCCCTCCGCCGCCCCCGCGCCCGCCGCCGCAGCAGCAGCGCCGCCCCTCCACCCGCCGCAACCCCGCCCCGGACGACGGCAACGACTCGGGCAGCGACGACGACCCCCGCCGCGAGAAGAAGCTGCGCCTCGTCGTCGGCCTCCACGACGGATCGGCCAAGGTTTGCGCCCCGATCTGCGCCCTCCCCGCCCGAATCCGCGCGGAATTCGCCCAATTCGCCGCGGATCTGCGCCGCCGGAGCCGCCCGCCCCGCCGTCCCATGCGCGGAAAGGGCCTCCCTCCCTCCCTCCCTCTCCCTCTGCCCGCGCCCCGCTATTTATTTTACTGCCCCCTCCCCCACTGCCCCCCTCTGCCGCCGCGACAGTGGTCAACGCCGCCCGGCTCCCCCGCGCGCCCAATCATTCGGCGGACAAACCAAAACCCTGCCTCGCTCGCTCGCTCGCTCGCTCGCATCCCTCGGCAATAATTGGCGCCATTTCTTTTATGCATCGGAGCTTTTAAAGGCGTGCCTTTTTTTGGCCTGGCTTCCCCCTGCCTTTCGCGCCAAATATTTCCCCCGGCGACGGCAGGGTATATAAGCAGGATCTCTCTCAGTGCTTGCTCGGTAACTGCCGCCTTTTCTGGCGCCTTTTTCTGCCCCGCGTCTCTCGATTTCCCCCAAGGATTTCCGTATGGATATTTTAAAATTTGTCTAATATCTTCTTTATTATCTTTTGCTGCTGCCGCTGCTGCAGGGAGAAAAGAGGAGGACAGCGACGGATGGGCGTCAAGGTCGGTTTTCCCCCTCGTCCGATGCATTTATTCTTTCAGGTTTCCGGAAGCAAAATAATGATACTGGACGACGAGTGTGCACGAACAAAGATGCCATTTTTAATTCCTGTACCGGTGGATGCATTCCGGTTTGTTTCCTGTTTAATTAATTATTGCTGATTGTTGCTGTGCTCAGAGCCGTCAGATTCCGGCCCCACGACGCCCCTGCCTGACAAAAAGTTATTGGTCTTCATCCTTGATAGGCTGCAGAAGTGAGTTGCTATGCTCTCTCTGCTTCTCTTCTTCTTCCCTTCCAGTTTCAGTAGCAACTTACCTGATGCGGGTTTCCCTGTTTCCGCGCAGGAAGGACACATATGGCGTATTCTCGGAGCCGGTTGATGACGAGGAGGTGTGTTTTGAAGCGAATGTTTGTTTTCTTGGTGTTGTTTTCTGTGAAGCTGATTGGTTTGCTTCTGATTGCCCATGTACCGTCAGCTGCCCGACTACAAAGATATTGTCAAGCACCCGATGGATTTTTCAACAGTTAGGAAGAAGCTTGATAAGGGGGCATATGCCAACCTGGAGCAATTTGAGGTCAGTGTGGAATCTTCTTTTTCACTTGGGGTCGTCCTGTTTCACCTTTTCTGGTTTAATCAGCTGTTACAGCAGTTTGGATGACTTAGTTGCTACATCAGCTAGATTATTCATCCACCCTGTGAGGCTAATGGTTCCTTCCATGCTGATGTTCCTCTTCTTTGTAACATTGGCCCTCACATTTGTGTTGAGATTCTTATAGATCAGTATTCATTTAGTGAAATTATGGCATCTTCTTGTTTACTTGAAAATACTGTTGTCATTGTAGTCTTGTATCCTGTATCCTGCGCCAATGCACTCTGCTTTCTAGGAACATATATTTATTCTCTTGGGTCATCTTCAATGGATTCGAAACTAGTGCAAATGCATAATGTAAACCTGAGAGTTTTGCTTTCTAAATAATGTTTCTGACAATGGTCCATGTGATCAATATCTTCTGATCTCAAGTACTCTCAAGGGAAGATAGAACTATATAAAGCACAACACTTTTCAAGACCAATACAGTAAATACAGTTTAATGTGTAAATACAGTTAACAAGTGTCTTTGAATGGAAACTGAAATCTAAATGAAGGTATCTGTTATAGTAAGTGAAGAGATAAGTGTTTATATCCAATGAATATCTGGTGCCGTTGTCTTTCTGTATCTGCATGTCCACTTATGTCAATGGTTGTTTATGTAATTTGGGTACTAAGAAGTCATGTAAGGTATGTGATTTATATATAGTTCCATAAGAATAACTAGCAACACAAGTAGAAAGAAAGACATTCCTTCTTGCAGGTAAATAAATAAACAATGAATTATTATCAAAATGTGCATGATAGACAGGCCAAGCTGTAAATGTATGATTTTTCAAATGGAAATAATGCCCTCGTGAATTTCTATGAAATAAAAGCTTTTTCATTCATTTGGGTCAAGGTGAAAGGACGCTTTGTTTAGAGAAAAAACACCAGTGTGTGTATGCTTGTACAATATTCACTGCGAAGTTCCATGTTCTACTGAGTATATAAAAATCTTGTACATGCACTGCTTATGTTACTTACGGTCAAAGAAGTAGAATGAGATAAATTACAAGTACTTAAAAATTGGAATGCTTGTACCTATGACCTTTTATGAAGTTTGTCGTAGTAGTACTCAGCAACAAAGTGTGTTGGACTTTAGATTGAAGTTATCAGTAGGTTTGAACATTTCTACTTCTGGTATGTTATGCTCTGGTGCCACCAATTCTACTTGATGTACTTACTTATCTGCTGCCACCTCTGTTGCTGCTTGAAAAATATTGGTTCTATATATGCTATACGCCTGTAACCAGCATCACAGATCTGCATTTTCGTTGAGCATTCGATTTAGTCTTACCTCGGATCACTAACATCATTTCCTTTACCAAATTTATTATAGCATGCTTTCTTCTAAACCATGGCCTTGGTCATGCAAGTCACACCCCAAGAACAAATGGAACTTTGACCCGCTGTTGAATACTGGCTGTACTAGTACTTAATTTATAATCAATGGTGTTTAACTAAGCTCAAAATATTATTTGTATTATACTAAGCTCATTCAAAATGACATAAATTTCCTATTTACAGGATGATGTGTTTTTGATAACCTCGAACGCCATGTGCTACAATTCACCAGACACAGTATACTATCGACAGGTCAAATCTTGAACCTACTTGTTTGGTGATTAATATTGTGATGTTTCTTTTCGTAAACCCATGAGATGTGGTGCATATGTAACATTCACATGTAATGTATTATAGGCACGATCTATTCAAGAGGTTGCTAAGAAGGACTTCGAGAATCTTAGGCAAGATAGTGATGCCAGTGAACCAGAACCAGAACCATTACCAGAACCGGAACCAAAACCACAGCGTCGGAGGGGCAGGCCTCCAAAGAATGCTGTCAAGCAGCAAGTTGAGCAGCCACCAGCAGAACATGCTACCACAAACTTTTCTGCAGCAACACTTGCTACTGCTGGAAATAGTGGACTTTATGCACACGCAGGGTATGATATACAGCGGAGAATTGCAGATGTACTGAAAGCTTCTTTTGCCAATAGGAACAATGAGCACAATTGGTCCAGCGAGCACAAATTGGAAAGCATAGAAGATTATTCAGGTTTCTTTTATCATTTTGAAAACTCAGCTTTTTTAGAGGGATGTTGCCGAAGGAAGACATCCATCCAGATTTGGCCAATCTGTTTCCCTCTTTAACATTGTTTGATGTCTTCCCTTTGTCTCAGGATCCGGGAGTAAATGGTCAGGAAAAATGGGGAAGAAGCCACTTCTGGTAGAAGAGAGTCGTCGGACTACGTATTATCAGAATCAACCATCCAGTTCACTATATGAGCTGCCAGTGGCAACCTCATACAATGGGACAAGGAAGGTTCTTGTACCAGTTGAGTGTCCAATACAAGTCACCTCCCCTAACGATTTATGACATGCCAACATAGTTTTAGGTTTCTGTTGACTTTTCTTTTATCGCTCTCAGTTTAACACAATGATTTTTTTTATCAGATTGGTGCTCAGTTGCCGCAGGCCTATTCCCGCAGTCTGGCACATTTTGCTGCACAGCTTGGTCCTGTCGGTTGGGAAGTTGCATCGAAGCGAATTGAACAGGCAATTCCTACTGGAATAACATTTGGCCGTGGGTGGGTAGGAGATGGCGAATCACCAAACACATTTCAGCCACCTGTACCGACTTCATCTTCAATACCAAGGCCACCACCAAGCAGCACAGCGGCATCGAGTGAGCAGCAAACTGTTGATGTTCCTGCCAGCGCAAACCATTCAGTTGGGCCTCATCCACATACTGTGTCAAATGCTTCTACCAACACCACTGAGAGGATTGATTCTCAAGGAGTACCAAGCCCGCAATGTGGATCGTTGCCACAGGTTCCAGTAGACCGAGGAGAACATTCTGTTGAGCTGAAGAGCAGCCATAATGTTGAAGAACGGCCCGCTATGCATCAAACCGTGAATGGTTTTAATGCTGTGCCAGGTACTAACCCTGGCTGTTGGTTTGCCTCATTTTCTACATCCCTGTTCCTTGCACTTCAAAAGTTTAGAACTCACTCTCTTAACACTGATCTGTCTTTGCAGGGTCAGTCATGTTTGCACCTACCGCGCAGCTGGTCGCGAACCGGATGCAGACGCATATGGCTGATTGATTGAGACCCAAGCTCAACATGGATAATTTGACATTTGGACGCATGATTCTGGCCACGGTTTCGCGAGCACCAAGCAAGGACTTTGCTGAATCATATTGTGCTTATTGATTTTTTTCGAGTCGCTGTTGCTGTGCCGCACCGTGGCCTGGTACCTCCATTGTTTTTTTTTTTCCGAGAATGGACATCTCAATTGTTCGTTGTCTGTGGTGTAATTGCTTAGTTACCTAGGAGTTAGAATAGCATGCAGATTGCAGAGATATGTGTGTAGAGGGTATTAACAGCGTAATTAAGTCGGGTCCAGAGATTCGAAAGAGTTCTGATGTTGTAGAAACCACAGGGGAACCAATCTGTATAGATTATATTGAGTGTTGTGGTATTGTTGCCGCAATTTGTTTCGTCGCCTGTCTAATCTAAAGAAGAGAAAAAAAGTACTCTTTAGTTTGCAAACAAACTTTCAGGTTGAAATTGGTCACACATGGAGGGATTGATATGATGCACTTTCAGGCTGAAACGTCACACATGGTGAGATTGATATGATACGCTTTCAGCCTGACATTGGTCACACATGGAGAGTCATATGGGCTGTTTGGTTCATAGACACACATTGCCAAATTGTGAGACAACTGTGTGCACACACTGTTTTAGCATGTTCAACCTGTCATATGCACATGCTTTTATCAAATCTTGTCACACCTGTAGCTTTCAATCTCACTAATATGCCTGTTGGTTTTCAGGTGTGGGCCCAGGGTTCAGTTGTGGGACATCCCACACTGAAGCCTGGGCCCACACCATGATTTTTCCTTAAGCCCCCACTTCATCCTGCAAGTGCCTATGTAACAAACCTCCCCGTAGGGTCGCACACAATTTGTCTAGACATGTTTATATGATTTTAAAGTTGTGGTATGCTGGGAAAGTGATCCACCTAGTCTTAGCCTTCCAAACATTATTTTTGATGTAACAGTTTTACGAAGTTAATAAAGTGCCCCAGGGCTTCCCCTAAAAAAAGGAAAACCTCCCTGTAGATGTCACTACTCACTACTGAACTTTCTTTTAGAAAAAGACACCAAAACAACATCTTAAATCTGATAAGTAAAGCCAGTACAATGAACAGCTGGACACAGAACGACCAATATAAAATGTAAAATTCCATAGAAAAACATATTAAGGAAAGGGACACCTCTAAATACCCTCGCCATGCCTGAATTTAAAGACCACAACAACCACTCGCTGCTTGAGACGAGATCATAAAAACCGATGAAGATAGGCTGGAGCATAACCCCACACATTACGAGCTTGCAATCGGTCAGTGAGTTGGAGAAACTGAACCATACCACATAACTACATGGAAGAAGATACAGAAGTTGTCGCACCAATAGCAAATCACTTGCCCTCCTTTATAGATACACGAACTGCCAAGATTCAAAGAAAGCCAACAGATTTGTGACACGAACTTGAAAATATTAGAAAATTTTAATCAATTTAATCAATAAATAAATCATGATCATTGAAAAAGCAACGTTAATCTCATACCGATATTACATACATGAGCAAATACTAAGTATAGAACATGAACAAAACAAGCACGCCTAACACATGAATCAATAAATTAAATAAGGGATGAACATATCATGCCCTCCAGTTGGCAAGGACAAAGACGCGCGTGGTGGCCGCAGCAACATTTACCTTGTCCTCTTTTTCACACTATCGGTGGGAGATAGAGTACGTAGTTGAAGTAGTGGACGAAGATGATCAACCGCAAGCACTTGCGCCCACATGATCCTCAAAAACCAAATCGCCTTTCTCCAGTTGCAGGACCACAAAAGACGGGGTCCGGAGGCCTGCTGTGTCATACGGCCGTGCACGAAGTCGACAAGATGGGATCGCCCAAGACAACATCAGTGAGAGGAACAGCGATGGGTTGTGCGCGAGGTGGCAAAGCAGATGCCATCTGGTTAGGATGGCCGCTAGTGTTACTAACGCCTCCAATATGTAGGAGGTCGGGTAGTGAGACGTTGGGTTAGGCCCACAACCGAGTCGGTAGCAGCCCATGATACGACGATTCGGATATGGTTGTTACATACCATTAATGACTCGTAATCAGTTACCAATTAATTATCCGTTCCCAACCGGCAAAAATAAAACGCACATATAATATAAGTTTGAGCTCGACACGACTTGTTCACGGAACACAGCGCGCGGTAGGCTAGGCGTTGCTATGCGGGCAGCAAAGAAGGAGCGAACTTGTACCACTTCTCTTCTCATGCTCCAATAGCATGCGAAAGAGAATATCTTATATGTTAGTCTCAACTCTCCTTCAAATCCGGGGTGTTACCGAACTTTTGACCATGTCATGAAGCCACACATGGGCCTTTTGAATTTTCTCATAAATATCTCGTCTGCGGGCCCAAGATCATCCATAATTCAACACTCTCACATGCCCTTCGTCTGCGTCGGATCTGACATCATCGAGGTAGGGAGGGGCTGAGAAATCTTATTCCAACACGTTGTCACCGTCGGCAGAGGCGAATCTATGTATAAGCTGTGGGGTTAGCCGACCCCACAGCTTTTTTTAAAAACAGCCAAGAATTACTGTTTATGTACTGTTTAACGTGAAGAAAAAAAATCAAAATAAATAAATAAATCATTGACCCCGCAGATTCTTGAGGCACTTGGTCAGCATCTCCTCTATGCCGTCCGGCAAACAAAACCTAAGAAAACAAGAACAAAACGGACAGGTATCCTTTCCTCTTGCCGCCGACGAGGCCGCTTTTAGTGCCGTATAGTAAGAAAAAGTGTGGTTTAAATCTGATTATGAACCAAACATACACTCAAATTAAACGTAACAAATTAATCACAAATTAAACATTTGACGTAGTTGCACGCCGCAAAACGTGAGCACGCACATTCATTTGCCGGAGGACCGGAGCAGTGGAGGCCGTGAGATCGACGAAGCCCGGAGCTAAGACAGTACGTACTCTGATATTTGCGGAACACCGGAGCCCCTGGAGCTCGTACTAGGAATAGGATGGACAAACAAAGTCACTAGACCAGCGAGACGATGAGACGAGGATCTACCAATCTTGGAGTGGAAGCAGATCGGCGTTGCCCGTGCGCTCCAGGACGGCGCGCACGCCGGCCTGCAGCTCCTCGGCGCCCGCCCGCGTCTGCTCCGCTAGCCGGTGCTTGTGATCGTCGAGACAGATCACTGAGGTTTCGAGTGTTAGGATGGCCACGCCGACGATCAACACGGCCCAGCCGGCCATGAAGGCGCCGGACGTGATGCCGAGGACGCCCACGGAGGTGAACGCCAGCTCGGACACGGCGAAGGTTCGTGGCAGCGGCGGGCGCCGTCGCAGGACCCTCTCCGACCTGCGGACGTCCTCCTCCAGCTTCTCTACCTGCCACGGTTCCAGCCCCGACGCCTGGAGCCGCCGCGCGCGCCGCTCCCGCTGCCTGTGCCGACGCCGCTGCCGCCGACGCCGCAGCAGGCGATGCTCCTCCGGGCCCAGCTCGTCGTCGTAGTCGTCGTTGTGGTAGACGGCTTCCTCTGCCACCACCGTGCTCACCGTTGTGAATATCAACCGATCCATCTCTCTGAATTTGCTTGCCACGGGCTCGTGTTCCTCCCAGCTTTTAGCGCGATTACAAGTAATAGTTCGCTGCGTGCTCGTCCCTCCTGCATATTTGTACTAGCTGCCAACAACGGAAAACACTCCGATTCGGACCCGAGGTTCCCCGGAATTCTTGGACCGTACTGTACTACTTTGAGTTCACAGTAAGGGTTCGTTTGGTTGCAAGGGTGGCCATGGATGGGTTGGAATCGTTCAAAAAATAGATATGTTTGGTTATAAAGTGCTTGGATGGTTCGATTCAGAAAAAAAGAATATGCCTTGAAGATGCTGAACCGTTCCGCCCAACGAAATCGGTCGAATCAAATGGCCACCCTTTGCATGCATGAACATGTGAGCATGACTGGTAGTCCCGTCCTAAATAATTAGCTCATCTCTTATATTCAGCCAAACACATGAATTGAATGGTCCAATCCCAAAAAATTTGGATGGTCTCATTCCATTCATACCACACCTTCAACCAAACGCATCCTAAGAGAGCGTGGCCGATTTTGAAGTATAAACCTCTTTATGCCTATTTTGCCCCTCGCCCTGCTTTGCTCGCCCGATCCAAAGCCAGGTTCTGGTCATATGCCACTCCTCGCTTGACCATGTTTACAGTTAGGAGCTCAAGAGTCCTGACCATGTTGGCTTGTTTGAGCTGATGTTTCATCCTCTGCTTTTGGAAGTGAAATATTTCAATCCGAATGTTTTTCTAGGTCCCCCCACGCCTGGCATTCTTCTTCCTCTCTTCATCAGACCACATCCGCACGCATGGGCGGATTTGGGCCCCAGGCAGCGGCCTGGGGCGTGCGGCCCAGTCCGTTCGTGTACTGTAGCATGTACTGTAGTTGGTTGCTACAGTCACGAAGGCTGCCTGGGGCCCGGCCCAATTCGCCTGGGATCTGGCCCAGTTCTAGGTCCGCCACTGTCCGCACGCATCTGACGCCTGCAGCCCACATCCACGGTCGACATCCCATGCACACTCGCCTTGCTGCCCCACTCACCCTACATTCTCGCCCACTGCCATGTTGTTGTGGTCACCGGCTATACCTCTACGCCTCCACCCGTCCCCGACTCCGGCTCGTTCCTATCCGAGGCTTCACCGCCGTTTTTGACCTCGGGGCTGCAGGTTGTCTTCTTCCCAAATCGATTGACCCAAATTTTTGAAAAACATGCAACTTATATTGTGGGGTTTTTAGCTTCAATTTCGTTTCTTTCATAAAATTTGCCCCCAATCAGGAGTATATATTCTCAGGCATATATATGCTTGCAGCTGCAAGCTAGTTTTTTTTTGAATAATACAAGCTAGCTAGTAACGCTTATGTGTTGAGTACATATGGCTTTGTCAAGTACTGAATAGCTGAAGGCTACAATATGCAAACTCCAATGTTTATACTTTTTTTTAGACCGAACATGCCAGGGGCATCCGACTCTAAATTAATAAAGCCACGACATGGTAGAGTGCAACAACGACTGAGAATCCGGCCGGCAAAAGACAAGAGGTTCAAAGATCAACGATCTAGCCTATTACATCACGGCCACCAATGAACATGCAGGCTCACACAGTATCACCAAAATGAATGAGCGCCTCCCCTAAGAAGATTTCCCAGAAGCTCAAGCGATGCGATTGATGGAACGAAGCTTGTGCATTGCCGTCTCGAGTCCCTCAGTGTCCTGGCGCCTCCCCAGTCCACCAATAAAGCCGAACATGACAAAGGGAGCCATACACATCATTCGAGAGTACTAGTACCAACATGAAGTAAAGTTCGTACAACCAACGAAGGAGAAAGAAGGCACGCATGTCTCATGTAATAACTAGGATAATCAGGTGCCGATGACAAGTAGCGAGCAGAGTTGTGGGTCTTAGAAATCAAGCCGTCCATGTAGCGTCATACACATTAGCAAGCGGCCGCCGCCACTGCTGAGAGAGAGAGAGAGAGAGAGAGTTAAACAAACAATCATACGGCATACAGGGACGGTTTGTTGAATGGTAAATTTGTTGCAAGTAGTCCAAAGAGACCAGCCAAAGCAAACATATGCGGCCCAGCAAATGTGTTTAGAATGGGCCGAGAGTGGAGCAAGGAGACCACGAAGCACGAAGTTGAGAAAAGTTCATAGGGTCCCAAGTTACATTGAGCCAATCCCGAACAAAACTCGTCATGAATTTGGCTAGGGTGAAATTAAAAAAAGATAAGCTCCGCATTGTCGACCTCTCCACAAATAGTACAAGCATCATTGACCAGTGACACTTAAGAATTTAGTAACTCGATGGTAAGCACGAATGTCTTGTTAAAGAATAATTTAAATTTTAAGGGGATTCCTTGCTTTGCAGGTAGCTTTAAATTGGTTTGAAGGCATCCCTGGTAGCAATCTGTTGAAAATTGATTTGACGGAGAAAATACTAGAAGCAGTGTGGGGCCATGTTACTATGTCCTTAGCCTGTGATAGAGTAGGAAACAAGTCAATAATGAGTTGCCACTTCTCCAACTTACTTGGAGACTGCGAACGATGACACCGAAAGTCCCATTTGCATGCATGATGCTCAGAGGTGCACACTTCAAGGATACCACCAATCCACCATAAGTAAAGAGGGTAAGAAAACGATCCGTAAGGGGGTCATCCCCAGTCCACCAATATAACCAAAACCTAGTAGAGCAGTCAGATCCGACAATCAACTTAATGTCTACCGAAAATCATCTCGAATCTTAAGGAGGGATCTCCAAAACTTAGAGCTATTACGAGGGGCTGAGAATAATGGTTCTCCACCTAAAAGGTATTTTTCGATGAGCAATTGACCCAAATGGGATCCATAACAACTTGGTTGGCACATCTTCCGCCACCACTTCATCAAGAGGCATTTGTTCATCATAGCCGTGTTGATAATCCCCAAGATCATTGAGTATGCACATAGTTTTCCATTTAACAAGGCTATATTTATTTTTGTTACCAGCATTATTCCAAAATAAGGCGCTACGGTGTTTATCATAACTAAAATGGGTACCATTAGAGTGTGTGTAGAATCCCATGCAAAACATAGGGATGTTGGATGGGCAGGAATTATTGGGGATGACCTTCCTTGAAGAGGCGTCGAACTTGCCACGCCTATTATCTTCCAACATTTTGGACCACCCAAATAATGTCACTAGCAAGAAGCTTTCTGTCAGCCAGTGGGATACCCAAGTAAATCATGGGAAAAGATCCTAACTTGCAGTTCAAAAGGTTGGCAGTTCCAACCTTCTCGTCCTTAGAACACCCCATAACTATAACACAGCCTTTTAGGAGGTTGAGTTCTAGGCTAGACATGGCCTCAAAGCAAAAAAAAAAAAAGAATATTTTTAGATTGGCAAGCTGAAGATCATCCTTTTCGATAAGGATGATAGTATCGTCAGCATATTGCAGGCTCTGGCGAAACATGTTCCAATTCGGCGAGTACTTGCTTCCAAGCTGAAAAAGGAAGACTAGTACTACTTGGTTCAGAATATTACGACAGAATGTTCAGGATGCGCTCTGTTCCATTCTAAATAGTTTGACGAGATACAAATATTTCAGCACCTATTCGATTGGCCGATTTTTTTCCAATTCCAAATGAGGCATGCAGAACATCAACAAGACTAAATCAACATATAGAATTTGTGTGCAATTTTATATATAGAAAAGCTTGGGGAAATTTTGCAATACATGCAAACAAAAATTTGCTGCTGTTGGTTCAATATCCTAGGTCTACTGATCCAAGAGGTTTTGCACAGAGACATGACAAAATCTTAGTCCACTATCCCGGTGAAAAATGTAAAATATCTCAATGGTTTGAGCAGAGCTAGTGATATACAACAACAATAGAGCCCTCCAGTCCTAAGCAAGTTGGGGTAGTCTAGAGTTGAAACCCACGATCTCGAAACCAAGTCATGGTTCTGACACGTGGATAGCTAACTTCATGCACCCTTTCGATCACTAGTTCTTCGTTGATATTCCAGTCGTTATCTTTATGGACTCCTCACATGTTAAGTTTGATCTACCCCGACCTCTCTTGACTAAGCTGCGTGCGTTGAATATGCTAAAACCATAGCCCAGGTTTGAACCGGAGATCTTGAGTGTGTTAGACTGGCGTGATAGCCAACCACACCATGAAACCTTGGTACTATATAGTTGAATAATGAATACACCCACCACACAGAAAAAAAGGACAATAGTTGAATTCAGAATAAAATTTGTCCTGGTACACACACTAAGTGAGGTATATAAATGACCTAATGTTGAAAACTAAAAAACGAAATCTGAAAAGAAGTCCTGGTACATAAGTTCATTAGCAAGACACTAAGTGAGGTATACAAATGACCTAATGTAGAAAAGTAAAACACGAAATCTGAAAAGAAGTCTATAACATAACATCTCAAAAGAAAAAAAGTAGTAATACTTAAGTTCATTAGCAAAACAATGGATCACGCTGAATCTATGAGGCATCAAAACATGCAATTTGGTCTATTCATATGCAGTTAACTAAGAGACTGCCACTCATAATTTTCCATCTCCCCGGCAGTAGTGAAGAATAACCTGGGCAAGGCTCAGGGGGCGATGCAGAGCGGGCAGGGTGACCACCTCCCGGCTGCCGTCGTCAAGGTGATCCTGATACATGTGAAGTCGCGTGCTGGCATCGTTATAGTGATATATACAATTACCTTGGATTGCAGGAAGATGATCAACGTTGACAGAGAGACAACAACGGCGACCTAAGAAGATAGCGCGGCTTCTGATGCTCCTGACCGGCTCCAGGACATTGCCCTCCAAGTTAACCTTGAAGACATGCGTGCGCTGGGCATACATTGAGTGCCACTGCCACCACGGCACACACACAAGCAACAACTCCCCACTATTATCCACGAGGAAGTTTTGCCCTAATTCCCTGCTTCTAACGATGATGGTAGTGATCTCAGGCTTCTTGTGACCTTCCAAGCAATTCGCAGCCATAAGCGACCCACCCATGTCAGTGATGTATACCCGGCCTTGGAATGACACCACCGTGCAGATCGGGGTGCTGCTTCTATGCTCGATCCTAAACCACCTAGCGAAAGGATGACTCGGGTCACACCATCGTCCGCTGTCAGACGAGAAGAGAAACAGCAGCGGCGCCGTCATGCCGGGGCCCATGGCGACGCGGGAGCGAAAGCGATGAGATGCAAGGCTTGAAGGGAAGCGAACCATGGAGCCTGTGAAGGGATTGAGGACACAGACGTTGTAGGCACGCCCGCGAGCCATTTCAAGGACGAGGAGGCCGTCCGCTGCGCCGATGTAGTTGTACCCGTTGTTCAGGGGGAGGTCCTTGCGCAGGAAGCGGCCGGTGTCGAGGTTGAGGAAGAGGCGGGAGTCGACGCGGCGGGAGAGGTCGTCGTCGAGCATCACCCATCTGTGTGGGCGGAAGCGGCGGCTTAGGCCGTGTGGTTTGTCGGTGGCGGCGCGCCAGCTGCGGCACACGGCGTGGAGGTTCACGTAGTAGTCGATGTCGCCGGCGTCGAGGAAGACGTCTCCGATGGAGCCGACGAGGTCAGGGGATAGCGACGACCAGTCCTTCGGCGGCATGGCCGCCGCTCGTGCGCGCGGGCCGCTGGTTGTTTGGCGTGGGCTGGTGCGGCCGTGCGGGTAGATGAGATCTCTGCCTTGCGCGGTGATCGTGGAGAATCTAAACCACCAAGATATCTTCGGATCGATCAGTTGTTACTTTTACTTGAAAAAAGAAGAAGATCAGTTGGTACTTCCAAAGCTTCAAGACTGTACGTGAAATAAAATTTCTTGTAGTCGTTCAAAAATAAATTTATTTGTAGAAGAGGCCACGTATGTAGTACGTACTCCAGGGTAAGCAAACATTTTAGCACGAGTCTTATTTTTTATGCATAATCTAATGTCATTAGAACTTTTTTTAAAACTTGTTGTTAAACTTTGTGACGTGTGTGCATTATACATAACAAGACAGGATCTGAAAACTATACAACCCTGGGTTTAATTAAGAAAAACATAATGAAAAAAAAACCACACACACAACATCAGGGCATCTCCGCAAACCTCCCACAATGGTCCGAACCGCGAAAGCCATCCAACGCGGTCCTATATCGGTCCGCGGAGCGGTCTGAACATAATTTCTCCCGCAAATTGGAGACAAAAGTGGGGGAAGTTTGTGGAAGTCTGTTTCGTGAAGTTTGTGGAAGTCCGGACACAAGAAACGTCGCTATCCGACACCCCCGGCCCACCCAATCCCCCCTCCCGGTCCCATTTTCTCGCACTTCGTCCCTTCTACCCCTTGCTTTCCACCTTCCACCTCCGCCGCCGTTGCTCCTTGTACGTCTCCGGCCGCAGAGAGGCATTGCCGGACGTCTGCATCCAGCACCGACGTGCCCGATCGCCGTCTACGGTGGAGCTTTCCACTCTGGAGCCGTTTGTACCTAGGTACACTCCGTCTCCTGTCGAGGACCTCCATGGCGGTCACCACGCCCGACAGGGGTTCGTTCAAATGCCATTGAGCTTATTTTCAAATGCTATGTCGTTTTTTAGAGTTCGGAGGATGGTGAGCTACTCGACTATGGAGCATCAGTTGTTGTGCGATGTGTGGCTGGCCGCATTCGCGGATTTCGTAGGCAGGACCAAAGGGGAGCCCTTCTGGTGGCAAGTGCATGAAATGTTTCACGCACGAAAGGACATTGCATCCTACGACATGAACATCATTCAACCACGCAACGTGAAGTCATTGTCGTATCGCTTTGTACATGATCCAGATCAGCGTCGCCAAGTTTTGCAACGTGGTTCGTGAGCTCGAGGAAAGGTGGCCATTGCACGTGACCGATGAAGGGCTCATAAGGTTTTTGCTTTCTTTTGCTCAACTTGTTGATTGATTCATTCACTCAATGTTGGTCTACACATTATATGTAACCCGCACGCGCTGTCATAGCGTACCACAGGAAAGAGGGACGACCATTTATGTGCACACACTGTTAGACGAAGCTGAAGGGGCGATTCGTGTGGGACGACATGATCTTTTGGTCAAAAACTTGTTGGACATCTGCTTAATTTGAGACCTTGTTGTACTAGACTTAATTTGAATGATATGCATGGACGATTTGTCCTATTTCCTATTCGAACTTTGATGAATATCGTCCGGTTTACATTAATTTCGTCTAGTTGATTTGAGTTGTTGGACGGATGTATGCGGCTACGGTTGGATATCGCCCTCCTGCATCCGTGTCCACGGACTGATCCCCCTGTCTGCGGACGGATGCAGGAGAAAATTTACGGGTTGCCCTTGAAGATGCCCTCACGAAACGTCATCTGAGTCAAGAGACAAGAGCACCTAGGCCCAAAACCACCAGAAGTACATGCCCAGCCAAAGCGACCACCATACTCGCAAGAGAACTCATCCACACCGAGACTCTCGACCGCCTATGCATCGAGGCAACATGACTTAACATCTAGCAATGTCCACCTTTGACTTACCATCGATGGCCACCAAAGCTCTGTTTCCCACATTAACCGGATCAACTCTATTCTTCTTAATGCAAAAATTGTGGGAGCTCCCCACCCTCTGATGAGGTTACGTAAAAAATAACATAACAAGACATGTTCCAATTGGTTTGGAATATCACACTACATGAGTGTATGAACATATATGTGGGCATCTGCATTTGTGCTATGTTCAAAAAAAAAGGAAAGACTTTGTACACCGCGTACTAGAAGTACTGAGCGAAGTCTTCGACGAGTGTTACACTCGATAAAGTCCACTCGGCATACAACCTTTCAGAAAACGGGGGCATGCTGAGTGTCATCTATCGGGCACTCGGTAAAGCCTCTGCCAAGTGTCAGGACATCGTATTCGGCACATTAAAGTACCTTGACGGCTAACAAACGAAAAAAACAACACACGTCGCTCCTCGATTTACCGAGTGTCTCTCGCGTGTACTCGGCAAAAATAAGTGCACGAAGGGACATCACACGGCCTTGCTGTTTGCCGAGTGTCTTCTTAATATACTCGGCATAGGGCTTTGCCGAGTACAGACACTCGACAAACACTGCATGGCAATGACTAGTCACGGGCTTTCCAAATGTTGCCACCTGTCCGGTGTTTGCCGAGTGCGAGTGGTCTGGTACTCGACATAAGCTATTTGCCGAGAACCTTGTGTCTGACACTCGGCAAACACTTGTTCGCCGAGCATTGCCACTTGGCCCAATGTTTCTTGATCTTGCCATGTGGCAACTTTGCCGAGTGTAACACTCGACAAAGAGCAGAACAAGTTTTTTTGTTTGCTTATTCAACAAACACTGCAATTCAAAATGTACACCATATACTCCAACACCATATATACATCACATATAATCCATACAAGCAACAGATCCAAATCAACAAGTAACATAACAATCTCTGTTGCAACAAGCATCATGCAAGTCACATAAGAGAAGTTCACCAGCGCAGTTATGGGAAGTTTGCAAGTACTCGGTAAAGGTACCTTGCAATGAAACACACTGCTCAAGTGCCATATGATGGTATATGAAAATGTCGCTTGTGGTTGACCTCAGTGGCAGTTAGAGTAGCAGTTCGTGTCATGATCGACCATGTTGGTAGCCAGATTGATCGTGGGTACCTGCGCTTGTTTGTCATGTTCCACATGATGGCCATGCAGGTGCCTTGTAATTTCCGTCTTCACCCTGCTTTCCTCTAATCTACTATATCTAAATATCTATTCTTCACTACAAGGAATTCTTCTGCTTCTCCTTGAGCCACATCACCCAAATTAATTTAGCCCGTGGTTATACTAGATCAATCAACAATATCCTTCCAATCTACACACTGAGATCTGATGCAACTATTGATGCATGCATGTAGTAACTGCCGCCTATGAGTGTTTTAATCAAGAAAAAGAACTGACGCATGCATGCAGCTCATAGTGTCATACTCGAGTGCTCTATATGAAAGAAGAGTGAGTCGTGCCTTCATACTTTTTTTTCCGTCCAACCTTGAATATATAGATAGAGATATGTATTTATTTGTAAAATACTGATAAACAAATTATCTTTATTTTGCGAGAAAAAGGAGATTTCATTGCTTAACCAGTGTGGTTACAATCGTTTGAATACAACAAATCAATCTGAGGGGAACCGATCTAAGCCACACCGCAGTGCACTTGTTGTGATAACCAAGTTGAGCAAGACCATGAGCCACACTGTTGCATGAGGGACGTATGGTCGAGATGGTAAAGTTTCTGTCCTGCTGAAGGAGACGTTTTATCTCACCGATGATCCCAACATTTGGGGAGCGGTCAACTTCCCTTTCCCTGATCGTCTTCATTGCAGCCTCTGAATTAGTTTCGATGATAAAGGGCTTTGGACTCCATTCCTGGGCAAGGGCAATACCCTCCGCAGATAGCTCAACTTCAAGGGGGCGGTTACATGCGTACAGATAGCGGCAGGACGAGAAAACCAGCCCTCCTTCCTCGTCCCGGAGGACCATGCCAGCACCTCCCTCGCTAGCATCCGCGTCAAAGGTACCGTCGACGTTCAGCTTATTCCAGGTTGCCGGCGGCTTCATCCAGCGGTCAGGTGGCCGAGGGTCATGCTTTTTCTTCTTACCTCTACCCATATCACAAGCGATCAGCATTTTTCCTTTCACAAGATCGCCATATGGATGCTGCTTTAGACACATAATGGATTCAATATAACTACACAAAAACCTTGTAGAAGCTTCTGTCGTTTGTGGCTTTTTTTTTGTGTGTGTGTGACTTCGTTATGCACATGCCAAATGCGCCATAGAGTCATGAGGAGCGGCAGGTGGTGTTTCTTGTCGCAGCTATCCAGGGGATGCAACAGCCAGTCGGTTCCAGTATTGATCACCTCTTTCACCCTCGGCATCATAAATTTTCTCGCATGGATCGCCAAAGCTGGATAGCCAGGGGGCATCTACAAAACACATGGAACATATCCTCTCGGTCCATTCCACATAATAAACATGCATCAGATAAACAAATTATCTTGATTTTTTTTCAGAAGTATGTCAAAATTTGTAGCAAATTTGAAAATTGTATGGCGAAATGAAAAAATACCGAATCTATCATCCCGTCGGCTTGCGGTGGGCCGAAAGCGGCCCTGTCGGCCAGCAGTGGGCCGAGCGCGTGCTGTCGGCCAGCAGTAGGCCGACTGGGGCGCTGTCGGCCACCAGAAGGCCGATAGCTGGCTGTCGGCCAGCAGCTGGCCGAAAGCGGGCTGTCGGCGCCCGACCGCTTTCTTCTTCCTCTCGCTCTCTCTTTCTCGTTCCTGGTCGCCAACTCTCTCTCTCTCTCTCTCTCTCGTTTCCTCTCTAAACTCTCCCCCCCCCCCCTCACCGATCTACTCATTCTTCCACAGATTTTCCGTTCCAAGCCGCAGAATCAATAGATCATAGCATTCTCAAGCGTCCTACGGTCATTTTTTTTGCAATGGGAAAGTTATTTGTGCGTATGTGAGGAGGAGCCATGGTGGGGTGGAGGAGGTGAGGAGGTGGTGGGGTGGAGGAGGTGTGGCTGGTGAGGAGGTGGTGGTGTGGAGAGGAAGAAGAAGGGGACACACGCGTCGAAGGTATATTTTTGTTCATGTAGTTTTAGTGTACATTTTATTTAGTGTACATAGTCATTTTAGTGTACATAGTAATTTTAGGGGAAAGTTAGTGTAGCCGGTAATAATTTTGTATGTGCTGTAGAGTTTATTTAGAGTACATAGTAATTTTAGCGGATAGTTATTATAGCCGGTAATAATTTTGTTCGTTGCGATTAATGAAAGGTGGCAATGCCTGACAGGTGAAAATGTCTGAATCAGTAAATTTCACTGTTTACTACGGCCCTGGTAATGTTCGATATAATGAGTTGGGGGTTGATCTTAGCGAGTTTAAAAATGGCGTCATGACACTTTCACACCCGGACATACTGGACATTAGACATTTGAAGCACTGGTTGACTACTAGTTTTGGACTAGATCCTGAAGTATGTTCCGTCAGTATTCATGCACTGTGGACAAAATCCTGTAAAAATGTCAAGTGGGAGTTGATGCCGATAGATAGGAGCCAGCATTGGGTGACCCTGTTAAGTCGTTGCCGAGATCGAAGAATCCACCCATGTGCCCTAGTGCAACCAGTGGCGAAGGAGGAGAATAGGGTACAACTTCACGTGGGGTATGAACCAGGCCAGGGTAGTCAAGTGGCTAACAAGAATTATTTATCCGGGTCACAGCCACCGGATGTGGATGCTAGCCAAGCCGAGAAAGAGTCAGACTACATGTCACACAATGTTTGTGGTCATGATACTGGGCAGAGTATTCAGTCAAAAATATTAGCTGGTTCTGGCGTTGCTGATGGGGATGAGGAAGGCGATGAAATGCATAGGGTGATGGAGGAAGATGACGAGGATGGATTTGCGGAGGATCTGGATTCTGAAAATTCCGAGAATGAAGTGGAGGTACCGATTCCTTCTGCATGGGATCAGGACATATCCACCGGCCTTACTGTCAACGATGGCCATGAGACTCCATGGCAATATAATCTGAACCAAGTCCAGATAGGGGCTATGTTTGATACAAAGAAAAAATTGAAGTATGCGGTGATAAAGTGGGCTATGTCTACGCAGAGGGTTTTCCGGATCGAGTCCAACAAACTATACCGTGAAGTATGTTGAACCAGGTTGTCCTGGGAAGGTGCACGGGCACGTGCCGAAGTATGACATCCACTGGCTTGTCACCAATGTGGTCCCACATAATTGTGTGAGGAAAAACCTGTTGGTTAGTCATCCAAACCTGACTTCAACTCTCATTGCGCAACTCATGTATACTGAGATAGTGGAGAAGAAAGATATGGAAGCAAAACACATCCAGAGAGCAGCGAAGGTCAGATGGAATTATGACATTCCATATGGGAAGGCTTGGAGGGCTAAGCAGAAGGCTATGGAGGAAAGGTTTGGGACGTTCTTCGACTCATATGATAATGTTGTCCGTCTCCTTGACATACTGAAGGAGAGAAATCCCGGCACTTATGTTAACATACAACACACGAGGTTGGACATTTTACCAGATCACAAGGTGTTGAAACGAGTATTCTTCTCTTTCGCTATGTGCATCGAAGCTTTCCGGCATTGTCCTCCTGTGATGTTTGTGGATGGTACATTCCTGACTGGTCAGTACAAAGGGCAAATCCTGACTGCTATTGGTGTGGACGGGAACAATCAAATCATCCCACTAGCCATGGCATTTGTGGAGGGTGAGAACTTTCCGAGCTGGGTATGGTTCTTCCGGCAAGTTAAAATTGCCATCGTGAAGGACCGACCAAACGTGTGTGTCATTCATGACAGACATCCTGGTATATTGAAGGCCATGAAGACACTAAGGAATCCAACTGCTGACGAACCAACACCTTGGAAGGACTTGCAGAGCCGGTGGTGCATGCGCCATCTTGGGGCTAATTTTTTCTCACAGTTCAAGAACAAGCGGTTGATGAACTTGTTTAAAAAATTATGCAAGCAGAACCAGCAGCGTAAATACCATTTTATTTGGTCAAAACTTGATGAGTTCACTAAGAAGCAGGTCCGCGCGAGGAAGAAAATGGAAGTAGATCAGGTTAAATTAGCAACACTCATGGCGGAGCTAGAGGAGCCAGTAGGTCTTTGTGACTTGCCAGCAATTGACCCTCCTAATACTAAGAGAAAGAAGGGCAGGGCAATAAAGAATTTTTCTGAGTGGATAGAGAAAGAGCCTCCAGTGAATTGGTCTTTGCTGCATGACACCCATGGAGCTAGGTATGGCCACATGACAACCAATCTTGCAGAGGTGTATAACTTTGTACTCAGAGGGAATAGAGCATTGCCACTGACAGCTATTGTGGAGGGTGTATTCCATGGCACTTTGAGATATTTCAGAGAAAGGCACGAGTTAGCAAAGAAGCATATTGCAGTTAATCAGAACACACCTTATTGTAGCCGTGTCATGGAGTACATGGCTCAGAAGATAAAGAAAGCAAAAAAGCACACTGTCACACTCATAGGTAATCAGGAAAGGAGGTATGAGGTTCAGCTTCCTACTGATGGTTTTGGTTCTGCAAATGAGGTGAAGACGCATGAGGTTAAAATTGGAACGGAATTTTATCCAACTTGTGAGTGTATATGCAACAAACCGCAGTTGTTGCACCTGCCTTGCTCACATGTGTTGGCTGCCTGTGGCCAGATTGAGTTGGACGCTATCTCCTTCGTGTCTTCGTACTATTCAAAAGAGGCAGTACTCAATGTCTGGACAGGTGAGATGACGGGGTTTAGAGTCGTAGGCAATTTCAACAAGGTAAACGATGGTGAGAGAGTATACATCCCGGATCCAGGACTTCGGCGAACAAGCAGGGGCAGACGCAAGGTAAAGCGCATCCGAAACGATATGGACCAATCTGAAGCTGGTGGAGCAACCAGACAATGTTTGCTATGCGCGGCTTATGGGCATAGGATGAAATATTGTCCCGACCTGAACAAAGACGGTGCTTCCACATCGACGAGTGCTTCCACATCGACGACTGCGACAACAGTAGCAAGAGGTGGTCGTGGCAGTCGTGGTGGTCGTGGAAGTCGAGGCCGAAGGGGCGGACAAGGAAGAAATAACTCAGAAGCTATATAATGTGTCGGACTATGTTTTTTTGGTAACATGTCTGGACTATGTTTTAATGTGTAATATGACGGACTATGTTTTATTCTGTAATATGTGTGGTCTATGTTTTAATGTGTAATACGACGGACTATGTTTTATTCTGTAATATGTGTGGTCTATATTTTAATGTGTAATATGACGGACTATGTTTTATTCTGTAATATGTCTGGACGATGTTATAATTTGTAATATGTCTGGGCTATGTTTTAATTTGTAATATGCCTGGGCTATGTTTTAATTGCAGATATGGCTTCGTATCCGTTGCTTAATGGGAATATCGATAGAGGGCACCGGGCCGCAGATATGGAAGCGGGCAAGAACTTAGAGATGTTGATCACTCGCACCCCAAAACGTAACTGGATGATACACCCTTCATGGGTTGATAGGTATGTGTCGGTATAATGACTTACTATGTTTGACATCCTTTTGATAGCCGCTAACTGTAAGCTACATTCTATTTATTTTGTAGGTTAAATTGGGCCACCTGGAGCTCGGCAAAAGGGGCAAGCCATTACCTGCAAAGAAACGGTGACCGAAAAAACACTACACTTGCCTGCTCACCCACCTTGCTGCGGAGGGGGTTTTATAGGGTCAGAAGAGAAGATGGCGGGAGAGAATGGCGGGAAAGAAGGGCGGGAACGAAACTGGTGGGAAAGAAGGGCGGGAACGAAACTGGCGGGAATATGCACTCTTCGGTGAAGGAAATACCAAAAATATGTACTATTTCTGAAAAAAAATGATGAAAACGTTTGGGCAGGGGCCTATCGGCCTCTGGTAGGCCGACAGCCAGCTTTCGGCCTTATGGTGGCCGATAACGCCCCAGTCGGCCTACTGCTGGACGACAGCACGCGCTCGGCCCACTGCTGGCCGACAGACCGCTTTCGGCCCACCGCAGGCCGACGGGATGATAGATTCGGTATTTTTTCATTTCGCCATACAATTTTCAAATTTGCTACAAATTTTGACATACTTTTGAAAAAAAATCAATTATCTTACTACGGGAGAAACTGTAAAGACAGTTTTTTTTTTGATCTTAAAACAGTAGGAGAGGCTCCTACTGTGAAACTGTAAAGACAGTAGCTAGATGATTAGTTCAGCCCAATTTTTATTTCAAATAAAATCCCGACGCAACGCTAGTTAGGGCATGGTCTAGTTAGTTGTGTTTTTTTGTGTCTATCGTATAACCGCTTAGGTACTTCGGAGTTGTATATCGAGGGTGTATTAACAGTTCTGATATTTTGATGAAACTCCAGGTTGGGGGGTGGGGGATTTGTTGCCAAAAAAACTTGCTGGTTTACACCGGAGAATATGTTTGAATAAGCTAAAACCATCGCCCGAGTTTAAACCGGAGATTTTGAGTGTATTAGACTGTCGTGATAACCAACCACACCATGAAACCTCGGCATATACTCCCTCCTTCGCAAAATAAGTGTCGCTAAATTAGTATAAATTTTATACTGGATCAACGACACTTATTTTAGACGGAAGGAATAGTTGAATAATGAATGAGTAATGCTAGAGTCACGGGAGGTTTATGGGGTTGTTGGGATTGATTGGCTGAGATTTGATTAAGTGAGGCCAGCCCACGAGTGAAAATCAGAGGGGCGGGGGGCAACTAGAGGAGAGCACACATCCAGGTCCGTGAAAGTCCGTGGTTTTTATTTGTGTGTGTAGTATTATCCATAATGAATACACCCACCACGCAGAAAAAAGGACAATAGTTGAATTCAGAATAAAATTGTCCTGATACACACACTAAGTGAGATAAATAAATGGCCTAATGTTGAAAACGAAAACAGGGAATCTATAGCATAACACCTCAAAAGAAAAAAAAAGTAGTAATACATAAGTTCATTAGCAAAACAATGGATCACGCTGAATCTATGAGGCATCAAAACATGCAATTTGGTCTCTTCATATATATGCAGTTAACTAAGTGAATGCCACTCATAATTTTCAATCTCCCCGGCAGTAGTAAAGAATAACCTGGGCAAGGCTCAAGGGGCTGTCCAGAGTGCAAAGTTTGAGCACCTTCCGGCTGTGGTCCTCAAGGTGATACTGATACATCTGAATTCGACTGGTGGCATCGTGGCTGTAATAGACACAGTTACCTTGGATGGCAGGAAGATGATCAACGTTGACAGAGAGACAACAACGGCGACCAAGGAAGATAGCACGACTTCCGATGCTCCTGACTGGCTCCAGGCCCTTGCCCTCGAAGTCCACCTTGAAGACACGCGTGCCCTTGGCATACAACATTGGGTGCCACGGTACACACACAAGGAACAACTCCCCAGCATTATCCACGAGGAAGTTTTGCCCTAATGCCATGCTTCTATTGATGATGGTAGTGATCTCAGGCTTCTTGTCACCTTCCTGCAGGCAATCCACTGCCAGAACCGACCCACCCCAGTCAGTGATGTATACCCGGCCTTGGAAGGACACCACCGTGGAGATCAAGGTGTTGCTTATATGCTTGATCCTAAACCAGCTAGGGTAAGGATGACTCGGGTCACACGACTCACACCATCGTCCGGTGCCAGACGGGAAGAGAAAGAGAAGCGGCGCAGCCACGCCGGCACCCACGGCGACTTGGGCGCCAATGCGATGAGATGCAAGGGTGGAAGGGAAGCGAACCATGGAGCCTGTGAAGGGATTGAGGACACATATGTTGTAAGCAAGCCCGCCATCCTTTTCAAGAACGAGGAGGCCGTCCGCCGCGCCGATGTACTTGTAGCCGTTGTTCAAGGGCAGGTCCTTGCGCAGGAAGCGGCCGGTGTCGAGGTTGAGGAAGAGGCGGGAGTCGACGCGGCGGGAGAGGTCGACTTCCAGCATCACCCATCTGTGTGGGCGGAAGCGGCGGCTTAGGCCACGTGGTTTGTCGGTGGCGGCACGCCAGCTGCGGCACACGGCGCGGAGGTTCACGTAGTAGTCGATGTCGCCGGCGTCGAGCAAGACGTCTCCGACGCAGCCGACGAGATCGGGGGACAGGGACGACCAGTCCATCGGCGACATGGCCGCCGCTGGGTACGTGCGCGCCGCTGGTTGTTTGGCGTTGGCTGTTGCGGGTAGATGAGATCTTGCGCTGTTGTGCGCGGTGATCGTGAGAATCTAAAAACCACCACGATATCTTCGGATGGATCAGTTGGTTTATTTTTTGCGGGTATAAATCAGTTGGTATTTCCAAAGCTTCAAGACTATACGTGAAATAAAATATCTTGTAGACGTTAAAAAAATATCTTGTAGAAGAGGCCACGTGCCCAACTATGTAAGTACTCCACGTAAGAAAACATTTTCTCGGATGATAAGTGTCACACGTGTGGCATGAAACAATCTGAACCTGACATTTTTTTCAACTAAAGTTGACATCCGAAAACAGAAAACAAATCACATAAAAAACTTAAACTAGCTAACCGAACAGGAAGTTGCCATGCTTGATAAATAAAATTGCCATCCTCGTGTCACTAAACTTGTCGAAGTTATCATGTGACAAGATTTGAAAGATGAAGATACCTCTTAAGAATAAAATATTTGCATGGTATCTTCGTCGCGGAGTCATTCTTACTAAAGATAACCTTATTAAGAGGAATTGGCATGGAAGTCCGCAATGTGTCTTTTGTCACCATGATGAGACGATAAAATATTTATTATTCCAATGCAAATTGGCTCGTTCTATATGGTCAGTCATCCAAATAGCTTTTGGCTTGTATCCTCCATGTAGTGTTGCTAATATATTTGCAACTGGTTAGATGGGATTGATCACAGGTTTAGGACTCTTCTCAGGGTGAGAGCGCTTGCCGTTATCTGGTCGCTTTGGCTATGTAGAAATGATAAGGTTTTTAATGATAAAAGTACTTCTCTGTTGCAGGTTATCTACAGATGTACTGGGACTCTTCATTTATGGTCCTCTCTACAACGTGTGGAGAATCGAGACCTATTTACGGAGGTGTGTACACGATTGGAGGCTACGGCGAGGGATACTTTTATCCAACATGGGTGGCAGCATGATCTTAGGATTGACGCCCCTCTGCTTTAGGTGTATAGGATCACTACACACTAGTAGAAAACAGACCTTTTGTCCAAAGCATTAGTCCCGGTCTGGTTTGAACCGGCACTAATGTGACCATTAGTCCCGGTTCGGGACGGGCATCATTAGTCCCGGTTCGCAACACGAACCGGGACTAAAGGGGTGGTGGCAGGCTGGTGTCAGCCTGGGGCCCCAAGATCACCTTTAGTCCCGGTTCGTGGCACGAACCGGGACTATAGGCTCGCCTTTAGTCCCGGTTTGTGTCACGAACCGGGACTAAAGATCCCCTACATGAACCCTTCGGCCAGCCCGAGCACACTCCTCCCTGTTTTTCCCCTTCTTCCTCTCCTTTGTTCTTCCCCTTGCTCGAGCTGACCTCCATTTTTGCCAAAATTTGTCAAGATTTGGAGGCACCCCATCCATCCAAGTGTTTACAAAGGTTAGCAACTTTGTCATTTCATCTCTCATTGCTAGATTAGCTCTTGCAATGCTCTATAAGTATAGTGATTTGTGGGTTTTAGTTTGGGAGTATTTATATGTGGTACTTTACTTGATTTATATGCAATTTGAGCTCAAATTAACTTCTTACTTTGCATGTGTAGATGTGGTTTACTTAGCGCCTTCCCGTCCCCGTCCTAACCACCGTCGATCGCCCGCACCGTCCCGTCGCCGGCACCACCTTGGTGAGCCTCTTGTTCTTATCCTTTTTATAAAAAAAAATCTTGTTTGTAATATTTAGATAGTTACTTGTATAGTTTTCTTACCTATATGGTTGTTTGTTATACATAGTGGCATGGTTTTGATATCCGTCCCCGTCGGCCCTCGTCCGGTTTATGATTCGGATGTGGTATATACTCTCTTTTATAACTATTTGTTGCATTTCGTGTTTATGACAATTATGCCCATCAAGTTGACATAGATATTTTTATCTAGTAGGTATGTGAACCAGAAATTGCAACCGACATAGATATTCTTGTCAAGAAGTTAAATTTAGTTGAAAAAGAAAACGAGTATTTGAAAGAAAAATTGAAAAGAGTTGAAGAAGAGAAGATGAAACTGGAGTTGTATGTTGCCGATGTCGTCGATGATCACAAGATCAAAATGATTGCAATGCGCTTGAAGATTAGAAAATTTAAAAAGTATGCCATTGATAGTGAGGCTTGGTATCACTATGCTGTTGGATCAATTGTTACCTTAGTTGCGATCTTGATCGCATTTGTTGTTGCATTTAAATGCTTTAGCTAGAGAGTTTGTATGTTGTTTTATGAGAACAAGTGTGTATGAACTTGTATTAATTTGGTCTTTTCGGTGTTGTGTAATGAAGATGAGCCAAAAATGGATGTACGATGACCGATTCTCTCCCCAGTTCATTAATGGCGTGCATACTTTTCTGGTTGTGGCTGAGGCAAACAAGCGAGCGGATGGTTTTATGTATTGTCCATGTGCTGGCTGTAAGAATGATCGAAATTACTCTAACTCAAGAACCATTCACGTCCACCTGTTTGAGTCCGGTTTCATGTCTGGCTATAACTGTTGGACCAAGCACGGAGAAAGAGGGGTCCTAATGGAAGAGAATGAAGAAGAAGAGGATGACGACAGCTATCCTGGCCATGGGTTCCATGAATACGATGGTACAACAATGGGGGAAGAAGCTGAGCCGGCAATGCGGGAAGGAGCTGAAGAAGAGGCATCAGATGAGCCCGCTGATGATCTTGGTCGGGCCATTGCCGTTGCAAAGAGAAACTGCGCAAGTGAAAAGGAGAAGCTGAAGTTGCAGCGCATGTTAGAGGATCACAAGAAATTGTTGTACCCAAATTGCGAAGATGACAAGAAAAAGCTGGGTACCACACTGGAATTGCTGCAATGGAAGGCAGAGAATGGTGTATCTGACAAGGCATTTGAAAAGTTGCTGATAATGTTAAAGAAGAAGCTACCAAAGGACAACGAATTGCCCGACAGTACGTACGAAGCAAAGAAGGCTGTCTGCCCTCTAGGATTAGAGGTGCAGAAGATACATGCATGCCCTAGTGACTGCATCCTCTACCGCGGTGAGTACGAGGATTTGAATGCATGCTCGGTATGCCGTGCATTGCGCTATAAGATCGGCCACGATGACCTTGGTGATGTTGAGGGCGAGCGCCCCAGGAAGAAGATTCCTGCCAAGGTGATGTGGTATGCTCCTATAATACCACGGTTGAAACGTTTGTTCCAAAACAAAGAGCATGCCAAGTTGATGCGATGGCACAAAGAAGACCATAAGAAAGATGGGAAGTTGAGAGTACCCACTGACGGATCGCAGTGGAGAAAAATCGAGAGAAAGTGGAAGGACTTTGCAAAGGACGCAAGGAACGTATGGTTTGGTTTAAGTGCAGATGTCATTAATCCTTTTGGGGAGCAGAACAGCAATCATAGCACATGGCCTGTGACTCTATGTATCTATAACCTTCCTCCTTGGTTGTTCATGAAGCGGAAGTTCATTATGATGCCAGTGCTCATCCAAGGCCCCAAGAAACCCGGCAACGACATTGATGTGTACATAAGGCCATTAGTTGAAGAACTTTTAGAGCTGTGGAGTATAGTGCGTGGGATGAGCACAAACAGTAGGAATTTGATCTGCGAGCGTTGCTGTTTGTAAGCATCAATGATTGGCCTGCTCTCAGTAGCCTTTCCGGACAGACAAACAAGGGATACCACGCATGCATACACTATTTAGAATAGACCGACAGTATATATTTGGATAAATGTAAGAAGAATGTGTACCTGGGGCATCGTCGATTTCTTCAGAGCAGGCATCCCGTAAGAAAGAAAGGCAAGCATTTCAAAGGTCAGGCAGATCACCGGAAGAAGCCTCGCCACCGTACTGGTGATGATATACTTGATATGGTCAAGGATTTAAAAGTAATCTTTGGAAAGGGTCCTGACGGACAATCTGTTCCGAATGACGCTGACGGACGCGCACCCATGTGGAAGAAGAAATCTATATTTTGGGACCTACCCTATTGGAAAGACCTAGAGGTCCACTCTGGAATCGACGTGATGCACGTGACGAAGAATCTTTGCGTGAACCTGCTAGGCTTCTTGGGCGTGTATGGGAAGACAAAAGATACACCGGAGGCACGGGAGGACCAGCAACGATGCACGGAGAATACGGCATGGATCCAAAGCAGTTTCAGGGTCATGCCAGCTACGCTCTTACCAAAGAAGAGAAGGAAATCTTCTTCGAATGCCTGCTCAGTATGAAGGTCCCGTCTGGCTTCTCGTCGAATATAAAGGGAATAATAAATATGGCAGAGAAAAAGTTCCAGAACCTAAAGTCTCATGACTGCCACATGATTATGACGCAACTGCTTCCGGTTGCATTGAGAGGGCTTCTACCAGAAAACGTTCGATTAGCCATTGTGAAGCTATGTGCATTCCTCAATGCAATCTCTCAGAAGGTAATCGATCCAGAAATCCTACCAAGGTTAGAGAATGATTTGGTGCAATGTCTTGTCAGTTTCGAGTTGGTGTTCCCACCATCCTTCTTCAATATCATGACACACGTCCTAGTTCACCTAGTCGAGGAGATTGCCATTCTGGGTCCTGTATTTTGTACACAATATGTTCCCCTTTGAGAGGTTCATGGGAGTCTTAAAGAAATATGTTCATAATCGTGCTAGGCCAGAAGGAAGCATCTCCAAGGGCCATGAAACAGAGGAGGTCATTGAGTTTTGTGTTGACTTTATTCCTGACATTAAGCCGATTGGTGTTCCTGAATTGTGGCATGAGGGCAGACTTGGTGGAAAAGGCACGCTAGGAAAGAATTCAGTAATATGCCAGGACGGGCATTCTTTGGCGCAAGCACACTACACAGTTCTACAAAGTTCCGCCTTGGTGGCTCCGTATATCGAGCAACACAAGAATATTCTACGCTCCAAACACCCGGAGCAGTCTGACGACTGGATTACACATGAACAAACGGTGACTTTCGCCGGTTGGTTGCAGACACGTCTCATGCATGACGACACTATTGCAGATGACCTGTACTTGCTGTCCAAGTTACCATCTTCGACTATATTGACTTTCAAAGGGTACGAGATAAATGGGAATACATTTTACACGATCGCTCAAGATAAAAAGAGCGCCAACCAAAACAGAGGTGTCCGCTTTGATGCAGCAAACACCAATAGGCCAAAGGACACATATTATGGTTACATAGAGGAGATATGGGAACTTGACTATGGACTTGGTTTGAAGGTCCCTTTGTTTCGGTGCAAATGGGTCAATCTGACAGGAGGCGGGGTAAAGGAAGACCCGCAGTACGGAATGACAACAGTGGATCTCAACAAACTTGGGTACGCAGACGAACCATTCGTCCTAGCCAATGATGTGGCGCAGGTTTTCTAGGTGAAGGCCATGTCTACCAAGCCGAGAAAAAGAAAAGATAAGGAAGCGAATACATCATACGATGAGCCAAAGCGCCACATAGTTCTTTCAGGAAAAAGAAACATCGTGGGAGTGGAGGACAAGACAGACATGTCAGAAGATTATGAAAAGTTTCATGAAATTGCTCCCTTCACAGTGAATGTTGACCCGAGCATCAAGTTAAACGATGAAGATTGTCCATGGTTACGGCGCAAAGGGACACACGCGAAGAAAAAGTTTTATACCCAAAGATCCCACTCTGGGATGTGACCGGCTTCTCTAGTTAGTTTCCGGACTTATATATCTGGAAAGTCCCACTTCGGACAAACTGGAGGGAATCTTTGTAATAGTAGTGTACTTATGTGTTTTGGCATTTGAAACGCGAAGAAATATTATGTCCAAAGCCACGTCATCAATTTTCAACCCTTTCTGACTTCATTTGCTATTTTTCATGCATTTACTGATTTTTTTGAGCTAAATGGCCCTGAAATTGAAAAGCACTACAAATGAACTCTGAAAAGGTTGAAAATTGGCATGGTATCATCATTTCACCCACATAGCATGTGCTAAAAAGTTGAGAGGGTTACGGCAAAAACTGGATGCACTTCGTGTACAAAATGGACAATCTCTTTCGAAGTATTAGGGTTTCAGACGAAAACTCGTCTGTTACAAAGGCATTTCATTTTTTTAAACTTATTTCAACTCCAGACTTTTTGTGCGTTTAGTATGCACCATTCGAAGCCACGTCATCAATTTCAACCCTTTCTGACTTCATTTGCTATTTTTCATGCATTTACTGATTTTTTTGAGCTAAATGACCCTGAAATTGAAAAGCACTACAAATGAACTCTGAAAAGGTTGAAAGTTGGCATGGTGTCATCATTTCACCCACATAGCATGTGCTAAAAAGTTGAGAGGGTTACGGCAAAAACTGGATGCACTTCGTGTACAAAATGGACAATCTCTTTCGAAGTATCAGGGTTTCAGACGAAAACTCGTCTGTTACAAAGGCATTTCATTTTTTTAAAATTATTTCAACTCCAGACTTTTTGTGCGTTCAGTATGCACCATTCGAAGCCACGTCATGAATTTTCAACCCTTTCTAACTTCATTTGCTATTTTTCATGCATTTACTGATTTTTTGAGCTAAATGACCCTGAAATTGAAAAGCACTACAAATGAACTCTGAAAAGATTGAAAGTTGGCATGGTATCATCATTTCACCCACATAGCATGTGCTAAAAAGTTGAGAGGGTTACGGCAAAAACTGGATGCACTTCGTGTACAAAATGGACAATTTCTTTCGAAGTATTAGGGTTTCAGACGAAAACTCGTATCTTACAACGGCATTTCATTTTTTAAATAACCTAAGAATTACCAAATTGAATATAATGATAAAACACACTAATATTAAACAGCAGAAAAAAGAATCATTGCAAAATCTATTTTTAAAGTAAAGTTATTCACAAACTAGTGATTCACACAAATTTCAAATAATTCGAATTTAAACTATTCAAATTTGAAAACTACTGCCACTAACAGAAAGTTTATAATTTTTTTGACCTAACGCAAAAAGATTCACTCATGAATTCTAAATAAAGCAAAAAAAAACTCAGAAACAAAAGAAAATAAGAAATAAAAAAAACTGAAAAGTAAATAAAAAAAAGCCCGCCTACTGGGCCGCCACGGCCTGCATACGACTAGAAACCCAACCTCTAATTGGGCCAGGATGCAGGCCCGCAAGGCCCAGTAGGCCCAACAGGGCAGCACAGGTTCAATAGGCCCACAAAGGCCTGCTTAGAGAGGAGCTCGAGGGAGATGCTGCGGCGGGGCTTATAAGCTGGTGCGGGCGCCCCTCGCTGGGCGAGGTGGGACTAAACTTGCGCCGTGCACAGCGCCTGCGCAAGCACCAGCCTTTAGTCGTGGTTGGTGGCTCCAACTGCGACTAAAGGGTGCCTTTAGTCGCGGTTGGAGCCACCAGCCGCGACTAAAGGTCTGCGCTTCCCGCCGCTTGGACTGGCGAAAAATGACCTTTAGTCGCGGTTGGTGGCTCCAACCGCGACTAAAGGCACCCTTGAGTCGCGGTTGGAGCCACCAACCGTGACTACAGGTCGTTGTATATAAGCGGCAGTTTGCAAAATTTCAGATCGATTCATGTCCATTCTCTCAATGACGCCGAACGAGGACGCCGCCAGGCTGCTGCGCAACGCCGTCGCCTCCCCCGACGCTGGAGATCGTCGCCGCCGCCCCCGACCCCGGCCGCCCGCGCCTCCTCCCCGACGCCGCCCGCGCCTCCTCGCCGATCCCTGCCCGCCGCCGTCGCGCCGCCCGATCCTCGACCTCGTGCGCCTTCGCCGTCGCCGTCGCCGTCGCAGTCGCTGTCTCCGACGACTCGCCGGCCGTCGCCCCGCTGTGAGCCCCTGCCGCCATGGCCGCCCCTCCCATCGAGCCCGCACACACACACACATGCATGAACACACACACACACACATTCTTATTTTCTGTTTTTCTGTTTTTCTAGTTTTTTTATACTTTTAGTTATAGAAATGTTAGATATATAAATGTTAGATGAAATGTTAGATATATAAATGTTAGATGAATGTTTTTTAGTTTTTTATACTTTTAGTTATAGCTAGATAAATGTTAGATATAAAAAAGTTATAGAAATGTTTTTTAGTTTTTTATACTTTTAGTTATAGTAATGTTAGATGAATGTTAGATATATAAATGTTAGATGAATGTTTTTTAGTTTTTTATACTTTTAGTTATAGAAATGTTAGATGAATGTTAGATATATAAATATAAGAAATCACAATCAAGCATTTAAAAAATGTTAAATTTGCATAGAATTTCTTCTCGGAGTCAACGATGCCCGGCCCGCATCCTCGTCGTCGACTCGTTCGCGACAACGTTCTGCTTCAGAGGGGCAACGTTCGAGACTGGGCTCCGCCGGGCTGGCACTGGGAGGTGCTACCTTCAGGGGCGCGCAGCTTGGTGAGGAACCCGGCCCTAGGTCCCGTCGTCGACCCGGAGCTTCTTTGGTGGCGTTCGCGTGGGCCACTTTCGGTGCGGAGGCAGCCGGCCCCGCCGGAGGTGGTACGTCGCCGTGTCAGGGAGGAGGACGAGCACGTCCGTCGCTACATGGATGCGTTGGACGCCAGGTTCTCCAATACCTGGCAGGTTCTTCAGGGATCTCACCCGAGCTATGATCCTGTGATGGTTCCTTCTCTTTGGGTGTCCACTGCCCGTGCCTTAGGAACCACGAGTGAACTAGATTCTTCGATAATATTCGATCTGTATTAGTTAGTGATGTTATATATATGATAATATTCGAGATGTATTAGTGATAATACTCGAGATGTATTCGAGATTATATTCGATAATATTCGAGACGATTTATTCGAGATTATATTCGATGATGCATATTATATGAATTATTCGAGATGCATATTATGTACTATGATTCAGTTTTTCCTTATTGATTGCATGCATTCTAATTAGAATACTAAATTGTTTTATCTTTTTTCTGGATTAGTTAAATAAAAGCTATGGACAATACCGGCAGAGAAGGAGAAGAGGTTCTGTTCGACATCATACGCTCCCCGAGCCCAGAGCATGAACCTGAATATGACGGCTCGCAATATCTGAACAATTCCGGTGAGGGTTGTATGATATTTGATGAAGACGAACGTATAGATGAAGGCGACAACGATGTTGACGAAGAAAATGTTCTTCAAATAACAAAGACCGGCGAGGTATATTTATTATATAAGTCATCCGGTGATCATTACATGTCTTAATTGATTTGTATGTATTAACGAATCGATCTTTCTTCTTTTAGGCCTCCGGATTGAGCAAATCTTCTACAAGCGACAGGGTAGTTCGAGGCCCGGCCAGAAAGTTGTAGTCTGGCGTAAAGTTCAACATCGATTCCATCAAAACATCAAATGGCGAACCGCTTGAACCTAGGAAAAATGCGACCAAGTTCAAGAATCAATGCAGAGTTATTGTCAGGGACCAAATCCCGATCTTCGTTCAAGAATGGAAAAAGCCAGCAAAGGGAGATCGAGTAGGAGTTACTTTTGTCGACGAAAAAGCAAAAGATCAGCTTTGGGAATCGCTCATGCGGCATTTCACCCTACCAGATAATTTGACAGATGCAGATCTGAAGAAAGTCAGAAACTATGCTCTTAAAAAGATGTCGATCGCATTCAACACCTTCAAGAAAAATACAGGGACTGGGTACGTCAAAGCAAAAAAGAAGATTCCAGAATTCAAGGGAGCAGTGGTGAAGGCAAAAGATCACTGGGACGCTTTCGTGAAGTTCAAGGAATCGGAACACGCTAAGGAACGGTCGAGAAAAAATAAGATTAATGCTGCAAAAAAGAAGTGGCACCATACTCTGGGGCCAGGTGGCTACCAGGTGGCCCTGCTTAAGTGGGATCAATCTGAGCAAGAGATGATTAGTGCAAGGGTCACTCCAGTTACATTGAAATGGCCCCCCAGGTGCAGGACATGGTTTTATGCGCATGGGGGGAAGTTGGACCCAGAGACATGGCTGATTAAGGTGAAGGCAAGTCTTAAAGAAGCGACAGTGAAATACTTCTTGCAATAGAAGAAGCTCCAACGGGGGTGTTCATGCCCAACAGAGAGAACGACGAGCTTATGTGCGCCCTGAAGAATCCTGAACACCCGGGAAGAACACGAGGCAAAGGTGTTGTTCCGTGGTTTGAGGGGTTTGCGGATTGGAACGACGACTACAGAAGCCGTGCGAGAAAGAAGAAGCAGGAGGAGCAGAAGAAGAAGGAGGAAGCACTCCGCCTTGAAGGCCTAGAATCAAAGCACCTGGAGTTGGAACGCGCTTTCAGGCGGCAGCAGGAGCAGATCAACTCACTCAGCTAGGAAAGGGCGTCTCAGCGGCAGCATGAGCAGATCGATCCAGCATTGGATAGCACCGTCCCATCTATGCCGAGAAGCAGCGTGGGTTCCGCCCCGGCCGATATCGAGGATGCACTGCTAGCTAGCTACCCTGTGGATGATATCAAAGACAGGACTAACTGTGAGCTACACATGAAAGTGAAGAACTTATCCATGAAGGGGGCGGACGGCTATGCTTTAGCAAACCCCCCTGAAGCAACCTTCCATTGCAATCCCATTCCAACTAGCTATGCTCGTGTCGGGGTTGATGAAGTGATGTCAGGATATCACGAGCTACAACTTGACATTCTTGGAGGTGACGAGGAGAGAACACTGGGAGAGGCCATACATCGTATCATTCTATGGAAAAAGGATTGCATCGTCTTTCCAAGGCCACCGACTCCTCCTCCTCCAAGTCCGCCGCCGCGTCAGTCGACTCCTCCTCCTCCAAGTCCGGCACCGCGTCAGCCGACTCCTCCTCCAAGTCCGGCACGGCGTCAGCCAACTCCTCCTCCTCCAAGTCCGGCACCGCGTCAGCCGACTCCTCCTCCAAGTCCGGCACGGCGTCAACCGACTCCTCCTCTTCCATGTCCGGCACCGCGTCTGCCATCTTCGCCGACTCAGCGTGCTCCGTCGCCTAAGAAACAGCGGAAGAGAGAGGCCGCAGCTACGACGGCTAGCGGTACAACAGGCAAGAAATTCAAATATGGTCCAAGCCTCAAGCCTCTTCCGAAGTTGTCCTACCACCTGACTGAGGAGGAACTCAACACCGTAGTGAATGCCCAATTGAAGGCCCATTTTGGACCGAAACCACCGCCGCCGCCAAAGGAGAAAGTACCTGAGCATGTCTCACAACACTTTATTGATATGGCTCGACCGACTGTCAAGCATAAGGACCGCGACTATGTGCGGTCTATCAAGAAGTCATATGTTGCACAACAAAAGGAGTCAAGCTCGAGCTCGAGCCAAGCAGTTGGCAAAAAAGTGGTAAAACTGTTCCCCAGCTGGGAGAACAGGCAGTGCAATCGACCCCCCCGCTCATTGTACAAACACCTGTGAGTACCGCCGATCGGCTGGTAATAACCGACGATCATAAAAGGCAGGCTAAAGAGGCCGGTGTCACTGTTGAACAACTCCTAGGCCTTGACGAAATCCCCGGGCTTAAAGAGGAGGAAGTAAAATGGCAATATGTCCGCGGCAAACCTCTGGTCAAGCCTGACGATGTCAAGCTTCTACTAACGAGAATGTACAATTTGCATACGTGGTACATGCAAGAAAAAGCAAATACCAATCAAGAGTCCCTCATGGTGAAAGTCAAGAAAAAGCATTACTTCCATGGAAAAGATTTGTGGGTTGATTATGAAGAGTTGTTTTAGTTATTCAATCAAGACGCACTCGACAAATCTATCGTCAGTTGCTATTGTCTGTAAGTGTTTTCTTTCTATAATTTAAGTCTCTAGCTAGCTGTGCTCTCGTTCATTACCTGTAATTATCCTCACTATATTCTTTTCTGTGGTATTATGCAGAATGAAGATGTATGAAATGAAAAAAGCTGGACGCTATGGCATTAGGTCCATTGACCCAAATACGATTAATCAAAAGATATGGACAACTGAATGGTCGAGAAAAGACACAAAGAGATTCCTGCTAGAGTTTTTGAAGCGACTAAACACCCAACCAGAAATACTACTTCCTTACAACTTCGGGTGAGTGTTACTATATCTTGTACTACAAATTCTATTTTTTGCTTACTAGATGTTAATAAGTGTAGTTGATGAGTTATGCACATGCCCGCTTAATTATACAAAATGTGTGCGCATGCAGTTACCACTGGATCTTGTTAATCATTGAAGTTGACAAGAGAAAAGTTGAAGTGCTGGACTCACTATATAAGAATCCATCCGAATACGCAACCGTGAGGGGGATGGTCGACAGGTAATTTCAATCATTATCGCACTATGTCGGCCTCTTTACTTCATTTCCTGATATCAACTAGTTAACAACTCCTTTGTTCATTTTCTTTGCCGGCGGACAGGGCTTGGGCCAAGTTCATCAAACTGGTCCCAGGCGACTGGCCACAAAAGCTGACATGGGTGCGACCCAAGGTAATTAAGTAGTACTAAATAGCTACGTCCGTGCATCTCTTTAATTCTAGTTTCAATACCATTATCATGCTTGATTAATTATTACCTTATTGAATTTTATTCTCGTAAAGTGCATGAGGCAGGAGCTGGGGAATAGTTTATGCGCATACTACGTTTGCGAGAACATTCGCATGATCACGTCTGAAAGGAGTAGAGATGAAAGAAATATTTGGGTACGGTTGCCAGAACACTATCCATAATTTTTTTATCATGATCTAGCTAATATATATACACACAACTAATATATTCATCTTGATCTCCTTCTTATAGCTGACGGAGATGCGGGCCAGCTCCTACCAACGGCTCGCGTACGAGCAATTCAAGAGGAAATAGCTGGATTTCTGCTCGACCAGGTCATAGATCCCAAAGGAGAATACCATTACAAGAAGCGGTAATGCCTGCATATGTAATGATCCGCAAATTGTAGGAGAAATTGTATATACCAAATTGTATATATATATGTATGTGAATGGTCGTCGTACGAGAAATTCGATGATATATATATATGATCGGTTCTATGAGAAATTCTATATATATATATGCACAACGTGTACAGTATGTAGTAGCGTAATATATGTTTGAAATAAAAAATAATTAAATAGAAAACACAAAATTAAAAGGAAAAATAAACCATAATTAATTCATAAACCCCTAAAGGATTAAAAGGAAAAATAAACCAAAATTAAAAGAATTAAATACTTTTAGTCCCGGTTGGTGTTACCAACCAGGACTAAAGGTCCCCCAGCCCACGGCGCCGGCAGGTGCCACGTGGTGGGCCTTTAGTGTCGGGCCGTGTTGAACCGGGACTAAAGGGGGGGGGGGCTTTAGTCCCCACCCTTTAGTGTCGGTTGGAGCCCTTACGAACCGGCACTATAGGCCGATTCTGCATTAGTGTACATGTTTCCTTGCAGTTCGCCCCTTTTTGTTCTTTTTTTGTTTTTTGTTTTTGAGAGAGGACCTTGACTGGCTGTGTGCATCTTAGTTATGCAGAGGCCGGGTGTAATGCTTAAATTTTATAAGTAATAAAGCACCCCTTTTCGAAAAAATGTGTTCATGTCACACGTATGGCTCTTATCAGGGTCCAACATTTTAGCACGAGCCTTTTTTTATGCATAATCTAATGTCGTTAAACCCTTTTTTATACTTGTCGTTAACTTTGTAACTTGTACTGTACATTTGCACCGAGTTGTACATTATACATTTTTTTCCCTTGTGTCGAGTTGTAAATTATACATTTCTTTTTGCGATATGACATTATACATAACAAGAGATGATCCAAAAACTATACAACCTTTGGTTTAATTAAGAAAAACAGAATGAAAACAAAAAACAAACACACACAACATCACGGAATATCATCTGAATCAGAGACAAGAGCGCCAGCCTAGGCCCAAAACCACCAGATGCAGTACATGCCCAGCTAAAGCGACCACCATACTTGCAAGAGAACACATCCATACTGAGACTCTCGACCGCCTATGCATCCAAGCAACATGACTTGACATCTAGCAATGTCCACCTTTGACATACCATCGATGCCCACCAAAGCCGTGTTTCCCACATTAAGCGGATAAACTCTATTCTTCTTAAGGCAATTGTGGGAGCTCCCACCCTTTGACGAGGTTCCGCTAGAAAAACATAACAAGGCATGTTCCAAATTGGTTTGGAATATTACACTACATGAGCTACGATATTTACATTTTCGTTTTAAACACAAACCATTTTCATTGGAAGAACAGGAACATGGTATATTCTCCTTCAAACATCCTCTTACCTTCATATTTTAGGTTGGATTGAGTTGTCAGAGATCCGGTGTGTTTATAACTTTATATAGGATATAAAGTAGATGTAGTTGTTAGTCATGGCATAGTTATTGGTCAGATGAAAACGAAAATATTAAAATTCAAACTTAGGCCGTTGAATTTTCTCTTCTTGATCGTATGGCAATGATCCACACCATACTGAGTCTGAGAGGCAGCAAAGCTCGTGTCTGTTTGGAGGGAAATAACTGACATAATGTACACTATCTCTGCATTTTTTGACAATGATTACGTCTGACATATATTCAGTCAGTCTTACAGGACCAGCAGAGGTGCAGAACATATGGAGCCATATATGCAGGAAATATTTTGACAATGAATATGTGTCTTACATTTATTCAACCAGTCTTACAGAAAGAAATATTACAAGCCTGCAGAATTCACGTCAAATACTTGCATAACACCAGTTCTGGACAAGTACATGCTCATGATTCAGCTGTGGCGGTGGATCCTTGCAAGTGCGGCCCAACCAAAGGTAACTATGATGGGCCAAAGTGCGAAGACCACTATCTGCATGTGCATCTTTAGTAACACTTTGAATCCTGGGAATAGCCCTATCCTAGTACATAATGGTCGTGCTAGGGTAACACAATGGAAAATAGAATCCCTATTGACACTTAGCAACACGGCAGGAGTAATAGCACATACCGCAACAGCGGTGCTACGAGCGACTGGAGCTAGCACCATACACTACCGGAATAACCTACTATGCCGACGGCCAAAGGCCGTCGGCATAGCCCGTATACCGTCGGTATACCACTATGCCGACGGCAGCCGTCGGCATATCCTGTCGGCGTCGATCTCGACGGCGTAGTCCTGTCAGACCGTCGGCATAGAAATGCCGTCGGCATACCTAGATACGCCGACGGCATTCGTACGGCCGTCGGCATAGAATAACCGTCGGCAAAGTTTCCCGTTTGACGGCGGCAGACGGAGCTGTCGTTACTATGCCGACGGTTAAGCCGTCGGCATAGATTACTATTTGATTTTTTTTAAAAAAAATTGTCAAAAAAACAAAAAAAATGCACGAAGCTATGCTGAGGGCTATGCCGTCGGCATAGCTCAATTTAATTAATTAAATTTTTTTCAGATTACTATTTAAATTTTTTTAAAAAAAAATTGTCAAAAAACAAACAAATGCACGAAGCTATGCCGTCGGCATAGCTCAATTTAATTAATTAATTTTTTTTCAATTTTTTTTTTCCAAATTTTTTTTTCAATTTTTTTTCTGATTTTCACAATTTTGAATTATTTGACAATTTAATCTCTAATCACCCCTCCTCACTGCTTCAGAATTTAATTTCTAGTCTCTAATCAGCACTCATTCCAAATCGTCTAACTTTCCGGCCGGTCACCCATCCTCTCACTACTCCAGCCCCAGCACGCTTAACTTTCAGGTTCTATCTCCCCTAGTTTCCAAGTCTGCACTTGTTGTTTTCCTGACAATCTTAAGCTATCAATCCTGTTAACCCTTAGGTCTTGATGTCACATGATTTAATTTTTTCAATTCTAAACAATTATTAAAATAAACAAAATAGGTACTAATAATATTGAATTTCAATGAAAATAAAATAAGTAATAATATTATTTTATTAATGTTTTTTGCTATTTATTCATTTAATATGACATAATTAATATCTTTAAATCTGTAAATCGAAATTCGACAAATAATATATTCATTATTATCAGAAAAATGTCAGGAATCCAAATATGACATCATTTATTTATTTCTAAATAAAATTAATTTTTAAAAATTTTAATTTTTTTTTGATTTGAAATAACTTTTTTTGAAAATTGAAAAGCAGTACAAATGAACTCTGAAAAGGTTGAAACTTGGCATGGTATCATCATTTCACCCACATAGCTTGTGCTAAAACGTTGAGAAGGTTACGGCAAAAACTGGATGCACTTCGTGTACAAACTGGACCATCTGATTCGAAGTATCAAGGTTTCGGACGAAAACTGGTCTGTTATAAAGGCATTTCAATTTTTTTAACTTATTTCAACTCCAGAATTTTTGTGCATTCAATATGCACCATTCAAAGCCACATCCTCAAATTTCAACCCTTTCTAACTTCATTTGCTATTTTTTATGCATTTAATGATTTTTTTGAGCTAAATGACCCTGAAATTGAAAAGCACTACAAATGAACTCTGAAAAGGTTGAAACTTGGCATGGTATCATCATTTCACCCACATAGCTTGTGCTAAAAAGTTGAGAAGGTTACGGCAAAAACTGGATGCACTTCGTGTACAAACTGGACCATCTGATTCGAAGTATCAAGGTTTCGGACGAAAACTCGTCTGTTATAAAGGCATTTCATTTTTTTAACTTATTTCAACTCCAGAATTTTTGTGCATTCAATATGCGCTATTCAAAACCACATCCTCAAATTTCAACCCTTTCTAACTTAATTTGCTATTTTTCATGCATTTAATGATTTTTTTGAGCTAAATGACCCTGAAATTGAAAAGCACTACAAATGAACTCTGAAAAGGTTGAAACTTGGCATGGTATCATCATTTCACCCACATAGCTTGTGCTAAAAGGTTGAGAAGGTTACGGCAAAAACTGGATGCACTTCGGGTACAAACTGGACCATCTGATTCGAAGTATCAAGGTTTCGGACGACAACTGGTCTGTTATAAAGGCATTTCATTTTTTTTTAAATTATTTCAACTCCAGAATTTTTGTGCATTCAATATGCACCATTCAAAGCCACATCCTCAAATTTCAACCCTTTCTAACTTCATTTGCTATTGTTTATGCATTTAATGATTTTTTTGAGCTAAATGACCCTGAAATTGAAAAGCACTACAAATGAACTCTGAAAAGGTTGAAACTTGGCATGGTATCATCATTTCACCCACATAGCTTGTGCTAAAAAGTTGAGAAGGTTACGGCAAAAACTGGATGCACTTCGTGTACAAACTGGACCATCTGATTCGAAGTATCAAGGTTTCGGACGAAAACTGGTCTGTTATAAAGGCATTTCATTTTTTTTAAATTATTTCAACTCCAGAATTTTTGTGCATTCAATATGCACCATTCAAAGCCACATCCTCAAATTTCAACCCTTTCTAACTTCATTTGCTATTTTTTATGCATTTAATGATTTTTTTGAGCTAAATGACCCTGAAATTGAAAAGCACTACAAATGAACTCTGAAAAGGTTGAAACTTGGCATGGTATCATCATTTCACCCTCATAGCTTGTGCTAAAAAGTTGAGAAGGTTACGGCAAAAACTGGATGCACTTCGTGTACAAACTGGACCATCTGATTCGAAGTATCAAGGTTTCGGACGAAACCTCGTCTGTTATAAAGGCATTTCATTTTTTTAACTTATTTCAACTCCAGAATTTTTTTGCATTCAATATGAACTATTGAAAACCACATCCTCAAATTTCAACCCTTTCTAACTTAATTTGCTATTTTTCATGCATTTAATGATTTTTTTGAGCTAAATGACCCTGAAATTGAAAAGCACTACAAATGAACTCTGAAAAGGTTGAAACTTGGCATGGTATCATCATTTCACCCACATAGCTTGTGCTAAAAAGTTGAGAAGGTTAGGGCAAAAACTGGATTCACTTCGTGTACAAACTGGACCATCTAATTCGAAGTATCAAGGTTTCGGACGAAAACTGGTCTGTTATAAAGGCATTTCAATTTTTAACTTATTTCAACTCCAGAATTTTTGTGCATTCAATATGCACCATTCAAAGACACATCCTCAAATTTCAACCCTTTCTAACTTCATTTGCTATTTTTTATGCATTTAATGATTTTTTTGAGCTAAATGACCCTGAAATTGAAAAGCACTACAAATGAACTCTGAAAAGGTTGAAACTTGGCATGGTATCATCATTTCACCCACATAGCTTGTGCTAAAAAGTTGAGAAGGTTACGGCAAAAACTGGACGCACTTCGTGTACAAACTGGACCATCTGATTCGAAGTATCAAGGTTTCGGACGAAAACTCGTCTGTTATAAAGGCATTTCATTTTTTTAACTTATTTCAACTCCAGAATTTTTGTGCATTCAATATGAACTATTCAAAACCACATCCTCAAATTTCAACCCTTTCTAACTTAATTTGCTATTTTTCATGCATTTAATGATTTTTTTGAGCTAAATGACCCTGAAATTGAAAAGCACTACAAATGAACTCTGAAAAGGTTGAAACTTGGCATGGTATCATCATTTCACCCACATAGCTTGTGCTAAAAAGTTGAGAAGGTTACGGCAAAAACTGGATGCACTTCGTGTACAAACTGGACCATCTGATTCGAAGTATCAAGGTTTCGGACGAAAACTCGTCTGTTATAAAGGCATTTCATTTTTTTAACTTATTTCAACTCCAGAATTTTTTTGCATTCAATATGAACTATTCAAAACCACATCCTCAAATTTCAACCCTTTCTAAGTTCATTTGCTATTTTTTATGCATTTAATGATTTTTTTGAGCTAAATGACCCTGAAATTGAAAAGCACTACAAATGAACTCTGAAAAGGTTGAAACTTGGCATGGTATCATCATTTCACCCACATAGCTTGTGCTAAAAAGTTGAGATGGTTACGGCAAAAAATGGATGCACTTCGTGTACAAACTGGACCATCTGATTCGAAGTATCAAGGTTTCGGACGAAAACTCGTCTGTTATAAAGGCATTTCATTTTTTTAACTTATTTCAACTCCAGAATTTTTGTGCATTCAATATGCGCTATTCAAAACCACATCCTCAAATTTCAACCCTTTCTAACTTAATTTGCTATTTTTCATGCATTTAATGATTTTTTTGAGCTAAATGACCCTGAAATTGAAAAGCACTACAAATGAACTCTGAAAAGGTTGAAACTTGGCATGGTATCATCATTTCACCCACATAGCTTGTGCTAAAAAGTTGAGAAGGTTACGGCAAAAACTGGATGCACTTCGGGTACAAACTGGACCATCTGATTCGAAGTATCAAGGTTTCGGACGAAAACTGGTCTGTTATAAAGGCATTTCATTTTTTTTTAAATTATTTCAACTCCAGAATTTTTGTGCATTCAATATGCACCATTCAAAGCCACATCCTCAAATTTCAACCCTTTCTAACTTCATTTGCTATTGTTTATGCATTTAATGATTTTTTTGAGCTAAATGACCCTGAAATTGAAAAGCACTACAAATGAACTCTGAAAAGGTTGAAACGTGGCATGGTATCATCATTTCACCCACATAGCTTGTGCTAAAAAGTTGAGAAGGTTACGGCAAAAACTGGATGCACTTCGTGTACAAACTGGACCATCTGATTCGAAGTATCAAGGTTTCGGACGAAAACTGGTCTGTTATAAAGGCATTTCATTTTTTTTAAATTATTTCAACTCCAGAATTTTTGTGCATTCAATATGCACCATTCAAAGCCACATCCTCAAATTTCAACCCTTTCTAACTTCATTTGCTATTTTTTATGCATTTAATGATTTTTTTGAGCTAAATGACCCTGAAATTGAAAAGCACTACAAATGAACTCTGAAAAGGTTGAAACTTGGCATGGTATCATCATTTCACCCTCATAGATTGTGCTAAAAAGTTGAGAAGGTTACGGCAAAAACTGGATGCACTTCGTGTACAAACTGGACCATCTGATTCGAAGTATCAAGGTTTCGGACGAAACCTCGTCTGTTATAAAGGCATTTCATTTTTTTAACTTATTTCAACTCCAGAATTTTTTTGCATTCAATATGAACTATTGAAAACCACATCCTCAAATTTCAACCCTTTCTAACTTAATTTGCTATTTTTCATGCATTTAATGATTTTTTTGAGCTAAATGACCCTGAAATTGAAAAGCACTACAAATGAACTCTGAAAAGGTTGAAACTTGGCATGGTATCATCATTTCACCCACATAGCTTGTGCTAAAAAGTTGAGAAGGTTAGGGCAAAAACTGGATTCACTTCGTGTACAAACTGGACCATCTAATTCGAAGTATCAAGGTTTCGGACGAAAACTGGTCTGTTATAAAGGCATTTCAATTTTTAACTTATTTCAACTCCAGAATTTTTGTGCATTCAATATGCACCATTCAAAGACACATCCTCAAATTTCAACCCTTTCTAACTTCATTTGCTATTTTTTATGCATTTAATGATTTTTTTGAGCTAAATGACCCTGAAATTGAAAAGCACTACAAATGAACTCTGAAAAGGTTGAAACTTGGCATGGTATCATCATTTCACCCACATAGCTTGTGCTAAAAAGTTGAGAAGGTTACGGCAAAAACTGGACGCACTTCGTGTACAAACTGGACCATCTGATTCGAAGTATCAAGGTTTCGGACGAAAACTCGTCTGTTATAAAGGCATTTCATTTTTTTAACTTATTTCAACTCCAGAATTTTTGTGCATTCAATATGAACTATTCAAAACCACATCCTCAAATTTCAACCCTTTCTAACTTAATTTGCTATTTTTCATGCATTTAATGATTTTTTTGAGCTAAATGACCCTGAAATTGAAAAGCACTACAAATGAACTCTGAAAAGGTTGAAACTTGGCATGGTATCATCATTTCACCCACATAGCTTGTGCTAAAAAGTTGAGAAGGTTACGGCAAAAACTGGATGCACTTCGTGTACAAACTGGACCATCTGATTCGAAGTATCAAGGTTTCGGACGAAAACTCGTCTGTTATAAAGGCATTTCATTTTTTTAACTTATTTCAACTCCAGAATTTTTTTGCATTCAATATGAACTATTCAAAACCACATCCTCAAATTTCAACCCTTTCTAAGTTCATTTGCTATTTTTTATGCATTTAATGATTTTTTTGAGCTAAATGACCCTGAAATTGAAAAGCACTACAAATGAACTCTGAAAAGGTTGAAACTTGGCATGGTATCATCATTTCACCCACATAGCTTGTGCTAAAAAGTTGAGATGGTTACGGCAAAAAATGGATGCACTTCGTGTACAAACTGGACCATCTGATTCGAAGTATCAAGGTTTCGGACGAAAACTCGTCTGTTATAAAGGCATTTCATTGTTTTAACTTATTTCAACTCCAGAATTTTTGTGCATTCAATATGCACCATTCAAAGCTACATCCTCAAATTTCAACCCTTTCTAACTTCATTTGCTATTTTTTATGCATTTAATGATTTTTTTGAGCTAAATGACCCTGAAATTGAAAAGCACTACAAATGAACTCTGAAAAGGTTGAAACTTGGCATGGTATCATCATTTCACCCACATAGCTTGTGCTAAAAAGTTGAGAAGGTTACGGCAAAAACTGGATGCACTTCGTGTACAAACTGGACCATCTGATTCGAAGTATCAAGGTTTCGGACGAAAACTCGTCTGTTATAAAGGCATTTCATTTTTTTAACTTATTTCAACTCCAGAATTTTTGTGCATTCAATATGAACTATTCAAAACCACATCCTCAAATTTCAACCCTTTCTAACTTAATTTGCTATTTTTCATGCATTTAATGATTTTTTTGAGCTAAATGACCCTGAAATTGAAAAGCACTACAAATGAACTCTGAAAAGGTTGAAACTTGGCATGGTATCATCATTTCACCCACATAGCTTGTGCTAAAAAGTTGAGAAGGTTACGGCAAAAACTGGATGCACTTCGTGTACAAACTGGACCATCTGATTCGAAGTATCAAGGTTTCGGACGAAAACTCGTCTGTTATAAAGGCATTTCATTTTTTTAACTTATTTCAACTCCAGAATTTTTGTGCATTCAATATGCACCATTCAAAGCCACATCCTCAAAGGTCAACCCTTTCTAACTTCATTTGCTATTTTTTATGCATTTAATGATTTTTTTGAGCTAAATGACCCTGAAATTGAAAAGCACTACAAATGAACTCTGAAAAGGTTGAAACTTGGCATGGTATCATCATTTCACCCACATAGCTTGTGCTAAAAAGTTGAGAAGGTTACGGCAAAAACTGGATGCACTTCGTGTACAAACTGGACCATCTGATTCGAAGTATCAAGGTTTCGGACGAAAACTCGTCTGTTATAAAGGCATTTCATTTTTTTAACTTATTTCAACTCCAGAATTTTTGTGCATTCAATATGAACTATTCAAAACCACATCCTCAAATTTCAACCCTTTCTAACTTAATTTGCTATTTTTCATGCATTTAATGATTTTTTTGAGCTAAATGACCCTGAAATTGAAAAGCACTACAAATGAACTCTGAAAAGGTTGAAACTTGGCATGGTATCATCATTTCACCCACATAGCTTGTGCTAAAAAGTTGAGAAGGTTACGGCAAAAACTGGATGCACTTCGTGTACAAACTGGACCATCTGATTCGAAGTATCAAGGTTTCGGACGAAAACTCGTCTGTTATAAAGGCATTTCATTTTTTTAACTTATTTCAACTCCAGAATTTTTGTGCATTCAATATGCACCATTCAAAGCCACATCCTCAAAGGTCAACCCTTTCTAACTTCATTTGCTATTTTTTATGCATTTAATGATTTTTTTGAGCTAAATGACCCTGAAATTGAAAAGCACTACAAATGAACTCTGAAAAGGTTGAAACTTGGCATGGTATCATCATTTCACCCACATAGCTTGTGCTAAAAAGTTGAGAAGGTTACGGCAAAAACTGGATGCACTTCGTGTACAAACTGGACCATCTGATTCGAAGTATCAAGGTTTCGGACGAAAACTCGTCTGTTATAAAGGCATTTCATTTTTTTAACTTATTTCAACTCCAGAATTTTTGTGCATTCAATATGCACCATTCAAAGCCACATCCTCAAAGGTCAACCCTTTCTAACTTCATTTGCTATTTTTTATGCATTTAATGATTTTTTTGAGCTAAATGACCCTGAAATTGAAAAGCACTACAAATGAACTCTGAAAAGGTTGAAACTTGGCATGGTATCATCATTTCACCCACATAGCTTGTGCTAAAAAGTTGAGAAGGTTACGGCAAAAACTGGATGCACTTCGTGTACAAACTGGACCATCTGATTCGAAGTATCAAGGTTTCGGACGAAAACTCGTCTGTTATAAAGGCATTTCATTTTTTTAACTTATTTCAACTCCAGAATTTTTGTGCATTCAATATGCACCATTCAAAGCCACATCCTCAAAGGTCAACCCTTTCTAACTTCATTTGCTATTTTTTATGCATTTAATGATTTTTTTGAGCTAAATGACCCTGAAATTGAAAAGCACTACAAATGAACTCTGAAAAGGTTGAAACTTGGCATGGTATCATCATTTCACCCACATAGCTTGTGCTAAAAAGTTGAGAAGGTTACGGCAAAAACTGGATGCACTTCGTGTACAAACTGGACCATCTGATTCGAAGTATCAAGGTTTCGGACGAAAACTCGTCTGTTATAAAGGCATTTCATTTTTTTAACTTATTTCAACTCCAGAATTTTTGTGCATTCAATATGAACTATTCAAAACCACATCCTCAAATTTCAACCCTTTCTAAGTTAATTTGCTATTTTTCATGCATTTAATGATTTTTTTGAGCTAAATGACCCTGAAATAGAAAAGCACTACAAATGAACTCTGAAAAGGTTGAAACTTGGCATGGTATCATCATTTCACCCACATAGCTTGTGCTAAAAAGTTGAGAAGGTTACGGCAAAAACTGGATGCACTTCGTGTACAAACTGGACCATCTGATTCGAAGTATCAAGGTTTCGGACGAAAACTCGTCTGTTATAAAGGCATTTCATTTTTTTAACTTATTTCAACTCCAGAATTTTTGTGCATTCAATATGCACCATTCAAAGCCACATCCTCAAAGGTCAACCCTTTCTAACTTCATTTGCTATTTTTTATGCATTTAATGATTTTTTTGAGCTAAATGACCCTGAAATTGAAAAGCACTACAAATGAACTCTGAAAAGGTTGAAACTTGGCATGGTATCATCATTTCACCCACATAGCTTGTGCTAAAAAGTTGAGAAGGTTACGGCAAAAACTGGATGCACTTCGTGTACAAACTGGACCATCTGATTCGAAGTATCAAGGTTTCGGACGAAAACTCGTCTGTTATAAAGGCATTTCATTTTTTTAACTTATTTCAACTCCAGAATTTTTGTGCATTCAATATGAACTATTCAAAACCACATCCTCAAATTTCAACCCTTTCTAACTTAATTTGCTATTTTTCATGCATTTAATGATTTTTTTGAGCTAAATGACCCTGAAATTGAAAAGCACTACAAATGAACTCTGAAAAGGTTGAAACTTGGCATGGTATCATCATTTCACCCACATAGCTTGTGCTAAAAAGTTGAGAAGGTTACGGCAAAAACTGGATGCACTTCGTGTACAAACTGGACCATCTGATTCGAAGTATCAAGGTTTCGGACGAAAACTCGTCTGTTATAAAGGCATTTCATTTTTTTAACTTATTTCAACTCCAGAATTTTTGTGCATTCAATATGCACCATTCAAAGCCACATCCTCAAAGGTCAACCCTTTCTAACTTCATTTGCTATTTTTTATGCATTTAATGATTTTTTTGAGCTAAATGACCCTGAAATTGAAAAGCACTACAAATGAACTCTGAAAAGGTTGAAACTTGGCATGGTATCATCATTTCACCCACATAGCTTGTGCTAAAAAGTTGAGAAGGTTACGGCAAAAACTGGACGCACTTCGTGTACAAACTGGACCATCTGATTCGAAGTATCAAGGTTTCGGACGAAAACTCGTCTGTTATAAAGGCATTTCATTTTTTTAACTTATTTCAACTCCAGAATTTTTGTGCATTCAATATGCACCATTCAAAGCCACATCCTCAAATTTCAACCCTTTCTAAGTTCATTTGCTATTTTTCATGCATTTAATGATTTTTTTGAGCTAAATGACCCTGAAATTGAAAAGCACTACACATGAACTCTGAAAAGGTTGAAACTTGGCATGGTATCATCATTTCACCCACATAGCTTGTGCTAAAAAGTTGAGAAGGTTACGGCAAAAACTGGATGCACTTCGTGTACAAACTGGACCATCTGATTCGAAGTATCAAGGTTTCGGACGAAAACTCGTCTGTTATAAAGGCATTTCATTTTTTTAACTTATTTCAACTCCAGAATTTTTGTGCAATCAATATGCACCATTCAAAGCCACATCCACAAAGGTCAACCCTTTCTAACTTTATTTGCTATTTTTTATGCATTTAATGATTTTTTTGAGCTAAATGACCCTGAAATTGAAAAGCACTACAAATGAACTCTGAAAAGGTTGAAACTTGGCATGGTATCATCATTTCACCCACATAGCTTGTGCTAAAAAGTTGAGAAGGTTACGGCAAAAACTGGATGCACTTCGTGTACAAACTGGACCATCTGATTCGAAGTATCAAGGTTTCGGACGAAAACTCGTCTGTTATAAAGGCATTTCATTTTTTTAACTTATTTCAACTCCAGAATTTTTGTGCATTCAATATGCACCATTCAAAGCCACATCCTCAAAGGTCAACCCTTTCTAACTTCATTTGCTATTTTTCATGCATTTAATGATTTTTTTGAGCTAAATGACCCTGAAATTGAAAAGCACTACAAATGAACTCTGAAAAGGTTGAAACTTGGCATGGTATCATCATTTCACCCACATAGCTTGTGCTAAAAAGTTGAGAAGGTTACGGCAAAAACTGGATGCACTTCGTGTACAAACTGGACCATCTGATTCGAAGTATCAAGGTTTCGGACGAAAACTCGTCTGTTATAAAGGCATTTCATTTTTTTAACTTATTTCAACTCCAGAATTTTTGTGCATTCAATATGCACCATTCAAAGCCACATCCTCAAAGGTCAACCCTTTCTAACTTCATTTGCTATTTTTTATGCATTTAATGATTTTTTTGAGCTAAATGACCCTGAAATTGAAAAGCACTACAAATGAACTCTGAAAAGGTTGAAACTTGGCATGGTATCATCATTTCACCCACATAGCTTGTGCTAAAAAGTTGAGAAGGTTACGGCAAAAACTGGATGCACTTCGTGTACAAACTGGACCATCTGATTCGAAGTATCAAGGTTTCGGACGAAAACTCGTCTGTTATAAAGGCATTTCATTTTTTTAACTTATTTCAACTCCAGAATTTTTGTGCATTCAATATGCACCATTCAAAGCCACATCCTCAAAGGTCAACCCTTTCTAACTTCATTTGCTATTTTTTATGCATTTAATGATTTTTTTGAGCTAAATGACCCTGAAATTGAAAAGCACTACAAATGAACTCTGAAAAGGTTGAAACTTGGCATGGTATCATCATTTCACCCACATAGCTTGTGCTAAAAAGTTGAGAAGGTTACGGCAAAAAATGGATGCACTTCGTGTACAAACTGGACCATCTGATTCGAAGTATCAAGGTTTCGGACGAAAACTCGTCTGTTATAAAGGCATTTCATTTTTTTAACTTATTTCAACTCCAGAATTTTTGTGCATTCAATATGAACCATTCAAAACCACATCCTCAAATTTCAACCCTTTCTAACTTAATTTGCTATTTTTCATGCATTTAATGATTTTTTTGAGCTAAATGACCCTGAAATTGAAAAGCACTACAAATGAACTCTGAAAAGGTTGAAACTTGGCATGGTATCATCATTTCACCCACATAGCTTGTGCTAAAAAGTTGAGAAGGTTACGGCAAAAACTGGATGCACTTCGTGTACAAACTGGACCATCTGATTCGAAGTATCAAGGTTTCGGACGAAAACTCGTCTGTTATAAAGGCATTTCATTTTTTTAACTTATTTCAACTCCAGAATTTTTTTGCATTCAATATGAACTATTCAAAACCACATCCTCAAATTTCAACCCTTTCTAAGTTCATTTGCTATTTTTCATGCATTTAATGATTTTTTTGAGCTAAATGACCCTGAAATTGAAAAGCACTACAAATGAACTCTGAAAAGGTTGAAACTTGGCATGGTATCATCATTTCACCCACATAGCTTGTGCTAAAAAGTTGAGAAGGTTACGGCAAAAAATGGATGCACTTCGTGTACAAACTGGACCATCTGATTCGAAGTATCAAGGTTTCGGACGAAAACTCGTCTGTTATAAAGGCATTTCATTTTTTTAACTTATTTCAACTCCAGAATTTTTTTGCATTCAATATGAACTATTCAAAACCACATCCTCAAATTTCAACCCTTTCTAAGTTCATTTGCTATTTTTTATGCATTTAATGATTTTTTTGAGCTAAATGACCCTGAAATTGAAAAGCACTACAAATGAACTCTGAAAAGGTTGAAACTTGGCATGGTATCATCATTTCACCCACATAGCTTGTGCTAAAAAGTTGAGAAGGTTACGGCAAAAAATGGATGCACTTTGTGTACAAACTGGACCATCTGATTCGAAGTATCAAGGTTTCGGACGAAAACTCGTCTGTTATAAAGGCATTTCATTTTTTTAACTTATTTCAACTCCAGAATTTTTGTGCATTCAATATGCACTATTCAAAACCACATCCTCAAATTTCAACCCTTTCTAACTTAATTTGCTATTTTTCATGCATTTAATGATTTTTTTGAGCTAAATGACCCTGAAATTGAAAAGCACTACAAATGAACTCTGAAAAGGTTGAAACTTGGCATGGTATCATCATTTCACCCACATAGCTTGTGCTAAAAAGTTGAGAAGGTTACGGCAAAAACTGGATGCACTTCGGGTACAAACTGGACCATCTGATTTGAAGTATCAAGGTTTCGGACGAAAACTGGTCTGTTATAAAGGCATTTCATTTTTTTTAAATTATTTCAACTCAAGAATTTTTGTGCATTCAATATGCACCATTCAAAGCCACATCCTCAAATTTCAACCCTTTCTAACTTCATTTGCTATTGTTTATGCATTTAATGATTTTTTTGAGCTAAATGACCCTGAAATTGAAAAGCACTACAAATGAACTCTGAAAAGGTTGAAACTTGGCATGGTATCATCATTTCACCCACATAGCTTGTGCTAAAAAGTTGAGAAGGTTACGGCAAAAACTGGATGCACTTCGTGTACAAACTGGACCATCTGATTCGAAGTATCAAGGTTTCGGACGAAAACTCGTCTGTTATAAAGGCATTTCATTTTTTTTAAATTATTTCAACTCCAGAATTTTTGTGCATTCAATATGCACCATTCAAAGACACATCCTCAAATTTCAACCCTTTCTAACTTCATTTGCTATTTTTTATGCATTTAATGATTTTTTTGAGCTAAATGACCCTGAAATTGAAAAGCACTACAAATGAACTCTGAAAAGGTTGAAACTTGGCATGGTATCATCATTTCACCCACATAGCTTGTGCTAAAAAGTTGAGAAGGTTACGGCAAAAACTGGACGCACTTCGTGTACAAACTGGACCATCTGATTCGAAGTATCAAGGTTTCGGACGAAAACTCGTCTGTTATAAAGGCATTTCATTTTTTTAACTTATTTCAACTCCAGAATTTTTGTGCATTCAATATGAACTATTCAAAACCACATCCTCAAATTTCAACCCTTTCTAACTTAATTTGCTATTTTTCATGCATTTAATGATTTTTTTGAGCTAAATGACCCTGAAATTGAAAAGCACTACAAATGAACTCTGAAAAGGTTGAAACTTGGCATGGTATCATCATTTCACCCACATAGCTTGTGCTAAAAAGTTGAGAAGGTTACGGCAAAAACTGGATGCACTTCCTGTACAAACTGGACCATCTGATTCGAAGTATCAAGGTTTCGGACGAAAACTCGTCTGTTATAAAGGCATTTCATTTTTTTTAACTTATTTCAACTCCAGAATTTTTTTGCATTCAATATGAACTATTCAAAACCACATCCTCAAATTTCAACCCTTTCTAAGTTCATTTGCTATTTTTTATGCATTTAATGATTTTTTGAGCTAAATGACCCTGAAATTGAAAAGCACTACAAATGAACTCTGAAAAGGTTGAAACTTGGCATGGTATCATCATTTCACCCACATAGCTTGTGCTAAAAAGTTGAGAAGGTTACGGCAAAAAATGGATGCACTTCGTGTACAAACTGGACCATCTGATTCGAAGTATCAAGGTTTCGGACGAAAACTCGTCTGTTATAAAGGCATTTCATTGTTTTAACTTATTTCAACTCCAGAATTTTTGTGAATTCAATATGCACTATTCAAAACCACATCCTCAAATTTCAACCCTTTCTAACTTAATTTGCTATTTTTCATGCATTTAATGATTTTTTTGAGCTAAATGACCCTGAAATTGAAAAGCACTACAAATGAACTCTGAAAAGGTTGAAACTTGGCATGGTATCATCATTTCACCCACATAGCTTGTGCTAAAAAGTTGAGAAGGTTACGGCAAAAACTGGATGCACTTCGTGTACAAACTGGACCATCTGATTCGAAGTATCAAGGTTTCGGACGAAAACTCGTCTGTTATAAAGGCATTTCATTTTTTAACTTATTTCAACTCCAGAATTTTTGTGCATTCAATATGCACCATTCAAAGCCACATCCTCAAAGGTCAACCCTTTCTAACTTCATTTGCTATTTTTTATGCATTTAATGATTTTTTGAGCTAAATGACCCTGAAATTGAAAAGCACTACAAATGAACTCTGAAAAGGTTGAAACTTGGCATGGTATCATCATTTCACCCACATAGCTTGTGCTAAAAAGTTGAGAAGGTTACGGCAAAAACTGGATGCACTTCGTGTACAAACTGGACCATCTGATTCGAAGTATCAAGGTTTCGGACGAAAACTCGTCTGTTATAAAGGCATTTCATTTTTTTAACTTATTTCAACTCCAGAATTTTTGTGCATTCAATATGAACTATTCAAAACCACATCCTCAAATTTCAACCCTTTCTAAGTTCATTTGCTATTTTTTATGCATTTAATGATTTTTTTGAGCTAAATGACCCTGAAATTGAAAAGCACTACACATGAACTCTGAAAAGGTTGAAACTTGGCATGGTATCATCATTTCACCCACATAGCTTGTGCTAAAAAGTTGAGAAGGTTACGGCAAAAACTGGATGCACTTCGTGTACAAACTGGACCATCTGATTCGAAGTATCAAGGTTTCGGACGAAAACTCGTCTGTTATAAAGGCATTTCATTTTTTTAACTTATTTCAACTCCAGAATTTTTGTGCATTCAATATGCACCATTCAAAGCCACATCCTCAAAGGTCAACCCTTTCTAACTTCATTTGCTATTTTTCATGCATTTAATGATTTTTTTGAGCTAAATGACCCTGAAATTGAAAAGCACTACAAATGAACTCTGAAAAGGTTGAAACTTGGCATGGTATCATCATTTCACCCACATAGCTTGTGCTAAAAAGTTGAGAAGGTTACGGCAAAAACTGGATGCACTTCGTGTACAAACTGGACCATCTGATTCGAAGTATCAAGGTTTCGGACGAAAACTCGTCTGTTATAAAGGCATTTCATTTTTTTAACTTATTTCAACTCCAGAATTTTTGTGCATTCAATATGCACCATTCAAAGCCACATCCTCAAAGGTCAACCCTTTCTAACTTCATTTGCTATTTTTTATGCATTTAATGATTTTTTTGAGCTAAATGACCCTGAAATTGAAAAGCACTACAAATGAACTCTGAAAAGGTTGAAACTTGGCATGGTATCATCATTTCACCCACATAGCTTGTGCTAAAAAGTTGAGAAGGTTACGGCAAAAACTGGATGCACTTCGTGTACAAACTGGACCATCTGATTCGAAGTATCAAGGTTTCGGACGAAAACTCGTCTGTTATAAAGGCATTTCATTTTTTTAACTTATTTCAACTCCAGAATTTTTGTGCATTCAATATGCACCATTCAAAGCCACATCCTCAAAGGTCAACCCTTTCTAACTTCATTTGCTATTTTTTATGCATTTAATGATTTTTTTGAGCTAAATGACCCTGAAATTGAAAAGCACTACAAATGAACTCTGAAAAGGTTGAAACTTGGCATGGTATCATCATTTCACCCACATAGCTTGTGCTAAAAAGTTGAGAAGGTTACGGCAAAAAATGGATGCACTTCGTGTACAAACTGGACCATCTGATTCGAAGTATCAAGGTTTCGGACGAAAACTCGTCTGTTATAAAGGCATTTCATTTTTTTAACTTATTTCAACTCCAGAATTTTTGTGCATTCAATATGAACCATTCAAAACCACATCCTCAAATTTCAACCCTTTCTAACTTAATTTGCTATTTTTCATGCATTTAATGATTTTTTTGAGCTAAATGACCCTGAAATTGAAAAGCACTACAAATGAACTCTGAAAAGGTTGAAACTTGGCATGGTATCATCATTTCACCCACATAGCTTGTGCTAAAAAGTTGAGAAGGTTACGGCAAAAACTGGATGCACTTCGTGTACAAACTGGACCATCTGATTCGAAGTATCAAGGTTTCGGACGAAAACTCGTCTGTTATAAAGGCATTTCATTTTTTTAACTTATTTCAACTCCAGAATTTTTTTGCATTCAATATGAACTATTCAAAACCACATCCTCAAATTTCAACCCTTTCTAAGTTCATTTGCTATTTTTCATGCATTTAATGATTTTTTTGAGCTAAATGACCCTGAAATTGAAAAGCACTACAAATGAACTCTGAAAAGGTTGAAACTTGGCATGGTATCATCATTTCACCCACATAGCTTGTGCTAAAAAGTTGAGAAGGTTACGGCAAAAAATGGATGCACTTCGTGTACAAACTGGACCATCTGATTCGAAGTATCAAGGTTTCGGACGAAAACTCGTCTGTTATAAAGGCATTTCATTTTTTTAACTTATTTCAACTCCAGAATTTTTTTGCATTCAATATGAACTATTCAAAACCACATCCTCAAATTTCAACCCTTTCTAAGTTCATTTGCTATTTTTTATGCATTTAATGATTTTTTTGAGCTAAATGACCCTGAAATTGAAAAGCACTACAAATGAACTCTGAAAAGGTTGAAACTTGGCATGGTATCATCATTTCACCCACATAGCTTGTGCTAAAAAGTTGAGAAGGTTACGGCAAAAAATGGATGCACTTTGTGTACAAACTGGACCATCTGATTCGAAGTATCAAGGTTTCGGACGAAAACTCGTCTGTTATAAAGGCATTTCATTTTTTTAACTTATTTCAACTCCAGAATTTTTGTGCATTCAATATGCACTATTCAAAACCACATCCTCAAATTTCAACCCTTTCTAACTTAATTTGCTATTTTTCATGCATTTAATGATTTTTTTGAGCTAAATGACCCTGAAATTGAAAAGCACTACAAATGAACTCTGAAAAGGTTGAAACTTGGCATGGTATCATCATTTCACCCACATAGCTTGTGCTAAAAAGTTGAGAAGGTTACGGCAAAAACTGGATGCACTTCGGGTACAAACTGGACCATCTGATTCGAAGTATCAAGGTTTCGGACGAAAACTGGTCTGTTATAAAGGCATTTCATTTTTTTTAAATTATTTCAACTCAAGAATTTTTGTGCATTCAATATGCACCATTCAAAGCCACATCCTCAAATTTCAACCCTTTCTAACTTCATTTGCTATTGTTTATGCATTTAATGATTTTTTTGAGCTAAATGACCCTGAAATTGAAAAGCACTACAAATGAACTCTGAAAAGGTTGAAACTTGGCATGGTATCATCATTTCACCCACATAGCTTGTGCTAAAAAGTTGAGAAGGTTACGGCAAAAACTGGATGCACTTCGTGTACAAACTGGACCATCTGATTCGAAGTATCAAGGTTTCGGACGAAAACTCGTCTGTTATAAAGGCATTTCATTTTTTTTAAATTATTTCAACTCCAGAATTTTTGTGCATTCAATATGCACCATTCAAAGACACATCCTCAAATTTCAACCCTTTCTAACTTCATTTGCTATTTTTTATGCATTTAATGATTTTTTTGAGCTAAATGACCCTGAAATTGAAAAGCACTACAAATGAACTCTGAAAAGGTTGAAACTTGGCATGGTATCATCATTTCACCCACATAGCTTGTGCTAAAAAGTTGAGAAGGTTACGGCAAAAACTGGACGCACTTCGTGTACAAACTGGACCATCTGATTCGAAGTATCAAGGTTTCGGACGAAAACTCGTCTGTTATAAAGGCATTTCATTTTTTTAACTTATTTCAACTCCAGAATTTTTGTGCATTCAATATGAACTATTCAAAACCACATCCTCAAATTTCAACCCTTTCTAACTTAATTTGCTATTTTTCATGCATTTAATGATTTTTTTGAGCTAAATGACCCTGAAATTGAAAAGCACTACAAATGAACTCTGAAAAGGTTGAAACTTGGCATGGTATCATCATTTCACCCACATAGCTTGTGCTAAAAAGTTGAGAAGGTTACGGCAAAAACTGGATGCACTTCCTGTACAAACTGGACCATCTGATTCGAAGTATCAAGGTTTCGGACGAAAACTCGTCTGTTATAAAGGCATTTCATTTTTTTAACTTATTTCAACTCCAGAATTTTTTTGCATTCAATATGAACTATTCAAAACCACATCCTCAAATTTCAACCCTTTCTAAGTTCATTTGCTATTTTTCATGCATTTAATGATTTTTTTGAGCTAAATGACCCTGAAATTGAAAAGCACTACAAATGAACTCTGAAAAGGTTGAAACTTGGCATGGTATCATCATTTCACCCACATAGCTTGTGCTAAAAAGTTGAGAAGGTTACGGCAAAAAATGGATGCACTTCGTGTACAAACTGGACCATCTGATTCGAAGTATCAAGGTTTCGGACGAAAACTCGTCTGTTATAAAGGCATTTCATTTTTTTAACTTATTTCAACTCCAGAATTTTTTTGCATTCAATATGAACTATTCAAAACCACATCCTCAAATTTCAACCCTTTCTAAGTTCATTTGCTATTTTTTATGCATTTAATGATTTTTTTGAGCTAAATGACCCTGAAATTGAAAAGCACTACAAATGAACTCTGAAAAGGTTGAAACTTGGCATGGTATCATCATTTCACCCACATAGCTTGTGCTAAAAAGTTGAGAAGGTTACGGCAAAAAATGGATGCACTTTGTGTACAAACTGGACCATCTGATTCGAAGTATCAAGGTTTCGGACGAAAACTCGTCTGTTATAAAGGCATTTCATTTTTTTAACTTATTTCAACTCCAGAATTTTTGTGCATTCAATATGCACTATTCAAAACCACATCCTCAAATTTCAACCCTTTCTAACTTAATTTGCTATTTTTCATGCATTTAATGATTTTTTTGAGCTAAATGACCCTGAAATTGAAAAGCACTACAAATGAACTCTGAAAAGGTTGAAACTTGGCATGGTATCATCATTTCACCCACATAGCTTGTGCTAAAAAGTTGAGAAGGTTACGGCAAAAACTGGATGCACTTCGGGTACAAACTGGACCATCTGATTCGAAGTATCAAGGTTTCGGACGAAAACTGGTCTGTTATAAAGGCATTTCATTTTTTTTAAATTATTTCAACTCAAGAATTTTTGTGCATTCAATATGCACCATTCAAAGCCACATCCTCAAATTTCAACCCTTTCTAACTTCATTTGCTATTGTTTATGCATTTAATGATTTTTTTGAGCTAAATGACCCTGAAATTGAAAAGCACTACAAATGAACTCTGAAAAGGTTGAAACTTGGCATGGTATCATCATTTCACCCACATAGCTTGTGCTAAAAAGTTGAGAAGGTTACGGCAAAAACTGGATGCACTTCGTGTACAAACTGGACCATCTGATTCGAAGTATCAAGGTTTCGGACGAAAACTCGTCTGTTATAAAGGCATTTCATTTTTTTTAAATTATTTCAACTCCAGAATTTTTGTGCATTCAATATGCACCATTCAAAGACACATCCTCAAATTTCAACCCTTTCTAACTTCATTTGCTATTTTTTTTGCATTTAATGATTTTTTTGAGCTAAATGACCCTGAAATTGAAAAGCACTACAAATGAACTCTGAAAAGGTTGAAACTTGGCATGGTATCATCATTTCACCCACATAGCTTGTGCTAAAAAGTTGAGAAGGTTACGGCAAAAACTGGACGCACTTCGTGTACAAACTGGACCATCTGATTCGAAGTATCAAGGTTTCGGACGAAAACTCGTCTGTTATAAAGGCATTTCATTTTTTTAACTTATTTCAACTCCAGAATTTTTGTGCATTCAATATGAACTATTCAAAACCACATCCTCAAATTTCAACCCTTTCTAACTTAATTTGCTATTTTTCATGCATTTAATGATTTTTTTGAGCTAAATGACCCTGAAATTGAAAAGCACTACAAATGAACTCTGAAAAGGTTGAAACTTGGCATGGTATCATCATTTCACCCACATAGCTTGTGCTAAAAAGTTGAGAAGGTTACGGCAAAAACTGGATGCACTTCCTGTACAAACTGGACCATCTGATTCGAAGTATCAAGGTTTCGGACGAAAACTCGTCTGTTATAAAGGCATTTCATTTTTTTAACTTATTTCAACTCCAGAATTTTTTTGCATTCAATATGAACTATTCAAAACCACATCCTCAAATTTCAACCCTTTCTAAGTTCATTTGCTATTTTTTATGCATTTAATGATTTTTTGAGCTAAATGACCCTGAAATTGAAAAGCACTACAAATGAACTCTGAAAAGGTTGAAACTTGGCATGGTATCATCATTTCACCCACATAGCTTGTGCTAAAAAGTTGAGAAGGTTACGGCAAAAAATGGATGCACTTCGTGTACAAACTGGACCATCTGCTTCGAAGTATCAAGGTTTCGGACGAAAACTCGTCTGTTATAAAGGCATTTCATTGTTTTAACTTATTTCAACTCCAGAATTTTTGTGAATTCAATATGCACTATTCAAAACCACATCCTCAAATTTCAACCCTTTCTAACTTAATTTGCTATTTTTCATGCATTTAATGATTTTTTTGAGCTAAATGACCCTGAAATTGAAAAGCACTACAAATGAACTCTGAAAAGGTTGAAACTTGGCATGGTATCATCATTTCACCCACATAGCTTGTGCTAAAAAGTTGAGAAGGTTACGGCAAAAACTGGATGCACTTCGTGTACAAACTGGACCATCTGATTCGAAGTATCAAGGTTTCGGACGAAAACTCGTCTGTTATAAAGGCATTTCATTTTTTAACTTATTTCAACTCCAGAATTTTTGTGCATTCAATATGCACCATTCAAAGCCACATCCTCAAAGGTCAACCCTTTCTAACTTCATTTGCTATTTTTTATGCATTTAATGATTTTTTGAGCTAAATGACCCTGAAATTGAAAAGCACTACAAATGAACTCTGAAAAGGTTGAAACTTGGCATGGTATCATCATTTCACCCACATAGCTTGTGCTAAAAAGTTGAGAAGGTTACGGCAAAAACTGGATGCACTTCGTGTACAAACTGGACCATCTGATTCGAAGTATCAAGGTTTCGGACGAAAACTCGTCTGTTATAAAGGCATTTCATTTTTTTAACTTATTTCAACTCCAGAATTTTTGTGCATTCAATATGAACTATTCAAAACCACATCCTCAAATTTCAACCCTTTCTAAGTTCATTTGCTATTTTTTATGCATTTAATGATTTTTTTGAGCTAAATGACCCTGAAATTGAAAAGCACTACACATGAACTCTGAAAAGGTTGAAACTTGGCATGGTATCATCATTTCACCCACATAGCTTGTGCTAAAAAGTTGAGAAGGTTACGGCAAAACCTGGATGCACTTCGTGTACAAACTGGACCATCTGATTCGAAGTATCAAGGTTTCGGACGAAAACTCGTCTGTTATAAAGGCATTTCATTTTTTTAACTTATTTCAACTCCAGAATTTTTGTGCATTCAATATGCACCATTCAAAGCCACATCCTCAAAGGTCAACCCTTTCTAACTTCATTTGCTATTTTTTATGCATTTAATGATTTTTTTGAGCTAAATGACCCTGAAATTGAAAAGCACTACAAATGAACTCTGAAAAGGTTGAAACTTGGCATGGTATCATCATTTCACCCACATAGCTTGTGCTAAAAAGTTGAGAAGGTTACGGCAAAAACTGGATGCACTTCGTGTACAAACTGGACCATCTGATTCGAAGTATCAAGGTTTCGGACGAAAACTCGTCTGTTATAAAGGCATTTCATTTTTTTAACTTATTTCAACTCCAGAATTTTTGTGCATTCAATATGAACTATTCAAAACCACATCCTCAAATTTCAACCCTTTCTAACTTAATTTGCTATTTTTCATGCATTTAATGATTTTTTTGAGCTAAATGACCCTGAAATTGAAAAGCACTACAAATGAACTCTGAAAAGGTTGAAACTTGGCATGGTATCATCATTTCACCCACATAGCTTGTGCTAAAAAGTTGAGAAGGTTACGGCAAAAACTGGATGCACTTCGTGTACAAACTGGACCATCTGATTCGAAGTATCAAGGTTTCGGACGAAAACTCGTCTGTTATAAAGGCATTTCATTTTTTTAACTTATTTCAACTCCAGAATTTTTGTGCATTCAATATGCACCATTCAAAGCCACATCCTCAAAGGTCAACCCTTTCTAACTTCATTTGCTATTTTTTATGCATTTAATGATTTTTTTGAGCTAAATGACCCTGAAATTGAAAAGCACTACAAATGAACTCTGAAAAGGTTGAAACTTGGCATGGTATCATCATTTCACCCACATAGCTTGTGCTAAAAAGTTGAGAAGGTTACGGCAAAAACTGGATGCACTTCGTGTACAAACTGGACCATCTGATTCGAAGTATCAAGGTTTCGGACGAAAACTCGTCTGTTATAAAGGCATTTCATTTTTTTAACTTATTTCAACTCCAGAATTTTTGTGCATTCAATATGAACTATTCAAAACCACATCCTCAAATTTCAACCCTTTCTAACTTAATTTGCTATTTTTCATGCATTTAATGATTTTTTTGAGCTAAATGACCCTGAAATTGAAAAGCACTACAAATGAACTCTGAAAAGGTTGAAACTTGGCATGGTATCATCATTTCACCCACATAGCTTGTGCTAAAAAGTTGAGAAGGTTACGGCAAAAACTGGATGCACTTCGTGTACAAACTGGACCATCTGATTCGAAGTATCAAGGTTTCGGACGAAAACTCGTCTGTTATAAAGGCATTTCATTTTTTTAACTTATTTCAACTCCAGAATTTTTGTGCATTCAATATGCACCATTCAAAGCCACATCCTCAAAGGTCAACCCTTTCTAACTTCATTTGCTATTTTTTATGCATTTAATGATTTTTTTGAGCTAAATGACCCTGAAATTGAAAAGCACTACAAATGAACTCTGAAAAGGTTGAAACTTGGCATGGTATCATCATTTCACCCACATAGCTTGTGCTAAAAAGTTGAGAAGGTTACGGCAAAAAATGGATGCACTTCGTGTACAAACTGGACCATCTGATTCGAAGTATCAAGGTTTCGGACGAAAACTCGTCTGTTATAAAGGCATTTCATTTTTTTAACTTATTTCAACTCCAGAATTTTTGTGCATTCAATATGAACTATTCAAAACCACATCCTCAAATTTCAACCCTTTCTAACTTAATTTGCTATTTTTCATGCATTTAATGATTTTTTTGAGCTAAATGACCCTGAAATTGAAAAGCACTACACATGAACTCTGAAAAGGTTGAAACTTGGCATGGTATCATCATTTCACCCACATAGCTTGTGCTAAAAAGTTGAGAAGGTTACGGCAAAAACTGGATGCACTTCGTGTACAAACTGGACCATCTGATTCGAAGTATCAAGGTTTCGGACGAAAACTCGTCTGTTATAAAGGCATTTCATTTTTTTAACTTATTTCAACTCCAGAATTTTTGTGCATTCAATATGCACCATTCAAAGCCACATCCTCAAAGGTCAACCCTTTCTAACTTCATTTGCTATTTTTTATGCATTTAATGATTTTTTTGAGCTAAATGACCCTGAAATTGAAAAGCACTACAAATGAACTCTGAAAAGGTTGAAACTTGGCATGGTATCATCATTTCACCAACATAGATTGTGCTAAAAAGTTGAGAAGGTTACGGCAAAAACTGGATGCACTTCGTGTACAAACTGGACCATCTGATTCGAAGTATCAAGGTTTCGGACGAAAACTCGTCTGTTATAAAGGCATTTCATTTTTTTAACTTATTTCAACTCCAGAATTTTTGTGCATTCAATATGCACTATTCAAAACCACATCCTCAAATTTCAACCCTTTCTAACTTAATTTGCTATTTTTCATGCATTTAATGATTTTTTGAGCTAAATGACCCTGAAATTGAAAAGCACTACAAATGAACTCTGAAAAGGTTGAAACTTGGCATGGTATCATCATTTCACCCACATAGCTTGTGCTAAAAAGTTGAGAAGGTTACGGCAAAAACTGGATGCACTTCGGGTACAAACTGGACCATCTGATTCGAAGTATCAAGGTTTCGGACGAAAACTGGTCTGTTATAAAGGCATTTCATTTTTTTTAAATTATTTCAACTCAAGAATTTTTGTGCATTCAATATGCACCATTCAAAGCCACATCCTCAAATTTCAACCCTTTCTAACTTCATTTGCTATTGTTTATGCATTTAATGATTTTTTTGAGCTAAATGACCCTGAAATTGAAAAGCACTACAAATGAACTCTGAAAAGGTTGAAACTTGGCATGGTATCATCATTTCACCCACATAGCTTGTGCTAAAAAGTTGAGAAGGTTACGGCAAAAACTGGATGCACTTCGTGTACAAACTGGACCATCTGATTCGAAGTATCAAGGTTTCGGACGAAAACTCGTCTGTTATAAAGGCATTTCATTTTTTTTAAATTATTTCAACTCCAGAATTTTTGTGCATTCAATATGCACCATTCAAAGACACATCCTCAAATTTCAACCCTTTCTAACTTCATTTGCTATTTTTTATGCATTTAATGATTTTTTTGAGCTAAATGACCCTGAAATTGAAAAGCACTACAAATGAACTCTGAAAAGGTTGAAACTTGGCATGGTATCATCATTTCACCCACATAGCTTGTGCTAAAAAGTTGATAAGGTTACGGCAAAAACTGGACGCACTTCGTGTACAAACTGGACCATCTGATTCGAAGTATCAAGGTTTCGGACGAAAACTCGTCTGTTATAAAGGCATTTCATTTTTTTAACTTATTTCAACTCCAGAATTTTTGTGCATTCAATATGAACTATTCAAAACCACATCCTCAAATTTCAACCCTTTCTAACTTAATTTGCTATTTTTCATGCATTTAATGATTTTTTTGAGCTAAATGACCCTGAAATTGAAAAGCACTACAAATGAACTCTGAAAAGGTTGAAACTTGGCATGGTATCATCATTTCACCCACATAGCTTGTGCTAAAAACTTGAGAAGGTTACGGCAAAAACTGGATGCACTTCGTGTACAAACTGGACCATCTGATTCGAAGTATCAAGGTTTCGGACGAAAACTCGTCTGTTATAAAGGCATTTCATTTTTTTAACTTATTTCAACTCCAGAATTTTTTTGCATTCAATATGAACTATTCAAAACCACATCCTCAAATTTCAACCCTTTCTAAGTTCATTTGCTATTTTTTATGCATTTAATGATTTTTTGAGCTAAATGACCCTGAAATTGAAAAGCACTACAAATGAACTCTGAAAAGGTTGAAACTTGGCATGGTATCATCATTTCACCCACATAGCTTGTGCTAAAAAGTTGAGAAGGTTACGGCAAAAAATGGATGCACTTCGTGTACAAACTGGACCATCTGATTCGAAGTATCAAGGTTTCGGACGAAAACTCGTCTGTTATAAAGGCATTTCATTGTTTTAACTTATTTCAACTCCAGAATTTTTGTGAATTCAATATGCACTATTCAAAACCACATCCTCAAATTTCAACCCTTTCTAACTTAATTTGCTATTTTTCATGCATTTAATGATTTTTTTGAGCTAAATGACCCTGAAATTGAAAAGCACTACAAATGAACTCTGAAAAGGTTGAAACTTGGCATGGTATCATCATTTCACCCACATAGCTTGTGCTAAAAAGTTGAGAAGGTTACGGCAAAAACTGGATGCACTTCGTGTACAAACTGGACCATCTGATTCGAAGTATCAAGGTTTCGAACGAAAACTCGTCTGTTATAAAGGCATTTCATTTTTTTAACTTATTTCAACTCCAGAATTTTTGTGCATTCAATATGAACTATTCAAAACCACATCCTCAAATTTCAACCCTTTCTAACTTAATTTGCTATTTTTCATGCATTTAATGATTTTTTTGAGCTAAATGACCCTGAAATTGAAAAGCACTACACATGAACTCTGAAAAGGTTGAAACTTGGCATGGTATCATCATTTCATCCACATAGCTTGTGCTAAAAAGTTGAGAAGGTTACGGCAAAAACTGGATGCACTTCGTGTACAAACTGGACCATCTGATTCGAAGTATCAAGGTTTCGGACGAAAACTCGTCTGTTATAAAGGCATTTCATTTTTTTAACTTATTTCAACTCCAGAATTTTTGTGCATTCAATATGCACCATTCAAAGCCACATCCTCAAATTTCAACCCTTTCTAACTTAATTTGCTATTTTTCATGCATTTAATGATTTTTTGAGCTAAATGACCCTGAAATTGAAAAGCACTACAAATGAACTCTGAAAAGGTTGAAACTTGGCATGGTATCATCATTTCACCCACATAGCTTGTGCTAAAAAGTTGAGAAGGTTACGGCAAAAACTGGATGCACTTCGTGTACAAACTGGACCATCTGATTCGAAGTATCAAGGTTTCGGACGAAAACTCGTCTGTTATAAAGGCATTTCATTTTTTTAACTTATTTCGACTCCAGAATTTTTGTGCATTCAATATGCACCATTCAAAGCCACATCCTCAAAGGTCAACCCTTTCTAACTTCATTTGCTATTTTTTATGCATTTAATGATTTTTTTGAGCTAAATGACCCTGAAATTGAAAAGCACTACAAATGAACTCTGAAAAGGTTGAAACTTGGCATGGTATCATCATTTCACCCACATAGCTTGTGCTAAAAAGTTGAGAAGGTTACGGCAAAAACTGGATGCACTTCGTGTACAAACTGGACCATCTGATTCGAAGTATCAAGGTTTCGGACGAAAACTCGTCTGTTATAAAGGCATTTCATTTTTTTAACTTATTTCAACTCCAGAATTTTTGTGCATTCAATATGCACCATTCAAAGCCACATCCTCAAAGGTCAACCCTTTCTAACTTCATTTGCTATTTTTTATGCATTTAATGATTTTTTTGAGCTAAATGACCCTGAAATTGAAAAGCACTACAAATGAACTCTGAAAAGGTTGAAACTTGGCATGGTATCATCATTTCACCCACATAGCTTGTGCTAAAAAGTTGAGAAGGTTACGGCAAAAACTGGATGCACTTCGTGTACAAACTGGACCATCTGATTCGAAGTATCAAGGTTTCGGACGAAAACTCGTCTGTTATAAAGGCATTTCATTTTTTTAACTTATTTCAACTCCAGAATTTTTGTGCATTCAATATGCACTATTCAAAACCACATCCTCAAATTTCAACCCTTTCTAACTTAATTTGCTATTTTTCATGCATTTAATGATTTTTTGAGCTAAATGACCCTGAAATTGAAAAGCACTACAAATGAACTCTGAAAAGGTTGAAACTTGGCATGGTATCATCATTTCACCCACATAGCTTGTGCTAAAAAGTTGAGAAGGTTACGGCAAAAACTGGATGCACTTCGGGTACAAACTGGACCATCTGATTCGAAGTATCAAGGTTTCGGACGAAAACTGGTCTGTTATAAAGGCATTTCATTTTTTTTAAATTATTTCAACTCAAGAATTTTTGTGCATTCAATATGCACCATTCAAAGCCACATCCTCAAATTTCAACCCTTTCTAACTTCATTTGCTATTGTTTATGCATTTAATGATTTTTTTGAGCTAAATGACCCTGAAATTGAAAAGCACTACAAATGAACTCTGAAAAGGTTGAAACTTGGCATGGTATCATCATTTCACCCACATAGCTTGTGCTAAAAAGTTGAGAAGGTTACGGCAAAAACTGGATGCACTTCGTGTACAAACTGGACCATCTGATTCGAAGTATCAAGGTTTCGGACGAAAACTCGTCTGTTATAAAGGCATTTCATTTTTTTTAAATTATTTCAACTCCAGAATTTTTGTGCATTCAATATGCACCATTCAAAGACACATCCTCAAATTTCAACCCTTTCTAACTTCATTTGCTATTTTTTATGCATTTAATGATTTTTTTGAGCTAAATGACCCTGAAATTGAAAAGCACTACAAATGAACTCTGAAAAGGTTGAAACTTGGCATGGTATCATCATTTCACCCACATAGCTTGTGCTAAAAAGTTGAGAAGGTTACGCCAAAAACTGGACGCACTTCGTGTACAAACTGGACCATCTGATTCGAAGTATCAAGGTTTCGGACGAAAACTCGTCTGTTATAAAGGCATTTCATTTTTTTAACTTATTTCAACTCCAGAATTTTTGTGCATTCAATATGAACTATTCAAAACCACATCCTCAAATTTCAACCCTTTCTAACTTAATTTGCTATTTTTCATGCATTTAATGATTTTTTTGAGCTAAATGACCCTGAAATTGAAAAGCACTACAAATGAACTCTGAAAAGGTTGAAACTTGGCATGGTATCATCATTTCACCCACATAGCTTGTGCTAAAAAGTTGAGAAGGTTACGGCAAAAACTGGATGCACTTCCTGTACAAACTGGACCATCTGATTCGAAGTATCAAGGTTTCGGACGAAAACTCGTCTGTTATAAAGGCATTTCATTTTTTTAACTTATTTCAACTCCAGAATCTTTTTGCATTCAATATGAACTATTCAAAACCACATCCTCAAATTTCAACCCTTTCTAAGTTCATTTGCTATTTTTTATGCATTTAATGATTTTTTGAGCTAAATGACCCTGAAATTGAAAAGCACTACAAATGAACTCTGAAAAGGTTGAAACTTGGCATGGTATCATCATTTCACCCACATAGCTTGTGCTAAAAAGTTGAGAAGGTTACGGCAAAAAATGGATGCACTTCGTGTACAAACTGGACCATCTGATTCGAAGTATCAAGGTTTCGGACGAAAACTCGTCTGTTATAAAGGCATTTCATTGTTTTAACTTATTTCAACTCCAGAATTTTTGTGAATTCAATATGCACTATTCAAAACCACATCCTCAAATTTCAACCCTTTCTAACTTAATTTGCTATTTTTCATGCATTTAATGATTTTTTTGAGCTAAATGACCCTGAAATTGAAAAGCACTACAAATGAACTCTGAAAAGGTTGAAACTTGGCATGGTATCATCATTTCACCCACATAGCTTGTGCTAAAAAGTTGAGAAGGTTACGGCAAAAACTGGATGCACTTCGTGTACAAACTGGACCATCTGATTTGAAGTATCAAGGTTTCGAACGAAAACTCGTCTGTTATAAAGGCATTTCATTTTTTTAACTTATTTCAACTCCAGAATTTTTGTGCATTCAATATGAACTATTCAAAACCACATCCTCAAATTTCAACCCTTTCTAACTTAATTTGCTATTTTTCATGCATTTAATGATTTTTTTGAGCTAAATGACCCTGAAATTGAAAAGCACTACACATGAACTCTGAAAAGGTTGAAACTTGGCATGGTATCATCATTTCATCCACATAGCTTGTGCTAAAAAGTTGAGAAGGTTACGGCAAAAACTGGATGCACTTCGTGTACAAACTGGACCATCTGATTCGAAGTATCAAGGTTTCGGACGAAAACTCGTCTGTTATAAAGGCATTTCATTTTTTTAACTTATTTCAACTCCAGAATTTTTGTGCATTCAATATGCACCATTCAAAGCCACATCCTCAAATTTCAACCCTTTCTAACTTAATTTGCTATTTTTCATGCATTTAATGATTTTTTGACCTAAATGACCCTGAAATTGAAAAGCACTACAAATGAACTCTGAAAAGGTTGAAACTTGGCATGGTATCATCATTTCACCCACATAGCTTGTGCTAAAAAGTTGAGAAGGTTACGGCAAAAACTGGATGCACTTCGTGTACAAACTGGACCATCTGATTCGAAGTATCAAGGTTTGGGACGAAAACTCGTCTGTTATAAAGGCATTTCATTTTTTTAACTTATTTCGACTCCAGAATTTTTGTGCATTCAATATGCACCATTCAAAGCCACATCCTCAAAGGTCAACCCTTTCTAACTTCATTTGCTATTTTTTATGCATTTAATGATTTTTTTGAGCTAAATGACCCTGAAATTGAAAAGCACTACAAATGAACTCTGAAAAGGTTGAAACTTGGCATGGTATCATCATTTCACCCACATAGCTTGTGCTAAAAAGTTGAGAAGGTTACGGCAAAAACTGGATGCACTTCGTGTACAAACTGGACCATCTGATTCGAAGTATCAAGGTTTCGGACGAAAACTCGTCTGTTATAAAGGCATTTCATTTTTTTAACTTATTTCAACTCCAGAATTTTTGTGCATTCAATATGAACTATTCAAAACCACATCCTCAAATTTCAACCCTTTCTAACTTAATTTGCTATTTTTCATGCATTTAATGATTTTTTTGAGCTAAATGACCCTGAAATTGAAAAGCACTACAAATGAACTCTGAAAAGGTTGAAACTTGGCATGGTATCATCATTTCACCCACATAGCTTGTGCTAAAAAATTGAGAAGGTTACGGCAAAAACTGGATGCACTTCGTGTACAAACTGGACCATCTGATTCGAAGTATCAAGGTTTCGGACGAAAACTCGTCTGTTATAAAGGCATTTCATTTTTTTAACTTATTTCAACTCCAGAATTTTTTTGCATTCAATATGAACTATTCAAAACCACATCCTCAAATTTCAAACCTTTCTAAGTTCATTTGCTATTTTTTATGCATTTAATGATTTTTTTGAGCTAAATGACCCTGAAATTGAAAAGCACTACAAATGAACTCTGAAAAGGTTGAAACTTGGCATGGTATCATCATTTCACCCACATAGCTTGTGCTAAAAAGTTGAGAAGGTTACGGCAAAAACTGGATGCACTTCGTGTACAAACTGGACCATCTGATTCGAAGTATCAAGGTTTCGGACGAAAACTCGTCTGTTATAAAGGCATTTCATTTTTTTAACTTATTTCAACTCCAGAATTTTTTTGCATTCAATATGAACTATTCAAAACCACATCCTCAAATTTCAAACCTTTCTAAGTTCATTTGCTATTTTTTATGCATTTAATGATTTTTTTGAGCTAAATGACCCTGAAATTGAAAAGCACTACAAATGAACTCTGAAAAGGTTGAAACTTGGCATGGTATCATCATTTCACCCACATAGCTTGTGCTAAAAAGTTGAGAAGGTTACGGCAAAAACTGGATGCACTTCGTGTACAAACTGGACCATCTGATTCGAAGTATCAAGGTTTCGGACGAAAACTCGTCTGTTATAAAGGCATTTCATTTTTTTAACTTATTTCAACTCCAGAATTTTTTTGCATTCAATATGAACTATTCAAAACCACATCCTCAAATTTCAACCCTTTCTAAGTTCATTTGCTATTTTTGATGCATTTAATGATTTTTTTGAGCTAAATGACCCTGAAATTGAAAAGCACTACAAATGAACTCTGAAAAGGTTGAAACTTGGCATGGTATCATCATTTCACCCACATAGCTTGTGCTAAAAAGTTGAGAAGGTTACGGCAAAAAATGGATGCACTTCGTGTACAAACTGGACCATCTGATTCGAAGTATCAAGGTTTCGGACGAAAACTCGTCTGTTATAAAGGCATTTCATTTTTTTAACTTATTTCAACTCCAGAATTTTTGTGCATTCAATATGAACTATTCAAAACCACATCCTCAAATTTCAACCCTTTCTAACTTAATTTGCTATTTTTCATGCATTTAATGATTTTTTTGAGCTAAATGACCCTGAAATTGAAAAGCACTACACATGAACTCTGAAAAGGTTGAAACTTGGCATGGTATCATCATTTCACCCACATAGCTTGTGCTAAAAAGTTGAGAAGGTTACGGCAAAAACTGGATGCACTTCGTGTACAAACTGGACCATCTGATTCGAAGTATCAAGGTTTCGGACGAAAACTCGTCTGTTATAAAGGCATTTCATTTTTTTAACTTATTTCAACTCCAGAATTTTTGTGCATTCAATATGCACCATTCAAAGCCACATCCTCAAAGGTCAACCCTTTCTAACTTCATTTGCTATTTTTTATGCATTTAATGATTTTTTTGAGCTAAATGACCCTGAAATTGAAAAGCACTACAAATGAACTCTGAAAAGGTTGAAACTTGGCATGGTATCATCATTTCACCCACATAGCTTGTGCTAAAAAGTTGAGAAGGTTACGGCAAAAACTGGATGCACTTCGTGTACAAACTGGACCATCTGATTCGAAGTATCAAGGTTTCGGACGAAAACTCGTCTGTTATAAAGGCATTTCATTTTCTTAACTTATTTCAACTCCAGAATTTTTGTGCATTCAATATGAACTATTCAAAACCACATCCTCGAATTTCAACCCTTTCTAACTTAATTTGCTATTTTTCATGCATTTAATGATTTTTTGAGCTAAATGACCCTGAAATTGAAAAGCACTACAAATGAACTCTGAAAAGGTTGAAACTTGGCATGGTATCATCATTTCACCCACATAGCTTGTGCTAAAAAGTTGAGAAGGTTACGGCAAAAACTGGATGCACTTCGTGTACAAACTGGACCATCTGATTCGAAGTATCAAGGTTTCGGACGAAAACTCGTCTGTTATAAAGGCATTTCATTTTTTTAACTTATTTCAACTCCAGAATTTTTGTGCATTCAATATGCACCATTCAAAGCCACATCATCAAAGGTCAACCCTTTCTAACTTAATTTGCTATTTTTTATGCATTTAATGATTTTTTTGAGCTAAATGACCCTGAAATTGAAAAGCACTACAAATGAACTCTGAAAAGGTTGAAACTTGGCATGGTATCATCATTTCACCCACATAGCTTGTGCTAAAAAGTTGAGAAGGTTACGGCAAAAACTGGATGCACTTCGTGTACAAACTGGACCATCTGATTCGAAGTATCAAGGTTTCGGACGAAAACTCGTCTGTTATAAAGGCATTTCATTTTTTTAACTTATTTCAACTCCAGAATTTTTTTGCATTCAATATGAACTATTCAAAACCACATCCTCAAATTTCAACCCTTTCTAAGTTCATTTGCTATTTTTTATGCATTTAATGATTTTTTTGAGCTAAATGACCCTGAAATTGAAAAGCACTACAAATGAACTCTGAAAAGGTTGAAACTTGGCATGCTATCATCATTTCACCCACATAGCTTGTGCTAAAAAGTTGAGAAGGTTACGGCAAAAAATGGATGCACTTCGTGTACAAACTGGACCATCTGATTCGAAGTATCAAGGTTTCGGACGAAAACTCGTCTGTTATAAAGGCATTTCATTTTTTTAACTTATTTCAACTCCAGAATTTTTGTGCATTCAATATGAACTATTCAAAACCACATCCTCAAATTTCAACCCTTTCTAACTTAATTTGCTATTTTTCATGCATTTAATGATTTTTTTGAGCTAAATGACCCTGAAATTGAAAAGCACTACAAATGAACTCTGAAAAGGTTGAAACTTGGCATGGTATCATCATTTCACCCACATAGCTTGTGCTAAAAAGTTGAGAAGGTTACGGCAAAAACTGGATGCACTTCGTGTACAAACTGGACCATCTGATTCGAAGTATCAAGGTTTCGGACGAAAACTCGTCTGTTATAAAGGCATTTCATTTTTTTAACTTCTTTCAACTCCAGAATTTTTGTGCATTCAATATGCACCATTCAAAGCCACATCCTCAAAGGTCAACCCTTTCTAACTTCATTTGCTATTTTTTATGCATTTAATGATTTTTTTGAGCTAAATGACCCTGAAATTGAAAAGCACTACAAATGAACTCTGAAAAGGTTGAAACTTGGCATGGTATCATCATTTCACCCACATAGCTTGTGCTAAAAAGTTGAGAAGGTTACGGCAAAAACTGGATGCACTTCGTGTGCAAACTGGACCATCTGATTCGAAGTATCAAGGTTTCGGACGAAAACTCGTCTGTTATAAAGGCATTTCATTTTTTTAACTTCTTTCAACTCCAGAATTTTTGTGCATTCAATATGCACCATTCAAAGCCACATCCTCAAAGGTCAACCCTTTCTAACTTCATTTGCTATTTTTTATGCATTTAATGATTTTTTTGAGCTAAATGACCCTGAAATTGAAAAGCACTACAAATGAACTCTGAAAAGGTTGAAACTTGGCATGGTATCATCATTTCACCCACATAGCTTGTGCTAAAAAGTTGAGAAGGTTACGGCAAAAACTGGATGCACTTCGTGTGCAAACTGGACCATCTGATTCGAAGTATCAAGGTTTCGGACGAAAACTCGTCTGTTATAAAGGCATTTCATTTTTTTAACTTATTTCAACTCCAGAATTTTTGTGCATTCAATATGAACTATTCAAAACCACATCCTCAAATTTCAACCCTTTCTAACTTAATTTGCTATTTTTCATGCATTTAATGATTTTTTTGAGCTAAATGACCCTGAAATTGAAAAGCACTACAAATGAACTCTGAAAAGGTTGAAACTTCGCATGGTATCATCATTTCACCCACATAGCTTGTGCTAAAAAGTTGAGAAGGTTACGGCAAAAACTGGATGCACTTCCTGTACAAACTGGACCATCTGATTCGAAGTATCAAGGTTTCGGACGAAAACTGGTCTGTTATAAAGGCATTTCATTTTTTTTAACTTATTTCAACTCCAGAATTTTTGTGCATTCAATATGCACCATTCAAAGCCACATCCTCAAATTTCAACCCTTTCTAACTTCATTTGCTATTTTTTATGCATTTAATGATTTTTTGAGCTAAATGACCCTGAAATTGAAAAGCACTACAAATGAACTCTGAAAAGGTTGAAACTTCGCATGGTATCATCATTTCACCCACATAGCTTGTGCTAAAAAGTTGAGAAGGTTACGGCAAAAACTGGATGCACTTCCTGTACAAACTGGACCATCTGATTTGAAGTATCAAGGTTTCGGACGAAAACTCGTCTGTTATAAAGGCATTTCATTTTTTTAACTTATTTCAACTCCAGAATTTTTGTGCATTCAATATGCACTATTCAAAACAACATCCTCAAATTTCAACCCTTTCTAACTTAATTTGCTATTTTTCATGCATTTAATGATTTTTTTGAGCTAAATGACCCTGAAATTGAAAAGCACTACAAATGAACTCTGAAAAGGTTGAAACTTGGCATGGTATCATCATTTCACCCACATAGCTTGTGCTAAAAATTTGAGAAGGTTACGGCAAAAACTGGATGCACTTCGTGTACAAACTGGACCATCTGATTCGAAGTATCAAGGTTTCGGACGAAAACTCGTCTGTTATAAAGGCATTTCATTTTTTTAACTTATTTCAACTCCAGAATTTTTGTGCATTCAATATGCACTATTCAAAACAACATCCTCAAATTTCAACCCTTTCTAACTTAATTTGCTATTTTTCATGCATTTAATGATTTTTTGAGCTAAATGACCCTGAAATTGAAAAGCACTACAAATGAACTCTGAAAAGGTTGAAACTTGGCATGGTATCATCATTTCACCCACATAGCTTGTGCTAAAAAGTTGAGAAGGTTACGGCAAAAACTGGATGCACTTCGTGTACAAACTGGACCATCTGATTCGAAGTATCAAGGTTTCGGACGAAAACTCGTCTGTTATAAAGGCATTTCATTTTTTTTAACTTATTTCAACTCCAGAATTTTTGTGCATTCAATATGCACCATTCAAAGCCACATCCTCAAATTTCAACCCTTTCTAACTTCATTTGCTATTTTTTATGCATTTAATGATTTTTTGAGCTAAATGACCCTGAAATTGAAAAGCACTACAAATGAACTCTGAAAAGGTTGAAACTTGGCATGGTATCATCATTTCACCCACATAGCTTGTGCTAAAAAGTTGAGAAGGTTACGGCAAAAACTGGATGCACTTCGTGTACAAACTGGACCATCTGATTCGAAGTATCAAGGTTTCGGACGAAAACTCGTCTGTTATAAAGGCATTTCATTTTTTTAACTTATTTCAACTCCAGAATTTTTTTGCATTCAATATGAACTATTCAAAACCACATCCTCAAATTTCAACCCTTTCTAAGTTCATTTGCTATTTTTTATGCATTTAATGATTTTTTTGAGCTAAATGACCCTGAAATTGAAAAGCACTACAAATGAACTCTGAATAGGTTGAAACTTGGCATGGTATCATCATTTCACCCACATAGCTTGTGCTAAAAAGTTGAGAAGGTTACGGCAAAAAATGGATGCACTTCGTGTACAAACTGGACCATCTGATTCGAAGTATCAAGGTTTCGGACGAAAACTCGTCTGTTATAAAGGCATTTCATTGTTTTAACTTATTTCAACTCCAGAATTTTTGTGAATTCAATATGCACTATTCAAAACCACATCCTCAAATTTCAACCCTTTCTAACTTAATTTGCTATTTTTCATGCATTTAATGATTTTTTGAGCTAAATGACCCTGAAATTGAAAAGCACTACAAATGAACTCTGAAAAGGTTGAAACTTGGCATGGTATCATCATTTCACCCACATAGCTTGTGCTAAAAAGTTGAGAAGGTTACGGCAAAAAATGGATGCACTTCGTGTACAAACTGGACCATCTGATTCGAAGTATCAAGGTTTCGGACGAAAACTCGTCTGTTATAAAGGCATTTCATTGTTTTAACTTATTTCAACTCCAGAATTTTTGTGAATTCAATATGAACTATTCAAAACCACATCCTCAAATTTCAACCCTTTCTAACTTAATTTGCTATTTTTCATGCATTTAATGATTTTTTGAGCTAAATGACCCTGAAATTGAAAAGCACTACAAATGAACTCTGAAAAGGTTGAAACTTGGCATGGTATCATCATTTCACCCACATAGCTTGTGCTAAAAAGTTGAGAAGGTTACGGCAAAAACTGGATGCACTTCGTGTACAAACTGGACCATCTGATTCGAAGTATCAATGTTTCGGACGAAAACTCGTCTGTTATAAAGGCATTTCATTTTTTTAACTTATTTCAACTCCAGAATTTTTGTGCATTCAATATGAACTATTCAAAACCACATCCTCAAATTTCAACCCTTTCTAACTTAATTTGCTATTTTTCATGCATTTAATGATTTTTTTGAGCTAAATGACCCTGAAATTGAAAAGCACTACAAATGAACTCTGAAAAGGTTGAAACTTGGCATGGTATCATCATTTCACCCACATAGCTTGTGCTAAAAAGTTGAGAAGGTTACGGAAAAAACTGGATGCACTTCGTGTACAAACTGGACCATCTGATTCGAAGTATCAAGGTTTCGGACGAAAACTGGTCTGTTATAAAGGCATTTCATTTTTTTTAACTTATTTCAACTCCAGAATTTTTGTGCATTCAATATGCACCATTCAAAGCCACATCCTCAAATTTCAACCCTTTCTAACTTCATTTGCTATTTTTTATGCATTTAATGATTTTTTGAGCTAAATGACCCTGAAATTGAAAAGCACTACAAATGAACTCTGAAAAGGTTGAAACTTCGCATGGTATCATCATTTCACCCACATAGCTTGTGCTAAAAAGTTGAGAAGGTTACGGCAAAAACTGGATGCACTTCCTGTACAAACTGGACCATCTGATTTGAAGTATCAAGGTTTCGGACGAAAACTCGTCTGTTATAAAGGCATTTCATTTTTTTAACTTATTTCAACTCCAGAATTTTTGTGCATTCAATATGCACTATTCAAAACAACATCCTCAAATTTCAACCCTTTCTAACTTAATTTGCTATTTTTCATGCATTTAATGATTTTTTTGAGCTAAATGACCCTGAAATTGAAAAGCACTACAAATGAACTCTGAAAAGGTTGAAACTTGGCATGGTATCATCATTTCACCCACATAGCTTGTGCTAAAAATTTGAGAAGGTTACGGCAAAAACTGGATGCACTTCGTGTACAAACTGGACCATCTGATTCGAAGTATCAAGGTTTCGGACGAAAACTCGTCTGTTATAAAGGCATTTCATTTTTTTAACTTATTTCAACTCCAGAATTTTTGTGCATTCAATATGCACTATTCAAAACAACATCCTCAAATTTCAACCCTTTCTAACTTAATTTGCTATTTTTCATGCATTTAATGATTTTTTGAGCTAAATGACCCTGAAATTGAAAAGCACTACAAATGAACTCTGAAAAGGTTGAAACTTGGCATGGTATCATCATTTCACCCACATAGCTTGTGCTAAAAAGTTGAGAAGGTTACGGCAAAAACTGGATGCACTTCGTGTACAAACTGGACCATCTGATTCGAAGTATCAAGGTTTCGGACGAAAACTCGTCTGTTATAAAGGCATTTCATTTTTTTTAACTTATTTCAACTCCAGAATTTTTGTGCATTCAATATGCACCATTCAAAGCCACATCCTCAAATTTCAACCCTTTCTAACTTCATTTGCTATTTTTTATGCATTTAATGATTTTTTGAGCTAAATGACCCTGAAATTGAAAAGCACTACAAATGAACTCTGAAAAGGTTGAAACTTGGCATGGTATCATCATTTCACCCACATAGCTTGTGCTAAAAAGTTGAGAAGGTTACGGCAAAAACTGGATGCACTTCGTGTACAAACTGGACCATCTGATTCGAAGTATCAAGGTTTCGGACGAAAACTCGTCTGTTATAAAGGCATTTCATTTTTTTAACTTATTTCAACTCCAGAATTTTTTTGCATTCAATATGAACTATTCAAAACCACATCCTCAAATTTCAACCCTTTCTAAGTTCATTTGCTATTTTTTATGCATTTAATGATTTTTTTGAGCTAAATGACCCTGAAATTGAAAAGCACTACAAATGAACTCTGAATAGGTTGAAACTTGGCATGGTATCATCATTTCACCCACATAGCTTGTGCTAAAAAGTTGAGAAGGTTACGGCAAAAAATGGATGCACTTCGTGTACAAACTGGACCATCTGATTCGAAGTATCAAGGTTTCGGACGAAAACTCGTCTGTTATAAAGGCATTTCATTGTTTTAACTTATTTCAACTCCAGAATTTTTGTGAATTCAATATGCACTATTCAAAACCACATCCTCAAATTTCAACCCTTTCTAACTTAATTTGCTATTTTTCATGCATTTAATGATTTTTTGAGCTAAATGACCCTGAAATTGAAAAGCACTACAAATGAACTCTGAAAAGGTTGAAACTTGGCATGGTATCATCATTTCACCCACATAGCTTGTGCTAAAAAGTTGAGAAGGTTACGGCAAAAAATGGATGCACTTCGTGTACAAACTGGACCATCTGATTCGAAGTATCAAGGTTTCGGACGAAAACTCGTCTGTTATAAAGGCATTTCATTGTTTTAACTTATTTCAACTCCAGAATTTTTGTGAATTCAATATGCACTATTCAAAACCACATCCTCAAATTTCAACCCTTTCTAACTTAATTTGCTATTTTTCATGCATTTAATGATTTTTTGAGCTAAATGACCCTGAAATTGAAAAGCACTACAAATGAACTCTGAAAAGGTTGAAACTTGGCATGGTATCATCATTTCACCCACATAGCTTGTGCTAAAAAGTTGAGAAGGTTACGGCAAAAACTGGATGCACTTCGTGTACAAACTGGACCATCTGATTCGAAGTATCAATGTTTCGGACGAAAACTCGTCTGTTATAAAGGCATTTCATTTTTTTAACTTATTTCAACTCCAGAATTTTTGTGCATTCAATATGAACTATTCAAAACCACATCCTCAAATTTCAACCCTTTCTAACTTAATTTGCTATTTTTCATGCATTTAATGATTTTTTTGAGCTAAATGACCCTGAAATTGAAAAGCACTACAAATGAACTCTGAAAAGGTTGAAACTTGGCATGGTATCATCATTTCACCCACATAGCTTGTGCTAAAAAGTTGAGAAGGTTACGGCAAAAACTGGATGCACTTCGTGTACAAACTGGACCATCTGATTCGAAGTATCAAGGTTTCGGACGAAAACTCGTCTGTTATAAAGGCATTTCATTTTTTTAACTTATTTCAACTCCAGAATTTTTGTGCATTCAATATGAACTATTCAAAACCACATCCTCAAATTTCAACCCTTTCTAACTTAATTTGCTATTTTTCATGCATTTAATGATTTTTTTGAGCTAAATGACCCTGAAATTGAAAAGCACTACAAATGAACTCTGAAAAGGTTGAAACTTGGCATGGTATCATCATTTCACCCACATAGCTTGTGCTAAAAAGTTGAGAAGGTTACGGAAAAAACTGGATGCACTTCGTGTACAAACTGGACCATCTGATTCGAAGTATCAAGGTTTCGGACGAAAACTGGTCTGTTATAAAGGCATTTCATTTTTTTTAACTTATTTCAACTCCAGAATTTTTGTGCATTCAATATGCACCATTCAAAGCCACATCCTCAAATTTCAACCCTTTCTAACTTCATTTGCTATTTTTTATGCATTTAATGATTTTTTGAGCTAAATGACCCTGAAATTGAAAAGCACTACAAATGAACTCTGAAAAGGTTGAAACTTCGCATGGTATCATCATTGCACCCACATAGCTTGTGCTAAAAAGTTGAGAAGGTTACGGCAAAAACTGGATGCACTTCGTGTACAAACTGGACCATCTGATTCGAAGTATCAAGGTTTCGGACGAAAACTCGTCTGTTATAAAGGCATTTCATTTTTTTAACTTATTTCAACTCCAGAATTTTTTTGCATTCAATATGAACTATTCAAAACCACATCCTCAAATTTCAACCCTTTCTAAGTTCATTTGCTATTTTTTATGCATTTAATGATTTTTTTGAGCTAAATGACCCTGAAATTGAAAAGCACTACAAATGAACTCTGAAAAGGTTGAAACTTGGCATGGTATCATCATTTCACCCACATAGCTTGTGCTAAAAAGTTGAGAAGGTTACGGCAAAAAATGGATGCACTTCGTGTACAAACTGGACCATCTGATTCGAAGTATCAAGGTTTCGGACGAAAACTCGTCTGTTATAAAGGCATTTCATTGTTTTAACTTATTTCAACTCCAGAATTTTTGTGAATTCAATATGCACTATTCAAAACCACATCCTCAAATTTCAACCCTTTCTAACTTAATTTGCTATTTTTCATGCATTTAATGATTTTGTGAGCTAAATGACCCTGAAATTGAAAAGCACTACAAATGAACTCTGAAAAGGTTGAAACTTGGCATGGTATCATCATTTCACCCACATAGCTTGTGCTAAAAAGTTGAGAAGGTTACGGCAAAAACTGGATGCACTTCGTGTACAAACTGGACCATCTGATTCGAAGTATCAATGTTTCGGACGAAAACTCGTCTGTTATAAAGGCATTTCATTTTTTTAACTTATTTCAACTCCAGAATTTTTGTGCATTCAATATGAACTATTCAAAACCACATCCTCAAATTTCAACCCTTTCTAACTTAATTTGCTATTTTTCATGCATTTAATGATTTTTTTGAGCTAAATGACCCTGAAATTGAAAAGCACTACAAATGAACTCTGAAAAGGTTGAAACTTGGCATGGTATCATCATTTCACCCACATAGCTTGTGCTAAAAAGTTGAGAAGGTTACGGCAAAAACTGGATGCACTTCGTGTACAAACTGGACCATCTGATTCGAAGTATCAAGGTTTCGGACGAAAACTCGTCTGTTATAAAGGCATTTCATTTTTTTAACTTCTTTCAACTCCAGAATTTTTGTGCATTCAATATGCACCATTCAAAGCCACATCCTCAAAGGTCAACCCTTTCTAACTTCATTTGCTATTTTTTATGCATTTAATGATTTTTTTGAGCTAAATGACCCTGAAATTGAAAAGCACTACAAATGAACTCTGAAAAGGTTGAAACTTGGCATGGTATCATCATTTCACCCACATAGCTTGTGCTAAAAAGTTGAGAAGGTTACGGCAAAAACTGGATGCACTTCGTGTACAAACTGGACCATCTGATTCGAAGTATCAAGGTTTCGGACGAAAACTCGTCTGTTATAAAGGCATTTCATTTTTTTAACTTATTTCAACTCCAGAATTTTTTTGCATTCAATATGAACTATTCAAAACCACATCCTCAAATTTCAACCCTTTCTAAGTTCATTTGCTATTTTTTATGCATTTAATGATTTTTTTGAGCTAAATGACCCTGAAATTGAAAAGCACTACAAATGAACTCTGAAAAGGTTGAAACTTGGCATGGTATCATCATTTCACCCACATAGCTTGTGCTAAAAAGTTGAGAAGGTTACGGCAAAAAATGGATGCACTTCGTGTACAAACTGGACCATCTGATTCGAAGTATCAAGGTTTCGGACGAAAACTCGTCTGTTATAAAGGCATTTCATTGTTTTAACTTATTTCAACTCCAGAATTTTTGTGAATTCAATATGCACTATTCAAAACCACATCCTCAAATTTCAACCCTTTCTAACTTAATTTGCTATTTTTCATGCATTTAATGATTTTTTGAGCTAAATGACCCTGAAATTGAAAAGCACTACAAATGAACTCTGAAAAGGTTGAAACTTGGCATGGTATCATCATTTCACCCACATAGCTTGTGCTAAAAAGTTGAGAAGGTTACGGCAAAAACTGGATGCACTTCGTGTACAAACTGGACCATCTGATTCGAAGTATCAATGTTTCGGACGAAAACTCGTCTGTTATAAAGGCATTTCATTTTTTTAACTTATTTCAACTCCAGAATTTTTGTGCATTCAATATGAACTATTCAAAACCACATCCTCAAATTTCAACCCTTTCTAACTTAATTTGCTATTTTTCATGCATTTAATGATTTTTTTGAGCTAAATGACCCTGAAATTGAAAAGCACTACAAATGAACTCTGAAAAGGTTGAAACTTGGCATGGTATCATCATTTGACCCACATAGCTTGTGCTAAAAAGTTGAGAAGGTTACGGCAAAAACTGGATGCACTTCGTGTACAAACTGGACCATCTGATTCGAAGTATCAAGGTTTCGGACGAAAACTCGTCTGTTATAATGGCATTTCATTTTTTTAACTTCTTTCAACTCCAGAATTTTTGTGCATTCAATATGCACCATTCAAAGCCACATCCTCAAAGGTCAACCCTTTCTAACTTAATTTGCTATTTTTTATGCATTTAATGATTTTTTTGAGCTAAATGACCCTGAAATTGAAAAGCACTACAAATGAACTCTGAAAAGGTTGAAACTTGGCATGGTATCATCATTTCACCCACATAGCTTGTGCTAAAAAGTTGAGAAGGTTACGGCAAAAACTGGATGCACTTCGTGTACAAACTGGACCATCTGATTCGAAGTATCAAGGTTTCGGACGAAAACTCGTCTGTTATAAAGGCATTTCATTTTTTTAACTTATTTCAACTCCAGAATTTTTGTGCATTCAATATGAACTATTCAAAACCACATCCTCAAATTTCAACCCTTTCTAACTTAATTTGCTATTTTTCATGCATTTAATGATTTTTTTGAGCTAAATGACCCTGAAATTGAAAAGCACTACAAATGAACTCTGAAAAGGTTGAAACTTGGCATGGTATCATCATTTCACCCACATAGCTTGTGCTAAAAAGTTGAGAAGGTTACGGCAAAAACTGGATGGACTTCCTGTACAAACTGGACCATCTGATTCGAAGTATCAAGGTTTCGGACGAAAACTGGTCTGTTATAAAGGCATTTCATTTTTTTTAACTTATTTCAACTCCAGAATTTTTGTGCATTCAATATGCACCATTCAGAGCCACATCCTCAAATTTCAACCCTTTCTAACTTCATTTGCTATTTTTTATGCATTTAATGATTTTTTGAGCTAAATGACCCTGAAATTGAAAAGCACTACAAATGAACTCTGAAAAGGTTGAAACTTGGCATGGTATCATCATTTCACCCACATAGCTTGTGCTAAAAAGTTGAGAAGGTTACGGCAAAAAATGGATGCACTTCGTGTACAAACTGGACCATCTGATTCGAAGTATCAAGGTTTCGGACGAAAACTCGTCTGTTATAAAGGCATTTCATTGTTTTAACTTATTTCAACTCCAGAATTTTTGTGAATTCAATATGCACTATTCAAAACCACATCCTCAAATTTCAACCCTTTCTAACTTAATTTGCTATTTTTCATGCATTTAATGATTTTTTGAGCTAAATGACCCTGAAATTGAAAAGCACTACAAATGAACTCTGAAAAGGTTGAAACTTGGCATGGTATCATCATTTCACCCACATAGCTTGTGCTAAAAAGTTGAGAAGGTTACGGCAAAAACTGGATGCACTTCGTGTACAAACTGGACCATCTGATTCGAAGTATCAATGTTTCGGACGAAAACTCGTCTGTTATAAAGGCATTTCATTTTTTTAACTTATTTCAACTCCAGAATTTTTGTGCATTCAATATGAACTATTCAAAACCACATCCTCAAATTTCAACCCTTTCTAACTTAATTTGCTATTTTTCATGCATTTAATGATTTTTTGAGCTAAATGACCCTGAAATTGAAAAGCACTACAAATGAACTCTGAAAAGGTTGAAACTTGGCATGGTATCATCATTTCACCCACATAGCTTGTGCTAAAAAGTTGAGAAGGTTACGGCAAAAACTGGATGCACTTCGTGTACAAACTGGACCATCTGATTCGAAGTATCAATGTTTCGGACGAAAACTCGTCTGTTATAAAGGCATTTCATTTTTTTAACTTATTTCAACTCCAGAATTTTTGTGCATTCAATATGAACTATTCAAAACCACATCCTCAAATTTCAACCCTTTCTAACTTAATTTGCTATTTTTCATGCATTTAATGATTTTTTTGAGCTAAATGACCCTGAAATTGAAAAGCACTACAAATGAACTCTGAAAAGGTTGAAACTTGGCATGGTATCATCATTTGACCCACATAGCTTGTGCTAAAAAGTTGAGAAGGTTACGGCAAAAACTGGATGCACTTCGTGTACAAACTGGACCATCTGATTCGAAGTATCAAGGTTTCGGACGAAAACTCGTCTGTTATAATGGCATTTCATTTTTTTAACTTCTTTCAACTCCAGAATTTTTGTGCATTCAATATGCACCATTCAAAGCCACATCCTCAAAGGTCAACCCTTTCTAACTTCATTTGCTATTTTTTATGCATTTAATGATTTTTTTGAGCTAAATGACCCTGAAATTGAAAAGCACTACAAATGAACTCTGAAAAGGTTGAAACTTGGCATGGTATCATCATTTCACCCACATAGCTTGTGCTAAAAAGTTGAGAAGGTTACGGCAAAAACTGGATGCACTTCGTGTACAAACTGGACCATCTGATTCGAAGTATCAAGGTTTCGGACGAAAACTCGTCTGTTATAAAGGCATTTCATTTTTTTAACTTATTTCAACTCCAGAATTTTTGTGCATTCAATATGAACTATTCAAAACCACATCCTCAAATTTCAACCCTTTCTAACTTAATTTGCTATTTTTCATGCATTTAATGATTTTTTTGAGCTAAATGACCCTGAAATTGAAAAGCACTACAAATGAACTCTGAAAAGGTTGAAACTTGGCATGGTATCATCATTTCACCCACATAGCTTGTGCTAAAAAGTTGAGAAGGTTACGGAAAAAACTGGATGCACTTCGTGTACAAACTGGACCATCTGATTCGAAGTATCAAGGTTTCGGACGAAAACTGGTCTGTTATAAAGGCATTTCATTTTTTTTAACTTATTTCAACTCCAGAATTTTTGTGCATTCAATATGCACCATTCAGAGCCACATCCTCAAATTTCAACCCTTTCTAACTTCATTTGCTATTTTTTATGCATTTAATGATTTTTTGAGCTAAATGACCCTGAAATTGAAAAGCACTACAAATGAACTCTGAAAAGGTTGAAACTTCGCATGGTATCATCATTTCACCCACATAGCTTGTGCTAAAAAGTTGAGAAGGTTACGGCAAAAACTGGATGCACTTCCTGTACAAACTGGACCATCTGATTTGAAGTATCAAGGTTTCGGACGAAAACTCGTCTGTTATAAAGGCATTTCATTTTTTTAACTTATTTCAACTCCAGAATTTTTGTGCATTCAATATGCACTATTCAAAACAACATCCTCAAATTTCAACCCTTTCTAACTTAATTTGCTATTTTTCATGCATTTAATGATTTTTTGAGCTAAATGACCCTGAAATTGAAAAGCACTACAAATGAACTCTGAAAAGGTTGAAACTTGGCATGGTATCATCATTTCACCCACATAGCTTGTGCTAAAAAGTTGAGAAGGTTACGGCAAAAACTGGATGCACTTCGTGTACAAACTGGACCATCTGATTCGAAGTATCAAGGTTTCGGACGAAAACTCGTCTGTTATAAAGGCATTTCATTTTTTTAACTTATTTCAACTCCAGAATTTTTGTGCATTCAATATGCACTATTCAAAACCACATCCTCAAATTTCAACCCTTTCTAACTTAATTTGCTATTTTTCATGCATTTAATGATTTTTTTGAGCTAAATGACCCTGAAATTGAAAAGCACTACAAATGAACTCTGAAAAGGTTGAAACTTGGCATGGTATCATCATTTCACCCACATAGCTTGTGCTAAAAAGTTGAGAAGGTTACGGCAAAAACTGGATGCACTTCGTGTACAAACTGGACCATCTGATTCGAAGTATCAAGGTTTCGGACGAAAACTCGTCTGTTATAAAGGCATTTCATTTTTTTAACTTATTTCAACTCCAGAATTTTTGTGCATTCAATATGAACTATTCAAAACCACATCCTCAAATTTCAACCCTTTCTAACTTAATTTGCTATTTTTCATGCATTTAATGATTTTTTTGAGCTAAATGACCCTGAAATTGAAAAGCACAACAAATGAACTCTGAAAAGGTTGAAACTTGGCATGGTATCATCATTTCACCCACATAGCTTGTGCTAAAAAGTTGAGAAGGTTACGGCAAAAACTGGATGCACTTCGTGTACAAACTGGACCATCTGATTCGAAGTATCAAGGTTTCGGACGAAAACTCGTCTGTTATAAAGGCATTTCATTTTTTTAACTTATTTCAACTCCAGAATTTTTGTGCATTCAATATGAACTATTCAAAACCACATCCTCAAATTTCAACCCTTTCTAACTTAATTTGCTATTTTTCATGCATTTAATGATTTTTTTGAGCTAAATGACCCTGAAATTGAAAAGCACTACAAATGAACTCTGAAAAGGTTGAAACTTGGCATGGTATCATCATTTCAGCCACATAGCTTGTGCTAAAAAGTTGAGAAGGTTACGGCAAAAACTGGATGCACTTCGTGTACAAACTGGACCATCTGATTCGAAGTATCAAGGTTTCGGACGAAAACTCGTCTGTTATAAAGGCATTTCATTTTTTTAACTTATTTCAACTCCAGAATTTTTTTGCATTCAATATGAACTATTCAAAACCACATCCTCAAATTTCAACCCTTTCTAAGTTCATTTGCTATTTTTTATGCATTTAATGATTTTTTTGAGCTAAATGACCCTGAAATTGAAAAGCACTACAAATGAACTCTGAATAGGTTGAAACTTGGCATGGTATCATCATTTCACCCACATAGCTTGTGCTAAAAAGTTGAGAAGGTTACGGCAAAAAATGGATGCACTTCGTGTACAAACTGGACCATCTGATTCGAAGTATCAAGGTTTCGGACGAAAACTCGTCTGTTATAAAGGCATTTCATTGTTTTAACTTATTTCAACTCCAGAATTTTTGTGAATTCAATATGCACTATTCAAAACCACATCCTCAAATTTCAACCCTTTCTAACTTAATTTGCTATTTTTCATGCATTTAATGATTTTTTGAGCTAAATGACCCTGAAATTGAAAAGCACTACAAATGAACTCTGAAAAGGTTGAAACTTGGCATGGTATCATCATTTCACCCACATAGCTTGTGCTAAAAAGTTGAGAAGGTTACGGCAAAAAATGGATGCACTTCGTGTACAAACTGGACCATCTGATTCGAAGTATCAAGGTTTCGGACGAAAACTCGTCTGTTATAAAGGCATTTCATTGTTTTAACTTATTTCAACTCCAGAATTTTTGTGAATTCAATATGCACTATTCAAAACCACATCCTCAAATTTCAACCCTTTCTAACTTAATTTGCTATTTTTCATGCATTTAATGATTTTTTGAGCTAAATGACCCTGAAATTGAAAAGCACTACAAATGAACTCTGAAAAGGTTGAAACTTGGCATGGTATCATCATTTCACCCACATAGCTTGTGCTAAAAAGTTGAGAAGGTTACGGCAAAAACTGGATGCACTTCGTGTACAAACTGGACCATCTGATTCGAAGTATCAATGTTTCGGACGAAAACTCGTCTGTTATAAAGGCATTTCATTTTTTTAACTTATTTCAACTCCAGAATTTTTGTGCATTCAATATGAACTATTCAAAACCACATCCTCAAATTTCAACCCTTTCTAACTTAATTTGCTATTTTTCATGCATTTAATGATTTTTTTGAGCTAAATGACCCTGAAATTGAAAAGCACTACAAATGAACTCTGAAAAGGTTGAAACTTGGCATGGTATCATCATTTCACCCACATAGCTTGTGCTAAAAAGTTGAGAAGGTTACGGCAAAAACTGGATGCACTTCGTGTACAAACTGGACCATCTGATTCGAAGTATCAAGGTTTCGGACGAAAACTCGTCTGTTATAATGGCATTTCATTTTTTTAACTTATTTCAACTCCAGAATTTTTGTGCATTCAATATGCACCATTCAAAGCCACATCCTCAAAGGTCAACCCTTTCTAACTTCATTTGCTATTTTTTATGCATTTAATGATTTTTTTGAGCTAAATGACCCTGAAATTGAAAAGCACTACAAATGAACTCTGAAAAGGTTGAAACTTGGCATGGTATCATCATTTCACCCACATAGCTTGTGCTAAAAAGTTGAGAAGGTTACGGCAAAAACTGGATGCACTTCGTGTACAAACTGGACCATCTGATTCGAAGTATCAAGGTTTCGGACGAAAACTCGTCTGTTATAAAGGCATTTCATTTTTTTAACTTATTTCAACTCCAGAATTTTTGTGCATTCAATATGAACTATTCAAAACCACATCCTCAAATTTCAACCCTTTCTAACTTAATTTGCTATTTTTTCATGCATTTAATGATTTTTTTGAGCTAAATGACCCTGAAATTGAAAAGCACTACAAATGAACTCTGAAAAGGTTGAAACTTGGCATGGTATCATCATTTCACCCACATAGCTTGTGCTAAAAAGTTGAGAAGGTTACGGAAAAAACTGGATGCACTTCGTGTACAAACTGGACCATCTGATTCGAAGTATCAAGGTTTCGGACGAAAACTGGTCTGTTATAAAGGCATTTCATTTTTTTTAACTTATTTCAACTCCAGAATTTTTTTGCATTCAATATGAACCATTCAAAGCCACATCCTCAAATTTCAACCCTTTCTAACTTCATTTGCTATTTTTTATGCATTTAATGATTTTTTGAGCTAAATGACCCTGAAATTGAAAAGCACTACAAATGAACTCTGAAAAGGTTGAAACTTCGCATGGTATCATCATTTCACCCACATAGCTTGTGCTAAAAAGTTGAGAAGGTTACGGCAAAAACTGGATGCACTTCCTGTACAAACTGGACCATCTGATTTGAAGTATCAAGGTTTCGGACGAAAACTCGTCTGTTATAAAGGCATTTCATTTTTTTAACTTATTTCAACTCCAGAATTTTTGTGCATTCAATATGCACTATTCAAAACAACATCCTCAAATTTCAACCCTTTCTAACTTAATTTGCTATTTTTCATGCATTTAATGATTTTTTGAGCTAAATGACCCTGAAATTGAAAAGCACTACAAATGAACTCTGAAAAGGTTGAAACTTGGCATGGTATCATCATTTCACCCACATAGCTTGTGCTAAAAAGTTGAGAAGGTTACGGCAAAAACTGGATGCACTTCGTGTACAAACTGGACCATCTGATTCGAAGTATCAAGGTTTCGGACGAAAACTCGTCTGTTATAAAGGCATTTCATTTTTTTAACTTATTTCAACTCCAGAATTTTTGTGCATTCAATATGAACTATTCAAAACCACATCCTCAAATTTCAACCCTTTCTAACTTAATTTGCTATTTTTCATGCATTTAATGATTTTTTTGAGCTAAATGACCCTGAAATTGAAAAGCACTACAAATGAACTCTGAAAAGGTTGAAACTTGGCATGGTATCATCATTTCACCCACATAGCTTGTGCTAAAAAGTTGAGAAGGTTACGGAAAAAACTGGATGCACTTCGTGTACAAACTGGACCATCTGATTCGAAGTATCAAGGTTTCGGACGAAAACTGGTCTGTTATAAAGGCATTTCATTTTTTTTAACTTATTTCAACTCCAGAATTTTTTTGCATTCAATATGAACCATTCAAAGCCACATCCTCAAATTTCAACCCTTTCTAACTTCATTTGCTATTTTTTATGCATTTAATGATTTTTTGAGCTAAATGACCCTGAAATTGAAAAGCACTACAAATGAACTCTGAAAAGGTTGAAACTTCGCATGGTATCATCATTTCACCCACATAGCTTGTGCTAAAAAGTTGAGAAGGTTACGGCAAAAACTGGATGCACTTCCTGTACAAACTGGACCATCTGATTTGAAGTATCAAGGTTTCGGACGAAAACTCGTCTGTTATAAAGGCATTTCATTTTTTTAACTTATTTCAACTCCAGAATTTTTGTGCATTCAATATGCACTATTCAAAACAACATCCTCAAATTTCAACCCTTTCTAACTTAATTTGCTATTTTTCATGCATTTAATGATTTTTTGAGCTAAATGACCCTGAAATTGAAAAGCACTACAAATGAACTCTGAAAAGGTTGAAACTTGGCATGGTATCATCATTTCACCCACATAGCTTGTGCTAAAAAGTTGAGAAGGTTACGGCAAAAACTGGATGCACTTCGTGTACAAACTGGACCATCTGATTCGAAGTATCAAGGTTTCGGACGAAAACTCGTCTGTTATAAAGGCATTTCATTTTTTTAACTTATTTCAACTCCAGAATTTTTGTGCATTCAATATGCACTATTCAAAACCACATCCTCAAATTTCAACCCTTTCTAACTTAATTTGCTATTTTTCATGCATTTAATGATTTTTTTGAGCTAAATGACCCTGAAATTGAAAAGCACTACAAATGAACTCTGAAAAGGTTGAAACTTGGCATGGTATCATCATTTCACCCACATAGCTTGTGCTAAAAAGTTGAGAAGGTTACGGCAAAAACTGGATGCACTTCGTGTACAAACTGGACCATCTGATTCGAAGTATCAAGGTTTCGGACGAAAACTCGTCTGTTATAAAGGCATTTCATTTTTTTAACTTATTTCAACTCCAGAATTTTTGTGCATTCAATATGAACTATTCAAAACCACATCCTCAAATTTCAACCCTTTCTAACTTAATTTGCTATTTTTCATGCATTTAATGATTTTTTTGAGCTAAATGACCCTGAAATTGAAAAGCACTACAAATGAACTCTGAAAAGGTTGAAACTTGGCATGGTATCATCATTTCACCCACATAGCTTGTGCTAAAAAGTTGAGAAGGTTACGGCAAAAACTGGATGCACTTCGTGTACAAACTGGACCATCTGATTCGAAGTATCAAGGTTTCGGACAAAAACTCGTCTGTTATAAAGGCATTTCATTTTTTTAACTTATTTCAACTCCAGAATTTTTTTGCATTCAATATGAACTATTCAAAGCCACATCCTCAAATTTCAACCCTTTCTAACTTCATTTGCTATTTTTTATGCATTTAATGATTTTTTTGAGCTAAATGACCCTGAAATTGAAAAGCACTACAAATGAACTCTGAAAAGGTTGAAACTTCGCATGGTATCATCATTTCACCCACATAGCTTGTGCTAAAAAGTTGAGAAGGTTACGGCAAAAAATGGATGCACTTCGTGTACAAACTGGACCATCTGATTCGAAGTATCAAGGTTTCGGACGAAAACTCGTCTGTTATAAAGGCATTTCATTGTTTTAACTTATTTCAACTCCAGAATTTTTGTGAATTCAATATGCACTATTCAAAACCACATCCTCAAATTTCAACCCTTTCTAACTTAATTTGCTATTTTTCATGCATTTAATGATTTTGTGAGCTAAATGACCCTGAAATTGAAAAGCACTACAAATGAACTCTGAAAAGGTTGAAACTTGGCATGGTATCATCATTTCACCCACATAGCTTGTGCTAAAAAGTTGAGAAGGTTACGGCAAAAACTGGATGCACTTCGTGTACAAACTGGACCATCTGATTCGAAGTATCAAGGTTTCGGACGAAAACTCGTCTGTTATAAAGGCATTTCATTTTTTTAACTTATTTCAACTCCAGAATTTTTGTGCATTCAATATGAACTATTCAAAACCACATCCTCAAATTTCAACCCTTTCTAACTTAATTTGCTATTTTTCATGCATTTAATGATTTTTTTTGAGCTAAATGACCCTGAAATTGAAAAGCACTACAAATGAACTCTGAAAAGGTTGAAACTTGGCATGGTATCATCATTTCACCCACATAGCTTGTGCTAAAAAGTTGAGAAGGTTACGGCAAAAACTGGATGCACTTCGTGTACAAACTGGACCATCTGATTCGAAGTATCAAGGTTTCGGACGAAAACTCGTCTGTTATAAAGGCATTTCATTTTTTTTAACTTATTTCAACTCCAGAATTTTTGTGCATTCAATATGCACCATTCAAAGCCACATCCTCAAATTTCAACCCTTTCTAACTTCATTTGCTATTTTTTATGCATTTAATGATTTTTTTGAGCTAAATGACCCTGAAATTGAAAAGCACTACAAATGAACTCTGAAAAGGTTGAAACTTGGCATGGTATCATCATTTCACCCACATAGCTTGTGCTAAAAAGTTGAGAAGGTTACGGCAAAAACTGGATGGACTTCCTGTACAAACTGGACCATCTGATTTGAAGTATCAAGGTTTCGGACGAAAACTCGTCTGTTATAAAGGCATTTCATTTTTTTAACTTATTTCAACTCCAGAATTTTTGTGCATTCAATATGCACTATTCAAAACCACATCCTCAAATTTCAACCCTTTCTAACTTAATTTGCTATTTTTCATGCATTTAATGATTTTTTTGAGCTAAATGACCCTGAAATTGAAAAGCACTACAAATGAAATCTGAAAAGGTTGAAACTTGGCATGGTATCATCATTTCACCCACATAGCTTGTGCTAAAAAGTTGAGAAGGTTACGGCAAAAACTGGATGCACTTCGTGTACAAACTGGACCATCTGATTCGAAGTATCAAGGTTTCGGACGAAAACTCGTCTGTTATAAAGGCATTTCATTTTTTTAACTTATTTCAACTCCAGAATTTTTGTGCATTCAATATGCACTATTCAAAACCACATCCTCAAATTTCAACCCTTTCTAACTTAATTTGCTATTTTTCATGCATTTAATGATTTTTTTGAGCTAAATGACCCTGAAATTGAAAAGCACTACAAATGAACTCTGAAAAGGTTGAAACTTGGCATGGTATCATCATTTCACCCACATAGCTTGTGCTAAAAAGTTGAGAAGGTTACGGCAAAAACTGGATGCACTTCGTGTACAAACTGGACCATCTGATTCGAAGTATCAAGGTTTCGGACGAAAACTCGTCTGTTATAAAGGCATTTCATTTTTTTTAACTTATTTCAACTCCAGAATTTTTGTGCATTCAATATGCACCATTCAAAGCCACATCCTCAAATTTCAACCCTTTCTAACTTCATTTGCTATTTTTTATGCATTTAATGATTTTTTTGAGCTAAATGACCCTGAAATTGAAAAGCACTACAAATGAACTCTGAAAAGGTTGAAACTTCGCATGGTATCATCATTTCACCCACATAGCTTGTGCTAAAAAGTTGAGAAGGTTACGGCAAAAACTGGATGCACTTCGTGTACAAACTGGACCATCTGATTCGAAGTATCAAGGTTTCGGACGAAAACTGGTCTGTTATAAAGGCATTTCGTTTTTTTTAACTTATTTCAACTCCAGAATTTTTGTGCATTCAATATGCACCATTCAAAGCCACATCCTCAAATTTCAACCCTTTCTAACTTCATTTGCTATTTTTTATGCATTTAATGATTTTTTTGAGCTAAATGACCCTGAAATTGAAAAGCACTACAAATGAACTCTGAAAAGGTTGAAACTTGGCATGGTATCATCATTTCACCCACATAGCTTGTGCTAAAAAGTTGAGAAGGTTAAGGCAAAAACTGGATGCACTTCGTGTACAAACTGGACCATCTGATTCGAAGTATCAAGGTTTCGGACGAAAACTCGTCTGTTATAAAGGCATTTCATTTTTTTAACTTATTTCAACTCCAGAATTTTTGTGCATTCAATATGCACTATTCAAAACCTCATCCTCAAATTTCAACCCTTTCTAACTTAATTTGCTATTTTTCATGCATTTAATGATTTTTTGAGCTAAATGACCCTGAAATTGAAAAGCACTACAATTGAACTCTGAAAAGGTTGAAACTTGGCATGGTATCATCATTTCACCCACATAGCTTGTGCTAAAAAGTTGAGAAGGTTACGGCAAAAACTGGATGCACTTCGTGTACAAACTGGACCATCTGATTCGAAGTATCAAGGTTTCGGACGAAAACTCGTCTGTTATAAAGGCATTTCATTTTTTTAACTTATTTCAACTCCAGAATTTTTGTGCATTCAATATGAACTATTCAAAACCACATCCTCAAATTTCAACCCTTTCTAACTTAATTTGCTATTTTTCATGCATTTAATGATTTTTTTGAGCTAAATGACCCTGAAATTGAAAAGCACTACAAATGAACTCTGAAAAGGTTGAAACTTGGCATGGTATCATCATTTCACCCACATAGCTTGTGCTAAAAAGTTGAGAAGGTTAAGGCAAAAACTGGATGCACTTCGTGTACAAACTGGACCATCTGATTCGAAGTATCAAGGTTTCGGACGAAAACTGGTCTGTTATAAAGGCATTTCATTTTTTTAACTTATTTCAACTCCAGAATTTTTGTGCATTCAATATGCACTATTCAAAACCACATCCTCAAATTTCAACCCTTTCTAACTTAATTTGCTATTTTTCATGCATTTAATGATTTTTTTGAGCTAAATGACCCTGAAATTGAAAAGCACTACAAATGAACTCTGAAAATGTTGAAACTTGGCATGGTATCATCATTTCACCCACATAGCTTGTGCTAAAAAGTTGAGAAGGTTACGGCAAAAACTGGATGCACTTCGTGTACAAACTGGACCATCTGATTCGAAGTATCAAGGTTTCGGACGAAAACTCGTCTGTTATAAAGGCATTTCATTTTTTTAACTTATTTCAACTCCAGAATTTTTGTGCATTCAATATGAACTATTCAAAACCACATCCTCAAATTTCAACCCTTTCTAACTTAATTTGCTATTTTTCATGCATTTAATGATTTTTTTGAGCTAAATGACCCTGAAATTGAAAAGCACTACAAATGAACTCTGAAAAGGTTGAAACTTGGCATGGTATCATCATTTCACCCACATAGCTTGTGCTAAAAAGTTGAGAAGGTTATGGCAAAAACTGGATGCATTTCGTGTACAAACTGGACCATCTGATTCGAAGTATCAAGGTTTCGGACGAAAACTCGTCTGTTATAAAGGCATTTCATTTTTTTTAACTTATTTCAACTCCAGAATTTTTGTGTATTCAATATGCACCATTCAAAGCCACATCCTCAAATTTCAACCCTTTCTAACTTCATTTGCTATTTTTTATGCATTTAATGATTTTTTGAGCTAAATGACCCTGAAATTGAAAAGCACTACAAATGAACTCTGAAAAGGTTGAAACTTCGCATGGTATCATCATTTCACCCACATAGCTTGTGCTAAAAAGTTGAGAAGGTTACGGCAAAAACTGGATGGACTTCCTGTACAAACTGGACCATCTGATTTGAAGTATCAAGGTTTCGGACGAAAACTCGTCTGTTATAAAGGCATTTCATTTTTCTAACTTATTTCAACTCCAGAATTTTTGTGCATTCAATATGCACTATTCAAAACCACATCCTCAAATTTCAACCCTTTCTAACTTAATTTGCTATTTTTCATGCATTTAATGATTTTTTTGAGCTAAATGACCCTGAAATTGAAAAGCACTACAAATGAACTCTGAAAAGGTTGAAACTTGGCATGGTATCATAATTTCACCCACATAGCTTGTGCTAAAAAGTTGAGAAGGTTACGGCAAAAACTGGATGCACTTCGTGTACAAACTGGACCATCTCATTCGAAGTATCAAGGTTTCGGACGAAAACTCGTCTGTTATAAAGGCATTTCATTTTTTTAACTTATTTCAACTCCAGAATTTTTGTGCATTCAATATGCACTATTCAAAACCACATCCTCAAATTTCAACCCTTTCTAACTTAATTTGCTATTTTTCATGCATTTAATGATTTTTTTGAGCTAAATGACCCTGAAATTGAAAAGCACTACAAATGAACTCTGAAAAGGTTGAAACTTGGCATGGTATCATCATTTCACCCACATAGCTTGTGCTAAAAAGTTGAGAAGGTTACGGCAAAAACTGGATGCACTTCGTGTACAAACTGGACCATCTGATTCGAAGTATCAAGGTTTCGGACGAAAACTCGTCTGTTATAAAGGCATTTCATTTTTTTAACTTATTTCAACTCCAGAATTTTTGTGCATTCAATATGCACTATTCAAAACCACATCCTCAAATTTCAACCCTTTCTAACTTCATTTGCTATTTTTTATGCATTTAATGATTTTTTTGAGCTAAATGACCCTGAAATTGAAAAGCACTACAAATGAACTCTGAAAAGGTTGAAACTTGGCATGGTATCATCATTTCACCCACATAGCTTGTGCTAAAAAGTTGAGAAGGTTACGGCAAAAACTGGATGCACTTCGTGTACAAACTGGACCATCTGATTCGAAGTATCAAGGTTTCGGACGAAAACTGGTCTGTTATAAAGGCATTTCATTATTTTTAACTTATTTCAACTCCAGAATTTTTGTGCATTCCATATGCACCATTCAAAGCCACATCCTCAAATTTCAACCCTTTCTAACTTCATTTGCTATTTTTTATGCATTTAATGATTTTTTTGAGCTAAATGACCCTGAAATTGAAAAGCACTACAAATGAACTCTGAAAAGGTTGAAACTTGGCATGGTATCATCATTTCACCCACATAGCTTGTGCTAAAAAGTTGAGAAGGTTAAGGCAAAAACTGGATGCACTTCGTGTACAAACTGGACCATCTGATTCGAAGTATCAAGGTTTCGGACGAAAACTCGTCTGTTATAAAGGCATTTCATTTTTTTAACTTATTTCAACTCCAGAATTTTTGTGCATTCAATATGCACTATTCAAAACCACATCCTCAAATTTCAACCCTTTCTAACTTAATTTGCTATTTTTCATGCATTTAATGATTTTTTTGAGCTAAATGACCCTGAAATTGAAAAGCACTACAAATGAACTCTGAAAAGGTTGAAACTTGGCATGGTATCATCATTTCACCCACATAGCTTGTGCTAAAAAGTTGAGAAGGTTACGGCAAAAACTGGATGCACTTCGTGTACAAACTGGACCATCTGATTCGAAGTATCAAGGTTTCGGACGAAAACTCGTCTGTTATAAAGGCATTTCATTTTTTTAACTTATTTCAACTCCAGAATTTTTGTGCATTCAATATACACTATTCAAAACCACATCCTCAAATTTCAACCCTTTCTAACTTAATTTGCTATTTTTCATGCATTTAATGATTTTTTTGAGCTAAATGACCCTGAAATTGAAAAGCACTACAAATGAACTCTGAAAAGGTTGAAACTTGGCATGGTATCATCATTTCACCCACATAGCTTGTGCTAAAAAGTTGAGAAGGTTAAGGCAAAAACTGGATGCACTTCGTGTACAAACTGGACCATCTGATTCGAAGTATCAAGGTTTCGGACGAAAACTCGTCTGTTATAAAGGCATTTCATTTTTTTTAACTTATTTCAACTCCAGAATTTTTGTGCATTCAATATGCACTATTCAAAACCACATCCTCAAATTTCAACCCTTTCTAACTTAATTTGCTATTTTTCATGCATTTAATGATTTTTTTGAGCTAAATGACCCTGAAATTGAAAAGCACTACAAATGAACTCTGAAAATGTTGAAACTTGGCATGGTATCATCATTTCACCCACATAGCTTGTGCTAAAAAGTTGAGAAGGTTACGGCAAAAACTGGATGCACTTCGTGTACAAACTGGACCATCTGATTCGAAGTATCAAGGTTTCGGACGAAAACTCGTCTGTTATAAAGGCATTTCATTTTTTTAACTTATTTCAACTCCAGAATTTTTGTGCATTCAATATGAACTATTCAAAACCACATCCTCAAATTTCAACCCTTTCTAACTTAATTTGCTATTTTTCATGCATTTAATGATTTTTTTGAGCTAAATGACCCTGAAATTGAAAAGCACTACAAATGAACTCTGAAAAGGTTGAAACTTGGCATGGTATCATCATTTCACCCACATAGCTTGTGCTAAAAAGTTGAGAAGGTTATGGCAAAAACTGGATGCATTTCGTGTACAAACTGGACCATCTGATTCGAAGTATCAAGGTTTCGGACGAAAACTCGTCTGTTATAAAGGCATTTCATTTTTTTTAACTTATTTCAACTCCAGAATTTTTGTGTATTCAATATGCACCATTCAAAGCCACATCCTCAAATTTCAACCCTTTCTAACTTCATTTGCTATTTTTTATGCATTTAATGATTTTTTGAGCTAAATGACCCTGAAATTGAAAAGCACTACAAATGAACTCTGAAAAGGTTGAAACTTCGCATGGTATCATCATTTCACCCACATAGCTTGTGCTAAAAAGTTGAGAAGGTTACGGCAAAAACTGGATGGACTTCCTGTACAAACTCGACCATCTGATTTGAAGTATCAAGGTTTCGGACGAAAACTCGTCTGTTATAAAGGCATTTCATTTTTCTAACTTATTTCAACTCCAGAATTTTTGTGCATTCAATATGCACTATTCAAAACCACATCCTCAAATTTCAACCCTTTCTAACTTAATTTGCTATTTTTCATGCATTTAATGATTTTTTTGAGCTAAATGACCCTGAAATTGAAAAGCACTACAAATGAACTCTGAAAAGGTTGAAACTTGGCATGGTATCATAATTTCACCCACATAGCTTGTGCTAAAAAGTTGAGAAGGTTACGGCAAAAACTGGATGCACTTCGTGTACAAACTGGACCATCTCATTCGAAGTATCAAGGTTTCGGACGAAAACTCGTCTGTTATAAAGGCATTTCATTTTTTTAACTTATTTCAACTCCAGAATTTTTGTGCATTCAATATGCACTATTCAAAACCACATCCTCAAATTTCAACCCTTTCTAACTTAATTTGCTATTTTTCATGCATTTAATGATTTTTTTGAGCTAAATGACCCTGAAATTGAAAAGCACTACAAATGAACTCTGAAAAGGTTGAAACTTGGCATGGTATCATCATTTCACCCACATAGCTTGTGCTAAAAAGTTGAGAAGGTTACGGCAAAAACTGGATGCACTTCGTGTACAAACTGGACCATCTGATTCGAAGTATCAAGGTTTCGGACGAAAACTCGTCTGTTATAAAGGCATTTCATTTTTTTAACTTATTTCAACTCCAGAATTTTTGTGCATTCAATATGCACTATTCAAAACCACATCCTCAAATTTCAACCCTTTCTAACTTAATTTGCTATTTTTCATGCATTTAATGATTTTTTTGAGCTAAATGACCCTGAAATTGAAAAGCACTACAAATGAACTCTGAAAAGGTTGAAACTTGGCATGGTATCATCATTTCACCCACATAGCTTGTGCTAAAAAGTTGAGAAGTTTACGGCAAAAACTGGATGCACTTCGTGTACAAACTGGACCATCTGATTCGAAGTATCAAGGTTTCGGACGAAAACTCGTCTGTTATAAAGGCATTTCATTTTTTTTAACTTATTTCAACTCCAGAATTTTTGTGCATTCAATATGCACCATTCAAAGCCACATCCTCAAATTTCAACCCTTTCTAACTTCATTTGCTATTTTTTATGCATTTAATGATTTTTTTGAGCTAAATGACCCTGAAATTGAAAAGCACTACAAATGAACTCTGAAAAGGTTGAAACTTGGCATGGTATCATCATTTCACCCACATAGCTTGTGCTAAAAAGTTGAGAAGGTTACGGCAAAAACTGGATGCACTTCGTGTACAAACTGGACCATCTGATTCGAAGTATCAAGGTTTCGGACGAAAACTGGTCTGTTATAAAGGCATTTCATTATTTTTAACTTATTTCAACTCCAGAATTTTTGTGCATTCCATATGCACCATTCAAAGCCACATCCTCAAATTTCAACCCTTTCTAACTTCATTTGCTATTTTTTATGCATTTAATGATTTTTTTGAGCTAAATGACCCTGAAATTGAAAAGCACTACAAATGAACTCTGAAAAGGTTGAAACTTGGCATGGTATCATCATTTCACCCACATAGCTTGTGCTAAAAAGTTGAGAAGGTTAAGGCAAAAACTGGATGCACTTCGTGTACAAACTGGACCATCTGATTCGAAGTATCAAGGTTTCGGACGAAAACTCGTCTGTTATAAAGGCATTTCATTTTTTTAACTTATTTCAACTCCAGAATTTTTGTGCATTCAATATGCACTATTCAAAACCACATCCTCAAATTTCAACCCTTTCTAACTTAATTTGCTATTTTTCATGCATTTAATGATTTTTTTGAGCTAAATGACCCTGAAATTGAAAAGCACTACAAATGAACTCTGAAAAGGTTGAAACTTGGCATGGTATCATCATTTCACCCACATAGCTTGTGCTAAAAAGTTGAGAAGGTTACGGCAAAAACTGGATGCACTTCGTGTACAAACTGGACCATCTGATTCGAAGTATCAAGGTTTCGGACGAAAACTCGTCTGTTATAAAGGCATTTCATTTTTTTAACTTATTTCAACTCCAGAATTTTTGTGCATTCAATATACACTATTCAAAACCACATCCTCAAATTTCAACCCTTTCTAACTTAATTTGCTATTTTTCATGCATTTAATGATTTTTTTGAGCTAAATGACCCTGAAATTGAAAAGCACTACAAATGAACTCTGAAAAGGTTGAAACTTGGCATGGTATCATCATTTCACCCACATAGCTTGTGCTAAAAAGTTGAGAAGGTTAAGGCAAAAACTGGATGCACTTCGTGTACAAACTGGACCATCTGATTCGAAGTATCAAGGTTTCGGACGAAAACTCGTCTGTTATAAAGGCATTTCATTTTTTTTAACTTATTTCAACTCCAGAATTTTTGTGCATTCAATATGCACTATTCAAAACCACATCCTCAAATTTCAACCCTTTCTAACTTAATTTGCTATTTTTCATGCATTTAATGATTTTTTTGAGCTAAATGACCCTGAAATTGAAAAGCACTACAAATGAACTCTGAAAATGTTGAAACTTGGCATGGTATCATCATTTCACCCACATAGCTTGTGCTAAAAAGTTGAGAAGGTTACGGCAAAAACTGGATGCACTTCGTGTACAAACTGGACCATCTGATTCGAAGTATCAAGGTTTCGGACGAAAACTCGTCTGTTATAAAGGCATTTCATTTTTTTAACTTATTTCAACTCCAGAATTTTTGTGCATTCAATATGAACTATTCAAAACCACATCCTCAAATTTCAACCCTTTCTAACTTAATTTGCTATTTTTCATGCATTTAATGATTTTTTTGAGCTAAATGACCCTGAAATTGAAAAGCACTACAAATGAACTCTGAAAAGGTTGAAACTTGGCATGGTATCATCATTTCACCCACATAGCTTGTGCTAAAAAGTTGAGAAGGTTATGGCAAAAACTGGATGCATTTCGTGTACAAACTGGACCATCTGATTCGAAGTATCAAGGTTTCGGACGAAAACTCGTCTGTTATAAAGGCATTTCATTTTTTTTAACTTATTTCAACTCCAGAATTTTTGTGTATTCAATATGCACCATTCAAAGCCACATCCTCAAATTTCAACCCTTTCTAACTTAATTTGCTATTTTTTATGCATTTAATGATTTTTTGAGCTAAATGACCCTGAAATTGAAAAGCACTACAAATGAACTCTGAAAAGGTTGAAACTTGGCATGGTATCATCATTTCACCCACATAGCTTGTGCTAAAAAGTTGAGAAGGTTACGGCAAAAACTGGATGGACTTCCTGTACAAACTGGACCATCTGATTTGAAGTATCAAGGTTTCGGACGAAAACTCGTCTGTTATAAAGGCATTTCATTTTTCTAACTTATTTCAACTCCAGAATTTTTGTGCATTCAATATGCACTATTCAAAACCACATCCTCAAATTTCAACCCTTTCTAACTTAATTTGCTATTTTTCATGCATTTAATGATTTTTTTGAGCTAAATGACCCTGAAATTGAAAAGCACTACAAATGAACTCTGAAAAGGTTGAAACTTGGCATGGTATCATAATTTCACCCACATAGCTTGTGCTAAAAAGTTGAGAAGGTTACGGCAAAAACTGGATGCACTTCGTGTACAAACTGGACCATCTCATTCGAAGTATCAAGGTTTCGGACGAAAACTCGTCTGTTATAAAGGCATTTCATTTTTTTAACTTATTTCAACTCCAGAATTTTTGTGCATTCAATATGCACTATTCAAAACCACATCCTCAAATTTCAACCCTTTCTAACTTAATTTGCTATTTTTCATGCATTTAATGATTTTTTTGAGCTAAATGACCCTGAAATTGAAAAGCACTACAAATGAACTCTGAAAAGGTTGAAACTTCGCATGGTATCATCATTTCACCCACATAGCTTGTGCTAAAAAGTTGAGAAGGTTACGGCAAAAACTGGATGCACTTCCTGTACAAACTGGACCATCTGATTCGAAGTATCAAGGTTTCGGACGAAAACTCGTCTGTTATAAAGGCATTTCATTTTTTTAACTTATTTCAACTCCAGAATTTTTGTGCATTCAATATGCACTATTCAAAACCACATCCTCAAATTTCAACCCTTTCTAACTTAATTTGCTATTTTTCATGCATTTAATGATTTTTTTGAGCTAAATGACCCTGAAATTGAAAAGCACTACAAATGAACTCTGAAAAGGTTGAAACTTGGCATGGTATCATCATTTCACCCACATAGCTTGTGCTAAAAAGTTGAGAAGTTTACGGCAAAAACTGGATGCACTTCGTGTACAAACTGGACCATCTGATTCGAAGTATCAAGGTTTCGGACGAAAACTCGTCTGTTATAAAGGCATTTCATTTTTTTTAACTTATTTCAACTCCAGAATTTTTGTGCATTCAATATGCACCATTCAAAGCCACATCCTCAAATTTCAACCCTTTCTAACTTCATTTGCTATTTTTTATGCATTTAATGATTTTTTTGAGCTAAATGACCCTGAAATTGAAAAGCACTACAAATGAACTCTGAAAAGGTTGAAACTTGGCATGGTATCATCATTTCACCCACATAGCTTGTGCTAAAAAGTTGAGAAGGTTACGGCAAAAACTGGATGCACTTCGTGTACAAACTGGACCATCTGATTCGAAGTATCAAGGTTTCGGACGAAAACTGGTCTGTTATAAAGGCATTTCATTATTTTTAACTTATTTCAACTCCAGAATTTTTGTGCATTCCATATGCACCATTCAAAGCCACATCCTCAAATTTCAACCCTTTCTAACTTCATTTGCTATTTTTTATGCATTTAATGATTTTTTTGAGCTAAATGACCCTGAAATTGAAAAGCACTACAAATGAACTCTGAAAAGGTTGAAACTTGGCATGGTATCATCATTTCACCCACATAGCTTGTGCTAAAAAGTTGAGAAGGTTAAGGCAAAAACTGGATGCACTTCGTGTACAAACTGGACCATCTGATTCGAAGTATCAAGGTTTCGGACGAAAACTCGTCTGTTATAAAGGCATTTCATTTTTTTAACTTATTTCAACTCCAGAATTTTTGTGCATTCAATATGCACTATTCAAAACCACATCCTCAAATTTCAACCCTTTCTAACTTAATTTGCTATTTTTCATGCATTTAATGATTTTTTTGAGCTAAATGACCCTGAAATTGAAAAGCACTACAAATGAACTCTGAAAAGGTTGAAACTTGGCATGGTATCATCATTTCACCCACATAGCTTGTGCTAAAAAGTTGAGAAGGTTACGGCAAAAACTGGATGCACTTCGTGTACAAACTGGACCATCTGATTCGAAGTATCAAGGTTTCGGACGAAAACTCGTCTGTTATAAAGGCATTTCATTTTTTTAACTTATTTCAACTCCAGAATTTTTGTGCATTCAATATGCACTATTCAAAACCACATCCTCAAATTTCAACCCTTTCTAACTTAATTTGCTATTTTTCATGCATTTAATGATTTTTTTGAGCTAAATGACCCTGAAATTGAAAAGCACTACAAATGAACTCTGAAAAGGTTGAAACTTGGCATGGTATCATCATTTCACCCACATAGCTTGTGCTAAAAAGTTGAGAAGGTTACGGCAAAAACTGGATGCACTTCGTGTACAAACTGGACCATCTGATTCGAAGTATCAAGGTTTCGGACGAAAACTCGTCTGTTATAAAGGCATTTCATTTTTTTTAACTTATTTCAACTCCAGAATTTTTGTGCATTCAATATGCACCATTCAAAGCCACATCCTCAAATTTCAACCCTTTCTAACTTCATTTGCTTTTTTTTATGCATTTAATGATTTTTTTGAGCTAAATGACCCTGAAATTGAAAAGCACTACAAATGAACTCTGAAAAGGTTGAAACTTCGCATGGTATCATCATTTCACCCACATAGCTTGTGCTAAAAAGTTGAGAAGGTTACGGCAAAAACTGGATGCACTTCCTGTACAAACTGGACCATCTGATTCGAAGTATCAAGGTTTCGGACGAAAACTCGTCTGTTATAAAGGCATTTCATTTTTTAACTTATTTCAACTCCAGAATTTTTGTGCGTTCAATATGCACTATTCAAAACCACATCCTCAAATTTCAACCCTTTCTAACTTCATTTGCTATTTTTTATGCATTTAATGATTTTTTTGAGCTAAATGACCCTGAAATTGAAAAGCACTACAAATGAACTCTGAAAAGGTTGAAACTTGGCATGGTATCATCATTTCACCCACATAGCTTGTGCTAAAAAGTTGAGAAGGTTACGGCAAAAACTGGATGCACTTCGTGTACAAACTGGACCATCTGATTCGAAGTATCAAGGTTTCGGACGAAAACTCGTCTGTTATAAAGGCATTTCATTTTTTTAACTTATTTCAACTCCAGAATTTTTGTGCATTCAATATGCACCATTCAAAGGCACATCCTCATATTTCAACCCTTTCTAACTTCATTTGCTATTTTTTATGCATTTAATGATTTTTTTGAGCTAAATGACCCTGAAATTGAAAAGCACTACAAATGAACTCTGAAAAGGTTGAAACTTGGCATGGTATCATCATTTCACCCACATAGCTTGTGCTAAAAAGTTGAGAAGGTTACGGCAAAAACTGGATGCACTTCGTGTACAAACTGGACCATCTGATTCGAAGTATCAAGGTTTCGGACGAAAACTCGTCTGTTATAAAGGCATTTCATTTTTTTTAACTTATTTCAACTCCAGAATTTTTGTGCATTCAATATGCACCATTCAAAGCCACATCCTCAAATTTCAACCCTTTCTAACTTCATTTGCTATTTTTTATGCATTTAATGATTTTTTTGAGCTAAATGACCCTGAAATTGAAAAGCACTACAAATGAACTCTGAAAAGGTTGAAACTTGGCATGGTATCATCATTTCACCCACATAGCTTGTGCTAAAAAGTTGAGAAGGTTACGGCAAAAACTGGATGCACTTCGTGTACAAACTAGACCATCTGATTCGAAGTATCAAGGTTTCGGACGAAAACTGGTCTGTTATAAAGGCATTTCATTTTTTTTAACTTATTTCAACTCCAGAATTTTTGTGCATTCAATATGCACCATTCAAAGCCACATCCTCATATTTCAACCCTTTCTAACTTCATTTGCTATTTTTTATGCATTTAATGATTTTTTTGAGCTAAATGACCCTGAAATTGAAAAGCACTACAAATGAACTCTGAAAAGGTTGAAACTTGGCATGGTATCATCATTTCACCCACATAGCTTGTGCTAAAAAGTTGAGAAGGTTACGGCAAAAACTGGATGCACTTCGTGTACAAACTGGACCATCTGATTCGAAGTATCAAGGTTTCGGACGAAAACTGGTCTGTTATAAAGGCATTTCATTTTTTTTAACTTATTTCAACTCCAGAATTTTTGTGCATTCAATATGCACCATTCAAAGCCACATCCTCATATTTCAACCCTTTCTAACTTCATTTGCTATTTTTCATGCAATTAATGATTTTTTTGAGCTAAATGACCCTGAAATTGAAAAGCACTACAAATGAACTCTGAAAAGGTTGAAACTTGGCATGGTATCATCATTTCACCCACATAGCTTGTGCTAAAAAGTTGAGAAGGTTACGGCAAAAACTGGATGCACTTCGTGTACAAACTGGACCATCTGATTCGAAGTATCAAGGTTTCGGACGAAAACTCGTCTGTTATAAAGGCATTTCATTTTTTTAACTTATTTCAACTCCAGAATTTTTGTGCATTCAATATGCACCATTCAAAGCCACATCCTCAAATTTCAACCCTTTCTAACTTAATTTGCTATTTTTCATGCATTTAATGATTTTTTTGAGCTAAATGACCCTGAAATTGAAAAGCACTACAAATGAACTCTGAAAAGGTTGAAACTTGGCATGGTATCATCATTTCACCCACATAGCTTGTGCTAAAAAGTTGAGAAGGTTACGGCAAAAACTGGATGCACTTCGTGTACAAACTGGACCATCTGATTCGAAGTATCAAGGTTTCGGACGAAAACTCGTCTGTTATAAAGGCATTTCATTTTTTTAACTTATTTCAACTCCAGAATTTTTGTGCATTCAATATGCACTATTCAAAACCACATCCTCAAATTTCAACCCTTTCTAACTTAATTTGCTATTTTTCATGCATTTAATGATTTTTTTGAGCTAAATGACCCTGAAATTGAAAAGCACTACAAATGAACTCTGAAAAGGTTGAAACTTGGCATGGTATCATCATTTCACCCACATAGCTTGTGCTAAAAAGTTGAGAAGGTTACGGCAAAAACTGGATGCACTTCGTGTACAAACTGGACCATCTGATTCGAAGTATCAAGGTTTCGGACGAAAACTCGTCTGTTATAAAGGCATTTCATTTTTTTAACTTATTTCAACTCCAGAATTTTTGTGCATTCAATATGCACTATTCAAAACCACATACTCAAATTTCAACCCTTTCTTACTTAATTTGCTATTTTTCATGCATTTAATGATTTTTTTGAGCTAAATGACCCTGAAATTGAAAAGCACTACAAATGAACTCTGAAAAGGTTGAAACTTGGCATGGTATCATCATTTCACCCACATAGCTTGTGCTAAAAAGTTGAGAAGGTTACGGCAAAAACTGGATGCACTTCGTGTACAAACTGGACCATCTGATTCGAAGTATCAAGGTTTCGGACGAAAACTCGTCTGTTATAAAGGCATTTCATTTTTTAACTTATTTCAACTCCAGAATTTTTGTGCATTCAATATGCACTATTCAAAACCACATCCTCAAATTTCAACCCTTTCTAACTTCATTTGCTATTTTTTACGCATTTAATGATTTTTTTGAGCTAAATGACCCTGAAATTGAAAAGCACTACAAATGAACTCTGAAAAGGTTGAAACTTGGCATGGTATCATCATTTCACCCACATAGCTTGTGCTAAAAAGTTGAGAAGGTTACGGCAAAAACTGGATGCACTTCGTGTACAAACTAGACCATCTGATTCGAAGTATCAAGGTTTCGGACGAAAACTGGTCTGTTATAAAGGCATTTCATTTTTTTTAACTTATTTCAACTCCAGAATTTTTGTGCATTCAATATGCACCATTCAAAGCCACATCCTCATATTTCAACCCTTTCTAACTTCATTTGCTATTTTTTATGCATTTAATGATTTTTTTGAGCTAAATGACCCTGAAATTGAAAAGCACTACAAATGAACTCTGAAAAGGTTGAAACTTGGCATGGTATCATCATTTCACCCACATAGCTTGTGCTAAAAAGTTGAGAAGGTTACGGCAAAAACTGGATGCACTTCGTGTACAAACTGGACCATCTGATTCGAAGTATCAAGGTTTCGGACGAAAACTGGTCTGTTATAAAGGCATTTCATTTTTTTTAACTTATTTCAACTCCAGAATTTTTGTGCATTCAATATGCACCATTCAAAGCCACATCCTCATATTTCAACCCTTTCTAACTTCATTTGCTATTTTTTATGCATTTAATGATTTTTTTGAGCTAAATGACCCTGAAATTGAAAAGCACTACAAATGAACTCTGAAAAGGTTGAAACTTGGCATGGTATCATCATTTCACCCACATAGCTTGTGCTAAAAAGTTGAGAAGGTTACGGCAAAAACTGGATGCACTTCGTGTACAAACTGGACCATCTGATTCGAAGTATCAAGGTTTCGGACGAAAACTCGTCTGTTATAAAGGCATTTCATTTTTTTAACTTATTTCAACTCCAGAATTTTTGTGCATTCAATATGCACTATTCAAAACCACATCCTCAAATTTCAACCCTTTCTAACTTAATTTGCTATTTTTCATGCATTTAATGATTTTTTTGAGCTAAATGACCCTGAAATTGAAAAGCACTACAAATGAACTCTGAAAAGGTTGAAACTTGGCATGGTATCATCATTTCACCCACATAGCTTGTGCTAAAAAGTTGAGAAGGTTACGGCAAAAACTGGATGCACTTCGTGTACAAACTGGACCATCTGATTCGAAGTATCAAGGTTTCGGACGAAAACTCGTCTGTTATAAAGGCATTTCATTTTTTTAACTTATTTCAACTCCAGAATTTTTGTGCATTCAATATGCACTATTCAAAACCACATCCTCAAATTTCAACCCTTTCTAACTTAATTTGCTATTTTTCATGCATTTAATGATTTTTTTGAGCTAAATGACCCTGAAATTGAAAAGCACTACAAATGAACTCTGAAAAGGTTGAAACTTGGCATGGTATCATCATTTCACCCACATAGCTTGTGCTAAAAAGTTGAGAAGGTTACGGCAAAAACTGGATGCACTTCGTGTACAAACTAGACCATCTGATTCGAAGTATCAAGGTTTCGGACGAAAACTCGTCTGTTATAAAGGCATTTCATTTTTTTTAACTTATTTCAACTCCAGAATTTTTGTGCATTCAATATGCACCATTCAAAGCCACATCCTCAAATTTCAACCCTTTCTAACTTCATTTGCTATTTTTTATACATTTAATGATTTTTTTGAGCTAAATGACCCTGAAATTGAAAAGCACTACAAATGAACTCTGAAAAGGTTGAAACTTGGCATGGTATCATCATTTCACCCACAGCTTGTGCTAAAAAGTTGAGAAGGTTACGGCAAAAACTGGATGCACTTCCTGTACAAACTGGACCATCTGATTCGAAGTATCAAGGTTTCGGACGAAAACTCGTCTGTTATAAAGGCATTTCATTTTTTTAACTTATTTCAACTCCAGAATTTTTGTGCGTTCAATATGCACTATTCAAAACCACATTCTCAAATTTCAACCCTTTCTAACTTAATTTGCTATTTTTCATGCATTTAATGATTTTTTTGAGCTAAATGACCCTGAAATTGAAAAGCACTACAAATGAACTCTGAAAAGGTTGAAACTTGGCATGGTATCATCATTTCACCCACATAGCTTGTGCTAAAAAGTGGAGAAGGTTACGGCAAAAACTGGATGCACTTCGTGTACAAACTGGACCATCTGATTCGAAGTATCAAGGTTTCGGACGAAAACTCGTCTGTTATAAAGGCATTTCATTTTTTTAACTTATTTCAACTCCAGAATTTTTGTGCATTCAATATGCACTATTCAAAACCACATACTCAAATTTCAACCCTTTCTTACTTAATTTGCTATTTTTCATGCATTTAATGATTTTTTTGAGCTAAATGACCCTGAAATTGAAAAGCACTACAAATGAACTCTGAAAAGGTTGAAACTTGGCATGGTATCATCATTTCACCCACATAGCTTGTGCTAAAAAGTTGAGAAGGTTACGGCAAAAACTGGATGCACTTCGTGTACAAACTGGACCATCTGATTCGAAGTATCAAGGTTTCGGACAAAAACTCGTCTGTTATAAAGGCATTTCATTTTTTTAACTTATTTCAACTCCAGAATTTTTGTGCATTCAATATGCACTATTCAAAACCACATCCTCAAATTTCAACACTTTCTAACTTAATTTGCTATTTTTCATGCATTTAATGATTTTTTGAGCTAAAAGACCCTGAAATTGAAAAGCACTACAAATGAACTCTGAAAAGGTTGAAACTTGGCATGGTATCATCATTTCACCCACATAGCTTGTGCTAAAAAGTTGAGAAGGTTACGGCAGAAACTGGATGCACTTCGTGTACAAACTAGACCATCTGATTCGAAGTATCAAGGTTTCGGACGAAAACTGGTCTGTTATAAAGGCATTTCATTTTTTTTAACTTATTTCAACTCCAGAATTTTTGTGCATTCAATATGCACCATTCAAAGCCACATCCTCATATTTCAACCCTTTCTAACTTCATTTGCTATTTTTTATGCATTTAATGATTTTTTTGAGCTAAATGACCCTGAAATTGAAAAGCACTACAAATGAACTCTGAAAAGGTTGAAACTTGGCATGGTATCATCATTTCACCCACATAGCTTGTGCTAAAAAGTTGAGAAGGTTACGGCAAAAACTGGATGCACTTCGTGTACAAACTGGACCATCTGATTCGAAGTATCAAGGTTTCGGACGAAAACTGGTCTGTTATAAAGGCATTTTATTTTTTTTAACTTATTTCAACTCCAGAATTTTTGTGCATTCAATATGCACCATTCAAAGCCACATCCTCATATTTCAACCCTTTCTAACTTCATTTGCTATTTTTTATGCATTTAATGATTTTTTTGAGCTAAATGACCCTGAAATTGAAAAGCACTACAAATGAACTCTGAAAAGGTTGAAACTTGGCATGGTATCATCATTTCACCCACATAGCTTGTGCTAAAAAGTTGAGAAGGTTACGGCAAAAACTGGATGCACTTCGTGTACAAACTGGACCATCTGATTCGAAGTATCAAGGTTTCGGACGAAAACTCGTCTGTTATAAAGGCATTTCATTTTTTTAACTTATTTCAACTCCAGAATTTTTGTGCATTCAATATGCACTATTCAAAACCACATCCTCAAATTTCAACCCTTTCTAACTTAATTTGCTTTTTTCATGCATTTAATGATTTTTTTGAGCTAAATGACCCTGAAATTGAAAAGCACTACAAATGAACTCTGAAAAGGTTGAAACTTGGCATGGTATCATCATTTCACCCACATAGCTTGTGCTAAAAAGTTGAGAAGGTTACGGCAAAAACTGGATGCACTTCGTGTACAAACTGGACCATCTGATTCGAAGTATCAAGGTTTCGGACGAAAACTCGTCTGTTATAAATGCATTTCATTTTTTTAACTTATTTCAACTCCAGAATTTTTGTGCATTCAATATGCACTATTCAAAACCACATCCTCAAATTTCAACCCTTTCTAACTTAATTTGCTATTTTTCATGCATTTAATGATTTTTTTGAGCTAAATGACCCTGAAATTGAAAAGCACTACAAATGAACTCTGAAAAGGTTGAAACTTGGCATGGTATCATCATTTCACCCACATAGCTTGTGCTAAAAAGTTGAGAAGGTTACGGCAAAAACTGGATGCACTTCCTGTACAAACTGGACCATCTGATTCGAAGTATCAAGGTTTCGGACGAAAACTCGTCTGTTATAAAGGCATTTCATTTTTTTAACTTATTTCAACTCCAGAATTTTTGTGCGTTCAATATGCACCATTCAAAACCACATTCTCAAATTTCAACCCTTTCTAACTTAATTTGCTATTTTTCATGCATTTAATGATTTTTTTGAGCTAAATGACCCTGAAATTGAAAAGCACTACAAATGAACTCTGAAAAGGTTGAAACTTGGCATGGTATCATCATTTCACCCACATAGCTTGTGCTAAAAAGTTGAGAAGGTTACGGCAAAAACTGGATGCACTTCGTGTACAAACTGGACCATCTGATTCGAAGTATCAAGGTTTCGGACGAAAACTCGTCTGTTATAAAGGCATTTCATTTTTTTAACTTATTTCAACTCCAGAATTTTTGTGCATTCAATATGCACTATTCAAAACCACATCCTCAAATTTCAACCCTTTCTAACTTAATTTGCTATTTTTCATGCATTTAATGATTTTTTTGAGCTAAATGACCCTGAAATTGAAAAGCACTACAAATGAACTCTGAAAAGGTTGAAACTTGGCATGGTATCATCATTTCACCCACATAGCTTGTGCTAAAAAGTTGAGAAGGTTACGGCAAAAACTGGATGCACTTCGTGTACAAACTGGACCATCTGATTCGAAGTATCAAGGTTTCGGACGAAAACTCGTCTGTTATAAAGGCATTTCATTTTTTTAACTTATTTCAACTCCAGAATTTTTGTGCATTCAATATGCACTATTCAAAACCACATCCTCAAATTTCAACCCTTTCTAACTTAATTTGCTATTTTTCATGCATTTAATGATTTTTTTGAGCTAAAAGACCCTGAAATTGAAAAGCACTACAAATGAACTCTGAAAAGGTTGAAACTTGGCATGGTATCATCATTTCACCCACATAGCTTGTGCTAAAAAGTTGAGAAGGTTACGGCAAAAACTGGATGCACTTCGTGTACAAACTAGACCATCTGATTCGAAGTATCAAGGTTTCGGACGAAAACTCGTCTGTTATAAAGGCATTTCATTTTTTTAACTTATTTCAACTCCAGAATTTTTGTGCATTCAATATGCACTATTCAAAGCCACATCCTCAAATTTCAACCCTTTCTAACTTAATTTGCTATTTTTCATGCATTTAATGATTTTTTGAGCTAAAAGACCCTGAAATTGAAAAGCACTACAAATGAACTCTGAAAAGGTTGAAACTTGGCATGGTATCATCATTTCACCCACATAGCTTGTGCTAAAAAGTTGAGAAGGTTACGGCAAAAACTGGATGCACTTCGTGTACAAACTAGACCATCTGATTCGAAGTATCAAGGTTTCGGACGAAAACTCGTCTGTTATAAAGGCATTTCATTTTTTTTAACTTATTTCAACTCCAGAATTTTTGTGCATTCAATATGCACCATTCAAAGCCACATCCTCAAATTTCAACCCTTTCTAACTTCATTTGCTATTTTTCATGCATTTAATGATTTTTTTGAGCAAATGACCCTGAAATTGAAAAGCACTACAAATGAACTCTGAAAAGGTTGAAACTTGGCATGGTATCATCATTTCACCCACATAGCTTGTGCTAAAAAGTTGAGAAGGTTACGGCAAAAACTGGATGCACTTCTTGTACAAACTGGACCATCTGATTCGAAGTATCAAGGTTTCGGACGAAAACTCGTCTGTTATAAAGGCATTTCATTTTTTTAACTTATTTCAACTCCAGAATTTTTGTGCATTCAATATGCACTATTCAAAACCACATCCTCAAATTTCAACCCTTTCTAACTTAATTTGCTATTTTTCATGCATTTAATGATTTTTTTGAGCTAAATGACCCTGAAATTGAAAAGCACTACAAATGAACTCTGAAAAGGTTGAAACTTGGCATGGTATCATCATTTCACCCACATAGCTTGTGCTAAAAAGTTGAGAAGGTTACGGCAAAAACTGGATGCACTTCGTGTACAAACTAGACCATCTGATTCGAAGTATCAAGGTTTCGGACGAAAACTCGTCTGTTATAAAGGCATTTCATTTTTTTAACTTATTTCAACTCCAGAATTTTTGTGCATTCAATATGCACTATTCAAAACCACATCCTCAAATTTCAACCCTTTCTAACTTAATTTGCTATTTTTCATGCATTTAATGATTTTTTTGAGCTAAATGACCCTGAAATTGAAAAGCACTACAAATGAACTCTGAAAAGGTTGAAACTTGGCATGGTATCATCATTTCACCCACATAGCTTGTGCTAAAAAGTTGAGAAGGTTACGGCAAAAACTGGATGCACTTCCTGTACAAACTGGACCATCTGATTCGAAGTATCAAGGTTTCGGACGAAAACTCGTCTGTTATAAAGGCATTTCATTTTTTTAACTTATTTCAACTCCAGAATTTTTGTGCGTTCAATATGCACTATTCAAAACCACATTCTCAAATTTCAACCCTTTCTAACTTAATTTGCTATTTTTCATGCATTTAATGATTTTTTTGAGCTAAATGACCCTGAAATTGAAAAGCACTACAAATGAACTCTGAAAAGGTTGAAACTTGGCATGGTATCATCATTTCACCCACATAGCTTGTGCTAAAAAGTTGAGAAGGTTACGGCAAAAACTGGATGCACTTCGTGTACAAACTGGACCATCTGATTCGAAGTATCAAGGTTTCGGACGAAAACTCGTCTGTTATAAAGGCATTTCATTTTTTTAACTTATTTCAACTCCAGAATTTTTGTGCATTCAATATGCACTATTCAAAACCACATACTCAAATTTCAACCCTTTCTTACTTAATTTGCTATTTTTCATGCATTTAATGATTTTTTTGAGCTAAATGACCCTGAAATTGAAAAGCACTACAAATGAACTCTGAAAAGGTTGAAACTTGGCATGGTATCATCATTTCACCCACATAGCTTGTGCTAAAAAGTTGAGAAGGTTACGGCAAAAACTGGATGCACTTCGTGTACAAACTGGACCATCTGATTCGAAGTATCAAGGTTTCGGACGAAAACTCGTCTGTTATAAAGGCATTTCATTTTTTTAACTTATTTCAACTCCAGAATTTTTGTGCATTCAATATGCACTATTCAAAACCACATCCTCAAATTTCAACCCTTTCTAACTTAATTTGCTATTTTTCATGCATTTAATGATTTTTTGAGCTAAAAGACCCTGAAATTGAAAAGCACTACAAATGAACTCTGAAAAGGTTGAAACTTGGCATGGTATCATCATTTCACCCACATAGCTCGTGCTAAAAAGTTGAGAAGGTTACGGCAAAAACTGGATGCACTTCGTGTACAAACTAGACCATCTGATTCGAAGTATCAAGGTTTCGGACGAAAACTCGTCTGTTATAAAGGCATTTCATTTTTTTAACTTATTTCAACTCCAGAATTTTTGTGCATTCAATATGCACCATTCAAAGCCACATCCTCAAATTTCAACCCTTTCTAACTTCATTTGCTATTTTTCATGCATTTAATGATTTTTTTGAGCTAAATGACCCTGAAATTGAAAAGCACTACAAATGAACTCTGAAAAGGTTGAAACTTGGCATGGTATCATCATTTCACCCACATAGCTTGTGCTAAAAAGTTGAGAAGGTTACGGCAAAAACTGGATGCACTTCGTGTACAAACTGGACCATCTGATTCGAAGTATCAAGGTTTCGGACGAAAACTCGTCTGTTATAAAGGCATTTCATTTTTTTAACTTATTTCAACTCCAGAATTTTTGTGCATTCAATATGCACTATTCAAAACCACATACTCAAATTTCAACCCTTTCTTACTTAATTTGCTATTTTTCATGCATTTAATGATTTTTTTGAGCTAAATGACCCTGAAATTGAAAAGCACTACAAATGAACTCTGAAAAGGTTGAAACTTGGCATGGTATCATCATTTCACCCACATAGCTTGTGCTAAAAAGTTGAGAAGGTTACGGCAAAAACTGGATGCACTTCGTGTACAAACTGGACCATCTGATTCGAAGTATCAAGGTTTCGGACGAAAACTCGTTTGTTATAAAGGCATTTCATTTTTTTAACTTATTTCAACTCCAGAATTTTTGTGCATTCAATATGCACTATTCAAAACCACATCCTCAAATTTCAACCCTTTCTAACTTAATTTGCTATTTTTCATGCATTTAATGATTTTTTGAGCTAAAAGACCCTGAAATTGAAAAGCACTACAAATGAACTCTGAAAAGGTTGAAACTTGGCATGGTATCATCATTTCACCCACATAGCTTGTGCTAAAAAGTTGAGAAGGTTACGGCAAAAACTGGATGCACTTCGTGTACAAACTAGACCATCTGATTCGAAGTATCAAGGTTTCGGACGAAAACTCGTCTGTTATAAAGGCATTTCATTTTTTTAACTTATTTCAACTCCAGAATTTTTGTGCGTTCAATATGCACCATTCAAAACCACATCCTCAAATTTCAACCCTTTCTAACTTAATTTGCTATTTTTCATGCATTTAATGATTTTTTTGAGCTAAATGACCCTGAAATTGAAAAGCACTACAAATGAACTCTGAAAAGGTTGAAACTTGGCATGGTATCATCATTTCACCCACATAGCTTGTGCTAAAAAGTTGAGAAGGTTACGGCAAAAACTGGATGCACTTCGTGTACAAACTGGACCATCTGATTCGAAGTATCAAGGTTTCGGACGAAAACTCGTCTGTTATAAAGGCATTTCATTTTTTTAACTTATTTCAACTCCAGAATTTTTGTGCGTTCAATATGCACCATTCAAAACCACATCCTCAAATTTCAACCCTTTCTAACTTAATTTGCTATTTTTCATGCATTTAATGATTTTTTTGAGCTAAATGACCCTGAAATTGAAAAGCACTACAAATGAACTCTGAAAAGGTTGAAACTTGGCATGGTATCATCATTTCACCCACATAGCTTGTGCTAAAAAGTTGAGAAGGTTACGGCAAAAACTGGATGCACTTCGTGTACAAACTGGACCATCTGATTCGAAGTATCAAGGTTTCGGACGAAAACTCGTCTGTTATAAAGGCATTTCATTTTTTTAACTTATTTCAACTCCAGAATTTTTGTGCGTTCAATATGCACTATTCAAAACCACATACTCAAATTTCAACCCTTTCTTACTTAATTTGCTATTTTTCATGCATTTAATGATTTTTTTGAGCTAAATGACCCTGAAATTGAAAAGCACTACAAATGAACTCTGAAAAGGTTGAAACTTGGCATGGTATCATCATTTCACCCACATAGCTTGTGCTAAAAAGTTGAGAAGGTTACGGCAAAAACTGGATGCACTTCCTGTACAAACTGGACCATCTGATTCGAAGTATCAAGGTTTCGGACGAAAACTCGTCTGTTATAAAGGCATTTCATTTTTTTAACTTATTTCAACTCCAGAATTTTTGTGCGTTCAATATGCACTATTCAAAACCACATACTCAAATTTCAACCCTTTCTTACTTAATTTGCTATTTTTCATGCATTTAATGATTTTTTTGAGCTAAATGACCCTGAAATTGAAAAGCACTACAAATGAACTCTGAAAAGGTTGAAACTTGGCATGGTATCATCATTTCACCCACATAGCTTGTGCTAAAAAGTTGAGAAGGTTACGGCAAAAACTGGATGCACTTCCTGTACAAACTGGACCATCTGATTCGAAGTATCAAGGTTTCGGACGAAAACTCGTCTGTTATAAAGGCATTTCATTTTTTTAACTTATTTCAACTCCAGAATTTTTGTGCGTTCAATATGCACTATTCAAAACCACATCCTCAAATTTCAACCCTTTCTAACTTAATTTGCTATTTTTCATGCATTTAATGATTTTTTTGAGCTAAATGACCCTGAAATTGAAAAGCACTACAAATGAACTCTGAAAAGGTTGAAACTTGGCATGGTATCATCATTTCACCCACATAGCTTGTGCTAAAAAGTTGAGAAGGTTACGGCAAAAACTGGATGCACTTCGTGTACAAACTAGACCATCTGATTCGAAGTATCAAGGTTTCGGACGAAAACTCGTCTGTTATAAAGGCATTTCATTTTTTTTAACTTATTTCAACTCCAGAATTTTTGTGCATTCAATATGCACCATTCAAAGCCACATCCTCAAATTTCAACCCTTTCTAACTTCATTTGCTATTTTTTATACATTTAATGATTTTTTTGAGCTAAATGACCCTGAAATTGAAAAGCACTACAAATGAACTCTGAAAAGGTTGAAACTTGGCATGGTATCATCATTTCACCCACATAGCTTGTGCTAAAAAGTTGAGAAGGTTACGGCAAAAACTGGATGCACTTCCTGTACAAACTGGACCATCTGATTCGAAGTATCAAGGTTTCGGACGAAAACTCGTCTGTTATAAAGGCATTTCATTTTTTTAACTTATTTCAACTCCAGAATTTTTGTGCGTTCAATATGCACTATTCAAAACCACATTCTCAAATTTCAACCCTTTCTAACTTAATTTGCTATTTTTCATGCATTTAATGATTTTTTTGAGCTAAATGACCCTGAAATTGAAAAGCACTACAAATGAACTCTGAAAAGGTTGAAACTTGGCATGGTATCATAATTTCACCCACATAGCTTGTGCTAAAAAGTTGAGAAGGTTACGGCAAAAACTGGATGCACTTCCTGTACAAACTGGACCATCTGATTCGAAGTATCAAGGTTTCGGACGAAAACTCGTCTGTTATAAAGGCATTTCATTTTTTTAACTTATTTCAACTCCAGAATTTTTGTGCATTCAATATGCACTATTCAAAACCACATACTCAAATTTCAACCCTTTCTAACTTAATTTGCTATTTTTCATGCATTTAATGATTTTTTTGAGCTAAATGACCCTGAAATTGAAAAGCACTACAAATGAACTCTGAAAAGGTTGAAACTTGGCATGGTATCATCATTTCACCCACATAGCTTGTGCTAAAAAGTTGAGAAGGTTACGGCAAAAACTGGATGCACTTCGTGTACAAACTAGACCATCTGATTCGAAGTATCAAGGTTTCGGACGAAAACTCGTCTGTTATAAAGGCATTTCATTTTTTTAACTTATTTCAACTCCAGAATTTTTGTGCGTTCAATATGCACCATTCAAAACCACATCCTCAAATTTCAACCCTTTCTAACTTAATTTGCTATTTTTCATGCATTTAATGATTTTTTTGAGCTAAATGACCCTGAAATTGAAAAGCACTACAAATGAACTCTGAAAAGGTTGAAACTTGGCATGGTATCATCATTTCACCCACATAGCTTGTGCTAAAAAGTTGAGAAGGTTACGGCAAAAACTGGATGCACTTCGTGTACAAACTAGACCATCTGATTCGAAGTATCAAGGTTTCGGACGAAAACTCGTCTGTTATAAAGGCATTTCATTTTTTTAACTTATTTCAACTCCAGAATTTTTGTGCGTTCAATATGCACCATTCAAAACCACATCCTCAAATTTCAACCCTTTCTAACTTAATTTGCTATTTTTCATGCATTTAATGATTTTTTTGAGCTAAATGACCCTGAAATTGAAAAGCACTACAAATGAACTCTGAAAAGGTTGAAACTTGGCATGGTATCATCATTTCACCCACATAGCTTGTGCTAAAAAGTTGAGAAGGTTACGGCAAAAACTGGATGCACTTCGTGTACAAACTGGACCATCTGATTCGAAGTATCAAGGTTTCGGACGAAAACTCGTCTGTTATAAAGGCATTTCATTTTTTTAACTTATTTCAACTCCAGAATTTTTGTGCATTCAATATGCACTATTCAAAACCACATACTCAAATTTCAACCCTTTCTTACTTAATTTGCTATTTTTCATGCATTTAATGATTTTTTTGAGCTAAATGACCCTGAAATTGAAAAGCACTACAAATGAACTCTGAAAAGGTTGAAACTTGGCATGGTATCATCATTTCACCCACATAGCTTGTGCTAAAAAGTTGAGAAGGTTACGGCAAAAACTGGATGCACTTCCTGTACAAACTGGACCATCTGATTCGAAGTATCAAGGTTTCGGACGAAAACTCGTCTGTTATAAAGGCATTTCATTTTTTTAACTTATTTCAACTCCAGAATTTTTGTGCGTTCAATATGCACTATTCAAAACCACATACTCAAATTTCAACCCTTTCTTACTTAATTTGCTATTTTTCATGCATTTAATGATTTTTTTGAGCTAAATGACCCTGAAATTGAAAAGCACTACAAATGAACTCTGAAAAGGTTGAAACTTGGCATGGTATCATCATTTCACCCACATAGCTTGTGCTAAAAAGTTGAGAAGGTTACGGCAAAAACTGGATGCACTTCGTGTACAAACTGGACCATCTGATTCGAAGTATCAAGGTTTCGGACGAAAACTCGTCTGTTATAAAGGCATTTCATTTTTTTAACTTATTTCAACTCCAGAATTTTTGTGCATTCAATATGCACTATTCAAAACCACATCCTCAAATTTCAACCCTTTCTTACTTAATTTGCTATTTTTCATGCATTTAATGATTTTTTTGAGCTAAATGACCCTGAAATTGAAAAGCACTACAAATGAACTCTGAAAAGGTTGAAACTTGGCATGGTATCATCATTTCACCCACATAGCTTGTGCTAAAAAGTTGAGAAGGTTACGGCAAAAACTGGATGCACTTCCTGTACAAACTAGACCATCTGATTCGAAGTATCAAGGTTTCGGACGAAAACTCGTCTGTTATAAAGGCATTTCATTTTTTTAACTTATTTCAACTCCAGAATTTTTGTGCGTTCAATATGCACTATTCAAAACCACATACTCAAATTTCAACCCTTTCTAACTTCATTTGCTATTTTTTATACATTTAATGATTTTTTTGAGCTAAATGACCCTGAAATTGAAAAGCACTACAAATGAACTCTGAAAAGGTTGAAACTTGGCATGGTATCATCATTTCACCCACATAGCTTGTGCTAAAAAGTTGAGAAGGTTACGGCAAAAACTGGATGCACTTCCTGTACAAACTGGACCATCTGATTCGAAGTATCAAGGTTTCGGACGAAAACTCGTCTGTTATAAAGGCATTTCATTTTTTTAACTTATTTCAACTCCAGAATTTTTGTGCGTTCAATATGCACTATTCAAAACCACATCCTCAAATTTCAACCCTTTCTAACTTAATTTGCTATTTTTCATGCATTTAATGATTTTTTTGAGCTAAATGACCCTGAAATTGAAAAGCACTACAAATGAACTCTGAAAAGGTTGAAACTTGGCATGGTATCATCATTTCACCCACATAGCTTGTGCTAAAAAGTTGAGAAGGTTACGGCAAAAACTGGATGCACTTCGTGTACAAACTAGACCATCTGATTCGAAGTATCAAGGTTTCGGACGAAAACTCGTCTGTTATAAAGGCATTTCATTTTTTTTAACTTATTTCAACTCCAGAATTTTTGTGCATTCAATATGCACCATTCAAAGCCACATACTCAAATTTCAACCCTTTCTAACTTCATTTGCTATTTTTCATGCATTTAATGATTTTTTTGAGCTAAATGACCCTGAAATTGAAAAGCACTACAAATGAACTCTGAAAAGGTTGAAACTTGGCATGGTATCATCATTTCACCCACATAGCTTGTGCTAAAAAGTTGAGAAGGTTACGGCAAAAACTGGATGCACTTCCTGTACAAACTGGACCATCTGATTCGAAGTATCAAGGTTTCGGACGAAAACTCGTCTGTTATAAAGGCATTTCATTTTTTTAACTTATTTCAACTCCAGAATTTTTGTGCGTTCAATATGCACTATTCAAAACCACATTCTCAAATTTCAACCCTTTCTAACTTAATTTGCTATTTTTCATGCATTTAATGATTTTTTTGAGCTAAATGACCCTGAAATTGAAAAGCACTACAAATGAACTCTGAAAAGGTTGAAACTTGGCATGGTATCATCATTTCACCCACATAGCTTGTGCTAAAAAGTTGAGAAGGTTACGGCAAAAACTGGATGCACTTCGTGTACAAACTAGACCATCTGATTCGAAGTATCAAGGTTTCGGACGAAAACTCGTCTGTTATAAAGGCATTTCATTTTTTTAACTTATTTCAACTCCAGAATTTTTGTGCGTTCAATATGCACCATTCAAAACCACATCCTCAAATTTCAACCCTTTCTAACTTAATTTGCTATTTTTCATGCATTTAATGATTTTTTTGAGCTAAATGACCCTGAAATTGAAAAGCACTACAAATGAACTCTGAAAAGGTTGAAACTTGGCATGGTATCATCATTTCACCCACATAGCTTGTGCTAAAAAGTTGAGAAGGTTACGGCAAAAACTGGATGCACTTCGTGTACAAACTAGACCATCTGATTCGAAGTATCAAGGTTTCGGACGAAAACTCGTCTGTTATAAAGGCATTTCATTTTTTTAACTTATTTCAACTCCAGAATTTTTGTGCGTTCAATATGCACCATTCAAAACCACATCCTCAAATTTCAACCCTTTCTAACTTAATTTGCTATTTTTCATGCATTTAATGATTTTTTTGAGCTAAATGACCCTGAAATTGAAAAGCACTACAAATGAACTCTGAAAAGGTTGAAACTTGGCATGGTATCATCATTTCACCCACATAGCTTGTGCTAAAAAGTTGAGAAGGTTACGGCAAAAACTGGATGCACTTCGTGTACAAACTGGACCATCTGATTCGAAGTATCAAGGTTTCGGACGAAAACTCGTCTGTTATAAAGGCATTTCATTTTTTTAACTTATTTCAACTCCAGAATTTTTGTGGGTTCAATATGCACTATTCAAAACCACATACTCAAATTTCAACCCTTTCTTACTTAATTTGCTATTTTTCATGCATTTAATGATTTTTTTGAGCTAAATGACCCTGAAATTGAAAAGCACTACAAATGAACTCTGAAAAGGTTGAAACTTGGCATGGTATCATCATTTCACCCACATAGCTTGTGCTAAAAAGTTGAGAAGGTTACGGCAAAAACTGGATGCACTTCGTGTACAAACTGGACCATCTGATTCGAAGTATCAAGGTTTCGGACGAAAACTCGTCTGTTATAAAGGCATTTCATTTTTTTAACTTATTTCAACTCCAGAATTTTTGTGCATTCAATATGCACTATTCAAAACCACATCCTCAAATTTCAACCCTTTCCAACTTAATTTGCTATTTTTCATGCATTTAATGATTTTTTTGAGCTAAATGACCCTGAAATTGAAAAGCACTACAAATGAACTCTGAAAAGGTTAAAACTTGGCATGGTATCATCATTTCACCCACATAGCTTGTGCTAAAAAGTTGAGAAGGTTACGGCAAAAACTGGATGCACTTCCTGTACAAACTGGACCATCTGATTCGAAGTATCAAGGTTTCGGACGAAAACTCGTCTGTTATAAAGGCATTTCATTTTTTTAACTTATTTCAACTCCAGAATTTTTGTGCGTTCAATATGCACCATTCAAAACCACATCCTCAAATTTCAACCCTTTCTAACTTAATTTGCTATTTTTCATGCATTTAATGATTTTTTTGAGCTAAATGACCCTGAAATTGAAAAGCACTACAAATGAACTCTGAAAAGGTTGAAACTTGGCATGGTATCATCATTTCACCCACATAGCTTGTGCTAAAAAGTTGAGAAGGTTACGGCAAAAACTGGATGCACTTCGTGTACAAACTGGACCATCTGATTCGAAGTATCAAGGTTTCGGACGAAAACTCGTCTGTTATAAAGGCATTTCATTTTTTTAACTTATTTCAACTCCAGAATTTTTGTGCATTCAATATGCACTATTCAAAACCACATACTCAAATTTCAACCCTTTCTTACTTAATTTGCTATTTTTCATGCATTTAATGATTTTTTTGAGCTAAATGACCCTGAAATTGAAAAGCACTACAAATGAACTCTGAAAAGGTTGAAACTTGGCATGGTATCATCATTTCACCCACATAGCTTGTGCTAAAAAGTTGAGAAGGTTACGGCAAAAACTGGATGCACTTCCTGTACAAACTGGACCATCTGATTCGAAGTATCAAGGTTTCGGACGAAAACTCGTCTGTTATAAAGGCATTTCATTTTTTTAACTTATTTCAACTCCAGAATTTTTGTGCGTTCAATATGCACTATTCAAAACCACATACTCAAATTTCAACCCTTTCTTACTTAATTTGCTATTTTTCATGCATTTAATGATTTTTTTGAGCTAAATGACCCTGAAATTGAAAAGCACTACAAATGAACTCTGAAAAGGTTGAAACTTGGCATGGTATCATCATTTCACCCACATAGCTTGTGCTAAAAAGTTGAGAAGGTTACGGCAAAAACTGGATGCACTTCGTGTACAAACTGGACCATCTGATTCGAAGTATCAAGGTTTCGGACGAAAACTCGTCTGTTATAAAGGCATTTCATTTTTTTAACTTATTTCAACTCCAGAATTTTTGTGCATTCAATATGCACTATTCAAAACCACATCCTCAAATTTCAACCCTTTCTTACTTAATTTGCTATTTTTCATGCATTTAATGATTTTTTTGAGCTAAATGACCCTGAAATTGAAAAGCACTACAAATGAACTCTGAAAAGGTTGAAACTTGGCATGGTATCATCATTTCACCCACATAGCTTGTGCTAAAAAGTTGAGAAGGTTACGGCAAAAACTGGATGCACTTCCTGTACAAACTGGACCATCTGATTCGAAGTATCAAGGTTTCGGACGAAAACTCGTCTGTTATAAAGGCATTTCATTTTTTTAACTTATTTCAACTCCAGAATTTTTGTGCGTTCAATATGCACTATTCAAAACCACATACTCAAATTTCAACCCTTTCTTACTTAATTTGCTATTTTTCATGCATTTAATGATTTTTTTGAGCTAAATGACCCTGAAATTGAAAAGCACTACAAATGAACTCTGAAAAGGTTGAAACTTGGCATGGTATCATCATTTCACCCACATAGCTTGTGCTAAAAAGTTGAGAAGGTTACGGCAAAAACTGGATGCACTTCGTGTACAAACTGGACCATCTGATTCGAAGTATCAAGGTTTCGGACGAAAACTCGTCTGTTATAAAGGCATTTCATTTTTTTAACTTATTTCAACTCCAGAATTTTTGTGCATTCAATATGCACTATTCAAAACCACATCCTCAAATTTCAACCCTTTCTTACTTAATTTGCTATTTTTCATGCATTTAATGATTTTTTTGAGCTAAATGACCCTGAAATTGAAAAGCACTACAAATGAACTCTGAAAAGGTTGAAACTTGGCATGGTATCATCATTTCACCCACATAGCTTGTGCTAAAAAGTTGAGAAGGTTACGGCAAAAACTGGATGCACTTCCTGTACAAACTAGACCATCTGATTCGAAGTATCAAGGTTTCGGACGAAAACTCGTCTGTTATAAAGGCATTTCATTTTTTTAACTTATTTCAACTCCAGAATTTTTGTGCGTTCAATATGCACTATTCAAAACCACATACTCAAATTTCAACCCTTTCTAACTTCATTTGCTATTTTTTATACATTTAATGATTTTTTTGAGCTAAATGACCCTGAAATTGAAAAGCACTACAAATGAACTCTGAAAAGGTTGAAACTTGGCATGGTATCATCATTTCACCCACATAGCTTGTGCTAAAAAGTTGAGAAGGTTACGGCAAAAACTGGATGCACTTCCTGTACAAACTGGACCATCTGATTCGAAGTATCAAGGTTTCGGACGAAAACTCGTCTGTTATAAAGGCATTTCATTTTTTTAACTTATTTCAACTCCAGAATTTTTGTGCGTTCAATATGCACTATTCAAAACCACATCCTCAAATTTCAACCCTTTCTAACTTAATTTGCTATTTTTCATGCATTTAATGATTTTTTTGAGCTAAATGACCCTGAAATTGAAAAGCACTACAAATGAACTCTGAAAAGGTTGAAACTTGGCATGGTATCATCATTTCACCCACATAGCTTGTGCTAAAAAGTTGAGAAGGTTACGGCAAAAACTGGATGCACTTCGTGTACAAACTAGACCATCTGATTCGAAGTATCAAGGTTTCGGACGAAAACTCGTCTGTTATAAAGGCATTTCATTTTTTTTAACTTATTTCAACTCCAGAATTTTTGTGCATTCAATATGCACCATTCAAAGCCACATACTCAAATTTCAACCCTTTCTAACTTCATTTGCTATTTTTCATGCATTTAATGATTTTTTTGAGCTAAATGACCCTGAAATTGAAAAGCACTACAAATGAACTCTGAAAAGGTTGAAACTTGGCATGGTATCATCATTTCACCCACATAGCTTGTGCTAAAAAGTTGAGAAGGTTACGGCAAAAACTGGATGCACTTCCTGTACAAACTGGACCATCTGATTCGAAGTATCAAGGTTTCGGACGAAAACTCGTCTGTTATAAAGGCATTTCATTTTTTTAACTTATTTCAACTCCAGAATTTTTGTGCGTTCAATATGCACTATTCAAAACCACATTCTCAAATTTCAACCCTTTCTAACTTAATTTGCTATTTTTCATGCATTTAATTATTTTTTTGAGCTAAATGACCCTGAAATTGAAAAGCACTACAAATGAACTCTGAAAAGGTTGAAACTTGGCATGGTATCATCATTTCACCCACATAGCTTGTGCTAAAAAGTTGAGAAGGTTACGGCAAAAACTGGATGCACTTCGTGTACAAACTAGACCATCTGATTCGAAGTATCAAGGTTTCGGACGAAAACTCGTCTGTTATAAAGGCATTTCATTTTTTTAACTTATTTCAACTCCAGAATTTTTTTGCGTTCAATATGCACCATTCAAAACCACATCCTCAAATTTCAACCCTTTCTAACTTAATTTGCTATTTTTCATGCATTTAATGATTTTTTTGAGCTAAATGACCCTGAAATTGAAAAGCACTACAAATGAACTCTGAAAAGGTTGAAACTTGGCATGGTATCATCATTTCACCCACATAGCTTGTGCTAAAAAGTTGAGAAGGTTACGGCAAAAACTGGATGCACTTCGTGTACAAACTAGACCATCTGATTCGAAGTATCAAGGTTTCGGACGAAAACTCGTCTGTTATAAAGGCATTTCATTTTTTTAACTTATTTCAACTCCAGAATTTTTGTGCGTTCAATATGCACCATTCAAAACCACATCCTCAAATTTCAACCCTTTCTAACTTAATTTGCTATTTTTCATGCATTTAATGATTTTTTTGAGCTAAATGACCCTGAAATTGAAAAGCACTACAAATGAACTCTGAAAAGGTTGAAACTTGGCATGGTATCATCATTTCACCCACATAGCTTGTGCTAAAAAGTTGAGAAGGTTACGGCAAAAACTGGATGCACTTCGTGTACAAACTGGACCATCTGATTCGAAGTATCAAGGTTTCGGACGAAAACTCGTCTGTTATAAAGGCATTTCATTTTTTTAACTTATTTCAACTCCAGAATTTTTGTGGGTTCAATATGCACTATTCAAAACCACATACTCAAATTTCAACCCTTTCTTACTTAATTTGCTATTTTTCATGCATTTAATGATTTTTTTGAGCTAAATGACCCTGAAATTGAAAAGCACTACAAATGAACTCTGAAAAGGTTGAAACTTGGCATGGTATCATCATTTCACCCACATAGCTTGTGCTAAAAAGTTGAGAAGGTTACGGCAAAAACTGGATGCACTTCATGTACAAACTGGACCATCTGATTCGAAGTATCAAGGTTTCGGACGAAAACTCGTCTGTTATAAAGGCATTTCATTTTTTTAACTTATTTCAACTCCAGAATTTTTGTGCATTCAATATGCACTATTCAAAACCACATCCTCAAATTTCAACCCTTTCCAACTTAATTTGCTATTTTTCATGCATTTAATGATTTTTTTGAGCTAAATGACCCTGAAATTGAAAAGCACTACAAATGAACTCTGAAAAGGTTGAAACTTGGCATGGTATCATCATTTCACCCACATAGCTTGTGCTAAAAAGTTGAGAAGGTTACGGCAAAAACTGGATGCACTTCGTGTACAAACTAGACCATCTGATTCGAAGTATCAAGGTTTCGGACGAAAACTCGTCTGTTATAAAGGCATTTCATTTTTTTTAATTTATTTCAACTCCAGAATTTTTGTGCATTCAATATGCACCATTCAAAGCCACATCCTCAAATTTCAACCCTTTCTAACTTCATTTGCTATTTTTTATACATTTAATGATTTTTTTGAGCTAAATGACCCTGAAATTGAAAAGCACTACAAATGAACTCTGAAAAGGTTGAAACTTGGCATGGTATCATCATTTCACCCACATAGCTTGTGCTAAAAAGTTGAGAAGGTTACGGCAAAAACTGGATGCACTTCCTGTACAAACTGGACCATCTGATTCGAAGTATCAAGGTTTCGGACGAAAACTCGTCTGTTATAAAGGCATTTCATTTTTTTAACTTATTTCAACTCCAGAATTTTTGTGCGTTCAATATGCACTATTCAAAACCACATTCTCAAATTTCAACCCTTTCTAACTTAATTTGCTATTTTTCATGCATTTAATGATTTTTTTGAGCTAAATGACCCTGAAATTGAAAAGCACTACAAATGAACTCTGAAAAGGTTGAAACTTGGCATGGTATCATCATTTCACCCACATAGCTTGTGCTAAAAAGTTGAGAAGGTTACGGCAAAAACTGGATGCACTTCGTGTACAAACTGGACCATCTGATTCGAAGTATCAAGGTTTCGGACGAAAACTCGTCTGTTATAAAGGCATTTCATTTTTTTAACTTATTTCAACTCCAGAATTTTTGTGCATTCAATATGCACTATTCAAAACCACATCCTCAAATTTCAACCCTTTCTAACTTAATTTGCTATTTTTCATGCATTTAATGATTTTTTGAGCTAAAAGACCCTGAAATTGAAAAGCACTACAAATGAACTCTGAAAAGGTTGAAACTTGGCATGGTATCATCATTTCACCCACATAGCTTGTGCTAAAAAGTTGAGAAGGTTACGGCAAAAACTGGATGCACTTCGTGTACAAACTAGACCATCTGATTCGAAGTATCAACGTTTCGGACGAAAACTCGTCTGTTATAAAGGCATTTCATTTTTTTAACTTATTTCAACTCCAGAATTTTTGTGCATTCAATATGCACCATTCAAAGCCACATCCTGAAATTTCAACCCTTTCTAACTTCATTTGCTATTTTTTATACATTTAATGATTTTTTTGAGCTAAATGACCCTGAAATTGAAAAGCACTACAAATGAACTCTGAAAAGGTTGAAACTTGGCATGGTATCATCATTTCACCCACATAGCTTGTGCTAAAAAGTTGAGAAGGTTACGGCAAAAACTGGATGCACTTCTTGTACAAACTGGACCATCTGATTCGAAGTATCAAGGTTTCGGACGAAAACTCGTCTGTTATAAAGGCATTTCATTTTTTTAACTTATTTCAACTCCAGAATTTTTGTGCATTCAATATGCACTATTCAAAACCACATCCTCAAATTTCAACCCTTTCTAACTTAATTTGCTATTTTTCATGCATTTAATGATTTTTTGAGCTAAATGACCCTGAAATTGAAAAGCAGTACAAATGAACTCTGAAAAGGTTGAAACTTGGCATGGTATCATCATTTCACCCACATAGCTTGTGCTAAAAAGTTGAGAAGGTTACGGCAAAAACTGGATGCACTTCGTGTACAAACTGGACCATCTGATTCGAAGTATCAAGGTTTCGGACGAAAACTCGTCTGTTATAAAGGCATTTCATTTTTTTAACTTATTTCAACTCCAGAATTTTTGTGCGTTCAATATGCACTATTCAAAACCACATCCTCAAATTTCAACCCTTTCTAACTTAATTTGCTATTTTTCATGCATTTAATGATTTTTTTGAGCTAAAAGACCCTGAAATTGAAAAGCACTACAAATGAACTCTGAAAAGGTTGAAACTTGGCATGGTATCATCATTTCACCCACATAGCTTGTGCTAAAAAGTTGAGAAGGTTACGGCAAAAACTGGATGCACTTCGTGTACAAAATGGACCATCTGATTCGAAGTATCAAGGTTTCGGACGAAAACTCGTCTGTTATAAAGGCATTTCATTTTTTTAACTTATTTCAACTCCAGAATTTTTGTGCATTCAATATGCACCATTCAAAGCCACATCCTGAAATTTCAACCCTTTCTAACTTCATTTGCTATTTTTCATGCATTTAATGATTTTTTTGAGCTAAATGACCCTGAAATTGAAAAGCACTACAAATGAACTCTGAAAAGGTTGAAACTTGGCATGGTATCATCATTTCACCCACATAGCTTGTGCTAAAAAGTTGAGAAGGTTACGGCAAAAACTGGATGCACTTCTTGTACAAACTGGACCATCTGATTCGAAGTATCAAGGTTTCGGACGAAAACTCGTCTGTTATAAAGGCATTTCATTTTTTTTAACTTATTTCAACTCCAGAATTTTTGTGCATTCAATATGCACCATTCAAAGCCACATCCTCAAATTTCAACCCTTTCTAACTTAATTTGCTATTTTTTATACATTTAATGATTTTTTTGAGCTAAATGACCCTGAAATTGAAAAGCACTACAAATGAACTCTGAAAAGGTTGAAACTTGGCATGGTATCATCATTTCACCCACATAGCTTGTGCTAAAAAGTTGAGAAGGTTACGGCAAAAACTGGATGCACTTCCTGTACAAACTGGACCATCTGATTCGAAGTATCAAGGTTTCGGACGAAAACTCGTCTGTTATAAAGGCATTTCATTTTTTTAACTTATTTCAACTCCAGAATTTTTGTGCGTTCAATATGCACTATTCAAAACCACATTCTCAAATTTCAACCCTTTCTAACTTAATTTGCTATTTTTCATGCATTTAATGATTTTTTTGAGCTAAATGACCCTGAAATTGAAAAGCACTACAAATGAACTCTGAAAAGGTTGAAACTTGGCATGGTATCATCATTTCACCCACATAGCTTGTGCTAAAAAGTTGAGAAGGTTACGGCAAAAACTGGATGCACTTCGTGTACAAACTGGACCATCTGATTCGAAGTATCAAGGTTTCGGACGAAAACTCGTCTGTTATAAAGGCATTTCATTTTTTTAACTTATTTCAACTCCAGAATTTTTGTGCATTCAATATGCACTATTCAAAACCACATCCTCAAATTTCAACCCTTTCTAACTTAATTTGCTATTTTTCATGCATTTAATGATTTTTTTGAGCTAAATGACCCTGAAATTGAAAAGCACTACAAATGAACTCTGAAAAGGTTGAAACTTGGCATGGTATCATCATTTCACCCACATAGCTTGTGCTAAAAAGTTGAGAAGGTTACGGCAAAAACTGGATGCACTTCGTGTACAAACTGGACCATCTGATTCGAAGTATCAAGGTTTCGGACGAAAACTCGTCTGTTATAAAGGCATTTCATTTTTTTAACTTATTTCAACTCCAGAATTTTTGTGCATTCAATATGCACTATTCAAAACCACATCCTCAAATTTCAACCCTTTCTAACTTAATTTGCTATTTTTCATGCATTTAATGATTTTTTGAGCTAAAAGACCCTGAAATTGAAAAGCACTACAAATGAACTCTGAAAAGGTTGAAACTTGGCGTGGTATCATCATTTCACCCACATAGCTTGTGCTAAAAAGTTGAGAAGGTTACGGCAAAAACTGGATGCACTTCCTGTACAAACTGGACCATCTGATTCGAAGTATCAAGGTTTCGGACGAAAACTCGTCTGTTATAAAGGCATTTCATTTTTTTAACTTATTTCAACTCCAGAATTTTTGTGCGTTCAATATGCACTATTCAAAACCACATTCTCAAATTTCAACCCTTTCTAACTTAATTTGCTATTTTTCATGCATTTAATGATTTTTTTTGAGCTAAATGACCCTGAAATTGAAAAGCACTACAAATGAACTCTGAAAAGGTTGAAACTTGGCATGGTATCATCATTTCACCCACATAGCTTGTGCTAAAAAGTTGAGAAGGTTACGGCAAAAACTGGATGCACTTCGTGTACAAACTGGACCATCTGATTCGAAGTATCAAGGTTTCGGACGAAAACTCGTCTGTTATAAAGGCATTTCATTTTTTTAACTTATTTCAACTCCAGAATTTTTGTGCATTCAATATGCACTATTCAAAACCACATACTCAAATTTCAACCCTTTCTTACTTAATTTGCTATTTTTCATGCATTTAATGATTTTTTTGAGCTAAATGACCCTGAAATTGAAAAGCACTACAAATGAACTCTGAAAAGGTTGAAACTTGGCATGGTATCATCATTTCACCCACATAGCTTGTGCTAAAAAGTTGAGAAGGTTACGGCAAAAACTGGATGCACTTCGTGTACAAACTGGACCATCTGATTCGAAGTATCAAGGTTTCGGACGAAAACTCGTCTGTTATAAAGGCATTTCATTTTTTTAACTTATTTCAACTCCAGAATTTTTGTGCATTCAATATGCACTATTCAAAACCACATCCTCAAATTTCAACCCTTTCTAACTTAATTTGCTATTTTTCATGCATTTAATGATTTTTTGAGCTAAAAGACCCTGAAATTGAAAAGCACTACAAATGAACTCTGAAAAGGTTGAAACTTGGCATGGTATCATCATTTCACCCACATAGCTTGTGCTAAAAAGTTGAGAAGGTTACGGCAAAAACTGGATGCACTTCGTGTACAAACTAGACCATCTGATTCGAAGTATCAAGGTTTCGGACGAAAACTCGTCTGTTATAAAGGCATTTCATTTTTTTAACTTATTTCAACTCCAGAATTTTTGTGCATTCAATATGCACCATTCAAAGCCACATCCTCAAATTTCAACCCTTTCTAACTTCATTTGCTATTTTTTATACATTTAATGATTTTTTTGAGCTAAATGACCCTGAAATTGAAAAGCACTACAAATGAACTCTGAAAAGGTTGAAACTTGGCATGGTATCATCATTTCACCCACATAGCTTGTGCTAAAAAGTTGAGAAGGTTACGGCAAAAACTGGATGCACTTCTTGTACAAACTGGACCATCTGATTCGAAGTATCAAGGTTTCGGACGAAAACTCGTCTGTTATAAAGGCATTTCATTTTTTTAACTTATTTCAACTCCAGAATTTTTGTGCATTCAATATGCACTATTCAAAACCACATCCTCAAATTTCAACCCTTTCTAACTTAATTTGCTATTTTTCATGCATTTAATGATTTTTTGAGCTAAATGACCCTGAAATTGAAAAGCAGTACAAATGAACTCTGAAAAGGTTGAAACTTGGCATGGTATCATCATTTCACCCACATAGCTTGTGCTAAAAAGTTGAGAAGGTTACGGCAAAAACTGGATGCACTTCCTGTACAAACTGGACCATCTGATTCGAAGTATCAAGGTTTCGGACGAAAACTCGTCTGTTATAAAGGCATTTCATTTTTTTAACTTATTTCAACTCCAGAATTTTTGTGCGTTCAATATGCACTATTCAAAACCACATTCTCAAATTTCAACCCTTTCTAACTTAATTTGCTATTTTTCATGCATTTAATGATTTTTTTGAGCTAAATGACCCTGAAATTGAAAAGCACTACAAATGAACTCTGAAAAGGTTGAAACTTGGCATGGTATCATCATTTCACCCACATAGCTTGTGCTAAAAAGTTGAGAAGGTTACGGCAAAAACTGGATGCACTTCGTGTACAAACTGGACCATCTGATTCGAAGTATCAAGGTTTCGGACGAAAACTCGTCTGTTATAAAGGCATTTCATTTTTTTAACTTATTTCAACTCCAGAATTTTTGTGCATTCAATATGCACTATTCAAAACCACATCCTCAAATTTCAACCCTTTCTAACTTAATTTGCTATTTTTCATGCATTTAATGATTTTTTTGAGCTAAATGACCCTGAAATTGAAAAGCACTACAAATGAACTCTGAAAAGGTTGAAACTTGGCATGGTATCATCATTTCACCCACATAGCTTGTGCTAAAAAGTTGAGAAGGTTACGGCAAAAACTGGATGCACTTCGTGTACAAACTAGACCATCTGATTCGAAGTATCAAGGTTTCGGACGAAAACTCGTCTGTTATAAAGGCATTTCATTTTTTTTAACTTATTTCAACTCCAGAATTTTTGTGCATTCAATATGCACCATTCAAAGCCACATCCTCAAATTTCAACCCTTTCTAACTTCATTTGCTATTTTTTATACATTTAATGATTTTTTTGAGCTAAATGACCCTGAAATTGAAAAGCACTACAAATGAACTCTGAAAAGGTTGAAACTTGGCATGGTATCATCATTTCACCCACATAGCTTGTGCTAAAAAGTTGAGAAGGTTACGGCAAAAACTGGATGCACTTCCTGTACAAACTGGACCATCTGATTCGAAGTATCAAGGTTTCGGACGAAAACTCGTCTGTTATAAAGGCATTTCATTTTTTTAACTTATTTCAACTCCAGAATTTTTGTGCGTTCAATATGCACTATTCAAAACCACATTCTCAAATTTCAACCCTTTCTAACTTAATTTGCTATTTTTCATGCATTTAATGATTTTTTTGAGCTAAATGACCCTGAAATTGAAAAGCACTACAAATGAACTCTGAAAAGGTTGAAACTTGGCATGGTATCATCATTTCACCCACATAGCTTGTGCTAAAAAGTTGAGAAGGTTACGGCAAAAACTGGATGCACTTCGTGTACAAACTGGACCATCTGATTCGAAGTATCAAGGTTTCGGACGAAAACTCGTCTGTTATAAAGGCATTTCATTTTTTTAACTTATTTCAACTCCAGAATTTTTGTGCATTCAATATGCACTATTCAAAACCACATACTCAAATTTCAACCCTTTCTTACTTAATTTGCTATTTTTCATGCATTTAATGATTTTTTTGAGCTAAATGACCCTGAAATTGAAAAGCACTACAAATGAACTCTGAAAAGGTTGAAACTTGGCATGGTATCATCATTTCACCCACATAGCTTGTGCTAAAAAGTTGAGAAGGTTACGGCAAAAACTGGATGCACTTCGTGTACAAACTGGACCATCTGATTCGAAGTATCAAGGTTTCGGACGAAAACTCGTCTGTTATAAAGGCATTTCATTTTTTTAACTTATTTCAACTCCAGAATTTTTGTGCATTCAATATGCACTATTCAAAACCACATCCTCAAATTTCAACCCTTTCTAACTTAATTTGCTATTTTTCATGCATTTAATGATTTTTTGAGCTAAAAGACCCTGAAATTGAAAAGCACTACAAATGAACTCTGAAAAGGTTGAAACTTGGCATGGTATCATCATTTCACCCACATAGCTTGTGCTAAAAAGTTGAGAAGGTTACGGCAAAAACTGGATGCACTTCGTGTACAAACTAGACCATCTGATTCGAAGTATCAAGGTTTCGGACGAAAACTCGTCTGTTATAAAGGCATTTCATTTTTTTAACTTATTTCAACTCCAGAATTTTTGTGCATTCAATATGCACCATTCAAAGCCACATCCTCAAATTTCAACCCTTTCTAACTTCATTTGCTATTTTTTTATACATTTAATGATTTTTTTGAGCTAAATGACCCTGAAATTGAAAAGCACTACAAATGAACTCTGAAAAGGTTGAAACTTGGCATGGTATCATCATTTCACCCACATAGCTTGTGCTAAAAAGTTGAGAAGGTTACGGCAAAAACTGGATGCACTTCTTGTACAAACTGGACCATCTGATTCGAAGTATCAAGGTTTCGGACGAAAACTCGTCTGTTATAAAGGCATTTCATTTTTTTAACTTATTTCAACTCCAGAATTTTTGTGCATTCAATATGCACTATTCAAAACCACATTCTCAAATTTCAACCCTTTCTAACTTAATTTGCTATTTTTCATGCATTTAATGATTTTTTTGAGCAAATGACCCTGAAATTGAAAAGCACTACAAATGAACTCTGAAAAGGTTGAAACTTGGCATGGTATCATCATTTCACCCACATAGCTTGTGCTAAAAAGTTGAGAAGGTTACGGCAAAAACTGGATGCACTTCGTGTACAAACTGGACCATCTGATTCGAAGTATCAAGGTTTCGGACGAAAACTCGTCTGTTATAAAGGCATTTCATTTTTTTAACTTATTTCAACTCCAGAATTTTTGTGCATTCAATATGCACTATTCAAAACCACATACTCAAATTTCAACCCTTTCTTACTTAATTTGCTATTTTTCATGCATTTAATGATTTTTTTGAGCTAAATGACCCTGAAATTGAAAAGCACTACAAATGAACTCTGAAAAGGTTGAAACTTGGCATGGTATCATCATTTCACCCACATAGCTTGTGCTAAAAAGTTGAGAAGGTTACGGCAAAAACTGGATCCACTTCGTGTACAAACTGGACCATCTGATTCGAAGTATCAAGGTTTCGGACGAAAACTCGTCTGTTATAAAGGCATTTCATTTTTTTAACTTATTTCAACTCCAGAATTTTTGTGCATTCAATATGCACTATTCAAAACCACATCCTCAAATTTCAACCCTTTCTAACTTAATTTGCTATTTTTCATGCATTTAATGATTTTTTGAGCTAAAAGACCCTGAAATTGAAAAGCACTACAAATGAACTCTGAAAAGGTTGAAACTTGGCATGGTATCATCATTTCACCCACATAGCTTGTGCTAAAAAGTTGAGAAGGTTACGGCAAAAACTGGATGCACTTCGTGTACAAACTAGACCATCTGATTCGAAGTATCAAGGTTTCGGACGAAAACTCGTCTGTTATAAAGGCATTTCATTTTTTTTTAACTTATTTCAACTCCAGAATTTTTGTGCATTCAATATGCACCATTCAAAGCCACATCCTCAAATTTCAACCCTTTCTAACTTCATTTGCTATTTTTTATACATTTAATGATTTTTTTGAGCTAAATGACCCTGAAATTGAAAAGCACTACAAATGAACTCTGAAAAGGTTGAAACTTGGCATGGTATCATCATTTCACCCACATAGCTTGTGCTAAAAAGTTGAGAAGGTTACGGCAAAAACTGGATGCACTTCCTGTACAAACTGGACCATCTGATTCGAAGTATCAAGGTTTCGGACGAAAACTCGTCTGTTATAAAGGCATTTCATTTTTTTAACTTATTTCAACTCCAGAATTTTTGCGCATTCAATATGCACTATTCAAAACCACATACTCAAATTTCAACCCTTTCTTACTTAATTTGCTATTTTTCATGCATTTAATGATTTTTTTGAGCTAAATGACACTGAAATTGAAAAGCACTACAAATGAACTCTGAAAAGGTTGAAACTTGGCATGGTATCATCATTTCACCCACATAGCTTGTGCTAAAAAGTTGAGAAGGTTACGGCAAAAACTGGATGCACTTCGTGTACAAACTGGACCATCTGATTCGAAGTATCAAGGTTTCGGACGAAAACTCGTCTGTTATAAAGGCATTTCATTTTTTTAACTTATTTCAACTCCAGAATTTTTGTGCATTCAATATGCACTATTCAAAACCACATCCTCAAATTTCAACCCTTTCCAACTTAATTTGCTATTTTTCATGCATTTAATGATTTTTTTGAGCTAAATGACCCTGAAATTGAAAAGCACTACAAATGAACTCTGAAAAGGTTGAAACTTGGCATGGTATCATCATTTCACCCACATAGCTTGTGCTAAAAAGTTGAGAAGGTTACGGCAAAAACTGGATGCACTTCGTGTACAAACTAGACCATCTGATTCGAAGTATCAAGGTTTCGGACGAAAACTCGTCTGTTATAAAGGCATTTCATTTTTTTTAACTTATTTCAACTCCAGAATTTTTGTGCATTCAATATGCACCATTCAAAGCCACATCCTCAAATTTCAACCCTTTCTAACTTCATTTGCTATTTTTTATACATTTAATGATTTTTTTGAGCTAAATGACCCTGAAATTGAAAAGCACTACAAATGAACTCTGAAAAGGTTGAAACTTGGCATGGTATCATCATTTCACCCACATAGCTTGTGCTAAAAAGTTGAGAAGGTTACGGCAAAAACTGGATGCACTTCCTGTACAAACTGGACCATCTGATTCGAAGTATCAAGGTTTCGGACGAAAACTCGTCTGTTATATAGGCATTTCATTTTTTTAACTTATTTCAACTCAAGAATTTTTGTGCATTCAATATGCACTATTCAAAACCACATTGTCAAATTTCAACCCTTTCTAACTTAATTTGCTATTTTTCATGCATTCAATGATTTTTTTGAGCTAAATGACCCTGAAATTGAAAAGCACTACAAATGAACTCTGAAAAGGTTGAAACTTGGCATGGTATCATCATTTCACCCACATAGCTTGTGCTAAAAAGTTGAGAAGGTTACGGCAAAAACTGGATGCACTTCGTGTACAAACTGGACCATCTGATTCGAAGTATCAAGGTTTCGGACGAAAACTCGTCTGTTATAAAGGCATTTCATTTTTTTAACTTATTTCAACTCTAGAATTTTTGTGCATTCAATATGCACTATTCAAAACCACATACTCAAATTTCAACCCTTTCTTACTTAATTTGCTATTTTTCATGCATTTAATGATTTTTTTGAGCTAAATGACCCTGAAATTGAAAAGCACTACAAATGAACTCTGAAAAGGTTGAAACTTGGCATGGTATCATCATTTCACCCACATAGCTTGTGCTAAAAAGTTGAGAAGGTTACGGCAAAAACTGGATGCACTTCCTGTACAAACTGGACCATCTGATTCGAAGTATCAAGGTTTCGGACGAAAACTCGTCTGTTATAAAGGCATTTCATTTTTTTAACTTATTTCAACTCCAGAATTTTTGTGCATTCAATATGCACTATTCAAAACCACATTCTCAAATTTCAACCCTTTCTAACTTAATTTGCTATTTTTCATGCATTTAATGATTTTTTTGAGCTAAATGACCCTGAAATTGAAAAGCACTACAAATGAACTCTGAAAAGGTTGAAACTTGGCATGGTATCATCATTTCACCCACATAGCTTGTGCTAAAAAGTTGAGAAGGTTACGGCAAAAACTGGATGCACTTCGTGTACAAACTAGACCATCTGATTCGAAGTATCAAGGTTTCGGACGAAAACTCGTCTGTTATAAAGGCATTTCATTTTTTTTAACTTATTTCAACTCCAGAATTTTTGTGCATTCAATATGCACCATTCAAAGCCACATCCTCAAATTTCAACCCTTTCTAACTTCATTTGCTATTTTTTATACATTTAATGATTTTTTTGAGCTAAATGACCCTGAAATTGAAAAGCACAATAAATGAACTCTGAAAAGGTTGAAACTTGGCATGGTATCATCATTTCACCCACATAGCTTGTGCTAAAAAGTTGAGAAGGTTACGGCAAAAACTGGATGCACTTCCTGTACAAACTGGACCATCTGATTCGAAGTATCAAGGTTTCGGACGAAAACTCGTCTGTTATAAAGGCATTTCATTTTTTTAACTTATTTCAACTCCAGAATTTTTGTGCATTCAATATGCACTATTCAAAACCACATTCTCAAATTTCAACCCTTTCTAACTTAATTTGCTATTTTTCATGCATTTAATGATTTTTTTGAGCTAAATGACCCTGAAATTGAAAAGCACTACAAATGAACTCTGAAAAGGTTGAAACTTGGCATGGTATCATCATTTAACCCACATAGCTTGTGCTAAAAAGTTGAGAAGGTTACGGCAAAAACTGGATGCACTTCGTGTACAAACTGGACCATCTGATTCGAAGTATCAAGGTTTCGGACGAAAACTCGTCTGTTATAAAGGCATTTCATTTTTTAACTTATTTCAACTCTAGAATTTTTGTGCATTCAATATGCACTATTCAAAACCACATACTCAAATTTCAACCCTTTCTTACTTAATTTGCTATTTTTCATGCATTTAATGATTTTTTTGAGCTAAATGACCCTGAAATTGAAAAGCACTACAAATGAACTCTGAAAAGGTTGAAACTTGGCATGGTATCATCATTTCACCCACATAGCTTGTGCTAAAAAGTTGAGAAGGTTAAGGCAAAAACTGGATGCACTTCGTGTACAAACTGGACCATCTGATTCGAAGTATCAAGGTTTCGGACGAAAACTCGTCTGTTATAAAGGCATTTCATTTTTTTAACTTATTTCAACTCCAGAATTTTTGTGCATTCAATATGCACTATTCAAAACCACATCCTCAAATTTCAACCCTTTCTAACTTAATTTGCTATTTTTCATGCATTTAATGATTTTTTTGAGCTAAATGACCCTGAAATTGAAAAGCACTACAAATGAACTCTGAAAAGGTTGAAACTTGGCATGGTATCATCATTTCACCCACATAGCTTGTGCTAAAAAGTTGAGAAGGTTACGGCAAAAACTGGATGCACTTCGTGTACAAACTAGACCATCTGATTCGAAGTATCAAGGTTTCGGACGAAAACTCGTCTGTTATAAAGGCATTTCATTTTTTTTAACTTATTTCAACTCCAGAATTTTTGTGCATTCAATATGCACCATTCGAAGCCACATCCTCAAATTTCAACCCTTTCTAACTTCATTTGCTATTTTTTATACATTTAAGGATTTTTTTGAGCTAAATGACCCTGAAATTGAAAAGCACTACAAATGAACTCTGAAAAGGTTGAAACTTGGCATGGTATCATCATTTCACCCACATAGCTTGTGCTAAAAAGTTGAGAAGGTTACGGCAAAAACTGGATGCACTTCCTGTACAAACTGGACCATCTGATTCGAAGTATCAAGGTTTCGGACGAAAACTCGTCTGTTATAAAGGCATTTCATTTTTTTAACTTATTTCAACTCCAGAATTTTTGTGCATTCAATATGCACTATTCATAACCACATACTCAAATTTCAACCCTTTCTTACTTAATTTGCTATTTTTCATGCATTTAATGATTTTTTTGAGCTAAATGACCCTGAAATTGAAAAGCACTACAAATGAACTCTGAAAAGGTTGAAACTTGGCATGGTATCATCATTTCACCCACATAGCTTGTGCTAAAAAGTTGAGAAGGTTACGGCAAAAACTGGATGCACTTCGTGTACAAACTGGACCATCTGATTCGAAGTATCAAGGTTTCGGACGAAAAGTCGTCTGTTATAAAGGCATTTCATTTTTTTAACTTATTTCAACTCCAGAATTTTTGTGCATTCAATATGCACTATTCAAAACCACATCCTCAAATTTCAACCCTTTCTAACTTAATTTGCTATTTTTCATGCATTTAATGATTTTTTTGAGCTAAATGACCCTGAAATTGAAAAGCACTACAAATGAACTCTGAAAAGGTTGAAACTTGGCATGGTATCATCATTTCACCCACATAGCTTGTGCTAAAAAGTTGAGAAGGTTACGGCAAAAACTGGATGCACTTCGTATACAAAACTGGACCATCTGATTCGAAGTATCAAGGTTTCGGACGAAAACTCGTCTGTTATAAAGGCATTTCATTTTTTTTAACTTATTTCAACTCTAGAATTTTTGTGCATTCAATATGCACCATTCAAAGCCACATCCTAAAATTTCAACCCTTTCTAACTTAATTTGCTATTTTTCATGCATTTAATGATTTTTTTGAGCTAAATGACCCTGAAATTAAAATCCTAATTTAAATTATTCAAAAAATAACCAAATAAATCTTACTGTGACAACAATCTAACACGTGACTAGGAGCAAAAAGAATTAAATTAAAAACTATTTGTAAACTCAAGTTATTCACAATCTAGGGTTTGAAGCAAATTTGAACAAATTCAAATTTAAAACATTCAAATTTGAAAACTAATGGCACAAACAGAAATTAGACAAAATTTTGAATCTAATGCAAAAAGAATCACTCAAAAACATCAAATATCTTAAAAGATATAAGCAATTTAAAATAGAAACTAAAAACAGAAAACAAATGTAAAATTGACCGGGCTATAGCCGTCGGCATAGATCTATTTAATTAATTTTTTTTAAATAAAAAATTATAAAAAAACGAAAAAAATATATAAAAAAATGAACGTAGATATGCCGACGGTCGGCATAGCTCCCTGCCACGTCAGCGATCCGCGGCACCGTGGGGCCGGGGCTATGCCGACGGCATAACCGTCGGCATAGATCCGGGCCCACGGTGCCGCGGATCGATGACGTGGCGGCAAATAGGTATGCCGACGGCCGACGTCAGGGCCGTCGGCATAGATTTGACGGCGTGACCAGGCCGTCGGGGGCAGGTCGCGTGGGTTGCCTATATGCCGACGGCCTTTATATGCCTACGGCTGCCCTCGGCATAGTTGGAGATATGCCGACGGCCTTTCTATGCCTACGGCTGCCCTCGGCATAGACGGAGGTCTGCCGACGGCTTTTCTGTGCCGACGGCTTTTCCCAGGCCGTCGACATTTCTTTTCATAATCTCTCCTAGGGGGAGATTGAGTGGAATGACAAATACAGGCCAACAACTATGCCGACGGCCCCGACAAAAAGCCGTCGGCATAGAAAAAGCCGTCGGCGTAGTGGGTTATTCCGGTAGTGATATACACACCCAGCGCAAAGGCAATAGACATGGATGTGAGTGAGCTCGACACTAAAAGCACGGATACTAAAGAGTTGACTTGGCGGGCGTACAAGTTAACCATGGGAGTTGCAGCAAACACAAAGCCAATGGTAGCTACTATGGAGCAGATGAAAGCTAATGTGGTGGCCATCATAAACGCGTCAAAAACATAACTCCCAGCATGTGTTGGTGTGCCCCCATTTATATGGTCATCGGCTCTGTAACCTCCAGGCAGGGCAAACGTTGCAGTGAACGCCACAGTTGCTATTAGGAGTCAGGACTGCAGCAACGATAGGCGTTTGTGCTGAATTTGCCAGCACCTGTGATTGCGCTTTGTCCTCGTCCTCTTGCTTTACATCCCCCCTGTACCTTTCCTGAAGCTTATCCCATCGAAGGGCACCCATGCTCACCCCAATATGCCCCAATACATGGTGTATTTTATTATCAGGGTTCTGAAATAAAAGCGGACAGGAATGCATGAGTAGCAAATGGAATGATTTGGCATGAATAATTTGTTTTATTCAAGCTGTGAACTTGAAAGTAAAACAGAAAATGTATTACCTCTATATAACTTATTCCGCTCGGAACCTTAGTTCTGGATAGATCACGGAGAGTTTCCCCATGGTTGTTTATCCGATCTAGATTTACCCATGGAGACCCAAATAGAGCACAAAACATCTCAAAATTCCGAGCCTCGATAGCTATGTGCAATGCTGTTTTCCCATCATTGTCTTGCATATCCAGAATCCAAGCTAAAGATGGAGTTTGACATACATACGACTATACGAGACTATGTGAAGGCTTTTCTTGTCGACGGCAACATGAAGGAACGTTCTTCCTTTAGCGTCACACAATCCGACACTATCTGGATACTCATTATAGAAGAATTGTATGGCACCTTTGACACCTACAGAGGCAGCCACATGTATGGGAAAATATCCGTCCTTGTCAGGTTGGTACAATGCTGCGGGGTTCGCATTGAATACTGCATTGAGTGTCTTGGATACCGAGGGAATCCTTTCAAACCGAAACCAAGGGGCAGTGCCGAGGAGCTTAAAACGCAGATCCGAGCCAATGTAAAGCGATGAAGCAAAGTGAAGCGGTGTACTCCCATCTTGGTCCACTTGTGTAGAAAGGCTTCTATTCCAATGCACTAGGAACTCTACCATCACCGTGAAAAATATGCCTTTATGTTACTGAATCGAAACAACCTATAATGTGTATATTAAATCATGTAGGACTTATCTTAATCACAATAGCATGCCATTGAATTCAGCATTCATATATAAGAGCATCTCCAATAGATGAAAAACATCATGTCCAAAAAACAGTTATAGGATGTGAGGGAATTTTTTTTTGGGGCACCACGTTTGTTGTCGCTGTTGTAGATAATGTAAAACTGGTGCCCTAAAATCGATCACTTGAACATGATTCATTGCACATTTTGAAAATTTGAACTCCAGTTGAAAATTTAAGCATGTCAAACAACATAATGATATAGTACTAGGATAGACTAGCACTACTATAATAGAGCATCACATTCCATGATGCCTACAGTATTAGTTGAACCCGTCATCATCGTCGAGGTGTATCACCCCTGGTGGTCCGTCGAAGGGGCCAGCCTCGTGGTTATTGCTGGTAGATGACTTCATGTCCTCCTGCTCTTCGTAGTCCTCCTCATCCTCCTTCTCATCACCATCACCATCACCATCATCATCATCATCATCATCATCATCATCATCATCATCCTCATAGAAGTCCTCCTTGACCTCGTCGAACATCTCATCGATCTCGACAAAATTTTTGTGATCCATCTCCTCATCCTCCTTCTTCCTGCACTCCTTGTCACTCTTGGCAAAAAATTCAAGTTCCGCCGCCACGAGGTACAGATTGGCCTCGGCGAACTTCGCCTTGTACAACGCCGTCTGCTAGCGGGAGCTCGCATGGGACTCCTACCACTTCCCAACCTCACACGGCTATGTTTTCGGCCACATCGTGTCTCGTCGTCGATGTGGGAGAAGGCGGTGGAAGGGTGGTAGGGCTTGGGGGGGGGGGGGAGGGGGCTTATTATCCTATAAGAGTTCCCTCCTTGGCCAAAAATAGTCCAAAGGGTGGCTTTTAAATCATGCAAATTTATAGAGATGCTCTTAGAATGGGATCAAATAAGCGGATATATCGCGGATATATAGAACCTATGATAACTTGCTTGGATATATATATATATATATATATATATATATATATATATATATATATATAGAGAGAGAGAGAGAGAGAGAGAGATAGAGAGAGAGATAGATAGATAGATAAATAGATAGAGAGAGAGAGAGATAGATAGAGAGAGAGAGATAGATAGATAGATAGATAGATAGATAGAGAGAGAGAGAGAGAGATAGAGAGAGAGAGGAGAGAGAGAGAGAGAGAGAGAGAGAGAGAGAGAGAGAGTAACTTGAAGTAAGGTCAAGAAAACAAGGATAAAAATGGGAAATAATTGTGGATGAAGACCAGAGCCAAACAAAATCTTCTACATGAAATCGGTACTTATGATTTGTTTTAGACTAATGGAAGCTGTCTTGCTACAAATTATCCTTCGTTTAAAGATGGGTAGATTATGCGGAAAATGCTGGAATAAAACATGATTCTTTCTAATTCAAATCGCTTCATAAAAATAAACTTCAGTGTCTTCGCTAAATATCATGATACATCAATGTAAGATTATGACTTAATTCTAGAAAAATCATTTTCAATAGAAATTGTACCGACTCATTTTCATATGCTTTTATTATGTGTATACTAATCTAATAACATAAAGAGATCACTCGTTCCGGTTAATAAAGATGGGTAATGACATCTCCCTTGCAATTGCGTGAAACACTGTTTGTTTGTAGATGAGCGACAACATAGCTTAAAACCTCGCCGGAAAAACAAATGTCGTAGCTTGAAACCTCCTCGTGAAAGAAAACAACATTGCCAGCTAACTAGCAGTAAAAAATATAGATAGGTATTAATATGCCAAAACAACTGAACTAAATGGGGTATATGTAAATTGAAAATTCGTATAATTGCATGTTCTAAATAAACCATAAAAAATTATGTATATAGGAGTATATAGAGTTGGTCAAAATTAATTGGCAGGTAGTAAAAATAGATGCATTTAGTAATGGGTACGTACCTGTGTCGCGAAGAACGGCAACATGCAAGGCATTTTGTCCATCTGCTCCAGAATAGGAGAGATTGCCACCACTCATATGATATAGAGTCAGCGCAATGGTACTCTTGTGCAGCAAGATGGCTAGGTACAAGGGTGAAACGCCGTCTGCAGGATAATTAGCCAATTCAGCATCAGCTCCCATCCGCAGCTTCACAATATTCCTTTCTTCTGGTGTGCCGTCGGCATCGCCCGGACTTTTACCGTCTTCATTTAGGACACCCCCTATCTCGTCACTCTTACTATTCTTTTCTTCTTTGGCTGGGATAGCAGCACCAATCAATGCCTTCTCCTTATAACGCAGACGCCTACCGTATTCAAATCGGACAGCCTCGTGCAGGGCCGTCTCGCGAAGCCTATTTTCCATTCTCAAGAACTCCAGCTTCGTGTCGGCACCTTCACGAGCAGCCAGACCAATGAGATGAGAAACCATTCTGGAGTTCCGGCCTCGGGCAGCACAATGCAACGGTGTGTCACCCTTGCGATTCTTCTCAAACAGGAGGCCCATGTCCCTTCCGTAGATGATGCCGGCATACTTCAGGAAATTCTGGCCGTCCCCATTGCCGGAAACCACATGAAGTGCCGTATCACCATCGGGAGTGACGCCCCCGAGGAGTGCCCCCGCTGCAAGCGAAGCAGGCTGGTGGTCGAAGCCCTCTTCTAGATCACGAGCAGCAACTCCTCCCTGGGCGCTGCCGACTGACTCTAACAACCCAAGAAATTCCAGAGTAGGAATAATCATTGGTGGCTTTTTTGCATCTTCCCTCTCGAGAAGAACATTCAGCGCCTCCCACGAGCCCATACGCGCCGACATCAGCAGCAGGGGATTCATGTTACCAGCAAGGGATTGGTCCTCCTCGGAATCGGAAGGCTTCTTGCTCGTTGCCGTCACCCCGGCCATCCCGGCCATCGCCACGGGATCGTCCTTGTTGAAGACATCCTTCATCTTCTTGTTATCGCCATGGTCAGTGGCCACCATCAGTTTGGCGTGCATGGCCACTGTATGGTCTGTACTCTGGTCTGATGCAGTGTATGAAGAGTTGGGTGTGCTCCTAACTCCTATCCTGGTGCACTCTTAATAGTAGTACAAGTCTGAAATCTTCTCTATTCTACGTTTAACCAAGTCGTGTGTGGCCGGTGGCGGTGGCGGCGGCGGCGTCCAGGCCGGATCCGGTCTTCGCTCTGGTGATGGCTACGGCTGGCCGGATCCGACCATGGTGGTGGCGGCATCCCTTCCGCCGGGGATGACGGGCCAGGTGGTGGGTCCTTGTGGCGGCGTCGGTGGCGGCGGATCTTGGGATCCCGTGACCGGGCTCGTCACAGGATGCGCGTGGCGGCTGACGGCGTTGGATGCGGGATCGCGACGACGGTTGCCGTTGTATGGGCGACGACAACGGCCGGCGCGACGGTGGGTGCTCCCTGTAGCGCCCGGAATCGGGGCAGCGGCCCCTCTTCATCAACGGCGGCGGACTCCGGGGTCGTGAGGGCGACTCGGAGTCCGGGTCTCGAGATGGTGACGGCCTTCTGAGGCTGGTGGCGGTATGGGACGTCCCCTCCATCAACAGATCGGGTCGATACGGCTCGGCAGGTGACACATGAGCCTCTCTCGGAGTTGTCGGGCGATACCTGTCGTCGGCAGGTGAAGCCACCGGTGGATGTGCTACCGGCGGATGTACGCACGGCGTCTTATATGGAGACGTCAGGTCATGCCTGTCATCGGCAGGTGATGCACGGCGGCTCTGGCGGAGGTGTCAGGTTTAGCCTGTTCTTGTTGGATCGAAGGTGGTGCGACAGTAGCGGGAGGCAGGCGGTATGGGACGTCTTTGTCTTCCGTTGTCTCCTCCAGAGGTATCCAGCTATTGAGGTGTCGATAGATGGATAAAGGCGGATGGTACAGACAGCTTCAACGACGAGCTTATGCACTCCGGTGGAAACACAAGATCACTGATCGGGCTATGTCGTCGCGCGCCTGCGTCGTGTCCTTGCTGAAGGTGGTGCATTGAAGCTTTGCTTTGGGGATGAGAATCCGGAGTTCATCCTTGTGGTGGACTCGGCATCATCGGCACACGTGCGGCGATTCCTTCTTGAAGGGGTAGCTTAGGAGTTGTGTATTTTTCATTTTTGTTGTGTCTTGTATCATAGGGTTAGTGGTTATCTGGGGGGTTACTGTCGCGAGGTATATGGCCTCAGGGTTTGTTTTCCGTTTTATTTCCGGGTCGAAGGTGTTCGGCTGCTGGATGTTGCTTTATTAATAATATATGGCTGCATGCATCGTGCTGATGCAGAGGCCGGGGGTCATCCTCCTTTTCAAAAAAAAAAAAAAAAAAAACCAAGTCGTGTGTTTTTACTCTCTCCGTCTCACAAGTCCTATTCTTAATTGTTTCTACCTTGATGATGACCTGGTGGAGCTTCTTTCGGTGCAAATGGTGGCGTTAATGGGCTCTAAACCTACCACTTGTACAGTATACAACAATCTTCACAGTGTCCTCGAGATGTGCAAGGCCACATGAAAACTTGCTCTATAAACCTGCTCTTGTATTAGCCTATCTTCATGATGACCTCGAGACGAGCAAGGAGACATGACCATTGGGTCTCTAAACCTACTACTCCCTCCGTCTCGATGTATAAGTCATCTTACGAAAACCAAATAATATCAAAACACTTAGGAGCGGTGCATTAACTTTCACCTCGTTTCTTGTTTTTTGACATGAATAAAGGAATCAACCAATAAGAGATGTGGGGCATGTATGTTTTTAATGACTTGAGACTAATTAGCACGACTTGTGATGGTCAATTCATTGCATGCAATGCTATTAATTAGCAAATTAACATTAAATTCTCTCGTTTTTTTCTCTGTCTTGGTCACGGCACAACCTAAGACTATCCACAATGGGAGTAACATAGGTAGTAACATAGATGCCACCTAAGCAAAAAATATGGTGTGGCACCTAATTAATAAGAAGAGAGAGAAATTGAGTAACATGCTATGTTACTGTAACATAACACATACCAAGACAAAATGAGTCTATAAGCTAATAAATGAAAGGCTCAATGTTACTACCTCTATGTTACTATCCATTGTGTAGGTAATAACTTAGACTAGTAACATATGTATGTTACTACTCTATGTTACTTCCCATTGTGACTAGTCTAAGAGCATGGTTAACGGTATAGCCAGCTGCTGGCTATAAGCCAATGCGATGTCATCTATAGCCCATCTTATAGTCAACATGTATAATAGTTGATGAGAAGAGTGTATTACTTATTTATTATATATCCCACCTTTCACTCTCTCACAAAGTGCCTAGGAGCACGTGTTACAACTGGCTCTTCACCAAGAGCCTGCTTACCTTCTCTCTCCTCTTCTCTTTCCTCTAATTAAGCAAAAATATACTAGTTTATTTCTTATAGCCCGCTGACTTAGCTCTATTGTATTTGCTTTAAGATGACTTATACACCGAGACGGAGGGAGTACTCTTGTAATCTATCTTCACGATGTCCTCGAGATGTGCAAGGCCATGTGAACACGCTGCTATCGTCCAGAATGTCAATGGTGATCGGGGGTCATATATGACTTGTTTAAACTGAAGCATGGCCGTCGGTGGAGATCTATCGTTCCCTCTTCTACAAACGCTCTCCACTTGCAATGTTTGAATGTTGCAAGGGGCACACAACCATGTAATAATGGAAGAACGGCGCCTTACACATAAAGCCTCAGGAAGACAACATCTTCAAGAAGAACGCAACGGTTGTACGCCAAGATTGTCAGAAGCAGCCACTGAAAGGCAGAGCACATGTTTCCACCCTAGAGATCACCATCAGCTTGGTGTCCATGGCCGTTGTGTGGTTTGATATATTGTTGGATGCACTTTATGAGGTTGGATGTGCTCCAGAGTCCAGACACATTTCTCGGGGCACTCCTAAAACAAGTGTGAAGTCTTCTCTCTCCTCCGTTTAACCAAGTCGCCTTTTTAATTAGTTGCTGTCTCTGTGACTCAAGTCCTAATCTTAATTGTTTCTGGCTTCATTCTGACCTGGTGAGGCTCCTCCGGAACTCTAAACCTACATTTGTATTAATTTGTCTTCACGATGTCATCGAGACGTGCAAGGCCACGTGAGCACGCAACTGTCCTCCAAATTGTCAATGACGACCTTGGGTCATAGTCATTATATAGCTTCTTTAAATAGAAACATGACTGTCGGTAGAGATTTGAAACATTCTCGCTTTCACAAAAGTTCACACAATGATCTTAGGCTTTCTTTCACTTCATTTTTCATGGAACTCCAAGACCAAATAGCTGGGCACAGCCACGTTTTCTTCCAAAGTTGGATGCTATTTTCTTGGAGCACTTCGGCGCCCTAAAAGGTTCCTCTAGGTTGTAGTGTTTTGCCATAATGCAAGTTATTTGTTCTCACGGTGAATGCAAATTTGTTTTTAAAAGTATTATCTAGACAGAATGGACAATTTATTGTTGCAGCTATAAATGCTAGAAACCAACCAACCCTGAAAAAGGGGGAAACTAATATTACGAGATCGTCTCACAATACTAGTACGTTTGCTATGGATAATTTCCTTTGGCCGTCTCACAAGTCACAGTCACACAAGTCATTTTGTAGACTAATTTCCAAATTACGATCTGTTGGATGTTCTTTCGAGGCACATACCTAAAGGAAGGAAAAAATGACCCCTCCTTTGGCGCTCCCGCGGGCGACAGAGGAGGCTCCCCGTCGCCGCCGGCCCTCGACCCCTCTCCCCCCTCCTCTTCCCTCGCCGCCGCCCGGCGCGCCGGCGGGCGAAGCCTGCCTGGCGTGGGTGGCGGCGGGGAGACTTCTCCTCCTCGCCTGGTGAGGTCGCCGCGGGGCGGACTGGCCCGGCCAGGGCGCGGCGCTGTGCGGGGCGCGGCGGCGACAGGCGGCGGCGCCGGTGGCCGCTGCGGTGGCGTGGAGGGCTGCGTGCGGGCGCGCGAGCGCGGCTCCGTGTGTCTGTGCTTGGCGCTGGTTGGTTACGGGTCGGCCGGATCAGGCGAGGGTTTCCGGCCGGCGGCGCGGGGTGGCGGATGCGGCAGGGTGCTGGGGACGGAGGGCGCAGGCGGCGGTCTCCGGTGCACGGCCGCAGGCATGGTGGCCCGTGGTGGCTGGTGTTGGCGGGGAGTTCCCCGTCCCCGATCTGGATCGACCAGGTGCGGGGGCATCTTTCCTTCCCTTAGGCTGCTGGTTGCGCGGGTGCGTGCCCGGCGGCTCCGGGGCTTGGAGCTCGCCGGACGGCGCGGGTTGGGTAGTGGCCCGGTGTGGCTGCTGCTCCAGTCACAGTCATGGACGGCTCCATGGCAGATTGGCAGGTCGGCTGTGGCGGCGGCTGGCGTGTTCCGGTGTCGGCTGGCCCGTAGGCGGCCTGTGATGGCCTTTGATACCTCTCCTCGTCAACCGAGCTCTACCGTCATCGAAGGGCTGGTCCTCTCCCAGCTGCAGTTCATCGCTCGTCTCGCGCCCGGTGCGGCGGGACCGAGCTCGTCTCGCGCCCGGCTGCAGGACCGAGCTTGTCTCGTGCCCGGCTACAGGACCAAGCTCGTCTTGCGCCAAGGGCTGCAGGACGGGCCGATGGAGGCCAGTTTGGCCGGCCAATCGGGTCTCGGCGCTGGGGGCCGTCCCAGGGGTGCAAAAGGCGAGGCCTTTCCGTTCGTCTCTTCGGTTGGGGTAGCGGCGGGTCTCGGGTGAGGTGGTGTCAAGGTCTTGGATGTCGAGGCGGCGGCCCTGGTGGTGGTAGCGTGGTGCTCTTGGGCAGAGCCCGTCGCTTGGTGCTGCCCGGTGGCCATGGTCGTGTGGGCGGCGTGGTAGTCAGAGTGTGGTGTTCGGTGGTGGTGAGTGTTGGCCGAGGTGAAAACCTGTTCTATTCGTTCGGACCGGCGGCGGTGAAGATCGTTCCCTTCCTGAAGGGGTCATGGCGGCTCTCATTGCCCGTCGTGTGGCTCCAGGGGAAACTCTGATTTTTGAATCGGGCGGTGGCGGCGTTACGACGTCGTAACCTTCCTGAAGGCGCCGCCTTGGAGCCCACGGTTCACCGTAGGCGGCTTCATCTCTTCACGGTGGCGTGTTCACGGTTGAAGTCCCCGGTTACTCTCGTAGAGCTAGGATGGTGTTGCTGCGCTCAGTGCCTATGTATCCTACATTGGGTGTGTGTGTTGTGGTGGCGTGCGTTTGTACCGGGTTGTTGATGGTCGTTGCTTTATATATAAAACGGGGCGAAAGGCTTTTTGGGTAAAGGAAGGAAAAAAGGAACATGTCCATACCTAGCTACTATTGTGTTGACCCATCCGTGAAGATGAGCTGGACATGTGCGAGAGCACATGCAGATCTTTGCTTTTTTTTCTTGAGGGTACACGCAAATCTTTGCTACTCCGAGTATACTCCAAATAGTACGACAGTCACGAGGAGTCTATTGGAAAAATGACATGGCAGTCGTTGGAAAACTGAACGGCGGTCGTTGGAGTAGTGCACAATCTCTTCGCTGAGTATTGCTAGAGTTGATATGAATCTTTTGCATCAAGTTCTGATTGCCAGAGTTGAGGGTGGAAATGTTTAGACATTTCGATGTCAGTCCCTTATGCTTTAGGTGTCGATCCTACATAATAGTAAGCTTCCTAATTTTAGACGGCCCACATTCAATGAGGTTCTTTAATTGGAATTGGGTTACCTAATTTTAACTGGATCAATAATTTCACAACGAGCTCTTTAATTCAATTTTTAATACACTATGCTCCTAACATTTCGATGTCAGTCCCTTATGCTTTAGGTGTCGATCCTACAAAATAGTAAGTTTCCTAATTATATAGGGCCCACATTCAATGAAGCTCTTTACTGGAATTGGGTCACCTAATTTTAGCTGGATCAATAATTTCACAAGGAGCTCTCTAATTCAATTTTTAATACACTATGCTCCTAACGTTTCGATGTCAGTCCCTTATGCTTTAGGTGTCGATCCTACATAATAGTAAGCTTCCTAATTTTAGAGGTCCCACATTCAATGAAGGTCTTTAATTGGAATTGGGTCACCTAATTTTAGTCGGATAATTAATTTCGCGAGGAGCTCTCTCATACAATGTTTTAATACACTACGCTCCTAACATTTCGATGTCAGTCCCTTATGCTTTAGGTGTTGATCCTACATAATAGTAAGCTTCCTAATTTTAGAGGGCCCACATTCAATGAAGGTCTTTAATTGGAATTGGGTCACCTAATTTTAGCCGGATCAATAATTTCACAACGAGCTCTCTCATTCGATTTTTCAATACACTATGCTCCAAACATTCCGATGTCAGTCCCTTATGCTTTAGGTATCGATCCTACATAATAGTAAGCTTCCTAATTTTAGAGGGCCCACATTCAATGAAGGTCTTTAATTGGAATTGGGCCACCTAATTTTAGTCGGATAATTAATTTCGCAAGGAGCTCTCTCATTCAATGTTTTAATACACTATGCTCCTAACATTTCGATGTCAGTCCCTTATGCTTTAGCTGTCGATCCTACATAATAGTAAGCTTCCTAATTTTAGAGGGCCCACATTCAATGAAGGTCTTTAATTGGAATTGGGTCACCTAATTTTAGCCGGATCAATAATTTCACAAGGGGCTCTCTCATTCAATTTTTCAATACACTATGCTCCTAACATTGCGATGTGAGTCCCTTATGCTTTAGGTATCGATCCTACATAATAGTAAGCTTCCTAATTTTAGAGGGCCCACATTCAATGAAGGTCTTTAATTGGAATTGGGTTACCTAATATTAGTCGGATCAATAATTTCGCAAGGAGTTCTCTGATTCAATGTTTTCATACACTATGCTGCTAACAGTTTGATGTCAGTCCCTAATGCTTTAGGTGTCGATCCTACATAATAGTAAGCTTCCTAATTTTAGAGGGCCCACATTCAATGACGGTCTTTAGTTGGAATTGGTTCACCTAATTTTAGCCGGATTAATAATTTCGCAAGGACCTCTCTCATTCAATTTCTTAATACACTATGCTCCTAACATTTCGATGTCAGTCCCTTATTCTTAAGGTGTTGATCTTACATAATAGTAAGCTACCGAATTTAGAGGGCCCACATTCAATGAAGGTCTTTAATTGGAATTGCATCACCTAATTTTACCCGGATCAATAATTTAACAAGGAGCTCTGTCATCCAATTTTTTAATACGCTATGCTCCTAACATTTCGATGTCAGTCCCTTATGCTTTAGGTGTCGATCCTACATAATAGTAAGCTTGCTAATTTTAGAGGGCCCATATTCAATGAAGTTGTTTAATTGGAATTGGGTCACATAAGTTTAGCCGGATCAATAATTTCACAAGGAGCTCTCTCATTCAATTTTTTAATACATTATGCTCCTAACATTTCGATGTCAGTCCCTTATGCTTTAGGTATCGATCCTACATAATAGTAAGCTTCCTAATTTTAGAGAGCCCACATTCAATGAAGGTCTTTAATTGGAATTGGGTCACCTAATTTTAGCCGGATCAATAATTTCAGAAGGATCTCTCTCATTCGATTTTTCAATACACTATGCTCCTAACATAGCGATGTCAGTCCCTTATGCTTTAGGTATCGATCCTACATAATAGTAAGCTTCCTAATTTTAGAGGGCCCACATTCAATGAAGGTCTTTAATTGGAATTGGGTCACCTAAGTTTAGTCGGATAATTAATTTCGCAAGGAGCTCTCTCATTCAATGTTTTAATACACTATGCTCCTAACATTTCGATGTCAGTCCCTAATGCTTTAGGTGTCGATCCTACATGATAGTAAGCTTCCTAATTTTAGAGGGCCCACATTCAATGAAGGTCTTTAATTGGAATGGGGTCACCGAATTTTACCCGGATTAATAATTTCGCAAGGACCTCTCTCATTCAATTTCTTAATACACTATGCTCCTAACATTTCGATGTGAGTCACTTATTCTTTAGGTGTCGATCCTACATAATAGTAAGCTACCGAATTTTAGAGGTCCCACGTTCAATGAAGGTCTTTAATTGGAATTGGGTCACCTAATTTTAGTCGGATCAATAATTTTACAAGGAGCTCTCTCATTCAATTTTTTAATATACTATGCTCCTAACATTTCGATGTCACTCCCTTATGCTTTAGGTGTCGATCCTACATAATAGTAAGCTTCCAAATTTTAGAGGGCCCATATTCAATGAAGGTGTTTAATTGGAATTGGGTCACCTAATTTTAGTCAGATCAATCATTTCACAAGGACCTCTCTCATTCAATTTTTTAATACACTATGCTCCTAACATTTCGATGTCAGTCCCTTATGCTTTAGGTGTCGATTCTACATAATAGTAAGCTTCCTAATTTTAGAGGGCCCACATTCAATGAAGGTCTTTAATTGGAATTGGTTCACCTAATTTTAGTCGGATTAATAATTTCACAAGGAGCTCTCTCGTTCAATTTTTTAATACACTATGCTCCCGACATTTCGATGTCAGTACCTTACGCTTTAGGTGTCGATCCTACATAATAGTAAGCTTCCTAATTTTAGAGGGCCCTCATTCAATGAAGATATTTAATTGAAATTGGCTCACCTAATTTTAGCCGGATCAATAATTTCACAAGGAGCTTTCTCATTTAATTTTTTAATACATTATGCTCGTAACACTAGTGCTGAAATGGCTAGCCACAACTCTTGTTTGTGGCGCACCAATTTTGCGCGACGCCAGGACTATACTTTTTAAATAGCGATGGCGTTGGAGGAATTGGTACGCCAACGTTGTTCAGTTAGCGCTGGCGTGGACATAAAGTGGAACGCCACCAAAATGTGGGCCCTGCTGAGCCGACCAGTCGGAATATATTGCTGGCGTAAGATGTCCTGACACGCCATAGCTATATTCTGTAGTGCTGTCATTCACTGTTCGTAAACGCCAACATTAAATTTTACGTATATAAGTTAGTGTTGCAAGCCCCTTTCTTTCTCAAAATACGCTCACTTCCAATTGTTCTTCCTAATAACTAGTTATCGCCTCTTAGTTATGAACCCACGTCGGCGTAGCGGGTCGAAAGTTTGGGACTCCGTTGCCCTGGTCGAGCCCCCGTCTGGTCCTATTGGTTACGCCATGAGCTCGCCATGGCCAATCCAGTCGGCCCTGTCTGGCAAATCATTCCGCCGCAGCAGCGCGACATCCGTTCAATCCGGCAGCTATGCCACAAGCGTCGAAGATACCGGACCTGTGCTGCTTTGCGGCTGTCGACAATCTGTTGATAAGCATATGTCGCACACAGAATGGAATCGAGAGCGAGAGTTCTACATATCTGCGCCAACCGTGCAAAGATACGTATATGACCAAAAATACATATTGATGGGCTTTCAGCTAATTTGCACAATTTAAATCCTCTAGTGTCGCTCTATATATATATATATATATATATATATATATATATATATATATATATATATAGGACAAATGTTTCCTACCACCCGGTGGTAGTTACCACCACTTGAGTTTTGTATGTTGTATGTAGTATCTATCAAATCAGAGAGTATGTACACGTAGTATGTAGTATATAAAAATATTTAGAAAGTATATATACTATTTTTTTGATAGTATGTCTCGTATTTATGTATGCTCCTTTTTACATATAAATATATTCGTATTTAACAAATATAATAAAAACCACAGGTCAACTTGCAATTTCTTCATGTAACTCACTTTGAAGTACACTAGTAGAAAACAGGCCTTTGGACCGGAGCATTAGTCCCGGTCGGGTTTTGAACCGGGACTAATGTGTCCACTAGTCCCGGTTCATGTGTCTAGGCATTAGTCCCGGTTCATGAGGTACCTCTAGTCCCGGTTGGTGACACCAACCGGGACTAAAGGGGTGGTGGCAGGGTTGCATCAGGCTGAGGCCCCTGCGAGGACCTTTAGTCCCGATTGGTAATACCAGCCAAGACTAAAGATCTATCTCTAGTTCCGGTTTGTATTACTAACCGAGACTAAAGGTATCACTATAAATAGTGCTTCGTCCAGCCCGAGCTGAAGCTCTCTGTTTTCTTATTTATCTCCTCTGTTCTCTTCCCTTGCTCAAGCTCATCCTCCATTTTTGCCAAGATTTGTCAAGATTTGAGGCACCCCATCCATCGAAATGTTCACAAAGGTTAGCAACTTTGTCCTTTCATCTCTCATTGCTAGATTAGCTCGTGCAATGCTCTATAATTATAGTGATTTGTGGGTTTTAGTTTGGGAGTAATTATGTGGGAGTTTATTTGATTTATATGCAATTTGAGCTCAAATTAACTTCTTAGTTTGCATATGTGTAGGTGTGGTTTACTTAGTGCCTTCTCGTCCCCGTCCTAACCACCGTCAATCGCCCGCACCTTCCCGTCGCCGGCACCACCTTGGTGAGCCTCTTGTTCTTATCCTTTTTATAAAAAAAAATCTTATTTGTATGATTTAGATAGTTATATGTATGGTTTTCTTACTTGTATGATTGTTTGTTATACATAGTGCCATGGTTTTGGTATCCATGCCCGTCGGCCCTCGTTTGGTTTATGATTCGGATGTGGTATATTCTCTTTTATAACTATTTGTTGCATTTCGACCGTGTTAATGACAATTATGACCATCAAGTTGACGTACATATTTTTATCTAGGAGGTATGTGAACCGGAAATTCCAACCGACCCTATTGTCGAGAAGTTAAATTTAGTTGAAAAAGAAAACGATTATTTGAAAGAAAAATTGAAAAGGGTTGAAGAAAAGAAGATGAAATTGGAGCTGTGAGTTGCCGATGTCGTCGATGATCACAAGATCAAGATGGATGCAATGCGCTTCAAGATTAGAAAGATTAGAAAATATGCCATTAATAAAGAGGCTTGATATCATTATGCTGCTGGATCAATTGTTACCTTAGTTACGATTTTGATCGCATTTTTTGTTGCATTTAAATGCTTTAGCTAGATTGTTGTATGTTGTTTTATGAGAATAAGTGTGTATGAACTTTATGTATGAACTTGTATTAATTTGGTCACTTTGACGTTATGTAATGAAGATGAGTCGGCAATGCATGTACTAAGACCGACGCTCTCCCCAGTTCATTAATGGCGTGCATAGTTTTCTGCATGCGGCTGAGGCAAACAAGCGGAATGGTTTTATGTGTTGTCCATGTGCTGTCTGTAAGAATGATAAGAATTACTCTAGCTCAAAAGACATTCACGTCCACCTGTTTACGTCCGGTTTCATGTCCGGCTATAACTGTTGGACCAAGCACGGAGAAAGAGGGGTTCTAATGGAAGAGAATGAAGAAGAAGAGGATGATGACAACTATCCTGGGTTTCCTGAATACGATGGTACTACAATGGGGGAAGAGAATGAAGAAGAAGAAGAAGCTGAAGAAGAGGCATCAGATGAGCCCACTGATGATCTTGGTCAGGCCATTGCTGATGCAAAGAGAAACTTCCTCCTTGGTTGTGCATGAAGTGGAAGTTCATCATGATGCCAGTGCTCATCCAATGCCCTAAGCAACCCAGAAACGACATTGATGTGTACCTAAGGCCATTAGTTGATGAACTTTTACAGTTGTGGGATTTAAAAGGTGTACGTGTATGGGATGAGCACGAAAAGGAGGAGTTTGACCTACGAGCGTTGCTGTTTGTAACCATCAATGATTTGCCTGCTCTTAGTAACCTTTCAGGATAGACAAACAAGGGATACAATGCATGCACGCACTGTTTAGATGAGAGTGAAGGCATATATTTGGATAAATGTAAGAAGGTTGTGTACCTAGGACATCGTCGGTTTCTTCCGATCAAGCATGCCTTAAGAAAGAAAGGCAAGCATTTCAAAGGTGAGGCGGATAAACGGAAGAAGCCTGGCCACCGTACTGGTGATGATATACTTGATATGGTCAAGGGTTTCTGGCGGTCAATCTGTTCCGAATGACGCTGACGGGCACGCACCCATGTAGTAGAAGAAATCTATATTTTGGGAGCTAGAGTATTGGAAAGTCCTAGAGGTCCGCTCTGCAATCTATGTGATGCACATGACGAAGAATCTTTGCGTGAACCTGCTTGGTATCCTGGGCGTGTATGGGAAGACAAAAGATACACCGGAGGCACAGGAGGACCAGCAACGTATGCACGAAAAAGGCGGCATGCATCCAAAGCAGTATGAAGGTCCTGCCAGCTACGCTCTTACCAAACAAGAGAAGGAAATCTTTTTTGAATGCCTACTCAGTATGAAGGTCCCGTCTGGCTTCTCGTCGAATATAAAGGGAATAATAAATATGGCAGAGAAAGAATTTCAAAATCTAAAGTCTCATGACTGCCACGTGATTATGATGCAGTTACTTCCGGTTGCATTGAGGGGGCTTCTACCCGAAAATGTTCGATTATCCATTGTGAAGCTATGTGCATTTCTCAATGCAATTTCTCAGAAGGTAATCGATCCAGAAATCCTACCAAGGTTACAGAATGATTTGGTGCAATGTCTTGTCAGTTTCGAGTTGGTGTTTCCACCATCCTTCTTCAATATCATGACGCACGTCCTAGCTCACCTAGTCGAAGAAATTGCCATTCTGGGTCCTGTATTTCTACACAATATGTTCCCCTTTGAGAGGTTCATGGGAGTCTTAAATAAATATGTTCATAACCGTGCTAGGACAGAAGGAAGCATCTCCAAGGGCCATGAAACAGAGGAGGTTATTGAGTTTTGTGTTGACTTTATTCCTGAGCTTAAGCCGATTGGTGGTCCTGAATCGCGGCATGAGGGGAGACTGAGTGGAAAAGGCACGCTAGGAAAGAAAGCAATAATATGTAGGGACGGGCATTCTTTCACTCAAGTACACTACGCAGTTCTACATGGTTCCACCTTGGTGGCCCCGTATATCAATGAATACAAGAATATTCTACGCTCCAAACACCCAGAGCAGTCTGACGACTGGATTACACGTGAACACATGGGGACTTTCGGTGGTTGGTTGCAAACACATCTCATGAATGACGACAGTTTTGGAGATGAGCTGTACTTGTTGTCCAAATCACCATCTTTGACTATATTGACTTTCAAAATGTATGAGATTACTGGGAATACATTTTACACGATCGCCCAAGATAAAAAGAGCACCAACCAAAACAGTGGTGTCCGCTTTGATGCAACAAACAACAATAGGGAAAAGGACATATAGTATTGTTACATAGAGGAGATATGGGAACAAGAGTATGGAACTAAATTATAGATACCTTTGTTTTGGTGCAAATGGGTCAATCTGACAAGGGTTAAGGTAGACCAGAAGTACGGAATGACAACAGTGGATCTCAACAATCTTGGGTACACAGAGGAACCATTCGTCCTAGCCAATGATGTGGCGCATGTTATCTATGTGAAGAACATGTCTACCAAACCGAGAAAAAGGAAAGATAAGGAAGCGAATACATCATACGGTGAGCCAAGGCGCCACATAGCTCTTTTAGGGAAAAGAAACATCGTGGGAGTGGAGGACAAGACAGACATGTCAGAAGATTATGAAAAGTTTCATGAAATTCCTCCCTTCACAGTGAAGACTGAGCCAAGCGTCATGTTAAATGATGCAGATTGTCCATGGTTATGGCGCAAAGGGACACACGCGAAGAAAAAGAGATAGTCCAGTTTCTACACGAAGTGCATCAAGTTTTTGTCTTAACCCTCTCAACTTTTTAGCACATGCTATGTGTGTGAAATGATGATACCATGCCAAGTTTCAACCTTTTCAGAATTCATTTGTATTGCTTTTCAATTTCAGGGTCATTCAGCACAAAAAAAATCATTAAATGCATCAAAAATAGCAAATGCAGTTAGAAATGTTTGAAATTTGAGGATGTGGGTTTGAATGGTGCATATTGAATGCACAAAAAGTCTTGAGTTGAAATAAGTTTAAAAAAATGAAATGCCTTTGTAACAGATGAATTTTCGTCCGAAACTCTCATACTTCGAAGGAGATGGTCCAGTTTGTGCACGAAGAGCATCCATTTTAACACATGCTATGTGTGTGAAATGATGATACCATGCCAAGTTTCAACCTTTTCAGAGTTTATTTGTACTGCTTTTCAATTTCAGGGTCATTCAACGCAAAAAAAATCATTAAATGCATGAAAAATAGCGAATGAAGTTAGAAATGTTTGAAATTTCAGGATGTGGCTTTTAATGGTACATATTGAATGCACAAAAAGTCTGGAGTTGAAATAAGTTTAAAAAAATGAAATGCCTTTGTAACAGATGAGTTTTCGTCCGAAACCCTCATACTTCAAAGGAGATGGTCCAGTTTGTACACGAAGTGCATGCAATTTTTTGCCGTAACCCTCTCAACCTTTTAGCACATGCTATGTGTGTGAAATAATGATACCATGCCAAGTTTCAACATTTTCAGAGTTCATTTGTATTGCTTTTCAATTTCAGGGTCATTCAGCACAAAAAAATCATTAAATGCATGAAAAATAGCAAATGAAGTTAGAAAAGTTTGAAAATTGAGGATGTGTCTTTGAATGGTACATATTGAAGGCACAAAAAGTCTGGAGTTGAAATAAGTTTAAAAAAATTAAATGCCTTTGTAACAGATGAGTTTTCGTCCGAAACCCTCATATTTAGGAGGAGATGGTCCAGTTTGTACACGAAGTTCATCCAGTTTTGGCCGTAACCCTCTCAACTTTTTAGCACATGTTATGTGTGTGAAATGATGATACCATGCCAAGTTTCAACCTTTTCAGAATTCATTTGTGCTGCTTTTCAATTTCAGGGTCATTTAGCGCAAAAAATCATTAAATGCATGAAAAATAGCAAATGAAGTAAGAAATGTTTGAAATTTTAGGATGTGGCTTTGAATGGTTAATATTGAATGCACAAAAAGTCTGGAGTTGAAATAAGTTTAAAACAACTAAATGCCTTTGTAACAGATGAAGTTTTAAAACTAAAAGAGTTAAACAAAATCTGGTTTTGTTTAAAACACCTATTTAAAATATCCTAAAAATTCCTAGATTGAACATAATGATAAAACATACTAATATTAAACAACAGGAAAAATAATCACTCAAAAATCTAATTTTAAACTAAAGTTATTAACAAACTAGTGATACACACAAATTTCAAAAGAATTCAAATTTAAACAATTTAAATATGAAAACTACTAGAACTAACACAAAGTTTATATATTTTTTGACCTAAAGCATAAAGATTCATTCAAAAACTACAAATATTCTGAAAGTTATTCCAAATCTAAAAACAGAAACTGTCCTGTTTAGAAAAACAAAAAAAAATCAAAATTTTGAAAATAGACCTTTAGTACTGGTTGGTGGATCCAACCGGGACTAAAGGTCCCTTCCCACGTGGAATTTGGGCCGCCGAAAAGATGGACCTTTAGTCCCGGTTGGTGATACCAATTTGTCCCGGTTGGAGCCACCAACCGGGACTAAAGGCCCTGGAGTATTTAACCGTGCCTTCTCCTTTCCTCCCCCAATCTTCCTCATTCCCCCCCCCCCCGACGCCGCCGACGCCGCCATGCTGCTGGAGATCGACGTCGCTTCCTCGCCGTCCTCGAGCCTCGCCGTCCCTACAGCTGACTGTCGCCGGACTTCCTCCTCCCCGAGCCTCGCCGTCCCTACAGCTGACTGTCGCCGGACTTCCTCCTCCCTGAGCCTCGCCGCCCCTGCAGCTTCGCAGTACGTGAGCTCCTGCCCCTTCTTGCCTCCTCCTCGCCTCCTCATCCTCCTCCTCCGCGGCCGCCTTGCTGCGGGTACAATCCGTGAAGCCACCGCAGCTGCGTGCGCCGGCACCGCTGCCCTGCCGGTGTATGTGCACACGCCTAAGTATAAAACCTCCATCCGTGCATCGCCGGAAATCCAGAGCATGCTCCTGTCTTCTTCAACCTCCGTCCATGCGAGTGTGTGAGCGAGCGAGGCAAAGGTTCGGCCCCAACAATGAACAATTGATCTTATTGCTGTGTTATTTTGGAAGTATGCACGGTCACCAAATAAATTGTCTTGCTAGGTCATATGTGTACATTATTGAACATTTTTTCGTGTGAAAGATTCTTGAATATTATACATGTAACTATCTCGGAATAATAGCATGATTGCCAAATTTTACATGTTTGAGAATCCATGGTGTTCCTCTATATGATTATTAAATTGTATTAGCTATGGTGTACAAGAAAAAAATTGTCACCCTTATACACGGTTTGATTCTAGCAAAAAAAAACGTTCCGAGTACTTTATATGCTTGACACTTCATAGAATGTTCAAATTAATTTTGTGAGGAAAATTTTCAAGTGAGTACTTTATATGCTTGACACCACATAGTTGATGGTTTAGGTGAAAACATTTATGTTCATGTTTTCATATATAGTACATGACAATAATTAAGTGTTCATATTGCTAGCATAATCTTGATGGTTAGAGTCAACGTATTAGTTGTAATCGATCATGTGGGCCGAGTTCCAAAGTTAGAGTCAACGTATAAATTATAAAAGTTTATTCTCGCATAGGAATTTGTTCTCGACGTCGACGATGCCCATCCCGCATCCTCGTCGTCGACTCGGCGGCGACAACCTGCTTGAGAGGCGCCATGTTCGGGACTGGGCTCCGCCGGGCTGGCACTGGGAGGTGCTACCTTCCGGGGCGCGCAGCTTGGTGAGGATTCAAGCTCCCGTCGTTGACCCGGAGGTTCTTTGGTGGCGGTCGCATGGACCACTATCGGTGCGGAGGGAGTCGGCCCCCGCGGAGGAGGTACATCGCCGTTTCAGGGAGGAGGACAAGCACGTTCGACGCTACATGGCTGTGTCCGACGCTAGGTTCTCCAATACCTGGCAGGTTCTTCAGGGATATCACCCGAGCTCTGATCCCGTGATGGTTCCTTCTCTTTGGGTGTCGACCGCCCGCTCGCGTTGTATTCGAGCTATAATATTCGAGCTGTAGTAGTGATTTTATATGATAATATTCGAGGTGTATTAGTGATAATATTTGATAATATTCAATGATGCATTAACTGGATTATTCGAGATATATTAGTGATATTATATGATGATGTTGCTAAAAAAATTAATGAATTATAATTTGAATACTAAATTGTTTTATATATCTTTCTTATGGATTAGTTAAAGCTATGGACGGTAGCGGCAGAGACCATGAAGAGGATCTCTTCGAGATGATACAGGAAAACCCAGAGATTGAACTAGATGATACGATCCAATATCTGAACGATTCCGATGAGGGAATTGAGGAAGAACCAAGAGACGAAGGGCACACAAACAATGATGGCGAAGGAAATGTTATTCAATTAACGAAGTCAGGTATATATATATATATAACTATATATAAGGCCTCTGGTGATCATTACATGTATTAATTGATTTGTATATATATATATTAATGAATCTTTCTTATTTTAGCCCTCCGGATCGAGCAAATCTTCCACAAGGGTTAAACGAGGCCCGGCCAAAAAGTTGGACGCTGGCATAAAGTTCAACATCGCTGTAATCAGAGAAGATGGCGAACCGTTTTCTCCTAAAAAGAATGCAGACAAATTTACAGCTCAATGCAGAATTATTGTTAGGGACCAAATCCTGATCAGCTTTCAAGAATGGAATAGGCCAAAGGAAGGTCGATGAGTTAGTTTTGTCGACGAAAGAGCAAAGGATACACTTTGGGAGACGCTCATGTCACATTTCACCCTACCAGAGAGTTTGACAGATCTCCAATGGGAGAAAGTCAAGAAGTGTGCTCTTAAGAAGATGGCCATACAATTCCAAACTTTTAAGAAAAGATTATGGACCAAATACTTCAGCAAAGGAAAGAAGACTCCACAATTCATTGGACAACAAGAGAAGTTAAGAGATCATTGGGACTTATTTGTGGGGTTCAAGGAATCGGAAGCAGCTAAGGAACGGTCGAGAAAGAACAAGATAAATACTGACAAAAAACAGCATCACCATGTTCTGGGGACAGGTGGCTACAAGGCTGGGTTGCCTAAGTGGGATGAATCAGAGGCAAAGATGATTGCCGTAGGGGTCACTCCAAAAATAGTGGGTTGGCCCGAAAGGTGCAGGACTTGGTTTTATGCGCATGGGGGAAAGTTGGACCCAAGGATAGGGGAGATTATTGAACTGGCATGTCTTAAAGACGCCTCGGACGCTTTACTTAAAGCAATAGAAGATGCTCGAACGGGGGTGTTCCAGCCCGAGAGAGAGAACGACGAGCTTACACGCGCCCTCAAGAATCCTGAACACCCAGGACGAACACGAGGCAAAGGCCTTGTTCTGTGGGTTCAGGGGTTTGCAGAGTGGAACGAGACTTACAGAAGCCATGCAAGAAAGAAGAAGCACGAACTAGACCGGATTCAAATGGTAGAATCAAAGAACGCAGAGTTGGAACGCAAATACATGCTACAGCAGGAGCAGATCAACAGACTTAGCCAGCAAAGTGCTTCTCAGCGGCAGGAGCAATCAGATCCAGCATTGGATGGTACCATTCCATCATCTATGCTGAAAAGCAGCATGGGTTCCACGGGGGTCCCGGCCGATGATGCACTGCTGGCTCACTACCCCGTGGATGATATCCAAGAGACGACAACTTGTGAGCTACACATGAAAATGACGAACATATTCATGAAGGTGGCAGACGGCTATGCTTTACCTAATCCACCTGAAGCAACCATCCATGGCAATCCAATTCCACCTGGCTATGCTCGTGTCGGGGTGGATGAAGTTCTGTCGGGATATGACTCACTAGAGCTTGACTTTCCTAGAGGTGAAGGGGAGCATACACTAGGAGAAGTCATACGGTGTCTCATTGTATGGACTAAGGAATGCATCATGTTTCCAAACTCGGTGCCAAGGCCACCGACTCCTCCTTCAAGTCCGCCGCCCCTGCCGAATCCACCCCACCCCGAGACGGAGTGCAGCGCGAGTCCGCCGCCCCCGCCGAATCCATCCCACCCCGAGACGGAGCCTAGTGCGAGTCCGCCGAGACCACCGAATCGACCCCACCCTGAGACGGAGCCTAGCGCAATTCCGTGATATCGATCTGCGCCGCATCAGCCGACTCCAAAGTGGAAAAGGGCACCAAAGACAAAACCCAATCCTCCTGCCAAAAGAAGCTAGCTTACGAGAGGACTGCCGAGGAAACCGATCTCGAAGTGGCTGCCCAATTGCGGTCCCATTTTGGGCCGATACCGCCCCCGCCGCCAAAGGAGATAATACCTGAGAAAGTCTTACAACACTTTTTGGATTGTGCTAAACCGGCTGTGGAGAAAAAGCAATTATCAGTCTATGATCGTAGTATTAGCAAGTCATATCATCAACAAAAAAACAGTAGTCATAGAGTACATGTTGTAATAAATGCGGGAAAACTGTTCCCCAGCTCGGAGAACAGGAAGTGCAGTCGATCCCCCCGCTCAAGGTGAGTGATAACCCACAAGTATAGGGGATCGCAAAAGTTTTCGAGGGTAGAGTGTTCAACCCAAATTTATTGATTCGACACAAGGGGAGCCAAAGAATATTCTTGAGTATTAGCAGCTGAGTTGTCAATTCAACCACACCTGAAAGACTTAATATCTGCAGCAAAGTATTTAGTAGCAATGTAGTATGGAAGTAACGGTAACGATGGCAAACGTGACAGTAGCAGTTTTGTAGCGATCGTAACAGTAGCAACGGAGAAGTAACTTAGCAAAGATCAATATATGAAAATCTCGTAGGCAATGGATCAGTGATGGATAATTATGTTGGATGTCATTCATCATGTAACGGTTATAACATAGGGTGACACAGAACTAGCTCCAATTCATCAATGTAATGTAGGCATGTATTCCATATATAGTCATACGTGCTTATGGAAAAGAACTTGCATGACAACTTTTGTCCTACCCTCCCGTGGCAGCGGGGTCCTAATGGAAACTAAGGGATATTAAGGCCTCCTTTTAATAGAGAACCGGACCAAAGCAATAGCACTTAGTGAAAACATGAACTCCTCAAACTACGGTAATCACCGGAAAGAATCCCAGTTATTGTGACCCTGGGGGATGCGGATCATAACTCGTAATAGGTGTCTACAACTTGCAAGATAGGATCAAGAACACATATATATTCATGAAAACATAATAGGTTCAGATCTGAAATCATGGCACTCGGGCCCTAGTGACAAGCATTAAGCATAGCAAAGTCACAGCAACATCAATCTCAGAACATAGTGGATACTAGGGATCAAACCCTAACAAAACTAACTCGATTACATGGTAAATCTCATCCAACCCATCACCGTCCAGCAAGCCTACGATGGAATTACTCACGAACAGCGAAGAGCATCATGAAATTGGTGATGAAGGATGGTTGGTGATGACGACGGCGTCAATCCCCTCTCCGGAGCCCAAAACGGACCCCAGATCTGGTCTCCCGAGGAAGAACAGGAGGTGGCGGTGGCTCCGTATCGTGAAACGCGATGAACTCTTCTCTCTGATTTTTTTCTCCCCGAATAGGAATATATAGAGTTGGAATTGAGGTCGGCGGAGCTGCAGGGGGCCCACAAGATAGGGGGGCGCACCGTAGGGGGGGCGCACCCTGGCTTGTGGCCAGGTGGTGGACCCCCTCCGGTTGATTCTTTCCCCAGTATTTTTTATTAATTCCAAAAATATTCTCCGTAAATTTTCAGGTCAATCCGAGAACTTTTATTTCTGCACAAAAATAACACCAAGGCAATTCTGCTGAAAACAGCGTCAGTCCGGGTTAGTTCCATTCAAATCATGCAAATTAGAGTACAAAACAAGGGCAAAGGAGTTTGGAAAAGTAGATACGATGGAGATGTATCAACTCCCCCAAGCTTAACCCATTGCTTGTCCTCAAGCAATTTAGTTGACAAACTGAAAGTGACAAACAAAAACTTTTACAAACTCTGTTTGATCTTGTTGTCGTAAATATGTCTAACTGATGTTCAGATTTTCAGCAAAGATTATAGACTAACCACATTCACAATAACATTTAGGTCTCACATTTACTCATATTAATGGCATAATCAACTAGCAAGCAATAATAATAAATCTCGGATGACAACAATTTTATCAAAACAATCATGATACAATATGATATAATGGTATCTCGCTAGCCCTTTCTGAGACCGCAAAACATAAATGCAGAGCACCTCAGAAGAACAAGGACTGACTAGACATTGTAATTAATGGGAGAAGAGATCCAGTCATAGTCATACTCAATATCAATTAATAACAAAGCATATAAATGACGGTGGTGCTCTCTAACTGGTGCTTTTTATAAGAGGAGGGTGACTCAACAATAAAGTAAAATAGATAGGCCCTTTGCAGAGGGAAGCATTGACTTGCAGAGGTGCCAGAGCTCGATCTTTTAAAACAGGGATGAATAATAATTTTGAGCGGTATGCTTTCATTGTCAACATAACAACCAAGAGATCTCGTATCTTCCATGCTAGATACATTATAGGAGGTTCCCAAACAGAATAGTTAAGTTTTTTACTCCCCCTCCACCAATCAATCACACTCCACGGCGGGCCATATCCACGGGTACCGTCCATACAAACAACAATCCTGGGGGAGTTTTGTTTCATTATATTTTGATTTGATTTTTGAGCATGGAACTGGGCATCCCGAATACCAGCCACTTTCTCGTGATTGATAGTAAATCAACACATATCGTGAGAATAACCCACCTAGCATGGAAGATACTGACCGCCCCCAGTCGCTACATGAGCGATTTGGGCATACAAAACAGAATATTATTTGAAGGTTTAGAGTTTGGCACATGCAAATTTACATGGAACGACAGGTAAATACCGCATATAGGTAGGTATGGTGGACTCATATGGAATAACTTTGGGTTTATGGAAATGGATGCACAAGCAGTATTCCCACTTAGTACAGGTGAAGGCTAGCAAGAGACCGGGAAGCGACCAACTAGAGAACGACAACCGTCATAAACATGCATTGAGATTAACCAACATTGAATGCAAGCATGAGTAGGATATAAATCACCATGAACATAAATATCGTGAAGGCTATGTTGATTTTGTTTCAACTACATGAGTGAACATGTGCCAAGTCAAGCCACTTGAATCATTCAGAGGAGGATACCATCCTATCATACTACATCACAACCATTTTAAAATGCATGTTGGCACTCAAGACAAACCATTATACACTTTAGCTAATTAAGCATGGCATGAGTAACTATAATCTCTAATTGTCATTGCAAACATGTTTCATCCATAATGAGCTGAATCCAGAACGATGAGCTAATCATATTTACAAAAACAAAATAGGTCGAGTTCATACCAGCTTTTCTCCATCTCAATCACTTCATCATATATCGTCATTATTGCCTTTCACTTGCACGACCGAATGGTGTGAATAATATAATAAGAGAGTACGTGCATTGGACTAAGCTGGAATCTGCAAACAATAACTCAAAGGAGAAGACAAGGTAATATGGGCTCTTTGTAAGATAAACAACAATGCATATGAGAGCCACTCAACATTTTCATTGTGGTCTTCTCCTTACGACCCAAAGGAAAGAAATTTCAAAACAAGAATGAGAAAGCTATTTACACGGGAGAGCTCCCAACAAGCAAAAGAAGAACGAGAATTTTTTTTGGGTTTTCTTTTAATGATACAACTAAACAAACCAAAAGGTAAAGCTAGAACTAATTTTTTTTTGATTTTTCTCAAGGTTAATTAAACACACAAGAAGAAAGCAGAAAGAAGAAATAAAATGCCATGGATGATTCAATGAAAAAGCATAAGCACCGACTACTGAGATGAGTGTGTGAACATGAATGTAATGTCGGTGAGAAATATGTACTCCCCCAAGCTTAGGCTTTTTGGCCTAAGTTGGTCTAGTGCCATGGCTGGAAATAACCATCTCCTGGATACTCCGGAGTGTCTTGAGGGTTCCACTGGTTGGCGAGCTCCTGTGGCTCCCACTGAAAAACTGGATCCTGATACGGATCAAGGGCTGGTGCCGGCGCAGGTGCTGGGGGTTGCGACAGGCCCCAATATCTATAGATGTCCTCGGGCATAATAGTGTACCTGCCTGAATGGATATCGAACAAAGAAGGAGCAGGCAGAGCAATAATTTCACAAGTACCCTGACAAAATACTAAGTTGTAAACCAGCCTCTTATCATTATCCTCACAATTTCTTTCTCTGAAAAATTTCCGAAATTTTTAGTGACTCAAAATAAAGGTGAACAAAACTCAACAAAACTCATAGCAACTACTCCCACAAGTGCCTAGAGGCTATATCACGCATCAAAACTACTTGGGACCATACAAATTTGACATGCAAGCTCAAGAACAAGGTCACTAGAACAGCAAAAATTTGCAATATATAAAGCACAAAAACAAAAACTAATTGGAGCATTCGAGGAGTCACATACCAAAGATCAATCCCTCAAAACAGTTTTGCAAATGGAGCTTTGCACAAGGAGATCGAAAATGGCAGCAAAATGAGCTAGAACACGGGTTTGAGCAATGGTGAGATTTTTTTCTGGAGGAAGACGAAGTGGATGGGTGCTGGAATAAGTGAGGGGGGCCTACGTGGGACCCACAAGCCAGGGGGGCGCGCCTAGGGGGGGTGGGCGCGCCTTGCAGGCTTGTGGCCCACTGGTGCAGTCCCCTGATGTTTTCTTAGTGCCAAAAATTCTTAAATATTCCAGAAAAAATCATACTACATTTTCAGGGCATTTTGAGAACTTTTATTTTTAGGTCATTTTCTATTGCACAGATAAATCAGAAAACAGAAAAATAATAGCATTTTTACTTTATTTAATCTAAACAACAGAAAGTAAAAGTTGGGTACAGAAGGTTGTGCCTTCTAAATTCATCCATCTCATGCTCATCAAAAAGAATCCATCAATAAGGTTGATCAAGTCTTATTGACAGACTTTTTTCGAATGACACGAAACCGGAGAATTTTCGAATAACACTAGGTTACCTCAATGGGGATATGCAGGTCCCCAAAAATAAGTATATCATATTTCTTTTTGGCAGTAGGGAGAGGGAATTCAAAGTCTCCAATAATAATCGTTGAAATTTTTTCAATGGAGTTGATACTATGAACTTGAGGTTGTTTCTTCAGAAAGTGTACCGTATGCTCATTACCATTAACATGAAAAGTGACATTGCCCTTGTTGCAATCAATAACAGCCCCTGCAGTATTCAAAAAATGTTTACCAAGGAATATCGTCATACTGTCATCCTCGGGAATATCAAGAATAACAAAGTCCGTTAGGACAGTAACATTTGCAACTACGACAGGCACATCCTCACAAATACCGATTGGTAAAGCAGTTGATTTATCAGCCATTTGCAAGGAGATTTCAGTAGGTGTCAACTTATTCAAATCAAGTCTACGATACAAAGAGAAAGGCATACCACTAACACCAGCTCCAAGGTCACATAAAGCAGTTTTAACATAGTTTCTTTTCATAGAGCTTGGTATAGTAGGTACTCCGGGATCTCCTAGTTTCTTTGGTATTCCACCCTTAAAGGTACAATTAGCAAGCATGGTGGAAATATCAGCTTCCGGTATCTTTCGTTTATTTGTCACAATACCTTTCATATACTTAGCATAAGGAGACATTTTCAGAATATCAGTCAAGCGCATACGCAAAAAAGACAGGTCTAAGCATTTCAACAAAGCGCTCAAAATCCTCATCATCCTTTTTCTTGGATGGCTTAGGAGGAAAGGGCACTGGTTTCTGAACCCAAGGTTCTCTTTCTCTACCATGCTTCCTAGCAACGAAGTCTTTTTTATCATATCTTTTATTCTTAGGTTGTGGGTTATCAAGATCAACAGCAGGTTCAATCTCCACATTATTATCATTACTAGGTTGAGCATCAACATGAACATCATCATTAATATTATCACTAGGCTCGTGTTCATTACCAGATTGTGTCTCAGCATCAGAAATAGAAATATCATTTGGGTTTTCATGTGTATCTATAACAGGTTCACTAGCAGCATGCAAAGTCCTATCGTCATTCTTTTTCCTTTTATTACTAGGACGACTAGGTGCATCAGTATTAATTCTCTGATAATCTTGCTTGATTCTCTTAGTATGGCCCTCAGGATAGAAAGGTTCCTAAGTTATTTTACCACCTCTAGTCACAACTCTAACAGAATGATCATTGTTCTTACCAATCATCTCGTTAAGCAAATCATTTTGTGCCTTAAGCACTTGTTCTACTTGAGTAGTTACCATGGAAGCATGTTTACTAATAAGCTTAAGATCATTGATAGTTCTACTCATATAATCACCTAAGCGATCAAGCATGTAAGCATTATGTTTCAATTGTCTACTAACATAGGCATTGAAATTTTCTCGCTTAACAATAAAGTTATCAAACTCATCCAAGCATTGGCTAGCAGACTTATTATAGAGAATATCACCTTCATCAAATCTACGGAGAGAATTTACCTCTACTACCTGTGTGGGGTTATCAAGACCATGTATTTCTTCAATAGGTGGTAGATTCTTAACATCTTCAGCTTTAATACCTTTTTCTTTCATAGATTTCTTTGCCTCTTGCATATCTTCAGGACTGAGAAATAGAATACCTCTTTTCTTTGGAATTGGCTTTGGAGGTGGTTCGGGAATAGTCCAATCATTATCATTGCTCAATATATTATTCAATAGTAGTTCAGCTTGTTCAACAGTTCGTTCCCTGAAAACACAACCAGCACAACTATCTAGGTGGTCCCTAGAAGCATTGGTTAGTCCATTATAAAAGATATCAAGTATTTCGTTTTTCTTGAGAGGATGATCAGGCAAAGCATTAAGTAATTGGAGAAGCCTCCCCCAAGCTTGTGGGGGACTTCCTTCTTCAATTTGCACAAAGTTAAATATTTCCTGCAAGGCAGCTTGTTTCTTATGGGCAGGAAAATATTTTTCAGAGAAGTAATATATCATATCCTGGGGACTACGCACACAACCAGGAGCAAGAGAATTAAACCATATCTTAGCATCACCCTTTAATGAGAAAGGAAACAACTTAAGAATATAGTAATAACGAATTTTTTCCTCATGAGTAAATAGGGTGGCTATATCATTCAATTTAGTAAGATGTGCCACAAGAGTTTCAGATTCATAACCATGGAAAGGGTCAGATTCAACCAAAGTAATTAACTCAGGATCGACAGAGAATTCATAATCCTTATCAGTAACAAAGATAGGTGAAGTAGCAAACTTAGGATCATATTGCATTCTGGCATTCAAAGATTTTTTCTTCCACTTGCATAGCAATTTCTTAAGATCATCTCTATCCTTACAAGCAAGAAAGTCCCTAGCTACCTCTCGCTCCATAACATAACCCGTATGTATATTAGGCAATTCATATCTAGGAGAGCTAGGTCTAGCAGGTGTCTCATAATGTTCAGTTTCAATAATTTCATCAGTTTCAGAAATATCATCAGTTTCAGCATTGACTCTAGCAATTTGTTCATCAAGAAATTTACCCAGTGGCACAGTATTATCAAGCAAAGTATCATCATAAGCATCATGCATAGCAGAAGTGGCATCATCAATTACTTGCGACATATCGGAATTACTAGCAAGTGGTGGTGTAGCAAATTTACTCATAACAGAAGGTGAATCAAGTGCAGAGCTAGATGGCAGTTCCTTACCTGTCCTCATAGTAGAGGGGTAGATCTTGGTTTTAGCATCTTTCAAATTCTTCATAGTGATCGACAGATATAAATCCCAAGTGACTCAGAGAATAGAGCTATGCTTCCCGGCAACGGCGCCAGAAAAAGGGTCTTGATAACCCACAAGTATAGGGGATCGCAACAGTTTTCGAGGGTAGAGTATTCAACCCAAATTTATTGATTCGACACAAGGGGAGCCAAAGAATATTCTCGAGTATTAGCAACTGAGTTGTCAATTCAACCACACCTGAAAGGCTTAATATCTGCAGCAAAGTATTTAGTAGCAAAGTAGTATGGAAGTAACGGTAACGATGGCAAACGTGACAGTAGCAGTTTTGTAGCGATCGTAACAGTAGCAACGGAGAAGTAACTTAGCAAAGATCAAGATATGAAAAGCTCGTAGGCAATGGATCAGTGATGGATAATTATGTCGGATGGCATTCATCATGCAACGGTTATAACATAGGGTAACACAGAACTAGCTCCAATTCATCAATGTAATGTAGACATGTATTCCATATATAGTCATACGTGCTTATGGAAACGAACTTGCATGACATCTTTTGTCCTACCCTCCCATGGCAGTGGGGTCCTAATGGAAACTAAGGGATATTAAGGCCTCCTTTTAATACAGAACCGGACCAAAGCATTAGCACTTAGTGATACATGAACTCCTCAAACTACGGAAATCACAGAAAAGAATCCCAGTTATTGTCACCCTGGGGGATGCGGATCATAACTCGTAATAGGTGTCTACAACTTGCAAGATAGGATCAAGAACACATATATATTCATGAAAACACAATAGGTTCAAATCTGAAATCATGGCACTCGGGCCCTAGTGACAAGCATTAAGCATAGCAAAGTCATAGCAACATCAATCTCAGAACATAGTGGATACTAGGGATCAAACCCTAACAAAACTAACTTGATTACATGGTAAATCTCATCCAACCCATCACCGTCCAGCAAGCCTACGATGGAATTACTCACGAACGGCAGAGAGCATCATGAAATTGGTGATGAAGGATGGTTGGTGATGACGACGACGTCGATTTCCCCTCTCCGGAGCCCAAAACAGACCCCAGATCTGGTCTCCCTGGGAAGAACAGGAGGTGGCAGCGGCTCCGTATCGTGAAACATGATGAACTCATCTCTTTGATTTTTTTCTCCCCGAATAGGAATATATAGAGTTGGAATTGAGGTCGGCGGAGCTGCAGCGGGCCCACAAGACAGGGGGGCGCGCCCTCGGGGGGGGGGCAATTCCAAAAATATTCTTTGTAAATTTTTAGGTCAATCCGAGAACTTTTATTTCTGCACAAAAATAACACCAAGGCAATTCTGCTGAAAATAGCTTCAGTCCGGGTTAGTTCCATTCAAATCATGCAAATTAGAGTCCAAAACAAGGGTAAAAGAGTTTGGAAAAGTAGATACGATGGAGACATATCAGTGAGTACCTATAATGCGATAACCGATGCTGATAGAAAGTATGCTAGCGAGATCGGTATCGTTGAAGCACCCCTAGGCATTGAGGAAATCTCCACGACGGATGAGAAGGACCTAGCATGGACATATGTCCCCGGAAAGCCTCTGGTCAGTGCTGAAGCGGAGAAGGTTCTGTCAACGCAAATGCACAACTTGCATCAGTGGTACCTAAGAGAAGTAAAGGTCGGGCAAGAGAGCCTCATGGTGAAAGTCAAGCCAGAGCATTACTACCATGGTAAAGATTTATGGATTGAAAATGAAGAACTTTTTCAGTTACTCAATCAAGCAGCACTCGACAAATCTCTCGTCAGTTGCTATTGTCTATAAGTGATTTGTTTCTGTAATTTAAGTCCCTTGCTCAGCTCGTTCATTGCCTGTAATTAATTATCCTCACTATATTCTTTTGTGTGGTATTATGCAGAATGAAGATTTTTGAATTGAATAGAGATGGAGTCCATGGCATTGGGTTTATTGACCCAAATACCGTTAATGAAGAGGTGTGAACTATGTTCGAAAAAGACACAGAGGAAAGCTTGCTAATGTTTTTGAAGAGCCTATATACCAAACCAGAAATACTACTTCCTTACAACTTCACGTGAGCCTTTATTGTCTTGTACTACAAATTCTATTTTTGCTTACTCGATGTTAAGTGTGTAGTTGAATGCACAATGCATGCCCGCTTATACAGACGTGTGCGCAGATACCACTGGATCCTGCTAATCATTAGAGTTAACGAGGGAACTTTTGAAGTACTGGACTCACTAAATAAAGAGTCTAAGGAATACAAAAACATGTATTTGATGCTCGACAGGTAATTTCAATCATTATCGCACTATGTCGGCCTCTTTAGTTCATTTCTTGATATCAAGTAATTAATAGATCCTTTATTCATTTTGTTTGCTGGGCAGGGTTTGGAAAAAGTTCATCAAAGAGATTGACGGTAATAAATAGAAACCAGAGCTGAGATGGCGACAGTCCAAGGTAATTATAATTAAGTAGTACTAGCTACGTCCGCACATCTCTTTCATTCTAGTTTCAATAACCATTATCATGCTTGATTACTATCTGATTGAATTCTATTCTCGTAAAGTGCATGAAACAAGCAGATGGGACTAATTTATGTGCATACTACGTTTGCGAGAACATTCGCTTTATGAGCGAAAGGAGCGGAGATGCAAGACATCTTTGGGTACGTAAACACTATTCACAATTTTTTTATCATGATCTAATATATATACACACAACTAATATATTCATAATGATCTCCTTCTTAAAGATGGTGTCGATGCGGGATAGGCTCCTAGCAATGGACCGCATACAAGCAATTCAAGAGGAAATGGCGGGATTTTTGCTTGAGCAGGTCATATCTCCCGACGGAGAATACCATTACACCTAATGCCTGCATGTAATGATCTGCAAATTGTCGGAGACATTGTATATACCAAATTGTATATATATATGTGTATGCATGGTCGTACGAGAAATTCTATGATATATGATTGGTTGTATGAGAAATTCTATTATATATGCATAACGTGTACATTATGTAATAGCGTAAAATATGTTTGAAATGAATAAATAAATAAATGGAAAACAAAAAATGAAAAGGAAAAATAAACAATAAAGCCTAAACCCCTAAACCCCTAAATCTTTAGTCCCAGTTGGTGTCACCAACCGGGACTAAAGGTCCCCGGCACACCGCGGGCGCAGCCGGCCACGTGGCCGAGATTTAGTCCCGGTTCATAGCCAACCGACCGGACTAAAGGGGGGGGGGGCTTTAGTCCCTATTTACTAGTCCCGGTTGGGGAACCGGGACTAAAGGCCCTTCCCAACCGGTACTAGTGGCCTATTCTGTACTAGTGGTATCTTATATATAGTATATCAACATATGTATAATGATAAAGTAGTATATATACTACGACATTATGGTATATGAGACATGTGGGGTAACTACCCCTAGGTGGTAGGATGTATTTTTCACACACACACACACACACACACACACACACACACACACACACACACATATATATATATATATATATATATATATCGTGATCCACGGAAAACAGGGGGAAAATATTGCTTCACATGGATATGGGGTTGATCTCGTCTAGAAGTACGTAAGCGAGTTGCTCGACTACTCCATTGGACCTTTGAGACAACAGATAGACGAGATGCAACTCAAGAACGATGTGATGTGAGGCCAAATAAAAAAAATTCAAGATGCTTCGATATGCTCTTTTAGCCGGCTGCATGCTTGGCCTATTTCTCCCAGCTGGATCGATGACACCATTTCTTCTCGTGGCCGTCATCACACTGATGATGTTCTTAGTCTAAATCTAGTAGTAGTAAATTATAATTGTTATTGTTATTATCCTTCTGTAATGTATGTAAGCAGGCAAGATTAACTAATGAAATCTATATTGTTCATCTATATGAATTATACTTTAAACTAATATTTTAATTCTGTACATATATATTCACGAAAGATGAAAATAAAAAATAATAAACTGATATGGGGTTGGCCACGTGGGCCAACGCTGTCAAACACTCCACCGTCCATCAAATCCAGCCACGCATATATATATCACCACACAAACTCCCCCAAAACAATCCCAACCCGCCGTCTCCCTCTCCATCTCCACCTCCGCCGTCGCCGTCTCCGCGCCCCCACAGCCGTCGCCATCTCCGCGCCTCCACCGCTGTCGCCGTCAGCCCTGTCGCCTCCATCGTCGCCGTCGTCTCTGCCGCCGTCCTCTCGTCGTGGTCTCTGTGTCCACCGCCGCTGTCAAGGACCCGCCAGCCCCGTCGCCGTCTTCTTCGCCGCCGTCCCCTCGCTGTGGTCTCCGCGTCCACCGCGGCCGTCAAGGACCCGCCAGCCCCGTCGCCTCCAACCCGGGTGAGTGTAACATTGTACTGTAGTTGTAGTGTAGCTGTGTAGTGCAGATTTTTAGGGTAGGGGACATTTATGCTGTAATTGTAGTTTCAGATTTTAGTGTAGTTGTGTTGTGTAGTGCAGAGTTTTAGGGTAATTCTAGTTTCATATTTTTAGTGTATTTGTGTAGTGCAGATTTGTGTTATAATTGTAGTTTCAGATTTTAGTGTAGTTGTGTAGTTTTCGATTTTAGTGTAGTTGTGTAGTTTTAGATTTTAGTGTAGTTTTGTAGTTTCACGGTTTTAGTGTAGTTGTGTAGTTTCATATTTTAGTGCAGTTGTAGTTTCACATTTTTAGTGTAGTTGTGTAGTGTAGATTTGTGCTGTAATTGTAGTTTTAGATTTTTGTGTAATTGTGTAGTTTTAGATTTTAGTGTAGTTGTGTAGTTTCAGATTTTAGTGTAATTTTGTAGTTTAATTAAATTATATATAGATTCTATGTATATATAGGTGTTGCAGGTATAGTCATATGGCTCCGAAGTTTCGTGGTGTGCGACAGAAGGGTACTAAGTACTATGCAAGCATCATGAAGGACAATGTCATCCACCAGCATGGCCACTGGGACACCCTAGAGTTAGCGGCGCGCGCCTACGATGCAAAGGCGGTTGAGTATTATAAGGAAAAAGCGATTATAAACTTCCCTGATTGTAGTGAGTACGCATAGTTTCTTGCGCCGGAGAACATAAGGATATGTACCAGGGTTGAGGAGAAGGACAACCTTCAGGCTGAGCAACAATTGTTCGACCCCTTAGTGACGGAGCTTGCGAGAGATGACAAACTCTTAGAGGCCATCAAGATGATCCTTCTTCAGTATGCAGCGAAGAAGAGCGCAACGGAGCATCCCATAGAATGGGATAAGCTCGAGGAGGAGGAGGAGCACGAGGAGGAGGTTCAATCGGTACTGCATCGTCGTAGGTCCACCAGGGACGACCACGAGGCTGGCCCCTCTGGCCGGTAGCTTGCTAGAGATGGACATAGCATCAGCTATTTCGTATATGAATGACTGTTTAACTTTATGCATGTTATTATATGTTTGAACTGTGCATCGTTTGTAGAATTGCTTAATTAGTAGTGCACATATGTTCTGTTTTGATTTGTTAGTTATTTAGTTTTATGATCTATGCTTACTTTGGTCAACAATATTGATACCAGTAAATGGATGCCCCGTGTAAGACTTGTGGTGCTTTGAGATGCCATAAGGATAGGAAGTTCTTCATCGATCTTCAAAAGGACTTCATTTGTATGACGATATATATGTGATTTAGGTCAACATGTTCTGCTTGAGTTTCATATGGTATGTATTTTGGCCGAAATTGTCAAACTAGTTATTTTTCAAATTTTGCTCAGGCCATGACTTGCAGGGCAAGGCGTGACTTCTTAGAGAAGTTTTGAGTTCCGCTTGATGCAACCATCATTTTCCAATGCACCCGCATGAAGATGCTAATGACCGAACGCTTCAATTTCTTGTCACCAATGAGCCAGGCCGCACCTATTTTGGTTGCCCTGGTTGGGCAGCTCTTGCAATTGCTTACCAGATGGAAGATGGGGAGAGAGCCACGTTCTACCTTCACTACGATTATGCCGAGATCATGGTCTACTACAGGCCTACTGGCAGCAATGATGATGGTCCACTTACTCCAGACTATGATGCTGACTCCGCCTGCCGAAATGTCGAGTTAGCTAGCCAGTAGGCATACATGGCATATCTTATGTTGTCTTACCACCTTCTATTAATTTACCCGAAATTGTATGTACTTGTGTCATTTTAGCCTCTTTTTGATACTTTTCTGAATAATGTCAACAAATAATGACTCTTGAACTAAGATTCTGGTATTTGTAATGTACTGTTTAATTACTGTTCTAAACGCTTGAAATAGTGTTGGCATAGTACCCAACGCCAGTAGTATTTTTTAACTGTGGCGCCTTATTGGTGGTGTCGGGTGTCCACGCCAGCATGGCCATTTTTGCCACGCCATAGCTAAGCTTTTCTGCACTAGTGTAACATTTCGATGTCAGTCCCTTATGCTTTAGGTGTCGATCCTACATAATAGTAAGATTCCTAATTTTAGAGGGATCACATTCAATGAAGGTCTTTAATTGGAATTGGGTCACCTAATTTTAGACGGATCAATAGTTTCACAAGGAGATCTCTCATTCAATTTTTTAATACAATAATGTCCTAACATTTCGATGTCAGTCCCTTATGCTTTAGGTGTCGATCCTACATAATAGTAAGCTTCCTATTTTTAGAGGGCCCACATTCAATGACGGTCTTTAATTGGAATTGGGTCACCTAATTTTAGCCGGATCAATAATTTCACAAGGATCTCTCTCATTCAATTTTTTAATACACTATGCTCCTAACATTTCGATGTCAGTCCCTTATGCTGTAGGTGTCGATCCTACATAATAGGAAGCTTCCTAATTTTAGAGGGCCCACATTTAATGAAGGTCTTTAATTGGAATTGGGTCACCTACTTTTAGCCTGATCAATAATTTCACAAGGAGCTCTCTCATTAATTTTTTTAATACACTATGCTCCTAACATTTCGATGTCAGTCCCTTATGCTTTAGGTGTCGATCCTACATAATAGTAAGCTTCCTAATTTTAGAGGGCCCATATTCAATGAAGGTATTTAATTGGAATTGGATCACCTAATTTTAGTCGAATCAATAATTTCACAAGGAGCTCTCTCATTCAATTTTTTAATACACTATGCTCCTAACATTTCGATGTCCGTCCCTTATGCTTTAGGTGTCGATCCTACATAATATTAAGCTTCCTAATTTTAGAGGGCCCACATTAAATGAAGGTCTTTAATTGGAATTGGTTCACGTAATTTTAGCCGGATCAATAATTTTACAAGGAGTTCTCTCATTCAATCTTTTAGTACACTATGCTCCTAACATTTCGATGTCAGTCCCTTATGCTTTAAGTGTTGACCCTACATAATATTAAGCTTCCTAATTTTAGAGGGCCCACATTCAATGAAGGTCTTTAATTGAAATTGGGTCACCTAATTTTAGCCGGATCAATAATTTCACAAGCAGCTCTCTCATTCAATTTTTTAATACACTATGCTCCTAACATTTCAATGTCAGTCCCTTATGCTTTAGGTGTCGATCCTACATAATAGTAAGCTTCCTAATTTTAGAGGGCCCACGTTCGATGAAGGTGTTTAATTGGAATTGGGTCACCTAATTTTTCCCGAATCAATAATTTCACAAGGAGCTCTCTCATTCAATGTTTTAATACACTATGATCCTTAGTTTTGAAGCTCTCCCATATGATTAAGGTATACAATTTTAATGCCTTTATTTTGACGCAACCAATCCTTTATAGTGACAATGAAATCTCAAACTTCATTAACCTTCCTAATTTTAAAGCCCACTCATTCAACTCAGGTCTTCAATTTGGATTGGATACACGATTGATTGGGTTGTTGAACTAGGCTTTCTGGTGGGATCTCTTAGTGAATGGATCCCTCGGTAAATTCATGAATTGGTGTGGGTGTTTATTGACAAAAAGGAAGCGCCACCTATGACACGTTTAGCACCAGCATAGCACATGTGGCCAACAACATAGGTAACTTTCTCATGTATTTCTTTTAACAAAGTACAATCAAAGTCACTCACACATACGAGCATACAATGACTCCTATGAACACACGTACGCACACCCTATCTCTATGAGCACCTTTGAGAGATTGGCCTGCATATCATCTTGAGATTTAATGACGCATCCATCAGTAACCGTGATACCGTAATGTAAGTTTGTCCATAGCTGTAGCATCTCTGACGAAAAGAACACACTTCATTTTCCCCCACACGCCAAACCAGCTAGCATGTAAATAATTTTCACAACCTATAAAGAATTATCAGGTAAAAATAAAACATGTACAACCACAAGAACATAAGCTGCGCATCAAAGCGCGCACTGCCCTTCTAGTATGTATTCAAATATGAACACCAAATGTCCAAATATGCACCCGAGTTCAAATGCTCCCCCATGAACAGTAAAATAAAAAAAACTAGTAGAAACATTAAAAAAAGTCTGAATTTTTTTTGGTAAAATTTTAAAAATGTTTTGTATACTTACAAAATTTCATCACAAAATGACATTCATGGAAGTCGTGGAAAAACAAAAACAGTACTCCAAAATGTTTTCAAAACTAGCGTTTTTGGAACATCAATTTTGTATTTTTGCCACAATTTTCACGGATGTCACTTCGTGCTGAAATTTTCCATGTATACAAAACATTTCTCATAGTTTACCACAAAAAAATCAGAATGTTTTGAATGGCTTTACTATTTGTTCGATTTTTCTGCTCACGCAGGAGCATTTTGAGCTTGGGAGCAGAAACACCACGTCCTATGAACACACCCTTATTTATAACAGGGATAATATATAATTGGATAACATGAGTACTACTGTTTTCCAAGTTTGACTAGGAGTACTCAAGGGTGAAAACCAATCATAGATCAAGCAACGACAATGACAACACATGTGCATTGTTTTCTTTCTAGAGGCGTTGCTTTTGAAGAACCTTCTTTGTAGTCCGGGTGTTGTCTATGGTGCTGATTAGAGTGCTAGTAATGTGGGTGATTGATCACTGTGGCAGGGTCATTTTTCTCTTTTTCCTCTTTTATTTTGTTTTTCGGTTGTATTCATCCTGGACGTATTTAAACATCTTGTTGGTGCATAGATTTGGTGTAATTGGTATCTACTTGATATTAATATATTCCCTTTAAAAAGAGGTTGGTCGTGCTCCCAACTCCTATCTTGTTCCTATCTATCTTGGCGCACTTTCGTCACATGTGAGATTATTCAAGTGATATTTTAAGTTATTCTCTCTCACCCCCCTCTCTCTCACACACACAAACACACACACATGTTAGAATTAATGGGTTCGTCCCATTAACAAATTTTGAAATCTCAAATGAGCCCATGGATAAAATGGCAAGTGATTGTGCTAAAATTTAGTCCCATACTGCTTGTTGGGGAAGAGTTGGACCAGTTTATATAGTTGGTTCTGTATTGAATAAAGAAAGGGAAGACCACACACGTGCGCTTGCTCGCCTCGCCTGGTAGGGCCGGGCTCGTGCCAGGGCCGGGGTGGCACGTACAGGCGACATGCGCGTGAATGTTCCGCTGAAATCCGGTCCATTGCCTTACAGGGGCCTCTACTTCCTTTTCCCATTTTATATTTTTTGCTTCTTCATAGACAGGTTGATTTGTTTCCTTGTCCGGTAAGTTTGAATTGGAAACCAGGTCGGTTTGAGATCATGATCGCGACACAGGGCCGCCTCTGGTCCTCCTATATATACTGCTTACCGGCCTCGGCCAAAGACACATCGGAAACATCTAGGGTTTTGCCTCATCTCACAACTCGCGCCGCCACCGTAGTCTACTCCATCTTTGGAACCGTCCGTCCTTGCGATCTTGCACCAGGAGAGGACGAATTAGGTTCGTGACTACTCAAATTTGTCATCACCGGTCATCTACCATCCAAGTCAGGCGGTGCTACTCATCGCCGTATCCATCGCCATCAACAACGGATCATCGCCAACATCGTCATCAACACTGTTGGTCATGCAACAGCTAACGAAAACTATGTTCTTTTTGATATTGATGACCCACAAGTATAGGGGATCAATCATAGTCCTTTCGATAAGTAAGAGTGTCGAACCGAATGAGGAGCAGAAAGAAATGATAACCAGTTTTCAGCAAGGTATTCTCTGCAAGTGCTATGAGTAATAATAGTAGATAGTTTGGTAGCAAGATAATTCGTAACAACTGACAAGTAATAATATTAGCAAGTGTGCAGCAAGATAGCCCAATCCTTTTTATAGCAAAGGACATGCTGGAAATATTCTTATATGAAGCAAGCGCTCCTAAGGACACATGGGAATTTCTATCTAGTCATGTTCATCATGTTGAGTTGATTCACGTTCTCTACTTCACTACTGCAGGAAGCAAACACTATCTTTGTGGAATGCATTTTAAGTGTTCTTGCTGACCGTCTGTGTGATGTGTACATGTACATGCAAGATGAAAAGACACCGTGGGATGCACTCAAAGCTAAATTCGGTGCGACACATGCAGGTAGTGAACTGTACATCATGGAGAATTTTCATGACTACAAGATGGTGATAACCGTTCTGTGGTTGAACAAGCTCTTGAGATAGAGTGTATTGTGAAGGAACTAGAACTCCTTAAATTTGATCATCCCGATAAATTAGTGGTTGGGTGCATGATTGCAAAGTTACCTCCTCCATGGAGAAACTTCGCCACTAATCTAAAACATAAGAGATAGGACATATGAGTTGAAAATATGATTGCATCTTGATAACCCACAAGTGTAGGGGATCGCGACAGTCTTCACGGGTAGTATTTCACCCTAATTTATTGATTCAACACAAGGGGAGCCAAAGAGTATTTATTGGCCTTGCTAGTTGAGTTGTCAATTCAACCACACTTGGGATATCTCTCTACAGCGAAGGTTTAGTAGCACACCAAATAGTAGTAGCAAAGTAACAGTAATAGTGACAACAACAATTTTGTAGCAGTTGTGACAGTAGCAGTCACTATTCAAGAAATCGTTAACTTGTAGCTGCTCGCTTAGCTTGGGAGTATCGATTAATTATTGAATCGGCCCATTAACTGGATTAATCGGTCAACCAATAATCGGTGTAATTTCAAACTTGGTAGAAGCAAATTTTGTAAGGAGAAGAAAACCTACATTGCAAATATGAAGAAAATGGCCCCATTTTCTTTTCTCAATAGATGACAAACATGCATACAAGAACAACCTTCCCTACGGGCATAAAATTCATCAAGAAAAATATACACAACAACAATTTTTTGTTGATTTCCACCTCAGACGCAACTCCGAGAGATGGCGGCCACACAACGGCGACATACATAGGAAAGGTGACATCGATCGTGCAGAGCATCTGAACGGGTCCATTGTCGGAGGTGGCAGGTCGTGAAGGAGGAGGGGAAGTAGCGAACAGAGGGAGAAGAGAAAGCGGCGACACACACGGGAGGTGTGTAAATGGCGGCTCACCGATATGGACTAATTGGCCAGCTGTCATCTAGGTCGGGAGGGGATGGGTAGAGTCGGTGGGGTCTGGTGGAGGAATAAACCATATCTCTTTAGGAGCATGAGGGGCTGGGAGGGGCGTGGGCCAAATAATCGGGCTTTCTTTGCCATGAGTTAGCGGGCCAACAATGATTAATTGGCCTAACAACTGATTAATAGGTTATCAGACCATTTAATCGGCCTGACAAGTTAACACGATGAATATGTGTTATTCGATTCGGTCACCTGATGAGTAGAATTTACTGGCCAATTAACTGATTAATTGGATGAATTCTTAAACAATGGTAGCAGTAGCAATGGTGACTTAGCAAGATTTAGTATTTGTAATGCGTAGGCACATGGTACTGTGATGGATATTTGAATGACATTCAACATGTAACAGCTACACACTAGGGCGACACAGAACTAGCTCGAGTTCATTAATATAATGTAGGAATGTATTCCGTATATAGTCATACGTGCTTGCGATAAGAACTTGCATGACTTATTTTGTCCTACCCTCCCGTGGCAGCGTGGTCCTATTGGAAACTAAGGGATATTAAGGCCTCCTTTTAATAGAGGACCAGAACAAAGCATTAACACATGGTGAATACATGAACTCCTCAAACTACGGCAATCACAGGAAAAAATCCCAATTTCTATCACCTTGGGGTATGCGGATCAAGACACGTAATAGGTGCATACAACTTGCAAGATAGGATCCAAATCAATCTTATATTCAGAGATAATATAATATGTTCAGATCTGAAATGATGGCACTAGGGCCCTAGTGACAAGCATTAAGCATACAAAATCATCGCAACATCAATCTCAGAACATAGTGGATACTAGGGATCAAGCCCTATCAAACTTAACTCGATTAGATGATCAATCTCATCCAATCCCACCACCGACTAGTAGGCCTACAATGGAATTACTCACTCCCGGTGATGAGCATCATGGAATATTTCCTGGAGAAGGGTTGGTGATGACGATGACGATGACTTCTCCTCTCCGGAGCCCCAAAAGGACAACAGATCAGCCCTCCCAAGGAAGAACTGGAGGGGGCGACGGCTCCATCTTGTGAAACGCGATGAAATTTTCTCTCTGGTTTTTTTCTCCCCGGATGTGAATTTATACAACTGGAATTAGGGTCGGTGGAGCCTCAAGGGCCCCACAAGCTATCAGGGCGCGCCCCTAGGGGGGTGCCCTGTTGGCTTGTGGGCACCCTGGCCACCCCTCCGGCAGGTCTTCGCTCCATATTTCATTATTATTTCTAGAAAAAATCCACAAAAATTTTTGTCCAATTCCGAGAACTTTTATTTCCGCACAAAAATAACACCAAGGTAGTTCTGCTGAAAACAACCCCAGTCCGGGTTAGTTTCATTCAAATCATGCAAATTAGAGGGCAAAACTAGAGCAAAAGTGTTTGGAAAAGTAGATACGTTGGAGACGTATCAACTCCCCCAAGCTTAACTCATTACTTGTCCTCAAGCAATTCAGTTGATAAACTAAAAGTGATAAAGAAACATTTTACAAACTCTTTTGTTCTCGTCATTATACACATGTTTAGCTAGTACTCAAGTTTTCAGCATTAACCATAAGTAAACACAGCCATGATAACATTATAGCAATCATAATAATTCATGGCAATACATAACCAGCTAGTGAGCAATAATAAATTATCTCAGGTATCAACAATTTATCAAAACAATCATGATATAATATGGTGACATGGTATTTTGCTAGCCCTTTATGGAACCGCAAAACATAAATGCAGAGCACCTCTGAGGTTCGAGCAGCGACTAAACATTATATTTCAGGGTAGAAAAGATCCAGCCATGCTTACATTCAACGTTAGCTATACTCAATGCATAAGAATGACAATAGTGCTCTCCGGTCTGGTGCTTTTAGTAAGAGGATGATGGCTCAAAAATAAATAACATGTAAGGCCCTTCGCAGAGGGAAGCATTGATTCACAGAGGTGCCAGAGCTCAAGGTTTTTAAAATAAGATTGAAGATATAGTTTTGAGCGGTGTACTTCTACTGTCAACATCACGATAAAGTATTTGATATCTTCCATGTTAAACAAATTGTTGGCGGTTCCCAAATAGAATTGAAATTTTACTCCCCCTCCACCATGCAAACACAATCCAGAGCGGGCCGAATCCACGGTTGCTCTCCAAACAATCAACTTTCTAGGGGTGGGGGGTTATTTATTTATTTTTGTTTTATGCAGGGCGGGGCACCCCAATTACCAGCCTCTCTCGTGCAATGACGAGCAAATAAACAATCATATTGAGAGTAGCTAGCTTAATATGGAAGATATCGACCGCTCTATCGCTCCATGAGCGGTATGAGCACACAAAAAGGATGTTTGTTTGAATATTTAGAGATGGAACATGCAAATTTACTTGGAACGACACGGTAATACTACATATAGGTAGGTATGGTGGACTTATATGTAACAATTTGGTTTCAGTATTTTGGATGCACAAGCAGTATTTCTGCTTAGCACTGGTGAAGGCTAGCAATAGATTGAGAAGCAACCAGCTAGAGAGCGAAAATAGTCATAACATGCATTGCGAATAATTAACATTGAATATTAGCATGAGTAGGATATGAACACTCTGAATTTAAACATCACAAAGGCTGCAATGGTCTTGAATCAACTGCATGGTTGCACATGGGCCAAGTCAAACCGCTCGATTTATTCAGAGGGAAATACCATACTACCATATCACATCATAATCATTTTAATGCATGTTGACAAACAAGATAAATCATTATCCACTCCTAGCTATTTAAGCATGGGATGAGAAACTATAATCTCTAATTGTCATCATAAACATATTTCCCATCATATACTGAATCAAGATCGACCGAGCTAAACATATTTACAAAAACCGAAAACAAGAAGAGTTCATACCAGCTTCCCTTGCCACGATCACTTCATCAAATATCCTCATTTTTGCCTTCCACTTGCACGATCAAATGATGTGATAATAATAATAGTGCAAGAATGCGGTGGACTAAGCTAGAATCTGCAGTGCAGTTTATGACACAGGAGAAGACATGGTAATATTGGCTCTCTGTTAGACAAGCAATGGAACATATGGGGAGCCACTCAACATTTTCATCATGGCCTTCTCCTTTTAGCGACTCAACAAAAGGAAGAAGAAGTTCGTAGAAATACACTGAAATATTTTTGGACTTTTTTGGCTTTTCTTGAGCGAGAAATTAAATGAAAGGAAAACAAGAACGAGAAAAAATATTTACACGGGAAAGCTCCCAACAAGCAAAGGAAATATTTTTGGGTTTTCTTCAAGAAAGTGCGAGGAAGAAAACTAAAAAGAAGCAAGAAATATTATAGGTTTTCAAAGTTTTTCAAACACACAACAAGAAAGCGAACAAATAAAACTAACTTGGATATACAATGACAGAGAATAAACACCGACAATTTATATGAAGTGTGAACATGAATGTAATGTCGGTGAGAAATACGTACTGCCCCAAGCTTAGGCGGTTGCCTAGATTGGTGATCTCTATCCGAAGAATCCATTCGGTCCTGGAGGGGCGTAGTTGGGCTGAGGCGCTTGAGCATCCCACTCCTGTACCACGGCCTCCGCCTCGGCCAACTCGTTACGGTAAGCAATTATACCTGATGCCATTATTTGATATCCGTTCCTGGCATGATGGTTAAACAAAGAGGGTGCAGGCAAAATAATGATATCACGAGTAATCTCACTGTATACTAAGTTATAGGATAGGGTCTGCACTGGCTCGGTTTTATCAAGGAACTGGTGTTCTATCATGGATTGAACATCAAGATAAACCTTTGGCAATAAATAATCAGTGGGACGTATGGCTACATTAAAACGCTTTGCCAAGCTCGTGGCATAAATACCACCATGAATTTTGCCCTTTGTTTGGTTAAGATTTAAACGTCGCGCAACAATAGCTCGTAAATTGTAAGTGCCATCACCGTAAAGTGCACGACGTAAAATAGCAAGCGTGGGATTGCTAAGGCCATCACCCTGCTCCATGGCAAGTATGCGTTTTCCTATAAACAGAGAGAAATAGTGCACTGACGGGAAATGCAAACAAGTGGCCCTAGCAGTAGATATGCCTCTAGTTTCTCCCATAGTTAAGGTAAGAAGGAAGTCCTCAAACTCCTCAGGCTTAGGTTCACGCATTACCCCGCCAGAGGGAAGCACACATATCTCACTAAAATCATGTAGAGGCAATTCATAGTTTGTTGCATATAAAGCGAAGCGTACTTTGGGAGCACCAGGCGTGTTTATGAAGAAAAAGTTTTGCACGAAGGAATTTGTAAGGAGATAATATTGCTCACACTCATCTGCGAGGAAGTTGGTCAGCCCGGCATTTGCAATGAATTGCATGAACTCTTCATAAAAACCCGCTTCTTCCATGAAGGGCTTACATAGCCATTCGCACAGCCTAACCTTCGTGTTACGAATAAGGTTGATGTCTTGGTCCTGGGTTCTCCGAGCAGCTCCTTTGGGGCTCCGGCTTGAGGACCCCTCCTTAAGAGATTCATTTCCTTCAAAGCACAAATTCCTGAAATTTTTGAGCCACAAATTTATATCAATAAAACTTCACAAGATTGATAGCAACTACTCCTATTGATCAACTTGGAACTCAAATAATCAAACATGCCAGCTCATTTTTTGTAGCACCAAGTGCAGCAAAATATGCAAAATATAAACCACTAAAGCAAAAACTAATTGGAGGAATGGGGGAGTCACATACCAAGGAATGATTCCTCAAAATAGTTTCGGAAACGAAGTTCCGAGCAAAGAGATTGAAAATCTTAGGTTTGTGAGCAAGAACACGGGAGAGAGAGTGATAGAAAAAATTTACTGGATGAAGGAGGCAGTGTGGGACGAAGAGATAAGGCAGGGGGCCCTGTGGGCCCCACAAGCTATCAGGGCGCGCCCCCCGGGGGGGGGGGGGGGGGGGCTGTTAGCCTGTGGGCCACAGGTGCAGCTCCCTGCTGTTATTTTTAGCTCAGAAATTCTATTTTATTCCATAAAAAATCATGTTAAATTTTTAGGACATTCTGAGACTTTTCATTTTCTGATATTTTTCTACGCACGGGAAAACAGGGAAAACAAAGAACTAACTAATTTTATTTTATCTAAACTAAATATAACAGAGGATAAACTTTTTATATAGAGAGTTGTGATTACTAGATTCATCAATCACATGTCTTTCGGAATGGATCCATTAATAAGGTTGATCAAGTCTTATTAACAACCGTTTCCGATTAACATGTTATCGAAGAATTTTCGTATATCACTAGGTCACCTCAATGGGGATTTGCATCTCCCCAACCATAACATAATAATATTTCTTCTTGACAGGAGATAGAGGTATTTGGAAGCTTCCAATACTAATCATATCATTAGGAGCAATGGCATTAATACTATTAACCAGAATTTGCTTCCTCAGAAAGTGCACGGTATGTTGTTTGCCATTCACATGGAATGTGACCTTGCTTTTGTTGCAATCAATCACAGCTGCTGCAGTATTTAAGAATGGTCTACCAAGGATGATAGACATATTGTCGTCCTCGGGCATATCAAGAATAACAAAGTCGGTTAAGATAGTAACATTTGCAACCACAACAAGAACATCCTCACAAATTCCACTAGGTAAAGCGGTGGATTTATCAGCCATTTGCAAAGATATCTCAGTAGGTGTAAGCCTACTCAATTCAAGTCTTTTATATAGAGAGAAAGGCATGACACTAACACCAGCTCCTAAATCACACAAAGTAGTTTTAACATAATTATTTTTAATGGAGCAAGGTATCGTGGGAATGCCAGGGTCTCCCAACTTCTTAGGTATTCCTACATCAAAAGAATAATTAGCAAGCATAGTGGCAGTTTAAGTTTCAGGTATTTTTCTTTTGTTGGAAATAATACCTTTCATATACTTGGCATATGGAGGTCTAATCATTTCAGCAAGGCGCTCAAAATCTTCATTATCCTTATTTTTAGAAGCCTTACGAGGGAATGGCATGGGTTTTTGAATCCATGGCTCTCTTTCCTTTCCATGTTTTCTAGCAACAAAGTCTCTCTTCTCATATCGTTTATTCTTAGGATGTGGGTTATCAAGATTTTCAGCAGGTTCTATTTCCACATCATTATCAGCTTCTTTGTTATTATCTGGTTGAGCATCCTTGTGGGCATCATTATTATCATCATCATTATCACTATGTGAATGCTCACTACCAGATTGCGTTTCAGCATCAGAAATGGAAACATCATTATGTTTCTCAGTGGGTGTTTCTTTATCAGGTTCACTAGAGGCATGCAAGTTCCTATCATTTTTCTTCTTCTTTTTCTTATTAGAGAGACTAGGTGCATCAACATTGATTCTCTGAGAATCTTGTTCTACTCTCTTAGGATGACCTTCTAGATAGAGAGGTTGTTGGGTCATACGACCTCCTCTAGCCATTACTCTAGCAGCATAATCATTGGCATTATTATTTATTTCAGCAAGCAAATTATTTTGTGACTTAGCAACTTGGTCTAGTTGAGTGTGAACCATAGAAGCATCTTTAGCTAGACCTTTTACATCAGTAGCAATTCTAAACATCAAGTCACTTAAGCGGTCTATCATTATAGCAATACTTCTCGGCTGATTCTTAACATAATTGTTGAGGTGTTCTTGCTTAACAATATAATTATCAAATTCATCCATGCATTGATCAAGAGTCTTAGTATAAGGTATATCATTTTCATTGATGGAACAGAAAGAGTTTACCTCCACTACCTGTGTCGGGTTATCAAGACCATGTATTTCTTCAATAGGTGGTATCTTCTTGACATATTCAATTTTAATACCTTTCTCCTTCATAGATCATTTTGCTTCTTGCATATCTTCAGGGTTGAGGAATAGAATACCTCTATTCTTTTGAATAGGTTCCGGAGATGGTTCGGGAAGTGTCCAATGATCGGCATTTTGCAATATGTTATTCAATAATTCTTCAGCTTGATCGACAGTTCTTTTCTTGAAAACACAACCAGCACAACTATATAGGAAGTCCCTAGAAGCATCGGTTAATCCATTATAAAAGATATCGAGAAGTTCATTCTTCTTAAGGGGACAATCAGGCAAATCTCTAAGTAATCGGAGAAGCCTCCCCCAAGCTTGAGGGAGATTCTCTTCTTCGATTTGAGCAAAATTAAATATTTCCTGCAAGGCAGCTTGTTTCTTATGAGCAGGATTTTTTTTTTAGAAAAATAGCGAAGCATATCCTGGGGACTATGCATACAACCAGGTGCAAGAGAAAGAAACCAATCCTTAGTCTCGCCTTTCAGCGAGAAAGGGAAAAGCTTAAGTATATAATAGTAACGTATCTTTTCATCATTGGTAAACAAAGCAGCAATATCGTTCAATTTCATATGGTGTTCGACAACAGTTTCATTTTCATAGCCATGAAAAGGATCAGATTCTACTATAGGAATAAGCTCAGGATCGACAGAGAATTCATAATCTTTATCAGTAACAAATATAGGAGATATAGCAAATTTAGGATCATATTTCATTTTCTCCCTCATAGATTTTTCTTTAAGTTTGCTTAGCAATTTCCTCACATCATTACTATTTTCACAAGCAAGAAAGTCTCTAGCTACTTCACCATCCATAACATAACCTTCATATCTATTAGGTGAGCGAGGTGTAATAGGTGATTCAAAGTCCTCACCAGTTTCAGCATTTTCAAGTTCTCTAGCTTTAGCAAGATGAGCGTCAAGTAATTCATTCAGGGGCACAATTTTGGTTTCAATATGAGTACTAGTAGTATCATCATTAATTTCAGAGGTACCATCATCAAGTTCATGTGACATATCAGGACGAGCAACAGATGATGGTGTAGCAAGCAGGATCAAAAGGGTAGGTGAATCTAAAATAGAGCTAGATGGCAGTTCCTTACCTCCTCTCCTGCGAGAGGGGACGATCTTAGTTCGATTATCTTTCAGATTCTTCATAGTGGCAATTGGATATCCTCAAGTTAACACAATAAATATAGTTGTGCTCCCCGGCAACGGCGCCAGGAAAAGGTCTTGATAACCCACAAGTATAGGGGGTCGCGACAGTCTTCACGGGTAGTATTTCATCCTAATTTATTGATTCGACACATGGGGAGCCAAAGAATATTTATTGGCCTTGATAGTTGAGTTGTCAATTCAACCGCACCTAGGATATCTCTCTGCAGCAAAGGTTTAGTAGCATAGAAAATAGTAGTAGCAAAGTAACAGTAATAGTGATAGCAGTAATTTTGTAGCAGTTGTGACAGTAGCAGTAGCAATGGTGACTTAGCAAGATTCAGTATATGTAAAGCGTAAGCACATGGTACATCGATGGATATTTGAATGACATTCATCATGTAACAGTTACACACTAGGGTGGCCGTTTGGGTATCAAACGACCTCCTATTGAGACAAAATTTGGCAGGCAGTCTACCTCCAATAAAACAAGACCGCACACCAACTTTCGACCCAATCTGAGTATATTTTATACGCATTTTTCAAAAACAACATGTTATCGATGCCGCGAGCGCGTGCGTGTGTGGTTGGTCTCGAAACGGTCGACACAAACGGAGAGAATCGACGACCACGAACGGATGCAAGTTTTCAAAACTGGCGGCAATGGAGTGCCGATGCAATGCAGATGATACGAATGATGCAATGATGCATGCGACAACCAAACGAATAAATCACATGGCTATAATGGAGTAAAAGGGGAATCTTCTGGAGCGTCAGTCTCGGCCTGTTACACTTGTCCAATATTCCAACAACACACACTAAACCTACATTTGTCCCAGATTTGTCTCACAAAACGTGTCTTAGATTTTTCTAGATACATCCTTATCTATATTGGTTTTAGTGTTAAATTCATTCGTAATTAGACAAGTCTAAGACAAGTTTTTTGAGACGGAGGTAATATTAATTTATCTTCACGATATCATCGAAACGTGAAAGGCCATATGAGCACTGTACTACAAATTGTCAGTGGCGACTTAGGGTCATAGTTATATAGCGTCTTTAAATACAAACATGGCCGTTAGTAGACATTTGAATCACTCTTTCGCACAAAGGTTCACACAGGCCGCCGCCACCCTCCTCCCTGTTAGACATAATCTTGATTCATGTAGCTGCATGTTTAGTTTCGAGTACTGCATGTAGTTAGAGGTGTTTAGGTGTAAGTTGCTGCGGTCCAGAAAATGTACGCGAGATGGGTACGAGGCTGGCAACTCATCAATTGGAGGCGTGCAAAACGAGATGCCGAAGACGTCGTGTGAAACGGCATGCCCAGCGAGATGTTAGCTGCCTGAGGAGCTGTAAGGTTGCCCGCAAGTGCCGGTGGATCAAGGGAATGAGACGCACGGGCTTTGGCTGAGGGCTCTGGCTGAGTGAAATGGCTAATCACTCTAAGCTGGCACCAGTTTGTTAGAGACCCACTGGGTTAGTGGATAGGGAATTAGGGATAGTGGCGTGAGTTGCGTGGTAGCACTGCCTAATCTCTTGTGTAAACTACATGATGCCCCGCACGTTGACGCGGAAACCTTGATAAAACAGATGTATAAATAGGTAATAAAAACTAGAATTATTGTAGAAACATATTAAAGAGTAAAGCATGTGATAAAATTTTGTATAAAAAGAGAAATATTGGATTGAGGTCAATAGGGTGCCTACATAACAAAAATGTGTAACATACCCAATATCTATTTGCTCCAAATATACTGCCTATGTCCACGCAAAAATTAGTGAAAAAACCTGACATGCATGATTGTTCAGGTGGCATAGTTGCATGTATAAATTAGTGCATAATTTGTAACTTATGACCACATGCATGACTCGATGATGTGATATAGTAGCATCAAGAGGAAAAATAGATAGTAGGTTGCCACTGTTTAAGACTAAAGGATCTATCCTTGCTATAGAAGTTATTTTTAATTTTGCTTCTATATCCTACCATCATTTGGTTTGCTTGCGTTGCACAGGATTTTGTTTTCAATCTTTTATATCGTGCCATCATTTTTTCTTTTGCTTTTGTGTTGTCGGCAATATATTCTGTTTAATTAAAGTACTTGTCTCAGATATTTTTAATTAAAATTTTGAACAATCGGAGATTTTTAACTTTTGTAGAATAATCCAATTTTCCCTAATAATTCAATTTTACTATGTTTCAAAGATAATTTCCAATCCCACTCAAATATCAGAAATTGTTTCATTTTTTGTGGTGCAACCAGATAAAATTTGGTACAAAATTCAACCACGTAGAATTTGAGTCGATATCGCACCAATATATGGGCCTTATCGGAGATTTTTTACCTTTTAGAACAATAGGAGTTTTCCTAACATCTAGATGATATCCCGCACGTTGTTACGGGAATATTTTGCAATATATTGATTTTATGGAACATAAATATTCCAAAGAATAATATGAGATCTAAACAAAGAATATATATATTGCTTATTATGTTTAATTATTTTATTTTTGTAATATATATAAAGTATCTCATGCATGTTTGCATCTTGAGGTGGACCTTTTCCTGTTACTCATGAATGTTAAGGTGGAACTTTTCTAGTGCATGTTGCTTGATGAGGTGTCATGCTTGCATGTTGAGAGAAATAGGTTAGTGAGGGCTAGCTATTTAGATATAAAAGATAAAAAATTGTATTTTTGTAAATTGTATATTAAATATCTCATGCATGTTTGCATCTCGAGGTGGACCTTTTCCAATTACTCATTGAATGTTAAGGTGGACCTTTTATAGTGCATGTTGCTTGATGAGGTGCCATGCTTGCATGTTGAGAGAAATAGGTTAGTAGGGGCTAGCTATTTAGATATAGAAGATATGTCCATTGAGTAATGAAAGGAGGGCGGCCGTGAGGGCTGGAGAAACAATGTAGCCACCGTGTGGTCATCAAGGGAGCCTCTCGGCAAAGCTTGTGTGCTCTTCCTTTGTGCATTTGTGTGTGTGTGTGTGTTCTGGTCATGTGTGTTCATCATTGTTCTTTGTGTTGAGAGACAAAGTGACACGAGAGAGAGAGAGAGTTGATAGGTAGAAGAAGAGTGGCGCTGTGAGAGGCGGCGCAAACACTCCCCGCAATCCTCCCTTTTCCTTGTGGCAAGCTTGTTTCCTTCAATCTTATTCTCTTTTCCTCTTTCTATTGGTTAACCTCCAATGTGGCGGTGCAAACGTTTCTCTTTTCTTCTCCAATGAAAGTTGAACTCTGTTTGGTCACTCTTGGTGGTGGCTGCTGGATGGAAGGGTACACTTCCTCCTCTTATGTGCAAAGTCCAAAATGATCTAGGTCATAACTCTAATGGGAAGTGAGCTCTTGCACATCTTTGAGCTTCCTAAAGGCTTCAAAATTCATCTCTTCATAGCCACATGAAGAGGTTATCGCAACAAATACCTGCCAACTATGCATTGAAGGGTTGTTTCGTTGGAAGTGACCCTCTTCTTTGGCTGGCTTGAGTTGACACTGACCATCGTTAGCCTGGCTCAGGCGACCGATTTAGAACCCCTCCAGTCTCGTCCCCTTCAAACTGGAGCAGTTGGCAACCCGATCTTGGGTGCGACACACAACGCGGTTAGCTTTGACATGCCGTTGTACCATTTTTTTCTCAAGTAAAAACAGGCAATCATGGGAATCAGATGAGTGACTAGAGATCCAATCAACAACACAACGTCAAGTTCATGTTACAATATATGTGAATTGCACTAGCCCTTTGTTGGGGAACGTTGCATGTGAAACAAAAAATTTCATACGAATACCCAAGATCTATCTATGGAGATCAATAGCTACGAGAGTGAGAGTGGATCTACATACCCTTGTATATCGCTAAGCAGGAAGCGTTAAGAAACGCGGTTGATGCAGTTGAACGTCTTCGCGATCCAATCACGACCCGTCCCGATCTAGCGCCGAACGGATGACATCTCCGTGTTCAGCACACGTACAGCTCGATGACGTCTCCGCCTCCTCGATCCAGCGAGTGAGGGCGGTGTAGTATATGAGTTCTCCGGCAACACGACGGCGTGGTGGCGGTGGTGGTGGAGCAATCTCAGCAGGGCTTTGGCAAGCGCTGCCGCAGATGCGTTTTGGAGGAGAAACAGATCTAGGGAGAGAGGGAGGGCTGCACCTATGGCTTGGGGTGCGGCTGCCCTCCCTCTTCCTCTCTATCTATAGGAGGAGGGGGTAGGTAGGGTGCAACCTTGGCTCCTCATCCAAGGAGGGTCGGCCGGCCAAGGTGGGGAGGAGTCCACCTCCCACAAGGAAGGTGGAAGCCCTAGAGAGGAGTCCCTCCCCTCCAAGGCACCTCCTACCTACCACCCTTGGGCGCATGGGCCCTTAGGGGTTGTCTGCCCAGCCCACTAGGGGCTGGTGCGCCACCACCTAAGCCATGTGCCCCCCCTCGAGGTGGGTGGGCCCCTCCCGGTGTACTCCCGGAACCCTTTTGGCACTCCCAGTACACTACCGGAAACACCCGAAACTTTTCCAGAACCTGAATACCAGTTTTCCTATATATAAATCTTTACCTACGAACCATTCCGAAACTCCTCGTGACGTCTAGGATCTCATCTGGGACTCCGAACAACCTTCGGTCACCAACATACATAACTCAACTATACTATATCGTCACCGAACGTTAACTGTGCAGACCCTGCGGGTTCGAGAACTATGCAGACATGTCCGAGACACCTCTACGGTCAATTACAAATAGCAGGACCTGGATGCCCATATTGGTTCCTTCATATTCTATGAAGATTTTTATCGGTCGAACCACGATGTCAAGGATTCAATCAATCTCGTATGCAGTTCCCTTTGTCCATCGGTATGTTACTTACCCGAGATTTGATCGTTGGTATCTCCATACCTAGTTCATTCTCGTTACCGGCAAGACTCTTTACTCGTTCCGTAATACAAGATCTCATGACTAACTCTTTAGTCACATTGCTTGCAAGCTTCTTGTGATGTTGTATTACCTAGTGGGCCCAGAGATACCTCTCGGTCATACGAAGTGACAAATCCCAGTCTCGATCCACGCCAACCCAACAGACACCCTCGGAGATACCTGTAGAGCACCTTTATAATCACCCAGTTATGTTGTGACGATTGATACACACAAGGCATTTCTCCAGTGTCAGGGAGTTGCACGATCTCATGGTTGGAGGAACAGATACTTGCTATGGATAAAGCAGTAGCAATAAACTAACACGATCAAATGTTATGCTTACGGTTGGGTCTTGTCCATCACATCATTCTTCTAATGATGTGATCCATTTATCAGATGACAATATGGCTAGGAAACCTTGACCATCTCTGATCAACATGCTAGTCTAGTAGAGGCTCACCAGGGACATGGTGTTGTCTATGTATCCACACATGTATCTGAGTTTCTGATCAATACAATTCTAGCATGGATAATAAACGATTATCGTGAACAAGGAAATATGATAATGACCAATTTATTATTGCCTCTATGGCATATTTCCAACAGTCTCCCACTTGCACTAGAGTCAATAATCTAGTTCACATCGCCATGTGATTCACACCCAATAAGTTCTGGGGTTTGATCATGTTTTGATTGTGAGAGAGGTTTTAGTCAACGGCTCTGTAACATTCAGATCCGTGTATACATTGCAAATCTATATGTCATACTGTAGATGTTGCTACTACGCCCCACTTGGAGCTATTCCAAATGACTGCTCCACTATAAGTATACAGATTGCTACTTAGAGTCATCTGGATCGGTGTCAATGCTTTCAATGACGTAATCTTTTACGACGAACTCTTTATCACCACCATAATCAAGAAACATTTACCTAGTCCTCCAGTTACTAAGGATAATTTTGACCGCTGTCCAGTGATCCACTCCTGGATCACTCTTGTACCCCCTTGCCAGACACGTGGCAAGGCACACAAGATGTGCAGTACACACCATGGCATACCGTATAGAGCATGTGGCAAAGGCAAAGGGGACGACCTTCGCCCTTTCTCTTTCTTCTGCCGTGGTCGAGCTTTGAGTCTTACTCAACTTCACACCTTACAAATCAGGCAAGAACTCCTTCTTGGACTGATCCATTTTGAACTTTTTCAAAATCTTGTCAAGGTATGTACTCATTGAAAGTCTTATCAGTCTTCTTGATCTATCTCTATATATCTTGAAGCCCAATATTTAATTAGCTTTATCCAGGTCTTCCTTTGAAAAACTCCTTTGAAACAACCCTTTATGCTTTCCAGAAATTACTACATTATTTCCGATCAATAGTATGTCATCCACATATACTTATCAGAAATTCTATAGTGCTCCCACTCACTTTCTTGAAAATACAAGTTTCTTATAAACTTTGTATAAACCCAAAAGCTTTGATTACCTCATCAAAGCATATATTCCAACTCCGAGATGCTTGCACCAGTCCATAGAAGATCGCTAGAGCTTGCATACCTTTTAGCATCCTTAGGACCGACAAAACCTTCTGGTTGTATCACATACAACCTTTCCTCATGGAAACTGTTAAGGAAACTCTATTTTGAAATCCATGTGTCAGATTTCATAATCGAAAAATGCAACAACTGCTAACATAATTCCAACAGACTTTAGCATCGCTACGGGTGAGAGAGTCTCATCGTAGTCAACTCCTTGAACTTGTCAGAAACCTCTTTGCGACAAGTCGAGCTTTTATAAATGGTGACATTACCATCAACGTCTGTATCAAAGATCCACTTGTACTTAATGGCCTGCCGGTCAACAAGCAAATCTACCAAAGTCCATACTTGGTTTTCATACATGGATCCTATCTCGGATTTCATGGCTCCTAGCCATTTGTCGGAATCTGGGCCCACCATCGCTTCTTCATTGCTAGTAGGTTCACTGTTGTCTAACAACATGACCTTTCAAGACAGGATTGCCATACCACTCAGGGGTGGTCCGACTCCTTGTTGACCTATGAGGCTTGGTAGTAACTTGATCTAAAGCTTCATGATCATCATCATTAGCTTCCTCTTCAATGGGTGTATGCATAACATGAACACCTTTCTGCGTTGTGCTACTTTCCAATTCAAGTGAAGGTTCGATAACCTTATCAAGTTCTACTTTCCTCCCTCTCAATTCTTGTGAGAGAAACTCTTTCTCGAGAAAGGACCCGTTTTCAGCAAAAACACTTTGCCCTCGGATCTGAGACAGAAGGTATACCCAACTGTTTCCTTAGGGTATCCTATGAAGACACATTTTTCCGCTTTGGGTTTGAGCTTATCAGACATAAGTGTCGCATTCCCAAACTCTAAGAAATGACAGATTAGGTTGCTGCCAAACCATAATTCATACGGTGTCATCTCAACGGATTCAGATGCTGCCCTATTAAAGTGAATGTTGTTGTATCTAATGCATAACCCCAAAATGATAATGGCAAAACGGTAAGAGACATCATAGTACGCATCATATCCGATAGAGCACGACTACGGCGTTCGGACAAACCATCACACTATGGTGTTCCAGGCGGCATGAGTTGTGAAACAATTTTCACATTTTCTTAAGATGCATACCAAACTCGTAACTCAGATATTCACCTCCACGATCATATCACAGACATTTTGTCTTCTTGTCATGATGATCTTCAGCTTCACTCTGAAATTAATCGCTTCAACCTTTTCAAACATTTTAGACTTGTGTTTGATTAAGTAAATATACCCATATATACTCAAATCATTAGTGAAGGTAAGAAAATAACGATATCCACTGCACTCTTCAACACTCATTGGACTGCATACATCAACATGTATCATTTCCAATAAGTCTCTTGGCCCGCTCCATCATATCGAAAACGGGGTCTTAGTCATCTTGCCCATGAGGCATGGTCTGCATGTGTCAACCGATTCGAAATCAAGTGCATCCAAAGATCCATCAGTATGGAGTTTCGTCATGCGCTTTACACCAATATGACCTTAGCGGCAGTGCCACAAGTATGTGGTACTATAATTATTAACTTTGTATCTTTTGGCATCAATATTATGAGCATGTGTATCACTACGATTGAGATTCAATAAACCATTCACATTGGGTGCATGACCATGGAAGGTATTATTCATGTAAAGAGAATAACCATTATTCTCCGACTTAAATGAATAACCGTATTGCAATAAAGACGATCTAATCATGTTCATGCTCAACGACAACACCAAATAACATTTATTTAGGTTCAACACTAATCCCGAAGGTAGAGGGAGCGTGCGATGGTGATCACATCAACCTTGGAAACACTTCCAACACACATCATCACCTCGCCCTTAGCTACTCTCTGTTTATTCCGTAGCTTTTATTTCGAGTTACCAATATTAGCAACTGAACTGGTATCTAATACCCAGGTGCTACTAGGTGTACTAGTAAGGTACACATCAATAACACGTATATCAAATATACTTTTGTTGACGTTGTCATTTTTCTTATCTACCGAGTATTTGGGGTAGTTCCGCTATCAGTGACCATTCCCCTTACAATAGAAGCTCTTAGTCTCGGGTTTGGTTTCAACCTTGGGTTTCTTCACTGGAGCGGCAACTGTTTTGCCATTCTTGAAGTTTCCCTTCTTGCCCATGCCCTTCTTGAAACTAGTGGTCTTACCATCAACACTTGATGCTCCTTTTTGATTTCTACCTTTGCGTCGTAAAACATTGCAAATAGCTCAGGGATCATCTTCTCTATCCCTTGCATGTTATAGTTTATCACGAAGCTATAGTAGCTTGGTGCCAGTGACTTGGAGAACTCTGTCAATCACTATCTTATCTCGAAGATGAACTCGCACTTGATTCAAGCGATTGTAGCATCCAGACATTCTGAGCACATGCTCACTGACTAAGCTATTCTCCTCCATCTTGTAAGCAAAGAACATGTCAGAGGTCTCATACCTCTCCACACGGGCCTGAGCCTGGAATACCAATTTCAGCTCTTGGAACATCTCATATGATCCATGGCATTCAAAACGTCTTTGGAGCCCCAGTTCTAAGCCGTAAAGCATGGCGCACTAAACTATCAAGTAGTCATCTAAACATGTCTGCGAGACGTTCACAACATCTACAGAAGACGCTTGAGGGGGTGGCACACCGAGCGGTGCATCAAGGACATAAGCCTTCTGTGCAGCAATGAGGACAATCCTCAGATCATGGACCCAGTCCGCATAATTGCTACTATCAACTCTCAACTTAGTTTTTTCTAGGAACGTATCAAAATACTGGGGAGTTACGACGCGAGCTATTGATCTACAATATAATTTGCAAAGACATTTTGACTATGTTCATGATAATGAGTTCAACTAATCATATTACTAAAGAACTCCCACTCAAATCAACATCCCTCAGGTTTTCTAAGTGTGACATGATCTAAATCCACATACCCAAGTCTGATCATCACGTGACATGATGTGGCTTGAATGGTGAACATCTTCATGTTGATCATATCTACTATACGACTCATGCTCGACCTTTTGGTCTCCTATGTTCCGAGGCCATGTCTATACATGCCAGGCTCGTCAAGCTTAACCCAAGTATTCCGCATGTGTAAATCTGGCTTACACCCGTTGTATGCGAACGTAGAGTCTATCACACCCGATTAAGTAAATAAGATGCATAAAGGATAAACATCACATGCGAATCATATAAGTGACATGATATGGCCATCATCATCTTGTGCTTTTGATCTCCATCTCCAAAGCACTGGCATGATCTCCATCGTCACCGGTATGACACCATGATCTCCATCATCATGATCTCTATCATTGAGTCGTCATGAGGTTGTCTTGCCAACAATTGCTTCTACAATTATTGCTAACGCATAGCGATAAAGTAAAGCAATTACATGGCGTTTAATGATTGACACGCAGGTCATACAATAAATTAAAGACAACCCTATGGCTCCTGCTGGTTTCCGTACTAATCGACATGCAAGTCTTGATAACTAATACAAAACATGATCATTTCATACATCAACATATATCAAATCACATCTTGGCCATATCACATGACACCATGCCCTGCAAAAACAAGTTAGACGTCCTCTACTTTGTTGTTGCAAGTTTTATTTGGCTGCTATGGGCAACTAGTAAGAACCGTTCGTACCTACACAAAGCCACAACAGTGATATTCAAGTTGCTATTTAACCTTCTACTAGGACCGCCTCTATCGAATCCGATTCAACTAAAGTGGGAGAGACAGATACCCGCCAGCCATCTTTATGCAACAAGTTGCATGTCAGTCGATGGAACCGGTCTCTCGTACGTGGACGAGTAAGGTTGGTCCGAGCCGCTTAATCCCACAATACCGCCGAATCAAGATAAGACTAAGGAAGCAAGAAATATGAACATCAACGCCCACAAACTCTTTTGTGTTCTACTCGTGCATGTTATCTACGCATAGACCTAGCTCATGATGCCACTGTGTGGGAATGTTGCATGGGAAACAAAAAAATTCCTACGATCACCCAAGATCTATATATGGACATCAACAGCTACGAGAGGGAGAGTGGATCTACATACCCTTGTAGATCGCTAAGCGGGAAGCGTTAAGAAATGCGGTTGATGTAGTCGAACGTCTTCGCGATCCAATCACGACCCCTTCCGATCTAGCGCCGAACGGACGGCACCTCCGCGATTAGCACACGTACAGCTCAATGACATCTCCGACTCCTCGATCCAGCGAGCGAGGGTGGAGTATTAGATGATTTCTCCGGCAGCACGACGGCGTGGTAGCGGTGGTGGTCAAGCAATCTCACCAGGGCTTCGCCAAGCGCTGCCGCAAATGCGTTTTGGAGGAGAAACAAATCTAGGGAAAGAGGGAGGCTGCACCTATGGCTTGGGGTGCTGCTGCCCTCCCTATCCCTCTCTATTTATAGGAGGAGGTGGTAGGTAGGGCGCAGCCTTTGCCTCTCCTCCAAGGAGGGTCGGCCGGCCAAGGTGGGGAGGAGTCCACCTCCCACAAGGGAGGTGGAAGCCCTAGGGAGGAGTCCCTCCCCTCCAAGCCACCTCCTACCTACCACCCTTGGGCGCATGGGCCCTTAGGGGTCGGCTTCCTAGCCTACTAGGGGCTGGTGCGCCACCTCCTAAGCCCATGTGCCCCCCCAGGGTGGGTGGGCCCCTCCCGGTGGACCCCAGAACCCTTTCGGCGCTCCCAGTACACTACCGGAAACACCCGAAACTTTTCCGGAACCCTAATACCACTTTCCTCTATATAAATATTTACCTCCGGACCATTCCGGAACTCCACATGACGTACGGTATCTCATCCGGGACTCCAAAAAACCTTCGGCCACCAACATACATAACTCAACTATACTATATCGTCACCGAACGTTAAGTGTGCAGACCCTGCGGGTTCGAGAACTATGCAGACATGACCGAGACACCTCCATGGTCAATAACCAATAGCGGGACCTGGATGCCCATATTGGTTCCTACATATTTTACAAAGATCTTTATCGGTCGAACCACGATGTCAAGGATTCAATCAATCCCGTATGCAGTTCCCTTTGTTCATCGGTATGTTACTTGCCCGAGATTCGATCATCGACATGTCCATACCTAGTTCAATATCGTTACCGGCACGTCTCGTTGCTCCTTACGTAATACAAGATCGCGTGAGTAACTCTTTAGTCACATTGCTTGCAAGCTTCTTGTGATACTGTATTACTGAGTGGGCCCAGAGATACTTATTCGTCATATGGAGTGACAAATCCAAGTCTCGATCCACGCCAACCCAACAGACACCCTCGGATATACCTGTGGAGCACCTTTATAATCACCCAGTTATGTTGTGACATTTGATACACACAAGGCATTCCTCCACTGTCAGGGAGTTGCATGATCTCATGGTTGTAGGAACAGATACTTGACATGGATAAAGCAGTAGCAATAAACTAACACGATCAAATGCTATGATCACTAGTACAGAACCGGCGTACTAGTCCCGGTTGGGAAGGACCTTAGTCCCAGTTCCCAAACCGGGACTAATATATTGGGGCTAAAGGCCCCCCTTTAGTCCTGGTTGGCAACGAACTGGGACTAAATCCGGGCCACGTGGCCGGCTAAGCCCGCGGTGGGCCGGGGACCTTTAGTCTCGGTTGGTGACACCAACCGGGACTAAAGGTTTAGGGGTTTAGGGGTTTAGTCTTTATTGTTTATTTTTCCTTTCCATTTTGTGTTTCCATTTTTTTTCAAACATATTTTACGCTACTACATAATGTACACGTTATGCATATATAATAGAATTTCTCATAGAACCAATCATATATCATAGAATTTCTCGTACGACCATGCATATATATATATATATACAATTTGGTATATACAATTTTTCCTACAATTTGCAGATCATTACATGCAGGCATTAGGTGTAATGGTATTCTCCGTCGGGAGATATGACTTGCTCAAGCAAAAATCCCGCCATTTCCTCTTGATTGCTTGTATGCAGTCCGTTGCTAGGAGCCTTTCCCACATCAACACCATCTTTAAGAAGGAGATCAATATGAATATATTAGTTGTGTGTATATATATTAGATCATGATAAAAAACATTGTGAATAGTGTTCACGTACCCAAAGATGTCTTGCATCTCCACTCCTTTCGGTCATAAAGCAAATGTTCTCGCAAACGTAGTATGCACATAAATTAGTCCCCTGTGCTTGTTTCATGCACTTTACGAGAATAGAATTCAATCAGATAATAATCAAGCATGATATTGGTTATTCAAACTAGAATTAAAGTGATGCGCGGACGTAGCTAGTACTACTTAATTATAATTACCTTGGACCGTCGCCATCTCAGCGCTTGTTTCCATTCACCGTCAATCTCTTTGATGAATTTTTTCCAAACCCTGCCCGGCAAAGAAAATGGATAAAGGATCTATTAATTACTTAATATTAGGAAATGAACTAAAGAGGCCGACATAGTGCAATAATGATTGAAATTACCTATCGAGCATCAAATACATGTTTTTGTATTCCTTAGACTCTTTATTTAGAGAGTCCAGTACTTCAACAGTTCCCTCGTTAACTCTAATTATTAGCAGGATCCAGTGATATCTCCGCACACGTTTGTATAAGCGGGCATGCATTGTGAATTCAACTACACACTTAACATTGAGTAAGCAAAAATAGAATTTGTAGTACAAGACAATAAAGGCTCACCTGAAGTTGTAAGGAAGTTGTATTTCTGGTTTGGTATATAGGCTCTTCAAAAACATTAGCAAGCTTTCCTCTATGTCTTTTTCCAACGTAGTTAACACCTCTTCATTAACAGTATTTGGGTCAATGAACCCAGTGCCATGGACTCCATCTCTATTCAATTCAAAAATCTTCATTGTGCATAATACCACACAAAAGAATATAGTGAGGATAATTAATTACAGGCAATGAACGAGATGAGCTAGAGACTTAAATTACAGAAACAAATCACTTGCAGACAATAGCAACTGACGAGAGATTTGTCGAGTGCGGCTTGATTGAGTAACTGAAAAAGTTCTTTATTTTTAATCCACAAATCTTTACCATGGGAGTAATGCTCTAGCTTGACTTTCACCATGAGGCTCTCTCGCCCGACCTTTACTTCTCTCAAGTACCACTGATGCAAGTTGTGCATTTGCGTTGACAGAAGCTTCTCCGCTTCAGCACAGACTAGTGGCTTCCCGGGGACATATGTCCATGCTAGGTCCTTCTCATCCGTTGTGGGGATTTCCTCAATGCCTAGGAGTGCTTCAACACTGATACCGATCTCGCTAGCATACTTTCTATCAGCGTCGGTTATCGCCTTATAGGTACTCACCTTGAGCGGGGGGATCGACTACACTTCCTGTTCTCCGAGCTGGGGAACAGTTTTCCCGCATTTATTACTACCTGTACTCTACGACTGCAATTTTTTTTGTTGATGATATGACTTGCTAATACTGCGATCATGGTCTGATAATTGCATTTTCTCCACAGCCGGTTTAGCACAATCCAAAAAGTGTTGTACGACTTTCTCAGGTATTATCTCCTTTGGCGGCGGGGGCGGTTTCGGTCCAAAATGGGCCCGTAGTTGGGCAGCCACTTCGAGATCAGTTTCCTCGGCAGTGCTCACATAAGCTAGCTTCTTTTTGGTAGGAGGATCGGGTTTTGTCTTTGGTGCTCTCTTCCGCTTTGGAGTCGGCTGATGCGGCGCAGATCGATATCGCGGAATCGCGCTGCGCTCCGTCTCGGGGTGGGGTGGATTCGGCGGGGGCGGTGGACTCTCGCTGCACTCCGTCTCGGGGTGGGGTGGATTCGACAAGGGCGACGGACTCGTGCTATGCTCCGTCTTGGGGTGGGGTGGATTCGGCAGGGGCGGCGGACACGCACTGTGCTCCATCTCGGGGTGGGGTGGATTCGGCGAGGGCGGCGAACTTGGAGGAGGAGGAGGTGGCCTTGGCACCGAGTTTGGAAACACGATGCATTCCTTATTCAATACAATGAGACACTATATGACTTCTCCTAGTGTACACTCCCCTTCACCTCCAGGAAAGTCAAGCTCTAGTGAGTCATATCCTGACAGAACTTCATCCACCCCGACACGAGCATAGCCAGGTGGAATCGGATTGCCGTGGATGGTTACTTCAGGTGGATTCGGTAAAGCATAGCCGTCCGCCACCTTCATGAATATGTTCTTCATTTTCATGTGTAGCTCACAAGTTGCCGTCTCTTGGATATCATCCACGGGGTAGTGAGCCAGCAGTGCATCATTGGTCGGGACCCGCGTGGAACCCACGCTGCTTTTCGGCATAGATGATGGAATGGTACCATCCAATGTTGGATCGGGTTGCTCCTACCGTTGAGACGCGCTTTGCTGTCTAAGTCTGTTGATCTGCTCCTGCTGTAGCATGTATTTGCGTTCCAACTCCGCGTTCTTTAATTCTACCATTTGAATCCGGTCTAGTTCGTGCTTCTTCTTTCTCGCACGGCTTCTGTAAGTCTCGTTCCTCTCCGCAAACCCCTGAACCCACGGAACAAGGCATTTGCCTCATGTTCGTCCCGGGTGTTCAGTATTCTTGAGGGCGCGTGTAAGCTCGTCGTTCTCTCTCTTGGGCTGGAACACCCCCGTTCGAGCATCTTCTATTGCTTTAAGTAAAGAGTCCGAGGCATCTTTAAGACTTGCCAGTTCAATAAACTCCCCTGTCCTTGGGTCCAACTTTCCCACATGCGCATAAAAACAAGTCCCGCACCTTTTAGGCCAACCCACTGTTTTTGGCCTAAGATTCATCCCACTTAGGCAACCCAGCCTTGTAGCCACCGGTCCCCAGAACATGGTGATGCTGTTTTTTGTTAGTATTTATCATGTTCTTTCTCGACCGTTCCTTAGCTGCTTCCGATTCCTTGAACTCTACCAATAAGTCCCAATGATCTCTTAACTTCTCTAGTTGTCCAATGAATTGTGGAGTCTTCTTTCCTACGCTGACGTATTTGGTCCATAATCTTTTCTTAAAAGTCTGGAATTGTATGGCCATCTTCTTAAGAGCACACTTCTTGACTTTCTCCCATTGGAGATCTGTCAAACTCTCTGGTAGGGTGAAATGTCATGAGCGTCTCCCAAAGTGTATCCTTTGCTCTTTCGTCGACAAAACTAACTCGTCGACCTTCCTTTCGCTTATTCCATTCTTGAACGCTGATCGGGATTCGGTCCCTAACAATAATTCCGCACTGAGCTGTAAATTTGTCCGCATTCTTCTTAGGAGCAATCGGTTCGCCATCTTCTCTGATTACATTGATGTTGAACTTTATGCCAGCATCCAACTTTTTGGCCGGGCCTCGTTTAACCCTTGTAGAAGATTTGCTCGATTCAGAGGGCTAAAAGAAGAAAGATTCATTAATATATATATATATATACAAATCAATTAATACATGTAATGATCACCAGAGGCCTTATATTTATAATATATATATATACCTCGTCGGACTTCGTTAATTGAAGAACATTTCCTTCACCATCTTTGTCTGTGTGCCCTTCGTCTCTTGGTCTTCCTCAATTCCCTCACCGGAATCGTTCAGATATTGGATCGTATCATCTAGTTCAATCTCTGGGTTTTCCCGTATCATCTCGAAGAGATCCTCTTCATGGCCTCTGCCACTACCGTCCATAGCTTTAACCAATCCAAAAGAAAGATATATGAAAAATTTAGTATTCAAATTATAATGCACTATTTTTTTAGCATCATCATCATATAATAGTACTAATATATCTCGAATAATCCACTTAATGCATCATCGAATATTATCAAATATTATCACTAATACACCTCGAATATTATCATATAACATTACTACTACACCTCGAATATTATAGCTCGAATACAACGCGGGCGGGCGGTCGACACCCAAAGAGAAGGAACTATCACGGGATCATAGCTCAGGTGAGATCCCTGAAGAACCTGTCAAGTATTCGAGAACCTGGCATCCAACGCAGCCATGTAGCGTCGGACGAAAACTCATCTGTTACAAAGGCATTTCATTTTTTAAACTTATTTCAACTCTAGACTTTTTGTGCATTCAATATGCACCATTCAAAGCCACATCCTCAAATTTCAAACATTTCTAACTTCATTTGTTATTTTTCATGCATTTAATGATTTTTTTTGCGTTGAATGACCCTGAACTAGAAAAGCAGTACAAATGAACTCAGAGAAGGTTGAAACTTGTCATGGTATCATAATTGCATACACATATCATGTGATAAAAAGTTGAGAGGGTTATGGCAGAAACTGGATGCACTTCGTGTACAAAATGGACCATCTCCTTCGAAGTATGAGGGTTTCGGACGAAAACTCATCTGTTACAAAGGCATTTCATTTTTTAAACTTATTTCAACTCCAGACTTTTTGTGCATTCAATATGCACCATTCAAAGCCACATCCTAAAATTTCAAACATTTCTGATTTCATTTGCTATTTTTCTTGCATTTAATGATTATTTTTTTGCGCTGAATGACCCTGAAATTGAAAAGTAGTACAAATGAACTTTGAAAAGGTTGAAACTTGGCATGGTATCATAATTTCACACACATAGCATGTGATAAAAAGTTGAGAGGGTTACGGCAAAAACTGGATGCACTTCATGTACAAACTGGACCATCTCCTTCGAAGTATGAGGGTTTTGGACGAAAATTCATCTGTTACAAAGGCATTTCATTTTTTTAAACTTATTTCATCTCCAAACTTTTTGTGCATTCAATATGCACCATTCAAAGCCACATCCTCAAATTTCAAACATTTCTAACTTCATTTCCTATTTTTCATGCATTTAATGATTTTTTTTGTGCTAAATGACCCTGAAATTGAAAAGCAGTACAAATGAAATCTAAAAAGGCTGAAACTTGGCATGGTATCATCATTTCACACACATAGAATGTGATAAAAAGTTGAGAGGGTTACGGCAAAAACTGGATGCACTTCATGTACAAACTGGACCATCTCCTTCGAAGTATGAGGATTTCGGACGAAAACTCATCTGTTACAAAGGCATTTCATTTTTTTAAACTTATTTCAACACCAGACTTTTTGTGCATTTAATATGAACCATTCAAATCCACATCCTCAAATTTCAAACATTTCTAACTTCATTTGCTATTTTTCATGCATTTAATGATTTTTTTGCGCTGAATGAGCCTAATATTGAAAAGCAGTACAAATGAACTCTAAAAAGGTTGAAACTTGGCATGGTATCATAATTTCACACACATAGCATGTGACAAAAAGTAGAGAGGGTTACGGCAAAAACTAGATGCACTTCATGTACAAACTGGTCCATCTCCTTCGAAGTATGAGGGTTTCGGACGAAAACTCATCTGTTACAAAGGCATTTCATTTTTTAAACTTATTTCAACTCCAGACTTTTTGTGCATTCAATATGCACCATTCAAAGCCACATCCTCAAATTTCAAACATTTCTAACTTGATTTGCAATTTTTCATGCATTTAATGATTTTTTTGCGCTCAATGACCCTGAAATTGAAAAGCAGTAGAAATGAACTCTGAAAAGGTTGAAACTTGGCATGGTATCATCATTTCACACACATAGCATGTGCTAAAAAGTTGAGAGGGTTACGACAAAAACTGGATGCACTTCATGTACAAACTGGACTATCTCTTTTTCTTCGCGTGTGTCCCTTTGCGCAGTAACCATGGACAAAAACTGTGACACCCTAGGCTTATGCCACAGTGATCATTGTAATTAAGCTACAGTAATGATCATGAACAGTGCCTAGTTATTTTGCTAAGTGAAGTTTGGTCAAGTTGGATTCAAAACCCAATTCAAATTCCAATGCAAATGCCTTGTGGTTTTATGTGGTGAAATTAAATTTTCAAACATCAAAGATAAAATGTTCCAAAATTGTGGAATATTCCAAAACAAATAATGTTGAGGAAAACAACATCACCAAACATGTGGTGTGGACCCCACCAAATAAAACAGGAGCAGAAAGTATTCTTGAATGCATTTAAATTCAATTTTAAACTACAAACAGTTACTAAAAATCCTCAAAGCTACTGTGGACCTTTGTAATATTGCAACTAAATATTTGGGCTATGTCTCACATTTTTGTGTGAAGAGTAAATGCCAAAAGAAAATAAAAATGGGAATTGGAAAATAAAAACAGAGAAAGAAAAAGGGGGAAAAAGGCCCTGGCCAACTGGGCCGAACCGGCCAGGCCCAGCCCAGCTCACCTGCTCCCCCTCTCGTGTCATCGTCCCCGTGGCCGAGCTCACCCGCGCCGGCCACCGCTCGCCACGGCGACGGGGGCAGTTGGGGCGAGGGGATAAGGCTCACCCCGAGCCACTCCCTCGGGCGCCCTGTCCATTCCCCCCCCCCATCGTTCTCCCTCGCTCGCCCCCTCCAGATCCGCCGCGTCCGAGCGCCGCCGTCACCATGGCTCCGGCGTAGCCGCGGCTACCGTGCCTCCCGCGCCTCACCGACGCGCCCTTCCGCTCCGCCACGTCCTCCTCGACCTCCCCGACCACGAGCCCGACGCCTCGGAGACCTACATCGCCGTCCCCGCGTCGTCTTCAACCTCGGGCACCCGTGCTCGTCGCCGTCGATTCGCCGCCGTCGAGCCTTCCCCGAGCTTGCTTTGAACGGCCACACCCCAATGTGAGCTTCGCCTACCCCCTGACCCTCCTCGTGCCAGCTAGCTCGCCGTAGGCGCCGTTTCCGCCGTGGCCCGAATGCGCCGCACGCGGATGCTCGTCGCCGGCGCCGTTCCGGTGACCAAATGGTCACGGGCTGGCCACCATCGTGCTCGCCGCACCGCGTAGGGTCGATTCCGCGCTAGCTCCGTCTCGTTTGCTCGCTAGATGCACGCGTCCGTGCTCGCCCGAGCTTCGGCCTCCGCTGTCGTGCTCGCCGCCGGCGCTACGCGCCGTCGCCGGCCATGCCACCATCACCATCGTGCACGGCGTCGACTGGCCGTTCCAACGGGCCTGGCCGCGCTCGATTTGGCCTCCTGTACGCGAAACCCGAGCTCCGGCTCGGTTCGGGAGCTCGCCGGAGCGTCGCCTGCGCGTCTCCGGCCCCGGCCGCCGACGTGGCCGGCTGGGGCCCAGCCCCAGGGTCACTACCAACAGGCCCCGCGGTCACCGTTGACTGGGTTGACCCAGTCAACTGCTGACTGGGCTGGCCCCTGTCACTGATAGTGGGGCCCCACACCCCCTGTGTCTATGACACATGGGCCCCATTTGTCAGATAGTTTAATTAGTGAAATGGATTAATTAAAATTAATAAAACTGCCTAAACAGTCTATGACAGATGGGCCCCACCTGCTAATCAATTCTGTTTAGTTAATTTAATAAATTGGAATTCCACTGTGTCTATGACATGTGGACCCCACATGTCAGGTTCAAACACTGTTGACCTGCTGATGCAATGCTGACGTCACATGACACTGTTTCGGATAATGTCTGATTTAATAAATAGATTTAATTCCAAAAAATCAATAAAACTTTAGAAAATCATAGAAAATAATCTGTAAGTCAGATGAAAATAATTTATATATGAAAGTTGATCAGAAAAATACCACGAATCCAAATATGCCATCGGTTCATCTGTCACATGCCTCTAGCTATCTAAACATGCAACTTTTTGCCTGTTTCGGATAGATGAATAGTGCATGTCTACCGATTAGTAAATCCAAATTAAATCCTAAAAATAACTAGTATGACTTAGACATGATTTTAGGCAACCCTGCACTGCATCCTAACTGGCACATGCCCCTAGCACCGCCAACATGGAATTATCCCCTCCGATTCGTCTGTCCGATAAATCAACAGACCCGGGAAATATCGTCAGATATTCTCCCGCTTCGTCTGCAACGCGTAGTACTGCGTTAATGCATGCCTAGCCAAGCATATTGCCATGTCATGCATCATGTTGCATCTGAGTGCTCTATATTTATTGTTTCTTCCCCCTCTTCTCTTCGGTAGACCCCGAGGCTGACGGAGCTGCCGAGATCGACTACACCGTTGACATTCAGCCTTTTGCCGCAGAGCAGCAAGGCAAGCAAAACCCCCTTGAGCATTCCGATATCACCCATCTCTCTCCCTCTTATGCTTGCATTAGAATTTTGCTATTGTATTAGATAGCTCCTATTCTGATGCATAGCCTGTTTTTGGATGAACTGTTATTTTACCTGCAATCATACCACTACTTAGCATAGGTGGATCAGTGAACCCCCTAAGACCCCTTAGTCCCAGTTGCCCCCGCTTTCATCGACGACTCCGAGAACTTGAAGACAGAAGACTCAGTCGTCATGACTGACAAGCCGTTACCGACACATCACCACACACCCCTTTAGTATGGCACTGCAGAGCTACTAACGAGTGTCGAGGGTGATACCTCACTTAGCACTTCCGGTGTTAATTCTATAGCGTAGTTATCGGTCATGGGTATCGAGGGTGATTCCTCCCTCCCATTTACCGGTATCGACTCTTGCCTTACTCATACCTCGAGTGGGATCCATCGAGGGTTATTCCTCGGATCTTCACTTGATGTATAGACTCACAGTTACTATGACCTGGTTACAGTTACTTGTTTAAGACGGGTCGGCCCCAAGGGTACCCGCGAGAGAAAGATTTGGTGGGATGCGCCGCAAGGCATCCGGAGATTTGGTGGGGTGCGCCGGTAAGGCACCCGAGTATTATTGAACACTAATAAAATTGCTAATGGGTTGAGTATTTAATCTGAGTTAGGTCATTGGCCTAATACGCAATAACCACCATGCGGGGTAATCTGTATGGGCTGCTCGGCGGCGTACATTCTCCCGAAAGCTCTTCAGATGCCACATTTTTCGACTCGCGCCCGGGTGGTCTGGAACGCAGGGACCCTGATGGAGGCCGTGCTAGGACTGGTCCCGGCCGATGGCGTAACGTGCAGGATGGCGAGGGCGATGGCCCAAGACCTCGATCCATTAGGATGTAGACCGGCGTGCTGGCCTCTCTGTTGAGCCTAGGTAGGACTATGTCGTGTCGATCTGCCGAGGCCGGGTATGACCAGAAAATTGTATCCGACCGGAGCTTATCGAGCGTGTTGGGTAATGTGGTGCACCCCTGCAGGGAAGTAAAATATTCGAATAGCCGTGTCCACGGTAACAGGACGACTTGGAGTTGTGCTTTGACCTACTACAACTATAATCATAAACTAATTAAAATGAATTGTGGCTCCGGGATTGCTTCCTCGCAGGGAGTCGAGGAAGGATCTCTGGGCGAGTTTACTTAATTAAAATTGTTACAACAATATGACTATATGTATGTGTTACCAATCTGCACTCTTCTAATGCTGCAAGATGTTGAAGATGCTAGTCTTCGATAGGACTAGGCTTTCTCCCTATTCTTGCTTTCTGCAGTCAGTCCAGATATAACCCTTCATTGAGAATGATGCATATCTAGCATAGTTCTGATGTAAGTCTTGCGAGTACTTTGGATGAGTACTCACTGCTGCTTTGCTCCCCTTTTCCCCTTCGATACGTTGCTGTGTTCAGACGATGGAGCCCAGGATGTGGACTACGCTGGAGATGCCGACTACTACTACCCCGACGGAGGCCCCTACCAGCAGGATGGAGCTTACTATGACGTAGACTTCTCCGACGTCCAGGTGTAGTTAGGAGGTTCCCAGGCAGGAGGCCTCGCCTCTTTCGATCCGCTGTTTATGTTTGTGCTAGCCTTCTTAAGGCAAACTTGTCTAACTTATGTCTGTACTCAGATATATTTGCTTTCGCTGACTCGTGTTTATGTCGAGCTTTGTATTCGAGCCCTCGAGGCCCCTGGCTTGTAATATTAAGCTGTATGACGTTATATTCGTGTCTTTTGTCGTGTTGTGGTATCAATCCATGAGTCCCTAATCTTGGTCGTACACCTTGTGTGCATGATTAGCGTACGGACAAGAATGGGGGCGTCACAAGTTGGTATCAGAGCCGACTGCCTGTAGGTAGCCCCCTTTCCAACTCCTTGGTCGAAGTTGAGTCTAGTCATTGGAAAACTTTTACTAACACTGGTGCTGTGGCTTACGGGCCCACATCTCAATCGGGTGGTATTAGGATCTTTTATTCCTCGTCTATACTCTGGGTTCTGATCTCTCTTCTCTTTCGGGTTAAAGATTTTGCTAAAATCTAACATTAGGTTCTCGTGATCACATCCACCGGAGAATTGTTTCGTCGAAAATTGTCTTCTTTGAAGTTATGATGCACACACTGTCATTTGACATCTTGAATCTCCTTGTTACAGATGCGTCCCGCTAGGCAGATCGTCCGTCTGACCTACGCACACGAGACGACTAGGTTCCCGGCCATTCTGAATGGCCTCTTGAAGACACTGGGTTATCGTTGGTACCCCGAGTACACTGTTTACGAGGACTACCACGAGTTCAACCAGGAACAGTATGAGGCTGTGATGGTCATCTGGGATCGATGAGATCGCTCCATTACTGAGCTGCACACCTTCCGTGGTATTGGAGTGACTGTTGAGATGGCAGTACAGGATGCAGCCTATGCTACTATTGTTCGTCTCCGTGCAGCGAACCCCAGTTTGGACGACACGGCATACAGACACATCCTGTATGTCCCTGCTGGAGTTGATACGCCAGCCGACACTGAGGTCTTGATCCCTTTCGCTCGACAGCGTACCGACCGATCCTACACTGCTATCTGCGCCCCCTACGTGAGTCGCCGCTACGACCCACGGGTTCTGGTTCAGTACACTGAGGCTCTGGATCGCACTGTCAGGGCTCTTAACTTTGAGCTGTACACCACCCGTGCTCGTCTTTACCGGGTTTTGGAGCAGTTGAGGCCAGCAGTCATGGCGGTAATGCATACGGAGTTTGTTCTTCACCTGCGCCCGACTGAGTTTCCTCCAGGACTTGAGTGGCCTGCTGTTGGAGGTCGTACTCCTGCACTTGGGCCTAGGCTCCCAGTTGATATGCAGATTCTGCATCAGGGTGTGCATGGGATGCAGTACTCCTTCACCAGATTTCAGGGTCACCTGCAGTTTCGTGGCTACTTTCGTTGTCCCCGACGCTGATGCATTGTTGTATCCCTCCACCGCGTGCCTGCGTGCCGCCTAGTTGTCTAGGTTAATTTCATGCCGGATCTATCGTCTATTTTGTAACGAACTTATGGTTTGTAATAGACTTATGTATGGATCTGTATGATGGAGTTTGAACTACTATGTTGTAATTATTGCACTTCCTTCTTTGTGCAATTTACTTCATGAATGATTCATTGATTTTGCAATCACCAAATGCTAAACTACCACTGTTAAAATTGACAGAATGGTTAGGCCAGCTGGTCATGGTCATGGTACGCCTGAGCCACCACCGCCGCCGGACTACATGGCTGCTATGATTCAACAGTTTGAACTGAATCGCCAGTTTATGCAAGGGCTTATGGACCATTTCCCGAGGCCGAATATGAATCAGCAGCCATCCCCAGTGACTCTGCAAGACTTCATGCACCTCAACCCTACGATCTTCCGCTTGACGCAGATGACTGGCTCCGTGACATCACTTATGAGCTGGAAGCTTCAGGCGCCCCAGAGGCTAGCTATGTCACCTTTGCCTCGTACTTTCTGAAGGGTCCCGCTGCTCAATGGTGGGACAGCCACAGGCGCTCTCAGCCTGTTGGAACAATCATCACCTGGCCAGAGTTCCAAGCTGCGTTTCGTGCTCGCCATATCCCCCAGGGAACAATGGACAAAAAGAAGCGTGAATTCCGCAACTTAGTCCAGGGCAGCAAGACTGTGGATGCTTATCAGCGGGAATTTCTGGACTTATCTCGCTATGCTGAGGAAGACATTGCAACTGATGCTCGCAAGCAGGAGAAATTCCGTGAAGGTCTTCACCCAGATATTCACCTTCTTCTTCTGGCTCATGACTTCCCTGATTTCGCCACCTTGGTGAATAAGGCTATCCAGATTGAGACAGGTCTGCAGAGGTACAAGGATCACACTAAGCGTAAGATTGACGTGGGTTCATCTTCGGGCCCACGTCCTCAGAAGCAAAGGATCTAGATCCCCAACAATTACCGTCCACCTGCTTATGCACCGAGGCCATCCTATGTGGCGCCTCGTCTGCCCCCTCCACCGCCAAGACAGCCAAGAGTTGTACCGCCAAGAGCACTTCAGCCTCCACCATCCCGTCCTGAGGATGGACTGTGCTTCAAGTGTGGTCGCCCAGGTCACCGTGCTAGAGAATGCAGGCAGAATCAGAATCAACTTGCACTGCCTACCAACCAGCCCCGCAACAACAACGCCAGCCCTAAAACTGGTCGTGTTCAAGCCAACAATGTTGATCTGAATCAAGCTCAAGATCAGCCTTCTACTGTGATGGGTACACTTCTTGGTAACTCAATACCCGCATCCGTATTATTTGATACTGGGTCATCGCATTCATTCATGTCGGAAGAATTTGCATGTAAGCATAACCTTAAAAGCGAGAACATGGACATTCAAATAATGGTATCCACACCCGTGGGAAATTGTCGGACCTCTTTGGTATGTCCTAACGTCGCCATTGAGATCGAAGGACTAGAGTTCCTCGTCTCGCCCATTGTGTTGGTGTCTTCCAATATTGACTTACTCTTGGGAATGGAGTGGATGACAGCACATAGCGCTTCAGTCGTTTGTGCCACCAAAACCGTGCATCTTTTGCACCCTTCCAACGAGTTAGTGGTTCATACCGCTCATCTCGTTCGTAATGCCGAGACACAGATTCATTTCATGAACGCATTGAATGCTTCATCTCTAGAGGGGATTGAAAACATTCCAGTGGTTCGGGACTTCCCGGATGTGTTTCCAGAAGAACTTCCAGGCATTCCCCCTGCTAGAGCAGTCGAGTTTGTCATCGACTTGGTACCTGGTACCACTCCTATAGCCAATCGGCCTTATAAAATGCCTCCTCATGAACTTCTTGAGCTTAAGGAAGAAATTGACAAATCACTTCGCAAGGGTTTTATTCGTCCTAGTTCCTCAGCTTGGGGAGCACCTTCACTCTTTGTCAAGAAGAAAGATGGTACTAATCGGCTAGTTCAAGATTACCGGCCTATTAACCAAGCAACAATTCAGAACAAGTATCCGCTTCCCCGGATCAATGACCTGTATGATCAGCTTGCTGGATCATCAGTGTTCTCTAAACTTGACTTGAGGTTGGGTTATCATCAGATCCGTGTTCGTGAAGAAGATATTCCAAAGACAGCATTTGTTACTCGCTATGGTTCATACGAGTACACCGTCATGTCTTTTGGCTTAACAAATGCCCCAGCAACCTTCTCTCGGTTGATGAATTATATCTTCATGGATTATCTCGACAAGTTTGTAGTGGTATATCTGGATGACATACTGATATATTCCAAAAACGAAGAAGAACATGCCGAACATCTTCGTCTTGTGCTCGAAAGGCTTCGAGAACATCAACTGTATGCAAAGTTCTCTAAGTGTGAGTTCTGGCTAAGTGAAGTGACTTACCTTGGCCATGTGAGCTCCAAGGATGGAATTGCCGTCAACCCTGAACGAGTTCAGGCTATTCTTGACTGGACTCCCCCGAAGAATGTCAAGCAAGTCAGGAGTTTGCTCGGTCTCGCCAGCTATTGCCGTCAATTCATCGAGAACTTCTCCAAGATCGCAAAGCCCCTGACCAATTTGCTTCACAAGGGTGTTAAGTTTGAATGGACAGACAAATGTCAGGAAAGTTTCCAGACTCTCAAGGACAAGCTTACATCAGCACCAGTGCTTGCTCCTCCAGATACTCGTAAGGACTTTGCCATTTATTGCGACGCTTCTCGTCAAGGATTAGGCTGTGTCCTAATGCAAGAGCGCAGAGTAGTTGCTTATGCCTCAAGACAGTTGCGACCTCATGAAGAGAACTATCCAGTTCATGATCTCGAGTTAGCTGCAGTGGTCTATACTCTATTGAATTGGCGACATTACCTTGTTGGTAATCGTTGCGAGATCTATACCGACCACCAAAGTCTAAAGTACTTGTTTACTCAACCGGACTTGAATCTCCGCCAGCGAAGATGGATGGAATCCCTCACAGACTATGATTTCGGTATTTCTTATACCCCTGGCAAGGCTAATGTAATGGCTGACGCCTTGAGCCGTAAGTCATACTGCAACCACATTCAGGTTCACAAGGTTCACCCTCTGCTTCAAGAAGAGTTTCGCAAGCTGAACCTCCATATAGTCCCTCAGGGTTATCTCACTCCTCCTACTGAGGAGTTCTTTAAGATGAACCTCCACGTTGTTGCTCAGGGTTCTCTTAATAAGCTGATTGCTAAACCAGATCTTGTGGACGTCATCAAGTGGAACCAGAGGTGTGACGATGAAGTCAGGAGGATTATGCTCGAGCTCTCAGAAGGAAAGCCCTCACCCTTCACCACTACTGAAGATGGCACTTTGTACTACAAAAACCGGCTAGTGGTACCAAGAGATGTGATTCCGGAGGTCACGAAGGAAGCACATGACACTCCGCTCTCTATTCATCCTGGTAGCACCAAGATGTATCACGACATCCGTCAGAGGTTCTGGTGGCCAAAGATGAAGCAAGACATTGCACGCTATGTTTCAGAGTGTGACATTTGCCGTCGGATCAAAGCAGAACATCAAAAGCCTGCTGGAACTCTACAGCCTATTTCTATTCCTGAATGGAAATGGGATCATGTTGAAATGGACTTCATTACTGCTTTTCCCAGGTCGCAGAAAGGTAATGATGCTATTCTTGTCGTCATTGACCGATTGTCCAAAGTTGCACATTTTCTGGATGTCAAGGAAACTATTACTGCTAGTCAGCTGGCAGATCTATACATGTCCAGAATTGTTTCACTCCACGGTATTCCATCGGTGATCAGTTCAGACCGTGGTAGTTTATTCACTTCAAGATTCTGGACAAGTTTCCAAGAAGCTATGGGGACTCGTTTGTCCTTCAGCACCGCTTTTCACCCTCAATCCCAGGGACAAGTTGAACGAGTCAACCAGATTCTCGAAGACATGCTTCGAGCCTGTGTCATTTCTTTCGGCAAGAATTGGGAAGAATCTCTTCCGTTTGCTGAGTTCTCCTACAACAATAGCTATCAAGCTAGTCTGAAGATGGCTCCTTTTGAAGTGTTGTATGGACGTAAGTGTCGGACTCCTCTGAATTGGTCAGAAACTGGGGAACGTACACTTATCGGTCCGGATATTATCCAACATGCCGAAGATCAAGTCCGCATTATTCAGGCGAATCTGAAAACTGCTCAATCTCGTCAGAAGAGTCAGTATGACCGTCATCACAAGGATATGGTCTATCAACCTGGCGAAAAGGCTTATCTTCGAGTCACGCCAATGAGAGGAACACACCGATTTGGAATCAAGGGCAAGTTGGCTCCTCGTTATATTGGTCCTTTCACTGTTCTCGAAAGGCATGGTAAAGTGGCATACCAATTGGAACTACCGCCAAACCTGTCACAGGTTCACGATGTGTTCCATGTGTCACAACTTCGTCGCTGCTTCAAGGATCCTATCCGAGCAGTGGACCATGAAATGCTGGAACTGCAACAAGACCTTTCTTACAAGGAGCAACCAGTCCGCATTCTCGATGAAACTGAACGTCGTACTCGTCAGAAGGTTACCAAGTTCTTCAAGGTGCAGTGGGCAAATCATTCTGAAGATGAAGCCACTTGGGAACGCGAAGATCATCTCCGTGCAGAATACCCCGGGCTCTTCCCTTCTACTTCTTAATTCTCGGGACGAGAATTCTTGTTAGTAGGGGAGAATTGTGACACCCTGGGCTTATGCCACAGTGATCATTGTAATTAAGCTACAGTAATGATCATGAACAGTGCCTAGTTATTTTGCTAAGTGAAGTTTGGTCAAGTTGGATTCAAAACCCAATTCAAATTCCAATGCAAATGCCTTGTGGTTTTATGTGGTGAAATTAAATTTTCAAACATCAAAGATAAAATGTTCCAAAATTGTGTAATATTCCAAAACAAATAATGTTGAGGAAAACAACATCACCAAACATGTGGTGTGGACCCCACCAAATAAAACAGGAGCTGAAAGTATTGTTGAATGCATTTAAATTCAATTTTAAACTACAAACAGTTACTAAAAATCCTCAAAGCTACTGTGGACCTTTGTAATATTGCAACTAAATATTTGGGCTATGTCTCACATTTTTGTGTGAAGAGTAAATGCCAAAAGAAAATAAAAATGGGAATTGGAAAATAAAAACTGAGAAAGAAAAAGGGGGAAAAAGGCCCTGGCCAACTGGGCCGAACCGGCCAAGCCCAGCCCAGCTCACCTGCTCCCCCTCTCGTGCCATCGTCCCCATGGCCGAGCTCGCCCGCGCCGGCCACCGCTCGCCACGGCGACGGGGGCAGTTGGGGCGAGGGGATAAGGCTCACCCCGAGCCACTCCCTCGGGCGCCCTGTCCATTCCCCCCCCCCTCGTTCTCCCTCGCTCGCCCCCTCCAGATCCGCCGCATCCGAGCGCCGCCGCCGCCATGGCTCCGGCGTAGCCGCGGCTACCGTGTCTCCCGCGCCTCACCGACGCGCCCTTCCGCTCCACCACGTCCTCCTCGACCTCCCCGACCACGAGCCCGACGCCCCGGAGCCCTACATCGCCGTCCCCGGGTCGTCTTCAACCTCGGGCACCCGTGCTCGTCGCCGTCGATTCGCCGCCGTCGAGCCTTCCCTGAGCTTGCTTTGAACGGCCACACCCCAATGTGAGCTTCGCCTACCCCCCCTGACCCTCCTCGTGCCCGCTAGCTCGCCGTAGGCGCCGTTTCCGCCGTGGCCCGAATGCGCCGCCGCGGATGCTCGTCGCCGGCGCCGTTCCGGTGACCAAATGGTCACGGGCTGGCCACCATCGTGCTTGCCGCACCGCGTAGGGTCGATTCCGTGCTAGCTCCATCTCATTTGCTCGCTAGATGGACGCGCCCGTGCTCGCCCGAGCTTCGGCCTCCGCTGTCGTGCTCGCCGCCGGCGCTACGCGCCGTCGCCGGCCATGCCACCATCACCATCGTGCATGGCGTCGACTGGCCGTTCCAACGGGCCTGGCCGCGCTCGATTTGGCCTCCTGTACGCGAAACCCGAGCTCCGGCTCGGTTCGGGAGCTCGCCGGAGCGTCGCCTGCGCGTCTCCGGCCCCGGCCGCCGACGTGGCCGGCTGGGGCCCAGCCCCAGGGTCACTACCAACAGGCCCCGCGGTCACCGTTGACTGGGTTGACCCAGTCAACTGCTGACTGGGCTGGCCCCTGTCACTGACAGTGGGGCCCCACACCCCCTGTGTCTATGACACATGGGCCCCATTTGTCAGATAGTTTAATTAGTGAAATGGATTAATTAAAATTAATAAAACTGCCTAAACAGTCTATGACAGATGGGCCCCACCTGCTAATCAATTCTGTTTAGTTAATTTAATAAATTGGAATTCCACTGTGTCTATGACATGTGGACCCCAAATGTCAGGTTCAAACACTGTTGACCTGATGATGCAATGCTGATGCAAAGCTGACGTCACATGACACTGTTTCGGATAATGTCTGATTTAACAAATAGATTTAATTCCAGAAAATCAATAAAACTTTAGAAAATCATAGAAAATAATCTGTAAGTCAGATGAAAATAATTTATATATGAAAGTTGATCAGAAAAATACCACGAATCCAAATATGCCATCCGTTCATCTGTCACATGCCTCTAGCTATCTGAACATGCAACTTTTTGCCTGTTTCGGATAGATGAATAGTGCATGTCTACCGATTAGTAAATCCAAATTAAATCCTAAAAATAACTAGTATGACTTAGACATGATTTTAGGCAACCCTGCACTGCATCCTAACTGGCGCATGCCCCTAGCACCGCCAACATGGAATTATCCCCTCCGATTCGTCTGTCCGATAAATCAACAAACCCGGGAAATATCGTCAGATATTCTCCCGCTTCGTCTGCAACGCGTAGTACTGCGTTAATGCATGCCTAGCCAAGCATATTGCCATGTCATGCATCATGTTGCATCTGAGTGCTTTATATTTATTGTTTCTTCCCCCACTTCTCTTCGGTAGACCTCGAGGCTGACGGAGCTGCCGAGATCGACTACACCGTTGACGTTCAGCCTTTTGCCGCAAAGCAGCAAGGCAAGCAAAACCCCCTTGAGCATTCCGATATCACCCATCTCTCTCCCTCTTATGCTCGCATTAGAATTTTGCTATTGTAATAGATAGCTCCTATTCTGATGCATAGCCTGTTTTTGGATGAACTGTTATTTTACCTGCAATCATACCACTGCTTAGCATAGGTGGATCAGTGAACCCCCTGAGACCCCTTAGTCCCAGTTGCCCCCGCTTTCATCGACGACTCCGAGAACTTGAAGACAGAAGACTCAGTCCTCAAGACTGACAAGCCGTTACCGACACATCACCACACACCCCTTTAGTATGGCACTGCAGAGCTACTACCGAGTGTCGAGGGTGATACCTCACTTAGCACTTCCGGTGTTAATTCTGTAGCATAGTTATCGGTCATGGGTATCGAGGGTGATTCCTCCCTCCCATTTACCGGTATCGACTCTTGCCTTACTCATACCTCGAGTGGGATCCATCGAGGGTGATTCCTCGGATCTTCACTTGATGTATAGACACACAGTTACTATGACCTGGTTACAGTTACTTGTTTAAGACGGGTCGGCCCCAAGGATACCCGCGAGAGAAAGATTTGGTGGGATGCTCCGCAAGGCATCCGGAGATTTGGTGGGGTGCGCCGGTAAGGCACCCGAGTATTATTGAACACTAATAAAATTGCTAATGGGTTGAGTATTTAATTTGAGTTAGGTCGTTGGCCTAATACGCACTAACCACCACGCGGGGTAATCAGTATGGGCTGCTCGGCGGCGTACATTCTCCCGAAAGCTCTTCAGATGCCACATTTTTCGACTCGCGCCCGGGTGGTCTGGAATGCAGGGACCCTGATGGAGGGCGTTTTAGGACTGGTCCCGGCCGATGGCGTAACGTGCAGGATGGCGAGGACGATGGCCCAAGACCCCAAGCCATTAGGATGTAGACCGGCGTGCTGGCCTCTCTGTTGAGCCTAGGTAGGACTACGTCGTGTCGATCTGCCGTGGCCGGGTATGACCAGAAAATTGTATCCGGCCGGAGCTTATCGAGCATGTTGGGTAATGTGGTGCACCCCTGCAGGGAAGTAAACTATTCGAATAGCCGTGTCCACGGTAACAGGACGACTTGGAGTTGTGCTTTGACCTACTACAACTATAATCATAAAGTAATTAAAATGAATTGTGGCTCCGGGATTGCTTCCTCGCAGGGAGTCGAGGAAGGATCTCTGGGCGAGTTTACTTAATTAAAATTGTTACAACAATATGACTATATGTATGTGTTACCAATCTGCACTCTTCTAATGCTGCAAGATGTTGAAGATGCTAGTCTTCGATAGGACTAGGCTTTCTCCCTATTCTTGCTTTCTGCAGTCAGTCCAGATATAACCCTTCATTGAGAATGATGCATATCTAGCATAGTTCTGATGTAAGTCTTGCGAGTACTTTGGATGAGTACTCACAGCTGCTTTGCTCCCCTTTTCCCCTTCGATACGTTGCTGCGTTCAGACGATGGACCCAGGATGTGGACTACGCTGGAGATGCCGACTACTACTACCCCGACGGAGGCCCCTACCAGCAGGATGGAGCTTACTACGACGTAGACTTCTCCGACGTCCAGGAGTAGTTAGGAGGTTCCCAGGCAGGAGGCCTCGCCTCTTTCGATCGGCTGTTTATGTTTGTGGTAGCCTTCTTAAGGCAAACTTGTCTAACTTATGTCTGTACTCAGATATATTTGCTTTCGCTGACTCGTGTTTATGTCGAGCTTTGTATTCGAGCCCTCGAGGCCGCTGGCTTGTAATATTAAGCTGTATGACGTTATATTCGTGTCTTTTGTCGTGTTGTGGTATCAATCCGTGAGTCCCTAATCTTGGTCGTACGCCTTGTGTGCATGATTAGCGTACGGACAAGAATGGGGGCGTCACAAAAACTCATCTGTAACAGGATGCTTGGGTCAGTCTTCACTGCGAATGGGGGAATATCATGAAACTTTTCATAATCTTCTGACATGTCTGTCTTGTCCTCCACTCCCACGATGTTTCTTTTCCCTGAAAGAACTATGTGGCGCTTTGGCTCACCGTATGATGTATTCACTTCCTTATCTTTCCTTTTTCTTGGTTTGGTAGATATGTCCTTCACATAGAAAACCTGCGCCACATCATTGGCTAGGACAAATGGTTCCTCTGTGTACCCAAGATTATTGAGATTTACTGTTGTCATTCCGTACTTCTGGTCTACCTTAACCCATGTCAGATTGACCCATTTGCACCGAAACAAAGGTATGTGTAATTCAGGTCCATAGTCAAGTTCCCATATGTCCTCTATGTAACCATAATATGTGTCCTTTTCCCTATTCTTGTTTGTTGCATCAAAGCGGACACCACTATTTTGGTTGGTGCTCTTTCTATCTTGGGCGATCGTGTAAAATGTATTCCCATTAATCTCGTAACCTTTGAAAGTCTATATAGTCGAAGATGGTGATTTGGACAACAAGTACAGCTCATCTCCAACACTGTCGTCATTCATGAGATGTGTTAGAAACCAATCGCCGAAAGTCCCCATGTGTTCACGTGTAATCTAGTCGTCAGACTGCTCCGGTTGTTTGGAGCATAGAATATTCTTGTGTTCATTGATATACGGGGCCACCAAGGTGGAACCATGTAGAACTGCGTAGTGTCCTTGAGTGAAAGAATGCCCGTCCCTACATATTATTGCTTTCTTTCCTAGCGTGCCTTTTCCACTCAGTCTTCCCTCATGTCGTGATTCAGGAACACCAATCGGCTTAAGCTCAGGAATAAAGTCAACACAAAACTCAATAACCTCCTCTGTTTCATGGCCCTTGGAGATGCTTCCTTCTGGCCTAGCACGGTTATGAACATATTTCTTTAAGACTCCCATGAACCTCTAAAAGGGGAACATATTGTGTAGAAATACAAGACCTAGAATGGCAATCTCTTCGACTAGGTGAGCTAGGACATGCGTCACGATATTGACGAAGGATGGTGGAAACACCAACTCGAAACTGACCAGACATTGCACCAAATCATTCTGTAACCCTGGTAGGATTTCTAGATCGATTACCTTTCTGAGAAATTGCATTGAGGAATGCACATAGCTTCACAATTGCTAATCGAACATTTTCCGGTAGAAGTACACTCAATGCAACCGGAAGTAACTGCGTCATAATCACGTGGCAGTCATGAGACTTTAGGTTTTGAAATTTTTTCTCTACCATATTTATTATTCCCTTTATATTCGAAGAGAAGCCAGACAGGACCTTCATACTAAGCAGGCATTCAAAAAAGATTTTCTTCTCTTGTTTGGTAAGAGTGCAGCTGGCAGGACCTTCATACTGCTTTGGATGCATGTCGTCTTTTTCGTGCATATGTTGCTGGTCCTCCCGTGCCTCCGGTGTATGTTTTGTCTTCCCATACACGCCCAGGAAGCCAAGCAGGTTCACGCAAAGATTCTTCGTCACATGGATCACGTCGATTGCAGAGCGGACCTCTAGGAATTTCCAATACTCTAGCTCCCAAAATATAGATTTCTTCTTCCACATGGGTGCGTACCTGTCAGCGTCATTCGGAACAGATTGACCGCCAGGTCCCTTTCCAAAGATTACTTTTAAATCCTTGACCATATCAAGTATATCATCACCAGTATGGTGGCTAGGCTTCTTTCGGTTATCCGCCTCACCTTTGAAATGCTTGCCTTTATTTCTTAAGGCATGCTTGATCGGAAGAAACCGCCGATGTCCCAGGTTCACAACCTTCTTACATTTATCCAAATATATACCTTCACTCTCATCTAAACTGTGCATGCATGCAATGTATCCCGTGTTTGTCTGTCCTGAAAGGTTACTAAGAGCAGGCCAATCATTGATGGTTACAAACAGCAATGCTCGTAGGTCAAATTCCTCCTGTTCGTGCTCATCCCATACACGTACACCTTTTAAATCCCACAACTGTAAAAGTTCATCAACAAATGGCTTTAGGTACACATCAATGTCGTTTCTGGGTTGCTTAGGGCCTTGGATGAGCACTGGCATCATGATGAACTTCCGCTTCATGCACAACCATGGAGGAAGGTTATAGATACATAGAGTCACAGGCCAGGTGCTATGATTGCTACCCTTCTCCCCAAAAGGATTGATGCCATCTGCACTTAAACCAAACCATAAGTTCCTTGTGTCATCTGCAAAGTCTGGCCACTTTCTATCAATTTTTCTCCACTGCGACCCATCAGCGGGTACTCTCAACTTTCCGTCTTTCTTACGGTCATCTTTGTGCCATCGCAACAACTTGGCATGCTATTTGTTTTGGAACAAATGTTTCAACCGTGGTATTATAGGAGCATACCACATCACCTTGGCAGGAATCCTCTTCCTGGGGCGCTCGCCCTCAACATCATCAACAGGGTCATCGCCCCTGATCTTATAGCACAATGCATCGCATACCGGGCATGCATTCAAATTCTCGTACTCCTCACCGCGGTAGAGGATGCAGTCATTAGGGCATGCATGTATCTTCTGCACCTCTAATCCTAGAGGGCACACAACCTTCTTTGCTTCATACGTACTATCGAGCAATTCGTTGTCCTTTGGAAGCTTATTCTTCATTATTTTCAGCAACTTTCCAAATCCCTTGTCATTTACACCATTCTCTGCCTTCCATTGTAGCAATTCCAGTGTGGTACCCAACTTTTTCTTGTCATCTTCGCAATTTGGGTATTACAATTTTTTGTGATCCTCTAACATGCGCTGCAACTTCAACTTTTCCTTTTTCACTGTCACAGTTTCTCTTTGCATCAGCAATGGCCCGACCAAGATCATCAGCGGGCTCATCTGATGCCTCTTCTTCAGCTTCTTCTTCTTCTTCTTCATTCTCTTCCCCTATTGTAGTACCATCGTATTCAGGGAACCCAGGATAGTTGTCATCATCCTCTTCTTCTTCATTATCTTCCATTAGAACCCCTCTTTCTCCATGCTTGGTCCAACAGTTATAGCCGGACATGAAAACGGACGTAAACAGGTGGACGTGAATGTCTTTTGAGCTAGAGTAATTCTTATCATTCTTACAGACAGCACATGGACAACACATAAAACCATTCCGCTTGTTTGCCTCAGCCGCATGCAGAAAACTATGCACGCCATTAATGAACTGGGGAGAGCGTCGGTCTTCGTACATCCACTGCCGACTCGTCTTCATTACATAACATCAAAGTGACCAAATTAATACAAGTTCATACATAAAGTTCATACACACTTATTCTCATAAAACGACATACAACAATCTAGCTAAAGCATTTAAATGCAACAACAAATGCGATCAAAATCGCAACTAAGGTAACAATTGATCCAACAGCATAATGATACCAAGCCTCTTTATTAATAGCATATTTTATAATCTTTATATTCTTCAAGCGCATTGCATCCATCTTGATCTTGTGATCATCGACGACATCGGCAACGTACAACTCCAATTTCATCTTATCTTCTTCAACTCTTTTCAATTTTTCTTTCAAATAATCGTTTATTTTTCAACTAAACTTAACTTCTCGACAATAGGGTCGGTTGGAATTTCCGGTTCACATACCTCTTAGATAAAAATATGTATGTCAACTTGATGGTCATAATTGTCATTAACACAATCGAAATGCAACAAATAGTTATAAAAGAGAATATACCACATCCGAATCATAAACCGGACGAGGGCCGACGGGAATGGATACCAAAACCATGGCACTATGTATAACAAACAATCATACAAGTAAGAAAATTATACACGTAACTATCTAAATCATACAAATAACATTTTTTATAAAAAGTACAAGAACAAGAGGCTCACCAAGGTGGTGCCGGCGACGGGAAGGTGCGGGCGATCGACGGTGGTTAGGACGGGGACGGGAAGGCACTAAGTAAACCACACCTACACATATGCAAACTAAGAAGTTAATTTGAGCTCAAATTCCATATAAATCAAATAAACTCCCACATAATTACTCCCAAACTAAAACCCACAAATCACTATAATTATAGAGCATTGCACGAGCTAATTTAGCAATGAGAGATGAAATGACAAAGTTGCTAACCTTTGTGAACATTTGGATGGATGGGGTGCCTCAAATCTTGAAAAATCTTGGCAAAAATGGAGGATGAGCTCGAGCAAGGGAAGAGAACAGAGGAGAGAAATGAGAAAACAAAGAGAGCTTCGGCTCGGGCTGGACGAAGCACTATTTATAGTGATACCTTTAGTCCCGGTTGGTAATACAAACCGGGACTAGAGATAGATCTTTAGTCCCGGCTGGTATTACCAACCGGGACTAAAGGTCCATGCAGGGGCCCCAGCCTGACGCAACCCTGCCATCACCCCTTTAGTCTCGGTTGGTGTCACCAACCGGGACTAGAGGTTCCTCATGAACCGGGACTAATGCCTAGACTCATGAACCGGGACTAGTGGACACATTAGTCCCGGTCAAAAACCCGACCGTGACTAATGCTCCGGTCCAAAGGCCTATTTTCTACTAGTGGATTATGGTTGGGTCTTGTCCATCACATCATTCTTCTAATGATGTGATCCCGTTATTTGATGACACCTCATGTCTATGGTCAGGAAACATTGACCATCTCTGATCAACGAGCTAGTCTAGTAGAGGCTCATTAGGGACATTGTGTTGTCTATGTATCCACACATGTATCTGAGTTTCTGATCAATACAATTCTAGCATGGATAATAAACATTTATCATGAATAAGGAAATATTATAGTAACCAATTTATTATTGCCTCTAGGGCATATTTCCAACACATTTTCCATCAGTTCGTACTTTTGGTTGCGTTGGCTAGTGCATGAGGCTTAACATGGTATCAGGGTCTAAGGTCTTGAGTTCAAGTACTAGCTTTTGCAGTTTACTCAAAAATTGTTGCCGCCCCCAACGTGTCCACGTATAGGCCTCTTGAGCCATACCTCTGAGTCTGTCCATGTGCTGACTTTACGCATCACACATGAGAGGGGGTGTTGAAGTGTATATGTGGATTGCCTAGCCCTTTCCATCAGTTTGGACTTTTGGTTGCGTTGGCTAGTGCATGAATTTAACATGGTATCAGAGCTAAGGTCTTGAGTTCAAGTCCTGGCTTTTGTAATTTATCAAAAAAAACTGGTAGCCCCCTTTGTGTCCCCGTATAGGACTCTTGAGTCATACGTGAGTTTCGCGCGCCGTCGCCCTCTTCCAGTTGCACGTGTTGACTTCTCTTCTCCGTCACACGTGAGAGGGAGTGTTACAATATATGTGTATTGCACTAGCCCTTTCCATCAGTTCTGACTTTTGGTTGCGTTGGCTAGTGCGTGAAGCTTAACATGGTACCAGAGCTAAGGTCTTGAGTTCAAGTCCTGGCTTTCGCAATTTATTAAGAAATTGCTAATAACCCCACTTTGTATCCGCGTAGAGACCTCTTGAGTCATACGTGAGTTTCGCGTGCCGTCGTTCTCTTCCGGTTGCATGTGTTGACTTCTCTTCCCCGTCACACATGAGAGGGGGTGTTACACTATATGTGAATTGCACTAGCCCTTTCCATCAGTTCGGACTTTTGATTGCATTCGATAGTGCATGAAGCTTAACAGCTCAAACTGCCGTTTTAGAGTTTTCTCTTCTTGATCATCTTGTCACACACTGGAAAAATAGTAAGTTTGATAACCAAATTGATGCAAGTCCAGTCATCTCAGTTCCAATATTACGCAACTCAAATTTAGTACAACCAAGGTATATTTCATTGCTCTCTCGACCTCTGCACAAAGATGATGAACAATCTTAGAACTGCAAATCTTTGAGCGCAAGCACACTGGCATCGGATGTTGCCTCCACAAGGATGCCTAGGAAAAGCAAACATCAAATCGTCATGCCAAAGATGTAGCAAGTTTTTAGTGGGACCAAATGGCGTGCATTCGTTAAGCTAACTACAAGAAGGTGTTGAAGCGCCCTCGATGGAGAGTTATTATGTAGTAGTGGTTAAACATAATCTTTCAGAGAACAATAGTATCAACCAGAAAATGATTGTGTGTTTCCCTGGTAGCAAGATTGCCAAATCAAATTCAGAGCTGGAATAGCAACCTAATGGACAAGAACAATTTTATATGTATTGTGCAAAGAATATACTGATGGTGAGGAGTGGCATTTCCAAATGTCAGGGTTAAAGTGACATGGTTCAGCACTAATGTCACAACTGTGCAAGTTATGCAAATGCTTCCTCTGAAAAAGGCAGATGAAACAAATCTGAATAATGTTTATGGAAAGCACATGGAGGATGGAGCTGTATTTTTAGGAAAATAATATGACAATAATTATGTCTACGAATTCAATCAGTCTTGCACAAAGAAAGATAGCCATATTCATATAACTTACAAAAATAATGACCTACATCAATTAATTCCATAACACCAGTTCTGGACAAACACATGCTTACGATTAGCCCGTGGTGGTACCCAACTTTTTGAAGAAAAAAGCGATTTAGCGGTTACGGTGGGGCATATCCAATGCAGCCCAACCAAAGGTAACTATGAAGGGCCAACGTGTAGTGACCACTATGATCGTGTACATCTCTAGTAATTGTACCATTCCTTTGAATGGCCCCTTTCTAATACATAATGGTCGTGCAAGAATACCCAACTTAAAAATACAATCCACATTTATACCTAGCCATATGGTAGGAGTAATAATGCAAAATGCAGCAGCGGTATTACGAGCAACCGGAGCTAGCATCATATACGCACCGAATGCAAATGCAATAGACATGCATACGAATGAACTCGAGAAGGAAAGCACAGATAGGACCAAGTAGACTTCGCGGGTGACCAAGTTAGCAAAGGGACTTGCAGAAAATGTGAAGCCAACGATAGCTAGTGAAGAGCATATGAAAGCTAATGTGGTGGCCATCATGAATGCGTCAAAAAAATAACTCCCAGTATATGTTGGCGTGCCTCCATTTATACTGTAACCTCCCGGGATGGCAAAAGTTGCACTTAAGGCAATAGTTGCTATTAGGACTGAAGCAACGAGAGACGTTTGTGTTGCGCCTTTCAGCCTCTGTGATTCTTTGTCCTCCTCCTCTGGCATTGGTGGCCGACTCAATGGTTCCTCAGCCATATCCCAGCGAATGGCACCATTGTTTGTCCCAAAAGATCTCAAAGCATGGTATATTTTATTCTCAGAGTTCTGAAATAAAAATGGGAAGGATTATATGAGTACCCAATTAAGCAATGTGTCATTAATTAATTATTTTATTCAAGGGAACTTGAAAGTAAAACACAGTATTACCTGTACATAATTCAATCCGTATGAAAGCTTACTAATGGGTAGATCCAAGGGAGTTTCCCCTTGTAATTTGTTATATTCACATTCACCTCTGGATTCCCAAATAGAGCAGAGAACATCCTAAAGTTCCAAGATTGGATAGCTAACTGCAGTGTCGTGCTTCCATCATTGTCTTGCATATTCAGAATCCAAGATAAAGATGGAGTTTCACATACATAGAAGACAATGTCCCGTATTTCTTTCTCGACAGCGACCTGAAGGAATATTCTTCCTTTAGCATCACGCAATCCAACACAATTTGGATACTTGTCACAAAAAAATAGCATGGCATCTTTGCCACCTACAGAGGTAGCCAAATGTATGGGGAATGATCCGTTCTTGTCTGCTTGATACTGTGCTGCTAGGTTTGCATTGAATAAATACTATGTTGAGCATCGATGTAGAAGTCCGGGGAGTCCATACGAAATGACACCAAGGACGTCTACCAAGGAGCTCAATTTGCAGATACAAGCCAGTCCCACAAAAAATGATGAAGCAAAGTGAAGTGGCTTTCTCCCATCTTTGCCTGCCTATAGTAAGGCTTTTGTTCCAATGCACTAGGAATTCTATCATCACTGTCAAGAATGTGCTTTTGTGTTACTAATCAAAGTAGGAATTATCTTAATACCAATAACATTTCATAGAAATGGCATTAATTTAATCATGTTCCTATATTAAGACGACGACGACAACAACACCAACAACAAGAATACCAAGTGTTATTTTTTTTAAAGGAGGATAACCCTCGTCCTTGCATCAATGATTCACACAACTATTTTATTATATTATTTAATAGAACCTGAAAAGACAAATACATGAGTAAATAGCATAAAACTACCACATTACAGGCTAGGTCTATGAAAAACTACCTCTTTTTTTATGTTTCAAAAAGCTACCACTTTTTTGGTTCCCTGTTACAAAAAACCCTAGTTCTTGAATGGTTAGGTTTTAAGCGCTGTTATGACAGGTAGGGCCCGCCCGTCAGGGTTGTGTTGGCCAGGGGCTCACGGCGTGCGGGCTGACGGCCGTTAGGGCGCGCCCGTTCTGACTGGGCTCACTCTCTCTCCCTCGTTCACTCCCACTCTCTACCTCGCTCACTCCCACTCCCTCCCTCACTCTGTTCTCCCCTGCCTGAGCTCGCCATCATCGCCGACCACCTATCTTCCTCGTCACCGGCAAGGATGCCTTCTTGGAATGATGGGGACGAGAGCTCCGATGATGATAGCATGGGGGACAACCTGATGGACATGGAGTACTTTGTAAGTCTCACCCTCCTCCCTCTTCCATTATTTAGGGTTAGGGTTAGGGTTCAATCGATTTGGGAATTGGGGTTGTTGATATGTATTTTTGTATGGATGGATTCCTTTGGTTAAGTGTTAGGTTTAGCCAGTGCTTGATGGATCTGCAACTATTCGATGCATTGGTTGTCTGATCTACCTTGTATTGGATGTGGGACACACCTGACACCATCCCTGATCCATTGTGGTGTGGTGCTCCCATGGAGGAAGTTGCCAAGTGCAGTCTGCACCAGATGATGCCTAGGAAGTGTGTTGCTTTTGAAGGTGCTTCCACTGGGAGGAGGTTCTATGGATGCGCTATTCAGGTGAGTAATGTAGTAAATCAGTAGCTCATTGTTATCTGAAGTCAATGTTCTTATTTGCAGAGAGTGGTTTTCTACTTGATATATGAAGTGAGTGATTGATTTATACTTTGTGGTTATCAGTTATGCCTAGTGGATTCAGTTATACTGGATGGATTCAGTTATTGTGTAGTGGTTTTTTAGTCTCCAGAAAGTCAGTGATTCAATTATGCTAAGTGTTGGCTTCTGTTTGCATTAAGTAGAGTGCAGAAATGCTCTGTCATTGTAGCTATAGTGCGGAAATGGATCTATCTCTATTTCTAAATAGTTGGCACTGGATTGAGTTATGAATGTGTATATATCCTCTCTAGCTTTTCTCTGTATATATCCTCTCTATATTAAATGTATTCAATTGCATAGATTTCTGAATTTGTACATCTCCTCCTTGTATATTAACTCTATTTTAACAGAATTTAGTACTTAATTTATGCAATTTCTTAAGTATGTGTTGTCTGATCAAACTTAAATTATTTTTAAATTTATAATTGTTGTTTGATTGAACAGGGAGGTGTGAACTGTGGTGTAGTTAAGTGGGTTGATCCTGTCTGGCCTGATGTACTTAAGAACTACCTCATGAAGCTGTGGGAAATCTTCCATGAGCAAAACCTTGGCATGACTCAAGACAAGCATGCATATGAGGATGAGGTTACCAAGTTGAAGAAGGAGTATGATAATCTCTGCAATGATTATCATAAATTGGTTGATGATGTTGGCAAGATGTTTGACTGGCAGGATGGTGTTGGCAAGATTGACTACCAGCAAGCAATGGATGCTGAGAAATTTGAGAAGATGGAAAAGCTGAGGCTAGCAAAAGAACAGAAGTGTATCCTGAAGGCCCAGATATACATAATTCAGAACACTAGGAAGGTTATGAAAGAGATCAAGGTGGACAGGGATCTTCTTGCACAAGAGAAGGAAGAGCTTGAGAAAGTAGTTGCTGATCTGCTGAATGCTGGCCATGGGAGCAAGGAAAAGCTTGAGCAAATCAAGGCCATACTAGAGGCTTGAATATTTGCACAATGGGGGTTAAGTAAGTAAGGTGGCCTACACATATAATAGGTCTTGCAAGATGATGGAAGGAGTATATTTTGTGCAGTTCTGTATGAACTGTTTAAGTTATGGTAACTGGAGTGATGGTAGACTTTGGGAACCTATGCTAAGTGTGGCTTATGTTAATTGTTGCACTAGATTGTACTGTTCAGAACCTATGTATCTTAAGTAATGCAGTGAAGATCTGTTTTATTTCTTTAGGTTGTTTTCCTATATCTAGCAATATTGTGCTATATTACTTTAATTGTTGCATGATACGTCTCCGTCGTATCTATAATTTTTGATTGTTTCATGCCAATATTATACAACTTACTGATCCAGCGCCCAGTGTCAGTTCCTGTTTTTTGTGTGTTTTTTGTTTTGCAGAAATTCCATATCAAACGAATTCCAAATGCAATAATATTTTACGGAGATTATTTTTGGAATATATGTGAATTTTAGGAGGTGGAATAAACGAAAAAGAAGGCCCACGGCGACCACGATACATCTGGGCACTCCAGAGGGCCCAGGCGCATGATGGTGGGTTGTGCTCATGTCGTAAGTCAGTTGGATATCTACATCGGGTGCAAGGAAGAATCATGTTAAAATCTCAGCGCAATCGGAGTTACGGATCTCCGGGAATATAAGAAACGGTTTTTGGCGAGAAAACAGGAACGCGAAACAGAAGAGAACAGAGAGGGAGATCCAATCTCGGAGGGGATCCTGCCCCTCCGCCGCCATGGAGGACATTGACCAGAGAGGCAACTCTCCTCCCATCTAGGGGGAGGCCAAGGAAGAAGAAGAAGGAGGGGGGCTCTCTCCCCCTCTCTCTCGATGATGCCGGAATGCCGCCGGGGCAATCATCGTGACGGCGATCTGCACCAACAACTTCGCCGCCGTCAACACCAACTCTCTCCCACTCTTTGCAGCGGTGTAACACCTCTCTTCCCCGCTGTAATATCTACTTAAACAAGGTGCTCAACTCCATATACTATTTCCCAATGATATTTGGCTATCCTATGATGATTGAGTAGATCCGTTTTGTCCTATGGGCTAATTGATGATCATGGTTGGTATGAGTTGTAAGTTTTATTTTGGTGATGTCCTACAATGCCCTCTGTCTCGCGCAAATGTGAGGGGTCCCCGCTGTAGGGTATTACATTATGTTCATAATTTGCTTATGGTGGGTGGCATGAGTGACATAAACACAGACCCGAGTAGGTGGGTTATGGCGTATGGGATAAAGGGGACTTGATGTGTGTCGTTGCACTAGGACTGGGGTACCCAGTGCCCCTGACTTATGGACAAGCAGTAGTAGCAAAACCATCAACATAGGTGCAAGTCAAGACCAAGACTCCGCCAAAAGCAACCTACGCTGGCTAAGCAACTCCGGCAAGGTTGATGCAACAGCCCAGAACAGGCACGAACTGTGCCGGTCATGTCCTCGATGGCTGACGGGGACCGAGGCGCGCACATCCTCAGGAAGACCCGGCAAGCCATCCCCCGGCAGGCGCGAGCTGATCGTCCACCGCTCCACCGCATCGCAACGCCAGTCATTTGTTGATGCGGTGTCGAGCCCTTAGGTGGCTAAATGGCTCTCGCTAAGCACGTGGCGACTCGCTGGGAGACAGATTATGCCAGTTTGACAACCGTCCAGAGGCATGTCAAGATATTTAGCAATAGTTAGCTAAAGCGGTGGTAGAAGCTTGCCGGGGATGCATCCCCGCACGCCACCTAGGCTAGCATTTATGGCATTTTGTCCGAAGTGCCCGAGTTAGGAATGATAGCACTGTTGGCTCTCTAATCACTAGGTAATGTTTGTTTTTCTATTGTGGTTGCCCCTTGAGCTATAAAAGGAGGCCCAAGGCAACCTAGCTAAAGATTCGGACCTTTGGACACTTGTACTCGCGTAGCAGCTCCCCCAAAGGCAGCCTTGCCGGGTTTGAGCACTACGTGTGCTTCGTGTTCCCCCGATCAATCCACCAAAGTAGGAGTAGGGTTTTACGCTTCCTAGCGGCCCGAACCTGGTAAAACACCAGCGTCTCATTGTCGTGCTGCCTCACTATCTCTGCTCTTTGTGCAACGTGACCTCACCCCTGTCAAACCACAAAGGGGCCCATGGCCTCATAGGTGATTGTGTGCATCATGACCCGACATCTTTGGCGCACCAGGTAGGGGTTACGTCATTTGTGCAAACCTGAGATCGTGAGCAGCATGTCGATCTTCATCGCCGTCTTCTTCCTCTATGGCTCCCAAGAAGAAGCCCAGCGTGACCGCGCATCCCTCCACTTTGAAGGCCCCCTCGCATGCAGCTGCAGACGCCTTTGGCACCACGGTGGCGACAAGTGAGGTGGGCGTCGTGGGCGACGCGACTGGCCCAGGCGGCGCCACTGTCGTGTCCCCCATGGCCAAAGCTAGAGCGCGGAATGCCGAAGGGGAGCAATAACATCAACATTTCGGCGAGCTCGGCCCTAGTGCCGCGGGAGGAAGAAACGTTCAGTCTCCACCTCCCCGCCGCATTGGTGGCCGCGGCCGCAACATCGGTGCCCAATCTGGGCGAGCCGTGATCTTCCAGCTGCGCCTGTCACGGGCGCGGCTGCTGGGCGCGCGTCCTGCCCAGAGCAAGACGGAGCACCGAACGGGACCGTAGACCCACAAGTTCTACCTCCAACACGTCAGACCGCCCCGGCGATCGGTGCACGGTGGCAAGAATGCGGCGCCGCCCCTCTTGATTCCACCAGGAGTCGAGCGACGTCGTGATCCGCCTCTCTAGCCATGCCGGCCTCAGCAGCGGAGGCGATGGCGCGGGCCCAGCTACTGTTAAATTTCCCGCAGGTGGCTGATACGTCTCCAACATATCTATAATTTATGAAGTATTCATGCCATGTTTACAATAATTTTATATGATTTTGGTATGATTTTCTTATAACTAACCCAGACTGACGCTATTTTCAGCAGAACTACCATGGTGTCGTTTTTTGTGCAGAAATAAAAGTTCTCGGAATGGGCTGAAAATTTACGGTGATTTTTTATGGACCAAAAGAGACCCCCGAAGAACCGGAGCTAGGCTAGGAAGTGATTGTGCACTCCTCGAGCACCCCCCTGACGTGAGACCGACGCCAAAAAATCCTATAAATACTAAAACCCCCAGAAAGAAACCTAGACCAGGAGTTCTGCCGCCGCAAGCCTCTGTAGCCACGAAAAACCAATCGGGAGCCCGTTCCGACACCCTGCCGGAGGGGGAAACCATCACCGGAGGCCATCTTCATCATCCCGGCATTCTCCATGACGAGGAGGGCGTAGTTGTCCCTCGGGGCTGAGGGTATGTACCAGTAGCTATGTGTTTGATCTCTCTCTCTCTCTCGTGTTCTTGAGATGACACGATCTTGATGTACCGCAAGCTTTATTGATATAGATGAATCATATGGAGTTTTCACCCTCTCTATCTTCTTGTGATGAATTGAGTTTTCCCTTTGAAGTTTTCTTATCGGATTGAGTCTTTAAGGATTTGAGAACACTTGATGTATGTCTTGCGATGGGATATCCGTGGTGACGATGGGATGTTCTATTGATACACTTGATGTATGTTTTGGTGATCAACTTGCGGGTTCCGTGACCTTGGGAATCTATGCATAGGGGTTGGCACACGTTTTCTTCTTGACTCCCCGGTAGAAACTTTGGGGCACTCTTTGAAGTTCTTTGTGTTGGATTGAACATGATGAATCTGAAATTGTGTGATGCATATCGTATAATCAAGCCCATGGGTACTCGTGGTGACATTGGAGTATCTAGGTGACATTAGGGTTTTGGTAGATGTGTATCTTAAGGTGTTATTTTAGTACGAACTCTAGGGCTGTTCATGACACTTATAGGGATAGCTCATAAGATTGATCGGAAAAGATAACTTTGAGGTGGTTTCGTACCCTACAATAATTTCTTCGTTTGTTCTCCGCTATTTGTGACTTTGGACTGAACTCTTTGTCGCACGTGAGGGATTTACATATGATTCAACTATGTCAGTATTGTTGAGAGAACTTGCACTAGTGAAAGTATGAACCCTAGGCCTTGTTTTCAAGCATTGCAATACCGTTTTTGCTCACTTTTGTTACTTGCTACCTTGCTGTTTTTATATTTTCAGATTACAAAAATCTATATCTACTATCCATATTACACTTGTATCACCATCTCTTCGCCGAACTACTGCACCTATACAATTTACCATTGTATTGGGTGTGTTGGGGACACAAGAGACTCTTTGTTATTTGGTTGCAGGGTTGTTTGAGAGAGACCACCTTCATCCTACGCCTCCCACGGATTGATAAACCTTAGGTCATCCACTTGAGGGAAATTTGCTACTATCCTACAAAACTCTGCGCTTGGAGGCCCAACACGAGTCTACAAGAAGAAGGTTGCGTAGTAGACATCAAGCTCTTTTCTGGTGCCGTTGCCGGGGAGGTGAGTGCTTGAAGGTATATCTTTAGATCTTGTAATTGAATCTTTTAATTTCTTGTTTTTCACTAGTTTGGTTTTATAAAGGAAAACTACAAAAAAATGGAGTTTAGGTTGCATCAATTGGTTCGTCTTTTTAATGTCTTTCGTGAAAATGATGGTTTGGAAAATTGTGCTCAATTGGTAGAGGAAGAATTTATGAAAATACTTAATGAGAATTCCTTGAATGATGAGCTTGATTGCAATATTGCTAGTATGAATTCTCTGAATATCCGTGATGCTAATGATATGCAAAGCCACAAGCTTGGGGATGCTATGTTTGATGAAGATGATATTTTTAGTCCCCCAAGTTTTGATGAGCAAATTTATTATGATGATGGCATGCCTCCTATCTATGATGATTATGATGATGACATGTATGCTATAGAAAGTGATAGTAACCATGAAACTTGTCATTATGATTTTAGTGTTCAATTGGATCATGCCACTCAAATATCTCGTGATAGTTATTTTGTTGAGTTTGCTCCCACTATTATGAATGCGAAGAAAATTGCTTATGTGGAGAGTGACAAATTTTCTATGCTTGTGGATCATGAAGATAATGCTTTATGTGATAGTTATGTTGTGAAATTCCTTCATGATACTGCTGAAAATTATTATGAGGGAGGAACATATGCTTGTAGGAATTGCAATAATATCAAGTTTCCTCTCTATGTGTTCAAAGTTTTGAAGTTATGCTTGTTTTGCCTTCCTATGCTAGTTGATTCTTGCTCCCATAAATTTTTTGCTCACAAAATCCCTATGCGTAGGAAGTGGGTTAGGCTTAAAATGTGCTAGTCATATGCTTCATGATGCTCTCTTTGTGTTTCAATTCTTATCTTTTATGTGAGCATCATTGAAATCATCATGCCTAGCTAAAAGGCATTAAAGAAAAGCGCTTGCTGGGAGGCAACGCAACACTTTTACTTTATGTTTTTGTGTGTTCACATGATTAAGCTACTGTAGTAATCATGTTTTGTGTATTTTATTTCAATAAAGTGCCGAGTAAAACCTTTGGGATGACTCACAAGATGAGTAGAATTGATGCTGAACCAAAACAGAAACTTTTGACTCCAGTACAGGAATTTTAATTTTTGACTGGAGCGTGATAATGATCTGAAATTTTTACAAAGTATTGATATAGAAATTATTCAGGTTGTCCTAATTTTTCAGAATTGTTCGAGACAGGGAAGTATGGTTACACTACAGCTCTTAACAGACTGTTCTGTTTTTGACAGATTCTGTTTTGCATGCATAGTTTGCTTGTTTTAGTGTTTCCATAGCTTATATTTAATGGTATAAGTTATGGGAATGATATAATACAGTAGGTATCATGTGGGGACAATTATGAATCTTGTATTGACAGTACCTAAGTGAATTAGTTTTATTTATTACACTAACCCATCTCATGAAGTTCCGTTAAGTTTTGTGTGAGTGAAGTTTTCAAGTTTTGGGTGAGACACCGATATGAGAAGAATAAAGAGTGACAAGAACCTAAGCTTGGAGATGCCCAAGGCACCCCCAAGGTAATATCCAAGGAAGACTCAAGCGCCTAAGCTTGGGGATGCCCCGGAAGGCATCCCCTCTTTCGTCTTCAACAATATCGGTATATCTTACTTGGAGCTATATTTTTATTCGTCACATAATATGAGTTTTGCTTGGAGCATCATTTTATTTTGTTTTTCTCTTTTAGGTGTTATTTATAATCTTGTTTTTCAATAAAAAGTTCCATGAATTGCCTTAGGATGCTTGCATTGCATGTTTGATGTGTGCTGTGTAAAAAACAGAAACTTTTGCTGTAGTGTTTGAATTTTCATATTTTACTGGAACGTGGAAAGTTTCTGCAATTTTAACAAAGTGTTATCATATAATTTTTTTAGCATTTCCTATATTTTCATAATGTTTTGAGTTACGGAAGTACACTGTTTTCATAAATTGCTACAGACTGTTCTGTTTGGACAGATTGCTGTCATAGTTTTGTTATCTACTTATCCTATAGTTTCCATAGCCTATATTGGTAGATATAAATTGTGGAAATAATAGTATAAAGTACGTAATGTTTGAAAATTATTATGCAACTTGTCTTGGCAGTACATAAAGAATTGATTTATTATTATGTGTACTAACCTATCTCACGAGTTCTTTTCAAGTTTTGTGTGGAAGATGTTTTTGAAAATAGGTGAAATCATGATATGAGAGGATTGAACGAGATACAAAAGCTCGAGCTTGGGGATGCCCAAGGCACCCCAAGTAAATATTTCAAGAAGTCTCGAGCATCTAAGCTTGGGGATGCTACGCATCCCACCTCTCTTCATCAACAATTATCGGTTAGCCTATGTTGAGCCTAAATTTTTATTCGTTCACATGATGCGTGCTATTCTTGGAGTGCTATTTTTCTTTTGCTTGCTGTTTAATAAAATTCTTAAGATCTGAAATTCTTTGATGAGAGAGTCCTCACATAGTTATTTAATTGTTGGCTACTCATTGATCTTCACTTATATCTTTTTGGAGTAGTTTGTCATTCACTCTCGTGCTTCACTTTTATCCTATGAGTAAATGGTTGAATGAATTGAATATCCTAAATCTGAAATTAAATATGCTTCATATACTTATCCCATGGGGAGTAATGACTTCACACATAATAAGTACAGGTGGTAAAATTTATTGAAAGTTAGCAAACACCACGTTGGTCACCTGAACAATTCATGAAAGAATATTGAAGGAAGAGATATTCCACATATAAATATACTATCTTGGACATCTTCTATGATTGTGAGATCATTAATTATTTTCAAACTCGATAAAATTAGTTGAAATTGGACAAGGAAGACAACTTAATGAGTTATGTTTGGGTATATTTGTATAGAAGTTATATTGTTATGGATCCTCCAACATGTGGTGCTTGCTTCCACCTCATACTAGCCAAAACTTCCGCACCAAGTAGAAATACTACGTGTGCATCCAAACACCCTTAAACCCAAAGTTGTTCCATATGAGTACACCATACCTACCTATATGTGGTATTTACCTATCGTTCCAAGTAAATTTGCATGTGCCAAACTCTAAACCTTCAAATAATATTCTGTTTTGTATGCCCGAATCGCTCATATAGTGACTAGGGGCTGTCAGTATCTTCCATGCTAGGTGGGTTATTCTCATGATATGTGTTGATTCACTATCATTCACGAGAAAGTGGCTGGTATTCGAGATGCCCAGTTCCATGCTAAAAAATCAAATCAAAATATAATGAAAAAAAACTCCCCTAGCATTGTTGTTTGTATGGACCGTACCCGTGGATTCGGCTTGCCGTGGAGTGTGATTGATTGGTGGAGGGGGAGTAAAAGCTTTACCATTCTATTTGGGAACCGCCTATAATGTATCTAGCATGGAAGATACCGAGATCTCTCGGTTGTTATGTTGAAAATGAAAGCATACCGCTCAAAATTAGAATTCATCCCTGTTTTAAAAGCTCGGGCTCTGGCACCTCTGCAAATCAATGCTTGCCTCTGCAAAGGGCCTATCTTTTACTTTCTAGTACTTACCTTTATGCAAGAGTCATGGTGATCTTCACCACTTCCTATATTTCGCCTTTTTCTCTTGGCAAGCGTCATGTGTTGGGGAATGATCTAGACATATCTATCCACACAAATATATTTGATCATGAATTATTATTGTTGACAATTATCTATATGATAAATAAGTTGGGAGGCGAAACATTAAGCCCCTATCTTTCTCTGTGTTCGATGGATGCTATTTGTTCTAAAAATATGCTTTGAGTGTCAATAATCATGGAAGACTATATGATAGTTGAGTATGTGGAATTTGCTAAATCAAAGCCCTTACATAGACCCTTCCTGAAAATAAGATGAATTGCAATTGTTCGATGACTAGGAATATGGTTTGTTAGTTTTCAAGAAACTTTCTGGTCTATACTTTAACATGTGAATAGCTTGTTACTTGATCATGAGAAGTTTTATGAGATGAGCTACTGTTTATGGTTTATATTGATGCTAGAAAAAGTGATTGGAATTATCATTGATCAAACTTGTGCACTTGCTAGCATTCACACTTCATAAATTATTTCTTTTATCATTTACCTACTCGAGGACGAGCAGAAATTAAGCTTGGGGATGCTGATACGTCTCCAACGTATCTATAATTTATGAAGTATTCATGCCATGTTTACAATAATTTTATTTGATTTTGGTATGATTTTATTAGAACTAACCCGGACTGACGCTGTTTTCAGCAGAACTACCATGGTGTCGTTTTTTGAGCAGAAATAAAAGTTCTTGGAATGGGCTGAAAATTTACGGTGATTTTTTATGGACCAAAAGAGACCCCCGAAGCACCGGAGTTGGGCCAGGAAGTGATCGAGGAGGTCACAAGCCTGGGGGGCGCCCCCCCCCTAGGGCGCCCCCCTGGCTTGTGGACTCCTCGAGCACCCCCCTGACGTGAGACCGACGCCAAAAATTCCTACTAATACCAAAACCCTCAGAAAGAAACCTAGATCACGAGTTCCGCCGCCGCAAGACTCTGTAGCCATGAAAAACCAATTGGGAGCCCGTTCCGGCACCCTGCCGGAGGGGGAAACCATCACCGGAGGCCAGCTTCATCATCCCGGCGGTCTCCATGATGAGGAGGGCGTAGTTCACCCTCGGGGCTGAGGGTATGTACCAGTAGCTATGTGTTTGATCTCTCTCTCTCTCGTGTTCTTGAGATGACACGATCTTGATGTACCGCAAGCTTTATTGATATAGATGAATCATATGGAGTTTTCCCCTCTCTATCTTCTTGTGATGAATTGAGTTTTCCCTTTGAAGTTTTCTTATCGGATTGAGTCTTTAAGGATTTGAGAACACTTGATGTATGTCTTGCGATGGGGTATCCGTGGTGACAATGGGATGTTCTATTGATCCACTTGATGTACGTTTTGGTGATCAACTTGCGGGTTCCGTGACCTTGGGAATCTATGCATAGGGGTTGGCACACATTTTTGTCTTGACTCTCCGGTAGAAACTTTGGGGCACTCTTTGAAGTTCTTTGTGTTGGATTGAACATGATGAATCTAAAATTGTGTGATGCATATCAAATAATCAAGCCCATGGGTACTCATGGTGACATTGGAGTATCTACGTGACATTAGGGTTTTGGTAGATGTGTATCTTAAGTTGTTATTTTAGTACGAACTCTAGGGCTGTTCATGACACTTATAGGGATAGCGCATAAGATTGATCGGAAAAGATAACTTTGAGGTGGTTTCCTACCCTACAATAATTTCTTCATTTGTTGTCCGCTATTTGTGACTTTGGAGTGAACTCTTTGTCGCACATGAGGGATTTGCATATGATTCAACTATGTCAGTATTGTTGAGAGAACTTGCACTAGTGAAAGTATGAACCCTAGGCCTTGTTTTCAAGCATTGCAATACCGTTTTTGCTCACTTTTGATACTTGCTACCTTGCTGTTTTTATATTTTCAGATTACAAAAATCTATATCTACTATCCATATTACACTTGTATCACCATCTCTTCGCCGAACTAGTGCACACATACAATTTACCATTGTATTGGGTGTGTTGGGGACACAAGAGACTCTTTGTTATTTGGTTGCAGGGTTGTTTGAGAGTGACCATTGACGGTGTCCTGGACTAGGGGGTACTCACCACGTCGTCTCCCGACCTATGGGTCGGGCCGAGGACCCCATGGCGGTTTACTAATGGGCCAGTCCGGACAGCCCATGATGCCGAATACAAGGGGGATTCCACAAGACTTGGCGCACAAGACAAGGACTCCTCTCAAGCCTAGGCCTACGGTGCATATATAAACCGAGGCCAGGCTAGTCAATAGATCAATATATATTACATTACATATCATAATCTCGTGGTAGACACATGTACTCTGTACTATCCCCATATGAATATAATCAAGCAGGACGTAGGGTTTTACCTCCATAGGAGGGCCCGAACCTGGGTAAACATCGTCTCCTTCGTCCCTTTGTTACCATCGCTCCAAGACGCCTAGCTTAGGACCCCTACTACGAGATATGCCGGTTTTGACACCGACATTGGTGCTTTAATTGAGAGCCTGCTGGCGGTCGCCGCGGTGCGATGGGAATTCAGATCGTTTCCAGCGCGATCTACGCATTGGAACCAAGCTTTGTTGTCGATGTCGGCGTCTTCGTCGCCGGCTCGATTGGTCACCTCGGCTGGACCGAGGACTGCGCTCCGTGCCGGATCGTCAAGATCGGACGGATACTTTCATCGTCATCATCTCCGATCTCTATCAAGATCACGAGAAATCATCCATGGAGCTCGGGGGCTCGATGTTGACATCGTCCTCGAGCAACCATGCAGTTTTTCTGGACAGCAACTCGTGTTTGTCGTCCCCGCTTCCTCGAGCGTCACCTTGACGATTGCTTTGCTGGACTTGTGCGGAATTGAGTCTATAATGACCTCGTAAAATTTCGTCGTATTCCTATGGAGGAATCTTCGGCGATCTACGAAATACCAGAGCCCTGTCAAATCTGGACGTGAATCGGGACGAGTTTTGGGCGAGGTGTCCAGCTTCCAGCTCGGACATTGTTTGGAAGATCCCACCGTTCATCGACAGCGGAATTCCCATACCGATCACCCCTCAAAATTTCAGCTCGATCCGACCGTTCAAACTCCGGGAAACGTCCGATGAGTGCACCAATTTTCGGATCTGTTTTCTGCGCGAGAACGAATCCGACCCGAATTCACCTTTTTTCACGAACGGGATATTGGACATCTTTTTTAAGGACTTTTTCTCGCAGGGTACTGTGTGTTGTTCTCGAACACGCGCCCACAGATCTTAAAGCCTTTTTCAAGGTAATCTTCGCCGTCGCGATGGTGTCAAACCAGACCGACAACATTACTCTACGGCTGCCGACCTGCGTTAGACAGCTCGTCACTTCGCCGAGCTGAGGTCAACCTCATCGGATCATCACCTCAGTGAGCCGACTAATAGTTCGGCTAGCCGAACAAAGAGTTCGGCATCGCGAGGGCCGAATAATCATCACGCGAAACTCGTCATCTGCGGGTTGTACGGGTCGGGCACTCCGTTGCTTCATCAAGCCAGCATTGACCTCGTCACAAATTCCGACCTGCGTCGGCATCGCCGCGCCATTACTTTTTCAAGCTGACATCCACCACGCCGACCTGCTTTGACACGTCGGCTGGTATGGGGCCCTAGCGTCACCTTACCGATCTGCCCCGTCACCTCGGCTGGACCGGGGGCTTCGTCATCTCCTCATCAACCCGCTCCGGAGAATTCGGCGCCACCAGCCGACCTGCTTCAACACCTCGGCTGGCCTAATACTTCGGCGTCACCAGCCGACCTGCTTCAACACCTCGGCTGGCCTAATACTTCGACGTCACCAGCCGACCTGCTTCAACACCTCGGCTGGCCTAATACTTCGGCGTCACCAGCCCACCTGCTTCAACACCTCGGCTGGCATGAGACCTCGGCGTCCGCCGATCACAGCTTCGCCATGTTAACTGGACCGAAGACTTCATCTCGCCATATCAACCGTGCAGCGTCGCCACTTCGACAAGCCGAACTCTTCGTTCAGGCACCTCGGCGCCCAGGCCATATTCCTTCACTTATTTGCTTCACTTAAATTAACTAAGTAGAAGAATTTTTTTTTATATATTATTACCTTTATTTGTTATTATTATCTCTTGCCCGCACTATTTTATGTGTGCAGGTAATTGGCTTTGGCTGCGTCGCGCGGTCAGCTCGGCGTCACTTTGCCGATCTACTCCGCCACCTCGGCTGGACCGGGGGCTTCGCCTCGCCACATCGGCCGAGCCATCACACTACTTCGGAATGCCGAACTCATCGTTCGGTCACCTCTGGACCGGCTGGGGGGCTGGGACCTTGACCCGCTATAAGCTCGGCCTGCGTCGTCAACGCCGAGCACATTAACCAGCTAAGTCGCTTTAATGCTCAAATTTCTACCGAGCATTATATTTATGTTAAATGAAAAAGTTTGTTTGTTAACAACACTTCCTTTTCCCATGATAACTGGGGGCTTCGTCGTCACGCTTCCGAACTACTCTGTCTCCTCGGCTGGACCAGGGGCTTTGCCTCGCCGCGGCAACCGTGCTGCGTTGCCACTTCTCGACCCGAGCTCTTCGCTTAGTTGCCTCGGACTTGGGGGCTGGGACCTCGGCCAGGCCGAGGACTACGTCTTTGTCCCGCCACAACCCCGGACCGCATCGAGCACATTAACCAGCTAAGTCGTTTTCGTGCTCAGCTCTCTTTAGAATTTTACTTTTTGTTCGGTTCGACCAAGCATTATACTTTTTTGACAAAAAGTTGTTTGTGAAAAACTTTCTTTGTCAAAACTTTGTTTGTTACAAACAAATTCAAATACCCCGTTTACTTGGGGGCTTCCTTTATGAAACATTTTCTCTTTGCATGCGATTATTATTGTACGGCTTCTTTCCTTGCTCGTGTATTATGCCAAAATATGCATCATGTTGACTTAAGTGTTCCGCAAAGCTGGGTTGCCTGGCTCCTGTGCTTACCCCTACGTTCCCGATTGTTCGGCTAGGGAGTAAAGGGAGCACCTCTGCGATTGTTACGATCGGGTCATCCGAACTCGTACCTCAGACGGGTGAAGCGGAAAGCTAGCGCTCTTACTGTTTTCGACTGTGGTCGGCACACGACGGAACTCACGCGTACACAAATCTATTGCACAAGTCTCATAGTAATCATGAGCGACCAAAGAAAGGTACCGTTGGGGTCACTATTTTCTTTGAAGATGCTTTTTACGTTACATAAGTAATATAGCATAAGTTCCCTGGGCGCGCTTTGTCTGTTACAGCCTCATGGCCTGATTGCCTGGTTATCCGAAACACCGCCGATATTCTCGGTAGGCGGAGTAGATAACACTTTTCGGCCCTTGGCCGAAGAGGGAGAAGCCGACGGTCGGTTAAGACGCGTTCAAAGTTCGGGCGAACATAGATATTATATAAGTACTTCGGTACATACAATCATTATACATAAAATTCTTTTACCCAAGTCACTTGGGGGCTTTTAAATTAATATGAGCCGTTTTATAATAGATGTTTTTCTTCTCAGTCGTTGCAAAGTCTTTTTCTATCACTCCTTTCTCGACTCAAGTGTATGATCAATAGCCGGGTAGCCTGGTTTCTCTCTAAAGCCGCTCGCGTTTAGTTCGCTAAACTGGCCTGAGAAACACTCCGCCTTCGGGATAGGGAGGTTGAAGCCGAAGGCGGACCCACTTGAAGTCTAGAGATCGGATTTATCATGTTAAAGCACGACCGAAGCACATATTAAATTTTATACCGCTTTCGTATTGGCACAATTTTATTTTATCTAAACATAAACCTTTTTTGCATAAGTTTTTTATTTTTTCCGAGCATAACTCTCGCAGTACACTTTTAAAGCATCGGCAATATCAACGGGGGGCTCCAACTAGAGCTGAACCCACCAAAAGCCAAGGTACTCCGAATAGTCCTCGGCAAAACATTCTCGGATATTGCTTTATATGCATCCGTTTCGACTTGTGTCTTTGGTCAATAGTTGGGTTGCCCTGCTCCTGTGCTTGCCTCCTATGTTCCGCTTTGTTCGGCTAGGTGTGCAAAGGGAGAACCACTGCGATTGTGCTTCCAGCTCGAATGGTTAAAGCGCCTCAGTGGAGAAAGCCGAAAACTAACTGTCACAATGGGCGTAAACTGGTCATCGATCCGATGACTGTGTCAAACTACATATCGATAGAGGTCACCCCGTGTTAAACGATGGTCCTTTCATAAGATTGGCCGAAGTATTACTGGTTTGACCTCGGCTGATGCCGAACACTATTTGCGCTTATCATTTACAAATATTAAAGGGGCACATCGATCCCCTGATCTGGTGTTGCCACCCGACCAGTGGCTCGGGGGCTACTGCATTGCCTATTCAATGCAGAAAATTCAAAATGCTCAGTGTTCGGCTTGACCGAGCTATGGGCAAACGTGTCTTCGGACAATAATAGGTACCATCTGGACCTATCCGGCATCACGCTAATATATTATGGCAACTTCTCAAGACCCTCTCTCAAGGGCCCGCTTGCCGATAACTATTTCCTCTAATATATTACACCACGTTTCTAAGTATGCTGCAGAGCTAGGAGTTGATCCTCAGGCCGATTTTGTGAATCGACCTGAGTCTCAGGGGCTACTGGGATCAGCGGTTTTATGTTTTCCTTTCAGGAAGCGGGACATCCTCTTGGTTGAGGTGTTCGGTGTGATGGTCTTGCCCGGAAACTCTTTTCCGAACTATGGTTCGGCGTCTTTCCAGCCGAACTCCACCTTGGTGTTGTCAAAACGTACATGACGGTTGAACTAGTTCCCGAGGAAGTACGATCCTAGGGTCGGCCATATCGACCAACCCAAGTCTCGGGGGCTACTGCATTGACAATTCAATGCAGAAAATTTTAGTGCAATACAGTTTCCGAGGAGATTATGATCCTTGGGTTGGTCGGTCGCACCCAACCTAAGTCTCGAGGTCTGTGCACACCGCTTTTGTGTTTCGAAGTATGCTGCCAAGCTAGGATTTGATCCTCAGGCCGATTTTGCGAATCGACCTGAGTCTCAGGGGCTACTTGGATCAGTGGTTTTATGTCATCCTTCAGGTGCATCTCGGCTTTTAGACCGACACACACCTAGAGGGCTACTGGCTATATATCTCGGCAGAGAATAAATTGCACCAATCGAAAATATTCACAAATAATCAGCCCACGGTCGGGGTGGTGCACCACCTCGGAAGCAGTCCGGCATAAAGCTCGGGCACAAGTGGCTGGCTCCATAGAGAGCATTTCCGACATTAAGCTCGGATGAAATTCTTTAATTTTTAAGGTCCAAGGTACTTTATGATACCTCGGACGCTGATCATCATTGGAGCTCGGATGCAGTCCGGCGTTGGAGCTCAGAAGCAGTCCGGCGTAAAGCTCAAGATCGGAGACGCCTCAGAAGCAGTCCGGCATAAAAGCTCGGATGTGAATGGCTGGCTCCACAGAGGACGTTTCCGGCATTATGTTCGGTTGAACTCCTCCAATCTTTCCAAGACCGAGGTAATCTATGACACTTCGGATGCTGAACAACATTAGATTTCGGCTACAAAAAGACACCTCGGACGCAGTCCGGCATCAAGTTCGGACGCGAGTGGTTGTCTCCCTAGAGGGCTTTTCCGGCGTTATGTTCGGTTGAAACTCCTCCAAACTTTTCATGACCGAGGTAGTCTATGACACCTCGGATGCAGTCCAGCGTTGGAGCTCGGACATAGTTCGGCGTTGGAGCTCGGCTGTAAAAAGACACCTCGGATGCAGTTCGGCGTTGGAGCTCGGACGCAAGAGGACACCGCCGCACAGGAAACACTTTAAACCCAAGGTGTGGCGTAAAAAATAATAAGGCATTGATAAAGGCCGATAACTTAAAGGGGCTCCTCGGATGCCCGACGTGTGAACTCTTTGGATTCAGCTCGGCGATCCTCAAGATCGAAGACGGGAAGATTTGTTGAACCAGTTTCCAAGGCCGACGACCGAAGACAAAGAACTGTTCGGAAGAACCGAGGAGCGTCCCCAACTTGAAGACCGGTTCAGGGGGCTACTGACGGTGTCCTGGACTAGGGGGTACTCACCACGTCATCTCCCGACCTATGGGTCGGGCCGAGGACCCCCATGGCGGTTTACTAATGGGCCAGTCCGGACAGCCCATGATGCCGAATACAAGGGGGATTCCACAAGACTTGGCGCACAAGACAAGGACTCCTCTCAACCCTAGGCCTACGGTGCATATATAAACCGAGGCCAGGCTAGTCAATAGATCAATATATATTACATTACATATCATAATCTCGTGGTAGACACATGTACTCTGTACTATCCCCATATGAATATAATCAAGCAGGACGTAGGGTTTTACCTCCATGGGAGGGCCCGAACCTGGGTAAACATCGTCTCCTTCGTCCCTTTGTTACCATCGCTCCAAGACGCCTAGCTTAGGACCCCTACTACGAGATATGCCAGTTTTGACACCGACAACCATCTTCATCTTACGCCTCCCACGGATTGATAAACCTTAGGTCATCCACTTGAGGGAAATTTGCTACTGTCCTACAAAACTCTGCACTTGAAGGCCCAACACGAGTCTACAAGAAGAAGGTTGCGTAGTAGACATCAGTGGCTGACAAGATGAACGAGTGGAGAGCCACCATCCGAAGTTTGATCGGCTTCGCCGAAGCCAGCAAATCACAGCATGCGGAGCCGTCGCAACACCCGTGGATGGTGACGACGACCCAGGCTGACGGTCGTGTCGAGGGGGGCGCGCCAACAGTGCAATCCCCTCCGCGGCAACAGACCCAGTGGCAGCCACAGTGAGCTCTGCATGTCGACGAGCCTAACGAAACATCTATGGTCTCGTCCGGCCCGCACGATCGCCGGGACCAGCGGCGTGTCCTGGAAGACCGACGGAGGGAAGACGCGCGCATCACCATAGAGCGACGCCAGAAAGCACACCGCCAATCCGACAAGCACAACGGCCCAGATGCTGGCGACCCCGCGCCCAGTGTTGGTGGGTACCTGCCTTATGAGGTTGGGTGCCCTGCCTTCACTCGCGAGCTGCGACAGGTCCGCTGGCCATTGGCCCGAGCTTTCAAACCTGAACTCCGGGAGACATATGACGGGAAGTGAAACCCGGCGGAATTCCTGGGCATCTATACGATAGCCGTCCAAGCCGCTGGGCGAAGGGATGAGAAGGTGCTCGCCAACTATTTCCCTTTGGCTCTCAAGCCAAATGTGAGATCATAGCTGATGCACCTGCCGGAGAACTGTATTTCATCATGGGCTGACTTGTGCAACGAGTTTGTCGGTGCCGTCATAGGTGGCCACCAGGAGCCAGGAGAGCCCAGCAACCTGCAAGTCCTTCCGCAGAAGGACGGAGAAACCTTTTGGAAGTACATCCAGAGATTCAGTCGAGTACACCGCAATATTCTAGAGATACACCCCGCAGCCATGATTGTCACGTTCCATTCGAACATGCGCAACAGGAGGATGTGGGCCAAGATGAATGTTAGACTCCCCAAGACTATCAATGATTTGTACACATTGGCGGACAAGTGTGCTCATGTCGAGGAAGGAAGGCGACTCCCTGGAGAGGAGGCTGGCGTCGAAGTTGAGTCAGATGACAACTATGATGACCCTGGCCCGAAGGGGAAAGGCCGAAGGCGCGATAAGAAGCGCAAGGGAAAGGCAGTGTTGGCCGTTGAATGCTCGGGTGATCTCAGCGCCGGCGAGAAGGCCAAGGCCAAGACCCCCACAAGGGAGCTGCCCTGTGTGCTGATTGCCGGGAGGCCGTGGCAGCAGAGAAAACCGGAAAGTGCGATGGGCCATACTACAAAATCCACCGCACCAAAGGTCATGATCTCCAAGAATGCCGCCAAGTTGAAGAGCTTGCTGAGAAGCAGAAGGCTGAATACCAGAAGCGTGACAAGGAGAGAGGCCAAGATGGTGCTGCCGGGAAGGGCCATAGTGGTAGAGGAGGCCGCCGCGACAAGGCCCCGCAACAGAAGGAAAAACCTGCTAGAGGCCGTGAGAAGAAAGAAGAGGATGATATGAGTGATGATGAGGATGATGGAGAAGAGTCCAGTGATCGAGAATTCTAGAAGGCAACTGAAGCCATGTGTGTTGACGGGGGTGCATCCTTGCATTCCTCTCATCGCCAGCTCAAGCAGTGGGCGCGTGAATTCAATGCCATGGAGCCAGCTATAGAGTCCAGAAGGCCACTCAAATGGCCCTGCACGCCTATCATCTTTGACGAAGAGGATCATCCTGACTGCACCACTGCGTTTGGATGTTTGCCGTTGTTGGTCTCCCCAACAATCCGCAACCTCAAAGTAACCAAGATGTTAGTTGACGGCGGGGCAGTTTGAACTTAATCTCCCTAAAGTGGTTGAAAAGCTGCATATCCCTGACGAAGAGCTCAAAGCTACGGGTACGTTCCAAGGAATCAACCCCGGCAGGAGCCGACACAAGGAAAAGATCACTTTGCCTGTGACGTTTGGCTAGGAGTTGAACTACCGAACTGAGAAGGTGGTGTTTGATGTGGTCGAACTCCCTCTGCCTTACAATGGAATTCTTGGTCGCCAAGCTTTGGCAAAGTTCATGGCAGCATCCCACTATGCTTACAACACCTTGAAGATGCCAGGGCCCATGGGAATCATCTCCATTCCATCTGATAAGAAGGATGCAGTTATATGTGTGGACAAGATGTATCGAGACACGGTAGCAGCTAAGGTCACAGAAACCCTAGCTCCTGCCAAAGAATTGAACCAAGAGAAGAAGTCTAGCAGGGATGCCGACAAGGACACCAGGAAGCGCGCCTCTTCGCAATGCGCTGCACCCATCCATGACCTGTCGAAGAGTTCCACTTGCAAAAGATCCAAAGTCACTAGTCCAGCCATGAAGAAGGTCCCGGCAGGGCAGGATGGCACTGGTGGTACGTTTACCATTGGTGCCACCCTTAGTGACAAATAGGAAAGCGTGCTCGTTGCCTTCCTGCGGGCGAATGTCGATGTGTTTTCTTTGCAACCATCTTACATCCCCGGTGTTCCCAGGAAGGTAATTGAGCACCACCTTGCTGTGTGCCCTCATGCCAGGCCCGTCAAGCAAAAAGTTAGAAAGCAAACCTTGGAGCGGCAAAAGTTCATCGTCGAGGAGATCAAGAAGCTCGAAGCAGCTGGTTTAGTCAGAGGAGTGTTGCATCCCACTTGGTTAGCCAACCCGGTAGTGGTGCGCAAGGCGAATGGGAAATGGAGGCTTTGCATTGATTTCACTGACTTGAATAAAGCATGCCCGAAGGACCCTTTTCCCTTGCCGCGCATCGATCAGATTGTTGATTCCACTTCCGGGTGTGACTTGCTTTCCTTTTTGGACGCGTACTCCGGATACCACCAGATATTCATGGCCAAGGAAGATGAGGAAAAGACCGCGTTCATAACTCCGTGTGACACGTACTGCTTTGTATGTATGCCCTTCGGGTTAAAGAGCGCTGGTTCTAGCTTTGCAAGGGCCGTGCAGGTTGGGTTTGAACCCCAGTTGCACAGGAACGTGGAAGCTTACATGGATGACATAGTAGTCAAGACCAGAGATGAAGCAATCCTCATACAAGACTTGGAAGGAACTTTCGTGAACTTGTGCAAGATCAATTTGAAGCTCAACCCTAAGAAGTGTGTGTTTGGTGTCCCATCCGGCAAGCTACTTGGGTTCAGTGTATCTCAGTGGGGGAATAGAAGCCAATCCCGACAAAATCAAAGCAATCAAGAAGATACAAGCGCCAAAATCCGTTAAGGACGTAAGACGCTTGGCCGGATGCATTGCCGCGCTGAGTAGGTTCATCTCCAAATCCGCTGAAAACACCCTGCCGTTTTTCAAGATTTTGGAAAAGGCCGGCCTGATCAAGTGGACCCCAGAAGCAGAAGCAGCGCTGCAAGATCTAAAAGCTTAGCTTTCCTCCGCTCCCACCTTGGTCGCGCCTAAACCACAAGAACCGTTGCTGTTATACTTGGCGGCAACGAATCAAGTCGTTAGTGCAGCGCTGGTGGCGTAGCGAGAAGTGGGTGAAGGTGCAGCCACTGTGACTGACTTCACCAGGGGTGGAACTGAAGCATTCGCGGTAGGACCTGATACAAACAGAGGGGAACCTAAGCAAGAAAACGAAGGCGGTTTCAAGGAAGTGGCGAAGAAGAAAGTGGTGCAACGACCAGTGTACTTTGTCGGCTCCTTGTTACAAGGGGCTAGGTCAAGTTACTATGGAGTGCAAAAGCTGATCTTCGGCCTTATCATGGCCTCGAGGAAACTGCGCCACTACTTCCAAGGCCACGAGATCACAGTTGTCACCCGCTTTCCGCTGCAGCGCATATTGAGGAACCCCAAAGCCACTGGCAGGATAGTTGAGTGGGCGCCAGAATTGTCAAGTTTTGGTTAGAAGTATGAGAGCACTTCCACAATTTAGAGCAGGGCGTTGGCGGAATTCATTGCAGAATGGACGCCGATGCCAAACGAAGAGGTTCCAGAGACAATTCTCCCTGGCAAAAAAGCGCCTAAGGAATGGATCATGTATTTTGACGGTGCTTTCTCGCTTCAGGGCGCCGGAGCAGGCGTGCTCCTCATCGCCCCCACTAGAGATCATCACAAATATGTGGTTCAAATGCACTTTCCTCGGGACGAGGCCACCAACAACACCGCTGAGTACGAGGGGCTCCTTGCCGGACTTAGAATCGCAGTGGAGTTGGGAATCAAGAAATTGATAGTCTGAGGAGATTCTAAACTCGTGGTAAAACAAGTCAACAAAGATTATCAGAGTCCGTTGATGGAGGCATACGTGGATGAGGTGAGGAAGCTGGAGGAGCACTTTGATGGATTGCAAGGAGAGCATGTACCACGTACAGAAAACAGCATCGCCGATCATCTATCAAAGTGCGCCACGCAAAAGCTTCCTATGGAACCAGGAACTTTTGTCCTCCACATCGCCGATCATCTATCAAAGTGCGCCGTGCAAAAGCTTCCTGTGGAACCAGGAACTTTTGTCCTCCACCTCACTCAGCCATCAGTATCCCCGTCGACGATGACCAGGAAAAGGAGAAAGCTGAACTTCGGCAAGCATTTCCCAGCAGAGCTTCCCGAAGCCGCTGGTAGAGAGGCTACCGGGGACAGTCCCGTTTCGGTTGGTGAGCAGCTCCCTCCTGCAGAACCCCGATTTCTTGTGGTCAAGGTAAGCGCTCCCACGAATGAGGAAATGCCTTTAGTCCTCGTTGTTGATCCACAGGCTTCATTTTGGGCACAACATATAGTCCACTTCCTTCAAATAGGAGAACTTCCCGAAGAGCAGGAAGAAGCCAAAAAAGTAGCTCGTCAGTCAAGTATGTACCAATTTGTCGATGACACCCTGTACAGAAAAAGACCAAATGGAGTGAAATTGAGGTGCATTCTCCGGGAAGATGGACTAAAGCTGTTGACAGAGATTCACAGAGGCGTATGTGGGTCTCACATTGGATCAATGGCCCTTGCCGGAAAAGCCTAACGGCAGGGTTTCTATTGGCCCACTGCCCTCCAGGATGCAACTGAGCTGGTCACAGAGTGTGAAGCCTGCCAGTTCCATTCCAAGACCATTCATCAACCAGCGCAAGCTCTCTAGACGATCTTTTTATCCTGGCCATACTCGGTCTGGTGGCTCGATATCTTGGGCCCCTTTCCCCGCGCCGTCGGGTTCTTTGAATTCTTGTTCATAGCAATCGACAAGTTTACAAAGTGGCCTGAGGTGGAACCAGTGAGAAAGGTGACCGCGCAGTCAGCTGTCAAGTTCCTGAAAGGACTAGTGTGCCGTTTTGGAGTGCCCAACAGGGTGATCACCGATAATGACGCCCAGTTCATGAGCCGCACCTTCATGCAATGCATCCAAAGCCTTGGAATCAAGGTCTTCTTCACCTCTGTTGCCCATCCAAGAAGCAATGGGCAAGTCGAGACGATGAATGCTGAAGTGTTGCGTGGGCTCGAGACAAGAACTTGCGATAGACTACGAAGAAGTAGCAAGCGCTGGATAGATGAGCTACCGGTGGTTCTTTGGTCCCTCAGAACGACGCCAAATCGAGCTACCGGGTAGACACCCTTCTCCCTAGTAAATGGGGCAAAAGCAGTTCTCCCCATGGAACTCATATACGGGTCACCTCGAGTACTTGCCTACGATGAAGTAGAGCAAGAGCAGCTACGGCATGACGATGCCATGCTCCTCGATGAAGATCGTCTCCGGGCTGCTGTGCGTGCTGCATGCTACCAGCAAGCCATGCGCCGCTATCATAGCCATAGGGTCCACGCTCGGAGCCTTGAGGAAGGCGACCTTGTCCTTAGGCGCGTTCAGTCCGCCAAGGGTACCAACAAGTTGACGCCGAAGTGGGAAGGCCCTTACCGGGTAGCACGAGTCCCCAGACCTGATGCAGTCCGTCTGGAGACCGAAGATGAAATCAAAATGCTTAACTCGTGGAATATTGAGCATCTTCGTAAGTTCTACCCGTAAGGCGCGGTTGCCGGGCTCAGTCCCCGGCAACCACCTTTTCTACAAGCCTTGCCACAGTGCATGTAACCCTTTGTACAAAGCCAGGTGCAGACCCTGTGCAAGCAATAATAAAGCTAGAGATTGCATCATACCATCAAATTACATGTTTACTATGCATTTTTATCTTGCAATGCTATCGGTTTGAAGTTTTAGAAGTTTGCTAGAGTACTTGATGAGCCTGTGATCCTTGTTACCGCATTCTCTCTCTCTGAAGGACAGAGGCCTCTTACCCTACATGTTTGACCATCAAAAAAACAAGGAAGAAGGGCAAGGAAACAAGGATGGCGGCCCGTCGTACTCTAGAAAGGGATATAGCCTGAAAAGATAAGTCGAATCACATATCCCAAGCTTGGTGCCATTTGCTCCCTTAAGGAAACCCTCACTATCCTTTTTGGATGTGTACCACGGAGTCCTTCACGCCATGGAAACCCTTGTCGGGACGAGCCGTCCCCCAGCTCCTGTCGCTTGTCAGCTCTGGGGGGCCACGCCGATATCGACAAGGAGCCTTGCCGGGGAATGATACCAGCCTGCTGCCGGGGGCTTGCTCCCCCTTGGTGCTCGCGGTTAGTACTGACCCGGCAAATAGTTTCATGCAGCAAGGACAAACATGCTGGCATTGTACAAACAAGGGGAGAAAGGGATATTACTTAAGGAAGAGAAATAGCATTCTTTCATTCATTTTCGATACAAAATGGATAGATATACATTAAAGGACGCCCCTTAAATAACTCTTTATTTGACTTTCTCCCCTAGGAGCAAGCTACAAAAGGGAGAAAGGACGAAAGGAGGGCCTAAAAAGAAGCCCAGCCTGACCCCGTCAGGACCGGCAGGGCGCGGCTCGGCAGGGCCACCGGCAGGGAAGACGAAGCCGGAGTCCACGAGCCTACCAGAGTTCAGCTGGGAGAGGAGGCGGCGCCCGAGTCGATAACCCCAGGCAAATCGCTCTTCCGGGGGGGCTAGCTGACGATGACGGTGCGACCGGCAGTCAGCTGGAGTCCAGGTCATCGTCCTCCATCTTGACGACCAGGGGCTCGTTGCCGTCGTCTTCACCAACACTGTCCTACTCGTCGTTGTTGCTCGAGAAGGAGCTTTCATCGTTGCTCTAGCTATCTTCACAGCAGCTAAGGCAAGCGCCCGAATGCCCATAGATCTTCATAGAGAGCACGTCGTCCTCCACCAGCTTGAAGCGGAGGACGTACCCACCCATGAAGTTATGGGCACGCGTGAAGGTTTTCCACCCGCGCTTGAGGAACATGATGCGGGGCGCCGGAAACTCCACGTCAGCCTGCACGGTGCCATTACAGTAGCCGTGCATGCGCAACCACATCACGTGCGTGTTATCGGCCTCCATCACCCTTTCAAAAGGGCGAGGGAGTCACAAACGGCTATGAGGACGGCCACGTAGTCTGACGACAAACTCCAGCGATGTACCTTCAGTATGTCCCATCGCTAGGGGAGGAACCATTGACGGAGGAGGATCTGGTGCGGCGCTCCGCCTCCCCCGGCCGCGAGCCCCGCACCGGGCCCGACCTCTTCCAATGCTCCCATCCCGCATGCTGGAACCGCCTCCTGCCGCATGATCCCGAGGGGAAACTCTCGTCGCCGTGGCGAAAGCTGGGGGTCGTCCTTGTCCCCTCGTCATGGTGATGACTAGTGCGTCCAAAGACGGAGGAGAAGGGAATGGATGAGCATCGCCCACTGTGACCCCCCGAATTTTAAGGGAAGGGCATGGGGGTTAGCTCTCCTCCGCTCCGAGGCGGCTGCCAACCTCCACCAATCCCACTACCCATGATCACGGGCGAACAGGTAACCACCCGATTGCTATAATCCCTAGCGTTGCGTTTTCTGCCACTCCCATGCCTGTGAGCCATGCACGTCCACCGCAAACTTCCCGCAATGCATGTGGCGCACGTGGCAGAAATGGCATGAGGTAGTAGGTGAGTGCTGGCTTGAAAGTCGGCAGTTACTCCGTCATACCGTGTGCCTGTGCATAAATTTTGGGCCTGACCCAACGGCCCTGGGCGAGCGCGATTGGGCCAAACCCGGGGCCTCCTGTCGGTGCACTAGGACTGGGGTACCCAGTGCCCCTGACTTATGCACGGGCAGTAGTAGCAAAACCCATCAACATAGGTGCAAGTCAAGACCAAGACTCCAATAGAAGCAACCTGCACTGGCTAAGCAACGCTGGCAAGGTCGATGCAACGGCCCAGACCAGTTCCGAACCGCGCCAGTCACGTCCCGGGTGCCTACCGGGGACCGAGGCACGCACATCTTCAGGAAGACCCGACAAGCCATCCCCCGGCAGGCGCGAGCCGATCGGCCACTGCTCCACCACATCGCAATGCCAGTCATTTGTCGATGCGGTGTCGAGCCCACAGGTGGCTAAATGGCTCTCGCTAAGCACGTGGCGACTCGCTGGGAGACAGATTATGTCAGTTTGACACCCGTCTAGAGGCGTGTCAAGATATTGAGCAATAGTTAGCTAAAGCGGTGGTAGAAGCTTGCCGGGGATGCATCCCCGCATGCCACCTAGGCTAGCATTGATGGTATTTTGTCCTAAGTTCCAGAGTTAGGTATGATAGCACTATTGGCTATCTAATCACTAGGTAATGTCTGTTTTGCCATTGTGGTTGCCCCTTGAGCTATAAAAGGAGGCCCAAGGCAACCTAGGTAAAGATTTGGACCTTTGGACACTTGTACTCGGGTAGCAGCTCCCCCAAAGGCAACCTTGCCGGGTTTGAGCACTGCGTGTGCTTCGTGTTCCCCCGATCAATCCACCAAAGCAGGAGTAGGGTTTTACACTTCCCAGCGGCCCGAACCTAGGTAAAACACCAACGTCTCGTTATCGTGCTGCCTCACTATCTCTGCTCTTTGTGCAACGTGACCTCACCCCTGCCGAACCACAAAGGGGCCCGTGGCCTCATAGGTGATCGTGTGCATCGTGACCCGACAATGTGTTAATGCTATGGGTGGGTTTTACCTTAATGATATTTAGTTGCGGATGCTTGCTAGAGTTCCAATCATAAGTGCATATGATCCATGTACGGAAATTATGTTAGCGCATGCCTCTCCCTCATATAAAACTACAACAATGATTACCGGTCTAGTTATCAAGTGCCTTGGGACAAGCCTATCTCGTGTGTTACATGAAAAGCTTTCTACTAAACAACTAAGTAAATTAACATTTATTAACAACAACTAACTTTTATTTTCTTGTCCTTTATTACCTTGCAAACCTACTTTTCACACCTACTAAGTACTTTAGTTTCTTTCCCGCAAAGTAGTTTCATACTCGTTCTAGGTAAAGCAAGCGTTAGCGTGGGTAGAGTTGTATCGGTGGTCAATAGAACTTGAGAGAATATTAATTCTACCTTTAGCTCCTCGTTGGGTTCGACACTCTTACTTATCGAAAAAGGCTACAAACGATCCCCTACACTTGTGGGTTATCAAGACCTTTTTCTGGCGTCGTTGCCGGGGAGCAATAGCGTGGGGTGAATATTCTCGTGTGTGCTTGTTTGCTTTATCACTAAGTATTATTTTCTATTATTAGTTGCTTTATATCTTTAGTTATGGATATGGAACACGAAACACCAAAAAAAATTATTGGTACTTGCTACTCATGGAGATGGGGAACCTCCTAAAACCCTTGATACTCGTTACGTGCAACACGTTAATTACTCCTTTGATAATCCTGAGAAAACCTCATTGAACTTTATAATGGGAGACACGTTGGATCAACGTGAGTACTTTAGGGATTATCGCTTATCTCAAAAAGGGAATCACTTATGGGATCAAATTAGAATATTGCAATGGTTTGCTTGGGATGCATGCTTGAAATGTGATTATACTTGTTGCTCTAAGATAGAGGCTCCACACCTTCCCTTTCAATATAAGTTTAATGATAATGAAACCTTAGATTCTTATGCTAAAGGTATTTATGATTACTATGATGTGGAACGAATAGAAGAATTTGTTGCTTTTAAAAGTTCTTATGAAATTGCTTCTTTGATTGAAAAGTATGATGATGTTCCTTACAAATATGAAATTTTTTCCATACTTCAATATTGCTATATGATAACTATGAATACAATGCTGATATTATAAAATTTATTGAGAGAATGTCCGCTTCCTTGTAAGAGACTAGTATTTTGCAGGAATCTATGGAAGAGGAAGTTGCTGAAATTGTGAGCTCATTAGATGAAAAATATGAGGAGGAGAGCGAAGAACAAAAGGAGGAAGAGCAGATTAGCTACCCGTGCCCACCTTCTAATGAGAGTAACTATTCAACTCATACATTGTTCAATTTCCCTCCGTGCTTACCGAAGGATGAATGCTATGATAATTGCTATGATCCCTTGGATCCGTTTGAAATATCCCTTTTTGATGAACTTGATGCTTGCTATGCTTGTGGCCATGATGCCAATATGAATGATGCTTATGGAGATGAACTTGTTGTAGTTCCTTATGTTAAGAATGAAATTCTTGCTATTGCACCCACACATGATAGTCCTATTATCCTTTTGAATTCTCCCAACTACATTATATCGGAGAAGTTTGCACTTATTAAGGATTATATTAATGGGTTGCCTTCTACCACTACACATGATGATTTTGATGGATATAATATGCATGTGTTTTCTACTCCTACTTGCAATTATTATGAGAGAGGAACCAAATCTTCACCTCCCTATGTTTCCAATACGATAAAATTGCAAGAAACTACTTATGCTATGAATTGGCCTTTACTTTGTATGAATAAGTTGTTATTGTATGACATGCCAATACATGAGAAGAGAGTTAGACTTCGTTGTCACATGATATTTATCACTTTGTGCTCACTACTAAATTACAAATCATTGTTAATTAAAATTGGCTTTGTTATACCTTGGAATCCGGGTGGATCCATTACTTGAGCACTTTATGCCTAGATTAATGGCTTTAAAGAAAGCGCTGCCAGGGAGACAACCCGGAAGTTTTAGAGAGCCATTTTATTCTGTTGAGTGCTTTTATAAAGTTTAAAAACAAAAAAATAAAGTGGGAAACTTAAAAAAATTCAAAAAGAAAAGTGAAAGTGAGAAGGACGAGCACCGTTGAAGTGGGGGCTAGCCTTGAACTTTGTTCAAGCCCTTGGAAACTTTATGAATCTTGATTGCGAAACGTTTCCCACCGGCGGGCCGGCCCAAGCATTACGCCGGCTGCACGCTGATACGTCTCCAACGTATCTATAATTTTTGCTTGTTCCATGCTGTTATATTATCATTCTTGGATGTTTTACAATCATTTTACTACAACTTTATATTATTTTTGGGACTAACCTATTAACCCAGAGCCCAGTGCCAGTTTCTGTTTTTTCCTTGTTTTTGAGTTTTACAGAAAAGGAATATCAAACGGAGTCCAAACGGAATAAAAATTTACGGTGATTTTTAATGGACCAGAATAGACCCACGGAGCATCGGAGTTGGGCCAGAAGAGCCACGAGGCAGCCACAAGCCCCTAGGGCCCCCCCCCTAGGGTGCGCCCTGCTGGCTTGTCGCCACCTTGTGGACCCCCCTGACTTGTTTCCGCCGCCAAAAATTCCTATAAATAGAGAAACCCCTAGAAACAAACCTAGATCGGGAGTTCCACCGCTGCAAGCCTCCGGAGCCACGAAAAACCAATCGGGAGCCTGTTCCGGCACCCTGCCGGAGCGGGAAACCATCACTGGAGGCCATCTTCATCATCCCGGGGGTCTCCATGACGAGGAGGGCGTAGTTCACCCTCGGGGCTGAGGGTATGTACCAGTAGCTATGTGTTTGATCTCTCTCTCTCTCGTGTTCTTGAGATGACACGATCTTGATGTACCGCAAGCTTTATTGATATAGATGAATCATATGGAGTTTTCCCCTCTCTATCTTCTTGTGATGAATTGAGCTTTCCCTTTGAAGTTGACTTATCGGATTGAGTCTTTAAGGATTTGAGAAGACTTGATGTATGTCTTGCGATGGGATATCCGTGGTGACAATGGGATGTTCTATTGATCCACTTGATGTATGTTTTGGTGATCAACTTGCGGGTTCTGTGACCTTGGGAATCTATGCATAGGGGTTGGCACATGTTTTCGTCTTGACTCTCCGGTAGAAACTTTGGGGCACTCTTTGAAGTTCTTTGTGTTGGATTGAACATGATGAATCTGAAATTATGTGATGCATATCGTATAATCAAGCCCATGGGTACTCGTGGTGACATTGGAGTATCTAGGTGACATTAGGGTTTTGGTTGATGTGTATCTTAAGGTGTTATTTTAGTATGAACTCTAGGGCTGTTCGTGACACTTATAGGGATAGCTCATAAGATTGATCGGAAAAGATAACTTTCAGGTGGTTTCGTACCCTACAATAATTTCTTCGTTTGTTCTCTGCTATTTGTGACTTTGGAGTGAACTCTTTGTCGCACGTGAGGGATTTACATATGATTCAACTATGTTAGTATTGTTGAGAGAACTTGCACTAGCGAAAGTATGAACCCTAGGCCTTGTTTTCAAACATTGCAATACTGTTTTTGCTCACTTTTGTTACTTGCTACCTTGCTGCTTTTATATTTTCAGATTACAAAAACCTATCTCTACCATCCATATTACACTTGTATCACCATCTCTTCGCTGAACTAGTGCACCTATACAATTTACCATTGTATTGGGTGTGTTGGGGACACAAGAGACTCTTTGTTATTTGGTTGCAGTGTTGTTTGGGAGAGACCATCTTCATCCTACGCCTCCCATGGATTGATAAACATTAGGTCATCCACTTGAGGGAAATTTGCTACTGTCCTACAAAACTCTGCGCTTGGAGGCCCAACACGAGTCTACAAGAATAAAGTTGTGTAGTAGACATCAAGCTCTTTTCTGGCGCCGTTGCCCGGGAGGTGAGTGCTTGAAGGTATATCTTTAGATCTTGCAATTGAATCTTTTAGTTTCTTGTTTTATCACTAGTTTGATCTATAAGAGAGAACTACAAAAAAATGGAATTGAGGTTGCCTCATATGCTTCATCTTTTTAATGTCTTTCGTGAAAATGATGGAAAGGAAAATTGTGCTCAAGTGTTAGAAGAAGAAGTTATTAAAATGTTTGGCACTAAATCTTTGAATGATGAGCATGATTGCAATGTTGTTAGTATGAATTTCTTGAATATTCATGATGCTAATGATATGCAAAGCCACAAGCTTGGGGATGCTATGTTTGATGAATATGATATTTTTAGTCCCACAAGTTTTGATGAGCAAATTTATTATGATGAAAGCATGCATCCTATCTATGATGATTGTTGTGATGACATGTATGCTATAAAGAGTGATAGTAACCATGAAACTTGTCATCTTGATTTTAATATTCAAAGTGGTTATGTCAATCAAGTATGTCATGATAGTTATTTTGTTGAGTTTGCTCCCACTACTATTGAGGAGAATAAATTTGCTTATGTGGTGAGTAGTAAAATTTCTATGCTTGTAGATCATGAAAAGAATGCTTTATGTGCGGGTTATATTGTGAAATTCCTTCATGATGCTACTGAAAATTATTATGAGGGAGGAACATATGCTTGTAGGAATTGCAATAATATCAAGTTTCCTCTCTATGTGTTCAAAGTTTTGAAGTTATGCTTGTTTTGCCTTCCTATGCTAGTTGATTCTTGCTCCCATAAATTGTTTACTCACAAAATCCCTATGCATAGGAAGTTGGTTAGACATAAATTTGCTTGTGATGAGATTCATGATGCTCTCTTGCATGTTTCAATTACTATTTCTATGTGAGCATCATTGAAATCATCATGCCTAGCTAAAAGGCATTAAAGAAAAGCGCTTGTTGGGAGACAACCCAATATTTATCCTTACTGTTTTAGTGTGTTCACATGATTAATATACTGTATAATCATGTTTTATAGCTTTTGTTTCAATAAAGTGCCAAGTAAAGCCTTTGGGATAGTATGGATGATAGTTGACTTGATTCTGTGCAAAAACAGAAACTTTAGCTCTCAGTCCAGGAATTTTTTAAATTCACTGGAACGTTCTTTTGATCTGAATTTTTAACACATGATTTATATACAAATTTCCTAGATTTTCTTAATTTTTCAGAATTTTTAGAGACAGGTAAGTATAGTTACACTACAGACCTTCACAGACTGTTCTGTTTTTGACCGATTCTGTTTTGTATGCATAGTTCACTTGTTTTAGTGTTTCTATAGCTTATATTTAGTTATATAAATTATGGGAATGATATAATACAGTAGGTATGATGTGGGAACAATTATGAATCTTGTCTTGACAGTACCAAAGTGAATGATCTTTGTTTATTATACTAACCCATCTCACGAAGTTCCGTTAAGTTTTGTGTGATTGAAGTTTTCAAGTTTTGGGTGAGAGACCGATATGAGGAGAATAAGGAGTGAAAATAACCTTAGCTTGGGTATGCCCAAGGCACCCCCAAGGTAATATCCAAGGAATACTCAAGCGCCTAAGCTTGGGGATGCCCCGGAAGGCATCCCCTCTTTCGTCTTCAACATTATCGGTATATCTTACTTGGAGCTATATTTTTATTCGTCACATAATATGAGTTTTGCTTGGAGCATCATTTTATTTTGTTGTTCTCTGTTAGGTGTCATTTATAATCTTGTTTTTCAATAAAAAGTTCCAATAATTGTCTTAGGATGCTTGCATTGCATGTTTGATGTGTGCTGTGTAAAAAACAGAAACTTTTGCTGTAGTGTTTGAATTTTCATATTTTACTGGAACGTGGAAAGTTTTTGTAATTTTTACACAGTATTGTAATATAAATGTTGTAGCATTTCCTAAATTGTCATAATTTTTTGAGTTACATAAGTACACTGTTTTCATAAATTGCTACAGACTGTTCTGTTTAGACAGATTGCTGTCATAGTTTCGTTAGCTACTTATCCTACAGTTTCCATAGCCTATATTGGTAGATATAAATTGAGGAAATGATAGTATACAGTAACTAATGTTTGAAAATTATTGTGCAACTTTTCTTGGCAGTACATAAAGAGTTGATTTATTATTATGTGTACTAACCTATCTCACGAGTTCTTTTCGAGTTTTGTGTGGATGATGTTTTTGAGAATAGGTGAAACCATGATATGAGAGGATTGAACGAGATACAAAAGCTCAAGCTTGGGGATGCCCAAGGCACCCCAAGTAAATATTTCAAGAAGTCTCAAGCATCTAAGCTTGGGGATGCTACGATTCCCACCTCTCTTCATCAACAACTATCGGTTAGCCTATGTTGAGCCTAAACTTTTATTCGGTCACATGATATGTACTATTCTTGGAGAGCTATTTTTCTTTCGCTCGCTGTTTAATAAAATGTTTAAGATCTGAAAATATTTATTGAGGGAGAGAGAGTCCTCACATAGCTCTTTAATTGTTTGACTACTCATTGATGTTCACCTATATCTTTTGTGAGTAGCTTGTCATTTCCTCTCATGCTTCACTTATACCTTTTTGAGGGATGAAATCTTTATGCTCGTGTGCTTCATTTAAATTTGTTTGAGCTTGTCGAAAAAAAAAGCAATAGCAATATATGAAACTAGTCCCAAAGTGATAGATATCCAAGGAGGATATAATAAAAACTTTCATGAAGATCATGGGACAAATTAAACTTGATTCTTTGTAATAGTTTTGAAACATGATGATAGTAATATGTGAGTCATGTTAGTGAGTAATTATGCTTAGTAGGAATATTGGTGTTAAGGTTTGTGATTCCCTATGCATGCACGGAAGTCAATAGTTATGCAATGAAGTTACATCCTACTTGTGGTGCATTATTCGGTGTTAGTTATGACTCAATGCTCACTTATGTGATTTTTTGTTCCTTGGTTTGGTTGCTTCCCAATCTATTTGCTAGCCTCCATTTGTACTAAGTAGAAATACTACTTGTGCATCCAAAATCCTTAAACCAAGTTTTGCCTTATGAGTCCACCATACCTACCTATATGCGGTATTTCCATGCCATTCCAAGCAAATTTGTATGTGCCATCTCTAAATTTTCAAAATAAATTTTCTCTTTTGTGTGCCCGTACCGCTCATGAAACGGTGGGGAGTATCCAATATTTTTCCATGCTAGGTGTGTTATTCTCACGATATGTGTTGATTCACTATCATTTACGAGAAAGTGGCTGGTATTCGGGATGCCCAGTCCCATGCTCAAAATTCAAATCAAAAAAAATAATGAGACAAAACTCCCCCAGGATTATTGTTTGTATGGACGGTACCCGTGGATTCGGCTCGCCGTGGAGTGTGATTGATTGGTGGAGGGGGAGTAAAAACTTTACTATTCTGTTTGGGAACCGCCTATAATATATCTAACATGGAAAGTATTGTGAGCTACTTTGTCATTTTCGTTGCGAGGAAAGGCATGCCACTCAAAGTATTTTTGTCTCTCAATTTAAACCTTGAGCTCTGGCACCTCTACAAATCCCTACTTCCCTCTGTGAAGGGCCTATCTATTTACTTTATGCATTTTTTATTTTTTGTTTTGAGTCTCCATCTTCTCTTATAAGCACCAACTAGGGGGCACTATGATCGTACTTGAGCATTGGGCATAGCTAATATTTGAGTGTGTTTCATGAATGGATCAATGATTGAGTATGATGGGCTAGGGATAACTTTCTTTAGTGTTGATATTTTGAAAGACATGGTTGCTTGTTGACATGCTTGAGTATTGAAGTCATTATGTTAAAACTAGACTATTGCTTTGAATCATTTACAAGTCCAAATGTCCATGCTATACAAAGAAGAAAAGAATATGATGAACATGTTAGGCAGCATTCCACATCAAAAATTCTGTTTTTATCATTTACCTACTCGAGGACGAGCAGGAATTAAGCTTGGGGATGCTGATACGTCTCCAACATATCTATAATTTTTGCTTGTTCCATGCTGTTATATTATCATTCTTGGATGTTTTACAATCATTTTACTACAACTTTATATTATTTTTGGGACTAACCTATTAACCCAGAGCCCCATGCCAGTTTCTATTATTTCCTTGTTTTTGAGTTTTACAGAAAAGGAATATCAAACGGAGTCCAAACGGAATAAAAATTTACGGTGATTTTTTATGGACCAGAAGAGACCCACGGAGCATCGGAGTTGGGCCAGAAGATCCACGAGGCAGCCACAAGCCCCTAGGGCGCCCCCCTAGGGCACGCCCTGCTGGCTTGTCGCCGCCTCGTGGACCCCCCTGACTTGTTTCCGCCGCCAAAAATTCCTATAAATAGAAAACCCCTAGAAACAAACCTAGATCGGGAGTTCCGCCGCTGCAAGCCTCCAGAGCCACGAAAAACCAATCGGGAGCCCATACCGGCACCCTGCCGAAGTGGGAAACCATCACCGGAAGCCATCTTCATCATCCCGGCGGTCTCCATGACGAGGAGGGAGTAGTTCACCCTCGGGGCTGAGGGTATGTACCAGTAGCTATGTGTTTGATCTCTCTCTCTCGTGTTCTTGAGATGACACGATCTTGATGTACCGTGAGCTTTATTGATATAGATGAATCATATGGAGTTCTCCCCTCTCTATCTTCTTGTGATGAATTGAGTTTTCCCTTTGAAGTTGACTTATTGGATTGAATCTTTAAGGATTTGAGAACACTTGATGTATGTCTTGCGATGGGATACCCGTGGTGACAATGGGATGTTCTATTGATCCACTTGATGTATGTTTTGGTGATCAACTTGCTGGTTCTGTGACCTTGGGAATCTATGCATAGGGGTTGGCACATGTTTTCGTCTTGACTCTCCGGTAGAAACTTTGGGGCACTCTTTGAAGTTCTTTGTGTTGGATTGAACATGATGAATCTGAAATTATGTGATGCATATCATATAATCCATCCCATGGGTACTCGTGGTGACATTGGAGTATCTAGGTGACATTAGGGTTTTGGTTGATGTGTATCTTAAGGTGTTATTTTAGTAAGAACTCTAGGGCTTTTCGTGACACTTATAGGGATAGCTCATAAGATTGATCGGAAAAGATAACTTTGAGGTGGTTTCATACCCTACTATAATTTCTTCATTTGTTCTCTGCTATTTGTGACTTTGGAGTGAACTCATTGTCGCACATGAGGGATTTACATATGATTCAACTATGTTAGTATTGTTGAGAGAACTTGCACGAGTGAAAGTATGAACCCTAGGCCTTGTTTTCAAACATTGCAATACCGTTTTTGCTCACTTTTGTTATTGCTACCTTGCTGTTTTTATATTTTTAGATTACAAAAACCTATCTCTACCATCCATATTACACTTGTATCACCATCTCTTCGCTGAACTAGTGCACCTATACAATTTACCATTGTATTGGGTGTGTTGGGGACACAAGAGACTCTTTGTTATTTGGTTGCAGGGTTGTTTGAGAGAGACCATCTTCATCCTACGCCTCCCACGGATTGATAAACCTTAGGTTATCCACTTGAGGGAAATTTGCTACTGTCCTACAAAACTCTACGCTTGGAGGCCCAACACGAGTCTACAAGAATAAAGTTGTGTAGTAGACATCACACGCGCATCGTTCATTAGCTTGAGATCATACGATGCAGTATTCGTTTGCCTACAGCCTGGGGTCACGTGGCCCACTTCCTACCACACACGATCTATCCTATCTATTTGCAAGGAGGGGAGCCGCAGACCCGTTTCTTCCTCCTCCGTCTCTCCTACATCACGCGGCTCCATTCTTTTTGTCTCCTCCTCAAACTCGTAGAAAAAGCTCGCGCATGTGCTGAATCCCCGGTGTTGTCCAGCCGTCGACTACGGCTAGGCACAAGCTTATTGAATCCTCGCTGCCATGAGCTTCGAGGACCCATGTTGATGGTGGGCTGCACGTTGTTACATGCGGGATGGAGCTGCGACGGTGGGGGCAAGGGGATGCCACCGGTCACGGCCTGGAACTAGCTAATGGTGATGTTGCAACCACATCTTTTTTGCTGGAACCAGCTACGGGGGAGCTACAACCACACTGCGGGGGAGCTGGAACCGGTCGCTCCAGAGTTGCGACAACATGCATCGTTTCCTGGAACCGGCTCTGCAGGGAGCTACAGCCAGGTTTGCTGAGAGCTGCAACCAGTAGCGCGTGGTGCTACAACCCAACAGAGGGAGGCGGTGGACATCAGTATGTTTGCTGGAACCATGCGTCAATTTTGCTGCAACCGGCAATTTTTTTGGTGGAACCAACAATGGGATCAGCACGGCAGGGGAGCTGCATCGTCGGGTTTTGCTAGAACCGGCAACGGGGATTGCTGCAACCAGTAATATTTTTTGCTACAACCAGTGATATGAGCAGAAAGACAGGGGAGCTGCATCGAGTTTTTTTCTGGCGACGAGATGCGATGGTGTTGAGCTACAACCGGCAAGCTATGACTGAGGGGAGGGGAGGGGGTGGCGAGATGCGACGGTGTTGAGATGCAACCGATGAGCTATGACCGGGGGGGGGCGAGGGAGTGGCGAGACAATGA